>CM038230.1:54441243-55812493 GCA_021442155.1 Cymbidium sinense | reverse complement strand
TCTTCTATCTTCTACTCTTTTTTTTATATTTCTTTTTAGATCAAAAGCACTATGTGAAATCTTTGGGTTTTCCTCCTCCTCTATCCCTATATCCCATAGGTATAGCATTTGAATCAATAGAGAACCTTTTATTATGTATGAATCGATATTCTTAATTCTTACATTCCAATTCCTTCCCGATATCTCCTAAAGAAAATCTCGATGAATTGGATCCAAAAAGGATGGGTTAGTGTGAGCTTATCCATGCGGTTATGCACTCTTCAAATAGGAATCCATTTTCTGAAGGATCCTGGCTTTCATGCTTTGGTGAGTCGTCCGAGATCCTTTCGATGACCTATGTTGTGTTGAGATCTATATGATCCGTCGATTGCGTAAGGCAGCGGTAACGGGGAAAGAAAAGATAGTTCTTTTCTATTATATCGCTTTTATTATGTATTAATGTATTATTATATTCTATATATTAGAATATTAGAATTATCGATTATTATTCTAATTATTTCTAATTAGATTAGTTAGATTAGTCTTATAGTCTTAGTTTTAGTATTAGTTAGTGATCCGGCAGTCCTTTCTTCCATGATGAGCTGGCACCAATCCTACATTTTGTCTCACGTGGACCGAGGAGAAAGGGGCTCGCAGTAAGAGGGTTGTACCATGAGAGAAGCAAGGAGGTCAAGCTTCAAATATACAACATGGATTCGGCAATGCAATGGAGTTGGGCCCTCATGTCGATCCGAATGAATCGGTCTTTTCACGGGTCCATCTTTGCCTACTAGGCAAAAGGATAGCAAGTTACAAATTCTCGTCTGTAGGACATGTATTTCTATTACTATTCAATTCATAAATGAAAATGAAGTAGTTAATGGTGCGTTCTCTTTTTTTATTGTATGTGTTCCTAAGAAAAGGCGTGGAAACACATAGGAACTCTGGAATGGAAATGGAAAAGAAAAGTAGCTCCAGTTCCTTGAATGATAGTAAGATCCTTGGCGAAGAAGGGGTGATTCATATCATCTTGACTTGGTTACCTTCCACTCTTTTTTTTTTACAATACCGTCGGTTCTTCTCCTACCAGTCTCGAATAGAGCATGCTGAAAAAATCTTCTTCATATAAAAGCTGTTCGATTTAGATCGGAAAAGCGTATTTTAGGAAACTGTGTGCTATGGCTTGAATCCGTAGTCAATCCTATTTTGATAGGAGCGGTTGACAATGGAATCCAATTTTTCCCATTATTTGACTATCCATAACATAATGCGAAAAGAAGGCCCGACTCAGGTTGTTGAGAATAGCGGCATTTAGTTTCGACCCTTTGCCTTAGGATTAGTTAGTTCTATTTCTCGATGGGGCCGGAAGGGATATAACTCAGCGGTAGAGTGTCACCTTGGCGTGGTGGAAGTCATCGGTTGAGCGATTATCCCTAAACCCAACGGAGTTTTTCTATTTGGACTTGCTCCCGTGTGATCGAACGAGAATGGAATGGATAAGAGGCTTGTGGGATTGACGTGATAGGGTAGGGATGGCTATATATTCGGGAGCGAACTCGCTAATATGAAGCGCATGGATGGATACAAGCCTTGACGGGAATGAAAGATAATTCGAATCGCTTTTCTACGAACAAGGAAGCTATAAGTAATGCAACTATGAATCTCATGGAGAGTTCGATCCGCTCAGGATGAACGGCGCATGCTTAACACATGCAAGTCGGACGGAAAGTGGTGTTTCAGTGGCGGACGTGAGTAACGTGTAAGAACACGCCCTTGGGAGGGGAACAACAACTGAAAGCGTTGCTAATACCCCTTAGGCTGAGGAGCAAAAGGAGGAATCCGAGGAGGCTCGCGTCGATTAGCTAGTTGCTGAGGCAATAGCTTACCAAGGATGATCGATGGTCAGAAGAGAAGATCTGCTGGGGTGAGACACGCCAGACTCCGGAGGCGAGTGGGGAATTTTCGCAATGGGCGAAAGCTGGCGACAATGTCGCATGGAGGTAGAAGGCCACGCGTGAACTTCTTTCTGAGAAGAAGCAATGACGGTATCGAGGAATAAGCATCGGCTAACTCGTGCCAGCGGTAAGATAGAGGATGCAAGCGCTATCCGAAATGATTGGGCGTAAAGCGTCAGTAGGTGGCTTTGCAAGTCTGTCAAATCCGTGGCTCAACCACAGACGGTGAGAAACTACCAAGGAGATGCGGTAGGGGCGGAATTGAACGACCTTCAACAAGAGGGTACCTGTGATCCCGATCTTTTATTATCATATGGCATCACAACACCAATCAAGAGTAGGTTCAGAAATGCTAGTAGATAGACAGGGACTTTAAATAGAAAAAATAAACTTCTATGGCATTGAGTTAGAGTGCTGTGGTGCTACATCAATGCCTGACACACTTTTTAGTTACAAAATTAATGATAAAAAATATTCTTTTTGATCATCAAAATAACTGACTTGACCAGCTAACTAGTACCTCAGTGTTGCATATGAGCGACACAATATTGGTTCCTTATTTATGAATCCAAGAGCCTAACACTTTGGCACCTAGATGTGGCATCACGGTGCAATCCCTAGTCTATAAATAGATGCCAGGGTTGTGAAGATTTTTATTTTGCAATTATTCTCTCTAAAAATCCCTTTAGCACTCTTTCTCTTTTTATTTTCTCTCAATTCAAAGAAACATGTCGCTTAAGAGGCTCCTTAGCAAGAGAAGGTTAACTTCGAGTAAACTAACAAATTTGTTAGTGTGGAAGCTAAAGAGAGGTATCAACACGCCCTTACTCACAAGTACCTCATCCTAGAAAGGAGCTTCTACATCCTAGGTGGGAGAGTAGAATGGGTGATCAATGAATGTGGCTTGACGAAGCTGTCTTATGAGAGCAGCTCTTACATCATCCCCATGGTGTGAGAGTTCTTTGCTAATGTGAAGAAACACCAAAATAATAAAGTTTTCATTCAAGGAAAATAGTAACTTTTGATAGCAATGCCATCAATGCATACTATGAATTGCCAAATATGGCATATGATCAATATCTTTTTTATTATAATGAGGACCCAGATTTTGATGAAATTCTTAGTTTTCTCACTGGTAGAAATGCTAATGTGCAGTGGAAATGATGAGAGGAATGGATTATTAACTTTCATGCAGTCATCCTAATGATAGAATCTAATGCTTGGCACTATTTTATTTCCATCAAGCTGATGCCCACAAGTAATATCAACGAGGTGACTAAGGATAGGGCCATATTGAATTTCACAATTCAAATGGGCTTTACAATTGATATATGGAAGATTATTTACAATTCTATTTGTAATATGCTCAGGGGAAATATTATTGTAGGGTATGGTCATCCATCTCTTATCTATGGTTTGTGCACTATGGCGGGTGCATTAGAGGGAGCCTGATGAAGAAATCCTTATTCAAAAGGCTCTATTGACCTCATTTTTCGATGAGGTTAATAACATTTCTAAAATTAGGAATTATGAGCCTCTTAATTAGGCACTTAAATCACTAGGCTTAGCGACTTAGTGAATCCTCTTAGGATTTAATCTAAACTAATGTGATTAGGTAAACTAAATTCCAAACCCAAATCTAAATAAATAATTGAATTAAACACATTCCAATTGAAATCTAAATCAATTTGAGTTTAAAATAAGAAAATTGGAATGGTTAACCCAATTATCCTACTTAAGCTCAAAGTCATTTAAACTTAAAGAAATTTAAATAAAATCAAAATTAAAATCAAATCAAATCAAATGCATTGGAGTCAATATAAGAATCAAAATGAATCTAAAACTAAATCCAAATGAAATTTAAAGATGGTTAACCATTTGACATGGAGTTAACTTATATGGGTCCCACTAAGTTAAAGGTCAACCCACTAAACTTTGATCAAATTGAATCATTCCAACAGCTTAAAATAATCAAATAAATATGTTTAAATATGAATTAAATGAATTTTAATCTAATAATGCCTTGAATGAGCTAATTAGATCATTTGACCTAAATAGGCTTAAATGGACCTTATTCGATTTAAACTAAAATTAAATTAGAATTAATTTAAATTAATTATCCAAAATCATTTGGAAATCATCTTGAATCATAATCCAAATAATCATTAGACTTAATTTTACCAATTTGGTCATTTGACCCAAATGAGTTCAACCGAACCATTTTAACTTAATTTGGGTTCAAATGGTTTAAAATTGAAATCAATTTCAAACTAAATGAAATTAAGCACTCTAAATCATTACACTGATGTGATTAAACATGATTAAAGTCTAAACACACTTTAATTGAGTTAAATTAGTCATTTGATCCAATTGAACTTAATTTAATCCATTTAAGTTAAAATGGGTCAAATTAAAATAAAATCAAATTAAACCCTAATATGACATGAATCAATTGACCTCCAAATTATAGATTGGATAATCAACATTTATTAAAACTTAAATATAAAACTAATTAATCAAAAAAAATACATTTAAACCACTTTAAAATAATTTAAATATAAATGAGAACAAACTAAGTTCAATTCTCAAATCCAACTCAAATGGACTTGGGTTTGGCCATGACTCATCTTAGTTTGACTTGGCCAACAAACTACCTATCCAAATGAATGTTGTGGTGGTGCCAAAATCTAGGAGAGGCCATGTGATATGAAATAATAAAAGATGAGGTGTTTCCATGGAAAAAGAGAGAGAAATCCATGTGAAGAAGTCAAATTTCATTTTCTCTCCTCCACACCTCATCCACCTCTTCACCATAATTGATTTGAACCCTCTACAATCCATTGATCACCCCTTGGAGCTAGCCTCCAAGGGTGGAAGTCACCATGGTGAATCCAATTTTTCCTTCATAATGGGAAACTCACGACCAAAGGACAAAAGAGAGGAAGGAGACTTCCTCTCTTAAGGTTATGCATCCCAATACACTCATAAGGGAAGGAGAGACCAAACCAACCCTTTCGCTTGAGCTATCATAGCCGATGGCTGAATTCTGGCCATCCTAGATCTTCTATATGTTGCTCCCGACAATATATATGGAAAGAGAGGAAGATGACTTCTTCTCATGAGTCCAACCATCCCAATATGATCTTGAAGGAGATAGAAGAAGAATCAAGATGTTTCCTGAGCCTCTCATCATCGATAGGCCTGAAATTAGCCAAAGGAAATGGCTAAGCTTTTGGCCAAAGATTGAAATTGAGAATTTTCGTGTTTTAATTTGGAGTCCTTGGGAAACCACACAGATCTTAGGGGTATTTATTAAAATGATCAAGTACGATATTAAAATATGATGTACCATCTCAAAAGATGGAACCATCACCCTATAATGGACCTAAGGACCTAATAAGGACTCCTAAGGCATATAGGTCTTAGTATATACCAGAGATCTTTCCTCTACTTAATATGAAAAAGTAAAGTAGGATTTATTTTATGCTGGGTTCATTAGTCCCCTATGGAAGTAAGCTTTCACAGTTAATTACATCTTTGGAAATAAGAATTTCCTAATAACACACTTGATTAAGTAGTCAATAAACATATCCAAAGATTTTAAAGTTAGACTATTAAAGAATTAGGTATTTTTGAAAATCAAGTGGGAGATTTCTAATGGAAAGACTTATTTTTAGATTCTAAAGGAAGATAAGTAGGGAGTATTCATGATACTAGGAAGCCGAGTGAGCACTCTAGTCTACCCTATAGTGACACTTCTTATATTTGAAAGAGAGAGTTTATTTTATTTGAGTTGAAATTTTATTAGAATGAAAGGGCTTGCAGTCCATCAACACAAGATTATGGAAATGCCTAAGAGGTGAGAACTTATACTCATAGCACAAAAAAATAAGTAGCCTCAGATCCTAAATCTAGGATGCTTTAGCAAAAGCTAAAAGCACGACCTAAATCTGATCAGAAAATGGGACATAGCAATTTACCTCCACAAGAAAGGATAAACCCATCCCGACTCTTCTGGACTTATAACTTCCTAGAGTGGCCGCCAGCTAATATTTCTTATGCTTTAAACCCATGTAGGTCGGTCTTATGTAAGTGCAAGATAGCTAAGCTATTATTTAATTAGAAAAGAAACTAGAGTCCTAGACTCACTCCCTAAAAGACTAGATCATGATTGGCATGAAATCATGACTTAAACTAATACAAAATTTTATAATCTTTTATACCATTTTGACACATTAATTTGGACAAAGGCTTGGGACAATTATACCTATATGCATGATGAAATATGATT
The DNA here is from genome assembly GCA_021442155.1 of Cymbidium sinense. Lineage (NCBI taxonomy): Eukaryota > Viridiplantae > Streptophyta > Magnoliopsida > Asparagales > Orchidaceae > Cymbidium > Cymbidium sinense. The sequence goes on along the minus strand of CM038230.1, from coordinate 55,806,268 downwards.
ATGGCATAAATTAGAGGGAGGAGGTATTCTCCACTACAAGGGATGACCTTATAAGTCAAGCATTCCCCTATCATGCATAAATGGAGGCCCTCCATATTCAAGAGCAAAACAAGATGATATGCATGATTGTTTCCACATACATCATTCAGCTAAGGGGTTGTTAAATTCTTTAATTATCTTGATTAAAACCCATGCTTTATAGTTAGGTTATGAGTTGTATTAAAAAGTTAGTTATTAGTTGTTTAATGAGAGTAGAAAAATTAATTTTATCCTACAGAGTCTACCGCATCCATGCCACACATTCAATCATCAAGCTTTAAGAAACCTAAGAAAAGCATGCCACCTTTATTGCACAAGCTAAACATGATAATCAAATATTCATAAATTTCATAAAAGAATAACAGGCACGTCTGGTTGAGTACCGCAGTACACCCTGAAAAATAAAAGAAGTTGGGTAGCCGAGCTATACCCTTATATAACCCATATTATAAAAGAATATTGCAATTATAATGAAATAAATGCTATGGGGGTCTTCATTCTTCATCTTTCTTTCCTTCTTTTGATTTGGTTTTGCTCCAAGCTTCATAGGGCCTCCCAAGTCTTTGCTTTCTAGCCACTACTCATCCAAAACCCCATAGCACTAATCATAATCTAATTTAAAAAAATTACATTTATGTGAAAAATAAAATCTAACCACACCTGTAAAATAGATGTTAGTTAAACAAACATATAAACCAAGCAGTTATATTTTATAATTTTGGACTTGGCACCTTACACATGTGTAACCAAACCCACATATCCTAACATGTATTATGCAAAGGGGAATAAGCAACCTATAAGCAAAAGTATTTATATCTATTTATTATTTCAGCAACTCCTTTAGCATAATCCCCTACAGAAAACATCATTAGGCTAATAGCATCTTAACATCCACTCTATGTATAAGTAATCCTAATATCTAGTCTAAAATGTTACATTACAAAACAAAATATAAAATCACAACATACACCAACTTAACTTAGAGTTAGAAGTGCTGACTTAATATTCTAATGTGTGTACTAAGGCTTAGTGTGGTATGTCTTAATTAGGCTTTAGAATTATGATTGTCTAAGGTTTTGGAATTTTCAAGTTACACATGAGGGGAGGTTTCACTTTAAGTTATTAAAAGGATTAGCAAGTTTTAATTTATATTTTCTTTTGTTTCACTTAATGTTTACTTGGCATCTAATTGTTATAAAGAGAGGAGAGAGTTTGACCACTTTCATCCCTATCCAAAGTTATTTCTAAAGGCATATTATTATGGTTTTAATTTCTTTTAGTGAATGATTTATTAAACATTTTATTAATCCTAAGTTTGCGTTAATCTTAAAGAATCCTATTCAACATGAAATGCATCTTAAGCTTAATGAGATTGAATTAATATCACATGGATAACATTTCATCATTCATTTTCATCATTAATAACATATATATGATTTCATTCTTACTATTCATGATTTTTAACCTAGCATACCTATTCATGTAATGCATATATGTGTATTTTTGGCACAATGATTGTCAATGCATATATTTTTGTAGAAAAGAGGGATTACATTCCTTAGCTAAGTATACATACACATGTACTAGAGATTTAAGCAAGTATGTGTCATTATTAAACTAAAGACGTGAGGTAAACTAAGACCTCCTTGGGGCTACTTAAAGCCTCGTATTCTCGGGATGTCTAGACTATATACCTGTTATCTTAAATACATATAAATGTATACATTAACACAATAATAAAATCATGTAAAAGATTGTATAGTAGCAAATTATTTACTCATGTAAAGTAAAGTACTATCCAAATTATAATACATGTATTCACATGAATGAAATTAAGCAAGTATGTGTCATTTTTAAACCAAGGGAGTGTCATAATCTAAGACCTCCTTGGGGCTACTTAAAGCCTTGTATTCCTGGGATGTCCAAACTATATACTTACACTAGTATTCAAACATATATAAGCATACACATGAATCATGAAAATAGAACAATCCTTTAACATGTTTAAACTATAAGAAAATGTAAGTCACATAGGATATTCATAACCAAGATCACATTAAATTTTCATCATTAGTTTATAATTTTGAAAATAATTTTTTAAATTTATTAGTGATAATAGCCACATTATATAATAAGATCAATTCAACACATGCAACTTATACATGTATAACCATATTCATTTGATTCCTTTATTTAAAAACTTGGATACAAATGTCATACAAATTTATAATGTTTCAAAAAGAAGGATTAAAAATTGCCACTTGAAACATTCAACCGCATTAATTACTAAGGACAGTCAAGTCAAATAAAACTCTTTAAGATTAACCAAAGTTATTATGAGGTTTTATTTTTGGATTTAAATTATTAGAACATAAAAGGGAGAAATAATATTTGTTGTTTTTCCCTATCCCATGTTAGTGACTTAATGTATTTAAAGAGAAATAATTAAGTAAATTTTGTAGATTGATTAAGTTCAAATCATTAAGTAATTACTTTAATTTCCTTTTACTAAGCCTCTTTGATTAAATTAACTACTTAACCATGAGTCTCCAATGTATGCTTATGAGAAATTAAAATTTGCAAACCTTCTAAAGGGACCTAATGCAATTAGGCTCATGCTTAAGAGTTGATTAGATTAAAGAAAAATCTAAACTAAGTACTTATATGGTTTTCCCATACCCATGGGTTAACCATAAGTTCCTTAAAGATCTTTATATTATAATCTACATAAAGGGAAACCCATGAATTGAATTTGAATTGTCTAAACCAATTATCTTTTTAAATTTGGATTAATTTTACCATTAATTTACTTAATTAGCCTTTAATTAACAAATACATTAATTAACTCTACTATGGAAATGTACTTAGTGAAATAACTAGGGAAGGGGCCTTAATTATTTTTTCTCAGCATTTCCACTTTTAACAATGATTAATCACCATTAACCATTTAATTTTAACTATTTAGCATTTTTAATAAACATGAAATTAATTAAGGATGGTAATTATGATTGAAATTTCAAATTCTTCAAGTTATATGGCCAATAAATCCCAAGAAAATTATGGGAGGCAGAAGACATCCCATAAAATTAACCTATCAAATTTGAGATCAATTTGCCAAGTAATTAGGCCTTAATTAGGGTTATTAGTCTAAACTTCAAATCCTAATTAAGCAATACTCATTAACAAAACATTAAGGATTTTATTTTTATTAAATTCTGCTATGTTTACCCTTTCCAAAATAGTTTTATTTGTATTTTTTAAATTTTTTTAAAATTAGTTATGAATTGTTAAATTTTTAGCTATTTAATGACATTTTTAACACTTAATTAACCTCCTAAACTGTCAGTGCTACGTAAAAGCTGACGCAACAGTGCTTTCCATGTGGCACTACAAGATAGTTTATTTAAAATGTGCGATGTGGCTGAGTCAGTAGTGACGGATGTGATTTCTTTTTTGCCATTTGATCTCGGATCAGTCAACAGAGATTAATCATGTGGTTTCTAATGGATTAAATAAAAAAATCTAATATATTAAATAATGGCTCTCGGTTGGATGGATGTCAGAAGAGTTAATTTGGATGTGGTGAGGTTTTGGTGAGGTTGGGTAGACGTGGCTTTCAGTTTCTTGTGGTAGTTGGTCTCGTCGGCGATGGAGAGCACTGGGGATTCAGGGAAGGGTTTAGGATTGCTCTACATACATAGAGGAAGCTCTATGTGAAGTTTGAAGGGATGGGGAAGAGTATACTCTCCTCTTCAAGTGAACCAAGAGCTGAGATTTTCTCAACCTTTGGTAGTCATCCGATCGAGGTAGGTGGCCGGAGGTGGTAGTGGACTGCTGAGGTGGAGTTGCTTGAGAGGTTGAGGCAATGGCATGGGCTCGCATGGGATGTACCTCCTCCTCCAAGTGAACTAGTAGAGAACCAAGGGTGAATTTACTCTTTCATGGCATAAGGCTGAACCTAACTGCCTTGGGTCAGGTTAGGTTTGTGGTCCTAGTATCCAAAAATGGCCAAAGGTGACTATCATGGCTTAGGGAGTAGGTAAACCCACCCAAATGGGGATTTTATTTCATTTGGGTAGCTTGGTTCAAGGGTGTTGACCCAAACTGAGTTCACCATGGTTTGAGTCCACTTGGGTTGACCCATGGTGACCCAAGGATGAGTCAAGCTAAGTTTATTTGAGTTTGGCTCAATTTGACCATATGGGTCAAATGGGATTCAATTGGCTTAGGTTGACCAGTTGGTCAATTTGGGTCAAACTAAGGGTGTGGGTATGCTTAAATGATTATTTTTAATGTATTGGTTCAATTGGTTTGGTTTAATTTGAATTGGATTTTATTTTGGCTCATATGAGTTCATTTAGGTCAAATGAGTTAAGTTTACCAATTTGGTCAAATTGGCCAAATTGGCTTAGGTGGAGGGTTGGTATAGGCTCAATTGATCACTTGGGAAGAATTGTTGGCATTTGTTTGAAATAATTTAGAGTTGGGAAGGGTTTGGTTTAATTGGCCCCTTTAGGTCAGTTTGGGCTAAAGGGGCCATTTGGGTTGGCTTGATCAAATTAGATTAAATTGGAGGTTGTATCATATTCAATAATCAATTTATGATTGATTAGGGGCCTTGGTTTCAATCAATTTGGTTTAAGATTTAATTTGACTCAATTTGTCCATTTAAGTCAAGTTGGGCCAACTTAGGTCAAAGGACCAAATTGGCTTGGTTGGGTTTAATTGGTGGTTGAGCCATGTTCAATACTCAATTTATGATTGATGAGAGTCATTGGTTGCAAACTATTAGAGTTAGAATGACATTTAATTCATTTTGGTCTATATGAGTTAATTGGGTCAACTTGGATCATGTGATCAAATTGATTTGGTTTGACTCAAATGATTGTAATTGAGCTATCCAAGATGATCAACAATCATTATGGAAGAGATTAGATGAGTTTATTCAATCCAATTTGGGTTGGATTGAAGTTTAAATCAATTTGGTCATTTAGGCCACTTTGGGTTAAGTGGACCAATTGGGTTGATTGAGTTGAGTTGGTAGAATTGGGTGGAATTGGGTGTTGAGAAGGGTTTAATGATGAATTTAGGATTGATTGATGACCTTGATTACAATTGATTTAGATTTGATTAGAGTTTGGCACATTTGGACCTTTTGTTCCAAATGGGCTAACTTGGGTTGATTGGATTCATTTGGTTTGATTGGTTTGATTATAAGTGTTAGAAGAGTTTGAAATATAATATTGAATGGTTAGAGTGCTTTTGTGAAAATTGATTGGATTTAGTTTGTTTGAATGGTCTTAAATCTTGGGATCATAGTGGAATGAACTTAGGTTAAGACTTAAGACAATTTGGCTTGGAGCTTGGATAGGAAACAAAATTCAATTAAGGTTGGTTGTGTTAGCTTGAGGTTGGTTTTGGATGAGTGGACAAGCATTAGTCTTGGTTTAGACCATAAGATAGGTAAGACCTATTTGTCCTAGGGCGTATCCTAAGCTTAAGGTATGTCTCCCTAAGTCTCTTGGCTTGGGTTTCGTGTTCCCATAGCACTATAAGTATCTTATCACTAAGGAAACCCAAGTGCTTAGAAGGTTCCTAAGCCTAAAATGTGGAAGGTTGATCATCACTCCCAAAGTCAGGTCAACAAAAGGACCTCGAATAGATGTGTTATAACTAGCAAGGCACATCGCACTTATTAGCATGATCGAGATGATCAACAACATTCGGAAAGATTACAAGCACTAGTGATGGCTATTCACACCTAAGTGAGGGGGTATAATGGAACTATAGATCCTGAGGCATGGGAGAGTTGAGTATATTTGGTTTGATTTGATGAGAATTGACTTCATGCTAAGGACATAAAGAGAGATACACTAAGGATTTGCACATAAATTTGATTGGATTATAGATTAATATATGCAAGGGCATAAGAGGGAACTACTAGGGATTGAGATTTTATTGAATTTGTTTAGTTTATATGAATTATGTTGATTAATTTTGATTTGTACTTGGGTTTTATGTTGATTGATTTGGTTTGAGTTTGGTGATACATTTTGATTTCAATTTTATTGATTGATTTAGTGTGGACCCTATCAATTTGTGATGGACCGCACTAAGGAGGGGCTATGTGAGCCTAGGCCTACCTTAGATTTACCAGTCCAAAGCGGTAGTCTATCGGTCGTATAGTATAAACTATCCAACCTAAGGGTTGCCCATCAGTTTGCAACAGCTACACTAAGAAGAAAGCTCGGGGACTCACATCTTCCAAAATAGAGTAAGCCATTTGGGTGACCCACTGATGGCACAACAAGTCAAACTCGATCTAGGTCGACTACTAAGTGAGTTCCTCTGGGGGTCTTATATCAACTTAGATAGTCTAGGTGGTTCCTATAGTGAGTTTTCTAACACTGCTAAAAGATAGGATGTCTACTTGAGAAAAGGTGCCCCTGGGGGTCTTATCCTAATCCATAGGAGATGTTATTTTATTTGTTTATTTGTTTATCTATTTTCTTATTTATTTAGCATGGACCCTATTGATTTATGATGGGCCATAATAAGAAGGAGCCACAGGGGCTTTCGATAAACTTAGATTTATTGACCCAAGAGATAATCTATACATCCATAGTATAAAACTTCCAACCACAGGGGTGAGAATTATCCAATCTAATAGTAACCTAGGTCATGCCTATATGAGGTCATGATTACATGATCTAAATAGAATTCCCATATGGAAGGTACCTCTAGGGGTCTTACCCTTATCCTTGAAATATAAAGCCTGTAGGTATACGATGGTCGGTTCAGGGAGAAAGCGTAAAGACTCACATCTACCTGAGTGGTGTTATCCACTGGGTGGGTTGCTGTCAAGAAAGTGAACACCAGCCAACCTAAGATGCCCATTGGTTTGCAATGATCAATCTATGAAGAAAGCATCGGGGACTCACATCTTTCTAAGTAGAACTGATCATTGGGATAGTCAGTCATCGGCTAGAAAGCTACTATCCAACCTAGGGTGACTACCAAGTGGGGAGTCATAAAGGAGGATTGAACCTGAACTTGAAGTAATCAGGAGGAAGAGGAGCCACTAGAGGTCTTACCTTAATTCTCAAATATAAACTTGGACCCAGTCAATGCATGGTCGCTAATTTAAGAAGAAAGCTCAGGAACTCACATCTTCTTAAGAAAAGCCAGCATCCAAGTAGCTTATTGGTCATGCAATAAATTATACCATGTTTAGACGATGCTCATTGGTTTGTAGTGGTCAAGCTAGGAAGAAATTATTAGGTCTCACATCTTTCTAAGCAATAGATTAAACACTGGGGAGTCACACTAGCTATGTAGTTGATCAAGCTCGACTTAGAGTAGCTATTGAGTGAGGGCCGCTATGGGTCTTATCTCAACTCATGGTAGCCAGAGGTGATTGGATTTGTATTTGACTTGTTTGTGTTTATGTGTAATTTTGTGTTTATGATGTGCTAAAGAGGGATAAGATGTCACTCGGGTTCTATTATACCTACCTTAAATGCACCAAGAATTTGGTAATTAGAAATATTTTAACTTGGAGAGAAGTTTGAACAAAATAAATTTTTTATTGATGGAAAAATTATTTTGGGAATTATTTATGCATAGTATTTCTTTAGATAAAGCCCGTTGATCAGGAGCATTGGGCGTTCACCTTTGTGATTTATGAGTTGGTAAGATCCACCTTAGTAGGCCTTTTTTATAGTGAAAAAGCTTTCCCAAGTAGGTTCAAACTTGCCTCCAATCTTGCGATGGGCCATAAATGGTCTCCTTAGAACTAAAATAAGCTCTCCACCTCAAAAAGCTCTAGGGTGGACCAACTTGTTATGAGATTGAACCATCTTTTCTTTGTATAACTCGAGAATCTGGCATGCTCACAGGTATTTTTCCTCTAAACCTTCATGTTCTTCTAACTGTAGTTTGGCATTCTATTCGGTTGTGATTTTGCTACCCATGGCTATCCATAGATATAGGAGTGGAACTTTTAATGGTAAAATGACTTCGGCCCATACACTAAGAATAATGTGGTAGATTGTGTTCGAGTTATGTAAGTAGTGCGGTAAGCCCATAAAGCTTCAACTAACTGCTCATATCACTATCGTCTATTATTGTCAAGTGTCTTCTTAAGTATTTGGATGAGAGTTTTGTTGAAGGCGTTTGCCAAATCGTTCGCCTGTCGGTAGTAAATAGTAAAGTTTCTCCAATATATTTTATGTCTCTGGGTGAAGTTGTTAATTTTAGTGCTCTTGAGAGCAGTACCATTATTAGATATAATTCGATGGGGTACCCCTAATCTATACAGGATATAGTTTTTGAAGAATTAGAGCACAAGCTTAAATTTAACTTCTCTGAGCGAAATTACCTCCGCCCACTTGGAAAAGTAGTTTGTAGTTGTAAGAATGAACTGGTGACCCTTGGACGAAGGAGGATCAATCGAACCCACTATGTCTATGCCCCAACATTCGAATGGCCATGAAGCTAAGGTTAGATGCAGAATATTAGTTAGAGGATGTAGGACCACTCCATGTACTTGGCATTGGTGGCATTACTTTGCTACGTCCATGCAATCTGTGATCATCGTCGGCCAGTAATACTCAAGTCTTTTGATTTTGGCTTTCATCTTGGGAAAGGATTGATGAGCTTCGCACAGTCCTGAATGTACCTCGATCATAATCTTATGGGCTTCATGTATGTCTAAACAGCACATATGATTGAAGGACCGCTGGTATAAGATACCATCCACGAGAGCGTAGGAGAGTGCCCTTTTCTTCACATGATGTGCTTGAGATTTCTATTGAGGTTGCTTACCTTTACTTAGGTAATCAATGAAGGGTTGTCTCCAATCTAGGTCTTCATCCTTTTTTGTAATGGTAACCTCCCCTTCAAGAGAGTATTTATTGATGAGTTCAACATCAATAAGAGGTAGGACTTGTATATTATGGACCTCTATTGATATGGACTCATCTTCCAGATAGACCAACTCTTTGGAAAGCTTGGCTAAGACATCAGCTATAGAATTTTCTTCTCAGTGAATCTTGTAGATTGTGACCTCTAGGATTTGGGCTAGTAACTCCATTATGTATTTGTGGTAGTGATGGAGTCTGGGCTTTAGGACTTTATAGGACCCAGGAATCTGGTTGATGACTAGTTATAAATCTTGAAGGATGTTAATATTCTAAATGACCAGCAAGATAGTTAACTCCAGATTGGTGATCAGAGCCTCATATTGGGCTTTGTTATTGGTGCATGGCTCAGATATATGATATGAAAATCTCATCATACCACGATCTAGTGTAAGGAGGACTATCCCTACACCTACCTTACCTAGGAGAATAGATTATGGTTCTTCTTCTCTTTGAGAGGAAGTCACACCATCAATGTAAATCTATTAGTGGCGAATGCTTGTATTCCATAAGTTCATGATTTATTCATTGGAGAGATCATCACTAAGCGAGGAATTTGTCGAAAGTGGATGTATCACTTAGAAATCTGTGAGTGCTTGTCCTTTCACTGCATGAAGGGGAGTGAATGTGATGTCAAACTATGAAATAATCATGGACCAACATCCCAGCCATCTAGATAGCTTTGGTTGTGTCATGAGATATTACAGTAGATTGATTCTAGAAATCAAGTATACTTTATGAGAGAGCATATAGTGCCAAAGCTTTTGGGCTACGAAGATTAAAGCTAGACAATGCTACTCAATGGGTGGATAGTGATGGAGGTGGATGTTCTTTCTTTTGATGAGATTGAAAGAACATGGGTGCTAGAGGTGAGAGAAGTAGATATGTTGGATAACTAGCGCTCCCACCAAGGATTGCCAAGATTTGGCCACCAAGCTCTCAAACCACAAGAATAACTCAATAATTTGTAATTACTAAAAGATCTTCTTCATTCTAGTAAGAGGGACTATTTATAGTCATGACAAACATCTTTCAAAAGAAAAGAAGTCAAAACATGGAGGGAAAGGTGGGTGGCCATATTAATGTGAAGCATTAAATTGCCTCATTTTTTTATTCCATCCACCCATTTAACATGGTATTATTTTATGTGGATTCAACCACCTTACATGTCATGCTTTGAATTTTTAAATGCAAAATTTCAAACATGGAGTTTCTAGAAGAAAATTAAAAGTTACATAAATAAAAAAGATGAAATCATAAAATGGGCTTTAACAGGCTAATGAGCTAAGTCTTCTTCTTTCTTGAATTTTCTTGGGCTTTAGCTTGAGATCTTGTAAATGGACCTTAAGCTCTAATTTTTGAATCCTCATGATGTTCTACATCAAATCCCCTGGGCTTAATTGAACTTTGCTCCATAGAGTTAAAATCTAAGAAGTCTTCTACTAATTATGGGGCTAAAGTCTCCAAATCAATACAAGTCAATCATGTGTCTTCAGTTGGTGGCTTATTCTTCCAATGAACTAGAAAATGATGTTTAGAAGTTAGATTAATGGGTGCTTCCTTAGTGATAATATAGTCAACTTTAAAGGAAGAGGGCTTCTGCAATTACGGTGTTATATCTCCTGCTAAAGAGTTAGACTGAACAAGTGGGGTTTGCTAATTCCTTCATATGATAGAATATCTTCAATATTAATAACTGGATGAATGAGCATATCAGTAAGCAAATTAAGGTGATAAGCATTAGTTCCAATTTTCTTAAGAATTATAAATGGGCCACAAGCTCGTGCACGTAATTTTTTATATCTAGTGGTTGGATAATGCTTAGACCAAATGTGAATCAATACATAATCACCTTATTTATATTCTTTGGTTGAATGATTATGATTTGCCTCAAAAGCATAGTTTTCATTACTTATAGTAATTTACTTTCTTATATCTTCATGGAGGTTTTAAGAATCTTTAGCAAATGAGAATGTTGCATCAGAAAATACATGAGATGATAGGTTTGCTACATCTATTGGTCGTCGTGGGTTTTGACCATAGACTATCTCAAATGGTGATTTTTTTGTAGTTCTAGAAATAGTACTATTATAGGCAAATTCTGAGATTGGTAAATGTAAATCCCAATTTCCTAAACTTTTACCTACCAAGCATCTAAGCAAATTTCCTAAGGTATGATTAACTACTTCAATTTGTCCATCAGTTTGCGGGTGAAAGGCAGAAAAAGGTTTTAATTTGGTACCTAATAATTTCCATAATATTTTCCAAAAATATAAGACAAACTTAACATCTCTGTCAGAAATAATGGTTAAAGGGAAACCATGGAGTCACACTATTTTCTTAAAAAATAATTTGGCTATATAAGATGCATCTCTTATTTTTGAACAAGGTAAGAAATGAGCCATTTTTTAGAACCTATCCACTATAACAAAAATGCTATCATGTCCTCGAGCTGTCCTAGGTGATCCTAGAATAAAATCCATTGATAGGTCTTCCCAAGGCCTATAAGGAATATGTAAAGTAGTGTATTGTCCAGATCTTTGTTTGATAATTTTAGCCTATTTATAAACTAAACATTGAGCCACTAATTTTTGAACATCTCATTTTAATGAAGGCTAATAAAATCTATTTTCTAATAAACATAAGGTCTTATCCTTTCCAAAATGACCAACTACACCCCCAACATGTAGCTCAATGATAAGAAATTCTCTTAGAGAAGATTGAGGAATGTATAATTATTTTTCCTTATATAAATATCCATTTATTATCAAGAATGTCCCTTGTAAAGTTATTGGTTTATCTAGGTATTCAAGATAAACTAGGTGAAAGTTAAGACACAATATAATCATTTTTAATTCTATCAAATCTTGGGATTCTCAATTTTAAAGAGAAAATCATTAGGTTTACTCTGGATAAAGCATCAGCAGGTTTATTCTCAATTCCAGGCTTGCTTTAGAACAAAAGAGTAGTCTTATAAAAATTCAACCCATTTTTCATGCCTATGACTTAATTTTTGTTGAGTATTAATGAATTTTAAGGCATGATTATAAGAATTAAGTATAAATTCTCTATGTAAGAGATAGTGTCACCAATGCCTTAAGGATTGAATTACGACATAGAACTCTTTATCATAAGTGGAATATCGTTGTTTGGATTCATTTAACTTTTCACTAAAGAATGCTATAGGATGATTCTCTTGACTTAAAATTCCACCTATCCCAATTCCTGAAGTATCACATGTCACTTTAAAGGCTTTAGAAAAATCAGGAAGCCTAAAGATTGGTGAAGAATTGATAAGAACTTTAATTTGCTCTAAGGCCTTTTGTGCATCAGAAGTCCAACAAAATTTATCTAATTTTAGTATATCAGTTATCAGAGCAATAATGGTACTAAAATTCTTGATAAATCTCCAATAAAAAGTAGCTAAATCATGGAAGCTTCTAGCTTCAGTAAAATTTTTAGGTGATGGCCAATCTAAGATTATTTTCACTTTAAAAGGATCAGGTTTAAGTCCAGTAATGAATATAATGTATAATCTCTAAAGATTACCTCAGCTTGCAAAAAAAAAAAACACTTTTTAAAGAAACACTTTTTTAAATTAATGAATAATTTCTCTTATCTAAGTAGTTCAAAGACTTTTTGTAGGTGTTGTAGATGCTCATTTTCGCTCGGACTAAAAATCAGAATATCATCAAAATACACCACCAAGAATTAAGCTATATATTGTTCAAGAACAATATTCATTAATCTCATAAATGTGCTAGGAGCATTTGAAAGTCCAAAGGGCATGACAAGCCAGTCATAAAGTCCATCAAGGGTCTTAAAAGCTGTCTTCCACTCATCTCCTGATCAAATCTGAATTTGTTGATATCCACTTTTTAGATTAAACTTTGAAAAAAATAATTGCTCCTGAGATTAAATCTAACATATCATCTAATTGATGAATAGGAAACCTATATTTGATAGTAATTTTATTTATTGCTCGACTATTAACACACATTCACCATGTTCCATCTTTCTTTGGAGTTAATAATGTTGGGACTACACAAGGGCTAAGACTCTCTTGAATAAAAGCCTTTTTTAATAATTCCTCAACTTGTCTTTTAATCTCAACATGCTCGGTAGGGTTCATCCTATAATGTAGAAGATTAAGAAGTTGAGAACCTGGTTAGAACTCAATAGCATGTTGAATATCTCTTAAAGGAGGTAGCTCATTAGAAAGCTCACTGGGTGTAATATCTTTAAAATTAGAAAGAAGAGAAGAGATCACACCAGGTATGTAAGTCTCATTAGAGTTTGGTATGACTTCTTTTAGATTTAATAAGTGAAGAAGAAATGGATCAGAAAATTCTTTTTGTAAAGCTCCAAAACATACTGTTTCTATCTTTGGGGTCAAAGAAGGAAGAGAATATATTTTTAAAGTAAGAATTAGAAATGATAGTATTAAGCCTAATAGTAGGATTTTCTATGATAATTAATTGAAGTTTGGCATTTTTCTTCAATAGAGGCTTATGTTGCAAGTCAGAAGTTATTTTGTGTGGTGTTATGGAGTGTATTTTTCTACTAGCTTTATTGGTAGGAGTTTAATAGTCTTATTATTATGTTTAAAAACATAAGTATTTTCCCTACCATAGTGAAAAATATTCATATCATACAGCCAAGGTCATCCTAAGAGAATATGAGCAATGTCCATATGGAGAACATCACACAAAATTTGATCCTCATATCTTCCTATTTTAATTGGAACTAAACATCAATTGGTGATGGGAAGAGATGTATGATTTACCCAGCTAACATGAAATGGTTCAGGGTGAGGTTTTAGGTTGGCTCGAGAAAAGGTGTGTGTTGAAATGAGATTCATAGCACTTTCTATATCTATAACTAACCTACATCTCTTTTCATTACACAAAAGATACATGCTAAAAATGTTCTTTCTCCTCCAATCTTCTGCCTTATTTTTAATTACAGTAAGACATCTCATCACATTTACATGAGGGTCATCAGTTAATTCCTTCATCAGATAATGGGGTGGTGTCATCATAAACTTCTTCTAGATAATCATCTATTAGATTTTCAACTTCTTCTAAAAATAAGATTTGAGCTTTACATTGATTTTGCATATGACCCTTTTTATGACATTTAAAATATATTACTTCCCTAGTGTTCTTTGAGCTCCCTTCAATTGAAGTTTTAGGGCCATGTGGATGAGCGTGTCTAATAATACATCTATGAGATAAAATGGGAGGTACTTGACTTTTAGTTTTAGAGAGGGAGGTAGATTTCTTTTGTTATTTAACAAATAATGCATAATTAATGCTTCCTCTAAATATTGTGGTCAAATAATTCAACTTTATTTCTAATGTCAGTCCTAAGTCCAATAAAAAATTTATTAGTTAATTGCCAATCATTATCAGCACAATCAATTCTGGAAACTAAATCTTCAAAAGTATTCAAGTATTAAATTATAAGATAATTACCTTGTCTCAAAGTTAATAATTGATTATGTAGCTTCTTATCATGATGCCTAGGATATACTTTGCTCTTAACATTTCTTTCATTTCTATCCAAGTGAGGTTTGTCCTTCTAATCTTTGTTCTTTAGCTAAAGTATTTGTCCAATAAATTTTAGCATGCCCTATCAATTTCATTTTAGCAAAAGTAACCCTTTGGTAATCATCCATTTTATACCAATCAGAAGTCATCCATTTGAACTAACCAATCAGAAATTTATTTGGGTCATGTATACCATCATAAGTTGGGGCTTCTACTTTAACTCTTGAGATGGATCATTAGAGTCTTCTATAGTCTTAAAATAATTTTCTCCCCTTCCACCATTTCTAGCAATTGATGGTCTTAAGTGGTTGATTTTCTATGGTTTGGATATGAATCTTCTTCATCTATCCCTATTTGACAGGTCGGTATTGGAGGAGTTGGTACTCTATTATTTTTGATGCATAAATAAGAGTTTGCATTTGTTGTTTAAGTTCTTGCATTTGATTCTTACTTTCTTCTAATATTTGTTGAGTTTTTAATTCATTATCTTGGATCTAAGATCTAAGGCATCAACTAATCTAGTCAAATTTTAACTTGATCTTGAGAGATAGATTTTGGTGCCATGAGATTTTTTTTTAAAGAAAAAAAGATATATGAGAAGGGATCAAAAAAAAAATGAAATAAAATAAAGTATAATATAATTGTGCAATCAAAGTGAAAATTTTAGGCTAGAGAACTTCCGTGGGAGGGGAAGACCACTTAAATCTCAAGCTCTCCTCAGACACTTTAGGTCTTTTTGATAAATTTCTATTTAGCTTTCAAAATCACCATGTTTAACACAAATATATTATTATGCATGCATATTTTTTTTATTTTTTTAATGCAATGAAAAAAAATGCTCAAATTTATCAAGCCTCTTTTTTTCTTAAGAAAGCAAGTTATCATAAGTTAATCAAAGAAACTTCTAAAGTTAACCATAAATAATAACAAAGATAATAAAGCAAGTAATTAGATTTTTTTTTGCACTAATGGCTAGGTTGTTTTTAGGGTGAAGCCCTACTTCACTAAGGTGCTCTCTTAATTTTTTTTTCTTTTTTTTTGGGGGGTGCGCAAGTTCACACAATTGGAAAATGACAAAATAATATAATGAAGCTTACTAATTAAAATTTTATGCTATCATCATAAACTTGCAAGAAATATATATTTTTCCAAGCTACTAATAAGTATTCAAACTATCATATAAAATAAAATTAATTAACCTCACAAGTCTAAGAAAAACTCACAAGTTTGAAGACAAGTCCACCACTTCAGATGCTCCCTTTGTTGAAGCAAACTTTTGACCAAATTTGCTTCTTCCAAGCTTCACTCTGATACCAAATTTAATGGAGCTAAGCGTTCTTTCTTTTGATGAGATTGAAAGAATGTGGGTAATGGAGGTGAGGGAAGAAGATATGTTGGATAACTAGCGCTCCCACCAAGGATTGCCAAGGTTTGTCCATCAAGCTCTCAAATCACAAGAATAACTCAATAATTTATAATTATTAAAAGATCTCCTTCATTCTAGTAAGAGGGGCTATTTATAGCAATTACAAATATCTTTCATAAGAAAAGAATTCAAAATATGGAGGGAAAGGTGGGTGGCCACATTAATGTGAAGCATTAAATTGCCTCATTATTTTATGTCATCCACCTATTTCACATGCTATTATTTTATGTGGATTCAACCACCTCACATATCATGCTTTAAATTTTTAAATGCAAAATTTCAAATATAGAGTTTCTAGAAGAAAATTAAAAATTACATAAATAAAAAAGATGAAATCATAAAATGGGCCTTAACAGGCTAATGGGCTAAGCCTTCTTCTTTCTTGAATTTTCTTAGGCTTTAGCTTGAGATCTTGTAAATGGACCTTGAGCTCTAATTTTTGAATCCTCATGATGTTCTACATCAGATAGTTTGCCTCAATAGGTATTAGATGATGACTAAGATAGTAGAGTGTGTTCTCTTTTCTCTCATCATTGGCTTGGGCCAACAAAGGGCTAAGGGAGTCGTCTAATGTAGTAGTGTAGAGTATCAGAGGTTTGCTTGGGATAAAGGTAGCTAGGACTGGAGGCATCATGAGATATTACTTGATGTTCTTAAATGTGTGTTGAAACTTATCATCCCAGTTGAACTTGGCATCCTTCTTGACCACTACAGAGAATTGTTGGCATCTGTCTAATAAGTTGGGTATAAAGCATCTTAGATATGCCAATCTCCCATGGAATGATCTGAGTTGGGCTAGGCTTTTAGGGGGTGCCATTTCTAATATCACTTTAATCTTCTCTGGGTTGATTTAAATCTCACAATGTAGAACAACAAACCCAAGAAGCTTCCATAAAGATACTCCAAATGCGCACTTTAGAGGATTTATTTTAAGATCATATTATCTTAATCGCTCAAAAACTACACTCAAGTCAAAGAGATAGCATTCCTTTTCCTTACTTTTGACCACAAGATCATCGACATAACATTCAACTTGGTGATGAATGAATTCATTAAAGATTCTAGTCATGGCCAACTGGCTAGCATTTTTGAGGCCAAAAGGTATGACCTTTTAACAATAGATTCTGATCGGGGTTCTAAAAGTAGTATTCCTTTCATATCTAGGTGCCACCTTTATTTGGTTATGTCTAGATGAACCATCCATGAAAAAGAATACCATATGAGATGATGCAATATCCATCATCAGTTTTGGTATTGATAGTGGAATTCATTTTTTGGACATGCCTTATTGGGATCCCTAAAATTGATGCATATATGAATTTGGCTCTTCTTTTTAAGTAGAACGATGCTAGCCAACCAGATGGAGTATTTCTCCTTCAGAATGAAACCAGCATCGATCAATTTCTTGATCTCAGAAATGACTTGTTGTTCAATGTCCAATCGTATGTGTCTAGTAGCTTGCTTGACAGGGTTAGCGTTAGGCTGTATCACTAGCTTATAAACTACTACTTTAGGAGTTAATCCAAGCTTCTCTTCATAACTCTATGCAAAGCAGTCCTTAAACTCTATGAGTAACCTAACTAAGTCATTGGCTTCAGATTCAATCAATAAGTAATTGATGTATGTCATGCACGAATTGTCTTCAGTCCCAAAGTTGATTTCTTTGAGTTCATCAGTGGTTGATTTGATTTCTTCCTCAAATTCTGAAGGTGCATCTTTGACTTAGAGATCATCTAAATCATCTAAAGTTTCTAAGCACACCTCCTCATATGAGTTAATCTGATTTGAGAAGAACCTACAAATTCTAGATGATTGGTGATGATTCATGCAATAATCGTCATTGTCGACTGGGCTCACTATACCAAAGCCTAGTCCTAGTCTTCACTAAGAACTCTTGCATTTGTTATCCCATAACCTTTCAAAGTACCCTGACATGTGCTTAGACCATGTGTGTGGGATTAGACCTTTCTTTGATAAGTTAAGAACACAAGGCAAGTACTAATCAAAAGGTAATTCTATTAATTCTTTAAATGAATCATCCTCAAGCTCTACATCAACTTCTCAGCTTGAGGATGCTGCTCCTAGATAAAACATTTGGATTTTAGCATTCATATGCATTTTGGGAGCTTCCTTAATGACCAAACTATCAACTTTTTATGAGAAAAGTGGGGTTAAAGCTAAAGTACCCATATATTGTCTAACAGTTTCACACAAAGAAGATTTAGATACACTCATGCTTTGTTTGGGGACCCGATCTTCATCATTACTGGGCTTTAATGCCACCCCCAATGGGATTTGCTAATGAAGAGAGCTAGCTGATGTGCTTACTACATAGGACTCATCCTCTGAACTACATCCTAAGTCTATGTAGATAGCAGGTATACTCTAAGATACTGGGATGAATCTTCTAATAGGCAGTAGGTATGGAGGTCTTCCACCTCTGGGGTTCCCTCTAGATTGCCTCTTCCTCTCCCTGGTGGAGGTTGGGTCATCCTCTCTACTTGTTTATATGGAGTAATAAACTGTGAGTGGAATCTAATCTCAGGTTATATATCCTCCCTAGGATCTTCTTCTCACTCCCTTTTCTTTTCTTTCCCATTTTCATTTTATTTTTCTTTTCTTTCTTATTCTTTCTTTTCTTTTTTATTTTTCTTTTTTATTTTTCTTTTTTATTTTTCTTAAGTTCATGAGAGAAGGCATTTTGCTTCTTAGGGAGGTAATAAGGTGCATCCTTATAAATCTCGACCTCATGAACTACAAATGGCTTGAGATCTCCTTTGACACAATACTCGATTCCATCCCTGATGAACTTGATGCACTGATGTAAAGAGGATGGAACCATATCATTCTCATGTATGCAAGGTCACCCTAGCAAAGCATTGAAAGATGTATCAAAATCTATTATGTGAAACTTGGCTTCTATCTTTCAATCATCTATCTCCAAAGGTAACACTATAGAGCCTAAGGTCCTCTCACCTTTGTCATTGAATCCTTTCAACATCATCTTCTTGGATTGGAGTCTAAAGATGTCAATCCTTAAATAAGTAAGGGTTCTTATACTCATAATATTTACTCATACACTCTGGATAGCCTGAACTTGCCAACATCCATAGTAATGTGGAGGGGATAGTTGTGCTCTATTATCCCTAGAAGTAGGTCTTCATCAGAGAATATAACTCCTAGGACTTCTTTTGAAAAGCATGCCTCCTCTCCAGCTAGATCAGTAGTGGCCAATTAAGCTAAGCATATTTTAGGGTCAAATAATACTTTGATTAGTGACTTTCTCATCTCTTTGGATAAGACAAGGGCATCATATATACTTAACTTAACTGACAACTTTCTAAGATGTGCTAGAATATTGTAGTCAACTTTAGGTTGGTCCTCCACAAGTCCAAGGGTGGAGCATCTTGTGGAAGGGTTATCTGCTCACTAGAACCAATGACCTACTTACCCTTATCTTGAGGTGTCACCCTAGGAGGTAAAACTTAACCACTATGGAGGTTGACTTCAATGACTTCTTATGATGAGAAACTCATGGAAAATTTTATCTGCTCATCAGGTATACCTACAGCTTCTCCTAAAGGATCATCGGAGTCAGGTGACTCCAAATTAATCTCAAGTCATTAACCCTGAAGATTCAAAAAAGGGTAATTTATCTTTGAATCAGAGTGGAATCGATAAGAATTATTTAGATTGTTATCATTATGACTTCATAGGAATAGAATCACTGAGATCATCAAAGGTAGACAATATTTATGAAGAATTATTGTTCTTCATGGATTTCTTTAATTTTGGAGGTGGTGCATAGTAGAAATCAAGTAAAGTAAGTAGTATGAGTGGCTTGATTCCCTCATCCATAGATACAATGCTCCTGCTGGTGGTGTTGTAGCTGGTAGAAGTAATAAATGTAATGGTGAAAGGAATGATGTTGGACACAAATGGTGGTGGTGTTATGGAACTATCCCAGGCATGTGATGGCTGCTACTACTGATGGGCTTCCACCTTCCCTGAGTTATCCCTCACAACTAGCAGGCCTTCCTTGGTGTTGGAGGTCTGAGCTGAGTCAGGAACTTGCTGAAAAAGTTTTTTTTATTTTAGAAATGATTTTTTAGAGGTACGGGATAGAGAGATATCTCAACCTTCTTTTATCTTAAGAGGATCAGATGTATCTCCAAAGAGTACTTTAATAGAACAAAAAGGTTGTTCTACTAAGTATTCTTTAGGGATAACTATGGCTTCTAACTTGTAGATTTGCTCAAGCCAATCCTTAAATGTAAAATAATCCTCTAAGATGTGGCCTAGCATGCGATGGTAGGGATAGTAGTTAGGATCATCACTTCTACCCACTTCCTCCGGCTTCTAAAGCTCGAGTAACTAGAAATCAGGCTTCTTGAGAAGGTTCTTGAAAATCTTTCTAACTACCTCTCTCTTGAATGAGTATGGCTTGTTGAGTTTGTCGATAAGAGTAGGTAAAAAATAGCTACTTGGTGGTAGATACTGATAACGCTATTATGGAGGCTACTGTGGTGGCCTTTGTGTTGGACGAGGTAGTGGAAGAGGAGGCAGGAGTAGAGGCTACTAAACTCTAGGCTTCTAAAATTTTGCTTCCTCTTATCCACTGCCTGCTACTATCTCTAGCTTCTTCTCAAACACCTTCTGGGGATTGGGCTAAGAAGACAAGTCTAAGAAGGGTAATTGTTTGGCTTCCTCTTGTAGGTTAGCTACCTTGCTGATTAATTTCTCAAAACTCTTTATGGTAAAGCACTTGAGCATAAAGGTGACCAAGCCATAAATATTCTTGAGTAGAATTTTAATGGCATGCTACTCTTGCAGCCGTAGTTCACATTTCATGCTTAGATTTCACCATCTAAGAATATAATCAACAAGGGACTCATTGGGTTTTTATTTCTCTATAATGAGGTCCCCTATAGTTACCCTTTGCTGAGCTCCTACGAATCTCTTAATGAAGAGCTGCTCTAACTCTGCAAAGGACTTCATTGAACTATTGGGTAGTTCGATGTACCAATCAAATGCTACTCAAGAAAGGCTACTAATAAATTATCAAAAGAGTAAAGCATCGCTACAACCAACATTGCAATAGTTGGCTCTAAAGTGCGCTATATGCTACCTAGGGTTCCCATTGCCATCAAATACCTTGAAGGATGGTGGCATAAAATCCTTGGGATATTGAACTACATCGAATTCCTCTGGGTAGGGTCTCTACCTTTTGGAACCGATGAGCTCCCTTAGGCTTACACCAATGCTTTCTTCACTTGCTACTGAACCATCTTCTTGATGTATTTTTCATGCATGGAGGTACTATCAGTTACCTTCCTATGAAAACTATCAATATTCTCATACATAGGAGTGGTGCTCTTAGGGAGATCTAAGATGTGCACCAAATTGGGTCTCTCGGTCTCCATAGGAGTGGGTTGTGAGATAGGTGCTTGGTTCTGTAATGCTACAACCACTGCCATCAACTCCTCTACTCTCCTCTCCATCCTATCAATTTGATCATCTTTGAGATTAAATTATTAGATAAGGTGTTGAGTTGAGTTTGATGCCTCACCTTCCTCAACTACAATGGCTTGCGCTTCCTGGCTGGGCTAGTCCTTATGCAAGGATCCTCAAGTATCTACCATATGGACATCAGCAATGTCATCCAAAAGATCATCTTCATAAATAATAAAATCTACCATACCCTCCTCTTGGTCAGACTGATTATCTCTAACTATTTGCCTCACCGTGGCATGATAGTCCTCTAGAATCTCCTCTAAAAATCTATTATCAACCCTACCTGGGACTACTGGGGCATATGTTAAGTGGTGACTCATAACTAGAATGTGCTATGAGGAGATAATGCATTGAATGTTATGGGAAAAAGGAGTGCCATCTCTGACTGGCTCAATAATCATGGGAGAGAATCTAGTATCTCCTCCTTCCTTCTCTTCTGATTGTGGTGGTGGAGTGACTATAATGCTCTTGGGCCACCACTCTTTCTTCTCCACCATTGAGATGGAAAGTCGAGCGAGGGAGCTCTGCCTCACCTCAATTAGTGGGGTATATGTAGTGTGGTCCTTGAAACATAATCATATCACCAATGGGGATGCTTTCTCTCCAGATGCTTGCTTGTGTTACTTGGTAGGCACCTCAGATGGTGGAACATGGATCGATGATGGTGGTCAATGAGTGGAGTAGTGTAATGGTGATGACACTGGTTGCCTCTCTACTAAACATCTCCTCCTACGGCTAGAATTGATGAGTGCTATCCTATCCGAGTTATCAGCTCTATTAAGTCACTGATTAGAATGGTCAATCAAACCTAAATCCACTGACTATTTAGCAAGCCTCCTTTTATCTCTCTTGCCCACTTAGACAGCAACCTTGGCCTCCATGGCCTTCTCCCTATAGATCTGATCCCTAACACTTCTAGGGATCACTTGTCTCTTATAATGTAAGGTAGTGGACTCAAAGCAGCTGTGGACACTCCCTACTTTCTTGAGCATGGACCTCAGACTAACATAGGGCTTCCTCCTCTCCTTATCTGGTGTCTCATACTCCATGGATCATGGGAGTGATGTTGCAATCTTCTTAACATCCTCCACTCCCTCTACAGTTGATAAGGGGTGAAACCTACTACCACCAAGAAGGGGAGAGGTCTCACGGATGGATCCCTCATCAACTATATGGGAGGCCTCCTCAATCTCCTTAGCCATGCACTCGTAATACATCTTGGTCTTCCTATTTTTTTACAGCTATGGGTCCTAGTCAATGGTGTAGGACGGGAGCTAGAACTTACCTCAAAAGTAAGGGAGACTATCTTAGAAGCTAAAACTAATTTTCCCTTAAAGACTGGGCTACTGTAGAGGTGATACTAGTCCTAACTGAAGCTATGGATGGTATAGATGGTACTTGTGATAGGGTAACATCTAGGGCCTTTATCTTCAGAGATGGAAACTTAGTGTTTGAATGGAGATCAAATTACAAAAGTGGCTTCTTGTTGGCCACCTCCTCCCTACTAATAGTGCTAAGGGTAGGGCCATCACAAGTAACCTTGAAATGCTCAAATTTGAGGTTGAACTTGATGATAGGGGCCGAGGTGAGTATGGCATAATTTATGGCTAAATCAACACTAGAGGCAAAGGAAAAGAAGAGCTTTCTAGTAGACATGATGGTAGGTTGCTTGTAGGAAGAGATCACTGTTAAAAAAAAGAATGACGTAGGATTAGACTTTTGCTCTGATTGTTGTTATTTTGATTTGATTTTTGAATTGGAACCCTCATTTAATAAATTTGATTATATTAGATGGGGTTCATATGCATGTTGGAGAGATTTGTGATATTTGAGAAGAATGTCTCATTTTTCTTTTGAACTTCAATGGAATCTTGAAAATGATGAATGAACCTCACTTTACCAAGTTAGTGGTACGAGGTTCTTGATTTTGTTTGATTTTTTTGGGTGATTTCTTTGTTAATTTTATTTTACCTATTGGAGGCCCAATAGGTGTTTTAAGACCTACTTGGAGTGAGGTCTTAAAACTTAAAGGATGTTAGCCACCCTTGCGTAAGGATCAAATAAGCAAGGTGTCCAATAGAAAGAAAGATAATCTTAGACTTATATAAAATATAACACCATAATTGATGCTCAAAGATATTGATTAACTACTAAAGATGGAGAGAAGAACTTTCCCAAGTGGTGTCTCCAGAAAAATCTATTGTATTTTAATTTGGAGTCATTGGGACAGCACACAGATCTTAGAGGGTATTTTTTGAAATGATCGGGTATGACATTAAGGTATGATGTACCATCTTGAAAGATGGAAACATCATTCTATAATGGACCTAATCACCTAATAAGGACTCCTAAGGTATATTTGTCTTCATATATACAAGAGGATTTTCCCTTACTTTACATGGAAAAGTAAAGTAGGATTTATTTTATTCTAGGTTCTTTAGTTCCCTATGAAAGCAAGCTTTCATAGTTAATTACATCTTAGGAAATATGAATTTCCTAAGAACACTATCAATTAAAGTGGTCAATACACATCTCAAAATATTTCAAAGTTAGACTATCAAAGAATTAGGCATTTTTGAAATCAAATGGGAGATTTCAAATGGAAAGATTTATTTTTAGATTCCAAAGAAAGATAAGTAAGGAGTGTTCTTGATACTAGGAAGCCTAGTGAGCACTGTAGTCTACTAAATAGTGAGGCTTTATATATTTGAAAGAGAGAGTTTATTTTATTTGAGTTGAAATTTTACTAGAATGCTAGAGCTTGTAGTCCATCAATACGAGATTGTGGAAATGCCTAAGAGGTGAGGACTTATACTCATAGCCCAAAGAAAATAAGTAGCCTCGAATCCTAAATCTAGGATGCTTTAGCTCAAGCTAAAAGCATGACTTAAGTCTGATCGGAAAATGGGACATAATAGTTTACGTCCTTAAGCGAGGATGAACCCAAGCCAACTCTTCTAGACTTACAACTGCTTGGAGTTGCTGCCAGCTAACACCTCCGACGCTTTAAACCCATGTAGGCTGATCTTATGTAAGTACAAGATAGCTGAGATAATATTTAATTAGGAATTAAACTAGAGGCCTAGACTCACTCCCTAAGAGACTAGATCATGATTGCATGAAATCATGACTTAGACTAGTGCAAACTTTTACAATCTTTTATACCATTTTGACACATTCATTTGGACAAAAGCTTGGGACAATTATGCCTATATGCATGATGAAATATGATTATGGGATAAATCAATAGGAGGAGGTGTTCTCCACTACATGGGATACCCTCACAAGTCAAGCATTCCCATATCGTGCAAGAATGGAGACCATCTCTATTCAAGAGCAAAATAAGATGATATGCATGATTATTGTCACATACATCATTCTGCTAAAGGGTTGGTAAATCTTTTAGTTATCTTGATTATAACCCAAGATTTAAGGTGAGGTTATGAGTTGTAATTAAAATTTAGTTTTAAGTTGTTCAATGAGGGTAGAAAAATTAATTTTATCCTAAAGAGCCTACCGCATTCATGCTACACATTAAATCATCAAACTTTAAGAAATCTAAGAAAAGAATGCCATTTCTATTGCATAAGTTAAACATGATAATCAAATATTCATAAATTTCATAAAAGAATAAAAGGCTGGTACAATTGAGTACTGCCATACACCCCAGAAAATAAAAGAAGTTGGGTAGTCAAGCTCTACCCTTATACAACCCGGATTATAAAAGAATATTACAATTATAATGAAATAAAAGCTATGGGGGTCATCATTCTTCATCTTTCTTTCCTTCTTTTGATTTGGTTTTGCTCCAAGCTTCACAGGGCCTCCCAAGTCTTTGCCTTCTTGCCACTTGTTATCTTAAACCCCATAGCACTAATCCTAATCTTATTTATAGAAATTTCATATATGTGAAAAATAAAATCTAACTACACCTGCAAAATAAATCTTAGTTAAACAAACAAACAAACCAAGAAGTTATATTCTATAAGTTTGAACTTAACACCCTACACATGGGTAACCAA
This sequence comes from Cymbidium sinense, assembly GCA_021442155.1. Taxonomy (NCBI): domain Eukaryota; kingdom Viridiplantae; phylum Streptophyta; class Magnoliopsida; order Asparagales; family Orchidaceae; genus Cymbidium; species Cymbidium sinense. The sequence goes on along the minus strand of CM038230.1, from coordinate 55,780,794 downwards.
GCCCACTTGTCCTAACATGGATTATGCAAAGGGGAATAAGCAACCTGTAAGCATTTATATCTATTTATTCTTTTAGCAACCCCTTTAGCATAATTCCCTGCAAAAAATATTATTAGGCTAATAACGGCCTAACATCTAGTCTACATATAAGTAATCCTAACATCCAGTATAAAAGATTACATCACAAAATAAAATATAACATCACAACAATCCTAACTTAGAGCTAAAAGTGAAAACTTAATATTCTAATGTGTGTGTGCTAAGGCTTAATGTGGTATGTCTTAACTAGGCTTTAGAATTATGATTGGCTAAGGTTTTGGAATATTCAAGTTACACATGAGGGGAGGTTTCACTTCAAGTTATTAAAAGGATTAGTGAGTTTTAATTTATATTTTCTTTTATTTCACTTAATGTTTACTTAGCTTCTAATTATTATAAAGAGAGGAGAGAGGTTTGACCCTCTTGCATCCTTATCCTAAGTTATTTTCTAAAGGCATATTATGATGGTTTTGATTTCCTTTAGTGAATGATTTATTAAATATTTTATTAATCCTAAGTTTGGGTTAATCTTAAAGAATTCCATTCAACATGAAAGGCATCTTAAGGTTAATGAGATTGAGTTAATATCACATGGATAACATTCGATCATTCCTTTTCATCATTAATAACATACATATGCTATCATTCTAATTATTCATGATTTTTAACCTAGCATACCTATTCATGGAATGCACATATGTGTATTTTTGGCACACTTGAATGATTGTCAATGCATATATTTTGATAGGAAAGAGGTATTCCATCCCCTAGCTAAGTATTCATACACATGTAGTAGAGATTTAAGCAAGTACTTATCATTATTAAACTAGGAAAGTGAGGTAATCTTAAGACCTCCTTGGGTCTACTTAAATATTTGTATTCCTAGGATCTCCATACTATATACTTACTAGCATTCAAACATATGTAATCATTCACATGAATCTTGAAAATAGAACAATCCATTAACATGTTTAAACTATAAGCAAATGTAAGTCGCCTAGGATATTCATAACCAACATCACTTTAAATTTTCATCATTAGTTTATAATTTTGAAAATAAGTTTTTTAATTTATTAGTGGTAATAGTCACACCATATAATAAGATCAATTCAGCACATGCAACTTATACATGCATAACCATATTCATTTGATTTAATTATTTGAAAACATGAATACATTACACAAATGACATACAAATTTATAATATTTGAAAAGGAAGGATTAAACATTACCATATGATACATTCAACAACATTAATTTCAAGGGATAATGAAGTCAAATAAAACTCTTTAAGATTAACCAAAGTTGTTATGAAGTTTAATTTTTGGATTTGAATTATTAGAACATAAATAGAAGAAATAATATTTGTTGTTTTGCCCCCATCCCATGTTAGTGACTTAATGTATTTAAGGAGAAATAATTAAGTAAATTTTATGGATTGATTAAGTTTAAATTATTAAGTAATTAATTTAATTTACCATTCCTAAGCCTCTTTGATTTAATTAACTACTTAACCATGTGCCTCCAATAATATGCTTATGAGAAATTAAAATTTACAATACTACTAAAGGGACCTAATGCAATTAGGTTCACGCTTAAGAGTTGATTAGAATAAAGAAGAACCTAAATTAAGTACTTATATGGTTTTTCCATTCTCACAGGTTAACCATAAGTTCCTTAAAGTTCTTTATGTTGTTAAACACATAAAGGGAAAGCCAAGAGTTGAATTTGAATTGCCCGAACCAATTATCATTTTTAAGTTGGATTAATTTCACCATTAATTTACTTAATTAGCCTTTAATTAACAAATGCATTAATTAACCCCCTATAAAAATATACTCAGGGAAATAATTGGGGAAGATGCCCTAATTTTTTTTCTCACATTTTCACTATTAATAATTATTAATCACCATTAATCATTTAATCATTACTGTTTAGCAATTTTAGTAAACATGAAATTAGTTAAGGAGGATAATTAGGATTGAAATTTCAAATTCTTCAAGTTACATGGTCAATAAATCCCAAGAAAATTATGGAAGGTAGAGGACATCCCATAGAATCAACTTATCAAATTTCAAATCAATTGGATAAGTAATTAAGCCTAAATTAGGGTAATTAGCCTAAACTTTAAACTTTAATTAAGCACTATTCATTAACCAACATTAGGAATTTTTTTATTAAATTCTCCTCTATTTACCCTTTCTAAAATGGGTTTATTTGTATTTTTTGGAGTTTTTTTTACAATTAGTTATGAATTTTCAAAGTTTTGGCTATTTAATTACATTTTTAAAACTTAATTAACCTCATAAATCATTGGCGCCATGAGAAAATTGACGTTGTAGTGCTTTTCATGTGGCACCACAAGATAGGCTATTTAAAATGTCCAACATGGCATCTGAGTTAGCGGCGGCAGATGCGGTATCATCCCTATCATCCAATCTTGGATCAGATGGCAGAGATTAATTTTATGGTTTCTAATAGATTAAAACAAAAAATCTAATGGATAAAATCATTATCATCCATTCTAATCATGAGGCATAGATGGCCGATGATCCATCCTCCTCTGAGCGCTGGACGATGGACACCATCTACCTTTTCCCACTTGATTCGACTCGCTAGAGCTCGTAGGATGACGAGATCAACTCCAAAACATGCATGGGGTATATCTAAGAAGATCTTATGGTGGAAACCACATAAAATCATGATTCATTTCACAAAAGACCAACACTTAGGGGAAAATCTACAATTTTCTAGATTTTTATCTTGTCGAAGCTATAAACTTACAGTCCATCAACTGAGGTAGCTTCTTCTTGAAGAGACGAAGCCTTATTGAGAAGATCTTGAGCTACCTCCCTATCGATTCCTCTATGGACCAAGGATCACTATAAAGATCTCCAGAGTTGGTTTTGGGGTGCCTTTCGGTGATCAAATTGATCGGCGATCAATTTTTTTCGATTTGCCAAAGTGAGGGGAAGGTGTGGGAAGAGTTAATTTAGACTTGGTGAGGTTTTGGTGAGGTTGGACGGATGTGGCTCTCAGTTTCGTTTGGTGGTTGGTCTCGCCTGCAATGGAGAGCACTAGGGATTCGGGGAAGGGTCTACGGCTACTCGACATACACAAAGGAAGCTCTGTGTGAAGTTTGAATGGATGGGGAGGAGTATACTCTCCTACTCAAGTGCACCAAGAGCTGAGATTGGCTCAACCTTTGGCAGTCATCCGGCCAGGGTAGGTGGTCGGAGGTGGTAGTGGATTGCTAAGGTGGAGGTGCTTGAGAGGTTGAGGCAATGGCATGGGCTGGCATGGGGTGTACTTCCTCCTCCAAGTGAACAAATGGAGAGCCAAGGGTGAGTTCACTCTCTCATGACCCAAAGTTGAACCTAACTGCCAAGGGTTAGGTTGAGTCGGTGGTCCTAGTGTCCAAGAATGGCCAAAGGCGGCTGTCATGGCTTGGGGAGTGGGTAAACCCACCCTCCCATTTGGGTGGCTAGGTTTAAGAGTTTTGACCCAAATTAAGTTCACCATATGTTGGGTCCACTTGGAGTGACCCATGGTGACCCAAGGATGAGTCATGCCAAGTTTGGTTGGGTTCGGCTCAATTTGACCCATATGGGTCAAATGGGGTTCAATTGGGTTAAGTTGACCAATTGGTCAAATTAGGTCAAACCAAGGGCGTGGGCATGTTCAAATGATTATTTCAACATATTAGTTCAATTCATTTTGTTTAATTTGAAGTGAATTTGATTTTGGCTCATATGGGTTCATTTGGGTCAAATGGGCTAAGTTGACCAATTTGATCAAATTGGCCAAATAGGCTTGGGTGGAGGGTTGGTTTAGGTTCAATTAATAATTTGGGAAGGATTGTAGGTGTTGGTTTGAACTAATTTGGATTTGGGAAGGTTTTGGTTCAATTGGCCCCTTTAGGTCAATTTGGGCTAAAGGGGCCAATTGGGTTGGCTTGATCAAATATGGTTAAATTGGAGGTTGTATCATGTTCAATAATCAATTTATGATTAATTAAGGGCCTTGGTTTCAATCAATTTGATTTAGGATTTAGTTTGACTCAAATTTGGCCCTTTAGGTCAAGTTAGGTCAACTTGGGTCAAAGGACCAAATTGGGTTGGTTGGGTTTAATTGGTAATTGATACATGTTCAATACTCAATTTATGATTGATGGGAGTCATTAGTTACAAATAATTAGAGTTATAATGACATTTAGTTCATTTTGGTCCATATGGGTTAATTGGGTCAACTTGGATCAAGTAATCAAATTAGTTTGGTTTGATTCAATTGATTCTAATTAAGCTATCCAAGATGATCAACAATCCTTATGGAAGGCATTAGATGGGTTGATTCAATCCAATTTAGGTTGGATTGAAGTTTGAATCAATTTGGTCATTTAGGCCACTTTAGGTTAAGTGGGCCAATTGGGTTGATTGAGTTGAGTTGGCGTAACTGGGTGGAATTGGGTTGTTAAGAAGGGTATAATAATGGATTTAGGATTGATTGATGGCCTTGATTGCAATTGATTTGAATTTGATTGGATTTTGGCTCATTTAGACCTTTTAGGCCAAATGGGCTAACTTGGGTTGATTGGATTCATTTGGTTTGATTGGTTTCATTGTAAGTGTTGGAAGGGTTTGAAATAGTCTATTGAATGGTTGGAGTGCTTTCATGAAAACAAACTCAATTTGGTTTGTTTGAATGACCTTCAATCATGGGATCATGATGGAATGAACTTAGGTTAGGATTTAAGCCAATTTGGCTTGGAGCTTGGATAGGAAAAAAATTTCAATTGAGGTTGGTTGTGTTGGCTTGAGGCTAGTTTTGGATGAGTGGACAAGCATGGGTCTCGGTTTAGACCATAGGATAGGTAAGACCTATTTGTCCTAAGGCGTATCCTAAGCTTAGGGTATGTCTCCCTAAGTCTCTCAGCTTGGGTTTAGTTTTCCCTTAGTCACTAGAAGTGTCTTATCACTAAGAAAATCCAAGTGCCTAAAAGGTTCCTAAGCCTAAGGCGAGGAAGATCAATCTTCACTCCAAAAGTGAGGTCAATAAGGATGACTATTCCTCCCCCCAAATTGGATGTCTCTGCACATTTTATGGATAGAGGCAAACTCAAACGGGATCTTCCTCGAGTCTCCCGCTACTAGCAAGCCGGAATTCAACCAAGGCCAGTAGTAAGGTGGTGATCTTTGGTCTCCATGGAGATCCATAGGGAGGCAAGACATGAAACCTCTCACTGAGGCTCATCACATTCCCACGAAGGTGTATGAACCATCCCCACCATCAAGGATCAATGTCGATGAGGTATGCTTCAAAATTGACCCCTAAGTCATATTAATTTGGCACTTTGTGAAGTCAATTTGATTCATAATGAAATCAAGTTGTTTAGATGGATTAAAAATGAATCCTTGTTCAATTTGTAATTGAAATGGCATGAATTCATCACTCTGATTATTAGAGATCATCCCTGAAGGGCGAATGGTCCTTAGTTCTCCAATAGAGGACAGGGAGATAATTTCTACCATCTGTTCCTTTTATTTGGAATGGATGGCTCTAATTTAAAAGAACCACTTGATTTAATCCTCTAAGAAAATCTAGATCAAATATGGGTCATCCAATCCACGATCGGATGGCTCCAATTAGGGGTGTCAAAAATTGACCCGACTTGATAACTCGACTTGAAAAATTCAGGTTTGGGTTGACCCGAAAAATTTTTGGGTCGGGTTCGGGTTGAAGAAATTGACCCAAAAATTTTTCGGGTCGGGTTCGGGTTGACCCTCCAACCCAAAATTGACCCGGTTTTGACCCGCCAACTCAAAATTGACCCGAAATTGACCCAAAATTGACCTGAAATCAGCCCAAAATTGACTCGAAAATTGGGTTCGGGTCAATCGGGTTGAAATCGGGTCAGATTCGAGTTGAAGTTTTTGACCCGTTTCCAAACGGGTCGGGTTCGGGTCAACTTTATTCAGGTCGGGTCAGTTTTGGGTCGGACCCAAACCCGACCCGCTGGCCCGAATTGACACCCCTAGCTCCAATCTATCCTACATCAGCGCAACCTTTTGACGTGGGATTTGCATGGTCCAATGTGGCGCCACATCAGCACCACGTGGCACTGACACGGATAAATAAAAAAACTGACTTTTTCTAATTAAAATAATTGGCAAAAAAATACTAGAAAATAATAAAAATTGAAATACTCAATCAAAAAAATACAATTAAGGGTTCTATAGATTCATCTCAATGAAGAGAATTCATTAAACAAAAAATCCTCAATTTTTATTGGGCAAATTTGAGTAAATAATCAAACTCAAATTAAACTTAAATCATCAATACAATTAATTTGAAACTTTGGGAAAATGAGATTAAGGTCAAAACAGACCTTAGATAATTTTTTTAGGATTTATTGGAAAGTAAATCCATGGATATAAATTTTCAAGCTATGAACCTTAATTTAATAAAATTAATTAATATTAATGTCATAAAATTATGGGAAAATAGGATATTTAAGTCAAATCATCATAATAAACCTTAATGAAACCTAATAAATCATTAAAACTCATTGAAACCTCGTAGATCCTAAAATGACATAATTAAGTAATTAATTAAATTAATTAATTCAAATAAATAGTCTAAATTTAAAAAAAAATCATAAAAAATTAACCAAATTTTCCAAAATTCTAAATAAACTCTCTATGGATGAATCTTTCATAGAGGAATTTAAAAAAATTAAAACCCCTCATTGATCCCTTTTAATTTAGGATTAATTTAGATTTTATTGAAATAATTAAAACTATAATTAACCCTAAATTACACATTTGATTAGAATGAAACTTTGGGAAACTGAAATTGGCACTTGCTATAAAAGTTTCAAGGTTAAATGACCCTTGGATTAGAAGTTGTTGAATTTCCAATCATTAGGTCAATTTAAGCGAAATAATAAATCAAAAAAATTATAAAAATTATAAAAATTTATAAAATCAATTTAAAACATTACAATTAACATCAGAACACTTACATAAAATTTTTCAACCCTCTGAAGTCATGGAATTTAAGTAATTACATGCTTAGGAGTTCAATGAAAGAAAATAAAATTCAAACTTTGAATTATTAATTTGATAAATTATTAATAAATCAATTAATCAATTGAAAACAAAACCTTTTAAATTAAGCTTGGGTTATAATATCAACTTAAATGAATTTAGTGGATTCATTTAAGCTAATGAACATAGACATTAATGAAATAAATTAATGGAATCAATTGAAATTCAAATAAAGCAAGTAATTAAAATTCAAAGTAATCAAGTTAATTCATACAAATTCATAAATATTATTGAAATGAATAGGAAGATCAAATCAAATGAGCATTTAATTAAATCAAAGAAAACATCAGATCAAATATGAACCTATGTAATATAAATGGATTGATATCAAACTTAAAATGAAAATTAAATCAAACTAAATCATAATAACATGAACATTAAATTTCTAATTAAGAGTTAAAGAAATATATTAAATCTTAATTTAAGATTATAAATAAAAATCATAAACCAAATCAAGAAATGTTTAATTAAATTTCCTAAAAAAATGCTGAAATATCAAACTCAAATTAGCATTAATTATCTTAATAAAATTTCCAAATAAAATTAAAACATTAATAAAATCAAATCAAACTCAAATGAATTTAAAGATACCTAAGGTTTTAGCTTGACATTTAGAATGAATGTTTACCTAAGGATGAAAACTTCATTCTATTAGGATTTATGATGTTGTATAGAATGGGTTCCACCCAAAAAGGAATTTATTTTATTCTTCATTCTTTAAAACTTGAACCTTTTTCTAATATAAAATGAACATAAAAATAGAAACAAAGATCACAAACTTATTAAATCATTTAAAACCATCCAATGGTAAAATAAATAAATTTTGAAATCTAAACCAAAATTTGATCCTAAAATGTCTAGAAAAGTCATACCTCATAAGCCCATTTTTCTTCATACACTAGATTATTAGGTCACCGACCCTAGACTTAGATTTGGTCAGTATTTTGTGATATTTTTATGATGTGATGTGAAATATTTTCTTATTTTATAGTGTATTATTTTAGACTAGATGGCTAGGATTATTTATCCATTAGTCTGGATGCTAAGATGTTCATTTAAGACTAACACTATTTTTTGTAAGGGGCTGTGTTAAAAGGGACTATTGTAATAAAAATATATATATTAACATTGTTTGCTTGTAGGTATGCTTAAGTCCCTAAGAATAGCATAATAGGATAGATGGGCTTGAGACTAATGTTATGCCCGTGTTTTTGGAATATAACTGATGGAGTATAGTTTGAATTTCCTAACATCTGTTTTACAGGATTATAAATTTACTTTTGGAATTTTAAATATAATTTTAGCCTAGATTAAGTTAGGATCTATGGGGTCTAGGAATAGTTGGAGCTAACCGTACTAGCAAATGGGACCAGAGGTCTCCTATGAAGCCTTGAGATCCATAAAGAAGGAGATGATCCTAAAAGAAGACCCCCATAGATCTAGACTTTTAGTTCTATGTTGGGCTGTATAAAAGTAGTGCTCGACTGTCCATTTTTCTTTTTCTTTCAAAGTATATAGTGGTACCTAGCCACATTGTCCTGTTCTTATTAATTAAATTATTGTGATTAATTTTGGGTGTACAATAAAAATTGCCTTCTTTTTAGGTTTTTTTTCTGTGTTGTGTTTCCGTGAAGAATGCTTAGAAATTAGGCTCCTAGAAAAAATAAATTTTTTACCTATTTTAATCTTAAATAACTTAAATAGAAATAAATAAATTTGAAACTTCACACATAAAATAAATCCTTAGGTGCAACTTAAAAGCAACTAGAAATAATTAGCTTTTGTGAATCATGCTAGCATATTATTCAAAAATTCTTAAATTCAGTGCTTCACCTATTACATTTGACCTCTCAGAATGACCATCTTCTTGGGGAAGTGTGCCTTCTCTTCTAATTTGGCTCACAACCACTTCTAACTGCTTCTCATGGTAGGCATAAATTGCATACCCCAAAGGCCTTAAAAAAATTATTAGTCAAAATGTTTAAAAGATAAAAATTATTGCATTAGTTTGGTGCATATCATACTTAACATGATCCTAATGATTAAGAAGTGAGTTTAAGTTCCTAGATTCTTTCATAAAATGTAATATCCCAGCCATCTTGCATGCATAAGACTAGCATCATTGATTTAAAAATTTACGTAAGTGGTGTTAACTGATATTTCTTCTAGGTAGGTGATAAGTCCAAAAAAGTTAGAGATATGTTCCTTTCCTCAAGTGAGAGAAAGAGCCAATAATTCCAAAAAGTACATCTAGGTCGAGCCTTTGAAGCATCTAACTTGTGTTAGAAGTACTTATGGACTTAGGTTCTAAAGCATCCTTCTAGGAATAAGTCTTCAACCCTAAGCAATTCTATTGTCAAGTATTACTATAATCTAAGTCCTAGATTTATAATAAAATATTAATTCAATCTCAATAATAATAATAATAATAATAATAATAAAGGCTAAAGGTAAAATAGTTCAAATGCCTACTATGTATCCCAATATCTATAGGCATTTCCTACTTTATTCCAATTGGCCTCGAAAAGAACTCTTCCACTTTGAAGTATTCCCATTTGAAATTCAAAGCATCCTTTGGAACCAACTTTGAAATCCATAGAAATAAGAGCCTATTTTTTAATCGAGAGTATTCTTAGGAAGAAATCCTTTATATAAAATAAACATTGTCCTACTTTTTCATGTAGTTCAAGAGAAAATTCTTTGAAATATTAAAAGACTAATTAACCTTAAGAGTGCTTGTTTAAATAATCAAATTCATTATATGATAACATATTTATCTTCTAAGATAATATGTTTATTCCTTAATAATAAATTTGATTACCTAAATAAAATATTCCCAAAATCTATGTGGTGTCACAATTTGTTTTCCTACAGACTTCTCTAATAAAAAGGCTTATTGAATGATTTTGTTCGAAGTAGAAAGTGGGGGAAAACTCATGAGCACCACGACTTTGACCCCAATCCTTTAAACCCTTAAACGAGCAAATCTCAAATTTAAAGAGAGAGGTGGGCGAGAGTAGCCGCAGGCAGTGGGCTTTAGAAAAAAAAAGTTTGACTATCACATGGATCATCAACAAAAATAGCATTCTTATATGGCCTAGTTAAACATAACACTAGTCCATATGTTTGAGAATTGTGGTCTTAGGGATTTAAGTCGGGTTTCTTTTTTTTGCATCACCTTAATATTTCACTTATGTAGCTAACTTGCCAAGGCCAAAAACAGAAGAGGGGTAGATGATTATGCATACTAGTTCCCCACCCCTCTAATTTTTCTTTTATTTTGTATTTTCCCATTTTCTATAATATTTTTTGTAATAAATTTTTAATTTAATAAAGTTGTATTTTCTTTATTTGTATTCCTTTGTGTTTTTCACTGTGTAATGCTCTAAGATTTAAAAATTATTTATTAATAAAATATTTTTGCTCAACATCAGGGCTCAACGCCTCAGCACTGTTGAACTAGTGCCTCAATGATGTTAAGCTGAAATAATTAATTCAGAACTTGAGAGGTCAGCATCAGAACACCGTGGATATAATTTGGATTATGCTATGAATATCTTAATATTATCAATTGAGTGTAGAAACACAGTGCCTCGGCACTGTGCCATGGCACTATAAGATGCCCACCTAAACTTAAATTTCCTGAGGACTAAACACATTGGCACTATATTTTTAGTTCCATGGTGTTGTGGGTATAATTTGGATTATGATATAAATGCCTTAATATTATTATTTGTGTTTTAATTCTAGGAACATAGCACGCCGGCATTGGGATACCAGCATCATGGTCATGTGAGATAATGCAGTGCCTTGGTGTTCGACCTACAGCACCGCGATGTTGTTTCACTGTTGTTTAAGATTCAATATTTTTTTTGAAAAAATTAAAAAATTGATAGCATATGCCTTAGTAATACTAGATTTTTATTTTTTTTAGTGCGAACACACTCTTCTCCCTTATTCTAGATCCAAGATAAATAGAGGGAGGGTATTATTTCATGCCGTAACCAAGTTCAATGGTGAAAGGAGCATTTCAAGATAAAGTGCCTTAGCGCTATGTTAATAACGCTATCATGCTATTTTAAATATATGAAAATTGGGTTAAGCATTGTGGTGCTGAAATATAATGTTGCAATGCCGTAGAGATAATATCAGACATGAGAGCTTGGCGCCACAGTGCTTGGTTTTTGGTGACTTGGCTCTATATAACAGAGCATTCAAGATTTGATTCCCAAGAGCATAGTGCCTCGACACTGCACACCATGGGACAATAATCTCATTTTGAATCAAATTCTTGTGGATTTTAATGACTATTTTATAAAAATTTGGTGGCATAATGCCTTAGTAATGCTAGATTTTTACATTTTTAGTACAAACAAACTATTCTCCCTTGTTTCAGATCCAAGATCAATGGAGGGAGGGTTTTTCACACCATAACCAAGTTTAATGTCGGAGATTTACAACATTCAAGATTATGGAAATTTTAGTCTTAGGGAGCATTATTTTTACTCCAGATCCAAAATCGATAGAGACACATTTATTTACTCACTGGACTCAGGATCGATGGTGGAACCATTTTAACTCTACTTTTCAGAAAGTAAATTTATGTAAAAGAATATTTTTCAAAAATCTTTTACCTATAGTAGATGGGAGATTACCTTTGCAATGATAGAATGCACACCTATAGAGGGTACAAATGCTTTGGAAGCAAGAACAGGGCAAGATGATTGGAGAGAGTGAGTGGAAGAGGGAGAGAAGAACTTAGGTGGGCTGTTCTCTCTTTTTTGTAGGCAATTTCGCTTTAATGGGGCTATTTTTAATGTTATAACTGTTCCCCCTCCTCGCCTAGACATTTATTATTGCTAGGGCCAGGATGGTGACTTTCTTGATTTTTATTTAAAAAAATTGAGGATTTGTGACAGTGCCTCGATGTTAATATCATAGTGTTGCGACACTGTCATTTAATCGGGCAACCATTATGGGTGGTTAGAGCTTCTAAATTTTTTAAGGCAGCAAAAGTGTCATAGGGCCCCATGCCAGGATGTGTAATTTTCAGCATTTCTTTTTTAAATTTATTTCTTTCTTTTTATCATTCCTTTTTTAGATGCAAATAACTATTCCACCAACCAAAAAGGATATAACTGCCTCAACGTCACCTTAGGCAAGATTTTCATCTCACAACATATTATCTTCGATGAACACTCTTTTTTCCTTCTCTGAGTCCAGCACCTCTCACATTTCAAACCCAAACATCCCAATGAAACATCCTAATCCACTTTTATTAACTCCTACTACCCTCACCTCCCCCTCATCACAACCACATCACTCTCTTACTTCTCCATCAACCTCCCTAAATGTCCTTTGTTTACTTATCCCATCTACTCCCTCTCCCATGTCTACTCTTCCCCATCTCTCACCTCATAACACTTCCATTATCCAACTCATATCTACACACTTCATGGTAACTAGATCTCAAACTCACTCCCTCAAGCCCAAAGTCATTCTAGATCTATTGCATCAAACTAAACTCATATCTGATCCCACTTCCTACTCTGCCACCAATAAACACAAACACTAAAGGAAAGCCATGTCTGAAGAACTACTTGCTCTACAAGCCCAAGGAATTTGGTCCCTCATTCCACCTCCCTTAGACAAACCTAATATCAGCTGCCACTAGATATTAAATATAAAGTACAATATAGATTGCTCGGTATCTCACTACAATGCTTATCTTATTATTCAAGGCTATCACCAACAATATGGAATTGACTATTTAGAGACATTCAGACTAGTTGCTCCCTTCTCCACCATCTGGATATTTCAAACCATTGCCACTTCACATTACTAGAAATTTACTCAACTCGACATCTCCAATGCATTCCTCCATGGCATACTCGATGAACTGGTTTATATGAGGTAACCACCAGGCTTCATTGACTCCAATCATCTCGATCACATTTGCCTTCTACAAAATTCCCTATATGGGCTAAGACAAGCTCTTAGACAATGGTACCAAACCTTCACCACTCATCTACTTCAAATTGGTTTTAGAATCAACCAGTCTGATCAATCTTATTTTTATCTATCTCCAAAATAAACTCAACATGTTCTTTGTTGCATATGTTTGCATATGTTGACAACATTCTACTCACCATCTTAGATCTCACAAAATTATAATACATTATCTCTAACCTCCAACACAACTTCAAACTGAAAAATCTTGGCATTCACATCCAACCCTCCTTCTCAGGACTTCTTCTCCACCAGTCAACTTATGATGCCACTCTCTTTGATAAAGCTGACATGATCAACTGTCACCCCATCTCCACCACTCTCATTGCAAAACTTTCCACCTTCAACTATGTCAACTCACCATTCCAAAATCCTGGTCTATATCAACAACACATCAATGCTCTACAATACCTAGCCATCATAGGACCCAACCTATCCTACCCATCAAACATCCTAGGTCAATACATGCATCAACCAAGTAACTCACTTCCAATTGCTCAAATGCCTCCTCAGATACCTCAAAGGTACTCTTCATCTTGTCCCCCACCCCCATACTCCAAGGCAACCTCATTCTATCCTCCTACATCGACATAAATTAGGCTAATGACACCATTGATCGTTGCTCAACTACTGGCTACTGCTCTTTCCCTGGTGACGCTCTCATTTCGTGGCAAGTAAAAAAACAACCCATGGTTGCTCGCTACTCTACAAAGATTGAATATTGAGCCCTTTTCACTATCGATATCATTTGGCTGCAACGAATACTCAATGATTTGTGCATTCCCATAGAGCACCCTACCCCACTTCACTACAACAACATCTCGGCTATGGCCCTTGCCAATAATCCGATCTTTCATGCCCATACAAAACACATTGAGATATACTACATCTACATTCATGAACAAATCAAACTTCACACCACTCAAGTACTCCACATCCACTCGAAAGATATGCCAGCAGATCTATTGACAAAACCACTATCTAAAGCCCACTCTGTTCTTCACTCCACATCAGCTTCAGGGGGGGTCACAACCACATTCTCACATGGGCTATTATAACAAACCTCCACCTCATCACACCACTCATCGCTGCACTACACCACCTTCGGCTATACCACATTCTTATTTTTTTGAGCAAAACGTCAAATATTTTGATTACACAAGTGGACCACCACAACATAATGTGCTATAATCTTGAACTGTTCCCTCTCGAGATGTATGGACTCTGCAAATTAAACAAATATAATGATTGACTTTAGAAAAATAGTCTATAATCATTAAGAAGATTATGGGTGTACATTTGATTTATTTAGATAGTTTAGTTGACAAAATTTTTTAACCAATTGATTTTTGATTCATTATCCAAAAATCAAATTGAATAAACTTCGAAAAAATCGATCCAAACTAATCCAATATTTACTTCGATTTGTTTGAATTTGATTTGATTAAACTTAAAATTTCTTGGCAAATTCTTAAGCATTCTTTCCAGGTTAAGACCTTAACTTAAGATGGTTATACTATTTTATACAATTAATATTCATTTAATTTTGATATGTCACATATGTAAAACTTAGCATTGGCAAGGCAAAGTGAAGAAATTATGATTTGATAACTAAACCGGTAAACCCAAAAATAAATAAATAAATAAAACATGACTCTCCCACTTTACCTCCACTTCACTTGACTATTAGATTATTTATTTTAATCTTAAAAAATAAATACTTTGATTTTGTTTTTCGTTTATGTAATTTCAACAACACCAAAACCGATCAAAAAAAAAAAAGAAAAAAAAAATCAAAAACCGAATTGTCAAAAAATTAGTCCAACTACAGAAGTAAATATTTTAAACCGAATAAGAGTGACATGCTGCAGAACTTAGAAATAATTCTATAAAATTATAATTATTATGCTAAAATATATATGCCTGTGTCAAAGGATGCCCACCTTATATGCCTTACGTACGGGCATATCTATTGCTTATAACGTCTTGATAATTTATGTTTATTTCAGAAGTATTTGAATCGCTCATTGCAAGTGTGAAAGCGAAATTGATTAATAATTAGAATATTAATGAAGTGGTTGCCTTGAATGACCTTTTTATCTATGGTATTGAATAAAAATAATAATTATCCTCAAGAACTTAAGAAGTGTTCATATTATTTCAGGTTCGTATATAATTTGTTTAAGAAAATCATTTAAGAAAAATTTTTAAATATTACAACAATTAGGTAATGATATCTTAAAACTAATATTAATTTGATATTATTTAAATTTCATTGTTTCATATAAAATGATTTAATTTCTAGCATGGCATAAATAAAAATAAAATTATTGCTTTTTTGGAATATTTCTGAAAGTTGAAATAATTTGATGTATATGTGTCATATGAAGATCCTGCACATATAATATATGAGACAATCTTTTTATGAAAAATATAAAATGTGAGACTTTATGGAGCATTATGTAATTAAATAATTTTGGCCGTGTAAATTCAGATTAGAAAATGCATATTTCTATATGACTAAAGAAGGAGTTATTATAGTATAATCGACTAGAATCATAGAAGATATCTTATACTATGTTAGTAGAAAGAATCATAAGATGCTTGAGTTGTTATTAGTTGATAGAAGTTAGACATTAGTTGATGATTAATGTTAGAAGGTAAGCTTTAGAGGGATGTAGTCTTACTTGTTCTCTTAATATGAGAGATGGTCATGTAACCATGATGATGAACTTCAAATATTAATCACTAATGAATATTATTTGTCAGTCATTGAAAGAAATTAAAGGATGGTTGACAATCAATATCGAAAGTCCAAAACAAAATGAGAAATTGGCTTAGTTATCAATCATATAAAAAATAGAATATCAAGAGTCTCAAAAGAGGAAAATAGAATATCAATGGCTAATGAATGTTAGATGTCAATTATTGGCATGTAAGGAATAGAAGTTGGTGGGAACTTTGGAAGTTTGGCTATGGTGAGTAATCGGCTTGATTATTCTCATAATATAAAGAGAAATTGAGCAATCATAAAGATAAGTATTAGACAATATTGGACAAAGGATGTGTGGTGAAATTTTTATATTAGAAATATCTAAATAATGTATACTTCCATCTTCAATCTATGCGGAATAAAATGAAGATACAAATATATTTTTTTATGCATTTTTGACATCACGTAGATCTGCAGATGTTCTTACTGAGTGTGATCGGGTACGACATTAATGAGAGGTGTACTATTTTAAAAGATAGAAGTCACCACCCTATAATGGATCTAATCACCTCAACAAGGACACCTAAGGACAATGGGTCTGCATATGTATCGGAGATTCTTCCCCTACTTTACATAGAAAAGTAAAGTAGGATTTATTTTAAACCAGGTTCATTAAGTTCCCTATGGAGGCAAGCCCCCATAGTTAATTACATCCTAAAGAAGGGGATTCCTTAGGAATACTCTCAATTAAGGTAAATGATCGTTGTCTCCAAAGATTTTAATAGGTAGGACTATCAATCGATTAGTTTATTTTGAAAGATCAAATGGGATTGATCAAAGAGATAGAGAGTTAGTATTGAAGCCAATGGAAGATAAGTAGGAGATGCTCATGATGCTAGGAAACCTAGCGAGCATCTCAAACTATCTTATGGTTGGGCTTTATATTTTTGAATTTGAATTATTTATTTGAGTTGAATTTTCATTAGAAGTTTAGAGCTTATAATTTCATAATACAAGGTTATGGAAATACCTAAGAGGCGAGGATTTAATAGTTTTTAGAAAGAGACTAAGTCCTTAAACTCACTCCCTAAGAGACTAGATAATGTAAGGGCATGAAAAATGACCTAGATCTAATGAAAAATATATTAAATTTTACTTTCATTTTTGGACAATCATTTTACTCAGGCTTATAGGATTCATATGCTTAATACATGAGAAGTAAGATTATGGGCCAAAATCAGCGAGAAGAGGGGAGGTGTGTTTCAACCATGGCTCTCAAAGGTCAAGCCAAGTTTTTTGGCAAAGGTGGAACCCCTTCAATCAAGAGTGTAATAATATGCTTTAATGCATGATGTTATAAAAGAAATACTCATCCAGCTAAGGGGTTGCTAATTCTTTTATCTTAATTTTAACTTAGGCTTTAAATGAGGTTATGAGTTATTTATATTTAATTTTGAGTTATTTAATTTTGTAGAAGATTTATTTTTTTCCTAAGAGCCTAATCATCATCTAGACCATACATCAAGCAAGGAAGATATTAGAAAAAATAATTTCATCTTAATGCATAAGCAAAATAAAATATCAAACATTTTATAAATCTAACTCAAAAGAATAAAAGGGCATTTGTGGTCGAGCACCACTGCACAAACCCAAAAATAAATTGGGTAGCTGAGCTCTACCCTTATGCAACTCAGATTACAAATGAATTAATTTACAATCAAGTTAGGAAATTTATGTTATAGGGGGGGTCTTCATTTCTTCTTTTCTTCTTTCTTCTTTCTATTTTCTTCTTTTGGTTCCTTCTTTTGAATGGTTGGAAGGTGGTTGCTTTAAAGGCTTTACATGGTACATAAGATGTAATCTTATGACCAATGCTCATCCTAATCCCCCATAACATTCATTCAAAAATTCTAATTACAAAAATTACATGAAAAGAAAAAGTAAATCTAACTAACAATTACAAAATAGAGATTGGCTAAACAAAACCATACAAATCCCAAGCATGTATATTGGACTTAGCACCCCACACATGGGTGACCAAGTCCACCTGGCCTATTGGATTATTCTTAGGGGTATAAGCACCTACAAAGGAAAAGTATTTATAGTTTTATTACAGCATCCCTTAAGCATAATCCCCTAGATAAAATAATGACTAGACTAAATCATCCTACCATTCATTCTATGCACATTCACCCTAACATCCAGACTATAAATAATACATCATAAAATAAAATCAAACATTAAGCCATGTACTGCCCTAACCTAAAGCCAGAAATGGTGACTTAACATAATATGTGTGCTTTAAAAGGTTTATGTGGTATGCTTAGCTATGGCTTTAAGGCTTAGATTTTCTAAGTATGAAGATGTTCAACTTAGATGGTTGGTTTTATTTTGTATTTTGGTTTGGTCTAAGTGAATCCTACAATTAATTACTAAGCTTTAAAGAAAGCGAAAAGAGAAGAGAACTTCTCTTTCCTTCCCTACTTTAAGTAATTTTTGAAGTGGATTCATATTTGATTTTTGTTTAGTGAATATTTTATTATGTGTTTTAATTAACCCTAAGTTTATATTTTTCCTAAACAAACCTATTCAAAAAGAAAGGAATTTTAAGATTAAATAAAGTGAATTAATATCATAAAACACACATCACTTCATTTCTTTCCCAACATATATAACATGCATATGAATGAATCCTTAGCGCATCTATACTTACAAAAAGAAATGTTTACAACACTTTATGATGAATGCTAAGAAAAGTTACTTAAAAAAATTTGAATGCTTTATGATGCATGGTTTTCATTAAGTAGAAAAGAGTGATTTCTTTTATCCATTATTCACATGCACATGTATATGTATAAAAGGCATAAGTGAGTACGGTGCCACTGTTAGCACTAGGGGTGTAAGGTACAAGACCTACTTAGAGCTACCTAAAGCCTTGCAACCTTGGGGTTGTCTAGACTAATATACCACTTTTCTTAAATATAAACACATGTATAAAAGAAATGAATGGAAAAAGAAAGATGCAAAAAATTTGTATTTGTTTGTTTATTTTATTGATGCAATTTATATGTACAAGTGTGGATGTCCTTCTTAGGTAATAGTATAGGAATGGATAGGAATGGGGTTAGGCAAGTGTTGTGTTCTTTCCAAATGAACTCTACACTTTACCAAATCCTATTCAAAATTATTCTAAAAGAAAAGAGAAGGAAAGATACACTATGCACATCTTCATATTTATATCAACATGCAAGCTTATAAATACTTATAAGTAGCGCACTTTTAATTTGAGGTGTTTCACTTATAGATTTTTAAAATAGTTTTGGATTTAGTAGTGATAATAGCCATTCATATTTTTTACTTTAGCCAAAATATGCAATTTGACATAAAGAAAATATTTCATTTTTAATTTGATTTTTGAAAAGCATGAATGCATGAAACTCATATGACCACATATTTAACATGTTAGGAAAGAACTAAAGTGATGAAATCTTATAAACACATTCACCCTAATTAATTCCTAAATACACTCTTATGAATAAGAAAGCTTAAAGCAAATCAAGTTGTTTTTAAGGAAGGTTTGATTTCTTATTTTGAGTTTGATATAATTTGAGAAATATGAGGTCAGTTTGCTGCTCCTAACCCATTCCCACATATGTTTATTGATTTAGTTTGTTCTTAGGATTATTAGATGATTTTTATATGTTGCTTAGGTTAAGGTATGAATTAAGTATGTTAAGTACCCTTACCTACACCACCTTAGCATAGTTAATCCAATAATTATGAGCAAATGACATAACATAAAACCACACAAGGAATTTAAATCAGAAATATACCTAAGAAGAATAGGGCCTAATGCATTTGGCTCATGATTAATGATTAATTAAGCTAAGGGATTTAAGTTAAGTAATTTCATAATCCCTCTCACACATGTGAGTTGGATTTTGATTTCCCTAATGTACTTAAGTTATTGAACACCTAAGCATCTACCCAAAATAGATTAATTGAATTCTGAAAAGTTTTAGAATTTTATGAAATTAATTAAGGGGTAATTAGTTAATTAACCCTTAATTAAGGTTGGATTAAGGAAGAAATGGGGTTTAAGGAATATCTTAAGGAAAGTATCCCAAAATTATTCTCTAAACCTCATATTCACTTAAGCAAAACTTAATTAACTCAATCAGAGGGTCATACCACTAATTATACCTTTAATTAAACTTAATTATATTAAGGGAGTGATTAAAGAATGAATTAGCAATTCCCCTAATTAAACCACTAATAAATCACAAGAAAATTAGGGGAGCCAGGAGTCATCCCACTAATTATGCATAATAGAGTAATTAGAGGGTAAGTAGAAAAATAACATTCCCAATAAAACCTAAATCCAGAGAAAAGCACTTTTCAAAATCCATTGAAATCATTTTTAGAATATTCTATGTTCAATTATCTATCCAATGCAATTTATTTCATATTTTTCTAATTTTTCTCGGCTTAGATATAAATTTAGAAAGTTTTCATGATTAATTAGGTGATCTAATAGCCTAATTAAATGTTTAATCCCATCGGCGACATAAGGGAAACTAACACAGCATGCGCTTTCCATGTGGCAAGATGAGATTCGATATTTAAGTTGTCACATCGTAGCACCACGCCGCCAGTGTGGTACGCTTTCTCACCCGCCCGATCATGGATCGAGGAGTTAAAGCAATTCTAAAGGGAAAATCCATAGGATCTATGTGTCTTTGATCATGGCCGTCCATCCAAAATGTGCGGATGAATGGCCCATGATCCTTCCCTATTCTTCTCTGTGAGAAATGGACACCATCCATCTTTTAGAAGAAGACTTGGGCTCGATTGAGCTCATATCGGATTGAAACTCAACCCACACCATCAAAATGTGAAGGATATCACATCTAATGGCTAAAATCTCATGGGGTGATACTTTACTTATCAAAGGATTAGACCACATCTAGATTAAGTTTGGTTCAATGGCATACCTCATTGGAGGTGATCCCCTACGCTCACTTTCCTTGGAGAAGCTTCTTCTAGTGGAGACAAAGCTTTGTTGAGAGTTTTAGGTCTTGAGATTGGATGGATCCTTCTAAAGGCCAAGCTCCCCTTCAAGTAGGCTCAGTCTTGATCAAGATAGCACCTCCCTTACCTTAGGAACTTAGGAAAAGGTCTAGGCAAGTTTGATTTGATCCTCTGATGATGCTTAAGGGAAAATTTGGCTTGGTATGAAGTATTGGATAAGTTGGATGTCAAGTGTAGCTCCCTTATTTTTAAACTATGAAAATAAAAAAAATGGAAAATCAATTTCACTCTGGAAAGATTGGGATCACCTGGCAATGGTTCCTCTAGCTTCCCTAAGTTCAATCGAGTGTGAGGCTGTGAAGATTGAATGGAATTATGGGGAGTATATCTCCCCTTTGAAGGATTGGATAGTCGTGAAGGAGCTTGCCATTTTGATCCAACTAACCCTATTCAATGGGTTGTTTGAGCTATTTAGAGTGGCATGACATTCAATTTTGGCCAGAGAAGGGATGGTGAGGTGGCCATGTGCTCAGACAAGTTGGAGGGAGGATTCTATGTGGCCATTTTCAAATGAGGTGGTTGATTTTGGGTTTAGGTTGGGTTTGGCTGACCCAAACCCATGGGGTCATGAGCATTAGGTTCATTAGTGACCATTTGGAATGCTAAGAGGATGTCACGTGTTCATGAAAAGGAATTGACCAAATTCTAAGTGGTTTTGGCCAAAATTTACCTTATGTCCTAGAGGTAAAATGCTCATTTGGCTTCGGTTTCAATTTGAATATGTTTGGTATGTTTGAAAAATAGGTTGGACCAAGTTTCATTGAATTTAGAATTGGTTTGATGTGATTTGGTTCATGTTGACCCATTTAGGTCAAAATGGGTCAACTTGGGTCGAGTTGACCAATTGGTCAAATTGGGTCAAATCAAGGGTTGGGTCAAGTTCATATGATGATTGGAAATGTTTTTGTGGCTTTGGTTTGATTCATTTTGGTTTATATTTGGTTTTGGTTCAATTGAGTTCATTAGGTCAAATGGGTCAAGTTGACCAAATTGACCCATTTGACCTATTTGGGTTAGGTCACGGGTTGGTTCATATTTGGTTGGTCATATGAAATAGATTGGTATCTTTGTTTCCAATCAATTTGGTTTATATTTGAGTTTGGCTCAATTTGACCTTTTAGGTCAAGTTAGGTTCATGGTCAATTGGGCTAGTTTAGGTCTAGTTGGCCAATTGAGGCTTTGGTCAAGTTCAACAATCATTTTGGAATGAACTTGACCCATTAGTTTCAATCAATTTGGCTTAGATCAAGTTTTGATATATTTTGACTTTTTAGGTCAAGTTGGGTTAACTTAGGTCAAGTGGCTAATTGGGCTAGGTTAGGCTCAAATGTTGACTTTGCCAAGTTCAAATATTGATCACGAATGAATTTTGATCAATGGTTTCAATCAATTTGGCCTATAGTAGATTTTGGCTAGTTTAGGTTTCATTTTGGCTAAGTGTTGACTTGGTCAACCCTTAAGTTTGACTTGGTTTGACCTAATTTATGTGATTGATCATCTCATGATGATTGTTGATCATGATGAGAGGCTTAGGTGGCTTACTTCAATCCAATTTGGTTAGGATTAGAATTTGGTTCAAAAGGGTACTTTAGGTCACTTAGGGTCAAGTGAGCTTAAGTAGGTCAAATGGATTGATCAAAACTTGATTTGAGTTTGGTTGAACTCACATATGGACTTATGATTGAAATATAAATCCATTTACTAGTGGTTTGATGTCCAATGGGTTTTGATTCATTTTACAATTTCAAGTTCAAAGGGTGAACATGAGTTTGACTTGGGTTTGATTTTTGGATCTAGTTTTGGTTTGGTGATTGAAGTTTATATTTATATTTGGATTCATGATTTAAAGATTGATTGAATCATAAAGAAAAATCAAGAGTTTGGTTTGATTTAAAATTGATTTGGCCAAGTTCAAGATTTTGACTTGAAAGGCTTAGGTTGGATTTTGATTGAATTTGAGTTTGATTTTTGGAGTTGGTTTTGGTTGTTTGAATTTATATATCATTTATATATATGAATATAAATGAGAATATAAATGGGTTATGAGAAAATTTCAAGGATTTGAAGTAGTTTGAAGTTAATTTAGGTTATGTCCTTAAGAGAGAATCAAAGTGACTTAAGAAAGATTTGTGATTTAGATTTGTGATTTACAATCAATAAGCTAATAAGATCCTCCTTGATAGGCCTTCTTTATGACATAAGGGCCTTCCCAAGTGGGTTCAAACTTGCATCCATCTTTCGACGGACAATAATTGGTCTCTTTAGGACTAACACAAGTTCCCTTACTTGAAAAGACCTAGAGCAAACCAGCTTGTTATGAGCTTGAATCATTTTGTCCTTGTTCAACTTGAGGTTTTGGCACGCCCGTAGGCGACACTCCTCCAAACCTTTGAGCTCTTCTAACCGCAACTTTGCATTTTGCACTATAGTGATCTTGCTACCCAATGCTATCCTTAGTGACGGGAGTTGAACTTCTAAAAGTAGAACAACTTTGGACCATACATTAAGGAAAATGGGGGTAGATTGAGTTGGAGTTTGGTATGTGGTGCGGTGGGCCCACAAAGCTTCAACCAACTGGTCATTCCACTACTGCTTGTTGTTGTCAAGTGACTTCTTTAGTATCTGGATGAGAGTTTTGTTGAATGCTTCTGCTAGGCCATTTGCTCTAGGTTAGTAGATGGTGGAGTATCTCCAATCTTATCATGTCTTCTGGCGAAGCTATTGATCTTGCTACTTTTGAATGCAGTACCAATATCGGATATAATTCTTTGAGGCACATAGAACCTATATATGATATGGTTCCTAAAAAATTGAAGCACATGCTAAGCTATGACCTCTCTGAGTGGGATTGTCTTTTCCCACTTGGAAAAGTAGTCGATGGCAGCTAAGATGAAATGATGACCCTTGGAAGAAGGAGGATCTATAGAACTCACAATGCCGGTACCCCAACACTCAAATGTCCATGAGGTCAATGTAGGGAGTAGAATGTTAGGTGGTTGGTGGAGGACCACACCGTGCACCTGACACTGATGGCATCTCCTAGCTACATCCATGCAGTCTGTAATCATCGAAGGGCAGTAGTATCTTAGTCTCTTGATCTTCGACTTCATTTTTGAACTAAATTGATGAGCTCCGCATAGACCTGAATGTACCTTAGTTATAATGCCATGGGCTTTGTGTTTGTCCAAACAACGTAATCACATCTGGTCAAAGGATTATCAGTATAGGGTGCCATCAATGAGAGCATAGGAGAGAGCTCTCTATTTCACTTGATGGGCTTGTGACTTTTCTTGAGGTAGTTTACCGGTGTTCAAATAGTTTATGAACGGTTGCCTCCAATCCAGGTCCCTATTCTTATAGGCAATAACAACCTCCCATTCTAGAGAAAGTCTCTCGATGAGTTCAACATTAAAAAGGGATATGGCTTGTCTATTTTGGACCCTTATTGGAGTGGACTCATCTTTCGAACATGCTAATTCTAGCAAGTTTGGCCAAAGCATCTGTTACTGCATTCTCTACTCGGGGAACCTTGTAGATGGTGACTTCAGAAATTTGGGCCAACAGCTTCATGGTATACTCATGGTAATGACGAAGCTTGGATTTGAGAACCATGTAGGACCCATCAACCTGATTGATGACCAACTAAGAATCTCAAAGATGTTGATGCTGCTGATACTGATTATGATGGCTAACTCTAGATCGGTAATCAAAGCCTCATACTCAGCTTCGTTGTTGGTTTAGGGGTTGGAAAAATAGTATGAGAATCTCATCACATCACAGTCTAGAGTTACGAGAACTATTCCTACCCCTGCCTTTCCTAGAAGAGTAGATTATGGTAATTCCCCTTTATGAAAAGTGCTGCACCATCAAAATACATCTCCAATCAGGGGTTGTCAGCCTCCCTTAAGTTCATGATTTGTTCTTCAGGGAGATTATCACTAAGCAGAGAATCAGCAGGAAGTGGGTGTGATGCTAAGAAATTCACTAGTGCTTGTCCTTTCACCGCTCGGAGGGGTACGAATGTGATATCAAACTATGAGAGAATCATGGACCATCGTGCCAAACATTCAGATAGTGTTGGCCATGTCAGGAGATACTGTAATGGATTGATTCTGGAAATCAAGTTTACCTTATAAGAAAGCATATAGTGTCATAGCTTTTGGGATGCAAAGATCAAAGCTAGGCAATATTTCTTAATAGGTGGGTAGTTTGCTTCAGCAGGGATCAAATGGTAGTTGGGGTAGTAAAGAGCACCCCCCTTTCCTTCATCATTGGCTTGGGCCAACAAAGTGTCGAGAGAGTCATTTAATGTAGTAGTGTGGAGAATGAGTGGCCTACCTGGGATAGGGGCTGCTAGAATTGGCAGCTTCACCAAATACTGCTTGATTCTTCAAAGGCATGCTGACACTTGTCATCCCACTTGAACTTGACATCCTTTTTAACAAGTGCTGAGATTGGCTTTCATCTCCCTAATAGGTTGGAAATAAAGCATCTTAGATATGTCATCCATCCTTGGAAAGACCTGAGTTGAGTTAAACTTTTAAGAGGTGGCATTTTTAAGATAGCTTTGATCTTTTTAGGATCTATTTATATTCCCTGGTGTTGGACAACAAACCTGAGAAATTTCCTCAGAGCTACTCCGAATGCACACTTCAATGAATTTATTTTGAGGTTATTTTATCTTAACCATTCAAAAACTACTCTCAAGTCAAAGAGATGGTCTTCCTTTTCTCTGCTCTTGACTACTAGATCATCAATGTAATGCTCAACCTGATGATGGATGAGTTCATTGAAGATCTAAGTCATGGCCCATTAGTATGTAGCACTAGCATTTTTAAGGCCGAAAGGTATGACCCTATAACAAGAGATTATGATCGGGGTTCAGAAAGCACTATTTCTTTCATCGTCAGGAGATATCTTGATTTGATTATAGCTAGATGACCCATCCATGAAAGAGAAAATTGCATGAGATGAGGCGATGCCCACCATTAATTTTGGTATAGGAATAAAAAACTTATCCTTAAGACATGCCTTATTTAAGTCTCTCAAATCAATGCATATACGAATTTATCCATTCTTCTTCTTAACTAGAACGACACTGGCTAACCAGGTAGGGTATTTTTTTTTCTTGATGAAACTGGTATCGATCAATTTCTTGACTTCAAAAATAACCTGTTGTTCAATTTCTAATCACATGCGTCTAGGAGCTTGCTTGATGGGGTTAGCACTAGGATCTATTGCAAGCTTGTGGACTGCTACATTAGGAGATAATTCAGGTATCTCTTTATAATTTCATGTAAAGCAATCCTTAAACTCAGTTAACAGCCTAACTATGTCATTGGTTTCTTCTTTATTCAGCAACGAACTGATGTATATCAGGCGTGAATTTTCTTCCATCCTGAGGTTGATTTCTTTAAGTTTGTCACTTGTTGAATGGATCTCCTCTTGAAATTTTGGTGGTGCATCTTTGATTTGGAGATCATCTGGATCATCTGAGATTTCTAAACATGAATCCTCATAAGAGTTGGTGTTGTGTGAAAAGAACCTATCACAGTCTAAATTATTGGTAACAACAAAGTAGTAATCGTCATCATCGACTGGACCCACTATACCAAATCCTAGTCCTACTCTTGATTATGCTTCCCTGCCTGTATTATTCCACAGCTTCTCAAAATACTCTGACCTGTGATTGGACCATGTATGAGGAACCAAACCCTTATGTATAAGATTATGAATACAAGATGAGTAAAAGTCAAATGGTAATTCCATTAATTCTTTATATGAATTCTCCTCAAGTACTACATCAACTTCAGAACTTAAGGAGGAGAATCTTAAAAAGAATCTCTTCGGCTTCATATTACTGGAAGATTTATGGGCTTCCTTAACTACTAAAACTTCAACATTTTAAGGTGAAAGTAAGGTTTGAGCTAAGGTTCCTAACTGCTGCCTAATAGTTTTACATACATCTGATTTGAATACTTTGCTTTGTCTGGAGGCCCGATTTTCATCATTGTCTGGCTCAAGTGTCACCTCCAATGAAATCTGCTGAGAGGGGTTGGCTGGTATGCTAATCACATTAAGTTCATCCTCCGAATTGGATTCCAAGTCTATGTGAATAGTGGGGGTGCTCCTATGAACTGGAACATAACCCCTGTTGGTTGATGGCCAACCATAGGGTCTTCCACATTTGGAATTGCCTCTATTTCTACCTCTACCTCTACCTGGTGGTGGTTGAGTCATTCTACCAACATGTCTATATAAAGGAATGAATTGTGGGTGGAATGCGATATGCAAATCTATTTTTTCTTCGATTTCCCTTTCTTGTTCACTTGGATTTTCACTTTTCATTTCTTTCTCTTTGGCCTTTTCTTTTTATTTCTTCATTTTCTTTTTCTTTTAAATTTGAGTTTTGTCCAAGTTCACGAGAAAGGATGTTTTGAGGAAGATAATAGGTCGCATCCTCATATATCTCAATCTCTCTAACTGAAAATGGATTTTCATCTCCTTTGACACCGTACTCAATCCCATCCTTCCTAAACATGATGCACTGATGGAGGGAGGATGGAATTATCTTATTCTGATGTATCCACGACCTACTGAGCAAAGCGATGAATGAAGTATTAGAATCAATGATGTAGAACTTGGCTTCAGTCTTCCAGTCACCTATCTCCAAAGGTAACACTACGGAACCTAAAGCCCGCTCACCTTATTCATTGAATCCTCCCAACATCATCTGATCTCTTCAGAGTGTGGAGATGTTGATCCTCAAATAAGCAAGGGTTTTTAGACTCATAGTGTTTATCAATGCACCTGGATTGACGAGAACTCTAGCTAGTCTGAATTTTCCCATGTCAACTGTAATGTAGAGGGGACAGTTGTGCTCCACGTCCCTTAGAAGAAGGTCTTTATCTATGAAAGTGATCCTAGTTCTTCTTGGAATAATGTGCCTTCCTCACCAATGGCCAACCGAGCTAAGTATATCTCGTGATCAAGGAGCCTGATTAATGATTCCCCTCATCTCGATAAGACAGACAAGGGCATCGTATATGCTTAGCTTAGATGGTAACTTTCTTAGATGAGAGAGGGCATTGTAGTCCACCTTGGGTTAATCCTCCACAAGCATATCTAAGGATGGAGCATCCTGTGGAGGGGCTTCTCGATCCTCTGAACCAATGATTTATTTCTCTCTATCTTAAGGTGCTGCCCTAGAAGGTAGAACCTTGCCACTATGGAAGTTGACTTCGGTGATCTCTTAAGGCAGGGTAATGGAAGGTTCTACCTACAAATCAGGTTCACCTAAAGCTTCTCCTATGGGACCCTCAGAATCAGATAATTCTAATTCTATCTCAAGAGGTGAACCCGTAGTATTCATAGTAGGAAAATCTAACTCTGAATCAAAAAGAGGAAGATCAAAATTATTATAGTTGTTATTTAGACTTGAAGAGTTATTAGGAATAGATTTAGACAATCTATCATAAGTGACATAGATGTAATTCAAGCTAGTTTTATTCTTCAATTTCTTAGATTTGATAGGAGGTATAAATTAGAAATCAAGTAAAGTAAGATGGGTAAGGGATTTGATGCCCTCATCCACTGATACAAGATATCTACTAGTAGAAGAAGAACTAGTAGCAATAGCGATATGGTAGTACTATGGACTAGAGGCTACACTCGATTGATGGTTGCTACTGGCTATCCGGGTGGCACATCTGTTGCTACTTCGAGCTCCCCTTTCCTTGAGTTGGCTCTGGCAACTTACAAACCTTCCTTGATGTTGGAGGTTTGAGCTGAGTCAGACACCTACAAGAAAAGTTTTTAATCTTCTAAACAATCTTTTTAGAGGTTTTGGATAAGGAGATATTCCAACCTTCTTTAGTTTTGGAAGGATCGCAAGTATCCCCAAGGATTACCTTAATGGAACTGGATGGTTGTTCCATAAGGTATTCCTTCGGGATAACTATAACACCAGTTTTGAAGCTATGTTCAAGCCAGTCCTTAAATGTGAAGCGATCTTCCAAATTATGACCTAGCATACCATGGTAGGGGAAAAAGATAGGATCATGGCTTTTTCCCACTTCCTCCAGTCTCCCAGGTTCAGGTAGCTGAAAATCAAGCTTCTTTAAGAAATTCTTAAAGATCTTCATGATTACCTCCCTCTTAAATGAATAAGGCTTATTAAGTTTATCCAAAAGAGTGGGTGGACCATAGCTACCTGGTGGCAGGTATGTGTACCTATTGCGATGATGGTGAGGATGAGGCGGTAGGTCTGGAGGTCGTGGTGGTGGCAAGAGTCCTCAATGGTGGTAGAGGATGTGGAAATGTCGACTGCTGAGCACAAGATCTCTTAAAATACTTTTTGATAGGTTGTTTCCCCTTATCCACTACTATCACTACCCCGGGCATCTTCACATATACCTTTTGTAGCTTTGGATTTGTTAGTATATCTGGAGAAGGTAACTGTTTGGCTTCTCCTTACAAGCTAGTAGCCTATTGATTAATTTCTCAAAGGTTTTGATGGTGAAGCCCTTAAACATGAAGGCGATCGGGCCATGGATATTCTTTAGAAGAATCTCAATGGCATGTTGTTCAGATAGCTATGGTTTGCATTTTAAACTCAGGTTATGCCATCTGAGATTGTATTCAACAAGGGACTCACCTACGTGTTGTTGTGCTACCATTAGATCACCAATAGTGACCCTTTGCTGAGCTCAAACAAACCTCTTAACAAAGAGTTGCTCTATCTCAGTAAAAGTCTTTACTGAACTATTAAGAAATTCAGCATACCAATCAAAAGCTATCCCTTCTAGGCTACTGATGAATAGACAAAAAAGTAAAGCATCATTGCCACCAGTGTTGCAATAACTAACTCTGAAATGCATGATGTGCTGCCTTTGGTTTCCACTGCCATCAAAACTCTTGAAGGAAGGTGACATGAAACCCTTCGATTATTGTATTGCATCAAATCCCTCCGGGTAAGATCTACCCTTTGGAACTGACAATCCTCCTCAGTCTTGAGCCAATGCTTCCTTCACCTGCTGCTCAATAATGGACTTGATATATTTTTCCTGTATGGAGGTATTATCCACTATCTTCCTATACATGCTGGTGCTACCTCACTCTACTAAAGGTAAGGTCTTGGCTGGGTCTAAGACAAGCACCAACTCTGGCTGACTAGTCTCAACTGTGGTAGGATGAACTGTCGGGACTTGATTCTGCAATGATAAGATAGCTACTAACAGATCCTCGAACCTCTTCTCCATCATATCTATCTTTTCATCCTTCTACTTTATTTTTGCTAAAAGGTATTGGACAGAGTGGGCTGTGCCTTCCTGCTCATCTTCAACACCTTTCATAGCCTTATGCTCTTTAAGGCGGGATCCCCTGGTATCTACCATGTAAACCCCTATTGAGTCTCCCAACAAATCATCTTTGTTGGGATCAAAACTGATCTTCTACTCATTAGACCAATCATATCCTAGTATCTCCTTCTTTTCTATGAAATAGTGAGCTACTATGTCATCTAAGAAGTGATCTGTAGCATAAATACTTTTGTCGACTAGTGGGTAGGATCATCATGTCTTGTAGGTCTTGGATCTACTCCACTGGAGAATCAACCCTGAGGCTGTCTTTGGAAGATATGCACTCACCGTCCGACTCATGAGTGAAACTCTAGGAGGTTCTATGATCATGAGTGTAACAGGGTTGCCACCTTCTCCCTCTACAACTATTGTAATCATCTCCATGCCCTACTGCGATGGTGATGGTGAAGGAATGACTACTATGCTTCGGGGTCTCCATTCCTTCCGCACCATAACTAGGGTAGAAGGTCGAGTAGGGGAGCTCAGCCTTGCCATATTAAGTGGTGTAGATGGAATGGGATTCCTTGGCCGTAGCCAGATCACCAATGGGGTCGTCTTCTCTCTAGATGTGGCCTTCATGGCCTTTGATGAAACGGAGATCTGAACATGATGGCGGAGGTGGAGGGGTAGAAGCTGTGGTGGAGAACATTGACTCTCTTATAATAGGAGCTCTCCTCCTGTGATGGGTAGTCATTTTAAGTAGAATATTGTCTGTGTGATCAAAGCGGGTAGTGCACTGATCAGGAAAATCAATGAGGGCAGAGGCCGCTAACTGCCGACCAAACCTCCGCCTCTCTCAGCTAGTGATATGAACTGTAGTATGGGCCTCCCTGGCCCTCTCCTATTATAAATGCTTCCCCATGTTGTGCAAGATAACAAATCTCAAGTCAAATTGAGCCTCAGACTCAGATCGTCTGTAGGCTCCTCCAACCTGGTGTAGAACTGAATGGAGGCCAGCATATGACCTCCTACTTTGACTGACAGGGGGCTGAAATTGAACCGCTGGGGGAGGTGATGTAGGGATTCTCCTGGAATCCTCTTTGTTAGACTTAGAGAGAGAATGGAATGGGTTCACTGTAACCAACGGGGAAATTAGAGTGGGTAACTCCTCAATAATTGATCGTGTAGCTGCCTCCATCTCCCTGGTGATGCATGTATGGTATCACTTAATCATGCAATTTTTGTTCGTCCTCTGAGTCTTGGTGAGGCGGGCTAAGTAAGAGCTAAAACTGACCTCAAAAGGAGGGGAGACTATCCCTGGGATCAGGGGAGCCTTCTCTTTGGAAGGTGCTAATGACTGGGTGCTAGCCTTCACTAAGATAGCATGAGAAACAACTGGGCGCACTAGCACTATCACAGACACTGGTACTGATTATGTACTGTAGGAATTACCACTACCTTTCTCTTTAGTGAGGGAATATAAGAGTGCGAGGGCATATCAATCTGAATGATCGGCTTCTGCCAGGTCACTGTGCACCTGCTAACAGTGGTGAGGGGAATGCCCTCAGAGCTAATCCTTGCCCCCTCAAAACCTCATCTAAACTAAATGAGGTGGGCATAATCAGAACGGGGAAGGCTGGACGGATCTAGGGCCAAGTCCATCCCGTGGAGAAAGGTGAAAATATATTTTTTGACCATTTGTCAACTAAAAAAAACTGATGGCAAAGAAATTGTCATAGAGTCTACAATGTTAGAAAAAAAATTTGAATCAAAATTCTGTTGACTTTGAATTTTTAATTTAGAATTTGAACCCATACTCAACATTTTGAAAATGTTAAGTCGAGCTCAAATTATTTGGAATAGATTTTGAGATTTGATTGGAAAGAAGAATTTTTTGGATATAGATTCCACTTTCAATAAATTTGGATAAGTTGAAAATGGGTTCAAATATTTTTGTTTGAAGAGGTACTTCCATAGGTTCATATTTTAGTTTTAATTTTAATTTTCAGGACCCTTTATTTAACAAATTTGGGTATGTTAAAGTAAAGGGTAAATTTTCTTTGATTTGATTTGAATTTACTCACTTAGCAAATTTGGGTATGCTAAGTGAGATGTTTGAAAATAATTTCTTCTTTTTGTTTCTTTGTTTACTTGGTTTTGTGAATCATTTTGTGATTTAAAAATGGAATTCTCATTTAGCAAATTTGGGTATGCTAAATGAGAAAATCCAAGTGTGTTTTGAATTTTTTTTTTTTTTGGAAAATTTTGAAAATAGGATTCTGAGCAAATTTGAGTATGCTATGAGAATCCTAATGTGTTTCTTTTGATTTTAATTTGATTTTGAAAAGTATGATCCTTAGCAAATTTAAGTATTCTAAAGGAATCCTAATGTGCTTCTTTTGATTTTGATTTGATTTTGAAAAGTAGGATCCTTAGTAAATTTAAGTATGCTAAGGGAATCCTAATGTGTTTCTCTTTTGATTTTGATTTGATTTTAATTGAAAATGGAGACTTTACGTTAGCAAGTATGGTCTGCTAAAGTGAAGTTCCAAAAATATTTTTGAAAATTTTGTGAAATGTAAATTTAACTTAGCAAATTTGAGTATGTAAAATGAAATTCCAAAAAGGTGTTTAAAATTTTTGTGTTTTGATTTTGCTTCAAAAATGGAGACTTCACTTCAAAAAATATGGTATGCTAAAGCATGAAGTTCCAAAAGTGTTTTTGAAAATTTTATGAAATGGAAATTTTACTTAGAAAATTTGAGTATGCTAAATGAAATTCCAAAAAGCGTGTTTCAAATTTTGTTTTTTATTTTGAAAAGGGGAGACTTCACTTTAGCAAATGGGGTATGCTAAATTGAAGTTCCAAATATGTTTTGAAAATTTTTATGGAATGGATATTTTACTTAGCAAATTTGAGTGTGCTAAATGAAATTCCAAAAAATGTGTTTCAAATTTTTGTTTTTGGAAAAGGGAGACTTCATTCTAGCAAATGGTGTATGTTAAATTGAAGCTCCAAATGTGTTTTGAAAATTTTTATTTTTGTTGATTTTTGAAAAGGGAGATTTCCATTTAACAAATTTGGGTATGTAAGATGGAAATCAATTATGTTTCATTTTCCAAAGGTGTATATTTTGAGTGTGATTATTGCTTTTTGAAAGAGGAAACCCCAACTTAATCATATATGGAATATGTTAAGTGGCATTTCAAAATAATGTTACTTTATTTGGAAATAAAATTTTCATTCAATAAATTTGGGTATATTGAATAGAGATATTCACATGTGCTTTTTGAAAGTTTAATTTTGATTTTGTTTGAAATTGAAACCTCCATTCAATAAATGTGGGTATATTGAATAGAGAGGTTTCATATGTGCTTTTTGAAAATGTGAAAGTTCCAACCTAACACATGTGGAATGTGTTGAGTCAAAGTTGTGATTTTGCTTGAAGGATAATATCCATTCAACACATTTGGATGTATTGAATGGAAAGGCCCATCTTCAAATTTTATGCTTTTGAAAATATGATTGCTGGAATTTTATTTTGAAAATGAGATCTTCACCAAAATGAATTGAGTGAAGTAACTCATTTGTACTTTTAGAAAATGTAATTGTTGGAACTTTATGTTTGTAAAGATTATCCTACATATAACAATCATGAAGATTGTTAGATGAAAGTGTTTTAGGATTTTTTTTTGTGCAAAACATTTTATTATGTTCATTTTGAAAGAGTGCTTTTTTAAAAGATTTTTGTGATGGATTTATTTTATCTTTATTATTTTAGAATGAACATTTCCTTAACATGAAAATGATAAGGATGAAGCCTTTAATTAATTCTTTTTGGTTAAACTTTTATTTTCGCCCATTAGAGAACCTAACGGGGTTTTAAGACCAACACGGGGTGAGGTCCTAAAATCCAAAGATGTTGGCTAGCTTAATTTAAGGATGAAATAAGCTAAGTGCCAATGGAAAGAAAGATAGTCTTGGATTCATACAAAAGTACAAACCCACTATCAATACTTGAAGACAATGTTCATTTACCAAAGATGGAAAGAGGAACCATCCCCGGTGGAGTCGTTAGAAAAATATGTGGTGAAATTCTTATATTAGAAATTTCTGAACAATGTATACTTCCATCTTCAATCTATGCGGAATAAAATGAAGATATAAATATACTTCTTTTTATGTATTTTTGGACACCACATAGATTCGCAGATGTTCTTATTGAGGGTGATCGGGTATGACATTGAGAAGAGGTGTACTATCTCGAAAGATAGAAGTCACCACCCTACAATAGACCTAATCACCTCAACAAGGACTCCTAAGGATAATGGGTCTACATATGTACCAGAGATTCTTCCCCTACTTTACATAGAAAAATAAAGTATGGTTTATTTTAAATTGGATTCATTAAGTTCCCTCTGGAGGCAAGCCCCCATAGCTAATTACATCCTAAAGAAGGGGATCCCTTAGGAATACTCTTGATTAAGGTAAATGATCGTTGTCTCCAAAGACTTTAATAAATAGGACTACCAATCAATTAGTTTATTTTGGAAGATCAAATGGGATTGATCAAAGAGAGAGAGAGAGAGAGTTATTATTGAAATCCAATGCAAGATAAGTAGGATATGCTCACGATGCTAGGAAATCTAGCGAGCATCTCAAACTATCCTATGGTTGGGCTTTATGTTTTTGAAATTGAATTATTTATTTGAGTTGAATTTTCATTAGAAGTTTAGAGCTTATAATTCCATAATACAAGGTTATGGAAATTCCTAAGAGGTGAGGATTTATGCTTATGGTCCATAGAAGGGAGAAGCAATCTCAAAACCTAAATCTATGGAGCTTTGACGAGGGCCAAAAGCATGACCTAAATCTAAGGTGAAAATGGGTATTTGGTTTGCCTCCACAAAAGAGAACAAACCACAGGACTACTTGGACTTATAACTACCTAGGGGTGGCCGCCAACTAACTCCTCCTATAATTTTAAATTTATGTAGGCAAGTCATATGCTTTATGCAAGATAGCTAGGTTATTATTTATTTTAGAATGAGACTAAGTCCTTAAACTCACTCCATAAGAGACTAGATCATGTATGGGCATGAAAAATGACCTAGATCTAATGCAAAACATATTACATTTTACTTTCATTTTTGGACAATCGTTTAACTCGGACTTATAAGATTCATATGCCTAATGCATGAGAAGTAAGATTATGGGCCAAAATCAGTGAGAAGGGGGGAGGTGTATTTCCACCATGGCTCTCAAAGGTCAAGCCAAGTTCTCTGGCAAAGGTGGAAGCCCTCCAATCAAGAGTGTAACAATATGCTTTTATGCATGATGTTATAAAAGAAATACTCATCCAGCTAAGGGGTTGCTAATTCTTTTATCTTGATTTTAACTTAGGCTTTAAATGAGGTTATGAGTTATTTATATTTAATTTTGAGTTGTTTAATTTGGTAAAAGATTTATTTTTTTCTAAGAGCCTAATTGTCATCCAGGCCATACATCAAGCAAGGAATAAACTAGGAAAAACATGCCATCTTAATGCATAAGCTAAACACATTAAACCTTTTATAAAGCTAACATAAAAGAATAAAAGGCCATTTGTGGTTGGGAACCACCACACAAACTCAAAAACAAATTAGGTAGCCGAGCTCTACCCTTATACAACATGGATTACAAATGAATTAATTTACAATAAAGTGAGAAAATTCATGTTATGGGGGGTCTTCATTTCTTCTTTTCTTCTTTCTTCTTCCTTCTTTCTTTTGGTTCCTTCTTTTGGTTCCTTCTTTTAGATGGTTGGAAGGTGGTTGCTTCAAAGGCTTCACATGGTACATAAGATATAATCTTATGACCAATAATTATCCTAATCCCCCATAACATTCATTCCAAAATCCTAATTATAAAAATTACATGA
Organism: Cymbidium sinense; assembly: GCA_021442155.1. NCBI lineage: Eukaryota > Viridiplantae > Streptophyta > Magnoliopsida > Asparagales > Orchidaceae > Cymbidium > Cymbidium sinense. The sequence continues at coordinate 55,744,616 of CM038230.1, read as the reverse complement.
AATGGAAAAGTAAATCTAACTAACAACTGAGAAATAGAGATTAACTAAATAAAATCATACAAATTCGAAGCATGTATATTGGACTTAGCACCCAACACATGAGTGACCAAGTCCTCTTGGCCTATTAGATTTTTCTTAGGGGTATAAGCACCTACACAGCAAAAGAATTTATATTTTTATTATATCGCCCCTTAAGCACAATCCCCTGCATAAAATTATGATTAGTCTAAGTCATCCTACAATTCATTCTATGCACATTCATCCTAACATCCAGAATAAAAATAATACATCATAAAATAAAAGCAAAAATCAAGCCTTGCACTGCCCTACCTAAAGCTAGAAATGGTGACTTAACCTAATGTGAGTGCTTTAAAAGGTTTGTGTGGTATGCTTAGCTATGGCTTTAAGGCTTAGATTTTCTAAGTGTGAAGATGTTCAACTTAGATGGGTGGTTTCATTTAAGTTATTTAATTGATTTGGGTTGATTTTATTTTGTACTTTGGGTTGGTTTAATCGAATCCTACAATTAATTACTAAGTTTTAAAGAGAAAGAAAAAAAGAAGAGAACTGCTCTTTCCTTCCCTATCTTAAGGAATTATGAAAGTGGATTCATACTTGATTTTATTTAGTGAATGTTTTATTATGTTTTTTTAATTAATCCTAAGTTTAGATTTTCCCTAAACCAACCTATTCAAAAGAAAGGCATTTTAAGATTAAATAAAGTGAATTAATATCACAAAACACATCACTTCATTTCTTTCCCAACATATATAACATGCATATGAATGAATCTAAGCATATCTATACATACAAATGGAAATGTTTAGCACACTTTATGATGAATGCTAAGAAATGTTACTTAAGAAAATTTGAATGCTTTATGATGCATGATTTTTTTTATTAAGTAGAAAAGAGGTTTCTTTTATCCATTATTCACATGCACATATATATGTATGAAAGGCATAAGTGAGTATTGCCATTGTTAGCACTAGGGTGTAAGGTACAAGACCTACTTAGAGTACTAAAACCTCGCAACCAGGTTGTCAGACTAATATACCACTTTCCTTAAATATAACACATGTACAAAAGAAATGAATGGAAAAGAAAGATGCAAAAGTTTGTATTTGTTTGTTTTATTTTATTTATGCAATTTATATGTACAAGTGTATGTCCTTCTTAAGTAATAGCATAGGAATGGATTAGCAAGTGTTATGTTCTTTTCAAATGAAATTATACACTTTGCCAAATCTCTTCAAAATCATGCTAAAAGAAAAGAGAAGGAAAACTACACTATGCATCTTCATATTTATATCCACATGCAAGCTTACAAATAATTATAAGTAGCATACTTTCTATTTTAGGTGTTTGATTTATAGATTTTTAAAATAGTTTTGGATTTAGTAGTGATAATAGCCATTCATCTTTTTTACTTTAGCCAAAACATGCAATTTGGCATAAAAAAATATTTCATTTTTAATTTGATTTTTGAAAAGTATGAATGCATGAAATTGATATGGCGTACACAGTTAGCATGTTAGGAAAGAACTAAAGTGATGAAAGTATGTAAACACATTCACCCTATTTAATTCTTAAAGACAATCTTATGAAATAAGAAAGCAAATCAAGTTATTTTAAAGAAGGTTTGATTTTTGTTTTTGAGTTTGATTTAATTTGAAAAAATGTGAGGTGAGTTTGCTTCTCTAACCCATTCCCACATATGTTTATTGATTTAGTTTTTCTTAGATTATTAGATGATTTTTTATATGTTGCTTAGGTTAAGGTATGAATTAAGTGTGTTAATTACCCTTACCATACCACTTAGCATAGTTAATCAAATAATTATGAGCCAATGATATGACATAAAACCACATAAGGAATTTAAATCAATGCACCTAGGAAAGAAAAGGGAATGCAATTTGGCTCATGATTAATGATTAAGTTAAGTAATTTCGTAATCCTTATCACACATGTGAGTTGGATTTTGATTTTCTTAATGTTCTTAGGTTATTGAACACCTAAGCATCTACCTAAGATAGATTAATTGAGTCATGGAAAGTTTTAAAATTTTATGAAATTAATTAAAGGGGTAATTAGTGAATTAACCCTTAATTAAGGTTGGATTAAGGAAGAAAGGGGGTTTAAGAAATATCTTAAGAAAAGTATCCCAAAATTATTTCCTAAACCTCATATTCACTTAAGCAAAATTTAATTGACTCAATCAAAGGTTTAAACTAATTATACTTAATTAGCTATATTAAGGGAGTGATTAAGGAATGAATTAGCAATTCCCTTAATTAAACCACTAATAAATCCCAAGAAAATTAGAAGAGGCAGAAGTCATCCCAGTAATTATGCAAAAGAAGTTTGGAATTAATCAGTGGAGTAATTAGAGCACAATTAGCAAAATAACATTCCTAATAAAACTCAAATCTAGGGAAAAGCACTTCTCAAAATCCATTTAAATTATTTTTGGAATATTCTATGTTCAATTATCTATCCAATGCAATTTATTTCATATTTTTCTGATTTTTTAGGCTTAAATATGAATTTAGGAAGTTTCCATGATTAATTAGGTGATTTAATAGCCTAATTAAATATTTAATCCCATTCCCACATTGCTGCATGCTTTCCACGGCATAATGGATTCAATATTTAAGTTGTCACATCGTAGCATCAATGGCTACTGTGCTTTCTCCTCACCCGTGATCAGGATCGGACTGAGGTTAAAGTGATTCTAAAGAGAAAATCAATGGGATCTACATGTTTTTTAGCATGGTTGTCCATCCAAAATGCATGGATGGATGGTCCATGATCCTTCCCTATTCTTATCTATGAGAAATGGACACCAACCATCTTCTAGGAGAAGATCAGAGCTTGATTGAGCTCAGATTGGATTGAAACTCAACCCACACCATAAACATGCGAAGAAGATCACATCTAATAGCTAGAAAATGGGATACTTTTACTTCACAAAGGACCACCACATTGATTAAGCTTTGGTTTAATGGCATACCTCATGAGGTGATCACTTGCGATTCCCTTGGAGAAGCTTTCTGTGGAGATGAAGCTTTGTTGAGTTTGAGGTCTTGAGATTGGTAGATCCTTCTAGACCAAGCTCCCTTCAAGAGCTGGGTCTTGATCAAGAGCACCTCCCTTGCCTTGGAACTTGGAAAAGGCTTGGTAGTTTGATTTGATCTGCTTGAAGAGGTGGCTTGGTATGAAGTATTAGTAAGTTGGATTTCAATGGAGCTCCCTATTTTCAAGTGAAAATGGAAAATTATTTAACTCTAGGAAGCTTGGGATCATAAGGCAATGGCTCCTTTGCCCTAAGTTCAATCAGTGTGGGTGAAATTGAATGGAATTAGGGGAGTATATCTCCCCCTTGGGATCGGGGCTTCTAAGGAGCTTGCCATTTTGATCCAATTGATCTATTGGGTTGTTGAGCTATTTAGAGTGGCATGGCATTGATTTTATTTGGGAGGAGTGGGTGGGTGATGTGCTAACAAGTGGAGGAGGATTCCATGTGGCCATTTTTAAATGAGGTGGTCAATTTTGGGTTTCAATTTGGTTTGGCTGACCCAAACCCATTGGGTCATGTGCACTAGGTTCATTAGTGACCATTTGGTCTACTAAGAGGATGTCAAGTGTTCATGAAAAGGAATTGACCAAATTCCAAGTGGTTTTGGCCAAAATTTACCTTATGGCCTAGGGGTAAAATGGTCATTTGGCTTGGGTTTCAATTTGAATATGTTTGGTATGTTTGAAAAAATGGGTTAGGCCAAGTTTCATTTAATTTGGAGTTGGTTTGATGTGATTTGGCTCATGTTGACCCATTTAGGTCAAAATGGGTCAACTTGGGTCAAGTTGACCAATTAGTCAAATTGGGTCAAACCAAGGGTTGGGTCAAGTTCATATGATGATTTGAAATTTTTTGGCTTTTTGATTTAATTTGGTTTATATTTTTTGGTTCAATTTGAGTTCATTTAGGTCAAATGGGTCAAGTTGACCAATTAATTTGACCTATTTGGGTTAGGTCATGGGTTGGTTTCATGTTTGGTTGGTCATATGAAATGGATTGGTATCTTTGTTTCCAATCAATTTGGTTATATTTGAGTTTGGCTCAATTTGACCTTTAGGTCAAGTTGGGTTCATGGTCAATTAGGCTAGGTTGGGTCTAGTTGGCCAATTGAGGCTTTGGTCAAGTTCAACAATCATTTTGGAATGAACTTGACTCATTGGTTTCAATCAATTTGGCTTAGATTAACTTTTGACACATTTTGATTTTTTAGGTCAAGTTGGGTCAACTTGGGTCAAGTGGTCAATTTGGCTAGGTTAGGCTCAAATATTAACTTGATCAAGTTCAAACATTGATCATAATGAGTTTTTGATCAATGATTTCAATCAATTTGGCCTATGGTGGATTTTGGCTAGTTTAGGTTTCATTTTGGCTAAGTGTTGACTAGGTGAACCCTTAGGTTTGACTTGGTTTGACCCAATTTGAGTGATTTATGATCTCATGATGAGAGGCTTTGGTGGGCTTAGTTCAATCCAATTCGGTTAGGATTAAAATTTGGCTCATAAGGGTACTTTAGGTCACTTTGGGTCAAGTGAGCCTAAGTAGGTCAAATGGCTTTATCAAAGGTTGATTTGAGTTTGGTTGAACTCACATATGGACTTATGATTGAAATATAAATCCATTTGCAAGTGGTTCGAAATCAAATGGGTTTTGATTCATTTGATAATTTCAAGCTCAAAGGGTGAACATGAGTTTGACTTGGGTTTAATTTTTGGATCTAGTTTTGGTTTGGTGATTGAAGTTTATATCTATATTTGGATTCATGATTGAAGGATTGATTGAATCATAAAGAAAAATCAAGAGTTTGGCTTGATTTGAAATTGATTTGGCTAAGTTCAAGATTTTGACTTGAAAGGCTTAGGTTGGATTTTGATTGAATTTGAGTTTGATTTTGGAGTTGGTTTTGGTTGTTTGAATTTATATAGCATTTATATATGTGAATATAAATGAGAATATAAATGGGTTATGAGAAAATTTCAAGGATTTGAAGTAGTTTGAACTTGATTTAGGCTAAATCCTTAAGAGGGAATCAAATTGACTTACGAAAGATTTATGATTTGGATTTGAATTTTGGATTTAGTTTGATTGATTTGAATTTATATTTCATTTATATATGTAGATATAAATGAGAATACAAATGGGTTGTGCAAAAATTTCATGAATTTGAAGTTATTTGAACATGATTTAGGCTAAGTCCTTATGAGGGAATCAAATGACTTAGGAAAGATTTAGAATTTGGAATTTCAATCATAAGCTTCAATCACAAGTTTCAATCATGGGTTTTAATCATTTAACATTGATTTGGGTTTGGAGAAAATCAATTAAGCTAGAATTGATTTAGGTTTGATGTTGATTTGATTTGGAGTTTGACTTGAAGGAAGGGTGTGAGGATTGCAGTTCAAGCTATAAGGTAGGCAAATTTTCCTAACACCCCTAAGGTATGACCTATTCCTATAGCTAACTCTTCTAAGTCTCTAGGGCTAGGTTGAATGTCCACCTAATCACTAGATGTGTCTTAAGACTAAGACTAAGGATCTCTTAAAGTCTAAGAGGAGTCCTATGTCTAAGATGGAGGAGGTTGAGAGCTCATCCTAAAAATGAGGTCAACATGATGTTTAGAATGAACCATTGATAAAGATTAAGTAATGATCAACATAAAACATTAAAAGTCAGATGATAATAAAAAAAAGTTTAAAAATATATGAGATTTCACAATTATAAATTCTTTTTGGAATATGTAAAAACTTGATTTATTTATAAATATTAAAAGAGGATGTGGTGTTTGTATTTGGAGTTGTAGGGACACTACATAGATCTTAGTAGGCACTTATTGAAATGATCATGTTCAACATCAAGGAATGATATACTTTCTTGAAAGGTAGAAACATCACCTTATAATAGACTCAATCATCTAATAATGACTCATAAGGCATATGGGTCTACGTGTACTAGAGATCATTCCCTACTTTACATAATGCATGATTTATTTTATGCTAGGTTTTTTAGTTTCTTATGGAGGTAAGCCCTCATAGTTAATTAAGTCTTTGAAAATATCAATTTTCTAAGAATACTCCCTTTTAAGTAGTCAACAAATATCTTCAAAGATTTCAGAGTTTGATAATAAAAAAAATGGTGGTTAGTAAAGATCAATTGGGAGGACTCAAAATGGGAACACTTCTTTATAGATATCGAAGAAGAATAAGTAAGAAGCACTCATAATACTAGGAATTCTAATAAGTGATTTAATCTATCATATAGTGAGGCTTTATATTTTGAAAGGAGAAATTTATATTTATTTGAGTTGATAATTCAATAGAATGTTAGGACTTAAATTTCAACGACACAAGATTTTGAAGATGCTTAAAAGGTGAGGACTTACAATTATAATGAAAGAGAAATAGCTAACCTCTAAATAAATATCTAAAGTGCTCTAGCATATGCTAAGAGCTTGACTTAAATCTACTTTGGGAAGTAAGATATATTAGTTCACTTCTACTAGAGAGAGTGAACCAATCCTTACTCTTCTAGACTAACAATAAACCTCCTATAATTTAAAATCATATGAGTCGTTCATATGTAAATATAAGATAGTTAGGCTATTATTTATTAGGAAAAAATTTAGAGTCCTAAATTTACTCCCTAAGAGACTAGATCATGGCTGGTGTGCAAATTAAAACTTAGACTAATGTAATAAAATTTATAATTTTTTATTTCATTTTGAGTCATTATTTTGGACTCAGGCTTGGGAGAGTTTATGTTTAAATGTATGATGAAATTAAATTATGAGCCAAATCAGCGGAAAGAGGTGTTCTTGCTTTCAAGAGACTGTTCTTATAGATCAAGCATTATCCCCTAACGTGCAAGAGTGTAGACCCCCTGTTTCCACAGAAGAAAAAAATATGCATGCATGATGTTAGAACATACAACCATACAACTAAGAGGTCACAAAATTATTTATTTATTTTATTAAAATCCTAGGCTTTAAAATGAGGTTATGAGTTATTAAATTTAATTAAATTTGTTTAATTGAAGTAGAAAATTTAAGTTTCCTAAAAGCCTATTTCATATAGGCCATACAACAAACATTCGAATTTTTAGAAACTTATGAAATGTAAGACATTTCTCTTACACAATCAATGTAAACACATCAATCAAAATTCAATCGATTAAGAGAATAAGAGGCTGGTGCAGATGGGTATTGCCATACACATCAAAAAAGCAAAGAAATGAGTAACTGAGCTCTACCTTTATACATCTGAGATTAAAATTAATTTATAAATAAAAATAAATCTATGCAGGTCTTCAATGCTTCCTCTTCATTTCATGGATTAGGGTATTTCTGGCATCATAGGGCCTCTCGGGTCTAAGCCTTCTAACCATTGCTCATCATAAATCCCATAACACTAATCGTAAGCCTATTATAAAAGTTACATTTTTATGAAATAAAAATCCAACTACACATACAACATAGAAGTTAGCTTAACATACATCCAAACCAAGTAGTTATATATATTTTATATATTTAGGCTTAACCCTATGCCTTGGGTTACCAAGCCCATTTGTCCGAATAAATTATGCTTAGTGATTTAAGGAGCACGTATAAGCAAGAAGTATTTATATTTTTATTATTATGGTGGTTCCTTAAGCACAGTTCCCTATAGGAAATATCATTAGTCTAATATCATCCTAACATCTAGACTACGCATAATCGATCCTAACATCTAGTCTAAAATATCATCATCACAACAGGCACTAACCTAACTTAAGACTAGGAATAGTGACTTAGTATTCTAATATGTATGCTAAGCTTAGTGAGATATGTCATGATTTTGTTTTAATGTTTAAATTTATTTAGTGATGAATGTTTAAATCTTTACTAAGGCTGATTACATAGTGATGAATGTTTAAACCTTTCATAGGGATGATTACACTTTATGCAGTTAATAATTTGAAATAGATTTTAGACTTAAACCTTTAATTTCATTTTGGGTTTTATTTTTGATTTGGGATTATTAAGAGAAAGGAATATAGAAATTTACTTTAATCCCTAACTTTAGGTTGAATCTAAGAGATGAATTCTTATAATTTCTAATCCTCTTAATGAAATGTTATAAATTTTTTTATTAAACTATATATTTGGATTTAACTTGAGAGATTTTTTTTAAACATGAAAGGCATCTTAGGATTAATAAAATCAAACCATGGTTAATTTAATGTCATTTTTTTACTTTGCTTCATTATTCTTTAATATTCATTTAATTAAACAATATGTTTAATTTAATAGCTTGATTATATAAATATATATTGTTGCGTGCTAGAAAATCAGTTGCAGTAGAATAAAAATTTGCGCCTTAGTTTTGTTGGGGAATCCAGCACACACATACATGTTTGAGGAATTAATAAGAAAACCTGCACTTTTGCTTAAAACCTCAAAAGAGAGAAAACCACCTGCTAGTAAAAAAAATCTTTCACTATGTATCTATTTCAGAGTACAAAAGTTTCCTGATAACGGGATTACATAATTGCATATGAGAAGTGCTGACAATAGGAATCTCAAAATCAGACAACAACAGCTATATAGTCACGTTCAAGTTGTAACAGTTGCTAATGGTAGTAGATGATGGTGAACAGTGGAGGTCAGTGACTGACGATTAAGGTCATCGTGGTGATGACTGGCGAAGATGGCCGGTGATGGTCGGTGGTAGTGACCGACGATGGTAGTCGGCGGCGGTGACTGGCATCGATGGTCGGCGATGATGACCGGCGATGATGGTTGATGGCGACGGTGGCCTGCGAAAGTGGTCGGCAGTGATGACTAGCACCGGAGATTGACGACGATGAGGATCGGCAGTGGCGGCTAACGGCGACGGTCGGCGGCGGTGGTTGGCAACCAACGGGTGGTCGGCCTCCGTCGAGTGGCACGATTATGCTTGGAGGATTTTCAAGCTTTAGAGCTCTCTCATCTCTTTTGCTTCGGCCTCCTCATGTGAAGAATGAGGGCTATTTATAGATTAGAGAGAAGGCATTTCCGTAAATACATGCAAAATCCAAACCACTCCATCGGATGGCTCATGATGATTCCCTTGATCATCTGATGTATTTGTGTATTTGAATGCTCAAATGATGTCAGAATTATAAGATCTTGGGCATGCTAGATCCGGCTCATCAAGACACTCGATTTGACCATAAACACTCCATATTTAGGAGCTGATTGATATCGCAAAGTTTTCAATTATGCTTGATTTGGGCTAATCTTGATTCAGAATCAGATTGCTTTTAACATCAAGATTCGTGCTTCAACTAGTATAATTTTAAGCGTCATATCAGTTGCCCCCCTATTTTTGGATGACATTATCTCAATCATCCAAAAATATATATGCCAAATACTTAAAAATAGCAAATTCTTCAATAAAATTTGTGGGTCCATTAACCATACATTTTGAGAGAGCAAAACTTCTTGGGAGTACCAGATCATAATCGCAAGGTGCAGCGGATGGAATGCACGCTGCTTAAGATTTGGGGTTATGGACCCATTTGGGCACTTATATATAGAGTCTGCAGTGCATGCCGGCAAGGCACCATGGAGGCCACAGCGCCAGACGACTACGCACGCTGCATGTGGGTGAGGGGATACACGCGGGCGAAGCAGGGAGGGGTCTGAAGGCCATGCCGTCATGCGATGAAGCATGGCTGGTAGATGTGCACGTGGCAACGCCTCAGAACAAACTACTCAGGGGTTTTTTGTCCATTTTGGTCCATTTTTTGCAATTTTTTTTTGATTTTTTACCTTTTTGCCCCTATAGGGGGTCTATAAAAACCCCCTAAGGCCAAGGGAGAAGGCACACACCTCATATGCTCTAGTGTTCCTGTTCTTCTTAAGAGAAGATCGTTTGAAGGAGATCAAGGCCTGTAGTTCATACAACGAGGCTCTGATATTCCCTTGAAAAAGGCATCAATGCCCTCGCCGAACCAGGTTGAGGCATTAAGCCCGATTCATATGACGAGGCCCGGTTATCCCTCGAAGAAGCGCCAAATCCTCGTAATGACCGTTTGAGGTAATCAGGCCGTAGCTCATATGGCGAGGCTACGATTTTCCCTCGATAGAGGCATCAACTGTCCTCGTCAGACCGACTGGGTTCGGAGGTGATCAAGGCCCGTAGTTCATACGGCAAGGTTCTGGTTTTCCCTCGAAAGAGGCATCAACTGTCCTCATCAGACTGATCAGGTTTGGAGATGATCAAGGCCCGTCGTTCATACGACGAGGGTCTAGTTTTCCCTCGAAAGAGGCATCAACTATCCTCGTCGAACCGACTGGGTTTAGAGGTGATCAAGGCCCGTAGTTCATACGGTGAGGCTCTGATTTTCCCTCGAAAGAGGCGTCAGCTATCCTCGTCGGACCGACAGGGTTCAGAGATGATCAAGGCCCATAGTTCCTACTTCTTCTTGTAGGAAATTGGATTTATTGAAACTCCAATGGATGGTTTAACAGTTGACAACTGTCAAGATGGTGGGAAAACATCAATTATGAACCATCATTCGAGCAACTCAGAAAGTCTGATAGATAATTTCAGAGTATCATTCTCCATGATGTTACTTGATGCCGTTAACTTGCATGGAAGAGGTAGAATCAAATTTGCTGAGGATTTTTGACCCATCCAAGGTTGTTTGTCAAAGTGTTACTTGATGACATTAACCTGCATATAAGAGGGAGAATCGAATCCGCTGAGGATTTTTGACCCATTTGAGGTTGTTTATCAAAGTGTCACTTGATGACGTTAACCTGTATGGAAGATGTCAAATTGAATCTGCTGAGGATTTTTGACCTATCCGAGGTTGTTTGTCAAAGTGTTACTTAATGACGTTAACCTGTATGGAAGAGGTTGAATCGAATCTGCCAAGGATTTTTGACCCATCTAAGTTGTTTGTCAAAGTGTTACTTGATGACGTTAACCTGAATGGAAGAGGTCGAGTCAAATCTGCTGAGGATTTTTGACCTATCAGAGGTTGTTTGTCAGAGTGTTACCCCATGACATTAACCTGTATGGAAGAGGTTGAATAGAATCTGCCAAGGATTTTTGACCCATCCGAGGTTATTTTTTAAAGTGTTACTTGATGACGTTAACCTGGATGGAAGAGGTCGAGTCGAATCCGCTGAGGATTTTTAACTTATCTGAGGTTGTTTATCAAAGTATTACCCGATGACGTTAACCTATATGGAAGAGGTCGAATTGAATCCATTGAGGATTTTTGACCTATCCGAGGTTATTTGTAAGAGTGTTACCCAATGACGTTAACCTGTATGGAAGAGGTCGAATTGAATCCGCTGAGGAATTTTGACCTATCCGAGGTTGTTTGTCAGAGTGTTACCTGATGACGTTAACCTGAATGGAAGAGGTTGAGTCAAATCCGTTGATAATTTTTGACCTATCCGAGATTGTTTGTCAGAGTATTACTTGATGACGTTAACCCATATGGAAGAGATTAAATCGAATCCGCTAAAGATTTTTGACCCATCTGAGATTATTTGTCAAAGTATTACTTGATGATGTTAACCTGTATGGAAGAGGTTGAATCGAATCTGCCAAGGATTTTTGACCCATCCAAGGTTGTTTGTCAAAGTATTACTTGATGACGTTAACCTGTATGGAAGAGGTTGAATCAAATCTGCCAATAATTTTTGACCCATCCGAGGTTATTTGTCAAAGTATTACTTGATGACGTTAACCTGTATGGAAGAGGTTGAATCGAATCCACCTAGGATTTTTGACCCATCCGAGGTTGTTTGTCAAAGTGTTACTTGATGGCATTAACCTGAATGGAAGAGATCGAGTCGAATCCGCTGAGAATTTTTGACCTATCCGAGGTTGTTTGTCAGTGTGTTGCCCAATGATGTTAACCTATATGGAAGAGGTTGAATTGAATCTGCCAAGAATTTTTGACCCATTCGAGGTTTTTTGTCAAGGTCGAGTCGAATCCGCTGAGAATTTTTGACCTATCCGAGGTTGTTTGTCAGAATGTTACCCGATGATATTAACCTCTATGGAAGAGGTCGAATTGAATCCATTGAGAATTTTTGACCTATCCAAGATTATTTGTCAGAGTGTTACCCGATGACGTTAACCTGTATGGAAGAGGTTCAATTGAATTCCCTGAGAATTTTTGACCTATCTTAGGTTGTTTGTCAGAGTGTTACCCGATGACGTTAACCTGAATGGAAGAGGCTGAGTCGAATCCGTTGAGGATTTTGACTTATCCGAGGTTGTTTGTCAGAGTGTTGCTCGATGACGTTAACCTGTATGGAAGATGTTGAATTGAATCTGCTGAGAATTTTTGACCTATCCGAGGTTGTTTGTTAAAGTGTTACTCGATGACGTTAACTTATATGGAAGAGGTCGAATTGAATCCGCTGAGGATTTTTGACTTGTTTGAGGTTGTTTGTTAGAGTGTTACTCGATGACGTTAACCTGTATGGAAGAGGTTGAATTGAATCCACTGAGGATTTTTGACCCATCCGAGGTTATTTGTCAGAGTGTTACCGATGACGTTAACCTGTATGGAAGAGGTCGAATTGAATCCACTGAGAATTTTTGACCTATCCGAGGTTATTTGTCAGAGTGTTACTCGATGACGTTAATCTGTATGGAAGAGGCCAAACTGAATCCATAAAGGATTTTTGTCCTATCCGATGTTGTTTATCATAATGTTACTCAATGACGTTAACCTGTATGGAAGAGGTCGAATTGAATCCGCTGAGAATTTTTGACCTATCAGAGGTTATTTGTCAGAGTCTTCGCTCGATGACGTTAACCTATGTGGAGTAGGTGCGAAGTTTTGACCAATCCGAGGTTGTTTGTCAGAGCCTTCGTTTGATGACGTTAACCTGTGTAGAATGGGTCAAATCAAAATATTTGTTTGAGCTTGTAGCCAAAGTTGCTCCTTGACCTTTGCCTTTCTCATTAGTATTACTGACTTGCTTCTCAAACTGATAATCAATTAGATATCTAGAATATTGATTTGGATAATCTTTTAAGATTAAGAGTTGCCTACCAGTCTCCAACAAAAGCTGAAGGATCAAAGTTTGATGAATCTTCATTCTTCTTATGTGTTCCTCGATATGGTCTCTATTCAGTTTGAACTCAGGAGAGGGTGTATACACTCCTCCCTAAATGAACTAACCAAAGAGGTTAATTTAGGTCATGGTAGCCATCTGATTAGTGGGGGTGGATGAAAATGGCATAGGACTAGTAAGATGGAGGTCCTCTAGTAGTTGGTAGAGTTTAGTGGCCACTGGTGATGAGGACAAGTCCCTTAGCTAAACTAAGGGTTGGCTAAGGTGAGAGGGACCTCACTTTGGTCAATGGCTAAGCCCAATAGTCTTAGGTTAAGTTGGATCAATGGTCTTATGCTTAAGGAGTGCTAAGGGTGACTGCCATGGCCTAAGGGTATTGGTAGATCTTCTAAATGGAGATTTAGTCCTATTTGAAACCCTTGGTACACTTGGTTTGGGCTGAACTAGGTTCACCATGGGTTGGGTCCACTTGGGTAGGTCAAGGGGTACCTAAGGACGAGTCATGCTAAGTTTGGTTGGGTTTGGACTTGGTTTGGTTGAGTTTGACTCAATTTGACTCATATAGGTCAATTTGAGTCCAAATGAGTTAGGTTGGCCAATTAACCAAATTGGGTCAAGATGGCTATTGGATTACATTCAAATGATAATTAAGAATATATTGTGACAATCAATTTAGTTTAATTTGAATTGGATTTGAATTTGGCTCATATGGGTCAAATGGGTTAAGTTGACTGATTTGATCAAATTGAGAAAATTAGGATGAATGGGAGATTGAATTATGTTTGATTAATTATTTTAGAGTGATTAGAGGCTTTGATTTAGGTTGACTCGGTTTAGAATAGACTTCAGTTTAATTTATCCCTTTAGGCTAAATTTGGCTAAATGAGTTAATTAGGTTAGTTTGATTAAATTGGCTTTAATTGGTGATCAGAGAGTGTTCAATAAATAATATATAATTGATTGTAATTTAGTTTAAAATGAGTTTGGCACAATTTGACCCTTTAGGTCAACTTGGGCCAACTTAGGTCAAATCGTCAAATTGCTTCAATTGGGTTCAATTGATTACACCCTAGTGATTGATCATGATCATCAATCATTTTGGAAGTGATTGAAACAATTGATTTGATCCAATTTGGGTTGAATCAATATTTGACTCAATTTAATCTTTCAGGCCAAATTGGGTCAAATGAGCGAAGTAGTTTGATTGGGTTCAACCGAGATCAATTGAGTGTTGGAACATGTTCAATAGTTTATTTGAAGTTGGTAGGTGGCTTTGGTTACAATCAATTTGGGATAGATTGAGTTTTGACTCATTTGGGCCTTTTAGGCCAAATGGGTCAAGTTAGGTTAAGTGGACCAATTGGTGGAATTGGATGGGTTGGAATGGATTGAAATGTTCAATTGAATATTAGAATGATCATGAGTTTTGGATTGATTTGATTTAGCTTCAATCAAGTTGGATTGAATTTTGGCCCTATAAGGTTCAAATGAGTCAACAAGGTTAAGAGTTAATTTAGTTCAATTTGGCTCAATTGGATTGCAATCAAGATTTAATCAAGTTTAATTAAGGTTCAAATGAGTTTGGGTAAGTTTAATTTTAATTGGATTGGGTCAAATTTGGATTTAGCTCCTTTTAAACCCAAGTAGATCAAGTTGGGTCAACTTAGCCATTAAGCCAAATTGAATTCTAATTGGTCAAATTAAGTTTGAATTTCATTGGCCTTGGTTAAGGTTTGGTTTGTAATCAATTGGTTTGGTTTGTGGAATTGGGTTGGTATAGGGTTTGATTGGATTTAGGATAGGTAGGTCTAACCCTAGGGTTGAACCTTATGAGTCTCTAGGCTTAGTATTCTCTTACATACTAAAAGTGTCTTAGTTCTAAGAATACCTTAGTCCCTAGAGGAATTTTAGGTCTAAGGAGGAGATGGTCAACCTCACTCCAAAAGTGAGGTTAATAGAGGATATTTAGATATCTATTTATAGATCTTAAAAAGGATATGAAGGTCATCTCTCCTAGCATCATGGATGCTCTATCAAATGGTGGGAGTAAGTTCCACTTGATGCTTTCATAATTTTTTTCACATTTTATTATTTTAATCAATTTAAATTTTAGACTCATTAGATTTGTCTTATCGGGATAATCATTTTAATTAGGACCACTTAAATTTTATAGGCCATTTGAACTTTAAAAGGATAGAAAAAAGTTTTTAGTTTTATTTATGAATAATTATTTTATTCCTACTTGAAGTCAAGCATATATTTTCTTAGTCATTTGGTTCACTTCATTAATATATGATGTCATAATAATAGATCAATTAAATATCCAATTCTAATGATCTTATTATCAATTCATTAATTTTTTTCCTAAACATATATATTCTTTAAAATTTAAAAACTACATCACACTTCTTGACTAATAAGTAAATTTTCTTTGCATATATCTCTTTAGAAGAAACCAAATAAATCATTTGTTAAGCACTAATACCTCTTAGTTTTTTATGCATTTTTAACTTAGTATAAGCTATATTAAAATTTAAATTTAACAATTCATTGCTCTTCTTGAGGTGTCAAAATCATCAGCAAATTATTTTAAAATTAGAATTTCAAAATTAGTTTTTTTTTTTTTTTGGGTTAGCAGTCTTATTCATAAAGATAAATTAAATGTTGTGCTGCACTTATTATAATATCAATATTTCTAGTAACTTTTTTATGCGAAATCTTATCATCTCCTTTATCATGACTCTAGAAGTCTACAAAATACTCTTATAAATAAATATTTAAATATCCCTATCGAATAAAATGCTCAATATTTTTTATTTATATGAATATATTTTTCTATCAAATATTCTTTAGAATAGTGAAAGTGAAAAAAATAAAAATTAGTCTACACCATTTATGTTTTTTAAGCAGAATAATCAGTTTAAATGTTTGGCATTCTACCTCTTTATATTTTAGCTTAGTTAAGTGATTAATTATATTATTAATATTATTATTGAAATTGGTGAGAAGTGTGCTTCTAATTTAATTGCTACATTATTTTCTTCACTAGAGATGATCACTAATTTTGTGTTGTGAGTTCCAATAATAATCTTAGAGTTAATATACTTATTTTTTATATGAACTAATTATATTATTGAGAGTAAATTTGGCTTCAACATAGTGAATAAAGTCATCAAATCAAGTCTCACATTACTGATAAGTATAATAGATCATAATTAAGCCCATTGAGAAAGACCCCTTCTCACAATAATTCATCTCTAGGATCTATTGGTTTCTAAGAAGAATCTTTAAAATATGTTCCTTTAGATATTCACATTTACTTTGATGGATCAACAAGTAGGAAGAATATTTGATGATTCTTCATTTCATGATAAACAACTTAATAATGACATCGATAAGTTTGAGAAAGGTTTGTATAGCCATATCTAAGAAAAAGTTGAATCAAATGTGATCTTGACTCTAGAGAGGTAAAAAAGAACTAATGTAAGAGTGCATCAAAGGCTTATTGAATGTGCATAAAAGTTTGATAATGGTTGATGCACTTATAAGACTCAAGTGACTTATCAAAAGAATCAATTGAAGACATTGTTTACTCAATATGAATTACTTGTTAGTGAATAACATCTATTAGTGGAGAAGTCTCTCAAAGCTTACTTCCAAAAGAAATCTAATTCTTATTCGCAAATGATAATTCCAAATGCATTGTCATAACTAATCTCAAGAGATAGAAGAGGGGTGTCAATGAGGCAAGGCTTGCTTAAATTCACAATATCTTTATATGAATTATAGGTCATAAGCCTTCCAAAGTTTAGGTAAAACTAGATATATCGAGGAGGTTGCATTAAGGTTTGGTAAAGAAGGAATTTTAGCCTAACAATGAGGGGGTCTTAAGGCAGATGTTCTTAAATCTACTAACCATAATGTGTAATTAATCGTAAGTGAGGTAGATTCTAATGTGATGCAACAACATAATCTATTTTAGCCTTATGTAAAGCTGAAAGGATCTCATTTTGACACTCATCTATTTTATGAACACAAGTTGTATAAATGGATATGAGACATCTTACTATATGACTTATGTTTCTAATTGAATGATTGGTTTTTAGATTGATTGATAAGTGTTGGAGTAGGAAGCTTCATCAACATGGGCATTATGCTTATTGGTAATTAGATAGGTGTTTACAAATCCCAAGATGGGATTTTTTCTGCAGATGACACAAAATTATTGCATTCTAGAAAATTTTGAGGTAAGAGAGGATTATATTTTATTTTTGCGTGGCATAATTTTTTACACTCACATAATATAAATAGATATAAAAAATTTTAGAAGAAAAAAATGATGGGCCTTAGCATAACTATAATTAGTCCATTATATACATTATTGTTTATATGAGTCTACCCTTCCCCCTATTTAAAAAAATTAAGATTATAAAGTTTAGACTGTTATTTTTATCTCTTAATTATAATAGTGAAAAATAAAAATGCTATAAGAATTATAAGAAGTGACATGCATTAGTATTGATTGATAGCTGGTGAAAGCAACAGGAAAATAATGGTTGAGTGAGGGTGAATGTTGTGTTAGTTTATGATTGATGACAAAGCATTAGCAATAGTGAATGCTTAATGTTGATCTACAAGAAGAGCTTTGGGACAATTTGAATTTGAGAACTCTCCACTATAAGCCTCAATTTTATTAATATATTTTACTTATTTCAATTAAAAATCTTAAGCACTCAATCAAATGACCCAAAAATATTTTTCATTAATATTTAATAATTTTAACTATTTGAGTATATTTATTGTGATAGAATTGAATAATTTGAGCTCATCAAATTTATCTCATTAATATATATATTTTAACTATATTTGCTAAACATAAAATTTAGATGATCCTATACCAATTATACAAACTTCAAATTTAAATGCTTAAAATTTTTTTTCAATATTTGTATTTTATTGTATGTAATTTCTGATAAGCTATTAATAAGCAAGATTACAAACTTCAATATTATACATAATTATAAAAAAATTTCCTAAATTTAAGAAATTTCTTTTTATGCTATTATTTTTGGTGAAAATTATTTTAAAAAATAGTAAAATTTTTAATTTTTAAATATTTTACTTTATATGAACTAAATTCAAACAAATAATCAAATATATAATTAGAAGATTATATTTATTTTTAAAAATTAAAATAATAAAATAGCACAAAAAAAAAAAGTAAATACTGGGCCTTTGCTGGGGGAGGCGCCATCCACATTAACCACACGCTGACTCTTCGACTTAAAATTTTTTTCAACATTTATATTTTATTGTATGCAATTTCTGATAAGCTATTAATAAGCAAGATTAAAATTTTTAATATTATATATAATTATAATTTTTTTTCTAAATTTAAAAAATTTCTTTTTACGCTATTATTTTGGGTGAAAATTATTTTTAAAATAGTATAATTTTTAATTTTTAAATATTTTACTTTATATGAACTAAATTCAAACAAATAATCAAATATATAATTAAAAGTTTATATTTATTTTTAAAAATTAAAATAATAAAATAGCAAAGACCCTTTGCTAGAGGGAGGTGCAACCCTCATCAGCCAGTCGCTGATTCTTCAACTTAAATTGTATTTCAATATTTATATTTTATTACATATTATTTTTGGTAAGCTATTAATAAGCAAGATTAAAAACTTTAATATTATACATAATTATAAATTTTTTTCCTAAATTTAAGAAATTTCTTTTTATGCTATTGTTTTTGGTGAAATGTTTTTTTAAAAATAGTATAGTTTTTACATTTTAAATATTTTACTTTATATGAACTAAATTCGATCAAATAATTAAATATATAATTAGAAGTTTATTTTTATTTTTAAAAATTAAAATAATAAAATAGTAAAAAAAAAAGAGTAAAAATTAATCCTTTATTAGGGGAGGCGCTATCCTCATCGATCACTCGCTGATTCTTCACAAATATTTTTAAAACTTTTCTTTTAAACATTGAAGAAAGTTGACGTGCATATGGACACATGGAACGGTTCGGAATTCTTCATATATATATATATATATATATATATATAAAGATATGTTTAAAGTAGACGCATTTCGTCAACAATCAAGTACAACAAATCTTGCGGGTCGTGCTCCAAATGTACGATTGTAATTTAACTGAATATGCAATCAAATTTATCAAAATTAAAATATTCCGACATGAATAATAACCTTTTAGATAATATTATTTATTTATTTATATATTTTATTTTTTAATAATCTCTTTTAAATTTTACTCATACATTTTTTTAATAAAAAACATATAAGAATATTCTAATAATTTATTATTTTTATTACGGGATGTTTAAGCATAGCTTTCAACATTTGAAAGTAATTGGATCAGAACTTTAAAACCGAATTTTAGTGTTTCATTAATTGTAATTGCCTGAAATATATTTCTATAAACGCTTTTTTCAAAAACTGCAAGAAATTAATTCTTTTTACGAGAGCTGAAAAATCATCTTTATTTAATCATGAATAATTAATGTTTAAAGTGGACAAAATGTTTTTCATAAAATATATTTAAATAGCATAAAATTTAAATGTTATTTATTTAGAATAATTTTATTTATATTATAACGAAATATTAATATTTTTGAAGTGCAAATAAATTCTCTCATTTATGTCTACATAATTTGTCGCAAAAATTTGCCGTCTGGCAACAAGCACTGATCAAACTTTTCTTCCAAAATCTATGTGATCAAGGAGCTTATTAAAAAGAGGACAACACACGCAAAAATTTAAAATAAAAATAAAAAGACAAGTTTTGACGGCATCAATCTGAGGAAGTTCAACTCCTTGTTCCTACTTTCTAACACGTCGCATTAAAAAAATAATTCGAGCAAAAAGAAGAATTCAACGCAATTTCACACAATCAACAATAACTGCAAAAAAAAAAAAAAAAAAAACTTTAATTCCCTGTTTCCCTGTGAATAGTTCTAACAAGCCTAGAGAAGAAAAGAGAGTAGATATTATTCCTTTTTTTTCCTATATAAATTGTTTTATTTTAATAATTTTATCCTGCTGAACTAGCAGGAGGATGCCAGTCGGGATCTGTCAAGGGAGGAACCGGACTGCCTTCTTCCGGTGGCCGGGAAATGCTCTGCCCAGCCTCTGTAGGTAGATGTAACACTGACATCGAAGACGGAGCAGAATCCGAACCTCTCGTCAACGAATGTGAACTAAAGGTCGGTGACGACTGAGAAGAGGACGCCATGGACGAGCTCGAATACATAAACTGACCCAATAATGCCGTCGGCGGCATTCCTCGATATTCGCCTGCTCCCTGCAACACCCTCGTGTATTCCATATAATCTGTAGTAGCATCCAACGATCGAAATCTCAGCAACGGCCTGTGCTCAAAATGGCTAAACGAAGAACTAGATTCTGTCAAATGGACCTCCGGAGATAGATTAACCGGTTGCCGGAAACGAACAGTTTCGGGGAAGTTAAGCTTTGCTCTGTTTCCTCGAAACCGAAGTGCGGCCTCGTCGTAAGCCTTCGCGGCGGCTTCTGCCGTCTCGAAGGTGCCGAGCCAGACACGAGCCGCCTTGTGTGGGTCTCGAATTTCCGCAGCCCATTTCCCCCATGGACGTTGCCGGACTCCTCTGTATCTCCGGCGAACTTCTCCTTCCTGCAATTCAGTCGTGGTTGCTGAAGCAGGAGATTGGGCATCCTTTGACGAACTCTGCGGTTGTGCTGCGTCATTGCAGGAAAGCGATGGTGAGATAGCGAATGACAGAGATTGAATTTTAAGGGATAGATGGAGTTTTTCTATGATGAAATAGTAAGCTTTTTCGTTCAAATCGATGAAAGTAAAAAAACGTGTCATTTTTTTGAGCGAAGAAGATGAAATATTTGGACGCATTGGAAGATATATTGGACAGGAAATGATTTATGCCGAGAGTTCAGGTGGATGCTTGTGGTGATAGGAAAGAACACGTGTAGATGCTTGTTGAAGCGAAATAAATTAAGAGATAAGGATAGAAAACACGAAAAGTATATTAACTGAGAAAAGGACAAAGTTTTGTGTTTATCTACCCATTTTAGAAAACAAAGAAGCTAGGAAACGTTGTTTTTTTAGGGAATTAGGCAAAAGTTTAGATGAAAAAATTCGTTTTTCTGAATATCCCCACAAAATTTGATCTTGAGGATGTGCAGCCAGTAAATGAAGAGTTTATGACTGCTGTCACAAGATATTTAAAAAAGTGAAAAAGAGTACGTCTTTTTTATAAATCATCAAAGAATTATGAAAAGAAGAAATGAAGCAGATTAAAAAAAATCGTTCTTTCAATACATTAATCACCTGCTGTAGTTGATGAAGATGCACCAGACGAACTCCCGAACTCGAGGAACCCTTTGTAATATCTTGTCAACTCCGAACTCACTTCCCCTCTTTCTCTTTTAATCCCGCGGCCGCCGAATGAGATAATAGATGACGATGGCATCGCCGGCACAGCCTTCACCGGCGAGTAAAGGTTCGAAGGAAGTGACCGAGCAGTTACTAGCCGTCCACTGGTCCCAGCCTTATCGCCGGCGTCTGTGCGATGAGCACTGGAAACTACATGGGATAAAGCAGATACCATGGCTGACATCTCCCTCTCCCGGTCAAAAATGGAAAGCATCTCCGTGGAAGACGACGACGGCGTTACCTCTTGTTTCTCGGAGGAGGGGCCCACCTCCACTTCCTCCTCTCCCGCTGAGAAGAACCTCTCGATGTCCTCGGACTCGCTTGGGTGCGCCACCATGAAGTACAAGAAAAAGCTCTGGAGATCCTCTTCTTAAAATTTCAGCTCTCGAAACCAAAGAGAATTAAACTATAAATAGGAAAAAAAGCAACATCTACAGACCAACGCCGCCTTGCCCACGGAGGTTTTACACGTTTTTTAATGAATAATCCCCTTTGGCTGGATATGATCCTGATAAATGGGTGTTTGATCCTTGTAGATTAATAAAGAAAGTATAATCTATAAATTCAACATATGGTGCGAAAGATTTTGATCTTTTTGTTTGAGAGGGAATAACTTTTCATCATATTGCAGTAAATATATTGGGCATATTAGCGGATCTATTCCATCTTAATGTCCATCTGTCTCAACATTTATACAAAGGATTATGTATGAGTAATATTGAAACAAGAGATATATCGAAGAGTTGGGGCTAGACTAGCCGAAAATTTGAGCTTATCAGAAGCTTGGTCTAAAATTCCCCAAAAATTTGCTTTTTACGGCTTAAAAAAGATACAACCTTGGCAAGAATGAAGTTCAACATAATATATGACTCATACTCTTTTATGCTTTTTAAATTTTATGAGTGGCGTAGCTACTGAGATAAATGCAGTCAATTATGTCTCTCATAGAATTTGGTTAGGTACCTCTCATTTTGTTATAGGATTTTTCCTATTTATGAGACATTTATGGCATGCGAGAAGGGCACGTGCAGCTGTAGCGGGGTTTGAAAAAGGAATCGATCGTGATTTAGAACCTGTTCTTTCCATGACCCCTCTTAGCTGAGATTTTATTATTTATATCTATAAATCGATTGTCTATTGTTCTTTTTTCTGTTTTGGCTCAGCTAAGTGAGATAATCGAGCCATTCCGATAGTTAATTGTTAAGTAAGCAAAAGGAGAGAGAGGGATTCAAATCCTCCTTAGTTAATTGTTAAGAACTATACTGGTTTTCAAGACCGGGGCTATCAACCACTCAGCCATCTCTCTGAAATAGAATCTATATTTTCTTTCTACGAATAGAACATGACCCTATGAGAAGATACATTAGCTATCTGCTCAACTCCATGTCCGAATAATATATATATTACTCGGACATGTTCTATTGTATATATATATATATATATATATATATATATATTATTTAGAAGATCATATTTTCTCTAAATATTATAATAAATAATTTTAATTATTGAATTTAAAATCACTTAATCAATATATGTTTAAAAATAAAAAATATTTTAAAAAATAAACATTTAAAGGGTTTATACTTCAATCCATACCAAGAAGTGCTGTGATTTATATTAGAAGCAAGAATGACTTTTTTAAAAAAATGTATAAATTATATTTCTAGGCATGAGGAAAGATTCTAGAGTACAAAATGATAAGAATAATTTTTCTATGATTATATTACAACCACAGGTCAGGAATATTATCAAATGATGCAAAATAAAACATCATCTCAAAATTTTCATCTCTCTTTTTGATCATATTTCATAGTTTGACCAACTTGTAACTTATTCTGACACTCACTTGTTATCCCCCTCCCTTATGCTAATTCACTCAAGGTTGATGGGACATCAAATCTGAAGAAGAAGATATTCAAGATTCAATGATCTAACTAGTTTGAACATGATAATATAATAAATATTAAAATTATTTAAATATAAACTAAATGATGCAATAATTATGTAATAATAAAGATTTTTAATAAAAAATAATTAGAATGTAACCACTAGTAGTAGGGTCAAATCTCAATTATTAAAAAGTGATAACACTCATAAATTAAACAACTCTTACTGACCTTTTTTTATTCCCTAAACTTTTTAGATAGTCATTTGAAATCTTGTATTCAATTCTTTTAGAAATTTGATCATCTAAAACTGAAAAAAAAAATGAAAACATGCTAGTATCTACTCAAAAATAAAATATGTAATGGTTTAATATACCCATTCATTTCAAATATAAAATTTTGATTTACAAGATAAAAAGTGATAACACTCCTAAATCAAAATACATATTAAACAAAGTGCATAAACTTGCATAAAGTTATAAAGCAAAACATTTAGAATTCCATACATATCAATATTTTATCAAGTCTACCAAATGATTGAGAGAACTTCAAACATAAAGTACAAAATTTTAAACAAACTATAATATAAAAATGAAACATATTTAAAATTCATTTTGAAAAAATATGTCTACAAAATCTGTCTCCCTAATAGCTCCCTCTCCAAAACTTTTCAAATAATCACAATTAAGATTTTCAGTTGTAGCATCATTGAAGTCCCCATTTGTCTACATATTTAAAATTTTTTGTAAAAAAAACTTTCAAATTAGAAAATAAGAAAGTTACTTCAGTTTTCATGTTGGATATCATTTTGATCTCTTCAGTAAAAAGAATAATATCTTATCTATAAATTTCATTCTATAGATCATCATAATCAAGTTTAGGACTTGGTTGTTCATTAACCACCCAAAAATCAATAACCTCAATACTTGTGTAGTCCAAAAGATCATAATTTCTCTTTTTAATGCAACCTAAAAGAATAAACATGAGCTTTTTTTTATCATGTCTTATCATATATTGAAACTATTCATCTTGAAAAAATATAAAGGTAAAATATATATTCTTTAAATTGAGGTTGTATCGTATGTATACAAGATCATTTAGCCATTGATGTTCTAAATGATTTCTTCTCTTCGTATGAATTTGCTCAAAAACACTTTAATATCTTTTACATCTTATGAAAGAAGAAGTTTGACTAAGAATTCTTATAGTCAACTTATGTAAATTTGATGCACTTGAGACAAGCATCTTCCACCATTCATCTAGACATCAATAATTAATACTTAATATAAAGAAGATGACATTATACAATTTAATAGTAAATATATGTAAAATCAAGTTTATAATATTTAAATATATCAGGTTGCATTTTCTTTGTCATTATCAAAGCTATCAGCTTACCAAAACTTTCTAACTTGTCATGGAAAAGTCTAACCTTACTCTTTGTTAATGTAGATTTAGGACATTTACATTGATTTTCAAGAATTTCAACCAAACCTTGCATGATCTAAGTTTATGGCAATAGTTCTCTTGATCATATTGAAATGAGGGTTCAAAAAATATGCAGCTACATGGATGCCTTATCGAAGTTGACTATCCCATCTTTTTTTTTATAATTTCAGCACATGACTTATACAATCTTTTGTATTATTGAACATATTTTTTATTGCCTTTCTTGCTCTATATATACAATCATTAAGATGTCTAAGTGAGGCCTTCTAATCTGAATCAACTACTTGAAGTAGCCTATAACCATTTAGGAATTGTTAAGCAATGCAAAGTAATGCCTCTACTAATAACATTACTATTTTATGCTCTAAAATAAAATTCTATAAAGAAGGTAGTTTGTCTTGAACTTTGAATATAAGATAATAGAAGTTGACTCTTTTTCTTTTATGGTTTTAGATAACTTTGAATATATTTAATATTTGTTGATGATAAATATTTGTATGTTTATGCTCATGGAAACTCTTCAGAATAAAAGAAATTATAGCAAATCACGTTGCTCCAAGATGCACTATCTCTTTCCAATTAGTTCTCTTTCATAGCTAAGCTAATATAAATACACAATTATAAATGAAAATTATCACTTTCGATGTATTTTTTACAAGTTCAATAATATGAGACATTGTACTAATATCTTTCAAAAATAATTTTCAAGCAGTGTGCTGCATAAGGCGACTAGTAGATCTGACCATATTTTTCATGTAATAACTCTTTAGCCATATTGTAGTAAGCAACATTGTTAGTTACTTTTTGTACCACATTTTTTGGACCCACCCAATAAGCAACTTCAATAAATAAAATACATAATGTTATTGCATCTTTTTAAAATTAGAAGCATTAATATATTTTAAAAGATGAAATGTCATGTAGATAATGTTGACCTAACTTTTAGTGAGATTGGCACCGACTACTTTTTAGACCTATGATTCAGCCTAAATGCAAAGGTTTCCTCACCTAGAGCCAAGACAATTCTAGTGGCTAGGGGGACACCAACCCAAAGCCTAAAAAACTTATAAGGTTTAAGCTTAGTGTTAGACCTCGTACTCGATTAGGTGGAATCCAATGACTCTGACCTCAAGCTAAGCCTCATATATCAAATCCAATTGATCATATACTACCCAAAATTTCAAAAAATTTTAAAGCATACCCAATTGGTGTTAAATTTGATCAATTGACTAAGTTGATGCAATATGACCTATTTGGGCTTAAAGAGGCTAAACTTAAAATTCATCCAAAGAATTTGAAGTTGAACTTACCAAAATCCTCTAAAATATCATTTGAGCTCAATTGAGGCCTCATTAGGATTCAATTTAGTCATCAGCTCACATAGCCCAAGTTGACCCAATTAAACCATACATTGCCAAAATCAAATCCAATTTATTCCAATCCAAATTAAGCCAACCCAAAGCTCTAAAATCATTTTAGTCACATATTTGGACATTCCTCATGACTATTTGACTTTCAAAATGACCAATTAGATAATTTGACCAACTTAGCCCAACTGATCAACTTAGCCTAAATTGACCTAAAGGGTCACATTGAACTTTAACCCAATCCATGCCAAATTAATCCAAATCAAAGCTATTATCAACTTTAAATGAACCATTGAACATGAATCGACTCCCAATTATACTCAATCTAATCAATTTGATCAACTTAATCCATTTGGCCCATTTGAACCCATATAAGCCAAATTCAAATCCACTTCAAATTAAATCAAACTAATGACACCAATTATCTAAATCATCATTTTAATACAACCCAATAGCCCCTTGGACCTATTTTTGTTAATTGGTCAACTTGACCCAATTGAATCCAAGTTGACTTACATGAGTCCAGATGAGCCAAACCTAATCAAATCAAGTCTAAACCCAGTCAAACTTGGCATGACTCATCTTCACATGTCCCTTGACCTACCAAAGTCGACCCAACCCAAGTTGAACCAAATTTAGCCAGAACCAAGTGAACCAAGGGTTCAAAATTTGATAAAATCCCAAAATAGAAAGGTCCAACTCCCCTCTGCTTTGGCCAAGGCAACCACCTTAGCATGTCTCGAGTTCTCTCCAACTAACCTAAGCTTGCTCAAAACTATTTGGTCTAGCCATTGTCCAAGGAAGAGTCACCCTTACCATGGTTGGCCATTAGTTTAACCACTATGGCTTATCCCCTTCATCATTGTCCACTAAACTTGGTCGACCACTCCCGGTAGACCTCATCAGTCCAAAGCTAAATCAAGCTTCTCCCACAACCTGGCTGGCTATCATGGCCTAAACCAATCCCTTGAGGTGATTCACATGGGGAGGGAGGTATACTCCGCCCAAGGCTCCAAATTGAAGACACACCTTGTCATTCTCCCCAGAACCAATCCCCAATCATTTTTAGAGCCTCTTGAGCACCCAATCACTAGTTAGGCCAACTTTTAATTCAACCCAAGCACCTCCCATACCAAACTACACCAAATATTTACCAAAGCTAAATTAACTCTTCATACACCTTCCCCACATCCCCATAAATAAGAATGTATTGAGACTTTCTCGATCATGAGAGCATCGATTTCAATCAAAACTCTAATGAGCAGCGGTGGAGCTTGGTTTTAGGAATGAATGATGGGGAAGAAACTTGTGGATTCAATAGTAGGGCTTTGCCTCTTCTAGGCAAAGCTACCTCAGATGTGTGATCATCGATCTTGAGCTCTTACAAGATAATTTCCTCAAAATCATTGAAAAACCCTTAGGCACTGGCCTTTTTTTATGTGATTTGGCATCTCGTGTAGATCAAGACGTATGGAACTTTTGTATTTTAATTTTTGATTCTAATGGAGTTCATATCACCATGATTTGAGCCTTGGTTGGCTCAGATCAGACGGTGAGAGATAGACAACTTCCATCTCCCGTCAAAGATTAGGGACAAATCACGTACCGTCTGTTATGCGTGATAGAATGGATGGATGTGATTATTATGTTTTAGATTTATTCGATTTAATATTTTAAAATTGTGAGTTTAAATAGAGCCATTTGATTTTTGATTGAATGATTTAGGATGAAATCACATTTGTCACTACTTAAAGAACCAATCCCATGGTGCTGTGTGTTTAGTGTGGCTAACTCAATCACTGACTTTGTAAAATCGATTAATTAGGATTAAAAATAAGATTAATTAGCTAAAAATTTTAAAAATCATAATTAATTGTAAAAAAAATCTAAAAATGTAAATAAATATTCAATGAAAAGCTTACACATAGGAGAATTTAAGAAAATAAAAATGGCCAATATGTATCCAATAATTTATGAGTAATTGATGTTTGTATGAAAATGGTATTTTTGAAATTAACCCTTAATTAATCTTATGATTGACTTAAACCTTTTAGAGGACATTCTTAATGGTGTTTGTCACCTCCCATAATTATCTTAAGTCAATTTGATTTTCGAATTAATGGTTATGATTTTTTTAACTATAGGTCATTAAAACCCTAATTATTTACTTTTTTTAAAAAATACAAAAATAATAAAGTGGACCTCTCATGTCAATCATCAATAATTAACATCAGCCTTAAAAATTTTTCCAAATGTTTGATCATAATTATTTTGAGAAATCACACTTTATAACACATAATTAATTAAATAATTTATTTAATTGACCTAGAATAAGAAAAATTAGTAATTAATTATCTATAATTAAAAAAAGTATGAATAAACGTTTCATGGGTTCATATGATGATTAGTGAATGAAATTAAAATATCTAATTAGTTCAAAATATTTTGAGTGCAATTGCCTAATTATCGAAATCTTAATTAGTGTAATTAATCACTTTTCATAAGCCCAAATGACATAGGATTTTTGCTATCTTCATGTATGTTTAGAAATTTTCTCATAATTGTTTTGCTTATAGATTCTGATTGATTAAATTTTATTATCTCTTGGGTATTAATTATATAAAAAAATTTATGAAATTTAATTAATTTATAAAAAACATTATTCCGTCTCTTAAATCTAATTATTAACTATAGGGTATGAAAGGGAGAAGTCCATCATTTAATCTCTCCTCAATAGTCCTAACTAAGTATAAATGATATATATTAATGAGGCTTAAATGACATTATGTTCATGTGAAAGATCTTAAGTTTAATAGCCTAAGTGGGTTACTTTATGATATTTATTTGTTACCCTCTCTTCACATATGAGTATATGGCTAACTCACACTTATGATTAAAGATAAATCACTCACACTTATGTTTAAAATTAAATCTTCTAAGTGTATGATGCATAAGCGATATGACCACCCTTATATCAAGAAATAATATTTTTATTATCTGAATTAAATTTAATGCTAATTGAAATGAATAAAACCCTTACGCATATTTCATGTGTAATAAACACTTCTTAAAGGTTTATAGCCTTGACACCCAGGGATGTAGGGCTATTGGTCCAAATGAGGTCTTAAATACCTCATCTCCCTAGTTTAACAACATCACATACCTAAAGTGGTGTAGAAAAATACATGTTAAAATATAAATTATCCTTTGAATTTTATATCATAATGATATAAAAATTATCTTACTTATCTCTATGTTTAAATAAATGCATGCTATCTTAGAGAAATGAATTATAAAAAATGGTGGTATATATACATAATTATTTTAAAATGAATTGTTTGGCCAAACATATAATCCTTCAAAATGAAACAATAAAATGCTGAAGTAAATATATGCTTATGAATTATGAAAATAGTAAAATAAACAGACAATTATTTCAAGATAAATCGCTAAAAATTGATAGAATAAATAAATAATTGTAAATCATTAAGATGATAAAATAAATACATAATTATTTAAGGTTGAATTATTAAAATATTGATAAAATAAATTAAAAATTATTTTGAAATAGAATAATAGAGAGATCGAATAAAGAAATAATTATTTTAAGATGAGATATTTAAAATGATAAAATGAATATTTTAAACAAGATTAAAATGATAAAGGGTTGGAAGATATCATTCAATGAAGTACACCTTATGCTTATTAGTCTCCAAGTTTCTCTCATGAAAATATAAATCAATTTTTACGTTTGATCAAAACCTAAGGATTAATAAAAGTCTTAATGCACCATTAAGCAAGACTGAAAATCATAAAATACATCTTTAAGTTTAACCTTAGGCTAGGGTATTGAAAAGAAATAAGTTTCATTATAAGTGAAAATTATGAATTTCTTTTACACTTTAAAACATTAACTTTAATTTAATCAATTTTAAATTTGCAAGAAAAATTCTACTTCTTAAAACACTAATCATTTCAATCAAAACCACCCCTTAGGTTAACTACTTGAACTTATCATTTGCTTTAATATATAAATATTAAAGCCTAACTTTGTCATACCATATTAACCTCTACACACATTATAATAATAAGTCATTGATCCTAGATCTAAGTTAGGTCTGAGTTTTGGTGTGTTGTTTTATTTTTCTTATTTTTTTTGGTATAATATTTTAGACTAGATGTTAGAACTGTTTGTGCATAATCTGGATGACAGAACGTTATTCATTAGACTGATTATATTTATTTTATAGAGGGTTGTGTTTAAATAAAGGGGCCACCATAATAATAAAAACATAAATTAAATGATGTTGCATGTAGATGTTGTTTGCCTCTTAAGCATATAGCCCTCTAGGATAGGTTGGCTTAATAACTATGGGTGCTAAGTTCAATTATATGATATATAACTACTTGGTGTGTATGTGTATTATAGCTAACATCTATTTTATAGGTTTAGTTAGAATTTGTTTAGAATTTTAAATATAATCTTGTAATATAATAGAATTAGAGCTATAATGTTTAGGATGAGTGGAGGCTCAAAGATATAGATTTGAGAGGTCTTATGTTGCCTAGAAGATCCAAGATTTTAGAAGATCAAGTAAAGGTGAAGACCCACCCCAATAGGTTATTTTATTTGTTGTAATATTTATTATAATTTA
This sequence comes from Cymbidium sinense, assembly GCA_021442155.1. Lineage (NCBI taxonomy): Eukaryota > Viridiplantae > Streptophyta > Magnoliopsida > Asparagales > Orchidaceae > Cymbidium > Cymbidium sinense. Next base: position 55,713,648 of record CM038230.1, on the reverse strand, counting down.
GGCTATATATGGGTTGAGCTCGACAAGTCACTTTTTTTTTCTAGGGTGTATAGCCAACCAACTACACTGGTTTTGTATTATTCTTTTAATCTAATTGATTGATTGATTGATTGATATGTTTACTTTGATTAAGCATTATAAATTACATACTTTATTTTAGATTTCTTAAAGTATGATATTTTGATGTGTGGCATGAAATTTGTTAGACTCTTTAGAACTCTAAGTTTTCTATTCAATTAAAAATAATAATTTCAACTTAAAATTAATTCACTTTATAACCTCATTATGAAGTCATTGGAATTAATCAATAAAATTGATTTAGAAGTCATAGGTTTGTGATGAATGTGGATAATATCATCCATGCTTATTATTTTTCTCTTTGAATATAGGGAATCTTCACTCATTGCATGATAATAGTAGTGTAGGACCTTTGACAATAATCCCTTTAGTGAAGATGACCCATCTCATAGATTGACCCATAATCTAATTTAACCATGCATGTAGGCATACTTTTCCACCCAAGTCTGAGTCAAATTGATGAGTCAAAATGAATGAAATATGTAAATTTTATTGCATTACTCTAGGCCATATTTTTATATCAATCATGATCTATGCTATTAGAGAGTGAGTTTAATGTCTTATATTCTTTCCTAATAAATAAAAACCTAACTATATTTCATTCATAAGACTTGACCACATGATTTTAACTTGTCGGAGGTATTAGTTGGCAACCGCTCTAAGGTCGTTGTAATTCTAGAAAAGTCGGGACTATGGAAATTTTTATTTTTTTGAAATCAAATAGATCTCAGGGTTACTTATTAAGGTAATCAAATATGTCATTAAGAGATAAATATATAATCTTAAAATATAAATATATCACTTTATAATGGATCAAAATACTTAATAAGGACTCTTAAAGCTGATCGGACTTCGATGTACTAGAGATTTCTCACCTGAACTACATTGAAAAGTATAACATGATTTATTTTATTGCATGATTTATAGTTTCGTATAAAGGAAAGCTCCTATATTTAATTACATCTTAGAAGAAAAGGAATTTCTCTTAAGAATTATCTTGATTGAAGAAATTGACCTTTATTTCTATGGATTTCAAAACTCGTCTTGAAAAGATTGTTAATTCAAAAATATAGTAGGGAATGTTTTAAAAGGAAAGAGTTCTTTTCAGAAGTCAGTTAGACATAAGTAGAAAATACTTATTGATATTGGGATGCCCATTAAGCATTTCTACTATTCTATTAATGGGCTTTACATTTTTTAATTTGAAATTATTGAAATTTTGAGTTGATATTTTATTAGTAATCTTGGACTTAGGTTTTAGCAACACAATATTATAAAAATGTTTAGTAGTTGAAGACTTATTCTAATATGATGGTTCAGAACTTAACTCTATAAGTGCATTTAACATAAGTCAAAAGCTTGACCAAGTTTAATTTTTTGGAATTATTGGCTCTCTTTTTCGCTTGAGAAATCAAACCTATCCCTTACTCTTCTAGACTTACTACCTACTTGAAAGGGTTCCCAGGTAACACCACCTAAGTAATTTTAAATCCATGATTCTCATTTTATATATTTCAGATGACTAAGCTATTGTATTTAGAAAAGGAAACTAAGAGCCTACTCACTTCCTAACTTTAAGATAATATATAACATGTTATGCACCTAACTAATGTAATAATTTTCATATTTCATATATTTTGACTCACAATTTTATTATTAAGGCTTATGCATCTAATTTCATGCCTATAATAAGATGCTATTAGAAAAGGTTCATGGACCAAATTAGTACAAGAAGGCACACTTTCCCAAGAAGGGTGGTCATCCTCACAAAGGGTGAGCCCCCAATGCAAGAATGATAAACAATATATAATGGGTGAAGCCCTCAATTCAAGAATGATGAACAATATGCTCGCATGGTTCACAAAATCTAATTATTTCTAGTTACTTGTAAGTTATGCCTATTGCTTTATTTATAGCGAGGTTTTGATTTTTTATTTTATGTTTGAGTTATTTTATTTTAATGGAGTAGAAATTTTAGTTTTTTTAAGAGCGTAATATTTCTAGGCTTTTCATCGCAGAGTACATCACAAAGAAACCTAGAAAAAGCATGCAGTTCTATTGTGTACCCTAAAATAAATTAAGCATAATTAAACTAATAAAATAGGCCAATGCACTTGGGTACCACTGTAAACCTCAAAAAAAGAGAAAAATAGAAAACTGAGCTCCACTCTTATACAACCTAGCCTAAAACTAAAAGTTTTGATCTATGAGGGTTCTTATCCAAGATCTCACCTTCTTTAGGGACCTATAAGGGCTTTATAGGGGACCGCCAACTAGTAAAGTTAGCTACTTCTATTCTTAGACCCCATAATTCCTAACCTAATTCGAGGATCAAATTATATTTCAAAATTTTAAAATAAATTCCTAGACCCTACAAACAAACATAAAAAATACATACAACACACCAATAGTTTATATTTCAAAAGGGCTTAGCATTAGTGGTTGCCAAGCCCACTAGTTCTATTGGGTTATGCTTAGGGATTTAAGTTGCACCTACAAGAAAACACCATTTTATATTCAAATTTATGTTGATAACCCCTTTAAGCACATCCCCTTTAAGAAAGTAGTGTTAGCCTAAAAAGAATGCCCTAATATCTAGACTAGCGACCAAATAATTCTCAACCATCTAGTTTAAAATATTACACCAAAAATAAGAAAAAAATAATTTCACATTATAAAGCATCACGGATCATCGGCCTACCTTAAGTCTAAGGTTGGTGACTTAATAATCTAGTGTGTGGAAAGAAGGGCTTGTGTGGTTTGACTACACTAGGCCTCAAGTTTATGTTTTGATTTGAGTTTAAACTTTGTTTAATTTTACCCTTGGATGGTTTCAATTCAAATGATTTAATTGATTTTCGATTTGATTTTATTTTTGTGTTAAAGTTGAATTTATATTTTAAAGAATGAGGAATAAAATAAATTATATTTAGGATAGAACTCATTTTATTCAACATCTTAATCTTAGTAGAATGGAATTTATATTATAAGATGAAGATCCATTCTAGGGGTTAGACTAAGAACCTAAGTTTCTTAATTAACTTTTTTGAATTTATTTGCATAATTTATTTGAGTTAGATTTAATTTGATTAATGTTTAATACCATCTTTAAGGTTGAAGTTTATGTTGTTTAATTAGTTTTAAATGTCATTGAAATTTAAAGATTTTATTCTTTTTTAATTTAAATTTCATTTGATTTGATTAATGTATCTTGGTTTAGCTAGTTTGTAACTCTTAATTAAAATTTAAAATGGTCTCTTAAATTAAATTTAAAAGTTTAATCATTTGTTTAATTAATTTTAGCTTAATGATTATTTATTTTAATTTGATCTTTTAATTTGGTTTCAAGTGATTTAATTTTTTTAAATTCTATGTTGGTTGTTTTAGATGAACATTATTGGATATAATTTTATAATGTAAGTTTATATTCAATATAATATTTCTTTCAATTGAATAAGGATTAAGATATGAATGATATTTAATTTCACATGTTTTAGTTTAGTTCATTTGATTTTGATTTGATTAGTCTTATCAGCTTATTTCATTTAATTAATGTTAATGTTTATTAAACTTAAGTGATCTAAGTTATTTTAACTTACCTAAATAAAATTAATTTTTAATTTAAGCTTGATTTCAAGATGTTGATTTAATTATTCAAATAGTTTATTTTATTTGGATTTCATGATTTAGGATCTTTATTGATTTAGTTATTTAATTTATTATTTAAGTTAATTTAAAGGATATCTTATGTTTAAGGCTTTATTATTTAATTATATTTCTTATGATGGAATTTTGTTTCTTAATATTTAATTTTTGATTATAACTTAAGAAATCTAAATGAATGAACTACTTATATCTCGAAGCCTAATCTAGGACATCCTAAGCTTGTAGGTTATTTAAGTTAAATAATTTAATTAATTATTCATGTTTATTTGTGATTAACATCTTCCTCTTAATGTTAAGTGGGTTTAAGGTAATTTCAAAATTAATGAATTTCTTTTTTAAATGTGAAATCCATATATTAATTAATTTTATTTTTCAATTATTTTTTGAGTTATCATAAGTTTATCAATTTTTGATTTTCTTTAATTATTCTTTAACCCCTAAAAATATGATTAACTTTCTCAATTTCAGAGGGTTAGAAAATTTTCTTAAGGACCTCTGATGTTGTTTAAATGTCTTGAGTTAATTCAATTAATTTTCATGATTTCTATGATTGTTTATTTATTATTTGATTTAAATTGACCTATAACATAGAAATTTCATAACTCTGTTCCATAAATCATTTTGCTTTGCAATATTTATGGCAAGTAGGGTTCCTTGCAAATTTCATTTCTCTAAAGTTTCATCTTGATTAGACATGCATTTGAAGACTAATTAAGGTTTTAATGATTTCAATAAAACCTAAATTAGGTTTAAATTATTAGGAATTAATCAGGGCTTTTAATTTTCTATGATTTCTTTCTGAATGTTGAATCAAGAGAGGATTTATTTACAAAATTTGGATTCTTAGTTGATTTATTATGATGTTTTAAAGTTTAGATTGATTAAATGAATTAGTTAATTCATTTAATTAATTAATTAAATCATTTTGAAGATTAATTGTTTTAATGAAATTTAGTATTTTTTTGGTTCACTAATGTGTATGATTATGGTTTAAATTTATTCCATGATTTTCATTAATTTTCTTTTTCTGTTATTAATTTATTTCAATAAATTAAGTGTTGGGGATTGAACATTTTATAAATTATAATTTAATAACTAATAATATCCTAAATTTTTATTTAAGGTCTATTTCAAGCTTAATTTCATTCTCATAAAGTTTCAAATTAATCAAATTAATATTTATGGCTTAACTAGGGTTTAATTAATTTTAATTAAATTCAAAATAACCTAAAATTACTTTATAAAAATTAGAGATTTTAGGTTTAATGGATTCTTCTCACTAAGATGAATCCATTAACCCTTTAGTTATAATTTTTGTTGGATATTTTATTCTTTATAAATTTTTGATGTTTCTAATATTATTTTGAATTTTTAAATCTAGAAAATAGATTTTCCCACTGAAACCAAGTTAGCACCATGTGGCGCTGATGCAGCATGACTTTTTGCATTCGCTCACTTATTGGTCAGAAATCTGTGGACTCCAAAAATTCTCCACCGACCTCTCGCCAATGAAGAGAGTATTGATTTAAGTGTCAGTGTAATTTTCAGAAGGCAGATGGAATAGTAGATAAGACACTGCCTAGAGATTTCGCCCTCATTTAATGAAGACTTTAGATCTAGTTCTAGGTTTCTTATAAGCATAAGCACCTATAGTTAATTACCCCTCCCAATACAGAGAGAGAACTTTCGATTAAGGCTAATCATTAGGTCATTCAATGTGTAGTGTATAGTAGCAGCATGTGGAGTTTTGAAATTTAGAATTTATGAATTTCATCATTTTTTAAGTAAAGTTGATGGTTGGGGGAATGATGACATGCCTGATCTAGACCTGTCATCCTAGGCTGTCACGGTCCCTAGTCTACTTAGTCAGAGGAGGTAGTCAACCCAACCTGATCCAAGGAACCTTATTATCCGCATATGATTTACATCATCCAAGAAATCTTTATAGACCTGGGGTTGTGTTTGTCTAAGAAGATAATCTTAAGTCTATCTTAGTTGACAGACAGCTTTTTTTCCTATCAGGTGTACCCTATGATTCAAAACTCAAAGGGAAAGGCTATTGGGGAGCATACGAGCTATAGTCATGATCGTAATATAATGGTTTCATTTGGCAGCAACCACCCGATCAGAGGACTCTGATCATAACTACATCATATATGGAGCCTACTGGCTAAGCCATGTAGTAAGAGGACACGGGCCACATCCTTATTGGCATGAAATTGATTAAGAGTGAACATAGTAGAATACTTGATTTGACATTGGCTCCTTTGTGAGCTAGAGTTTTCTTAATTTGTCACCTCTAATAAATAATTACAGGAGGTGGATTGAATGGAGTTTGCTTTAAACTTTTAAAGATTAAAATTCATTTAAGCAATTTTTAGATTGATGCTTAATTTGAGTTGATTAATTTAAAATTAGAATCACATTTTGATGGAAGTATCCCCTCTAGTTGAAATCACCATTCAACACTGCCATCATCGAGATAGTCAATTGATTGAATTGAACATAATTAAGAACTTTAGATCTTGTGTACTCTATTTAGCTCCTAATAGAGGATCAGATCTACTATCATCTGATAGAATTAGCTTCTCAGATATTTTATTAAGTTGAAATTCTTATAATAATTAAATTTTTAAGTTTTGTTAACTCAGACCTGGTCCTAAGACCAAACTAGGAAGCAATCCGTGCAGCATACTCAGACACTTAAATCTAAACATTCAGCATAGTGTCAGGGCCTGCGGATATTTTTAAGAATACTTGCATAATTTTAAGGCATTGAATTTGAGTTTTAATCCTACTTCATAATATGTGTAAGAGTTCAATCGAAGCCTTAATTAACGCCTTCTGTTCGCTTGTACGATGTGTTATGAATCTGATGGCGTATCTCTTTAAATTTTCAAATAGTGCCTTATGCCCTCTTGCATTTAGGTATTGTGGGTTCGGTGGTGTAGAAGGCATTTTAAATTGTTCTAGTAGTTTACTAGACCCCTTAAAAATAATATTTGATTATTTCTCTTTTTTTATTCAAAGTTACCTAATCTTTGAACCTTCAATAGATTCTCATTTATATTTTTTAGCAATCCTTAAATTCATTAAGAGCTCTATTCAATTTCTCCTTGATTCAATTCAAGTATTTAATAAGACAAATAGCATGCTTCAAATATTTTCCAAGAATTCCTAGAACATGCCTATTTGTAATCTTTCAATTTCATTAGGGATCTCCTATGGATTCTTTGATTTTCTTCAACTTATTTGGATGTATTTGAAGAATATATCTTAGTTCTGAGGGGTTCTCTTATGCTTCAATTTGACCTTCAATGGATTCTTACTTCATTTAACATCTAATATGATTCTTCTTCAATTGTTCAATTAGTTTTATAATTACTTCTTTGTGAATTTAATACCTTGAGTATTCAATAAGAGGCTCTATTCACGCAAACAAACATCAACTCTAATATCCCTAACTCCACATCAAGTTTCATATTTATTGAATAACTGGATTTCAAGTTTGTTATAACTCCTTTATGAGTTTAATATTTGACTCCCCCCATTTCAGTTAAAACTTATTAAGTTCTTTTTCTATTTGAGGAATTTGCGAGAACATAGACTCACTTTATTAAGATGTTAATTTTTTTTAATAAGAATGGGTCCCTCATTGCTTCCTCCAATCCTTATAAATGAGGATTAGAGGGGGCCTTGCATTTCAATCCACTTGTTTGAGAGGTTAGAGTGCCTTGGATGAGAGGGGAAAGGATTCTAACTCACAGGTCAAGTGTGCATCCAAGCCTCTTTAAAGATTGTAAGATCTTTTCCCTTTCATTTATTTCAATTTTGAAATTTGAGTTTATCTTTGTTTTACAACTTAATATATTTAAATCTCATTTCTTTATTATTATTATTATTATTATTTTCTTTGATGTGGTTGAATGATACATAAAATTTTTGTTTAAATCTTGATCCCCCCATTTTAAGTCTAACATTTAATCAAAATTTTTGCAGCATTTCGACATAGGGGTCACATCTAATAGTTTTGGAGGCCTACCTGTCACACCCTAATGAGCATGATGATTGGTGTTTTGAAACACCTCGGCCAATTTCCATCTTGTCACACCTTGATGAGCGCGATGAGGTCTTCAAACCTGCAAAAATACAATTGCATATGCATTTACATACAATCATTTCCACACATTCATTCCTACACATCCAAACTCATTCATCCCATTTTTTTATTTGTAATGAATAGCACAGTTTTGGCTACGACAAAGAATGATCTGAATGGGGAAAAGCAAGGGAAGAGGAAGGATTTTTAGATGGAACCTTCCTGAGAAGAGCAAAAGGGCTTCAGTTTGGTGAAAATGAGGAGAATCGAGGGAGGGGATGAAATCTAGTGTGGCTTTGGATATGGGATCAGAAATTGAAGGAGGGAATAGAGATCTTTAGCTGCTATTCGGATGGGTGAAGTACCAATTTTTCCTTGGCATCCATAGGGTCTAGTGGAATCGGGATGAGCAAAAGAAGAGGGAATGAACGAGATGAGCAAACTAAAATAAAATGGGTGGAAGGCTTGCGGCTCGAGAGGAGAGAAGGGAATGAGGGAGTTGCTTACAATTTTTATTGGTAGATCGTGCGTGTTTGTGATTTCAGGGGAGGAGGGATCGATAGAGAGTGGGAGTAGTTCTTAGGAGGGAATGATTGAAGAAAGTTGAACGAGAGAGGGAGGAGGCAAATGAGGGCTTTGCATTTGTTTGAAGGAGACGAAGCCGAATAGGATTAGGTCCCGCACTTAGTTGGCCGTGAATAGGGAAATTAGGGCTAATTTTGGGTTATTAAGTATTAAGTAGGCTCCTTTAATTAAATTTTTAAGCATTTAATAAATTTTAATATGAATTTTATGTTGACATCATTATATGGTGAATATATATGTCAATCCTATGTTATTCCAATATTCTGGACATAACGGTACAATCCATTTCATGAGAGGAAGCCATTTGGTTCAAGTCGGTGTCGAATGAGATCAATTTTGGCTCAAAATTGCACGTCACCACTACAAATCACTCGACATTTGTGTAGACTCATCCAAATTGATCACAGGCAATCTCATTTAGTAGGTTTCGATGTTCTAAAACTAACGACATAATCAATTTTACGAATGGGGGTTTTTTGGGCATCATCGTAGCCTCCCGACTCTAATATATGTGTCAGCGCATTGACAGCTCGATCACTTGCTTGGTTGATCATTAAATTGTGTAATATTTATATTTCGATCAATTTTAACATTTTGAACATAATGGTGAAGTCCGTTCATCAATCAAAGCTCATTTCAACTGATTTTAGTGATGTTTGGTGCGGCTCAGCTCTGATTTGTAAGCTGTTACATCAAAGGTCCATCAAATTTGGATTTTGAGCTCAAATTAATTGATGTATCATGCATGGAGGTCAACAAATGCCTCCCTAAAAATTATTTTCATTCTGCTCATGTTATATCATACTGCCCCATGTGTTCTTATATAAATTTTGTTTGATCATTTGACAGGAAAATGTTCAGCTGGAGGAGATCTGATGACTTGTCATCTACTGAACCTAATGAGGAGGCTATTTGGTCAAAGATTGACAATCACGATCCTCATGGAGACACCGATATCAGGGATAGGCTTGAGCAGCACACTGATATATTGAGAAGACATGATTTTTACTATGGTTTCTTTGCACATTCCTCCATACTTCCTAACTGTACTTCAGACTCTTTTGCTTCTAAAGATCCTGCAGATTAGGTGGCTACCATTAAGCTGAAATGCAAGAACTACAATCCTGTAGATAACACAGTAGCTCAGGTCAGTTCTGGATATTATGATATTTTACAGCCTGTTTCTAACAACATTGAACAGATGAGATAGTCTAGACCTCTGAGCCACCATCAACTACAGTCGAGCTTATCATACTTGCTTCAAAATTCATTCATTGGCAGGATCCCGAGTCTTCCACATGGATACGCCCCATGGGCTAGGTATATCTTGCAGGCTCATAGAGACACCTTATAGACAACTAATTTTTATGAGGTAGTGTATGTGTCCATATTTGATTTTAGTGGCATTCCTCCTGCTTGGGCTTATGAAGTTGCAGAGTTTTAGGATACTAGCCAGAACACATGTTGGATAGGTCTAGAGGAATTGACTATTACACTTTGGGACTTACAGATAGTATCAGGCCTTCCAGTATTTGGCTACCGCTACGAGGAGTGTGTTCCTCCCGATGAGGAGTTATTTTGTAGATAACCTTCAGTTGATTGTGATCGACTAGGAAGATTAGCCATGGTACCTGCTTATATTAATCTTTTGAGCCACTACCACCAGACTTTCAGAGCTTCAAGGTATTCTGGGTGCTCACGTGCTACAATTCCTGTGAGTACATGGATTAAGAGTTTCTTACAGGAGCATACTTTGTCTGAGCAATCTGTATTACTACATGATCCTTTTGGATTGGGAGTATCAGACGTTAGTAGTTTGTCTGAGGATACTACTGAGCCTTCTTTACCAGTTGGGTACACTTCTCCTGTTACACAGGGTTTGAGCGAGGAGCTACTTTTAGCAGGGTTCATAGCTGCTTGCATGTTTGTGCTCTCGATTATAGAGAGATCTATGCACCCATATGTTTTATTAACATCCAATAGGATTTTACGAGGTGAGCAGGTCTCATTAACTCCAATAGTATTAGCTAGAGTTTACAGAGTTCTTAGGGTGATCTGTGTGGTAGATTCATTGGACATACATGATGTTACTTTGCTATGGTATTACTTATATGTTTGGATTGATCTTCACATACATGGTGCTTTTGCCTATTTTGAGTGCCCAACATATTTTTTAGAGCGAGGATATCCCACAGTTATTTAGTTGTATCGAGCATCTTCTACTTTTGAGAGGGATCGGATACGTCTGTTCTTCTTTTTACCTCACTTGGTTAGGGATCGATTCTTGCTAGTTCTTCAGCCCGATACAGTTGGTTTACCACCTGACTTGATAGAGGCTAAGCTTACTAACATCTTTGATGAAAGTGGTAGACCTTCACTACTCTACAATTGATGGATGTTGAGAGTGGCCGAGTATCTTTTCAGCGTCCGGGTAGGCTATGTTCTGTTTGGTCAATTATTATTGAGGGTTATCACTAACGTGTTGCACGCATTGATTTTTTTTGTGTCGCTTGATGGTTGACCATTCATCTCAGGGATAGTAGATGTCAAGAAGACTAGGGCAGTGCCTCTTGAGAGATGTTATTATGCTGCTTCTATAGCTTGGTTATATTTACTGAGGCTTGGTACTAGTTCTCATTTTTGGATAGCTCTTTTGTAGAGTCACATAGGGGTCAACTATACTCATCTAACTTAGATATGACTATCTTTTGGTCCTTTCTTGGAGTGTGGTGCCAAGATATATGAGTGTAGGGTAAGGTCTTTAGGAGTTCCTCAAGGTCAGAGGACTCACCGTCAGTCACCACCAGTAGGAGATAGCAGTGTCAGAGGTATAATCACTATCTTTCTCTTTTTCAATACTTTTATCATCTCTCTTTGTTATATCATTAATATGTATTTAGTGTGTCTGATATTTTAATTTGATTTATGATAGATGCACTAGTTGAAGAGCAAAGTAGGGCTGAGGAAACCACTCCTCATAGCAAGGTTAAAGCTAGGGGTTCTACTCCTAGCCATACTGAGGTTTCTTCACCAGCTCATAGATGTAGGTACAGTCAGCCTACAAAGCCTATTCGAGCTTCAGTTGATTGTTCCATGAGTCCACTTCCATGGTGAATTTTGACTCCTAATGAGGTGCCACAGGTGTTAGCTAGTATTGGATATGCTATTAAGGACTTTGGAGTTGAGTCATCAGCGTGCTTGCCTTTGATACTATTGCCTCAGATTTTGTTACTCCTTCTGTGAGTCACTTTTCCCTACTGAGTCTTATTTAGTCCATTGTCCTGGGGAGACTTTTGAGGTGAGATACCCCATACCTAGTGGGGCTTCTAATGAGCCAGCACATAGCCCTGAAGCCTATTAGATAGTGCAGGCCATCGAGGACTATGCCATTTATGACACACCAGTTCAGTTAAATTCACCGTGTTAAGGTACTTTCTTCCTCTCTTTGTTCTTTAGTTTCACCTTTTTACATTTACTACTATACTTTATGCTAATTATTTTCCTTTAATTTTTATTGTGCCTGAGGTGGGTTACGAGTCTGAGATCTACCACCGATATCCGTCTTTACCAGATCCAAGCGACAGAGTCATGCAGGATTACGGCTTGATGTTTTTGAGGGATGTGATTTTTAGGCTTACTTCAGGCTCACTAGAGTCACTAGACTACTTCACATCATATGTGAACCTCATTTTGGATCTCCTAGTTGGCACTAGTTTGGAGGAACAGATTCTCAGGTACTTGGAGGCTCTTTGTAGAGAGACGCAGAGTTTTTGATCCAATAGATAATATTACTCAGTATCGTCCACTCCGGCACTTCACTAGCAGAGCTTCAAGAGTAGGTCAGGCTTTGTAGGAAGGCAGCTGACCTATCACATGTTGAGTTTGAGAAGAGTCCTAAGGCTCTACGACATGATCTTCAGAGGTCGATAGATGCCACTTCTAAGTTAGATAAACAGGTTGCCAAGATCAAGGAGTTGAGGAGGGATCTCTACGAGCGCGATATCCTACCAGTTAGACTTATAGGATAAGCAAGATGGGAGAGCTTGAGCTATAGAGCAGGAGCATCACCATTACCAGGTATGCCATAGAGCTATGGTGGACAGTGAGGCTACTTTGACTAGAGATGGGGTGGCTTTATAGTTGGCTGAGAGCGAGCATCAGTCCTTAGTAGTTTATTCAGTTTAGCTTCATGAGCTTCAGTCTAGGCTTCCTTGATGTACCTTTTCTTTTTATCTCTCTTTTTATCACTCATGTATTGTCTTGTTCTCTCAGTGGAAAACTAGTATTTTTCTCTTCTTTATTTTATATTGCACTTGGGGTTTTGTATCTTCATCTTTGTATATCTTCAAGATATTTTACACAGATGTTATTTTAAGGATAAATCATCTTTTATAGGCTCATTTATAGTCTGTTAATTAATTAAGAGAATTTTTGACTTTGAATGACTTGGACATGTTAAGTCGAGTCAGCTTAAGGTAGAATAGTTGTTGTCATCTAACTAGAAAGATGGGGGCTCTACCACTATGACCTCAACTTAGGACTTGTTGAGTGTGAAGAGCAGTCAACGACTCAACCATTTATAATCTTGTTGAGTTCTACCTTTAGAACGTACTTGAGTCTTTAACTTAAGCTGTGATGTGTTGGTGATTTGGTCATCAGATTAATGAACGGGGGCTCTTTCACTGCGACATTTTTTTATGACTTGTTGAGTGAGGAGAGCATCAGCAACTCGACCATTTATGGGCTTGTTGAGTTCAACCTTTAGAACCCATATATGTCCTTGACTTCAGGATGTAGGGGTTAATATTTTTCCAACTCAGTTGATTGAAGCTTTCAAAATTGGAAGTTCTTCTGATTTGATCTTCAGAATTTGACAAATTTGGGAGATAAACTTTTGATACTTAGGGCTATCTTTCATGTGTAGAAATAAATTTTTTTGTTCCTGCAAGAACTTGCATCTTAATAATAATACTTATGGATATATTCAAGGATCTCAGCTTAAAGCTCGATGTCAACCTAAATCAGAATATATTCAAGAATCTCTTCTTATAACATGATTTCAACTTAGCTAAATATATAAAAATGCCCTTATCTTGTAAGGGAAATTCTAAAGCACTTTAAAAAAGCTCTAAAATAATTTAAGAAAATATATCAATGTATTAGTTGATATATTTGATCCTCTGAGGGTTTTAACATATAACATTGATTTCATCTATGTATAAAAATCTAAAAATGCACCCTACGTAACAGGGGAATTTTCACCAAAAAAATTTTTTCATCTTGAGTAAGTATATTTATTTAAGGATCTCAGCATGAAGCTTGATGTCAACTAAAATAGATATACTAAAAAACTACCCCCTATCTTGCAGGGGATTTCTATTGTACCTCGAGAATATATTTATCATGTATAATACTTTTTTAAGTATCGACCATTAATTGGCGGCATTGATCTTTCACCCTTTAGGTCAATGAGTTGGTATGCCCCTCCTTGATACACCTTTTTAATGACAAAAGGGCCCTCCTAATTAGGCTCAAATTTGCCACCAATTCTTCGAATAGGAATAATTGGTCTTCTCAGCACCAAGACTAATTCCCCTTTTTGGAATGTTCAAGGCTGCACCGTATGGTCAAAAGCCCTAGACATCTTTGCTCGACAAACTTCTAGATTTTGATGAGCTTATAATCTAACTTCATCAAGTGCATCAAGTTCCTCCATTCTCAATCAAGCATTTTGATCTTTAGTTAGGTTGTATTGGATCGCTATTCGAAGTGATGGAAACTCAACTTCAAGTGGAAGAACTACCTTGGTTATAAATACTAATGAATAAAGAGTGGCTTTAGTCTGTGTCTTATAGGTAGTTTGATACACCCATAATGCCTCTATTAGTTTGTATGCCTCATATTTTTAGTGAGGATCTTCTTAAGCAGTATGACCAATATTTTGTTGAAGGCTTCTGCCAAACCATTTGTCCTTAGGTTATATATTGAAGAATATTACCAATCAATTTTATGTCGATCGACGAATCTATAAATCTTTATATTTTTGAAAGCTATGCCATTATCAAAAATTATTCGACGTGACACTCCAAATCTATAGACCACATTATACATAAAGAAGTTAATCACTTGATCAGCAGTAACTTCTTTAAATGGGGTAGCTTTAGCCTGATTAGAGAAATAATCAATTGTTGCTAGGATGAACTAGTGTCCAACTGATGACAATGGATTAATTTGTCCAATTACATCTGTACCCTAGCATTCGAATGGCCAAGATTGTATTGTTAGATGTACTGGATTTGGAGGTTGATGGATTATATTCCCATGCATTTGATATTTATGGCACCTCTTAGCATGATTGATATAGTCTCTCACCATAGATGGCCAATAATAGCCTATCCTTTCGATCTTTACTGCCAATTTGGGACATGATTGATGTACACCACAAAGTCCTTCATGAACTTCAAGCATTACTTTGCTAGATTCATTTATATTTAGGCATCGAAGCCACATTTGTTCAAATGATCTACGATATAAAGTGTTTTTGATGAAAGCATAGCACAACATTCTCTTCTTGATTGAAGCTGCAAGTGATTTATTATTTGATAATTTTTCTTCTTTAAAGTAGTCGATGAAGGGTTGTCTCCAATCATGTGGCTCATCTACAATAAAAGCTTCACACTACTTTTTTGAAGCAATGTCATTCTTAGCTCTTCTAGATATAACTTTTTATTGAATTTGGTGAGGATGAGGAGCAACTTGAGTCATATCCTGCTGAGCTGAATTTGATAACCCCTCTACTTACGAGGTTTAATACTTTGCTGGCTATAGAACTCATTGAGTAAATTTCTCGATCATGATATAATCACCATTCATACTTGTCATCTCATTAGTTAATTTTGCTAAGAAATCTACTTTGCTATTCTCAAATCGAGAGACTCACATTAGTGTGATATTTAGTATTTATTTCATAAGCTCAAGAACTTGCTTGTGGTGAAAACCTAACTCAAGCTTGTAAATTTTATAGATGTCAAGTACTTGATTTGTAATAAGTTAAGAATCACCGAAAATATGCCAGTTTTGAATGCCTATAAAAATAGCTTCTTCAAGACCTGCTATTAATGCTTCATACTCAGCTTCATTATTAGTTCTTTACTCAATCAACCCATATGATCATCTCATTATTTTTCCCTCTGGAGTTATGTAGATGATGTCGATTCTTGCTCTTGCCCTTGGGAGATTTAGAGGTTTGACATGCTTGATTAATGAGGCTCCATCAAAGTACATTTTCCAAATTTGTGATTTTTCTCTTTCATGAATGAGCATAATTTGCTCATCAAGAAAATTGTTATTAAGAGAAGAGTCCACAGGGATGGTATGTGTAGCAAAATAATCTGCTAAAACTTGTATATTTACTGCTTTATGTAGAACATATGTGATATTAAATTGTAAAAGCAATATTGCCCATCTTGCCAAACAACCTGTCAATGCTTGTCTTGTCATTAAGTACTTCAGTGGATCCAGATCGATCCTTGAGATGAGGGTAATCTTATGAGATAACATATAGTGACAGAGCTTTTGGACTACAAAGATCAATGCCAAATAGTGCTTCTCTATCAGAGAGTATCTCATTTCTGCTCCTATCAATCTTTGACTGATATAATAAAGAGCATTCTCTTTGCTTTTTTCATTGTGTTGTGCTAATAATGCTCCAAGAGACTCTTCTGATGTAGCTATGTATAGAATGAGGGACTTTCTAGAAGTAGGTGCTACAAGGATTGGTGGATTTAATTGGTAGCTTTTAATGCTATTGAAGGCTTCTTGGCACCCGTTATCCCGTTTGAATGGAGCATCCTTCTTCATCAACTTCGCAAATGGTTGACACTATCTTGATAGATTTGATATAAATCATCGAATGAATACAAGCTATTCTTGTAAAGAATGGAGCTGACATAAACTCTTCAGAGGAGGCATCTCCACAATTGCTTTAATTTTAGCCGGATCGATTTCAATTCCTCTATGACGTACAATGTACCCTAGAAATTTTTTAGAGGACACCCAAATGCACATTTTAGGGGATTCATCTTGAGATCAAATTTTTTACTTCTTTTGAATACAATTCTTAAATCTTCAAAGTGGTATTAATGATTTAAGCTCTTAACCACCAAATCATCAACATAACATTCCACCTTCTGGTGAATCAGCTCATCAAAAATGTGTGTCATTGTTCTTTGGTATATAGATCCAAAATTTTTCAAACCAAAAGGCATGACTGTGTAGTAGTATATACTAATTGGTGTCCTAAATGAAGTGTGCTTCTTATCTTGAAGAGTCATCTTGATTTGATTGTACCTTGATGATCCATCCAAGAATAAGAACATGTCATAATTGGAAGTATTATCCACTAGTAATTATGATATTGGAAGTGAAAAATCATCTTTTGGGCATGCATTGTTCATATCTCGAAAGTCAATGCAAACATGAATTTTGCCATTATTCTTCTTAACTGGGATGATGTTAGTTATCCAATCTGCATATTTATCCTCATGGATGAAACATGCTTCGACCAGCTTCTTAATTTATACAATTACCTATTCTTAAATTTCCAATCTCATTTTCTATTGAGCTTGCTTAAAAGGCATTACATCTCGCTTAATGGCGAGCTTGTGAACTACCACCTCGAGGGATAAGCCTGGCATTTTTGAGTATGTCCAAGCAAAGAAGTCCCTGAATTCACACATCAATGTTTTTATTTTTTCAACCTTTTCATCTGGTAGAAGGATGCTGTCAAAGTTTGGGCGGGGATCGTCCTCTATCCCCAAGTTAATTTCTTTCAATTCATCTATGGAATCCACTTGTCTACCATCTTCGATCTCTTCAGGCACTGGCTTGGCTCCTACTTCTTCACCATTAGTGAGACACAAACCTTATGAAGGTCATCTTCACTATGAACTTCATTTTCTATTATTATGTAACAAGCCTTTTGATGATGTCTACGTTAGACGTATCTAAGACCTTTAAACATATGACCTTCACACTTTCGAAGGGTTTGTGGACTTTTGAAATTCTAGAGGGTGTTGAACATGTAAGCTTGCCACTTATCAGCTCCAACATCAACCCCTAATTTGTACATCATCTTACGGATCCTTAGAGGGTAATACCTTGGCATTGTAGTTTGCACCATATTGTCAGATCTCTCAAACTGCATGAGCTAATCAGAATCTTGATGGTAGCATTCCTCAGACTTGTAGAATGAAATTCCATGTTCATCACTTTCGGGCAAAGAAGGCACATAGAAAGTCTTTAATTCATCAATAATTCCTTGAAATATTAAAAAGGAGCTAGCACAATCACCAATGATTCTTCTGATATTAACAGATATGTCATCCTTCTTGATGAGATACACTGAACTTCACTTTCGTAAGTAGGTTCAGAATCATAATCTGAGTCTGAGTATTCTAAAATTTTCTTTCCTTTCATCAGAGTCTTGTTTATTCCCTCAGGTCTAATAGGAGGATCATCCTCTTCTTCTTCTGTATCACTGCCAAGATGAGGGTCTAGCCTTTTTAACTTAGGTGATGCACTAACTACTTTAGGAAGAGTTGGTGTTGCCTTCTTTCATCCATTTTTCTTCTTTACTTCTTTGAATTATTTTGCAGCCTTTGAAGTAGATACTTTGGATTGTTGAGGCTTGGGTTCCTTCAATAAATAGTAATTTTCATCTCCATAGATTTTAGCTTTATGAACTACAAATGGCTGAAGATTGCCAAAACTTCTATGTTCTTCCGTGCCTCTTATGTATTTCATGCAGTGGTGTAAAGTAGACGGGACTATTCTATACTCATGTAGTCAGGGATGACCCAACAAGGCTCTGAATGAGGTGTTAGCATCAATGACGTGGAATTTGGCTTCTGTGTAAGGCTCTCCAAATCTTAGTGATAAGGTAAAAGATCTGAGAACCTTTTACCCTATTTCATTGAAACCATGGATCATCAATTTATCCCATCCTAGATGTTGGATGTTTAAAGACAATCCTCTTAATGTTTGCAGACTCATGAGATTGTCAAATTAATCTGGATCAATTAGAATTCGATTGACTATAACACCGTAGCTTTCCGTAGAGATATATAGCAGGCACTTATGTTTTAATGTTCCGAGCTAATGATCTTCCTCAGAGAAGGTGATCTTCGGAAGGTCTTAAGATTGTAATACTTCAGTCATACACCGTTTAGAGAAATATGCTTCATATTCCTCTAGATCCTTAAGAGTCTGAATTAAGGTATCACGGAGATCTTGTGATATTAATAGGGCCTCATACACACTCAATTATACAGGGATCTTTCTAAGGTGTGATAGAATGCTGTAATCGATTCTTTTATCCAAATTAGACTTCTTCTTTGGATTTTTAGGAATGATATTTTTATTGACCTCTATATTCTTGTCATTGCCTTTATTTTGTGTTCCTTTCTTTTGCGATGGTGGCAACACTTTGCCACTTCTCAACTGCACTAGGGCTGCTCTATCTAGATCAGATTCTTTCGAAGAAGCCTCCCCTTTAGAATCACCATTTATGCTAGAGGATTGGATGGAGACTTTAGAATCGCTTCCCAATTTTATGCCCTTCATCAATGGTGATATTGAAGACTCTGACTCATCTTCCTCCGGAAAGCATATGTCTTCTTCTAAGCTATCATCAACTTGCTTCACCATCCGGCAAGACATGAATGTTACATCATTGGTGGCTCCTCTTCTTGAATTATCTCAAGAAAGTGAACTCCGTCAGGGAATATCTAAGGATATTGAGATAACCCGATAGACTTCTCCAAAAAGAGATTCTTCGTCATCATCTCCTTCATCATTTGTTTCAATGATTTAGAGTTCTGGCATGAAATCAACAAGCTTAATTGGTTGCTTTGCTGGTTTAGGTTCTACACATTCAAATTAGAAAATTATATAAGTTATAATAGGCTTTCAATAATATAATGACGTCAAAATTTCTTTTGACTCAATAGAAGGATTCAATCATCTGTATTATGGCCACAATTTTAAAAGAAATATTTTGAGATTTGAAAATGTATGAATTATAGGACCCACCTATTTTACTTTAACAAATATGGAGGTTCTATAATTCATTTTGTAAATGCTGAATATGCTCTACCAAGGATGAAATGGAGAGATACTCAATGGAATGAAAGGCAATCTTGACTCATGAATAACATAAGTACATTATCGATATATGAAGATAAAAGTTTATTTCTAAAGGTGGAGAGAGGAACGACTCCTTAGTGGAGTCACCAAAAAATATCTATATAGATAATTTATGACACCACATAGATTTTGGGGTACTTACTAACGTAATCTAATATGTTATTAAGAGATAAATATATTATTTTGAAAAATAAATATATGACCCTATAATTGATTTGATTACTTAATAAGGATTCCTAAAGCTAATGGGTTTTTGAAATTCGAAAGATTTACCCTTGAATAACATGAGAAAGTAGGACAAAGTTTATTACTATAGGGTTCATAGTTCCATATAAGAGTAAGCCCTAATAGTAATCACATCTCAGAAGAAAGGGAATTCCTTCTAAGAATACTCTCGATTAAAGAAACTAACCTTTATTTAAAAGGATTTCAAAGCTTGACTTAATAGAATTGTTAATTCATAAATTCAATGGAGAATGCTCTAAGGTGGAAGAGTTCTTTTAAAAGGCAATTGTAAATAGGTATGAAATGCCTATAGATACTATGATGCCTAGTAAGCATTTCAACTATATTATTATTAGGCTTTATATTTTTGAAATTGAATTTAATAATACTTTAAAATTGAAATTTTATTATAAATCTAGAACTTAGATTCTAATAGCACAATGCTGTAAAAATTCATAGTGCTTGAAGACTTATTCTAATAAGATGTTTTAGAACTTGAGTCTATAAACACTTCTAACATAATTCTAAAGCTTGACCTAATGTAATTCCTAAAAATTATAAATTCTCTTTCTCACTTTAGAAAATGAACCTATCCTTGACTCTTCTAGACTTACTACTCACATGGAAGGGTTGCGAGCTAATACCACTTAAGCAATTTTGAATCCATAATTAGTTTTTTATATGCAAGATGGCAAGGCAGGTGAACTTAGAAAAAAAAGGCTAAAAACCTAGACTCACTCCCTAAACCATAGGATCATGATTGGGATGTTTTGAACCTAACTAATGTAATAATTTTTGTGTTTTAAATATTTCGACTCACAAATTTTTTTTTGAAATCTTTAGGTATGTAATTTTATGCCTATAATGAGATGCAATTAGAAAATGGTCATAAGACAAATTAATAAAGGAAGGTAAGCTTTCCAAAGAAGGGTGGTTATCTTCAAAGGTCAGATGCCCTCTTTTGTACAATTGGTGAAGCGCCCAATTTAAGAATAATGAATAATATACCCGCATGATTCATAAACTTTAATTGTTTCTAGTTTCTTTTAAGTTATGCTTAAGGCTATAAATATGATGAGATTAGGAATTTTTATTTTATGTTTGAATTGTTGATTTTAATGAATAGAAATATTTAGTTATCCTAAGAGCCTAATATTTCTAGGCTTTTCATCATAATGCACATAACAAAATGAAGAATAGAAAAAAGCATGTAGTTTTATTGTGCATCCAAAAATAAATCAAGCTAAATTAAATTAATAAAATAGGCCAATGTGGCCAGGTACCATTGTACACCCTGGTAGAAAAGAAAAATAGGTAGTCAAGCTTTGCCCTTATACAACCTGGCCTAGAACTATAAGTCTCGATGTGTGGGGGCCTTCATCTAGGATCATCACCTTCTTCATGGGCCTCCATGGGCTTCATAAGGGATCACCAACTAGTAAAGTCAACTTTTGTAGTTCCTTAACAACATAGATCCTAAATTAATTATAGGCTTAAATTATAATTTAAAATTCTAAAATAAATTTCTAGTCCCAGCAAAACTAATATTAAAAAAATACATATCGAATACTAACATATTATATTTCAAACATACGGGCTTAGCACTAGTGGTTGGCAAGCACACCTATCTTAATGGGCTATGCTTAAGAATTTAAATAACACTTATAAAAATAGTATTTATTTAATAATTATCATGACAATCCCTTTAAGTACAGTCCTCTACAGAAAATAGTGTTAGTCTAAAAAGAATGCCCTAACATCAAGATGAAAGAACAAACAATTCCTAGCCATCTAGTCTAAAATATTGCACCATAAAATAAGAAAAATATCATTTCACATCATAAATCATTGTCTTAACCTAAATCTAGCATTAGTGACCTAGAAATCTAGTGTGTGCAAGAAATGGTTTGTATAGTATGATTACACTAGGCCTTTTAGTTTTAAGTTTAATCTATGTTTAAGCTTTGTTCAACTTTACAGTTGGATGGTTTCAATTCAAATGATATAATTAATTTTGGATTTATTTCATTTTTATATTTATTTTTGTTTTAAAGTTGAATTTAAATTTTAAAGAATGAAGAATAAAATAAATTCTACTTTGGGGAGAACCCATTCATTCAACATTTTAATCCTAATAGAATGTAATTTTCATCTTAAGATAAAAATCCATTCTAGGTCAAATTAAGAACCTAAGTATCTTTATGAATCCTTTTAAATTTATTTGAATGATTTTTTTTTTGAGTTGGATTTAATTTGATTATTGTCAAATCTCATCTTTAAGGTTGAAGTTTATGGATTTTTAATTAATATTAATTATTATTGGAATTTAAGAATCATATTCTTCTTTCATTTGAATTTTATTTGATTTAATTAATGTATATTGGTTTAACTAATTTATATGTTTTAATTAGAATTTAAAATGGTAAATTTTGATTAAAAGTTTAATCCTTTGGTTTCAAGTAATCTAGTGTTTTTAGATTTTATGTTAGTTATTTAAGATGAACATTATTGAATATAATTTCATTGCTTAAGTTTACATTAAATTTTATGTTGGTTTGATTTGATTAAGATTCAAGATAGGAATGAAAATTTAATTCTACATATTCTAGTTTAATTCATTTAATTTTGGCTTAATTAGTCTTTTTTACTATTCATTTAACTAATGTTAGTGTTTATTAACTTAAATGATCTAAGTTACTTTACTTGGTTGACTTAACTTGATTTTTAATTTAAGCTTGCTTTAAAGGTGTTGATTTCATTATTCAAATATTTTGTTTTATTTAGATTTCATGACTTAGGATATTTATTGATTTAGTTATTTAATTAATTATTTAAGTTAGTTTAAGTTATATCTTATGTTTAAGGGTTCATTATTTAATTAAATTTTTTATGATGAAGTTTATTTTCTTAATGTTTAATTATTGATTATAGCCTAAGAAACTTAAAAGAATGAACTACTTAAGTCCTAAACATAATCTAAGCCATTCTAATATTAGGTTATTTAAGTTAGATGATTTAAATAATTATTCATTTTTCATTTATAATTTAAAATCTCTCATTTAATGTTAAATTAACTTAATATGATTATTGATCTCACTTTTAGAGTGAGGACTCATCCTTCCCGTCTTAGACTTAGGAACCTTTTAGGAACTTGGATTTCCCTAGTCATTGGACACTTCTAGTGAGTAAGGGAACACTATGCCCAAGCCTAGAGACTTAAGAAGCTATACCTTAAGCTTAATATATACACTAGGTAAATAGGTTCTACATATCCTACGGCCTAAACCAAGACCTATGTTTGTCCACTCATCCAAATCCAACCTCAAACCCACATAACTAACCTCAATTGGATTTTGTTTCCCATCCAAGCTCCAAGCCAAATTAACTTAATCCCTAACCTAAGTCAATTCTACTATGATCCTATGGATCCAACCCAAAACCCATTCAAATAAATCAAATCCAATTTGATTTTCACAAAAGCACTCCAACCATTCAATAGACCATTTCAAACCCCTCTAACACATGTAATCAAACTAATTGAACCAAATGAATCCAATCAACTTAAATTAGCCCATTTGACCCAAAAGGACAAAAGGAGCCAAAATTCAATCAAACAAAGATTAATTGCAATCAAAGCCATCAATCAACCTAAAATTTATCATTCTTCTCAACACCCAATTCCACCAATTCAACCCAATCAATCCAATTGGTCCACTTGACCCAAAGTGACCTAAATGACCAAGTTAACTCAGCCTTAATACAACCCAAATTGGATTAAATCAACCCTTCCAATCCCTTCCATGATGATTGTTGATCATCTTGGATAGTCCAATTGCAATCAATTGGGTCAAACCAAATCAATTTGACCACTTGATCCAAGCTGACCCAATTAACCCATATGGACCAAAATGAACCAATTCTCATTCCAACCTCAATTAGTTGAAATCAATGACTCCCATCAGTCATAAATTGAGTATTGAACATGACTCAACCACCAATTGAACCAAACCAAGCAAATTTGGTCTCTTGAACCAAGTTGAGCCAATTTGACTTAAAGAGCCAAATTGAGTCAAATCAAATCATAAACCAAATTGATTGAAACTTATGCCTCTAATCAATCACAAAATGATTATTGAACATGATCTAATCTTCAATTGAACCCAATTAGGTCAACCTAAGCCAATTGACCCCTTTAGCCCAAATTGACCTAAAGGGTCCAATCGAACCAAATCATTCCCAAATCGAAATTGATTCAAACTAACACCTACAGTCATTTTCAAATGATCAATTGAACCTAAACCAACCCTCCACCCTAGTTAATTTGGCCAATTTGACCAAATTGGTCAACTTAGCTCGTTGGACCCTGATGAACCCATATGAGACAAAATTAAATGCATTTCAAATTGAACCAAACCAATTGAACTAATACATTCAAACTGATCATTTGAACACACCCAAATCTTTGGATTGATCCAATTTGACCAATTGGTCAACCTAGCCCAATTTAACCCCATTTGACCCATATGGGTCAAATTGAGCCAACCCATATCAAACCAAGTCCAAACCCAACCAAACTTGGTATGTCTCATCTTTGGGTCACCATGGCCTAGCCCAAGTGGACCTAACCCATGGTTAACCCAGTTTGGATCAAAACCATTGAACCAAGCCACCCAAATAAGATAAAATCGCCATTTGGGTGGGATCACCCACTCCCCATGGAAGCCACCCTTAGCCCTTCTTGGACACTAAGACCATCGATCCAACTTGACCTAAGGTTGTTGGGTTCTACCTTTGGCTATGAGAAGGTGAACTCACCCTTGGTTCTCCATTGGTTCACATGGAGGAGGAGGGACACCCCATGCCAGGCCATGTCATTGCCTCAACCTCTTAAGTACCTCCACCTTAGCAGTCCACTACCACCTCCGACCACCTACCCAGACCAAATGATTGCCAAAGGCTGAGCCAATCTCAACCTTGGTTCACTTGGGGAGGAGATTATACTCCTCCCCATCTATTCAAACTTCAGAGAGAGCTTCCTTAGAGTATTCCAAGCATTCCTAAACCCTTTCCTAATTCCCTAGTTCTTTCCATCACTGGCGAGACCAACCACTATTTGAAAGCAAGAGCCTCATTCCTACAACCTAAACAAAATTTCACCAATCTCAAATTAACTCTTCTCACACCTTCCCCTTACTATGAAAAGTTAAAGAGAATCGATCCCTAATCGATTTGATCACTAGAAGGCACTCCAAGACCAACTCTGGTGAGCTTTGTGGGAGCACTTGGTCCACAGAGGAATCAACAGGGAGGTAGCTTGAGTTCTTCTTAACAGGGAGTCATCTCTTTAAGATGAACCTACCTTAGTAGATAGACAGGTAGTCTCTAGCTCCGGCAAGGTAAAACTTCGACAAACCATAGATTTTTCCCCTATGTGTTTGTCTTTTGTGAAATGAATCTTGATTTTACATGATTTCCATCGTAGGATCTTTTTAGATCTCCTCCTCGTACATTTGGAGTCAATCCTATCATCCTATGAGCTCTGATATGCTCAAATCAAGTGACAAAAGACTGATGGTGTCCGTCTTCTAGCGCTCAGGGGATGACGGATCATCGGTCGTTCGTTCTGCATGATTAGAATGTATAACCATGATTTAATCTGTTAGATTTTTTTATTTAATCCATTAGGAATGACATGATTAATCTCCATCAGATGATAGGGATGAAACCGCATCCACCATTGTTGACTCAGCTACCATGTCATACATTTTAAATAACATATTTCATGGCGCCACATGGAAAGTGCTATCGTGTCAGCTTTCGCATAGCGCCGACAGTTTAAGAGGTTAATTCAGTGATTAAAATGCCATTAAATAACAAAAAATTTGAAAATTTATAATTAAATATAAAAAAAGCTAAAAATACAAATAAACCAATTTTGGAAAGGTAAAGAGAGGATAATTTAATAAAAATAAAATCCCTAATGTTTGGTTAATGAATAGTGCATAATTAGGGTTTGAAGTTTAGCCTAATTACCCTATTTAAAGCTTAATTACTTTGCCAATTAAACTCAAATTTGATAGGTTGATTCTTTGGTTTATCCTCTACCTCCCATAATTTTCTTGAGATTTATTGGCCATGCAATTTGAAGTATTTGAAATTTCAATCCTAATTACCCTTCTTAATCAATTAATAATTATTAAAAATGCTAAACAATAAAATTTAAATAATTAATGATGATTGATCACTGTTAGTAATGGGAAAGATGACAGAAAATAATTGGTACCTCCTTCCTAGTTATTTTCATAAATATATTTTCATAGGAGTGTTAATTAATTTATTGCTTAATTAGGGATTAATTAGAAAATTAATGATAAACAAAAAATCAAATTGAAATAATAATTGGTCCAGATAATTCAAATTCAATTCATGGGTTTCTCTTTATGTGTTTAATACTATAAAAATCATTAAGGGAATTCTGGTTAACCCATGGGTATGGGAAAACCATAAGAGTTCTTAATTTAGATTCTTCCTTAATCAAATTAACCCTTAAGAATGAGTTTAATTACATTGGGTCCCTTTAGGAGCATTGCAAATTTTAATTTTCCATAAGCAAATCATTGAAGGCTCATGATTAAGTCATTAATTAAATTAAAGAGGCTTAACAAAGGGTAATTAAATTTATTATTTATTGACTTGGACTTAATAAATCTATAAAATTTACTTAATTATTCTTGTTTAAATATAATAAGTTACCAACATGGGATGGGAAAAAATAGCAAATGCCTTTCTCCTATTTAGGTTTTAATGAATTATAACATCAAAATCAAATTCCATAAAAAACTTTGGTTATTCTTAAAGGTTATTATTTGACTTGATTGTCCTTAAGAATTAATGTGATTGAAGGTATTATGTGACAATGTTTAGTCATTTCTTCTAAATCATTATAAATTTATATGCCATTTGGTATCATGTATTCATGTTTTCAAATAAAATAATCAATTGAATATGATTATATATGTATAAGTTGCATGTGTTGAATTAATCCTATTATATGGTGTGGCTACTATCACTAATAAATATCAAATTATTTTTAAAATTATAAACTAATGATAAAAATTTAAACTAATTTTGTCCATGTCTTAGAGGATTACTTTACCTTCAAGGATTGGATTGAGTGTAGCTACAATTAGGGAGCCATAGTTATCCCCAAAGAATACTGTTGACCTCACTTTTGGAGTGAGGACACATACTTCCTTAGACTTAGGAGTCTTCTAAGCACTAGGATTTCCCTAGTCATTGGACACTTCTAGTGATTAAGGAAACACTAAACCTAAAGTTTGATACATAGGAGGGTATACCTCAAGCTTAGGTTCTACCTTAGGACAAATAGGTCACACCTATCCTATAGCCTAAACCAAAACCCATGCTTGTCCACTCATCCAAAACCAACCTCAAGCCAAAATTGTTAATCTTAATTGAATTTTATTTTATATCTAAGCTCCAAGCCAAATTAATTTAATCCTTAACCTAAATCGATTCTATAATCATCCCATGATCCTATGACTCAAAGCCTACTCAATTGAAACCAATTAAATTGACTTACAATCAAATCAAACCAACCAATTGAGTCTAATGACCCAAGTTGGCCCACTTGACCCAAAGGGTCCAAATGATCCAAAATCCATTCAAACTCAAATTAATTGCAATAAAAGCCATCAATCAATCCTAAACCCATTATTAAACTCAAATTAACCCAATTCAACCTAATCCAACTCAATTAACCCATTTGGTCCACTTGACCCAAAATGACCTAAAGGACCAATTTGATCTAAACTTTAATCTAAAAAAAATTGTATTGAATCAACACATCCAATCTACTCTACAATGATCATCCTTGATTGAACAATTGTAAGCAATTGGGTCAAACCAAGCTAATTTTATCACTTAACCCAAGTTGACCCAATTAGCCCATATGGACCAAAATGAATTAAATATCAATCCAACCTCAATTGATTGAAATCAATGACTCCAACCAATCATAAATTGATCATTGAACATGACTTGACCACCAATTGAATCAAACTGAGCCAATTTGGCCTCTTGACCCAAGTTGACCCATTTTGTCCTGAAGGGCCAAATTGAGTCAATTGAAATGATAAACCAAATTGATTGAAATCAATGCTTCTAATCAATCACAAATTGACTATTGAACATGATCAAACACTCAATTAAATCCAATTTGATCAAACCATCCAAATTGACCCATTTAGCCTAAATTGACCTAAAGGGTGAAATTGAACTAAATCATTCTCAAATCCAAATTAATTCAAATCACCACTTATGATTATTCTTGAATGATCAATTGAACCTAAACCAACCTTCTATCCAAGCCAATTTGGTCCATTTGACCAAATTAGTCAACTTAACCCTTTGAACCAAATGAACCCAAGTGGACCAAAATCAAATCCACTTCAAATTAAACCAAACCAATGACACCAATACACTTTAATGATCAAATGAACATACCTAAATTATCAATTTGACCATATGGTCAACCTAACCCAATTGAACCTAATTTGACCCATATGGGTCAAATTAAGTCCAAACCCAACCAAACTTAGCATGACCCATCCTTGGGTCACCATGGGTCAGTCTAAATAAATACAACCCATGTTGGACTCAGTTTGGGTTAAAACCCATTGGTCCAACCCATCCAGATGAAATAAAATTCCCATTTGGATGGTCTCACCCACTCATCAACCCATGGAAGCCATCCTTAGCTTATGTTAGACACCTGGACCACTGACCCACCTGGCCCGTGGCTGTTGTGTTCAGCCATGGGTCAAGAGAGGGTGAGTTCACCCATGGCTCCCGAGACTACACCAACGCCTTTTTTTCTTGTTGTTCCATTAGAGAATTTAAGTTAGTTTTAAGAGATCCATCATCCATTATTTAATGCTCTTGGAGATGCTCTTCTAAAATGAACTTCTTCTCATTTGTGGGATGGGAATATTCTAGATGATCTAAGGAGTAAGGCTGAGAAGATGTGGTAATTAAACTTTGCAGTGATTATATTGTAGCAATCATCTCTTCCATCTTCTTTTCCATCCATAAAATTTGATCATCCTTTATTTTTCAATTGAAGGCTTAACTGCTAAGTTAAATTAGGCATATGACCATCATTTATAAAATCCTAAGTTTCTTCTTGCTCCTTCCTAGATGCTCTCGTGTCTACCATAAAAACATGGGCTATAGGTAGCTTTGAGTCATCATCTAATAGGTCATTTTGATCTAAGTCAAAGTTCTATTGAATCCTATTTGGTTTCTCTTTTTTCCTCCCTAACAATGGTCTTCATTTCTTTTTCTATTAAATAAAGTGTAACACCATTATTATCAAGGCTGGCTTCAAATTCTTCTACATCCATAGGTTTTACTTTGGATGTTTCCCCTTTATAATTTTCTTGAATTTTAAGGATTTCCCTTATAATAAGAGTGGCCCCTAAACCAAGGTGTCTCTAATCTAAAATTTCTTTATTGTAAGAGATAGAGAAGGAGGTTTTATCCCTTTATTTAAGGTATAAGATGAGGATAATCCCTCAATTTGGGGCTGAGATAAGGGAGATGAAGGCCTCTTTCTAACAGGTTGAATAATAGATGATCTCTTTGGTTGTGATAGTGAGTGTATCTTTGGCTCAATGACCAATGATACTTTCCTTACATAGATGCTCCTAGTTTCCTTTTTAGGGATACGCATATCCCTTCTTGCCCTATTAGACTCACCCCTATGCCAAGTTAGTGACCTCTTTGAGTCATGATACCGATCTAGTATAATAAGCATGGGTTGATAGGGTTTTCTTATATATTGAAATACTACTTTTCCTTTTCCTTTATTTTGGGTAGTCAATGATCTCCCTAAGATCTCTCTCTCAAGTTTTCTAGAGACCTGTCCCTTCATAAACCTGAGTAATTCTTCCTTAATATAAGAAGAGGACTAATAGATCTTAAGAATTATTTGTGGTAGTCTACCATGAGTCTCTCTATTCACTAGTTCAAAGCTCTTCAAATTTTCATGAATAAAGGGGATAGGTGGAGAACTTGTAATTGTAGATATATCTTCCTCTCCCTAGGTTGTAGAAAGAGGATGGAATCTACTTCTTTTTAGAAGAGAAGTGTCCGAAAGGTTATACCCCTCCCTAGCCCTAGCTTGCTCTATTTCTAACATCTCATTTTGTTTTCTTTCCTTAAGGGCCTGCCTCCTAAGCCTTATACCTCTATTTTTCTTTTAGCTTATGTTCATCATTGGAGGCTCAGAAGTGGAACCTATCTCAAAAGTGAAAGGAAATAAAAGTGCAAGTGTCTTTTAGCAAGAAGTTTTATTTTCTTCAATACAAGACTTGCCTGGACCCTCTTAATGGCCTCTATATCTACCTCCTTGCCAATGGCGAGGTTACCATGATGCACTCTTGAGAACTCCAGGATGGGCTATTTATCTTTTATAGAACCATCACTAATAGGAGGAAGAGTCACTCCATTAGTAGTGATATTTAATTCTTCAAAATTGGCTCCAAAATTGTTGATGGAACCATCAAGTAGCTTACTATTATCAACATAAAAGTTGATTCTAGATGTAGCACTAAAACTAAGCTTTCTAACCATTTTCTATTTCCAATTAAGAAAATTATATAAGTAATAATATACTTTAAATAATATAATGAAGTCAAAATTCCTTTTATCTAATAGTAATTACATCTGAGAAAAAAGGGAATTCCTTCTAAGAATACTCTCGATTAAAGAAACTGTCCTTTATCTAATAGGATTTTAAAGCTTAACTTAAAAGGATTGTTAATTCAGAAATTCAAAGGGGAATGCTCCAAGGAGGAAGAGTTCTTTTTAGAAGGCAATTGGAAATAAGTATATATATATATTAGGATGTCCTGTAAGTATTTTAACTATTCTATCATTGGGCTTTACATTGCTGAGCTCATTTTTGGATGGGGTTAAGATTACCTCCAAAACTAGTAATTAGGATATCTAGATTAAAAAAATCTTAGTTAGCCACTTAGGCACTTCACTTAGTGGCCTAAGGCACCTTTCTATGATCTAATCTAACTCAATAAGATTGGATAAATCTAGAATAAAATCAAATCTAAGCCTATAGAAATTGAAATCTAAAGACACTTGAATTTAAATTAAAGTGAAATGGGTAATTAATCTAACTATCTTATTTAACCCATAAAATCATTTAAACTTAAAAAAAATCAAAACCAAACTAAAACAACAAAATCAAATAAAACCTTTAAATCAAATTAAATGATTAAATAAATCTAAATCCAAATCAAGGTCCAAAAGTGGTCAACCTTTTTAACATAGGTTTGACCTGGGTGGGTCCCACCAAATCAAAAGTCAACCCACCAAAATTTGGATTAAATAAAATCATTCTAAATGTTCTAAATGATAATATATTCATGTTTAAATATGAATTTAAAAGAATATAATTCTAATGAGGTCTTAATTAGGCTAAATAGATCATTAGACCAAAATGAGCCTAAATGGACCATATGGGATTCAAATTTAAACCAAATCAAAATAAACCTAAATTAATTGCCCAAAATCATTTAAAATGATAATCAAACATAATTAAATCCATCATTGAGTCCAATTTGACCAATTTGGTCATTTAACCCAAATGAACCATAATTTAGGATCCATTCTTAACTTCTCTTCATGCATAGAGTGGAGGTCTTTAATTAAAAAAATATTTTTGTCTTTTTTAGTGTCTTCATAACCTTATAATTGAGTAATTATATGTTTATTAGATTTCTCTCATTGAGAAGTTCATTTTGACTACAAGCATGTTTGATTTGTAGACTATTTGGTCATTTAATTAATATTATAAAGATCTTAACAATAATTTAAATGCTTGATTTACCCTCATTGGAGATATACTAGAACACTTTTAATGTTAGTTAGATTCATCTCATTAAAGAATCCAATTAGACAATCTAAACTCAAAGTTTAGATGATTCTATATTTATATATAGAATTTTTTAATTAAAATATTATATTGTGATTTGTGCTTGACCAAATTAATTTTTTCAGTGATGTTTCAATGTTGATGGCTACTATAAAAGCTTATACCCATTGACTTAAAGACATTAAAATTAGTTAAATATGTTGTGATGAGCATATTAATAATGATGGATAAATATTTTTAATGAACATAATGAGTATAATTTTGATGAGAAATAATCAACACTTATTAAATGGACCTTAGTCATATTATAGTGTTCCTCTTCGGAAGGCATCCATCAAACGATTAAGCATCAAATCTACATAGCTTAACTTTTTCTTTATTTTAAGTAATATTTAAAATAAATTATATTTGATATTATAAAACATACATATTATGGATTTTGTTTGGCATAATATAAAAGATTTGATTGTATTCAAGCATGGATTTAATATTATCTATACAATAATAAAATGTTTTTAAATTTATTTTTATAGTGATATGGATCAATTCATCAAGTTTTTATTTTCACAAAGTGAATAAACTTCATGAAGTAAGGCCAAATGAGGATGTTATTGCTCGCTTTGAAAAAATACATTTGAGGATGCCCTCCGCCATCTTTTTTGAGATTGGTAGGCGTATGTTTTCTCATAAGGCATATTGATATATATTCAACCAAATTTTCCCTAACATTACATTAGGGTTTATTTAGATTTGAGTTCTACTTCTAATGAATGCAAGCCTTCATTGTTAATTACCCCTCTTACTGTTGGCTTTATGTGTTGCTTGATCAATCCTTCATTTTGATGATAACTAATGTATGCTAAAATGTTCTAATATATGTTTTAAGTGTTTCAAATATATTAATGTTGAAGTTGCATAAAATAGCTAATTACATATCCAATACATCTCAGAACATGTTTGATGTAATTACAAGTATGGAAGAATGAAAGATAGATCAAGATAGATTTCTTGGAGCTAAAGATACAATATTTTAGGTTATATGCATTTATAACTATCTTAGAGGTCATAAGAGTTGATTAGCATGAATTGATTTGCTCAAAATTTAGCATATTATTTTTATTTATTTTAATTATTGATAATGAGATTAATTAAAGTAAATAAATAATATTTATCTAATTAAGATTCAATTTCATAAATTAAAAAAATTTGTATGCTTCATACATATCATTTAAAGTGATAATTTTAAATGATAATTAATTATGATTACTGAGTATAATTAGTTTATATATTTAATATAATAAATATTTCAATTTAATTTAAAAATTTTATGATAACTAACATATGTATGATAATTTATAAATTATATCATAATTTTTAAATGTTATATTTTAAAATTGACAAAACTACACACAATTTAGTATTTCACTAAAAGACATTTATAATCAAGGAATTTAGATCTCCTTTCATCTCCAACGGATTCCTTGGAGTTTGTCCTTTAACTCGATAGGTTACATGAACCACTTTTAATTAAAATTAAATTTATTATGATTTTTTAAGCATTAGCTAATTTTAATAAAGAATGTATGAAAATATTTTGAATATATTAAGAGACACATTTGATTACTTTTGACTTGCCCATGTGACTAGCCATTTTTTGGCTATTTGAATTTAATATAAATCATATTTTTATTGAATATTACATTATTATATGATGAAATGATGTTAGAATAATTTATTTCTTTGAAAAATTTCAAAATGACCTTTTTGATTATAAATAGCTCTCATTCTCTTCATGGAAGGGTTGCTCATTCAAATTCAAAAACTCTTCAGCAAATCTAAGAGAAAATTTATTAGAATTTTTTTTCCAAGTGTCTCTAAATATTGCAAGATCAAATCCTTAGTTCGGAAGCTTCAACATCTTCAATTAAGTAAGCTTTCTCAAATTACTTGAGTTTATTTATTTTTAATCTTAATCTCTTTTAGTTGTTCATACTATTTTTTCCATCTATTTGTTCTTTCAATTTTTTACTTTTTTGTGGATTAGTCTTTGGACATCAAAAAAATTTAATTTTTTCACATCAAAGTTTCTTTAATGATTTTTTTGCCGAAAACTCTTATGATAGTTTGTAGGATTTATTTCATCTTGCTGAAATTTTAATCTTCTTGGTATTTGTTTTTAGTGTCTTGAAATATTTCTTCATTAGTCTTATTTGAAAGATCATTTATCCTTAGATCTATTTTAGAAGTGCATTTTAATCATTTAAAATTATTTTATTATATTGAAAATGCTTTCATGTTTGCTAGATCTCTCTTTTGGATTAAAAGCTTATCTAGCTTACTTAAATCTACCATATACTAATTGAATTTAAATATTTTGTGATCATCTCGATTAACTTAAAGCATTATTTTGGTTGAAATAAAATAAAATATTTTTTTTGTAATTTTAGAGTATATTCTAGATCTATTATATATCAAGTTTCTTTATCAAAATAAAATTTATAAAAGTTAAATTATTTTATTTGGAAATTATCATTTCATTCCAACTAATATCCTTAGTTTAGATAGTTTTTTATCTTGCTAAAATTTAGTAAAACTTGATATTTTTATTATTTAATAATTAAGAAAAAATAATTTTAGTGGATAGTTGATCATTCTTACACTATTGTATACATACTAGTTATAGTTTATCTTAAACTTAAAATTATTCCTTACTAAAATTTAGTTTATTGTGCAATAAACTATTATAAATTTATTTTAAAATTATTTTTATATTAGTTTACAAATTATAATAATTATAATAGCATAAACATCTTAGTAAGATCACTTTAAGATATCTATATTTTTATTTCTTATCACAATTAAGTGAGCATTCTATCATGATATAATTGTATGTTGTAAAGTGATCATTTATAAGTTGTGAGATAACTTTTTGATTGGACAGCTTGGTATATTTATGAAAGATATATTGAATCAAAATTTATTTATATTTATTTTTCTTTTCTTGCATTAAAATTTATATTGGAGTTGTACTCGCCTCTTTATAGAAGAGTACATGTTTTTAGGGATTGTACTCACTGAGTTAAAGGACAGTACTATTTGTAAGTTATTTTGTATTTAGTGGATTCCTAGCCAGGGGTGGTTTGGCATCGACATATGTTGTTTTTGGGGGTTGGTCGAATCATGCAAAAATTATGTGCCCATTATCTCTTTTTACTTTACGGTAATTTATTTTTTGCAGCATTGAGAATTGTATCTTGTCATTAGAAAATCAAAAATAAAATTTGTAGTAAAAGTTAAAAATTAAAGATTTAGCTTACAAATGTTTAAATGATGCACAATTCACCTCCCCCCCGGCTCTCTTAGTTTTATAGTGACTCACACTTGAGTA
The DNA here is from genome assembly GCA_021442155.1 of Cymbidium sinense. Classification (NCBI taxonomy): domain Eukaryota; kingdom Viridiplantae; phylum Streptophyta; class Magnoliopsida; order Asparagales; family Orchidaceae; genus Cymbidium; species Cymbidium sinense. The sequence goes on along the minus strand of CM038230.1, from coordinate 55,678,428 downwards.
AGAGTGCACTCATCATTAAGGCTAAAAATAATCATATAATTTTGATATGAATCAATGTCTAGTGGTGCATGTGATATGGCATAGATGATTGTCATTCTACCTAAAGTGTATATTGGGCGGGGAGGTGGGGGTTGATGATGACACGTTCGATCAAGATCGCATGGTTTTATCTTCTCGGGTTGATGTGGTCTTTAGTCTACTTAGTTAGAGGAAGTAGTTCCTAATCGAAGAATCATTGTCAATAGCCATGAGTTGTATTGTCCAAAATGCTCCTATAAACTAAAGGTGATATTTGTCTAAGGTAATGATTTTAAGTTGACCTTAGTTAACAAAATTTTTTTTGTCTATTAAATATATTCCATAATTCAGGATTCAAAGAGCAAAGCAATTAGGGAACATACAGGCTATTGTCATGAATGAAATATAATGGAGTCATATAAAAGCTAAACCACTCGGTCCAAGGGTTCTAATCATATCCACAGCTAATGTGCTAACGTTTGGCCACAAAATCATGCAAATAGAAGACATAGGTCACATTCTTTCTAACATGAGATTATTTGATTATGAATATAAATATATTTAATTTGACATTAGCTATTTGTTAGCGAAGGTTTTCTTAGTTTATCATGTTTGATAAATAATGATGGATGGATGGATAGCTATTTATTTAATTTATTTTGAATGATGAAATTCATTCAATTTGTACATATCCCCTATGAATGAATTTTAAAATCGGCATGGACATCATCATGGAATGATTAGGTTTTATTGTCCCGAACCCAATCACGAGACCCAATTGAGATATTAACCTGTGCAGCATCCTCAGACATTTAATTAAGCTTTTAATACATCTATTGAGGCACATATAAGGATTTCTTTTTAATTTTCTATTAAAATTGAAAAACTGATTTTACATTTTTAATATAATCATTAAATTTAGCTTGCATAGCCTATTCTGACTTTAGGATTATATCATGGATCTTTAAGTTCATACACATGCAAGCAATTCAAATTTACTTTATGTTAACCCATGAAGCATCCTCAAACATTTAATTTAGGCAATTATTACTATACTAGGGCCCATGTCAATAATTCAGATCAATTTTTATTAAGTGTTTTGGCACTGAAAATATGAAACCTTTATTAAGATATCACCTGGGCACTGGAAACAAAGTGCCTAGGCACTTGATAGTGTTGTGGTGCTATCAAGTTGGTGCCTTAGTGTCGAGTGATTAGTACCATAGCATTCTAGGGTAGGAATTTGTGTCTACTAATTGATTAGCACCAAGTCATTGATCATATGGCATCACGACACTAGTCAAAAGTTAGTTCAAGAAAGTTGGCAAGTAGATAGGCACTTTCAATGGGAAGGATGAACATTTTAACCACCATCGTAGTGTTGGGTCAGAGTGCCATGATGATAATGCTACATCAATACCTGACATGCTTTTCAATTATAAAATTAATTATAATAAATATTCTTTTTGACAGGCACGGTAATCAACTTGACCAGCTGACCAGCACCTCAACGTTACATGTGAGCGCAACAGTGTTGGTTCCTTGTTTCATAACCTGAGAGCATGGCACATCGACACCTAGATATGGCACCATGATGCTATGCCTAGTCTATAAATAGATGGCTAGGGTTGTTGACCTCACTTTTAGAGTGAGGACTCAAGCTTAATTAGACTTAGGAACCTTCTAGGCACTTGAATTTCCCTAGTCACATGACACTTTTAGTGATTAAGGGAACACCAAACCTAAGCCTAGAGACTTAGGAAGGTATACCTTAAGCTTAGGTTATACCTTATGGAAAATAGGTTCTACCTATCATATGGCCTAAAACAAAACCCATGCTTGTCCTCTCATCCAAAGCCAACCTCAAGCCAAAATAACTAACCTTAATTGGATTTTGTTTTTATCCAATATCTAAGCCAAATTAACTTAACCCTTAACCTAAAACCAATTCTACCATCATCTTATGGACCCAAACCAAATCCCATTCAAGTAAATCAAATCCAATTAATTTTTACAAAAGCACTCCAACCATTCAATGCTCTATTCCAATCCCTCCCAAGACTTACAATCAAACTTATTAAACCATTTGAATCCAATTAACCCAAGATGGCCCATTTGAGCCAAAATCCAATCAAACCCAAATCAGTTGCAATCAAAGCCATCAAAAAAATCCTAAATCCATCATTGAACTCTTCTCAACACCCAATTCAATCCAATTCAACTCAACCAACCTATTTGGTCCACTTGACCCAAAGTGGCCTAAATGACCCAATTGACTCAAACTTTAATCCAACCCAAATTGGATTGAATCAACCCATCCAATCTCTTCTATGATGATTATTGATCATCTTTCATTATCCAATTTCAATCAATAATATCAAACATAACCAATTTGATCACTTGATCCAAGTTGACCCAATTAACCCATATAGACCAAAATGAACCAAATCTCATTCCAACTCTAATTAATTGAAACCAATGCCTCTACTCAATCAAAAATTGATTATTAAACATGATCCAAACTTCAATTGAACCCAATGTGGTCAACCTAACCCAATTGACCCCTTTAGTCCAAATTGACCTAAAGGGTCAAATTGAACCAAATCCATCCCAAATCTAAATTGATTCAAACCAACACTTACAATCATTCAACTCAAGTCAATTTGGCCAATTTGGCCAATTTGACCAAATTGGTCAATGTAGCCCATTTGACCCATATGAACCCATATGAGCCAAGATCAAACCCACTTCAAATTAAACCAAATCAATGGCACAAATACATTCCACATGACCAATTAAACATATGAATTTGATCAATTGGTCAACCTAACCTAATTGAACCCCATTTGACACATATGGGTCAAATTGAGCCAAACCCATTTAAACCAAGTCCAAACCTAACCAAACGTGGCATGAATCATCTTTGGGTCACCATGGGTCAGCCTAAATGGACCCAACCCATGGTGAACTCTATTTGGATCAAAACCAATGAACCAACCACCCAAATGGGAAAAACTTCCCATTTAGAAGGGCTTACCCACTCCCCAAGCCATGGAAACCATCTTTAACCCTTCTTGGACACTAGGACCACTGACCCAACCTGACCCAAGGCTGTTGGGTTCAGCTTCGGGTCATGAGAGGGTGAACTCACCAAAGGCACCCCATTGGTTAACTTGGAGGAGGAGCTACACCCCATGCCAGCCCATGCCACTACCTCAGCCTCTCAGGCTCCTCCACCTCAGCAATCCACTACCACCTCTGGCCACCTACCCTAGTGGGATGATTGCCAAAGGCTGAGCTAATCTCAATCCTTGGTTCACTTAGGGAGGAGAGTATACTCCTGCCCATCAATTCAAACTTCACACAGAGCTTCCATAGAGGATTTTGAGTAGTCTTAGATATTTTCCTGATCCCCTCGTGCTCTCCATCACTGGCGAGACCAACTTCCATTCAAAATTAAGAAATCTATCTGTCCAACCTTATCTAAACTCCACCAAACTCAAATTATTTATTCCCACACCTTTCCTTAGCTCCATTGAGTCAAAATGAATCAATCCCTGATCAATTTGATCATCGCACTCCAAGACCAACTCTGGTGAGGTTAGCAATAGCATTTGGTCCATAGAAGCATCGATGGGAAGGTAGCTCAAGATCTTCCCAACAGGGCTTCGTCTCATCAAGACAAAGCTACCTCAATTGATGGACCAATAATATATAGGTCTGACAAGGTAAAACTCTGGCAAACCATAGAAAATCTCTAAGTGTCAGCCTTTTGTAAAGCAAAGTGTCATTGCATGTGATTTTCACCATAGGATCTTTTTTGATCTCCTCCCTGCACAATTTGGAGTCAATCTTGACATCCTACAAGCTCCGGTGAGATGGAATCAAGTGATGGAAGGTGGATGGTGTCCATCTTTTAGCGCTTGGGAGACGATAGATCATTGGACATCCATTCCACATGATTAGAATGGACAACCATGATTTGATCCTTTTGATTTTTTGATAAAATCTAATAGGAACCATGAGATTAATCTCTGCCATCCAATCTAAGATGAGATGATGGGTATGAAATTGCGTCCACCATGGCTAACTCAGCCACTTTGGGGGATGTTTTAAATAACCTATCCTGTGGCGCCACATAGAAAGTGCTACCACATTAGCTTTCACATGGCCTCGACAGTTTAGGGGATTAATTAGGTGTTAACAATATCATTAAATAGCCATAACTTCAACAATTAATAACTAATTGTAGAAAAATCCAAAAATATAAATAAACCCATTTTGGAAAGGGTAAATACAGAAGAATTAAAAACAATTCCCTAGGTTTGTTTAATGAATAATGCTTAATTAGTTTTTAAAGTTTAGGCTAATTACCATAATTAAGGATTAATTAGTTGGCCAATTATTCTCAAATTGGATAGATTGATTTCATGGGATGTCCTCTGCCTCCCATAATGTTTTTAGGATTTATTGGCCATGTAATTTGTGGACTTTCAAAATTTCAATCCTAATCACCCTCCTTAATTAATTTAATAATTATTAAAAATGCTAAATAATAAAATTTAAATAAATAATAATGGTTAATCACTGTAAGTAGTGGGAATAACTAGGGAACATGATTAGGACCTTTTTTCCTAGTTATTATCCTACTTATATTTGCATGGGAGGGTTAATTAATGCATTTTTCAATTAAGGATTAATTAGGAAATTAATGGTGAAGTAAAATAAAATCAAATTAAAATAGTAGTTAGTTCAGGTAATTCAAATTGAATTCATGGATTCCCTTTATGTGTTTAATAACATGAAGATCATGAAGGAACTTATGGTTAACCCATGAGTGTGGGGAAACCATTTAAGTACTTAATTTAGATTCTTCCTTATTCTAATTAATTTTTAAACATGAGCCTAATTATATTAGGTCTTTTTAGCAGCATTCCAAAATTTAATTTCTCATTTGCATATCATTGGAGGCTCATGATTAAGTAGTTAATGAAACTAAGGAAGCATAGGAAAGGAAAATTAAATGAATTGCTTAATGATTTTAATCTAATCAATCCATAATATTTACTTAATTATTTTTTCTTTAATTACATTAAGTCACTAACATGGGATGGAGAAGAACAACAAAAGTCTTTCTCCTCTTTAAGTTTTAATAATTCAAATCCAAAATTAAACTTCATAACAAACGTTGGTTAATTTTAAAGCATATTTATTTAACTTGATTGTCCTTAGGAATTAATGTGATTGAATGTATTATGTGGTAATGTTTAATTATTCCTTTTAAATCATTATAAATTTGTATGCTATTTGGCATCATTCATTCATGTTTACAAATAAAAGAATCAAATGAATATAGTTTTATATGTGTAGTTTGCTTTTGTTGAATTAATCTGATTATATGACATGGCTATTATCACTAATAAATCTTAAATTATTTTTAAAATTATAAACTAATGATGAAAGTTTAAATTGATAATTAGCTATGACTATCCTATGTACTTACATTCACTTATAGTTTAAACATGTCAAAACGTTGTTCCATCTTCATAATTTATAAGTATGTTTACATGTGTTTGAATGTTAGTAAGTATATAGTCTGGACATCTTAGGAATATGAGGGTTTAAGTAACCCCAAGGAGCTATTGATTACCTCACTTCCCTGGTTTAACAATAGCATGTACTTACTTAATTTCATTCATATGTATACATGCTTTAGAATTTGGATAGAGCTTTACTTTACATGAGTAAATAAATTTGCTAATATATTATCCTTTGCATGATTTTTATCCTTATTCTTATATGTACATTTATATGTGTTTAAGATAGCAAGTATATAGTCTGGACACCCCAGAATATGAGGCTTTAAGTAGCCCCAAGGAAGGTCTTTGATTACCTCACTTTCCTGGTTGAACAATGACACATATTTCCTTAAATCTTTAATACCTGTGTATGTATACTTAGTTAAAGAATGGAATCCTTTTTTTTACCAAAAGTATATGCATTAGAAATCATTCAATGTACCAAAAATACATTGCATGTATAAGTATGTTAAGTTCAAAATCATATGCATGTTATTGATGATGAAAAGGAATGATGTGACATTATCCATGTGATAGTAATTAAATTTCATCTATCTTAAGATGCTTTTCATGTTTGAATAGGATTCTTTAAGATTGACACAAATTTGGGATTAATAAAATATTTAATAAATCATTCACTAAAGGAAATGAGATTATAACAACATGACTTCAGAAAATAACTTAGGATAGGGATGAATAGGGTTAAACCCCTTTCCTCTCTTTACAACAATTAGATGTTAGGTAAGTATTGAGTAAACAAAAGAAAATAAAATAAAAATTCACCAATCCTCTTAATAACTTAAAATAAAACCTCCCTTCATCTTTAACTTAAATAATTCCAAGCTTAGATGATCATAATCCTAAATCCTAGCTAAGAAATTCTACACTAAGCCTTAGTGCATACATTGGAATACTAAGTCACCACTATCTAACTATAGGTTAGGATGCTGTATGTTATGATGTTGTATTTTTTTGTGATGTAATGTTTTAGAGTAGATGTTATAATTATTTATGCATAGACTGGATGTTAGGATATTATTAGCTTAATGATATTTTCTACATGAGATTGTGCTAAAGGAGCTGCTAAAATAAAAAGAAGTATAAATGGTTTTGCTTGCAGGTTGATTATTCCCCTTTGCATAATCTATATTAGGACAAGTGGGCTTGGTAACTCATGTGTAGGGTGTTAAGTTCAAATTTATAGAATATAACAGCATAGGTTTATATGGTTGTTTAACTAACATCTATTTTATAGGTGTAGTTAGACTTTATTTTTCATAAATATGTCATTTTGCAATACGAATTAAGAATAGAGCTATGGGGTTTAGGATGAGTAGTAGCTAGAAGGCAAAGACCTGGGAGGCCCTATGAAGCCTTAAGCAAACCAAGCTAAAAGAAGAAGGAAAAAATAAAGCTGAAGAATTAAGACCCCCCATATCATTTATTTTATTGTAATTATAATATTCTTTTGTAATTCGGGTTGTATAAGGGTAGAGCTCGGCTACCCAATTTCTTTTTTTTTTGGGGTGTATGACGTTACTCGACCACACCAACCTTTTATTATTTTAAGAAATCTATGAATGATTTGATTGTTATGTTTAGCTCGCGTAATAGAAATGGCATATTTTTCATAGGTTTCTTAAAGCTTGATGATTGAATGTGTGGCCTGGGTGCAGTAGTCTCTTTATGATAAAATTAAATTTTCTACCCTTACTAACAACTCATAACTAAATCTTAAAATAACTTATAAATTCACCTTAAAGCTTAGGTTATAATCAAGATAATTATAAGATTTAGTAACCCCTTATCTGAATGATGTATGTGATAACAATCATGCATAACATCTTACTTCACACTTGAATAGGGAGGGTCTCCATTCTTGCATGATAGGGGAATGCTTAACTTGTCAGGGCATCCATTATAGTGGAGAACACCTCCTCCTACTGATTTATCCAATAATCTAACTTCATCATGCATGTAGGCATAATTTTCCTATACCTTCGTCCAAATGAATGTGTCAAAAAATGATATATAAACTTGTAAAATTTTTCATTTACTCTATGTCATGTCTTCATGTTAGTCATGATCAAGTCTCTTAGGGAGTGAGTTTAGGACTCTAGTCTCCTTCCTAATTAAACAATAGCTTAGCTATCTTGCACTTACATAAGACCGGCCTACATGGTTTTGAAGCATAAGAGATGTTAGCTGGCAGCCACTCCAAGAAGTTGTAAGTCCAAAAGAGTCGGGATAAGTTTATCCTCTCTTATGGAGGTAAACTATTATGTCCCATTTTTTGATTAGACTTAGGTCATGCTTTTAGCTTGTCTTAAATCATCTTAGATTTAGGATCTGAGGTTGCTTGTTTCCTTCAGACTATGAGTATAAGTCCTCACCTCTTAGACATTTCCACAATCATGTGTTGATAGACTATAAGCCCTAGTATTCTAATAAAATTCCAACTTAAACAAACATAAACTCTCTCTCTCTCTTTAAAACATATAAAGGCTCACTATAGGATAGATTAGAGTGCTTACTAAGCTTCTTAGTATCATGAGTGCTCCCTACTCCTCTTTCTTTGGAATCCAAAAATATGTTTTCTGAATTGAACCTTCCCACATGATTTCTAAAAATACCCAATTATTTAATAATTTAACCTTGAAATTTTTGGAAATAATTATTGACCACTTTAACTGAGAGTGTTCTTAGCAAAATTCTCATTTCCTAGGATGTAATTAATTATGGGAGCTTGTTTTCATAGTAAACTAAAGAACCCAACATAAAATAAACCCTACTTTACTTCTCTATATAATGTAGGGGAAAGATCTCTAGTATACATGAAAACCCATCTTCCTTTGGAGTCTTTATTAAGTAATTAGGTCCATTGAAGGGTAATGTTTTCATCTTTCAAGATGGTATATCATAGCTCAATATTGAATGCGATCATTTTAATAAGTACCTCCTAAGATCTGTGTGGTGTCCACATAACTCCAAATTAAAACACGATAAGGGATATGAAGATTTCTATTCTATAGTTCTTCTATCTAAAAATTCCTTTGCTCTCTTTCTCTCATAGTTTTCTTCTAAGTTAAAGAAACCATGCCTCTCAAGAGGCTTATTAGAAAGATGAGGATTACTTCAAGTGAGGCTAACAAATTTATTAACATGAAAGCTAAAGAAAGGTAACAACACACCCTCACCCATAAGCATCTCATCCAAAAAGAGCTTATATAAGTTGTGTGGGAAAGTAGAAGGGATTATCAATGAATGCGGTTGGGTGAAGCTGTCCTATGAGAATAGCTCTTTTGTTATCCCCATAGTGTGAGAGTTCTTTGCTAATTCGAAGAAACCCCAGAACAATAAAGTTTTCATTCAAGGGAAAATATTAAGTTTTGATAGCATAACCATCAATGCATATTACAAATTACCAATTATGACATATGATCAATAGAGGCTACAAATGCTCTGGAAGTAAGAATGGGGAAATAAGATCAGAGAGAGTGAGTGAAAGAAGGAGAGAAGAGAGGTTAGGGGCTATTGTCCGCTTTTATAGATAATTTTTCTCCTGTATGGCAGTTTTTGTTGTTGTAACTATTCCTCTCGTTCCCTAAATAGTTATTATTGTTAGGGCTGGGATGATGGCTTTCTTAATTTTTTTCAAAAATTGAGGATTCATGACAAAACCTTGGTGTTGATATCATAGCACCATGGTGCTGTGTTGTTTAATCGGACAACCATTGGAAGCGATTTTAGCTTCTAATTTTTTTAAGGTGTCAACAACACCTAGGCACTGAGATTATAGCACCGCAACACACCAGGCCGAGATGTGTAATTTTCATCATTTTTCATTCATTTCTTCATTATTTTTTAGATGCAAACAAAATTGACCCACAATGAATGTGTCATGTTGATTGGGCATGATGCATTCATTATTGTTCTTATTGATTTATTTATGATTATATGAAATAATATAATGAAAAGAGAAAACATGGAATCTTTTGAAAATCTTTGATCACTTTTCATTGATCACATATAATAATGACATAAAGAGTTTGTAATTATAAATATTTAGCTTGGAATTCTCTAATACAGACAGAGGCTATATAAGGCCTATAGGCCATAGTAGATTGCCTCTCCTTAGCTTCGTTAAGACGCAGAAGGGTAACTTCCTGGTCATGTAGTATTGAGGAAATAATTTATTTAAGTTTAGTCAGTTGAGCATCTATCTAGGAGCATCCCTCCTCTATGGCTGTGATAGTCATCTAATCATATATCTCCTTTCCAATAGATATTATTCCTCATCTATAATTCTCTCAATTCAATAGATCTATTGAGGAGCTCAATCTATGCTCTAGATAGCTCTCTCTAATAAGATCTCAAAGCTCTGAGATTATGATTGCAATCTTGGTGAATCAAAGAGACTTGAGATGAACTGGTGTTGAGTGAGGTCTCTTCAATAGTGATTATATCTTACAAGACCTCTTGACAAGTATTGTATAATAAGAATATCCCAAACTCAATATCCATGCATAAGGATTCAAAAAGTTATAGATCTCTTGCTTCAAGACTCAGGTCAGCATCATAATCTAATAAAGAGTTCACCTCCATGCAGAAGCTAAAAAATGCAAGTGAGACTTTCAGATCAACACTCAAAAGTAGATGGCGTAATTCCATTACTATATGACATAGGCTCTTTATAGAAGTGCAATGTAATGAATATGAGGGCATGTGGCATATTCTAAAGACAAAGTATAAGATCTTCATACTAGATAGCCTCTGAGTTATATCTTGCAAGCTAGGAATATGATGACTAACTGTACAGGAATCAACATATGAGGAATCATCCTGAGTGGCACTTACTATCTGAATCTAATAAGAGCGGTAGATGGCTAATCATTAGAGTGCTTGATTTTTCTATGTGTTGGTTTTCTTCAACATGCATATGGTATCTACTAATAGGCTGAGTGGATGTTGGGGAAGCAGCACTAGTGTCTGTTAGTAATACTAATGTGACATCAATATACATCTATCATGCAAGTGGCTCAACTGTTTAATGGTGAGACGTGAATATAAGTAGGATCATCTATCCTTGCTACTCCCATATCATAACTAGCAATCATGGGGCCATGAATATCTCTGTTATCTATCTCTTAAGTCAATGAAACATTTCATCATCACTTCCTACTGCTACCTAGATCATCTGATGATCTCTCCCGTATGGGAACATGAGTCATGTGTTAGGGGGAATGCAAATGTCATATCGGTATGGCTCTCCCTAATCTATGACTGTATACATGAAATCTTAGTTTTAAGAAGGAAGAATATGTATGGCGGATCCATAGTAGCCATAGGTGATTAACTTGTATGTAAGTCTCTTGTGAAGCTACATAGAAATCCAAACTAGTCCTTAGGTGAAGTAGAAAAAGTTCATGATGTGGAAGCTACTACTAATCAAACAGGAAGTTGGAGCAACCCAATAGAATGAGTATCTTCTATATCTAATTTCTATGGTAGTCCATATATGGGCATAGCATGAGTCAAACCATATGGTCTAGCCACTCTATTAAGATTATATCCTCAAATATCACAAACTCATGATACCTATAACAAAGCCAAGAAGGTGTCAGATTAATATAGTTTTTTTGGTATGTATCTATATCCTATCCTTGATACAAGTACTGGTGTCCCCCTATCACTGAAGAAATCTATGAATCTTTGCCCCAAGCTTTGAGTAGGAAAACTATGAAAGGATAATCTATGAATGATACAAAAGCTATTTATCATGCATGATAAAATAAGCATGAAGGTCCAAATCTGATCTCTATTTAAGGTGATTGTAGCCCTGCTTAACTGCATGATCATGGGGAAATGCTGCTCTCTAGAATAAAATGGTGTCTCAAGATAACTGAAGGCCCTTAATATAGGTGCATGAATCTATCCATGTATGCAGTACCAAGGAGCATCTATGTCATAGTACCACGAGTCAATCATCATGCTCACTCTGCCTAATCCATGGTATAGGTAGGCTAATGACTCTTATGCTAGTGTTATCCTCTCTCCCCGAGCAAATAAATTGTCCATCAAGAGAGTGGAAGGATGGAAAAGTTTATTGTATCCTAGAAATACAAAATAGGTTAATCAAGTGGCAAAAAAAAGCCATTAAAGATAGCTCCTCATTCATGTCCCATGCTAAGATTCATCCCAAACTAACTTTTCCTTCTAGCTCAAATTTAGACTTGAATGACTCCTCAGCTAAATGAAATTCCATATCAAATGGATCATCTAATCATTGAAAATGAGGCAAACATATTGTTGAATAAAGGAAACTCTCATACTATGTGTCTATAGTAACTGTGCCCTACCACCTATGACTTGATCTCTACTCTCTAAATATTCTTTAATAGTGAGCTAAAGCATGATGGAGACCTAAGGAATATACATGAATGCCTCGTTTATGCTGATGAGCTGGCTGAAGTTGAAAGAGCTCATGATCTAGAGGCATGCACTTCTCATAAGGAATTGTTGAGATAGGGAGACCTGCTATATCCTACATGTAGGCCAAGATAATTGTCATCTCAAGTGGGTTAATCTAGTAAGAATTCATGATCCTATCCCAATGCTCTACTTGCCCTGGATCCAAGTAAATGGAAGATAGCTATAGTCAAAAAGAAATGCTTATACTACATGATATATACCAGCCCTCGTAAGGATGTCTCCATGCATCTGTAAGTGATGGCAGACCTAGTATATATAAGCACTGATAGTTGTCAATGGTGTGCCAAATCCTAAATTTGGTTCCCAATATTCTACCTTATGGTTTAGCATGTGATAACCCAAAAGTCTAATTATGCCTATAGATGGAGTAGTATCGACAACTGGCTGAAGAACATCTTGATCCCTAAAACTAAGGTGATATGCCACCCTCTCTTAAGAAACATCATGATTATGTCTCAGCTTTAGTTTGATCACCCAATTAGTAAGATCACGGCCTAATGGAAGCTTTAAATCAATAGGTAAAATGCAAGATGATCGAGTAAAATGAGTCAAAAATATCTTTTCCCATCAACATATCCTGATGCCTTAATACCTAATTCTATAATATGACTATAGAATGTGGATGACGGGCTTTAATAGTGCCCATATCTAGTTTTTAGTTGGCTTAGTAGGAGGCATATCATCTGACCTTCTTCAGATGAACATTGTAGCCAAGTTGTAGCAAATTTATACAAGAGAAGTATATAAATTTCATAGATATTATAAAAATTAGTAATATTTGAATTTATAAATGTGTTATGCTTATAGGTTTCTTATTCAATCTTCTCTAGTTTCATAGAGTTTGAATTGAACTTTTTGAATCCAAATTTATATGTTTAAACCCTCCCCTGTTGGTATATCTAAGCTTAAATCATATCCATATGGACATCTTGGATTTAAGTTTAGATTTAGATCTGGCATCTTAGGACATGATTAAACCTAAAGTTTAGATTTAGATCAAGTCCTTTTTTTGGCATGATAGAAGCTAAATTTGGGTTAAGATTTAGCCCCTTTGAACATGATGGCTCTAATCCAACCCCTTTAGGTATGATGGAATCAAATTAAATTTAAATTCAGCCCCTTTGGACATGTTGGATCTGATTTAGGCCCTTTTAGACATGAGGGATCTTTAATTTAAATTTATATCCTATAGCTTTGGGAATGATGAATCTAATCTGATCTCTTTAGACATGATGAATATTTAATTTAAATTTCAATCTAGCCCCTTTGGTCATGGTGGATCTAATCCGACACTTTGGACATGATGAATCTTTAATTTAAATTTAAATTAAACCCCTTTGGGCATGAGAGATCTAATCCAGTCTCTTTAAACATGATGGATCTTTAATTTAATTTAGATTTGGCCACTTTAAACATGGTGGATCTTATCTAATCCTTTTAGATATGATGTATCTTTAATTTAAATTTAGAACTATCCCATTTGTGCATGACAGATTTGATTTGGCCCCTTCGGGCATGATGGATCTGATCTGATCCCTTTAAGCATGATGTATCTTTAATTTAAATTTAGATCTGACCCTTTTTGATAATAATAGATCACTAATTTAAGTTTTGATCTAGCCCCATTGAGCATGATGGATATGATTTAATCCCTTTAAACATGATGGATCTGATTTATATTTTGATCCAACCCCTTTGGGTATGATGGATCTAATCTGATCCTTTTGGATATGATGGTGATCCAATCCTTTTGGATATGTTGGATTATATTTAAATTTAGATCCAACCCCTTTGGACATGATGGATCTTGATTCAGGATAGCTCTTGATTAAAGAGAGTTTTTCTTTGATGGAGAATTTTCTTATATTACAAGGTTTATAAAATTGCCCCTTCTTAACAAGATATTTATCTTTGAGATGAGTACATTCTTCTCATATTTTCAATGAAGAATATCCCTTCGGTTTAGATTTGGAGTTGATTTTGACTCTTGCCTTGTGACGCATAACCCTTTTAATAGTTATGCATAATATATCCTAAGATGTTGCCCATTTATAGAGGGCATAAGTCTTATTCCTTTCACATCAATGAGCTGATAAGCTCCTCCTCCGTACACTTTTTCAATAATTTATAACCCTTCCCAATTTGATTTGAATTTTCCACCAACTCGTTGATGTGGAATTATAGGCCTTTTATGCACTAGTACTAGTTCACCTACTTTGAAGCTTCTTGGGCGAACCAAGCAGTCATGAGCTTAGGTCATCTTTGCTCTATATATTTCTAAATTTTATTGGGTTTGTAATTGAGTTTCATCTAGAGCTTCTAGCTCCTTGAGGCATATCTGGATACATTCCTCCATTCTGAGTTCATTTTGAACTGCCATATGGAGTAAAAGTATCTTTACTTGAAGAGGAAGTACTGCTTCTACTCTAAAGACTAAGGTTTATTTCATTGCTTGTGTAGTAGTTTTGTATGTGGTATGATAAGACCACAAGACTTTTATTAATTTTTTATTCCATTCTCTTTTATTTTTAGAGAGAATTTTCTTGAGTAGTTTAATCAATGTTTTATTGAAAGCTTCTACGAGACCATTGGCTTATGGATTGTATATTGATGAATATCACCAATCTATCTTGTATTTTTTTATAAAAGGATAGACTTTAGTATTCCTGAAGGTGGTACTGTTATTGGATATAATTCTTTGAGGTACTCCAAATAAGTAGACATTATGGTCTTGAAAAACTTTCAGTATATTGTCTGCTTTAACTTTCTTTAATGAGATTTCTTTTGCCTATCTAGAGAAGTAATTAGTGGTTGCTAATATGAAATGATGTCCCCCAAATGATGGCGGATCTATTAGACTTTTTATATCGGTTTCCCAACTTTTTAATGTTTAAGACACCACTATTGGATGAAATTATTAGGTGGTCAATGCAACATGTCTACATGTATTTGACACCGATGATAGGTTTTAGCATGTTCAATATGGTCTTGAACCATACTATCTAATAGTATTCCATTCATTTATTTTTAATTTTTATTTTAAGATTAGATTGGGGTGCACTACATAACCCTTCATGGACTTCAGCCATCACCATCTTCACTTCATGTGGTCTTAGCATCATAACCATCTTTGGTTAAATAATCACTGATATGTATTATTCACAAGAGCATATCATAGAGCACACCAAAAGCACATTTCAAAGGATTCAATTTTATGTTGAATCTTCAAATTCTATCAAATACATCTTTTAAGTTGCTTATGTGCTCACTTTGTTTCTTGCTCTTGAAAACCAAATCATTAATGTAACATTCCACATACTTATGTATGAGGTTATCGAAGAAACATGCCATTAACCTTTAGTATGTAGTGCTGACATTTTTCAAGCCAAATGCCATCAGTTTATAGCAATATATGTTGATTGGTGGGCAGAAAAACATATGTTTTTCATCTTCCGAAGCTATTTTAATTTAGTTATAGCTCGATGAACCATCCATGAAGGCAAACATATCATAGTTTGATGTGTTATCTATCATGAGTTCTGTATTGGGTAGTGGGAAGTCATCTTTTGAGTATCCTTTATTTAAGTCCCTGAAATCAATAAATACATGGATTTGCCTATTCTTTTTTACTTACTGAGACAATATTTGAAATCCAATTAGTATACTTTTCTTCTTGGATAATTTTTTTCTTTGATGAGCTTCTTGGTTTATGCAATTACTTACTATTCAATTTCTAATCGTATTCACCTTGATGCTTACTTTACAGGTTGAACATTAGGTTTAATGGAAAGCTTGTGTACAACCACATCTGGTGATAGGCCTGGCAATTTGCTGTAATTCCTTTCAAAGTAACCTTGTATTCATAGAGTTGTGATTTTAATTCCTCCAATCTTTCAGACACAAGGATAGCACTAACAAAGGTTGGATTAGGTTATTCTTTAGTACCCAAATTAATTTCTTAGAGTTCATCAATGGTGGTTTGATTGCCTTCTTCAATTGCTTTTGAAACATCTACGAGGTCTATATTTAGCTCTTCTTCAAGTATATTCTTATTTGAAACATTCCTTTATTCATCACCAATTTTTTAAAGGACTTCATCTTTATAGGATATGGAATAACATGAACTCATTAGAGGAGATGCTGAGACAATATATCCTAATCCCCATGTAGTGAAGTTTCTATATCTTTTGGGATTTTGGGTATTGTCCTCTTACTAGAGCCTCTTAAATAATCGAGCCTGAACGCTTGATCATATAAGCTGAATGTTATTTTTAACTAGCTTCTTTAGAGATGATGAGAAGTATTGAGGGATCATTATTGAAATGCCTTCATCCTTAAAATCAACCTCTTCAAATAACATTTGGGTAGGATTATGATTTGCTCTTCTATCTTATAAAAAAGGATCCATGTTCATTGTAGCCTCTTATAGGAGGGATATAGAAGTTTTCAATTGCTATATTTTCTATATTTTTTGAAGTTGTTAAGGCTTTTATATGTTCTTTTATTACTATAATTATTTTCATAGCCTTATTAGGAATTTAGGGTTTGGTACCTTTTTAGAGAAACATGAGTTCCCTCTAGTTTCTTTGCCACTTTACTAATACAAGCTTCTGCTTTCTTTTGACTAGTTGAGGATTTCTTGGGTTATTAAAATACTAATTCCTTTTCATCCACCTTAGTATCGCTGCATAGATGGGAAATTACCATGGGTTGCTTTAATTCCCTAGTAATTTTACCATTTGAATTATCGCCTTTTAGCATTAGCTTTATAGGTGGATCCATATTTTTTTCTTGCGATTTGACTTCCCCGACATCCTTAGGCATGAAGTACTTGGTATCATCACAAATTTTGATCTCATGTTTTAAGAATGGATTCATGTCTCCATCAATTTAATGCTCTTCACCATTTTGAATATACTTCATACATTGATGAAGAGTTGAAGGTACTATGTCATATTCATGAATCCATGAACTACAAAAAAGTTCTTTGTATATGTGTAGTTTCCTAAAGCATATGGGTAGAATAAGGGCCCCAAGATTTTTTTTCTTTGTTCATTAAATCTTCATAGGAATATTGTTCTTTTATCTAGTTAGTGAGCTTCTAAAGCTAGTTCTCGTAGCATTTTAACTTTTAAGAGATTTACTGAAGCACCTAGGTCAATCAATATTTTTTTATACAAATAGAGTTGCTCTTAATGTATCATAAGGGGGCTGATTGTGTTCGATCGTCCCTAATAATAAGTCATTTTTATTGAATGTGATAGTGCTAATTTCTAAGAAGTTAAGTACTCTTTCATCTTTTTTTCAACAAAAAATGCTTCATATTATTAAGGGTTTTACAAAGATTTGATTAATCTCTCTCATATATCCTTAGATAACATGAAAGTATCATAAATACTTAGTAAAGTTAGGAGCTTGTGTAAATGTGCCAGAACATTATAGTCTACTCTTATTTTGGTAGACCTTTAAGGATTAGTTGGTGATGGGGCTAAGGCATTTTCATTAATTTGAATTTCATTGCCTCTATTATTGACTTTCTATTATGGAGGTGGAGAATTTCGTTTTTCAATCCTGAATTGGACTTGAGTTATTTCTTGTATGATCTCCTATATTAGAAAAAGTCTTTGAATTCTATGTTTCTTTAGAGATTTCAAACTTTTTTGTACTCTCAGAGTTACTTCCCAATTTATAACATAATTTCTTTGAGCTTGACTTGACTTTCCATTTAGAGAGCTTTTCTTTAAAAATGTATAGTTCTTCCTCAGAGTCTATTGTAGTAGCAATCAAGCTTATGACATGACACATTTCTGTTGGATTCCTCTAGTTACTTTGCCACATTACTAGTATAAGCTTCTACTTTCTTTTGACTAGTTGAGGATTTCTTGGGCTGTTAAAATACTAATTCCACTTCATCTACCTTAGTATCACTGCCATGATGGGAAATTACCTTGGGTTGCTTTAATTCCTTAGTACTTTTACCATTTGAATTATCATCTTTTAACATTAGCTTTATAGGTGGAGCCATTTTTTTGTGATTTGACTTCCCTGACATCCTTAGACATGAAGTACTTGGTATCATCATAAATTTTGATCTCATGTATTAAGAATGGATTCATGTATCCATCAATTTAATGCTCTTCACCATTTTGATTGTACTTCATACATTGACGAAGAGTTGAAGGTACTATGCCAAATTCATGAATCCAAGAACTACTAAGAAGTGCTTTGTAAGCAACTTGGTCTTTGATCATGTGGAATTTATCTTCTATATGTAGTTTCTAGAAGCATATGGGTAGAATAAGGACCCCAAGATTTGTTGTCCTTGTTCATTAAATCTTTGTAGGAATACTGTACTTTTATCTAGGTAGCGAGCATCTAAAGCTAGTTCTCGTAGAATTTTAACTATTAGAAGATTGACTGAAGCACCTGGGTCAATCAATATTTTTTTTTATATGAATAGAGTTTCTCTCAGTGTAACATAAGGGGGTCGATTATGTTTGATCGTCCCTAATAATAAGTCATTCTTACCGAATGTGGTGGTTGTTAATTTTTAGGAAGTTAAGTACTCTTTCATCTTTTTTCTTAGAAAAATGCTTCATATTATTCTAGGTTTTGCAAAGCTTTGATTAATGTCTCTCGTATATCCTTAGATAACATGAGAGCATCATAAATACTTAGTAAAGTTAGGATCTTGTGTAAATGTGCCAAAACATTACAACCTACTCCTATTTTGGTAGAACTTTAAGGTTTAGTTGGTGATGGGGCTAATGCATTTTCATTAAGTTGAATTTCATTGCCTTTATTATTGACATTTAATTGTGGAGGTGGAGAAATTCCTTTTTCATTCCTGATCCTAACTTGAGTTACTTCTTGTCTGATCTTCTCTATTAGAAAAAGTCTTTGAATTCTATGTTTCTTTAGAGCTTTCAAAGTTTTTAGTACTCTAAGAGTTACTTCCTAGTTTATAGCATAATTTCTTTGAGCCTGACTTGAATTTCCATTTAGAGAGCTTTTCCTTAGAAATGTATAGTTCTTCCTCAGAGTCTATTGTAGTTGCAATCACACTTATGGCATGACAGATTTCTGCTAGATTCTCTTCTCTAGGTTCTTTTGTGTAAAGCTATAGGTGGACCATGTATCCTTCTAGTTTAATTTACCTTCGAGGAGGTTGTTCGTACTCTTCTAAAAATTCAATCACTTTTGTATTTTAGATTATGGCTTTTTGGATTTTCTCTTTTTCTTAGATTTATAGGGCTTTAATGAAGGAGATTGATTAATTTTTGTTCACTTCTTTGCATTTCATAAAAATTGGCATCTATCGGGGAAAAATCTTTTAGGATCTATTACGGGCTCTAAGAAATTCTTTCATCGAATGCCTTTTATGGATAAAATAATATTAGTCATCCTTTTAGTATTTTTGAGATTAAGGTCCCCCAACCACCTTCTTCTTCTTCTTATGTTTCCAGGGCTTTTTCCTTATCATCATTTATGTTTTGAACTCCAACTAGCTTCACATTTTTTATCTTTTGCATCTTAGATTAGGCACGTTGTAACAACTTTAACCTTTTCCTTCTTATGGTGTACTAGTATAGAGTCTGATAAAGTGGTTCTCATTTTGATAGCACTTTTCTACCCAATCCTTGAAGATAAAATATTCTTCAATTGGATGACTTATGAGCCTGTGAAATGGATAGTACTTGGGATCATCAACTTTGTCTACCTGGTCTAGTTGATATGGCTCTGGTAATTATAATCCAATTTCTAGGCATGTCTAAATATTTTAGCAGTACATTCTCTTTTAAATGAGTACTACTTAGATAACTTCTCTTACAAGGATAACCCTTTTTTCTCATCCTCTATTAGCTTTTTCGTTGGTCACAAAGTTATTGCTAGTCATAATGTTTTTGTTCCTCCATTTATCTTTTTGTCAACCATGAATGTGAATATTATATTCACATCATTTTTCATTCCATCATGCAATTTTGGTTGCTTTCCCTTCTTGAAGGAACTATTATTATAGTTTGCATTGAGGCCTTTTCTGCTTGGGTAGCCTTTCAAACTTAGTTACATGATCTAATAATTTTTAGAAAGTGTTAATCATAGCCATGAATAAATATAGAGCCATCTAATCATTGATATTACCCATAAGTAGTTCTACTGCATGCTTTTTTGTTAATTGCTGGTCACACTTCATGCTTAGATTTCTCCATCTTATAATGTATTTGCAAAAAGTCTCATCTTTCTTTCTTTTTGATGAAGAGTGTTTCCAGTTCGGTGAAGGTCTTTTCTAAGTCATTGGTCAACTCAACATACCATTCGAAGGCCATGTTGTTAAAACTACTAACAAATTGTCATAGTAGTAAGGCAACATTCCCTCTGATGTTTTCGCATGTAACTTTGATCTGTTGGCTGACACTTATCAGACCAGTGTTTACAGTTGATGATAAGAGATTTTGTTCCTTCGTCATATGGTGGAGTTGGCTTATCATTGATGATTTGGGGTTATTTTGGTTCAGGGGCTTCCAATGATGGATTTTTGGATATATATCCCAGATGTCACACTGTGGTGCTCACCAAATGAATTATGTTACCTTTTCTATAGTGTCTCGGGACCTTCCAACAATTGGCCACTAAGTGTCTTTGAATCTAAGGGCATGTTGTCAATTTTCACCAGATATAATGTCTGTAAACCTTGAATTATGTTCCACGTGGGCTCGATATATTTTAATATTCCCATCTCTCTTAAAGTAAGAATTTTAAGGGTTGGTGACTTGGCTCACTAGCTTCCTGATTCTTCTTTGAAGGTTTCTATTTCTGACAACCTTCAAAACTTTATAAATTTTGGAGAAGATGGTCTCCTCTTTCCATGGTTGACTCTATGGACTAAGATACGTGTGCTTATCTCAAAAATATTTTTTTTGTAGCTCCTCCTGAGCTATTTCTTTTGACCCATTGGAGCAGATCAAAGTTTTTATTGGTGGGTATATCTGCTTCCACTAGTGGATCATGTTGTTGCTCGGTATGAATGAGAAATCCGTCAACTATACAACCAGCATTGTATTTTTTGTGAGCCCTCCTGAACATTTTAGTGCCTGAGAAAGATACTTCGTGGTCATGCTTGCCCAAAGTAAAGGTAGCATTATGTGGGGTAGTAAGCTTGCTTAATGCACTACTAAGTGGATTAACTATGATGGATTTCAATTTGGGCTTAACAGGTAACTTCTCCTTAGCATAGGTAATTGGCATTATTATTAATAATTTTTCAGAGACAGAACCCTTCTTGGAGGTTAGAGCTTTAGGCTCGAGCTATTAGGGATGATCATGTTTTACCTCTTTCCCTTATCAAATGCTTTTGGCATTTCAATGGAGTTGATGAGAGGCTTAGTGATAAGTCTAGCAGGTAAAAAGTAGACAACCTCAAAAATTGTTTCGAACTAGAGAGTAGCTCCACCAAGCTAGATAGTCATCATATTCTTGATATTTTACATTTGATGAACCAGGTCATAGATCTTAAAAATTTTAAATATTATAACACTTTATTTAAGTCTATGATAATGCCATAAATTTTATTTTTTTTCAATCAAAGATGGAGAGAGAAGTAATCCCAAGTGGAGTTATTAGAAATCTAATTGCTTAGAAAAAAAACACCTTTGAGGATGCTCTCCCTGATCTTTTTTGAGATGAGTAAGTGATGTAGAACATCATGAGGATCCAAAAATTAGAGCTCAAGGTCTATTTAGAAGATCTCAAGTTAAAGCCCAAGAAAATTCAAGAAAGAAGAAGGCTTAGTCCATTAGCATACTAAGGCCCATTTTATGATTTCATCTTTTTTTTTATTTGTGTAATTTTTAATTTTCTTCTAGAAACTCCATGTTTGAAATTTTGCATTTAAAAATTCAAAGTAAGACATGTGAGGTGGTTGAATGCACACTAAATAATAGCATGTTAAATGGGTGGATGACATAAAATAATAAGGCAATTTAATGCTTCACATTAATGTGGCCACCCACCTTTCCCTCCATATTTTGAATTCTTTTCTATTGAAAGATGCTTGTAATGGCTATAAATAGCCCCCCACATTAGAATAAAGGATATCTTTTGTCAATTACAAATTATTGAGTTATTCTTGTGATTTGAGAGCTTGGTGGCCAAACATTGGCAATCCTTGGTGGGAGTGCTAGTTATCCAACATATCTTCTTCCCTCACCTCTAATACCCAAGTTCTCTCAATCTCATCAAAAGAAAGAACACCCACCTCCATCAAATTTGGTATCAGAGTGAAGCCTGGAAGGAGGATATTTGGTAAAAACTTTGCTTCAACAAAGGGAGCATCTAAAGTGGTGGACTTATCTTCAAACTCGTGAGTTTTTCTTGGACTTGTGAGGCTAATTAATTTTATTTTATATGATAGTTTAGATACATATTAGTAGCTTGGAAAGATATACATTGCTTGCAGGTTTATGGTGATAGCATAAAATTTCAATAAGTAAGCTCCATTTTATATTTTAGTTATTTTCCAATTGTGTGAACTTATGCACCCCCACTCCCCCCCTCGCCCCAAAAAAAAAGAGAGCACCTTAGTGGGGTAGTGCTTCACCCTAAAAACAACCTAGCCATTAGTGCAAATCAAAATCTAATTGCTTGCTTTATTATCTTTATTGTTATCTATGGTTAATTTTAGAAGTTTCTCTGATTAACTTATGAGAACTTGCTTTCTTAAAAAAAAAGATGCTGGATAAATTTGAGCATTTTTTTATTTCATTTATAAAAATTTCATGCATAATAATATAAATGTGTTACACTTAGTGATTTTGGAAGCTAAATAAAACTTTGTCAAAAAGACCTAAACTATCTAACAGAGCTTGGGATTTAAGTGGTCTTCCCCGCTCACCCTGGAAGTTCTCTTAGCCTAAATTTCACTTTAATTATGCAATTATATTATAATTGTTTATTTTATTTCATTTTTTTTGCTTTGATCTCTTTTCATATATCTTTGTTTCTTTAAAAAAAAATCTCATGGCACTAAAATCTATCTCTTAGGATCAAGTTAAAAATTTTACTAGATTAGTTGATGCCTTAGATCTTAGGATCCATGACAATGAATTAAAAACTCAACAAATGTTAGAAGAAAGTACGAATCAAATGCAAAAACTTAAATAACACTCTTATAGTTCATCTACAAATTAATAGAGTACCAACTCCTCCTCCAATACCTGTTTAGACTGTGCTAATAGGGATAGACAAAGATTCATATCCAAATCATAGAGAAAACCAACCACTTAAAAGACCGTCAATTGCTAGGAATGGTGGAAGGGGAGAAAATTATTTTAAGACTACATAAGACTTTAATGATCCATCTCGAAGAGTTAAAGTAGTAGCCCCAACTTATAATGGTATATATGACCCAAATAAATTTCTCAATTGGTTAGTTCAAATGGATGACTTCTTTGATTGGTATAAAATGGATGATTACCAAAGGGTTACTTTTTCTAAAATGAAATTGATAGGGCATGCTAAAATTTATTGGACAAATACTTTAGCTAAAGAACAAAGATTATGAAGGCCAAACCTCATTGGATAGAAATGAAAGAAATGTTAAGAGCAAAGTACTGTCCTAGACATCATGATAAGAAGCTACATAGTCAATTATTAACTTTGAGGCAAGGTAATTTTCTTGTAACTGAATACTTGAATACTTTTGAAGATCTAGTTTCTAGAACTGATTGTGCTAATAATGATTAGAAATTATCCAATAAATTTGTTATTGGACTTAGGACTGACATTAGAAATGAAGTTGAATTATTTGACCCACAACCTTTATAGGAAGCATTTCATTATGCATTATTGGTTGAGCAATAAAAGAAATCTACCTCCCTCTCTAAAGCTAAAAGGTAAGTACCTTTCATTTCATCCCATAGATCTATTGTTAGACCCACCCATCCAAATGGCTTGACCGTTTGCCTAAAACTTCAATTGAAGGGAGTTCTAAGAACACTAGAGAAGTAATATATTTTAAATGTCATAAAAAGGGTCATATGAAAAATCAATATAAAGCTCAAATCTTATTTTTAGAAGAAGTTGGAATTCCAATAGATGATAATCTAGAAGAAGTTTATGATGACACCCCATTATCTGATGAAGAATTGGAATTAATTGATGACCCTCTTATTAATCTGATGAGATGTCTTACTGTAATTAAAAATAAGATAGAAGATTGGAGGAGAAAGAACATTTTTAGCATGTATATTTTGTGTAATGAAAAGAGATGTAGGTTAGTTATTGTTGGAGGGAGTTATACGAATGCCATTTCAACACACACCTTAACTCGAGCCAACCTAAAATCTGAACCTCACCTAGAACCATTTCATGTTAGCTGGGTAAATCATACATCTCTTCCCATCACCAATCGATGCTTAGTTCTAATTAAAATAGGAAGCTATGAGGATCAAATTTGGTGTGATGTTCTCCCTATGGACATTGCTCATATTCTCTTAAGACGACCTTGGTTGTTTGATATGAATATTTTTCACTATGGTAGGGAAAATACTTATATTCTTAAACATAATAACAAGACTATTAAACTCTGACCAATAAAACCAGTAGAATAAACACCCTCCATAGCACCACACAGAACAACTTCTGACTTGCAACCTAAGCCTCTATTGAAGAAAAATGCTAAACTTTAATTAATTATCATATAAAATCCTACTATTAGGGTTAATACTAGCATTTTTGATTCCTACTTTAAAACATCTATTCTTCCTTCTTTTACCACAAAGCTTGAAATAATAGGTTTTGGAGATTTATGAAAAAAATTTCTAATCCATTTCTCCTTCACTTATTACATGTAAAAGAAGTCATACGAGACTCTAATGAGACTCACATACCTGCTATGGTCTCTTCCCTTCTTTCTGATATTAAAGATATTGCACCTAATGAGCTTCCTGAATGGTTACCTCCTCTAAGAGACATTCAACATGTTATTGAGTTCTTACCTGGTTCTTCACTTCTTAATCTTCCACATTATAGGATGAACCCTATCGAGCATGTTGTGATTAAAATACAATTTGACAAATTATTTAAAAATGGTTTTATTCAAGAGAGTCTTAGCCATTGTGCAGTCACAATTTTATTAACTCTAAAGAAATATGGGACATGGTGATTATGTTTTGATAGTCGAGCAATAAATAAAATTACTATCAAGTATAGGTTTCATATTTCTTGATTAGATGATATGTTAGATTTAATCTATGGAGCAATTTTTTTTAAAGATTGATCTAAAAAGTGGATATCATCAAATTCAGATTAAATCAGAAGACGAGTGGAAGATGGCTTTTAAGTCCCCTAATGGAATTTATGAATGGCTTGTCATGCCCTTTGGACTTGTAAATGCTCATAACACATTTATGAAATTAATGAATACTATTCTTAAGCCATATATAGGTAAATTTTTGGTGGTGTACTTTGATGATATTCTAATTTTTAGTCCAAGTGAAAATGAGCATCTAAAAAACCTACAAAAAGTCTTTGAAATACCTAGATAAGATAAATTATATATTAATTTAAAAAAGTGTTTCTTATTGCAAGCTGAGGTAATCTTTTTAGGCTTTATTATATCCACTGCTAGACTTAAACTTGATCCTTCTAAAGTAAAAGCAATCTTAGATTGGCCATCACCTAAAAGTTTTACTGAAGTTAGAAGCTTCCATTGATTAACCACTTTTTATCAAAGATTTATCAAGAATTTTAGTACCATTATTACTCCAATAACTGATATACTAAGATTAGATAAATTTTGTTGGACTCCTAATGAACAAAAGGCCTTAGAGCAAATTAGTGTTCTTATCACTTCTTCACCAATCCTTAGGCTTCCTGATTTTTCTAAAGCCTTTGAAGTGACATGCGATGCTTCAAAAATTAGGATAGGTGAAATTTTAAGTCAAGAGAATCAACCTATGACATTCTTTAGTGAAAAGTTAATTGAAGCCAAATAATGATATTCCACTTATGATAGAAAGTTTTATGCTACAATTCAATCCTTAAGGCATTAGTGACACTATCTCTTAGATAGAGAATTTATACTTAATTCTGATCATCATGCCTTAAAATTCATTAATACTAAGCGAAATGTAAGTCATAGGCATACAAAATGGGTTGAATTTTTACAAGACTATTCTTTTGTTCTAAACAATAGCCTGGAATTGAGAATAAACTTGCTGATGCTTTATCTAGGGTAAATCTAATGATTTTCTCTATTAGAATTAAGAATCCTAGTATTTGATAGAATTAAAGATGATTATATTGTGTGCCCTGACTTTCACCTAATTTATCTTGAACACCTAGATAAACCAATAACTTTACAAAGAACATTATTGATAACAAATGGATATTTATATAAAGGAAAACAACTATACATTTCTCGATCTTCTCTTAGAGAATTCCTTATCACCGAGCTACATGTTAGAGGCATCGCTGGTCATTTTGGAAAGGATAAGACCATATGTTTATTATAAAATATATTTTATTAACCTTCATTAAAATGAGATGTTCAAAAATTAGTGGCTCAATGCTTAATTTGTAAACAGGCTAAAACTATCAAACAAAGGTTTGGAAAATACACTGCCTTTTCTGTTCCTAATAGACCTTGGGAAGACCTATCAATAGATTTAATTCTAGGATTACCTAGGAAAGCTCGAGGACATGATAGCATTTTTGTTGTAGTGGATAGGTTCTAAAAATGGCTCATGTTTTACCTTTTTCAAAAATAAATGATGCTCCTTATATAGCCAAATTATTTTTTAAGGAAATAGTGTGACTCCATGGTCTCCCTTTAACCATTATTTCTGATAGAGATGTTAAGTTTGTCTCATATTTTAGAAAATATTATAGAAATTATTAGGTACCAAATGAAAATTTTTTTTCTACCTTTCACCCAAAAACTGATGGATAAACTGTAGTCAATCATACCTTCAGAAATTTGCTTAGATGCTTAGTAGGTAAAAGTTTAGGAAATTGAGATTTACATTTACCAACCTCAGAATTTTTCTATAATAGTACTATTTCTAGAACTACAAAAAAATCACTATTTGAGATAGTTTATGGTTAAAACCCACGACGACCAATAGATGTAGCAAACCTACCATCTCATGTATATTCTGATGCAGCATTGTCATTTTTTGAAGATTTTCATAGCCTCCATGAAGATAACAGAAAGCAGATTTCTATAAGTAATTAAAACTATACTTCTAAAGCAAATCATAATAGTTCAATGAAAGAATTTAAAGAAGGTGATTATATATTGATTAGCATTCAACCTAAGCATTATCAAACCGCTAAATATATGAAATTACCTGCACGGGCTTGTGGTCCATTTAAAATTCTTAAGAAAATTGGAACTAATGCTTATCACCTTGATTTTCCTACTGATATGTTCATTCTTCCAGTTATTAATATTGAAGATATTCTATCATATGATGGAATTATAAAACCTCCACTTGTTCAGTCTAACTCTTTAGCAGGAGCTATAACACCATACTTGCAGAAGCTCTCTTTCTTTGAAGTTGACTATATTATCATCAAGGAAGCACCCATTAATCCAACTTCTTAACATTTTTTCTAGTTCATTGGAAGAATAATCCATCAGCTAAAGACACATGGTTGACTCATACTGATTTGGAGACTTTAGCCCCATTATTAGTAGAAGACTTCTTAGATTTCAACTCTATAGAGTAGAGTTCAATTGAGCTTAGGGGAGTTGATGTAGAACATCATGGGGATCCAATAATTAGAACTCAAGGTCCATATACAAGATCTCAAGCTAAAGCACAAGAAAATTCAAGAAAGAAGAAGGCTTAGCCCATTAGCTTGCTAAGGCCCATTTTATGATTTCATCTTTTTTTATTTATGTAATTTTTAATTTTCTTCTAGAAACTCCATGTTTGAAAGTTTGCATTTAAAAATTCAAAGCATAACATGTGAGGTGGTTGAATCCATATAAAATAATAGCATGTGAAAAGGGTGGTTGGAATAAAATAATAAGAAAATTTAATGCTTCACATTAATGTGGCCACTCACCTTTCCCTCCATGTTTTGAATTCTTTTCTTTTGAAAGATGCTTTTATGATTATAAATAGTCCCCCTTACTAGAATGAAGGAAATCTTTTGGAAATTATAAATTATTGAGTTATTCTTATGGTTTGAGAGCTTGGTGGCCAAACCTTGGCAATCCTTGGTGAGAGCGCTAGTTATCCAACATATCTTCTTCCCTCACCTCCAATACCTAAGTTCTCTTAATCTCATCAAAAGAAAGAACACCCACCTCTACCAGTAAGAGTATGTTTTCTTATGAAACAAATTATAATATATTCAACTAGATTTCCCGTAACATTAAATTAGGGTTTTTTAGATTTGTATTTGACTTGCTTGGAGCACAAGCCTTTATAATTAATTAACACCCTTACTCCCAATTAAGGTTAAAAAAATAATCATATCTTCCTAATATGAGTTAGTGTCTGGTGGTGTTTATGATATAGCATCGATGATTTTACATAAAGTGTATATTAGTGGGAGGGTTAAGACAAGCCTGATCAAAATCCCATAGTTCTATCATCCCAAACAGTCGTGCTACTAGCTCCCTAGTCTACCTAGCTAGGGGAAATAGTTCCTAACTGAAGAATCCTTATTAATAGCCATGAGTTGGGTCGTTCAAGGTGTTCTTACAGACCTAATGTGATATTTCTCTAAGATAATGTATTTTAAGTCAACCTTAGCTTAAAAAAAAGATTTTTGCCTATTAAATATATTACACATTTCATGGCTTAAGAAGCAAAGCCATTAGGGAATATATGAGCTATTATCATGATCGAAATATAGTGGAGTCATAAAGAAGCAAGCCACCCTGTCCGGGGGTTCTGATTATATTCCCACTTCATGTGGTGCTATTTGGCAGAAAAATCACACAGATAGAGAACACATGCCATGTCTTTACTAGAATGACATTATTTGAGTATGATCATAGATATATTTTATTTAACAATAGCTATTTGTGAGCAAAGATTTTCTTAGCTTATCATCCTTAACAAATAATGATGGATGGGTGGATATTTATTTATTTATTTATTTTGAATAATTAACTTCATTTAATTTGTACATATTTTCTCTAGATGAATTTTACAATCAACACGATCATTTTCAGGGAATAATTAAGTTTTGTTAATCCGGGACCCAATTGGGATATTAACCCACACAACATCCTCATATATTTAATTTAGATTTTGATGCATGTGTTGGGGTAGAAGTGAGTATTTATGTATATTTATATTGAAATTCGAAGATTGATTTTTCATTTTTATTTTAATCTTTAAATTCAGCCTGTATAGGCTATTTAGACTTTAGGATTGTAATTTGAATCTTTAGGTTCAAACATATGCAAATAATTTAAATTTATTTTATGTTAACTCGCAAATCATCCTCAGACATTTAATTTAGGCAATTGTTATTATGCCAGGGTCCATGCGGGTAATTTAAATATATATTTTTTAAACAGCTCAACATTGGAAACATAGTGCTTAGGTGCTTGATGGTGCTATGGCGCTATCAAGTTGGTGCTTGGTGTCAAATGATAAGTATTTTAGCATTCTACAATAGGTATTCGTATTCAAGAATTGAGTAGCACATAAGTGTTGATCATATGGCGACGTGGCACTAGTCAAGAGTTAGTTCAGAAAAACTTACAGACCAACATGCACATTAAATGGAAATAACAAAAATTTTTAGCAACATTGCGGTGATAGGTTAAAGTGCAACAATGTTCCATTAATACTTGATATGCCTTTTAGTCACAAAATTAATGACAATAAATATTCTTTTTGGGCACAGTAATCGACTCGATTAGCTGACCAGTGCCTCAACACTACATATGAGCACTGCAACACTGGTTACTTGTTTAAAAACCCAAAAGCTTAAATCCTTGGCACCCATATTTAACACTGTGGTGCTATGCCTGGTCTATAAATAGATGCATATGGCTAGGAAGAGAGGGATCATCACACCCTCAATCATAAGCATCTTATCCCACAAATGAGCTTTTACAACTCGGGTCAGAGAGTAAAAGAGATGATTAATGAATGCGGTTGGGTGAAGTTGGCCTACGAGAATAGTTCTTGCGTCATCCCTATATTACAAAAGTTCTTTGCCAAGGTGAAGGAGCACTAGAACAATAAAGTTTTTATTTGAGGGAAATTAGTAAGTATCGATAGCACTGCCATCAATGCATATTACGAATTATCAAATCTAGCATACGATCAATATCTTTCCTATTAAAATATTAATAAATGCCTTAATATTATTATTTGGGTTTCAATTCTAGAAATATAGGACCTCGGTGCTAGGATACCAGTACCATGGAACTATGAGATGCCTGCCTAAGCTTAATTTTCCTAGGGATGTAACACCTTTGCATTGGACATACAACATCGTAGTGCTATTTCACAGATGTCTATGATTCAATAGATTTTTAGAAAAAATTATAGTTTCAGTGGCATAATGCCTTAACAGTGCTAGTTTTCACAATTTTCTTAGTGCATTAACAACATTTTTCTTTTTTTAGATCCAAGATTGATGAAGGGAGGCTATTATTTCATACCGGCACTAAGTTCAAAGGAAGAATGGGGTATTTTAAGATAAAGCACTTTGACATTATTTTTAAAGATATAAAAACTTGTTTTAGCATTATGACACTAAAATGCAACATCATGGCGCAGTAAAGCTAATATCAAGGCTCGAAATATAGCCTCAGTGTTATAGAATAGAGCATTTTAAGATTTCATTCCTGAGAGTGAAGTGCCTCAGCACTATACCTCAACTTAGCGGTGCTACAAGATTGAATCCCATTTTGAGCTAATTCTTGGAGATTTTCATGGATTTTCATGAAAATTTGGTGTTATAACATCTTAGCAATGCTAGATTTTATATTTTTAGTGCTAATGCACTCTTCTCCCTTATTTTAGATCTAAGATCAATGGAGGGAGGGTGTTCTTCTTGCACTAGAACCAAGTTTATGAGCGAAGATATTTTTTAACATTCAAGATTTTGGAAATTTTAGTCTTAGGGAATGTTCCTTTTACTCCATATCTAAGGTCGATGGAGACATGCTGATTTTCTCACCAGACCTAAGATCAACAATGGAACCCTTTTAATTTTACTTTTTAGAAATATAATTTTGCATAAAAAAACAATTTTCAAAAATCTTTTACCTATAGTAGACGAGAGATTGCTCTTACAATGACAAAACATGTGCCTGTAAAGAGTACAAATGCTCTAGAAGCAAGAACTGAGCAAGAAGATAGAAGAGAGTGAGTGGAAGGAGAGAAGAGAGGCTAAGGGGGGATAATCTCCCCTTTTATAGGCAATTTCTTTCCAATAAAGTAGTTTTTTCTATTGTAACTATTCCCCCCACTCCCTTAGACAATTATTGTTATTGAGGATGGGATGGTGACTTTGCTAATTTTTTATTGAAAATTGAGGATTCGTGATAGCACCTCGGCACTAGTATCACAACACCATGTCATTGTGCCATTTGATTGGGTAACCATTAGGGGGCGATTTGAGCTTCTATATTCTCTAAGGTAGTAATAGTGCCTAAGCACTGAGATTGTAGTGCCATGGCGCCTCAATCCAAAATGTGTAATTTTCATCATTTTTCATTCACTTCATCATTCATTTTTAGATGTGAACAATTATTTATGTGAAAATAATTATTTTCATACAATTATTCTCCTATAATTCAGCTATATTAAAGATGTATTTAAATTTTTTAATATGGCATATCTAAAATGAATTGTTATTACAAATACACTAATTGTTTGAGTTGACATCAAGAGATGCACTTAAATCATTTGTAAATAATGTTTTAGACTTTAAAGTTTAGCAGACATTGTGAATCTTTTCAGTCAATGGTTTGTGATAACGAAGCATTCATAATATTTATTTATGATCATTTTTTGTTGGTTTCAATTTATCTATGATTGTTCACTCTATGATCTAGAATGCTTATGTAATTGATTTAGATGATAACAAACATCTGATTCAATGGAATTCATATTTTATTTCAAGTATTTTAGGAAGCTCACCTAGCTTAGTAAGCTCAGTAAAATCTAGAAATGTTAGGATCAGCTAGAGTAGGGCAGTTTGAGAATCTTCCTAGGTTATTGAATAATATGACAAACAAGAGCTCAATAATATGCAAATAATAGCTTAAATAATTTGACATCATTCATTTAAATTTTTGCATAATTTTTCTTATTTTATTTTCATGATATTTTCAATTACTCTTTAAATTATCCTTTTCAAATAATTCGAATACTTACATGAGTTTATGCGTTATTCATTACATTTTAAAGTTTGTTGGATTTGTTTCACACTTAATTAAGTTATATCGATGCTTGGTCTTATTAATTATCCATTTAGTTTTTGCATGAAATTAAAATTATTCTTTAATAATCCTAATTATTTCTTTCCTCCCTCCTATCCTTTTATTTCTTTCTCTCCTTTCAAAATTATCATCCTAATCTTGTTTTAGACAAACTTTCTATGGTGTTTTTGGCATGATAATTCATGTGAGATTTATTTAAATTTTTATTATAATATTTTTCTTTCTTTCTTTATTTTTTTAAAATTATTTTGTTTGAATTTTGGAATTAAATTATTTTAAATTTTAATAAATTTTTTTACCATATGTGTGCTAAATTAATTTTATTCTTTTATGGCTTGGCTTAGATGACCCTTATGCTTCATAATCTCATCATAATTGAATTAAGCTAGATTAAATCAAATTCAAATTCAGTAGCCTTGATTTTATGCATTTTCTATTTTAAGATTTTCATTTTTTCAATTATTGTCACCAACGCCTCTTAATTTATTTTTGATTGATTTAATTCATGTAAAATGATTCAAATTGATTATTAATTAAACACCCATGATATATTCTTGATGGATTGTATTGATTTAAATTTAATGCATATTTGAAAACACTTTGGCAGAAAGTTCTTCTTGAATTTTTCTCTTAATTTATTTTATTATTTTTATTTATTTCACTTACCTAAATGCCTCCCAATCAATCATAGTTGATTTAATATCTCCTATATTATATTTAAAAAGATTGAATTCCTCTCAGGAAATTTTTTGACCAGGCCCTTGCTTTTATTCAAATTATTTTGAATTAATTCTTTGTTTGATTAATTGTTTCATTTGATTTATGTTATTTAAATGCATTTTGTTTCCTCTCTTTAGACTTGGCTAAGCACTTCTTAGATAATTTGAGTTGGCTTCAAATATTTTCTTGAGGTAAATTGTTTGCACTCAAATTCTTACCAAAATAAATTTTCTTCTCTTTTATTTTTGCTTGACCAAAAATCATAATGAGCATATTGTCTTAATTTTATTTGATTGACTTGATTAATTTCTTTCCCTCCTCTCTCTCTCTCACTCTCTCTCTCTCTCTCTCTCTCTTGATTACTTGAAATTAAGCAATTATTATTTGAAATTATTTTGCCTGTGCTCATTTGTTTGAAATCAAATTCTTTCTTTATTAATCATTCCCTCTCATTATTTCCCTCCTCTTCTCCTTTGGCTTGGCAAAAATTCTCATAACTCCAACTTTTTTTTATAGAGGTTTTCTCCCAACTTTTTTCTCTCATGCTTCTCCCTTCTTAATCCAAACTCTTACAATTTGTTTTCTTAAAGCAATACTAGTGCAAAATCTCTTCTCATTCACATTGGCCAAAAGCCGCTATTCAAGTTTGTTTAGATTGAAGTGAAAAAGATCTTCTCATCTCTTCTCATCTCTAATAAATCTTCAAGTGGAAACTATCTTCAACATCCTTCAAGCTTCTCTTTTGTGGTAAAAAGAAAATTTCAAGTGATAGATCTCATTTCATACACATAAAAGGACTTGATTAATTTTTTTCCCTCCTCTCTCTCGAACATAAAGGACTTGATTAATTTCTTATCTTGAATATTTAAGTTCATTGGCTTGGCTTGAATGAAATGTTTTGTGTGCTTTATTGTTAATATATTCTCTTAATATTATTTCATTTCTCCTTCAAAAGATTTGAAAGAAGTTCTTCTTGGTTTGATTGAATTGATATTATTTTTTTAAGGCTTTCTTAAACATTGGTTTTCTTGGATTTATTTTTTCAAGAATTATTGCGATTCAACTTGTGTAAGTGTTTTCAAATTCATATCAGATCATTCAACTTCATAAAATGTATATATATAAGTATGTCCTCTTCTTTCTTTGTTATCTTAATATTGTTTAGTGGGCATAAGTGCAAAATTATTTTAAATTTTAAAGTTAGATATTTCAAATAGTATCTTCTTCTTTTTTTTTTTTTGAAATTGTGTTGGGATTGTACTTGCCCGATATAAGAAAATACATGTTGAGGTCATACTTGCACGGTGTAGAAAATTATGGGAGATTGGTTGTAATCTCATTTTATTTTGTGAATTCCTACTCATGGTGACTAAGTGTGGATGTAGGAGGGTTTTTGGGTTTAGCTAAACCATGTAAAAATATCCTTGCCTCTTATTTTTATTTTTTGCATTTTATTTTATTGTGCTTGCTTGCTTGGTGCTTTGATCTTTTATTAAAATTTACATATCTTTCTTTTGCAACGAAGTTTTTTATAAAACTCAAAATTAAGTTTTAACTTACAATAGTTTTTTAAAAATACCCAATTCACCCTCATCTTGGGTGCCACAGCCTCTTAATAATGATAAGCATCTTAAGAACTATTATTATAATGATATTGTTGATAAAAAATGGGGATTATGATAAAAAAATGTACTGGGATTGCCCATCATAGTGAGCGTGCACTCATGTTGTGGTACAAAATTTTAAGATTCTCAAACTTCTAGAGCTTTTTCTATTAACATGTAACAACAACTATGCCCACTGCTAATCAGCATCAATGTTTTTCATTAATTAACATGAATTGTCAATAATATTTAGTGTTATCTACCAATATTGTCCATTGCTAACCACCGTCAGTACTCACTAATGCTTATGTACTATTCATTTTCACCTAACATTGGATAGAGTTGATGCCTTCCATCCTATGTTAATGAACAACACTCACATCCCTCATCACTTTGTTTGTTGTCCTATCTTGCTAGCGACCGGAAAATATAGGCCATTGTAATTTTTAACTTATATGCTGAAATTGCTCGAAGTAGATTAGACCATATCTCACAACTTATCCCTTTTTGTGATATTACACATAAAATATTCTGTCTTTTAGCCAATAGATTACTCATCCATGAAAATTAAATTCCTGTTTAATGCTAAAATGATAAATTCACCCTCTTAGTTCAAAATAAAAGAAAATAATTTATATTAGTTTTATAACAATGAATATTTCTAAAAACACAAAAGTATTTGAAGTGGCTCAAGTAAAATCATATCAGCTAATAGCAGGTTAAAATGGTTGAATGGAAGGCACAAAACTTATAATCATAAATACAATACGGCATAAACAAAGTGGATGAGAGCTAAAGATTAATCATAGAATGCAAATGTTCGAAATTTATTTTGGTTAGTAAATTATGCCATTTTTTTCTGGATGATGAGCAATAAAGCCAACAGTGTGTGATTTATTTTCATATTTTTTATAAAAATAATAATCTCCTTCAAATACTATATCATTGATCCTCACACTTTGACTCATTAAATATTGCTAAATGTTTTATTTTTAAAACGACAAACTTAATGCATCAATTTGAAGGTTTTAAGTAGAAATGTTCCTTCGTGGTTATCAAAACTGAGCATTAATCTAAGGAAAATAAAAATAAAAATTGGCAGATTGCATTGACTGACTCAGGAGTGAAGCAAAACGGTGCCTCTTGCGAATTGGATTTGATATGCTTGTGACCCTACAACATTACGTAAGTTCGGACAAAAAGATGATGAGAATCGCGGCAATGGTCTCACTCCGGACCATTCGTGTAAATCCCTTTTGTCTGATTCCGATATTTTTTTTTATGTTGGAGGCTAAGAGCTAAAAGGTAAGACGACACTGGACACCAAATGCTATTTGTTTACTGAAGTTTAGATTAATTTCAGTTCACATCTGGATAGCATGCTGCTGGCCATAACGCTTCATGTCGTATATAATATACAGTTATTCTAATATATTATTTGTTGTGTTATAGCTGTTGCATTTTAGTTTGTTATATGGAAGTTTAAATCTATTATGCTAGCATTTAATTTGTAACTACAATGATTCAATGTAATGATTGACACCATGATTTGATAAATGTTATGCAATGGGGTAATTATTCTTATTAAGATGTGTAATAGCTATTAAATTATAATTTATTATGCTTAACATTATATTGAGCCTATTTGAACCATTTTTAATCATAGCTTAAGTTTTATTTGAACATTGTCTAAGATATATTCAACCATTATTCAAACATTAATCAAATATGTTCCAATCATGTTTGGACATGAGACTAAGTTATAAAAATGATTAGATGCGTCAAGCACTTCTTGTTCTTGTAAAAATTATAAATTCTTGGATCAATTATAATCCTTAATTCAATATGAATATTAGTTGACTTTCAATTGTTGTTATATATGCTAGAATTGAATAAGATTTAGAGTTTGATATAAACAAACTTTGAGTGAGCCTTATTCATTCTTTATTCAACCCTTGGAAAGTTATTTTGAATCATGTTCAAATCTTAGTTAAAGTTTATTCAAATATGTTTATCATCGATGCTTAAACCTATCTTCAAATGAGAGTTTGAATATGATTCAAGTAGACTTTGCACAAATTTAAAATTTTCTTGGATGTGGTGTCAATATTCCTCAAACTTTATGTGACTTTTGTTCGATGTTTTCTTTTTTTTGAGTCAAATCTTCAATCATGGTTTACTAAAATAAGCACTCAATAGTCAAAAGTTATTTAGCATGTAGTGAACTTTCATGTAAATTTTATTATAAAATTTTGTAATTTTGTGAACATACTATAGAATATATAAAGTGTATTTATATATGTATGATATGTCATCAAAAAATTCAACTAGTAAAGTAAGAATCTTGATGTAACTCTTGAGTTAAGAACTTTAAAAAATAAATTGAAGATCATTCATCAAATAATTTTAATAATTTATAGTCTAACTAAATGCTTGAATAAGACAGATCTAACAATAGCAAAAGTAGTCCAAATGAACCCAAATTAAACACTCAAAGTATAATTAGAAACTTTAAAGCATTAGTTGAAGTGTCAAATGATCTTCAAATATAGCGTGCTTATAGTTGAATCAAGTATATTGAATTCAAATGCCAATTAGTCTAAAATCACTTAATTTTAAGATTTTTAGGGCATTCAAATAATGAAAGAATGATCTATAATTAAAAGAATTATTATAAAATATCCAATGAAGTGTTCTAGTATTTTAGCTAAATTATCAAAAATAATCCTCCTAAAATTTAATAAGTAAGACTCAACTCTAAATCAAAAAGGGAAAGGATAAGATCTAAACTTGGAATCTAACCACCACATGCTGTCATTATCAACCACCACCATACAATTATATAGCCTTATTATTTTGAGGTTGTTATTATCTAACTTTTGTATAATTTACAACTTTATAACCTTATTTTCTCTAATAAAAGAGAAGTGTAGAATTTTTTAAACTTTTTCTACCTAATGAATTATTTTGACTGCGCTTGGTCACATGGTTTTTCAATTTTTGGGTCTCCCGTATAAAATTTTTGATATTTCTTTGCTATTGTCTAAGTGTGTGTTGAATCATTATGCAAAGCTAAGTCATAAAGTATATATATTAAATATTTAATTTATGCAAAAAATCCAAGAGCTAATATAATAAATGTTAAATTTTAATTTCACATAAATATGGGATTTTTATATCGTTGCAATTACTAATTTTTATTTTAATAATATAGACATGTATTTTTTATCATTTAAATATTAACAAAAAATATCAATAATATCTAACCTCATGACTTCAATAAATATCAAAAACCCTAACCTGTCCTAACCTATTAGCGTGACTTTGGTGAGCACTAGGAGGAAGTCTTGTTAAAGGTTCATTTTTAAAACTTACTTACATAAAATGTTTAACTCTTGTCTGACCTAAGGTAGAGACTTCTATCTTTATTTAGGATTATTCATTCTTCAGTAGATGTAAGCAATGGACTAATAAATAAATCAATCTTATTGATTAAATTATGTAATTGATCATGACATTTCTAGAATTTGTTTAATCATCCTCAAAATTACTCTAGAAAATTTTACACATAATTGAATTAAAAGTACCTTATGATCTTACCCTATCCGAGTCCTTAATCAAGCGGCCATCCCATTTAGTCAAACTTTTTAGTTATCCAAGATATTTAGCCTAAAGATATTCCTAACTTGGTCATGAATCAAATGAGCACTTGAACATCTTAATGTGCACCTAGTCAACTTTAAGGCCAAGAACATCAAATTTAACTCAATATGAGCTAACCCTAGGCCTAAGATGAGGTCAAGTCTTCTAAAAATTAATTATTAAAATTACCTAAAATAATATTTAATATGTTAAAACTATTTTAATGTAGATATTTGATTTATTAATTTTGGTAACCACACCCAAGTCAATTTATTTACTCAAATTGACTCATTTTTGCCAAGCAAAATTAAATTTAACCTTTATTGATTAAAACCATTGGATATATAAAGTCATCTAAATGTTTCAAACATGGTCTAAGCCTCTTTAAGATTGATTACCCCATGGATTAAGTCCAATTAATCAAAGAAGATGTTTAGTACCATTAAGTCCCATATCCTTATTTAACGATTAATTAAAGTAACATAATTGTTATAACCAATCAAATCCTTGAGAGTGATTGTAACTAAAGATGTTATTAACAATTTTTTGGTTCAACCTATATTGATTTGACCTTTCTATGGTGTTAAATTTAACCAATTGGACCATAATGCTCCCCTTTTGATCCAATTGAGAATTCCCATGGATATCATGAAATTAAGTATATCAAAAAATTAAGTCATTTCAAACTCTTAGAAGTGGGTTAGTCGTAGGTCTTTAGAATAATTTCATAGTACAAACCAAGTTGATCTTATCACTTCTAAAGAAATAAATTAACCTAATGGCCCAAAGTGCATCATATTTCCCAAAAGTGATGAAATGGGTCCATCCCATGGATTCCTTTATATTTTTGAAAACCTAATAATTGTATGATTATTTGTAATTCCACTATTTCCATCTTTCTAATATGTTAAGAAATATAATTAAATTGACATTGAGAAAACTTCATTAATTGGAAGATATGGGATTTATGTAATTCTTATAAGAATTTGCCATTTTACTTACTTTAAGTCTTTGATCTCTACTCCCCTACTGCTTACATGAGTTCTAAAAGCTTCACCCTATAAAAGGAAGCACATAACCATAGTTTAACCATGGTTTAATTATGAGGATGCTCAATCAGATTGTCATTAATTAGCACATTCTCTCTCATTATCAAAGGACTTCAATTTCACCTTCTCTAAGCAAAAAGATGATGTTTAAGATATTTTCCATTGATTCAAACCACATAGGTGAGCTCAACCACCATATTTAAGTCAAAGGTGGTCATACCTTAGTCGACTTAGAGATTTACCCTGCCCAAACCAATTATAGTGAATATTTTCTTACATTTCTTTGACAAAACCTCTTTAATTTAAGCAAATTTTGATTTTTAAATTTTCTTTGCCCCCTCTTTAGCCTTATTCTTTTCAATGGCATAGATAATTGAAAGGCACATTAAATCATGCATCCAAACTTTTAAGTTCTACCTTATGCTTCCTTCTAAAAGAATTCCCTTGGATTGGCTTAAAATGGAAGAAATTTTACTGTGTTATGCTCAAGCTGCTTCGACTAGAGTCTAATCTTTTCTCCCTATATAAGTCTAACTAGAGGTTAAAGATGATCTCATAGCCATTAGAACTATTTTAAATAGATTTTAGTTGCTCAAATTGTGCTAGATTATTGATTTATATAAACAACATATATACCTTAGATTTTCTTTAATTTATTAAAATAAACTTTTTGACTAACATAACAAAAAATATTACCATATATAGTATCTTAGATGAGATATTTAGAAAAAAAATAATCTTTTCTACATATTGATTCATTTTATATTATTTTAAAATTAATTCTTCTCTATCTTAGTTCTGTGATGCCTCAAATGGATTGAGGCAAATCTTATATTCAATAGAACAATCACAAATAACTTCTTAAACATTCTTAAAAATCTTAAGT
This sequence comes from Cymbidium sinense, assembly GCA_021442155.1. Classification (NCBI taxonomy): domain Eukaryota; kingdom Viridiplantae; phylum Streptophyta; class Magnoliopsida; order Asparagales; family Orchidaceae; genus Cymbidium; species Cymbidium sinense. Next base: position 55,638,007 of record CM038230.1, on the reverse strand, counting down.
CTATTTGAATCAAACTTTAAAGTTATGATTTTTTAAAGCAATAATTTAATTTTTAAAAAGCATATAAATAAATCAAAACATTAAAGCTTTTAAAAATTTCTAAAATTTTGCTAATGCATTTTTACTTAGTCATAAAATATAAAATTTATTTTGAAGATGATTTAATTAATTTTATTTTAAATAAAATCATTTTTATTTTTCTAAAAATATTAATAATGTCTAAAATTTTAAATAAGTGAATAATGGGTTGTTTTGTATAAAAATACATTCAAAATTTTTATTAAATGTTTTATAGTCAAATGCTTATTATTTAAATTTTTTTGTGAACTAACCACTACTGTTAAGTAGTCAATAGTTAGTGTAAAAATCATTAAAAATTCATCCATGAATCCTTTAGTACATTGTGTCAATGCTAGGGTGTTCCTTGGAAACAACACATTATATGGCTTAAATATGATGAAAATTGTGCAATGGTGGCTGTATCAGTGCTTGGGTACAATTTTAAATAAGGGCTCCCACATTTTGGACGGATATGGGAAATGGAGTTAATCCATGAAACTATAGTTTGGAGAGGAACATAGAATATATGTACTCTTACGGTTGAGTCTGATTTTATCTATGAATGAGGCTAAACCTACTTAGGTGCTCGGGAAGTAAGGTTATGGTTGATAGCACAATAAAGAGAAAAGTAAAAAACTATAAGAGATTCTACCATGTTAAGAAATTTGAGTGCAAATTACTCTCCTTTTCTTCAAAGAGGTGTTAAGTGAAATATTTGAGGGGAATAAGGCCAAGGTTATTCCCAAAAAGGAAAAAAAGTCCTAAAATCCTAATGAGCACCCTTCTATAGGGTTTGTATGGTGGCTTCTACATATGGTCATCATTCATGGATTAAATGGATAAGATAGATGATTCATTTATGAGAGGAAAATTCACAACAATAGATTGCCGAGTTTTCTTAACTAATAGATCCCAGAATTTCATGTGATGGTTAGTCAAACGTGCACTCTATATGTATAGTCATTTGTAAAGGAGTAAGTGGTCAAATTTGAGGTGAGTTATTGGTAATTGGACGCTTAGCAAATGTTCTATTCTTTGAGTGCTCGCCCTACATGGGGCGAGTCTTTGCCCTTGAAATGGGTCATTGTGCTTTAGCTATATTGACTTGGATCTTTTTCTTGGTCACATTACTTATGTGGCTTATATGAGTATACATTAAGCTCCTTGATTTTTTGCTCTTTTTTTAAATAACTCACAAAAAGGATAAGAGAATGAAAAAAATTGTCATAAAAGCTTAATCAATTAAAAATAGCTTTCTTATCATTAATTTTACATCATCTTCACTTTGGTCTTTATCTTTGTCATTTTTTCACTTCCTAGGCTATAAAAGGGATTTCAACCTAAGGAGATTTCTCCAACCCCGCTATATTAAAGAGTTGATACTATTCTTCCCTACATCAAGTTAGCCTTTGTTAGTAGAAAGGTGCTTGTTACATGATTGATTTTAAGAGGCCCCATGGTTATGTTGACCGAGTTGAAATCTAGGTGGATCTTCAAAGAATGAAGACTAAGAGACACGTAAAACCCACAATCACCTCGCCAGCTAAGTTCTATTGCCAGAATATTTTAGCTACAGAAAAAACATACAGTAGAAATATCATAACATGGGTAGAAATGAAAGAAATCCTAAGGGTAAAATATTATCTTAGAAATCATGATAAAAGACTCCACAAATAGTTGACTACTCCATGTTTAGTAGTAGAGTATATGAATGCATTTAAGGACTTAATAGTTTGAACCTAATGAACTAATCAACAGTGGAAAATAGCTAACAAATTTGTCATTGGATAAAAGAGGGATATTAGGAATGAAGTAGAGCTTCATGATTCTCAAATTTTAGAAAATGCTTTTCTTTATATTTTGTTCCTCGAAAAGCATAAGAAAGCTATATCCACATATAAAATGAAGTCTCAAATAACTTCTAAATATTCACCACCAGCAAAATCTAAAAAATCTACAGCTAAACCTAATCCTTCAACATCAAATAACTCTCCTAAAATGAACCCCAATGAGACTACTTCTAAAAATGTGAAAGAGATAGTTTACTTTAAATGTCATATGAAGGGTCATATGCAAAACCAATGTAGGTGAAAATTATGTTCCTAGATAAATTGGAGGATTTAGAAGAAGAAGAGTATGAGTCATTATAGCACCCAAGAGGGGGGTTGGGGTGGGTGGGATCTTAAATTATAACTTTTAGTAGAAAATTAATTTTTGATTTTATATTGATAAGATATAATTCTCAATACAGTAAAAAGTATAGTAAAGTAAAAAAGAGATAATAGGCACACAATTTTTATGTGGTTCGGCCAAACCCCAAAAATGGCCTACATCTATGCCTAGCGACCCCTGGCTAGGAAATCACTAAATACAAAATAGCTTACAAACCGTGCTCTCTTATAACTGGGCAAGTAAAACTCCCTACAACAACATGTACTCTCCTACCAATGCGTGAGTACAACCCCAATAAAAATTTTGCAGCACAAAAAAAAGTACAAAATAATAATTTTGTATAACATATATCTTTCACAAATATACCAATCTATCCAATTCAAAACGAGATCTCACGATTTATAAATGATCACTTTACAACTTATAATTTTGACAAGATAGAATGTTCACTTAATTTTGATAAGAATTAATAAAATAAATATCTTAAAGTGATCTTACTAACATGTTTAACTTATTATAATTTGCAGACTAATATACAAATTATTTTAAAATGAAATCACAATAGTCTGTTGAACAATAAAATAAATTTCAGCAAAAAATAATTTTAAGTTTAAGAGAAACTATAACAAGTATGTATATAACAATGTAAGAAAGACTAACTCTCCAATAAACTTCTTTTCTCTTAATTATTAAACAAATAAAAACAACAGGTTTTACTAAATTTCAGAAAGATAAAATTATTTAAACAAACGATATTAGTTGGAATAAAATGATAAGTGACAAATAAAATAATTTAACTTTTTATAAATTTATATTTTGATAAAGAAACTTTATATATAATAGATCTAGCATATACTCTAAAATTCTAGCAATAATATATTATATTTTAACTAAAATGATGCTTTTAATTAATGCAATTGATCACAAAATACTTAGATAAAATTAGTATATGATATATATCTAAGTAAACTAGTACGCTTTTAATTTAAAAGAGAGATCTAGCAAATATAAAAATATTTTTAGAACAAAAAATTAATTTTAAATGATTAAAATATACTCATAAAATAGATTTAAGAATAAATGATCTTTCAAATATGACTAATGAAGAAATATTTCAGGAAATCAAAAGGAATTTGTGGGAAGATAAAAATTTCAGCAAGTTGAAATAAATCCTACAAACTATCACAAGAGTTTTTCACAAAAAAATATTGATTGAAGAAACTTTGATGTGAAAAACTTAAACTTTGATGTCCAAAGACTAATCCAGTAAAAGGAAAAATTTTGAAAGAATAAATAGATGGTGAAAATAGTATGAACAACTAAAAGAGATTAATGGCCTATTTGGTACAGCTATAGCTATTTGAAAAGTAGCCATGAAGTCTTGAAGAAGTCGGTGAAAAGTTGTCACATCAAGCTATGATTCTATTTTGAAAACTTAGTTTTGAATCTACTATATTGTAGCTATTGGTGTAGAAATGACTAAAATATCCCTATGAGCATATGAGCTGAATAATATGAAATAGAATGATGAGTGAGGATAAATTCTCAAATGTCAAAACTATAAAAATGTGTGCCATTGAGTAGACTTGTTCAACATAGAAGATATCAATTCTTTAAAGGTAAGGTGCTTAGTCAAGTAATTCTCCTCTCAAAATTTATTGTAGTTTAACTCCATCAAAATATAAACACTATGAAGAGATGATGTAAAGTTAAACATTCAAGCCTAAAAGATATTTACTTTCAATACTCTACTATGAGATGATGTTTAAATGAACATAGATTATTTAAAGGAACATAAATAAGTTGGCTCTACTATGATCAAGTTCTATTTGCTGCAATGCTCCTTATATTCATGATGACTCTCTTTCCTTTTATTGGTGCGCCTCCACACTATCTCTACTACTCCATCTTTCTTAAAATCAAAATTCAAAATCCACCACTTCACATCCTAGTTTATACAAAAAATTCTCATTCACCACATAGACAACTATTCAATTTTTGATTGAAAAAACAAAAAAATATAAAAATGAAATAAAAAACTACTTTGCAAGTCTGTACCAACATGATAGAAGCATGTAAATTGCTAAGCCAATCAACTTTGAAACTTTTCACAATTTAGCAGCAAAGTAATACACAACATACTAATTAGATTTAAACATACGGGCATAAAGAGAAAATGCACTCAATTAGCCACATTAAAATCTCTTGGGAAGGTAGCAATGTAGAAATCATAAACAGAAGACATGATCTACACAAACTAAAGCTCACAAAGGGACTTGTTAAGAAAGATGAGGCTTACCTTCATGACGTATGAAGTCAAAAATAGAAGAGGAGTAAAGCAAAAGTTGGAAATAGATGAGGCTTCTGGATGTTCAAATCTCATCAATGCCCACAGTATTATGTCGGCAAAGAGCACGAGGAGATCGAAGAAGGCGAGATCAGCTGAGCAGAAAAAACCCTCATTATCTTCGACAAAAGATGTTTCGAGGGCACGGGGAGAGAAATCCTTTGCCACAGGATGGAATGTTAAAATGCGGAGGGGGTAATTTATGGAAAGAAATTCTATGACCATGTGCCGCTCCCCAAAGGATCGAGTCACAACTTCACGGTAGCTGCGGCTGGGATTCTCAAATTTTGGCCTCCTCCATTGGAAACAAAAGGACATATGGTGTAGCGTAAACTGTGCCACGTACGAACTACGGTCCCAAATAGACATTAAGATCAAGAAAAATAAACTTAAGTTATTTGATAAAGCTTGCTTAGTTGAAGGTGTTGAAGCTTCCAAACTAAGGATTTGATCTTACAATATTTGGAGAATATTTGGAAGAAAAATCTAAGAAATTTTCTCTTAAATTTACTAGAGAGATTTTGAATTTGAATGAGCAACCCTTTCATGAAGAGAATCAGAGCTACTTATAAGTAAGAAGGTCATTTTGAATTATTTCAAAGAAATATATTATTCTAACATCATCTTATCATATAATAATATAATATTCAATAAGAAATTGATTTATGTTCAATAAGTATTAAATTCAAATAGCCAAAAATCGGTTAGTCACATGGGCAAGTCAAAATAATCAAATATGGCTCTTAATATATTCAAAGCATGTATCATGCATTCATTATTAAAACCAGCTAATGTTTGAAAAATTATAATAAATTCAATTTTGAATCAAACATGGGTCATGTAACCTATCAAATTAAAGGAAACAAATCCAAGGAATCTGTTGGAGATGAAATATGGTCTAAATTCCTTGATTATAAAATGACTTTAACTGAAATACTAAATTTTAGGTACTTTTGTTAATTTTGAAATATGACATTTAAAATTATGATATAATTTAAATATAATCATACATATGTTTGTTATCATAAAACTTTTAAATTAAATTAAAATATTTATTTATATTAAGTATATAAACTAGTTACACTCAATAGTCATAATTAATTATCATTTATTATTTTGACAATTTAAATGATATGTATGAAGCATATAATTGAATGTTAATTAAATAAATATTTATATAAATTAACCTCATTATCATTATTTAAAATGAATAAAAATAATATGTTAAGTTGTGACCAAATTAATTCATGCTAATGAACTCATATGAACCTCTAAGATAGTTATAAATGCATATAACGTAAAATATTATTTCTTGAGCTTCAAGGTATCCATCTTGATCTATCTTTCATTCTTCTATACTTGCAATTCCAGTAAACATATTATGGGATGTATTGGATAAGTAATTAGCAATCATTATATCTGAAACACATTAAACATACATTAGAACATCCAAGCATATGTTTGTTATCATCAAAATTAATAGAATTGAACATGAGACTCATAAAGCCAACAAAGAAGATATTGAAGAAATACATGACAATACACCCTTATTTGATGAAGAAGTATATCCAAATATAGATGATCCAATATTAGTTATGAGATGTATGACTACTTCTATGGAAGATGAAGATTAGAGAAGGATGAATATTTTCTTTATGTATATTCTACGTAAGGAGAAGAGGTATAAGCTTGTAATAAATGGAGGTAGTGCTATAAATGTCATATCAACCCATGTTATCACTAGAGCCTATATGAAAATAGAACCTCACCTAAAACCATTCTAGGTAAGTTGGGTAAATCAAGCATCCCTACCTATTACTCACAAATTTCTTGTTCCAATTAAGATATTGATCAAATTTGGTGTTATGTTTTTCTAAGAAAAATAACTCATATCTTATTAGGAAGACCATGACTTTATGACTTGAATGTAGTCCATTATGGGCATGAAAATACTTATGTATGCCGACATAGTGAGAAAATAAATAAGTTATTCTTGGTAAAACCTACTAAAAAGAGGCCAATTACACCCCCTCATAGAATTCTTCTTGCACCTCCTCATAAACCCAATTCTGAACTTCAACTGAATCCAATCAAGGGAGGAATGCAAAACTCTAGTTGATAACAATATCACCATCCAACAATAAGGAGAATACTTCTGATATACATCCTAATACATGTGTATCTTTTAGAATTCAAATTACAACCTTAAGGATCTAGGTGCTTAATTAAAGAGTTCAATGATCCTACTTATTTATTCATCTTGCACCATCAAAAAATCTCCACCTATACTAAGATGAGCACACACAGATGTTGTGGTCTTAGATATATTATTTGAATTCATTAACTTAATTCTCGATGACTTGCCTAATGAGCTACCACCATTAAGTGATATATAACATGCGAGATCTGATTCTTGGTTCTCAAATACATAATTTATCTCATTATAAAATGAATCTAACAGAGAACGCATAGTTAAAATAATAAGTAGATAAACTCATAAGGATGAGTTTTATACAAGAAAGTTTTAGTTCTTGTGCTACACCTACTCTTTTAACTCTTAAAAAAGATGGAACTTAGAAGATATGTATTGATAGCAGAGTAGTAAATAAGATCAGAATAAAATTTAGGTCTCTTATACCTAAGTTAGATGACACATTAAATCTTATTTTAGGACATTATTATTCTCTAAAATTGATTTTAAAAGGGGATACCACCAGATAAGGATTAGACTAGGTGATAAATGGAAGATAAGCTTCAAAACTATTAATGGTCTTTATGAATGGTTAGTCAAGTCATTTGGTCTTTCAAACACCCCTAGCACAATCATGAGACTGATAAATACTATTTTCATATTATTTATTGGTCCATTTCTTGTAGTCTATTTTGATGGTATTCTTATCTACAACGTAGATGAGAAGTCACATCTATGTCATTTAAAAATTATCTTAGAATAGTTAAGGTCAGCAAAATTATATGTAAACCTTAAAAATAATTTTTTTTTTGTAATTGAGAAATCATTTTTTTAGGATTTTTGTATCAATTAATGGATTAAAGGCTGCCCCATCAAAAATCAAATCTATTTTGGTGTGGTCAACTCCAAAATCTTTTACAGATATTAGATGTTTTCAAGAATTAGCAATTTTTAATTAAAAATTCATAAGAAACTTAAGCACTATTGTAGCTCCTATCATGGATAATCTAAGGAAAGATTAATTTATGTGGACCGTAAAAGCTGAAAGAGTTATGACCTCCTCACCTATCTTACGACTTCTTGATTTTAACGATATTTTTGAAGTGATTAGTGATGCATCAAGTATTAGAATAAGTGAAAAACAAAGAGTTTATTTTGAACACTATTTTAATCAAAAAAACCATCCAATAACTTCCTTCAACGAAAAATTAAATGAGGTTAAGAAAAAAAATTTCACTTATGATCAAGAGTTTTAAGCAATTATTCAAACTCTTAAGTATTTGAGGAATTATCTATTACATAAAGTGTTTATTTTGAACACTAGTTTAGTCTTTCAAATGCCTTTAACACATTCATCAGACTAATGAATACTATTTTTTAAATTATTTATTGGTCAATTCATTATAGCTTATTTTGATGATATTCTTATTTTTAGCTCAGATGAGAAGTCACATCTATGTCATTTGGAAATGGTCTTAGAAAAATTAAGGTTTGTAAGATTATATGTAAACCTTAAGAAATATTGTTTCTATCAATGTGAAGTCATGTTTTCTTAGGATTCATTGTATTTTTTGATGGATCAATGGCTGGCTCATCAAAATCAAATCTATTTTTAAGTGTCCAACTCTAAAATCTTTTATAGATGTTATATGTTTTCAAGGATTAGAAACTTTTTATTGAAGATTTATAAGAAACTTTAGCATTATTGTAGCTCCTATCATGGACATTAAAAGGAAAGATAAATTTGTATGGACTATATAAGCCAAAATAGCAATACAATGAAGTAAAACTATTATGATTTCCTCACCTATCTTAAGGCTTCCTGATTTTAATGATATTTTTGAAGTGACTTGTGATGGATTAGGTATTGGAATTGGTGAAATGATAAGTCAAAAATCATCCCATAGCTTTCTTCAATGAGAAATTAAACGATGCTAAGAAAAAATATTCCACTTATGATTGAGAGTTTTATGTGATTATTCAAACTCGTAAGAATTGGAGGCATTATCTAATACATAAGGAGTTTATTTTGAACACAGATTATCAAGCTTTAAAGTTTAGTCATGACATTTAGTCTTTTAAATGCCCCTAGCACATTCATGAGACTAATGAATACTATTTTAAAACCATTTATAGGTCAATTCCTTATAGCATATTTTGATGATATTCTTATCTATAGCCCAGATGAGAAGGTACATCTATATCATTTAGAAATGGTCTTAAAAAAAGTAAAAGTCAACGACATTATATGTATATCTTAAGAAATATATATATTTTGTCAATGAGAAGCCTTTTTTTTTCTTAGGATGCATTGTATCTGATGATGGAATAAAGGATGACCCATCAAAAATCAAATCTATTTTAGAGTGGCCAACTCTAAAATCTTTTACATATGTTAAAAGTTTTCATTGATCAGCAACTTTGTAATAAAGATTTATAATAAACTTTACCTTTATTATAGCTCCTATTATGGACATTCTAAAGAAAAATAAATTTATGTGGACCACAGAAGCTGAAAGAGCCATGCAACAAATTAAAACTCTAATGACTTTCTCATTTTAATGTAGTTTTCAAAGTGACTTGTGATGCATCAGGTATTGGAATAGGTGGAATACTAAGTTAAGAAAATCATCCCATAGCTTTCTTCAACGAGAAATTAAATGAAGCTAAAAAATATTCTACTTATGGTCAAGAGTATTTTACAATTATTCAAACTTTAAAGCATTAGAGGCATTATCTATTACATAAAAAGTTTATTAGGAACACCGATCATCAAGCTTTAAAGTTTATTAACTCCAAAAAAAAATTAAAATTATAAACACGCTGTTGACCTCACTTTTGGAGTGAGGATTCAATCCTCCCATCTTAGGTCTAGGGGTCTTCTAGACACTAAGAACTCTTTAGTCATAAGATACTTTTAGTGGTTAAGTGAACACTTAACATAAGCCTAGAGACTTAGAAGGATTAGCCATAGGATTAGGCTATGCCTTAGGACTTTGGAAAACTTACCAAGCCTATAGCCTAACCAAATCTATGCCTATCTCCTTAGCAAAATTCCAATCTCAAATCAATTACAATTAAATTTAATTGAGTCCCAATTCTATCCAATCCTCAAGCCAAAATCAAATCCAAATAATTTAAACCTAAGCTGATGATTTAATCATATGGACTTAGCCAAAAAAATCCCTTCAATCCAAATCAAACTCAATTGATTTTCTCATGAATCAATTCAATCCTTCAATCATCATTCCAAGCCAAATTAAATCTACAATCAAAGACAATCAAGACAAAACCAATACAATCAAAGCGAATCAACCCATTTGACTTGAAATACTCAAATAAGAAAAAATCTATTTGAACTCAAATAAATTGCATCCAAAGTTCTAAACCAATACCAAATCAATATCTAAACTCAATTCAACTCAATTCAACCCAAGATCAAGCCAATTAACCCATTTAGGCTCACTTGACCTAAAGTAACCTAAAGACCTATTTGAACCAAATTTTAATCCAATCCAAATTGGATTGAACCAAACCATCCAAAACCTCCTATGATGATTGTTGATCATCCTTGATTGATCAATTGAAATCAATTGGGTCAAACCAAGTCAATTTTCTCATGTGACCAAATCAACCCACTTAACCTACATGAACCAAATTAATCAAATTTCATCCTAAGCCAAATTAATTAAAACCAATGATTTATACGAACCTATAATCAATCCTTGAACATGAATTGACTGTCAATTGAGCAAAACTAAACCCAATTAGCCCTTTGACCCAAGTTGATCCAATTTTACCTTAAAGGATAAATTGGGTCAAATCAAAATCCAACCCAAATGAGTTGCAACCAATGGCTCAAGTTCATTGCAAATTGTTTATTGAACATGATCAAAGCCTTTATTGAACCCAATTTACCTATTTAGCCCAAATTGACCTAAAGGGTCAATTTGGTCTAAATCATCCCTAAATCCAAATTGATTGAAATCAAAGACTTCAATCATCTTCAAATGATCAATTGAACATGAACCATTGCTTTGCCCAAGTTAATTTGGCCAATTTGGCCAAATTGGTCAACTTGATCTATTTGACCCATATGAACTCAAATGGGTCAAATCCTAACCAAGCCAAATTAAATCAAACCAATTGCACCAAAACATTCCAAACACTCATTTGAACTTGACCCAAGCCATGGTTTGACATAATTTGACCAATTGATCAACTTGACCCAACCTAGCCCAATTTGACCTACTTGGGTCAAATTGAGCCAAACCTATTCAAACCTAGCCCAAATCCAATGAAACTTAGCATGATCCTTCCGTAAGTCACCATGGGTCAGCCCAAGTCAAACCCAACTCATGCTTGACCCGAATTAACCCAAAACCCAATGGGTCAAGCTTGCCAAATGGGCTAAATACCCAATTTGAATGGTCAAACCCATTCTCCTCCATAAGGCTGCCTCTTAGGCCTCCACCTAAGCAAGAGGGACATAGGCTCACCTAACCCAAAGGTGATTGGGCCATCCATAAGCCAAGTGGAGGTGAGTTCAGCCCTCTCCTCCCATTGGAACATTTGGGAACCAAGGACTCCTACTTCTCCTCCCATGGCAGCCACTCCCCATCACTCGCCCACTCAAACTAAGCCAACTCTGCACCTCCCTACCACCCACGACCACCTGCAGTGGCTGGACAGCCACTACAAGTCAAATGAATCTTGTCTATCTGATCTAATGGAGGAGGGGGTATAGCCCCCTCAATTCATTCCAAACTGAGCAATTGAACATCCTCAGAGCCTTAGCCAGTCAAAAATGAGCTGCCAGAGCTTCCTCATGAGTTCCCTAAGCTTCCTCATTGTCGAAAAACACCTAACAGAAAAAGGACAAGCATCAACTCTGTCCACCTCCTCCAAAATTCAAACCCATTCTAATTAACTCTTCCCACACGTTCACCAAGCTCTGGTAAAGGGAAACAAATGCTCCCCCAAGCGATTTGAGCATCGAAAGCCCTCCCAAGCAAAACTCTAGCAAGGATGCTAATGATGTTTGATCCACAGAGTCCCTAGAAGGAATCAAGTGCCATCTTCTTAATAAGCCTTTGCCTCTTTAAGATGAAGCTACCTCAGTCGGTTCACGGCCAGTCCGAAGGTTTGGTGAGGTATTTTCTAGTAAATTGAGTATTTTTCAATTTTTTTAGGCCTTTTCAAAGAAAAAGGGAATGTTCTGTGAATAAAACTATAGAATCCTTATATATCACAATTGTGAAGGTGTGGAATCGATCCCAAGCCTCCCTGAGCTCTAGTGAGCTCAATTTGGGTGGAGGAAGGTGGACAATGTCTATTTTCTGTTGCTCGGGGGATGATAGATCATCCGCCATCCATTCCGCATGATTAGAACAGATGGCCATGATCTCTCGTTATATTTAATCTCAAATTATCCTAAAGGAATGACAAGATTAATCTCCATCATCCGATCTAAGATCGGATGGCAGAGATAAAAGCACGTCTGCCGTGACCATGTCAGCGCTAAGTTAGACAGTTTTAAATAACCAATCCTATGGCACCAAGTGAAAAGTGTGCCACGTCAGTGATCCGTGTGGCGCCGATAGGATTAGGCTTAATTAAGGCTTAATTATCCTTTTTAATCACTAAAATTTAAAAAATCATAACTAATTGTAAAAAATCCAAAAAATACAAAATAAATACTCATTTTTAAGGTATAATAGAGGAGATTTAATTACAAATACTCCCATTTGATTTGGAATAGTAATTAAGGATTAATTAGGGTTTGAATGCATACTTAATTAGCTTAATTAAATCCTAATTACTTGGGTAATTGATTCCAAACTTGGGGAATTGATTCAATAACCTCTGCCTCCCATGGTTTTCTTAGAATTTATTACCTAAGTAATTATGGAAATTGATGTTTCAAACCCTATTACCTTCTTTAATTAATTTAATGATTAATTAACATTCAAAATAATAATTAATTAATTAAATAAAGCTTACTAATTTAGTGATTATAAAAAAAGATCTTCGTAGAGCTTAGGCTGCTAAGCTTTGAGGCAATAATTAAATATTTTTTACTTATTAGAAGGTTTATTTATATTATCATCTTATATGAAAAGGTTTAATTTTTAGATGTCTTCTATTATGGTATATGTTTTCTCTTGATTACAAGATGAATCAACTAAGATTAATGAGAATTCTAACTTATTAAATACCCTTAAGAAAGATAATTTCTCGAATGAATTGGATCTTATAGTTGAGAAAAAAATTAAAAAAAACCTTTTCTCACAAGTCATTAACAATCACTTAATATGATTAAGCTTCATTTCATATCTCTTAAAAGATAAGGGCCTTGGTTAGATTATAAACATCAATTTTATTTAACAGTAAATGGAGGATTGCAACTTTTGGAAGATTGTAACTTTACTTTTCTCACATGTTCAAATCATTTGTGGCTCATGATTAAATTATTAATCAAATTAAAGAAGCACAGGAAAGGATAATTAAGTAATTTAATTAATGATTCAACTTACTTAATTAATAAAATTAATTTAATTATCTTTCCTTAAAATAATTATGATTACTAATATGAGAATGGGATCAAAATAACAAATAATTTCCTTCCTTTTTAGGTTTAACTCAAATCCAAAATTAAATTAATGATGAACTTTGGTTTTGTTTAAATAATTTTATTTGATATGATTGTCCTTATAAATTAATGTATTTGAATGAACCATGTGTTTATATTTATTTATTACTTTCCAATCACTTCTAAATGTTGTATGTCATATCAATCCATGCATACATGTTTTCAAATGTAAGTGAATCAAATAGAGTTTATTTGTGTAAGCTTACATGTGTTGGCTTAACTTAATGATATGTGTGGATATTATCACAAATAAATTCAAATCTATTTTCCAAAGCTTATACATTGATAATAATATGTGGAATCATGATAGATATAAACACATATAGGACTTGCATGTGCATATAGCTTAGTTATGTGAATGTGAAGCTCTCTTTCTTGAATTCATATATAGATTTACAAAGGTTTGAATGTTAATGGGTATATAGTCTAGACATCTTGAGAATATGAGGCTTTAAGTATCCCCAAGGAGGTCATTTGATTATCTCACTTCCCTGGTTAACAAAGGCACGTACCCATTTGATTTCATTCTTATGTATTTTGGCATTAGAATTTAGATAAAGCTTTAGTTCATGTTCATTAATGATCTAACCAATGAAAAATACTATCTTTGCATGGTATTTATTCTTCTAATTCTTGTATACATTAATATGTATCTAAGATAACAAGTATATAGTCTGGACATCCCGGGAATATAAGGCTTTAAGTAGCCCCGAAGAGGTCATTTGATTACCTTACTTCCCTAGTTAATAATGACATGTATTTTCTGACATCTTTTATACATGTGTATGTGTATGAGATTAAAGAATGAAAACCCTCTCTTTTTCTACTAAAAATACATGCACTCATAATTATCTAAGTCACTAAAACATGTAGTATGTGGATATAAAGCTTCTTTCCTCTATTCATGTATATGAATCTACATATGATTGAATTTTAATATGTATATAGTTTGGACATCCCAGGAGTATGAGGATTTAAGTAGCCCCAAGGAGGTCATTTGATTATCTCACTTCCCTGGTTAACAAAGGCATGCACTTATTTAATTTCATTCATATGTATATTTGTATTAGAATTTGGATAGAGCTTTAATCTACAAACATAAATAATTCAATTAAGAAAAATATCACTTTTTTGCATGACTTTCATGCTTATAGTTATGTATACATTAATATATATTTAAGATAATACCTATATAGTATGGACATCCCGAGAATACGAGGCGTTAAGTAGCCCTAAGGAGGTCATTTGATTACCTCATTTTCCTAGTTAACAATGATGAACTCATTTATATATCTTTATACACATGTAGTATACATTCATCTAATGCTAAACAAACATGTATGCATGTAAATAACTTGAAATATGCTATGTGATAGTAATTCAATTATATTAATCCTAAGATGCCTTTCATATTGAATAGGATTATTTAAAGTTAACTTAAACTTAGGATTAACAAGAAAATATTTCGATGCTAAGGAGGATGAAAGGGGTGAGCTTCTTTTCTCTCTTTATAACACTAAGATGCTAAGTATAAATCAAAGGAAACTAAGCAAAATATAAATTAAAATTCACAAATCAACTAATCCACTTGAAATGAAACCAACCATCATGATTAAATTAAACTTTCCAAATCTAGAAAATCATACTCTAATGCTTAGTAAGACATACTACATAAGGTATTAGCATACACATTAAAATTAATTCACCACTTCTTAGTCCTAAGTTAGGATGGTGTATATGTGATGTATCTTTAGTTTTGTGATGTAATGTTTTAGACTGGATGTTAGGGTGTATGTTTCGTAGACTAGATGTTAGCCTGTTCTTATCCTAATGATGTTTTCTATAGGGGATTATGTTTAAGGGGCTCTTTAAAAATAAATATGAATGTTCTCTTTACAGGTTGCTTAAACCCCTAAGCATAATCCAAGTTAGGATAGGTGGGCTTGGTAACCCATATATAGGGTGCTAGGTCCAAAAAATATAACTGCTTGGGATTGTATGTATGTTTAGCTAACCTTTATTTTGTAGGTGTGGTTAGATTTAGTTTTCCTATACAAATGTAATTTTTGCAATAAGAATTAGTGATAGGGAGATTTAGAGGGTGCCCCGGATGCTTTGGAGTAAATCAAAACCAAATAAGAGCGATGATATGATGATGAAGAATATAACATCCATTTCTAATTATAATTATTCTTTATTCGGTTGTATAAAGGTAGAGCCCAATTTTCTCTTTTAGGTAAGTTTGCGCATTACCTTCCCCTTTATGTTAGTTTAAAAAAAGATTTGATGTTATGTTTATAGATTTCATGTTTTGATGCTTTCATGGCCGTAGGCTCTTATAAAATAAGTTTTCTACCCAACTAATAACTCATAACGAATTTTTAAAATAATTGATAACCTCACTATAAAACTTAGGATCTAAACAAGATAATTAAAAGATTTAGCAATCCCATGGCAGTATGGTTGTATGTCTCAGATCATGCATGTTATGTTCCTTCCTTCATGAATATGGAAGATCTCCATCCTTGCATGATAGGAGAATGCTTGACCTGCTAGGGCATCACTTGTGGTGGAGAACACCTTCTTCTCACTGATTTAGCCAATAATTAATTTCATCATGCATTTAGGCAATAAAAATCTCAATCCTTTGTATAAAATATTGTGTAAAAAAATGGAATAAAATTTGAAAAGATTTTGCATTTTAAACTAATTCAAATGCTCATACCACTCATGCTCTAGTCTCTTAGGGAGTGAGTTTATGACTTTAGTCTCTTTCCAATTAAATAACAAGCTTAACCATCTTGCAATTACATAAGATTGGCCTACATTATTTTGAATTGTAGGTGTTAACTGGTAGCCATTCCAAGCGGTTGTAAGTCCAGAAGAGTCATATGGTTTACTCTATCTTATGGAAGTAAACCATTATGTCCCCTTTCTGTTAGATTTAGGTCATGTTTTAACTTGTGTTAAGGATCCCTAGATTTAGGATCCAAGGTTGCTTATTTTTGTCAAGCATAACTCCTCACCTCTTAGGTATTTCCACAATCTTGTGTTGATGGATTATAAGCCCTAGCAAACTAATAAAAATTCAACTAAAATAAATGGATCTCTTCACTTTCAAATATATAAAGCCCTACCATAGGATAAATTGTAATGCTCACTAGGCTTCCTAGTATCATGAGCATCCGCTACTTATCTTCCTTTGTTATCCAAAATAAGTCTTTCCACTTGTTCTATCTCACTTGATTTTCCAAACATAACCAATACTTTGATAGTCTTAACTTTGAAAATTGTGGAGATAATGATTGCCTACTTTAATCGAGAGTATTCTTTAGGAATCTCATTTCCTAGGATGTACTTAACTATAAAGGCTTGTCTCCATTGGGAACTTAAGAACCTAGCATAAAATAAACCCTACTTTACTTTTCTATGTAAATTAGGAGAAAAATCTTTGGTATATTCAAAGATCCATCATGCCTTAGGAGTCCTTATTAAGTGATTAGGTCCATCATAAGGTGATATCTCTATCTTTCATGATAGTACATTGTACCTCAATGTTGCACCCAATCACATCAATAAGTACCCCCTATGATCTACGTGGTGTCCTTGGTGCATCCAAAAATAAACACCACACACACTAAATGTGGGTCAAATATCTTCAAGACTTTTTTCCTTTATGTTCAAACATAAACTTGGAATAGAAACAAACTAGCTGATGCTCTACCTAGAGTATCTTTGAAGGTTTCATTCTTTGAATTTCAAATTTCTAGATTTATAAGTTTGAAGGAAGATTACAAGATTTGCCCTAAATTTCATATGATATACTTAGAATATGAATCTAAGATCTTAACTTTTGATAGCTCCTTAGTCATTCTAAATGGATATCCTTACAAAGGAAAGCAATTATCAATTCCTAAAACATCTCTTAGGAAATTCCTTATTTTTGAATTACATTCAAGAGGTATATGAGGATATTTTGATAAATTAAAGATCCAAATATTAATTGAACAAATGTTTTTTGGGCCATCTCTAATAAGAGATATTGAGTGTACAATTTCTCAATATTACACTTGCCACCAAGCTAACACTGTCAAACAAAGGTCATGTCATTACACTTTCTTGCCTATTCCTTTATGATAGGAAGACTTATCTATATATTTCATATTAGGTTTACATAGAACACCTCACGAGATGAGAATATCATTATTATAGTAATCAATTTTCTATGATGGCACATTTCATTCCCTATTCAAAGTTAAATGATGCATCTCACATAGTAAGATTATCCTTTAGAGAAATTTTTAGGTTGCACATAGTCCCATACATTATATTTTCTAATAGATATGATGTTAAATTTATATCCTATTTTTGGAAAACTTTATGGAAACTAATGGGAACACAATTAAAATTATCATATGCATTTCACCCATAAATAGATGGACAAATAGAAGTTGTCAATAGAACATTAGGAGATATACTAAGGTGTTTAGGTCACAAAAATATAAGAAATAGGAATTTAACATTACCAACATCTTAATTTTCATATAATAGTTCAGTTTCTAGATCAACCCACAAATCACCTTTTGAGATAGTTTATGGATAGAACCCTAATTTTTTTTGTTAACTTACTACTGCACTTACGCATACATCTTTTCGATTCAGCATATATATTTGCATGTGATTTTCATTGCCTTCATGAAGACATAAAAATACAACTGCAAAATCAAAATGTAAGTATGTTGAATAAAAAATAAAATAAATTTATAAAGGATATGAGATAAGTGATTATGTATTGATTCGTATCCATCTTGAGAGAATTCTTTCCACCAAATAAAAAAATTATAAGTGAGAGCATGTAGGCCATTCAAAATTATTAGGAAACTTCATACTAATGCTTATGTTCTTGAATTACCCCATCACATGTTATTAGCCCTATTTTCAATGTGGAGAATCTAATATATTTCGAAGGAGTTACCCAACCTCCGAATTAGTAGGATGATACTTTTGCTGGAATAGATAAAAGTTAATTTCAGGTACCTATCAAGCCAACATTCTTTAAGGTAGAGAACATCATCATAGTGAAGGCACCCACATTTGATAGTACTAGTTAGAGATTCTTAGTTAGGTGGAAAGACAAGGCACCAAATGAGGATACTTGGATGACTTTAAAAGAACTACAAAGCTTCATCCCCAAACTTCTTGAACACCTTTAGCATCCTAACTCTTTAGAGAAGAGTTCTTTGAAGCTTAATACAGTTGATGTTGGACATCAAAGGAGAAAATGGCATGTCACTAGGTTCCAAACCAAAGCTTGAACTTGGAAGGACTTTTAACTATTATGTGTGAAATCTGAGTGAAATACTCTTGCTTGGAGCTTGGAGACCATCCCTTTGAGTGATTCAGTTATCCTTTATTACAGTTCTACTTAGGTGAGTGGAAGATCTTCATCTCTCTTCCACTTTGGTGAGCGAAAGATCTTCAGAGCATTTCTCTTCCTCCATCCACTATGGTCTTCACGCTTCCACCAATATATGGTTAAGATAGCTTTTTTATATGCTTAAATTCAAAGTATATGGTATACAAAATCTTCAATCAAACAAGTCTATGATGATAATTATTAGCTTAAATAATGTATAATGAGATGTGTATTAAATCAATTAAAAGCATGTGAATGACCAAAATTACTTTTGATAATGATTACATCTAGTTATTTAATAAACCTTATAAAAGTAATTAGTAGTGTAATGAAAAAAATTATTTATTTAATGAAACATTATGTCTTTTATAGAAAATAGAAGAGAATAAAATCATAGATACATATCCACTCATCCCTCAAAAGAATAAAAAATAAAAATGGATACATGAAATACAAGCATAATTTGAAATGGGGAAAATGCAACAATTAAAACAAAATAAGCTACTAATTGACTTCTAGCTTCTTCTTATCTCTAAATAATCAAAATATTCATAGACAATGAGAAAGGTAATGCAATAAATAATGATAAATAGGATTAGCATATGATGTAAATTTAAAATTTACCTCATTCTCCAATACTCACTCAAACTCCAAATTATTTTCAATATGTGAAAATTGAATAAAATATTAAGTGTTAAAAAGCATTTGGTATGGAGTGACTTCTCGAAACATGAGTGTTACTCATAAACCTTAAATACAAAATTTGTGTGCAACTAATATTGTGATGTGGAATACACATTTATTAAGTTTCTTAAGAAAGTGAGGATGGGTATGAGGAAGCTAGATTTGTAGTGGAGTTTACATTAGGAATTAAAAAGTAGTCGACCACCCTAAGACATGATAAACTCCAGAGCTTGATACACCTTTTCTTATTAAACACAAAACTACATAACTCCAATTGATGCAAAATAATGTGAAAATATATGTTAATAGGTTTTGTTTTATTATGAAAAGTTTTACAACCTTTCCAAGGGGTTTAAGCAATTATTTTGGATTTTCTCCTAAGACTGATCATAAAAGAATTTGCTTTAGCAAACAATACCAATGTTGAATATAGATTTTTGTAAAATATAATATTATTTAGTTTATAAAAAATAAAACACTAGACATGTAGATTTCTTGCTATGATATATGATTATTGACTCAATTCCAAAAAAATTATGCTAACTTATTGAGTGTAATAACAAGACTATGTCTTGCTAACTTAATTTTGAGAGAATTTTTTGAGGATAAATTATGGATGATATTTATTTAGTAGATAATAGAGTGTTGATAAAGAATATAGTCAAAAATAATAAGGATTAATGATAAATATATAAACTAATCACTCACTAAAGTGACTAGGTAGGAATATATCATCAATTCATTCCTTGAGAGGACAACCACTAAGCCTCTTCTCTTCTTGGAATTGAATCTAACTCTTCACTAAATCATCAACAATACTCCATTACATAGCAACATAAAAAAAAATATATGTTTCAACCCAAATTAGAAAATTAGGAGAAGAAAATAGGGATAGGCTGCAAATTGTGCAAATGAGAAGAAGATGGTGATTACACATACGTAATCACCTAAAAATATTTGAATACCTCCATGGATAGGCCAAAAATGAGTTAAAATTAATTACTTAAATAAATTTAAAAATAAAATATTAATTTTAAAATTAAATTACAAATCATCTCTCCTCCTTCTAAAAAGATAAACTTTTAAAATTCAAAATATTAAATTTCAAAAATTATGATTTATATTAACATAGTCTTGCATAACAACCATAATATAATCTAAATTACAAACACTACATAAATTTTATTAGTACTTCTTATAATAAACACTTACTTCATTATGGTTTCCTCCTTATTTAGAACATTAGTTGTTGGTTATATTCATTCTCAATAAGGTCCTTGTGCCATTTCAAACTATTTCTTCCATGTTGTTTTCCTTCTTCTATATTGAAAATAAAAATTAAAAAGAATTAAAAAAAGAATTATGAATATATACATATAGAAAATAATAAAAAATTTAGAAAATTAAGTTGTTTCTCTGAAAGCACATGGTTTAACACTCTTAGCCAAAATTTATATTCAAACTTAATATTACTTAAGGTCTTTTAATATATTACAATATCTTAAACTTATGGATATTATTGTGCATTTATTTTTTTAAAAAAGTTGTTCATTATAAATCTGAATTGCTTCATAAAAGTAGATTTTCTTTAGTGAAATGGCCTTAACCATTAAGATCATACTTTACTTTTGAATAGATTTAAAATTGACATAAATAAGATCACTTTTTAACTAAGCACAAATTCCATTTCTATGAGAAATATTTTTAATTTATCAATCTCATGTAGTTGTAAGGGTCTTTTCTATGATATAGCTTACATGTTGAAGTTGATTTTATTAATGACCCGCATGCTTTGTGCTTTAATTCCACTAGTATGTGACATACTTACATGAAATTAAATGCTAAGGTGACGTTCATATAAGTGTTTCATATGTAATTTAGTAGTCCTAAAGTATACCATCTAGCTTCAAAGACCAAACTTTTTTATTTCGATTAGTTTTACTCTTCAAAATTCACTTAATCTTGTAGTTGTAGATTTCAAGTTACCTTTATTTGAGGGCGATATGGTTTACATGTTGTTTGCTTGACACCAAATTATTTAGCAAAAATTATAGCTATTTATTTTAAATGTGTCACCTTCATTAATGATAATCTATTTAGGTGTGTCAAATCTTCTAGAAATATTTTTCTTCAAAAATTGTATCACCATTTTTTACAACATTAATAATTATAATAATAAACTCTACCCTTCTGGAGACAGATAATGTCCACAAAAGTAGACATCATTAAATGATGGTAGATAGCATCCCATGATGTCAATTTCCATATATTGAATAACTCCTTGTAGAAAATCTTATATAGTACACTTTCATTCATCTTAATAATATTTCCTATTTTTTTGACATCGATCACCTCTGATAACAAACTCTTATACATCTTTGGATATAAGGTTGCCCAATAAAAGATTGATTGAAGAACCTTAACACTAGTGCTATCAAGTTCGAATTGTCCATAATACTTAAATGCTTGATAGTTAAGCATGATGCTGGATTTCTCTTTATTTGAAATACACCTTTGAATGATGTGTCTAGAACAAAACTTATACCAGTAATGGACATAACGCATATAATTATTGCCTTTTGATAAAAAAAATCCTATCTTTATTTCTATAATTGACCTAGAAGCAACACACCACATATTAAATTATTGATGATATCTCCAAACCATGACACACATGATGAATTGATAATATTTACTCATCTTGAAATGTTTCTACAACTAGTTATAATTTGTTGTTGTCATTTCTTAAAGGATTCATTGACAAGTCATTATCAATAATATTTGTTTGGTATTTCTTATTCTAAATCTCCAGAATTTATTCTTATAAAATAAATACCCATCAAATTAATCTTAGCTTGCCATCTTTATTCTCAATCATGTTCTTAATTAATATGTGGTTTATATATGCAATCACTATGTATACATTGCGAATAATTGTTTTTTGTGGGGTATTATTCAATTGACTATCCATAGGATTGCAAATAGTATATTAGATTGTATGGAATATTTTACTAATTTATTGACCGTGAAAAATTCCAACAACAAAATCACTTACATCATAAATTAACTCTAATGATATGCTCTTGTTAGGTTTAGTTATTAAAAAAAACAAAATTTATAGTTGTGTTGTGTACTTAGAATTCTTTATAGCACTCATCATCATAATTATATGGTATGCATTTAGCTAAAGAAATTGCTAAGCAAAAATTTCATGATCAATCTTTAATAAAAGGCTTTTTGCTCTAAAAAAATGTCAATTCGCTTAACTAATGTTGGAGGGGAAGCATCTTGATTACTTCAACTTTGGCTTTGTTAAGCTATACTCGCTACTGATACTCCATGGCCAAATTCAACCATGAAAAATCACTTTTCCTAATTAAAAGTAAATTTAATTGCATTACACCTTTAAAGCACTCAGATGTATAAGTGATGGTGATATTTTGTTTGTTTTTTTAATCTTCTAATGTAATGGAGATCTGATAAAAAAATTGAATATCCATCTTAAAAATAATAAAATAAAAGCTTTGTAAGTCTATTATGCATTTTACTTTTGAATGATAAGAGAAATAATATTTTTGTCACCTTTTTTAATTCATTATATTTAATGCAAACTTACCATTTGATGGCAGCAAGCATAAGGATTAAGTCATTGTTCATAGAGATTTGCCTTTTCTTGCACACCACTTGTCAATAACTAAAAGTGATGTAAATGATTCTATTTTTCAATATTTTATTCTTTCAACTTTCATTATTTCATTCTTATTTCGGTTGAAACCTTTTTTAGGTTCTAGAAATTGTTTAAAATCTTATACAAATAAATGGATGGGATTATGCTTTTAATATATCTAATTTACCACTATAAAGCAATCTTTTATGCTTTCATAATAGACAATATGTTATTATCTTATACTTATGCTCATTTGATTAAACAATCCCCATAAAACTTATAATCTTTTTAGAAATCTATATTTATACACTCCGTAATGTTAAATTTAGGGATTTCTGTTTTATAGTAACTATTAAATTTTGGGGTTTATGCTTTCTAAATTTTCCATTCATCCTCAGAGTCTTGAACTTTGTTGTTGAGTTGATACTGATCTTTGTTAGAATTGGCATCAATTGAGGTGTTTCCTACGTGTATTACCATAATTTCAATCTTTGTTATATCATTTTCAAGTGTTTGAGCAATTATGCAATCAATATGTGTTTTATTCTTCTCTACATTTGAGTCATGTTGTAATGCTTCAGCTTGATTTTTTTTCTATTGTTCAGTGTGATTTGATTTCTAGAATTGCATCAAACTGTGAGTAGTGAATCATTTCCATAATCACCATCATCAACTTCAATATTAGTAGGGAAGTTGCTAACTCCAACCATTTGTTGGAGGTTTGCTATAGGTTGTTCATTCTATTTTGTGATAATGGTGGATCTCTCTTGGATTGTCTTGTGATGGGTATTATTTGTATTTGGGTTTCTATCTATATTTTTTCTAAAGTTAAAGTGAGCAATGTAATAATTTTCAAGCATGTTTTCAAACATGCTATATTTCAAATAATGATATGATTTTTGCTCTTTTTTAATTACTTGTCAAAAGTAGTTTCTAGGAGAATAAATCCATATTTCTTCTACATATTGGGTGGTGATTTCCATTTCAATGAAGAACAAGGGCTACTGATCGTTTGGTGAAGTTGAAGGTTGATAGATCAAAATGCCAATAATGCAGAATCATAAATGGAACTAGGGAATAATTTTGTAGATAAAAAAATGGAAATCAATAGTAAATCAAAATGCCAACATAGAAAATAAGCAACCAATTTTCTTAGTAGTAGTGTCATAGGGAAAATGTCCTTAACTAGCAGGTTGTTATCTAACAAACTAAAGTTAATGGACATAAATAGATTTTAGACACTAAAGATAATGAAGTTGTAGTACAGCACGGGGTTACCAATCAATAAAAGATTGACAAAATGTAATAAACTCTACCTATTGGTGGAATTGAAGAGGACCTTAAGAGAAACACTCAAGAAAATAATAGAAAATGAATTGATTGCCTCTACTGACTGACAGGTTTGGTCATATTGACATAGAATAATTAAATTAGTTTACTTATAAAACTAAAGAAGGTTGGGAAGTTCAAAAATGAAAAATCACAAACCTAAAAGTATTAAAGAACTAAGATAAGTCAACCTAATGGCCATTGAGATCATGTTAAGTGCTGGAATCTTGCTCTCATCTGACAACAGGCTTCCTACGAGATTGACATGTAGAAACCACTACCCCATTAATGAATAATCTACTAATTTAGAACATTTGAGGCATTGCCAAGTTGGATGCCTCCAATAGATTAAAAAAATCTAATTAAACACCATAACTTAGAATTTCTTACTATTTTGGAACCACTTGTTAGAATGGATAAGTATTCCAAAATTCTCAAGAGGGTAAGTAGCTTCAACTAGGCTAGTAATTACAATGACAAAGTTTGGTTTTTTGTGAAAAGGGTGTTCAAATTGTCATCCTCGTTGATGATCTTTAATTCACCAATCTTCTTATAAATTATAAGAACTTTAGCAGTCATTCAACCATTGTGTATGTTGTCTACACCAAGAAACTACAGAATATATTTGGAGAAAAATTATTACCATTGGTAACACCATGGATGCACCTTGATTTGTTGGAGGAAACTTCAACATGATAGTTAATGTAAATGAAAAGAAGGTGGAAGAACTCCAAATAAAATGGATATGGCTAAATTTAATGATTCCATCATCAATGCAGGTTTGTTTGATATTATCTTTCATGGCAATGTATTCATGTGAACAAGAGGAAAGACTCATGAGAGGCTTCATAAAATTCTATTTAAAAAGTCACAGCTCCATACTTTCCAACATACAAGTTTCTATCACATAAACAAAATTGGATCAAACCACTGCCCACTTCTACTTGCTATCAACTTCATTCTTAAACCAAAGTAGGTGGATTTAAAGTTTTAGAACAACTAGATAATGCACACTAAATACAAAGATTGTGTTAAGCTAAATAGAACTCTAACATCTATGAAAACTCATAGATTAAACTTTGGCAGCTTCCCAAGAATCTAACACTATAACTAAAGAAATAGACTTGGGAGGTATTTGCAATCATTCATAAAGATATAGCAGAAACTAAGGAATTAGTCAAAAATCTAGAAATGTAACTCATAATTGATGATGCATTTAATAATGAATCATAATTAAAAATAGAATAAGCTAAACTACAATAGAACATTAACAAAGAAGAAGCTTATTGGAGATAAAAAAAGTAGCTTGTCCCTCTTTCAATGATTATGATAGGAACATTAAGTTTTTTCATGTATGTGTTAAAAGAAAATGGGAAACTAATAATATTCTCAAGATTAAGATGCCAACAAAGGGTGGGTGATAGATCAAAAACAAATAGTAGACAATGGGTTGAGTTTCTTTCAATCTCTCCTAAACTCTATTAATGTTGGTTGAAGACACTATCTACAACACCTTCATTGTAGTTATTTTCAAAAGTAGGTTAGTAAAGTTATTTCATTAGTCCTAACTGATTTAGCCACTGAAGAGGAAATTAAATTTTCTTTGGAATCCATGGATGGTTACCAAACAACAGCCCCTAATGGTTTTTTAGCCTTCTTTTACCAAGAAGCTTGGGACATTATCAAGAAGGACATCATAAAAGCTATATAAGACTTCTTTCAAAGAATGAATATTCATAATTTATTTTCTTCTACCACCAATGCCCTTATTCCATAAAGCTAATTGGAAAAACTTCATACTCATTAGCTTGACCAACATCATTAGCAAACTCATTAGCAAGATCACATCTACAAGATTGCAGTCAGATCTATCATAGCTCATCTTCAACAACTAAAGAGCTTTTATATAGGCAGGCATGTAATGGACAACATACTTATGGCACAAGAACTCATTATGGAAATTGATAAAAAAATGTATAGAGGTATTATTCTCATAAAACTTGATATGAAGAAGGCTTTTGACCATATCAAGTAGGATTTCATCCTCAAGATCTTGATACTAAGGGGTTTTAATTCAAATTCCCATGTAGCCATCTAGAACATCCTAAGAAACTACTATTCCCTTTTCATCAATTGTATGAAACATGTCTCCTTCAATGCTAATAAAGGAATAAAGCATGGTGGTCCCCTCTCCCCAACTCTATTTATTTTGTCCATTGATTATCTCTCTAGAACATTAAACCAAGCTTTTGAAGAAAACCAGAAGTAATTTTATTCAAGTAGAGAGAAAAATATCCATCTTCTATTAGCATTCACTGATTATATTTCTCTATTTTTCAATGAAAGTAAAAGATCATTCAAGAAAGTCATGAAAATTTTATCAGACTTTGAGAGCATCTCAAATCTTCAATACCAACAAATGCCAATCCATCACCCCCAAATGCTTTCGTAAAGAAATGATAAAATAGATAAAAAGATATATAGGCTTTTATAAAATTAATCTTCACCTAAAATATTTGGGCATCAATTAGTTTAAAGGAAAAATGAAAGCAAGATACATTGAAGAAATTTTTTCTAATGTGCAAAATAGAATTCAGTCATGGGAGAAATTCCTTTTTATCTTTTGGAGGCCATGTTATTATTATTAGAAGCATTCTAAACGTTATTCCACTCTACTCAATTTAGTTCCTTATCATGACCAATGCTGTGCAATCCAAATTTAAAAAAATGTTTAACGAATTCATTTGGGAGATGAAAGGAAACACGCTACACTAGACTAGCTGGAAAGAGTTTTGCAAACCAAAGAGTGAAGGTGTCTTGGACTTCAAAACTTTGAAGGATATCATAAAATGCAAATTCATAAAAATGTGGATTAGATTTAGGAAACAAATCATTATGGGAACCTTTTATGCATAGATTGTATTGCAATTCTACCCACTCCACACTAAATGTGAACCATTGTACAAACTGAAGGATTTGGAAAACACTCTTGATTTATAGTAAGGAGACTAGGAAGTTCATTTCTTGGAACATTATCAAGGGAAATATTAATTGTTTGCATAACAATAAGGTTGACAGTACACCCTATCTAAATTATACTATGATTCTCTTAGTTAAAACGCATATAAGAAAACTTTTGAATAATGATAATTGAAATATTAACAAACTGAATAGCATATTGCCACCTTATATTGCCTCTGAGATTCAAAAAAAATTGCAATTAATAGAGAAGTTGATAATGTTTTAACTTTCAAACATCATAACCAGATCCAAGGTCATCTACAATATGTTGATAACTAGAAGTAATATATGATGGTGGAAAATTATTTGGAATCTTGTCCTCAAACCTGCCATGAAGGAAACATTCATCTTTTCTGATAAAGTTTAAAAATACTTTGAAAATCTTTTTTAAATCACCACTAATAGATTTGAAACTACCACCTTAATTGAACTCATTGAATTCTAGTGTCCTTACTCCACATTCAGCTTTATCATACACATTAGAACTTTAGTTCCTCTAATCTTATTTTGGTTCCTTTAGACAACTCAAAATATTAAAAAATTGGATAATCTTATTAGTTTCTCTTCTATTACATTTCATTTGGTTAGAAACTTTCTATATAAAGTCCAACTAAATAAATTCCTCCAAGTCAAATATTTATAAGGTGGTGAATCATTCTATTATAACCTAGGCCTTCATGATATTCAATAGAACACTTGTCAATGGAGGCTATGCCATTGGGCCAAACCTGACTATCCAACTATCAAAATCAAAGTTGATGGAAGTTTTCAACAAATTCCTATGATGATAGTTATTAGAGGTCTTTTTAAAAACTATAAAAGCCATTACATTCTTTTCTTCTCCATGTATGTTTCAGCTTAATCAACTATGCACTCAGAATTACTCGCCATGCTATCCATAATCAAGCTTTTTCAATCTACAATCTACTCGACCAACTTGATTAAGATTATTAATAAAGAATGCAACATCTCATGGTATCTAATTCATGTTGATAAACAAATTCACCATCTTGCTATTGTCCCATTTCAACTTAGCCGCATTATAGAGAGAGTAATAAACTAGCTAACTATCTCAAAAAAATCAAGACTACACTAGACTACTACATTATTTCAAGCACTTCGAACAACCAAGTTCAAAAATTAATCAAAGGTGACAACTTCAAAATGTCATATATTAGAGGCTGGAATTCTTTCTTAGTCCAAGTGGATATATAACTTTATATATATATATATATATATATATATATATATATATATATATATATATATATATACACATATATATATATATAACTTTTGACTTTTTTATTATATTTTGTTTAATTTGTCTTGCTTTTTTTTTCTTACAATTTTTTCTTTGTATGAAGTTGTAAACTACTTTTCAAATTAATGAATTCTACTTTTCTATGAAAAAGAAAAGCTCATAATAAAAAGGGTAGGCAGGTGAAATTAAGAACTAAAGAGTGTGCCTATAATAACATAAAGTGTGGAATAAGATAACATATCTTGCAAAATAGGCTTTAAGTTAGAAATCCCACATCCATATACTTCAAATAGCCAGTTTCTTCAACATCAGAGTTAATGATATTATCATGCTTGCCTCATGGTCATTTGCTTGCCATAGAAAAATTCTTGTACACTAACAAAAAAGTTCAAGAAAGTATTATAAGTAGAGAACTTGTGAGTTAAAATGGAGAAATGATGTGCTATTTATTACATTTTCGGTTAGTGAGATTATATAGTATTAATAGGGTTTGTATAATATGATTTAGATCATCCAAAGGTTGTCTAAATGATTGCTTTGACTGAGTAAATTATACTACAATTGAAAATTATATAGTATGATTAATTAATATTAATCAACCAATGTTCATTTCAAATAGCTAGTTGACTAAGTCAATCATATTGTTCCAAACATATTGTATAGTATGATTGTGGATCACATAGAATGATCTATTTCATATTATATCTTTGCCCCAACCTATTCTAATGATCTAAACAGATCTATTATACAATATGATCCATACATTCACAGATCAATCTATAAAGAAGAAACTAAAAATATAAAATAAAATAGAAAATGCAAGAAAAATGAATAGGAACAAAAAAATAAAATAAGAACAAACTGAAAAGAAAAAAAATAAAGATGTTTTATGCACTAAAGTCTATCACTCTTTTGCTTGATCTAAGAGAGCAAAACATTTCAAAATTTAAGGCTTTTCTTAAAATATTCACTATTTGATTCTATGTGTTAATGAATTAAATGTTAACATCTCCTTTTAAAATACAATCTCTACCAAAATGATGTTGCATATTTATGCGTTCAGTACATAAGTGTTGAATTGGATTTTAGTTATGCAAATATGACTAGTGTTATCATAAATTATTAGAATTGTACGTACTTGTCAACCAAGATCAAGCACATGTTACTTCAACCATAAGACTTGGGAAACATAATTCTAGCATTAATGTAATCAGATTCATCAGTAGATAAGGCAACAAAATTTTGCTTCCTACTAGACCATGAAGCTAAGTAGTGACCCACAGACTAACATGTACCTAAAGAATTTTTTCTATTAACTATATACACTAAATAATTAAAATCAAAATATATAATAAGACATAAGGATGCGGTATTATGAGGGTGCCAAATTCTTAAATTTAGTGTACCACTTAAATACTAAAAAATCTTTTATAGTTGTCAAATGAGACTATTTTGGATCAATGTGAAAATATCCAAAAAGATTGATACTAAACATGATATTAACTATACTAAAAGTCAAATAAAGTGGATAGCCTATCATCCCTTGATATTTCTTTGTGTCAACAAACTTACTTGGAGTATATTTATCCATGTATTAGGGCTCATGGGGGTATTGATGCTTTTGCATCCTTTTACTCCAAACTTTTGATCAATTCTTAAGCTTACTTAGATTGGTTTAAGAATGTATCTTTCTTACCTTGCTTAACATTAAATCTTAAGAATGAAGCTCACCCATCATTCTCATCTTGAATCTTATGCTCATTAATATTAAAAAATCTTCACACATAAATGAATTAGTAGATCCAAATAATATATGATCCATATAAATCTACATAAGAAGATCATCAAAATATATTCTTTTAATAAATAATGTAGTATTAATAAGTCCTTTAATAAAAGAATTTTCTAACAAAAAAGTACTCTGCCAATCATACCAAGCACAAACTGCTTGCCTTAAAACATACATGGCCTTTTTAAATTTCTATACATATTTAGGGTATAAAGAGCTTTCAAATTTGGGTGTCAGTTCAACATAAACTGGTCCTCTATGAATCCATTGAAGAAAGCACTCTTAATATCAATATTAAAAGATTAAAGTTTTTAAGAAAATCAAAGGCAAGCAAAAATTTTAGGGCTCCAAATGAGTAACAGGTGCAAAAGTTTTCTCAAAGTTAATGTCTTTAAATTAATTAAAACTTAAACCACAAGCCTTATTTTTTTCTTAATGGAAACTCCAATTTCTTTTTACACTTTGTTCCAATCATACATTAAGTTGAAGGTTTCGACACTAATTCTTAAACATCATTTCTAGCTAATTGATTCATTCTTCTTAGATTACCTTAGCTACAATTCACCTGATATCACTTCTCTTACATCAGTCATGGATATAAAGGGTGAATGTCTAACTTCTTCTCTAAGAATATTTCTAATCCTAACCCTTATATATGGGTCTCCTAAAATTAATTCACATGGATAACTCAAAGCATATCTCCACTCTCTAAGTAGTCTCCTCGTGACATTCTCGTTTTCTTCCTAACCTTGATTTTTTATTTGGGCATTATGTCATCTTCATCTATAAATTCTCTAGAATGAAAGGGACAATAAATTTATAGAAAATAACATGCACTAACTCTTCTACTAATAAGGTCCTCCTATTAAAAATTCTATAAGCTTTTCCTTATAAAAGAGTAACCTACAAAGATTTCCTTATAAAATTTAGAATTAAACATCCCTTAGTTATTTTTTTCATTATTTAGCACAAAATATATGCACTCAAAAAAATGTGAAAGTGATAGATTTGGAGTGTTTCCTCTGAAATGCTCATAAAGGGTTTGTTCAGCTTGGATCTAATGTGTACTTGATTTAAAACATAACAAGTTGCACTAATTACTTTAGCCCAAAAGTATGTAGAAATCTTATACTCACAAAGCATAGATCTAGTGGCTTCAATACATGTTATTTTCTTCCATTCTGCTACTCTATTCTACTATAGTGTCCTCGAGAATGAAAACTTTATTCTATTACTATTTAATTATAAAAAATTTCAAAATTATCATTTTCAAATTCTTCACCATAATTATAATGAATAGATTCAATGCTACCTCCAATTTTTTCTTTAAATATAAATAGTAAAAAATCTAAAATTTGAAAAGAAATATTTACTTTTGTGTCCAAGAACTTCAACCAAGTAACCCTAGTGAAAAAATTAATAATAATAAATTAATATGACTTTTCCACCAAACTTGCAATGGTGATAAGCCCAAATAAATCCATGTGAATAATTTCTAAGGGTTGTATAGTGACTATGTATAATGTGAACCTAAAATAAGATTTAGTTTGCGTACTATGTTGACATGCATTAAAGAAATGGTCATTAGTTATACCTCTATCCAGGTCAGCCCATGTAATCTTACTGAGTGTGTGCATGTTAACATAAAACAATCTTCTATCCTATAACTAAGACTCATCTAGTGTGGATTTAAGACAAACAACTAATGAATGATCTTAGTTATCAAGCTCAATCATATAAATATAATTAATCTCAGTATCATTTAAATTAATTTTCCAATTTAATACAAGAACAAAATTATTATGAAATAACTTTACAATAAATTTTTTTAAAACATAATTTTATAACAAGCATGTTAAAGAAAGAGATACTGTGCAACCTGTAAGGTTTGTCTTCTTCCCTAGCCTAAGGTTACTATTCTATTTATTTCTTTTCCATTGTTCCATTACCTCTTTCTCCTTATCCTTCCTAACTTCCTCACTCTCCTCAAGACCATGTGGCCATGGAGAGCCTCTCATATACTACTACTTTGGCGGTACAATAAATGAATCCACTACTGACTTACTAATTAAACTAAATTTCCCTCATTCCTAGCATGACAAATTTGTGGAAGGAGAAAAAAATAACTTCATCAAATGAGGAAGTTGGAAAAATGGAATCTAACCTTTTTTTTATCATTTAATGAAACTTCCTTTTATCATAACCTCTCAAGTTTACACTAATTGGCAAGTTTACTTTCAAACAAGAAAAAATGTACACCATTAGAAAGCATATAGACGACCTAAAATAGCTAAGTGAATAGAGTGTGGATTTATTAGATGGGAAGCATATTGCCATTAAGCTTAGGAAAGAGGAAAACTATGCAAGTGTATTCTCCAAAAAGCTCTATTACATTAAAAATATCTCTATGAAAAATACTAAAATTTACTTTGGCATTTTACTATAGCATTGGGCCCCTTATCATCCCTATATGGATTAAACTTCTTAACTTGAAGCTTCATTTATTTAATAAGCAAATCCTCTATTCTTTATCCATCATCTTTAACAAACAAATTAAATTGGACCTACCAATCTTCAACATTATGAGCCTTTGGCTACTAGAGCCCTTGTGGAAATGGACATCAATACCTCCTACGTTGATAAAATATAGATAGCCTCACCAACTAATGAATATTAGAAGAAAAAAGTGAAAATTGAACAAAAACCTTACTATTGCTCTAAATTTATAATTTGTAGCCACCAATTGAAAAATTGTTATACTGAACACCGTAAGCTAAGAAAAAAAAAAATGCAATGAGAAACAAGCTCAAACCCAACAAACACCTTATTTGATTAATGAAAGTACACTGAATAACATTGAAACTACTATTGCTGAAAATCCAAAGAGTGACTTTGAGCTTAGAATGAAAAGCTTTGAAGCACCCATACATAATAAGAACCTCAAATGATTAATTATAGTAATCCAACCATATCTAAATGATTCCCAAATTGGTTTTTTCTTTAAGGAATTATTTGGCTAGCCTCCTTCTCTCTCTTTAATTTTGATTGATTTAAAATATCTAAATGATTCAAAAACCTTTTTAATTTATTTTCTAATGATTTACATGTGATTGATTATATTAATTGGAGTTTGAACCATTTTTGTAATGCCTTGGCCAAAAATCCCTATATTTACCTTGATTTCTTTTTATTTATTTTATTTTAGTTTTGAATCTTGCCTTCTTCATTCCAATCAATTAAGCTAAATTGATATCTTATGATTGAATCTCTTTTTGGACTATATTTTTCTATTCAATTCTTTTGAGAAATTAAAATTAAATTTATTTTAACTTATTTTGATATCTTTCCTTGCTTGATTATTTATCTTAGTGTATCTGGATCATTTATGTTAATTGCATAAATCTCTTTTGCTCCTATCTTGCATGACCAACCACATCCTTTGTATTTTGATTTGGATTCAAGTTATTTCGATGTGCTTTATTACTTAAAATCAAATACTTTCTTGAATCTAATTTCCCTCCTTGCTCTAGACTTGTCTGAAACCTACACGAAATTATTTATCATGAGATTATTTAATTAATATAAGTGATCTCTCCCTCTCTTCTCTCCCTTGGTTGGCCAACCACTATGCATTCAAATTTGAATTTATTCAAATTAATTGCATGTTTTCAAATTCAAACTCCTTCTTTATGTATATTTTCCTCTCATTTTCCCCCTTTTTTCTCTCCTTCTTAGGTAAAAATTACAATCCCTAGAGTTTATTTAATGAGGTGTTTCTTGCTTCTATCTAACGAGACCAATCTCTTGCAAATGATTATTTTTTCCCTTGATTGCTTCCACCTTGGCTGAGGCTTGAAGTTTGCTTGAAGTTTAAGTTATTAAGATCATTTTCAATTTTTTCATGCCTTTTTCAAGCCTTGGAAAGTTCAAATCAAGTCATTAATTTCATTACACATACAAATTAGGACTTCAGTAAGAGTTTTATTTCATTTCAGTCATTTGAATCATTGGTTTTATTGGTTTAATTTGGGTGAAAAAATTTATATTCTTTATAGTTAAAGTTTCTCTTTAATCCCTTTTCATTCTCCTTAAAAGTGGGTTTGAGTGTAAAATCATTTTTTTAAAATTTGAGAGTTAGATATTCAAATTGTAAATTTCCCTCTTCTTATTGTCTTGAACTTATTTTGAGGTTGTACTTGCCTAGTGTCAGAAAGTATGAAGTTGGAGTTGTACATACCCAATGTAGGAAGTATGGGAGATTAGTTGTAATCTTATTTGGATTTGCAAATTTCTAATTACGACGTCTAGGTGTGAACATAGGCCAATTTTTGAGTTTGGTTGAACAATTTAAAAATATTTGTGCCTTCTATCCTCTACTTTTCTTGTTTGGTTGGTTGCTTGTTTTGTACTTTCATTAAAAATTAGTTTACTCTCTTTTATACTTAACTTTTCTACAAAAGCTTTAAAAGTAAATTTTAACTAGTAATTTTTTTTAAATACCTAATTTACTCCCCTCCCCACTCTTGGGTGCCATAGCCTCTTAACATAGAGGAGAATCTATGTGTATAGATTTTTTTTTTTCCACAATCTTCAATCAATATGTTTTACCAAAAGATGATAGTAGGGTGATGCTGATGAGATGATGATATTGGAATGATCCTCAGGTAGACCTTTGGGATTCTTCATATCAACTTGCTCTCTCTTCAACCCAACATGTTACTAGAGTAATATTTATTAAAGGTGTCTATTTATTAATTTTTGAGCTAATATTCTAATTATTTTAACTAAAGTTTCTAAATAGTTTATTTGATGGTCCATGAAAATAGTTTTAATATGATTATTATTTAGACAAATTTATTATTTTTTTTGCCAATATTTAAATTATTTTAACTAAAATTTCCAAACAATTTATTGGATGGTCAACGTAGACACCTTTAATAAGATTATTATTTCGCTTGTAAAACATACGTTAATATTTAGAGATATTGAGTTCGTTTGATTCCCTTTATCGAGGTGCTCACTTTGATTGTAAGTGTAAAAGATTTAGAGAATATTTAACTTTTTAAATTATATTATGATGTTCTTAACTATGATTTAAGTGCTTGATTTAGGAACCTTAGGTCTCAAACTAAGGCATTTAATATATCATTGAATTCATCTCATCAAAATATTTATTTCTACTATATGTTTGATAAAATTAAAGTCCAAATAATCATAGATTTTACATTAAAAGTTCCTTAATTCAAACAATCCATTGGGATTCACACAAGATAAAATAATTTTTTAAATAAAATATCATCTATTATTATTTGTGTTCAATCATTTCTAAATTTACATCAACCCTAAAGTAAGTATAATCAATAATAAGTCAAAATTAAAAAAGTTGGCATTTGAGCTTCATAAATTGAAATGTTGTTTAAATAAAGGGTATGAATAACCCAATCAAATGACATCAACGACATTATTTTTATAAGTACAATATACATTTTTAAAAATAATTTTAATTTTTAAAGACCCATTCTATCTAAAATTTGATCTAAGTATTGTGATTTATATTTTCTCAATGCGAGTTTTTTTTTATGTGTAATATTTAGTATCTACTTGCATTTTTTTTCTCATAATCTCATAAGTAGGATTTTAAATGACTTGAGCTGAATCGATATATAGTTTCAAATTGGGCCCAAATATTTGGCCAAATTTAACTCATATATATATATATATATATATATATATATATATATCTCTATATATATATTCTTTTAAAATGTTTTAAAAAAGTAGTATTCTAATTTTCTACATTGTTCTATCATATCTTGCTTTAGAACCTTATTTATAAAGAAACTCCCAAAAAAATATTTATAAATGATTAATTTATATGTCACGTTTTGATCCTTAAAAATACTCTTAATAAAATAATCTGTATTTTTTAATTAATATTAAAAAAATCCTTATTTCTAATTTGATTTTATTTTTATAATCCTACTATAAGGATACATTTCAATGTCAGTTTACCCACCTAGTTTTCACTAAGTCTCCAAAGCTCCAACTACATCCAATTGTTTATATAAATAGGTTCCTTATCATGTATACAAATTAATAATAATAATAATAATAATAATTTATCTATGTCTTATTTTTATACATAGAATCATTCAAATGACCAAACGAGCTATAACCTAAATCTCTTCTAGAGGAATGCACTTGTTGCTCTCCGGAAGAAAAATAAAATTAAACTTGGCCATGGATCTGGCTTGTTCACACAACCTTTGTCGCCGCCCTTTGATAATGCAGATAATGTGGATAACTAGATATGATTAGCATTAACTTGAATTGTATGATGAAAAGTTAGATTTAAGACATGGTCTTCTTTATATTTAGGCCTCATTTGTTTCAGCTTTTTCCTTACGTTTCGTTTTTTAAAACGGAGTTTATAAATTTTAAAACCCATTTGAATTTTCTGCACTTTTTACAAAACGTCGTTTTCCTCTCTTTATAAAAAGCTATTTAGGTATGACGTTTTAAAGTAGCGTTTCTAAAAACTACTTTAAAATAAATTTTTTTAAAAATAAAACCTTATCCAAACGAAGTCTTAATTTTATTCCACGAATAAAGAGGACTGATTATTG
Organism: Cymbidium sinense; assembly: GCA_021442155.1. Lineage (NCBI taxonomy): Eukaryota > Viridiplantae > Streptophyta > Magnoliopsida > Asparagales > Orchidaceae > Cymbidium > Cymbidium sinense. Next base: position 55,600,789 of record CM038230.1, on the reverse strand, counting down.
GACTGAGGATTTAAGGACGATTAACACAAAACACCATTCTTATCGACATTTTAGAACGATTGTAACTGTTCTCGAACAACTTTTCGGGTTTATGGTCAGACAAACAGCTATGTCTAATACTAGGGATTGCTACATTGCAAGATCAAGTCAATGTCGAGTTATAGAAAACCAAGCGGCCCGAAGATTCAGAAATCCTCAATTTTATTGGTAAAGTCCTTAAAAAGTGAATTCAAAAGACAGAAAAGGCTCTATAAAATTTTCTGGACAATTTCAAGAGCCTCTAGAGGGTCAAGGAAACTTTCATGGCATCAAGAACAAATTTCATAAGAGAATTATCATAGGCAAACTCAAGCACACATCCAAAGGGAGGGTGACCAACAATCAAAAAAAGTTCGTTACGAAGACATTAAATATGAAGATTAAATTGAATAAATATTTTCTCGAGTTCGTAGTTTTATGTACACTATTGATTCCTGCTTGAGCTGGGTTTAGCTGATATCGCCAGTCTGCATGAATCAGATGCACGAATAGTCACTCGCCACAGAGAGAACATCCCGTTGAAGACACTAAAGTGAACTTGTAAATGTAACAGTTAATAAAAAAAAAGAATCAAAAGTCAAGGACCTAGTGAAGCAGGTCAATCAGTAAGGACCAAATCATAAGCATGGGACTAAATACTCAATAATTCATCACATAATAAGACTAAAGATTATGGAAGATAGAGTTACTCACTATGTTTAGGTGGATAAAAAGATGGTGAAGAATAAGAGTCCGAGGGTTAGGGACCATAAATGTTTCTTTGGATCAGCAACTCGCTGAGCTAGGCAAGAAAGTAGAAAGCTTTTAAGATCACTCAATATTTATGTTAAGTCTTATCAAGTAAGTATGAAGGAGAACACTAGAGAGGAACAAGTGAATAATAATCCAACCAATGCATTTTCTATCTGGATTACTGAAGCTTATCCTTTGTATAAATTTACTATTCCACATTTATAATCTTGTAAGGGTCACACTAACTCAACCAACAACATGGACTACTTGGAATACAAAAAATTGCTATTGTACGTGGAAGATGCAATATACTATTGGTTATTCTTCACTACCTTCAAAGAATTGTCCCTCAGATAGTACTCATGCCTACTAGTGGTAATCACAACTTCTTTTATGAAGTTTAAGAGAATGCTGTCACTAAATTAGCCATTATATAAAAAGCCTATGAAGAGCACCCAAGCACATCTAAAAATGTGATAAGAGCATAGAGTGTCCTTTATGAAGTTCATCACATGCTACCAAAGGGAGATGTTGGTAGTTAAAGATCTAAACCCCATAGTTGCACATGTTACACTCACTCAGGGCCTTAAGAATAGTCCTTGAAGTATGCCCTTAAGCTTCAATAGCCCAGAACATTAGAAAATTACTTGAGTTAGTGAATGTAGAAGAGTATAGCATAGTCATCCAACTAATAATAGTGAATAGCAAGAGGGACTAGGCAAACAAGTCAACCTTAGAGTGACTCTTGAATGAAAGATTTTGAGTTAATAGATAATGCAAGGGAAAAAGACAACTTGCTAAATGAGAAGATGCACCAACACCTAGACATGATTTTAGATACTGAAAAACTCACCACTAGAACTAAAAGTATTCACAACCTACTCAGACTACACCACTATAAGTATCAATGGCTAAGTTAGTAGAGGCCATCCAAAATAAAGATTACTTCAAATGACCACCACCATTAAAGGCAAATGGAGTTTTTGATTGCTTAAGGTATTATGCTTATCATCATGATCATGGGTATGACACTAAGGAGTGCCATCATCTAAAGATTTTGATATAGGAGCTCTTTAAAGAATGAAAATTCAATAAGTTTATGAAAAGGCCACAAAAGAAAGTCATCGAGATAGGAAATGAACTTACATCGGCTCATGCAATCCATATAACTGGGGTGGCACTTTCTATCTTCGATAAACATGAAGAGTTATCAAAGTGAGTGAGCCTTAAGAAACCTAAAACAAAAGATGTTAACTTAGTGGAAATAGCATGAGCACCACATACTCAAGCTGTACTAGTAAGTTTTTCAGAGAAGGTTTGATAGCAATATCAACAATGATGTAATCATCATGAAAACATTAATCACCAAATACCAAATTGGAACATCTTAATTGACACTGGGAACTCAGTCAATGCTATTTTTAAGTATGTTTTTAATAATATAAAGTTGGCAAGTTCAAAAATAATCCAGATAGGAGGACCTCTCTATAAATTCTTTGGAGAGAGAAGGGAAACTATGAGATTTATCACTCTATCAGTGACTTAGCGAGAAGAAGATAAATAATTTACTACAATAGTTGATTTTGTTATTGTGGATGCACACATATAATGTCATCTTTGGCTGACCATTGCTTAACATGTTCAAAATAGTTTTTTCAACTTACCATGTAATTATTAAGTTTCTAGTGGGAGGAGATGAAATTACCATCTGAGGAAACTTAAGTTAGTTTAGAGTATGCTATTTATGAGCAGTGGGTGACTCACATAGAGTAGAGAAAGTGCTATAACTTGAAGTTACTTACACTGGAGTCTAGATTACAAAGGAAATTAAAGAAGTACAGACTATGAAAAATCCATAGTGTGTCCTCAAAATCAACTTGACCATCAGTGGTGAGAAAAAAAAACATTGATCCAAGCTTTATAAGAAGATATTGATGTATTGGCTTTGACTATTATTTCGATGTTCAACATCAACATCAATGTCAATTGTCATAGGTTTAATATTGGAAATGATGTTTAGATAACTAAGTAAAAAATGAAGAAAACTATTTCCCTAGTCACTGAGCCATTCCAAGAAGAAGTTGTTAAGCTACTCAAAGACAACTTCATTAAAAAAGGTCTGATATCAAGAGTGGATATCAATGAAGTAATGATTCAAAAGTCCAATGGAAAATGGAGGATATGTGTGAATTTCACTAACTTAAACTCAGCATGCTTGAAATATGTTTATCCATTGCCAAGAATAAATGCACTCATCAACTCAACAGTGTGTTACCCAATGATGTGTTTCTTGGATGCTTTCTTAGTATAACATCAATTCTAAATGTATCATGCTGATTAAGACAAAATGACATTTATCACTTGAGAGGGACTTTATTATTATTATAAGATAATGCCTTTTAGGCTAAAAAATGTGGGAGAAACTTACCACTGAATGGTGGATCGAGTGTTCAAGAAATTAAAAGGCAAAAATTTAAAGGTCTATGTAGACTACTTATTAGATAAAAGAAAGTTGCTTGAACAACACATTTAAGACATAAAGGAGATAATTACCACTTTAAGAAAATATGACATGCATATGAATCATCTAAAGTGGGCATTCAACATAGGGTTAAGAAAGTTCTTGGGGTTCCTGATTACCCCGAAAGACATAAAAATAAATCTTGATTAGGTGAAAGTTATACTCAACATGTCATCTCCAAAGACAACAAAGAAGGTACAATGATTTATAGGGAAAGTCGTAGGCTTTAATAGATTTATTTTTAAGATAGGAGAGTATTGCACACCATTCTTCAAAGTGTTGAAATGCCCGATGAATTTCAAGTGGACACTCGAATGTAAGAATGATTTTTGAGCCTACTCGCATCACCACCCTTGTTGCTAAGGCTGAAAGAGTGTGAAATTTTATTATTGTATTTAAGATTTGAAGAATTCCTGATTAACTTAATCTTAATTAGAGAAGAATATATATAAAATAATGACTAGTATATTATATGAACAAGTAAATCTGAGGTGCTAAGTTATCGTATCCAATCATGAAAAAACTCACACTCATATTAATCATATCATTATGGAGACTTAGTCTATTTTCAAGTTCATTTAATTTAGGCCATCACCAATATTCCACTAAAGTCGATGCTCGTTAAGTCAGATCACTCTAAGAGACCATTAAAATGTCAATAAAGTAGAGCATGTTTAAGAACAATTAAAGTGTAAGCAATGGTCACTCAAGAAAAACACCTTTGAAATAACCTCCAACTTCATAGGCATGTTTAAGGAGTTCATTCTTCAAGTGAAAGATTGATTTATATTCAACCAAACTTCCCCCCACATCATGTTAGGGATTATTTAGATATGGCTTATACTTCCTATGAATGCAAGCATCAATAGTTAATTACCTCCCTAATCACAATAGGAGAGCACTCTGGATTAAGGTTAGAAATAAATATAGATCTTTGGTACAAATTAATGTCTAGTAGTATGGTGTGGATTATTTTCTAAGAAAAAAGGAGGGTAGTCCTGATCAATATCCCATGGTTTCTTCATCCTAGGACTACCAGTATTCTAGCTGACTAACATTAGAGGGCTATTAGCCATAGCGTCTACCAACATAGATTTAACTAGCAGACATGAGTTGCCTCATTTTAGATATCCCTAGTAGACTAAATTTTTAGTGTAGGTGTTATGGTGAAAGTGTTTATGAAATTATTTAGGTTAAACTTGATTTATAAGTTTTTGTCATAATTCAATTTTATGAAGTCTATGTTGTAGAAATATGCAAGGCTTTTTCCAATTGTAATGCAAGAATTATAAGGGTTTCACATCATGAACAAATGGATGGAGTTACATCCATTAGAAAGCTATTTAAAATTTAGGTTGGACTTACATCCTCTTTGGAATGACACAATCGAATTTAGGTCATGCTTATATTACAAGCACAAATTAGACTACATCTATTAGATAGCCATTAGATTTAGGGTAATCATGGAGAACCGATGATTAGGCTTATATCCAATTAGAATGGGTAACTGTTATGGGGTGGATAACCTCTCAATTAGTGGAGAAATCTTTATAAATAGGGGAAAGCAAACCCTCTCCTTTTTTCTTCTTCCTCACACTCAGACTCTAACCCCCTTTATTATTCTTACTCATGACCATCTTCACTCTCAACAACATGCTTCTTTTGGCTACGAGAGCGACCTCCTCATGCAAGAAATGAAATCAAGACTTAGTCTAGTAAATTTCATGTAAAAACTTCTAAAAATGCTTTCTTTACATGATTTTTCTTCTTAAAAAAGAAATTTAACTAAATTTCTACCGTTGATCTTGGATCCAATGAGAAATTAAAGAGCACATCTCCATCAATCTTAGCACGTTAAAACTTTGAATGTCAAATGCCTACACCATTGAACTTAGTTCCAGCATAAGAATAACATCCTCTCTCTGTTGATCTTAGATCCAAAAAATGGGAGAAGAGTGCTTAGCATAGAATAATGTAAAAAATCTTTAATGAAAATTCACTATAATTTTCAAGAATTCAGTTCAAAATGTACATTTCCTTCTAGCAGCATCATGGTGACAAGGTTTAGTGTTGAGGCACCAAGTTCTCAGAAAAGAAATTTAGAATGCTCTATCTAAAAGACTGAGGCACCAAAAATAAGGCATCACAACACCAAGCACTTCGGTAAACACAGTCTCTTAGCACAAGGCATTTGACATCAGGCATCATAGTGTTAAGCTTTCGGGTCCACTATTTCTTATACAGTGACATAGTGCTATACATTCAGCACCAAGGAGCCATACCTTCCACTATTAAGCTTAGTTTTAGTGTGAAATGAAACTTCCTCTATATCAATTATATATCTAAAATAAGAGAGAATAGTACTTTGCACCAACGTATGTAAAAATTTATCATTACTAAGGCATTATGCTACCAAAATTTTGTATTTTAAGCACCATTGAAACAATGCTTAGGTGCTACGGTTGCAGCACTAAGGTGCCATGCTCTTGGATTGATTAAAGAAAGTCATCTAGTAGCACCCTGATGCTATCCCTTAAGTTTCATGGTGCTGAAGTTATTTCACATTTTTTTAAACAGCTAGAATTGTGACCTCAGAAATCATAAGTCTGGGTCTTGTCCATAAATCAAACTATAGCGCCATACCTTAAGTGCCAAGGTGTTGTACTCTCAGGTAGAATGATAGAAATAATGGTCATAAGAGAGCTGTAGTGCTGCATTTTTAGCATCGAGATGCTGACCTCTTGGGTAAAAGGGATAAAATAACTATTATAATAACACCACTCACATAAAGATTGTACTCATCATCATCCTCCTCTTCTTCTTCTTTTGGCTCTATGGGGCACTCACATAATGCTAATAATGAGGTGTTACAGAAAAGGAAGCCTGACATGGACTCGCATAAAAGCCATAGTTTTCAAACATGTGAGTAAGATAGGTATTAAACTCATATGGGAACTGTTATGGCCACCATTAGTGGAGATATAAAAGAGCACATCTCCATCAATCTTAGCATGTTAAAACTTTGAATTTTGAATGCCTCAACCATTGAACTTGGTTTCAGCATAAGAAGAATATCCTCTCTCTATTGATCTTAGTTTTGAAAAAGGGAGAAGAGTGCTTAGCATAGAAATATGTAAAAAATATTTTATGAAAATCCATTAAAATCTTCAAGAATTCAATTCAAAAGGTGCATTTCCTTCTAGTAGCATCGTGGTGACAAGGCTTAGTGCTAAGGCACCAAGCTCTCAGAAAAGAAATTTAGAATTCTCTATCCAAAGGATCGAGGCACAAAAATAAGGCATCACAAGACTAAGCACTTAGCTAAACACAGTCTCTTAGCAAAAGATGTCCGACATCAGGCATCACAGTGCTAAGCTTTCAAATCCACTATTTCTTACACAGTGTCATAGTGCTATATGTTCAGCACCAAAGTGCTATACCTTCCACTGTTGAACTTAATTTTAGTTTGAAATGAAACTGTTCCTATATCAATCATAAATCTAAAACAATGGAGAAGAGTACTTTTCCCCAATGTATGTGAAAATCTAGCATTACTAAGCATTATGCTACCAAAATTTTTTATTTTATGCACCATTAAAACAATGCCTAGGTGTTGTGGTTTCAGCATCGAAGTGCCATGCTCTCAGATTGATTAAAGAAAGTCATCTAATAGCACCCTAATGCTGCCCTTTAAGTGTCATGGAACAGAAGTTATTTCATGATTTTTTTTTAAATAGCTGGAATGGTGACCTCAAAAAATCATATTGGGTTTTGTCCATAATCAAATTGTAGCACCACACCTTAAGTGCCAAGGTGTTGTACTCTCAAGTAGAATGATAGAAATAATGGTCTTAAGAGAGCTGTAGTGCTACATATTGAGTGCCGAGATGCTGGCCTCTCTAGTAAAAGGGATGAAATAACTATTATAATAACACCACTCACATAATAATCGTAGTCATCATCATCCTCCTCTTCTTCTTCTTTTGGCTCCACGGGGCACTCACATAACGTTGATAATGAGGTGTTACAAAAAAAGAAGTCTAACCTAGACTATCATAAAATCCATAGTTTTCAAACATGTGAATAAGTGAGGTATTAAACTTAGTCATGTATTAAAATTGTTACTATTGCTGACCCATATGAAGCACAAATTTTCTCTCTAGTTTTTTCCTATGTTGAATAGTCTCACTAATTTTTTTTCATAAAAATTAGATTTTTTTTTCCAATTTTTTGGAGTTACTCATATATGGTCTTGGAGGATTTTGGCCTGGACAAGGGGCACATGAGCTTTCCCCCCACCTTAGTCTTAGAGCCAAATCCCTCAATGACTCTTTTAGTAAGGGGAGCCATTTGTATAAAAATGCTCTTCTCAAAACCCTAATATGCTCACCATAGCACATAAAGCATAAATAAGAGAAGGATGACCAAATCATATTGTAGTACGTCAAGCATACTAAAGATAGAATTATAAATAATCATTCCTCATCTATAATAAAGTGCTTTTGAGATATAAAATTTAAAATGGTTCTATCCCTTGTCACCTGACTGATATTTTTAGTGAGCATTAGCTTGATCAAAATGAATTAATGTTAAGCTTTGGTCTCAGTAGTGAGACTGATAGCAAAAAAATTGATAATTTTCTCTTCTTGCCTTTTCCACAGGACGCTAGAATTTCTGATAATGAGAAAATTAAATATTTTATCAAAGTCCCAATGATCATTATATAAGAAAACATATTGATTATATTCTACATTTGATAAACCGTAATATGTATTAATAGTAGTACTATCAAAACTTACTAGTTTTGCCCTAACAAAAACTTGATTTTTCTAATGCTCCTTCACATTGGAAAAGAACTTCCGCTCCATGGGAACAACACTAGATTTGTTATTGTAGGCCAACTTTTCCAAGCCTCCCTCATTAATGATACTCTCCACACTCCCACCCAAATTGAAGAAAATCCTCTCCGGGATGAGATGCTTTTGTATGATAGATGATGATCCCTCTCCTCAGCTTCTAAACTAATAAATTTATTAGTGTCACTCACAACTGCCCTCTTCTTGCCCTTGCTTAAAAATATAATTGGCATGATGGCTTTTTTAAAGAGAAAAATGCAAGCATGGAGAGAGAGAAAGAGAGAGAGAGAGAGAGAGAAATAGATAAAGACAAAGAGATCTAAATAATGGAGAATGTAGTATAAAAAATAAGCATTTTAAAAGGTTTATTTATAAATCCAACCTAGCACCGTGGTGCTCCAATATCAACATCGAGGTACTAACCTCTAGAGTTCTAGAATAGTAGCCAAGCATTGTAACACTGATCAAGTTAGTTACTGTGCTTGTCAAAAAGAGAATTTATTATCATTAGTTTTGAAATCAAAAAGCACATCAAGCATTAATTCAACACCATGGCACTCTAATGTAGTGGTGGTCAAAAAGCTTGTCCTGCCCATTTAAAGCATGTGTCCACTTACCAACTTTTCTAAATTGACCTTTGACTAGCACTGCAGTGCCAAATGATTAGCATTGAGGTACTAGTCAGCAAGTCAACTTGAACAAATTAAAATAAATAAAGAAACATAGTCATAAATGCTGTAGCATTGTATGTAAGCACAGAGGTGCTGATCATTTGCTCTTAAGACACAAATACTTACCCCAGGATGCTATAGTGTTACCCATGATAGCACCATGACACTACATGTTTAATGTCATGGTACAATCCTAAAATTGATATAAAATTGAATTATTCATATGGGCCCTGACACAATAACAACGAACTAAGTCCACTACTTGAGGATGCTTCATGGGTTAATTTTCTAATTGGGTCACATGATTGGGTTCAAGATAACAAAAGTTAGGCATTCTGTGATGATGACCATGTTGATTATAAAATTCATTTGGAGGGGATATCTTTAAATTGGATGAAATTTATAATAACTTTAAAAAATAATTATCCATCCATTCATCATTATTTATCGAGAATGATAAGCTAAAAAAATCTTTGCTCATAAAAGAGTAATCTCATGCTAATAAGGACATGGCTAGTGACATCTATCTACATGGTTTTGTCATCAAAGGATGCCATATAAAAAATAGATATGACCAAATTCCACTAACTGAGTGGCTTGGCATTGATATAACTCTAGTATATTTCGTTCATGACAATAGCCTGTATGTTCCCTAATGACTTTGCTCCTTGAGCCATGACTTATAGAATATATTTAATTAGAAAAAAATTCTTCTATTAGCTATGGTTTAATTTAATTTATCAATTTAAATAAATATCACCATAGGTCTATAAGAACACCTTTGACGACGCAACCTGTGGCTAGTGATAAGGATTCTTCAATCAGAAACTATTTCCCCTAGCTAAGCAGACTAGGGACCACAATAGCCCAGGATAATGGAACTATAGTATCTTAATTGGGTGTGTCATCATCCCCCTAATATATACTTTAAGTTAAATGACAATCATTTGTGCCATATTATGCACTACTAGATACCAACTCATATCAAACCAGAAAGGTTTATTTTTCCAACTTTAATTGAGAGGGCTCTCTTATAATGGTAAGAGGGGTAATTAACTATGAAGGCTTGCATTTGTAGAATATGGGACCTAGATCTAAATAAACTCTAATGTAATGATAGAGGAAACCTGGTTGAATATATATCAATTTGCCTCACAAACATTATACTCTTACCCATCTCAATTAAGATGGTGGAGAGCTTCCTCAAAGGTGTTTTTTCTTAGTGATCAAATTTTTAGACTCCATTGGGGATTACTTCTCTCTCTATCTCTTGTTTGTGTCATCATAAAGTCAAATAAAGTGTTATAATCTTTTAAAATTTTAAGATCTACTACCAAGTTTTTTAAATGGAAAACATTAAGAATATGATGACTATCAAGCTTGGTGAGGGATCCATTGTAAATTTCTCTCAAGCCATAATCAACCCTAGTTCCATTAGAGCTACTCTCTAGTACAGAACAATTTTGGAGGTTGTCCAATTTCTATTAACTGGACCTATCATTAAGCCCATAATTAGGGGCACTAGAATGTGAAACACATTCAATAAAAAAAGAGGTCGAACATAATCATTCCGATTGTGCCCAAACCTAAAGCCATAAACTCAAAATGGGCTTATATCTTTGATAAAATATCAAATGCAATGCCAACTACCTCTATTAAGGATGAGATGGCTATAAGGCCTAAATTTAAGTCCATTATAGTTAATCCACTTAGCAGTGCATTAGGGGAACATACTACCCCCACATGATTCCTTCACTCTAGGCAAGCATGACCATGAAGCATCTTTCTCATGCACTAAAATGTCCAAAAGGGCTCGTAAAAATTGCATTGATGGTTGCAGAGTTGCCAGATTGCCCATTCATCTCGAATAATAACATGGCCAACTGGTGGAAGGAAATATATCAACAAGCAACAACTTTGATCTACTCCACTCAATCAAAATAAATAGCTAAAGAGAAGCTATAAAGAAGTTAATCTAGGATAGACATGCACATCCGACTCCACAAAGTCATCCATAGAAGGAGAAATCCATTTCTTCCAAAATTTACAAGGTTCTAAAGGCTGTCTGAAATAGAATACTTCAGAGAAGAATAAAGAAGTTAGTGAGCTAGGTCACCAACCCAAAGTATTCCTACCCTAAAAGTGATTGGAATACTAGAAAAATATCATTCCCATTTACAAAAAGACTTAAAGTCTATAGGCACTATAGTCGGTGAACACCAACAATGAATCCTTAGACATAAAGACATTAAGTGGTCAGTTGTTGGAAGGTCTTGGTAACTATCATAAAAATTTGGTGAACACCAAGGTGTGACATCTAAGATATATTCCTAGAGATCCACTACTAGAAAGTCCTGGTCGATTTTGGTACCAAAAGAATCCCAAGTTATTAATGATAAGCCAACCCCACCAGAAGATAAAGGAACAAACTCTCCTATCATCAATTGGACATATCGATCTGAAAAGAGTTGGCTAGTGGATGATGACATGGATGACCAACTTGTTTGGAAAGATGAAGATCTCCTAACTAATGTAGAACAATAAAATTTTGATCTCCAAAATAATGAAGATATGTATAACATGGAGATTAAAGTTCTTCATATGGTTGACATGCGTCTATGAAATAAAGGCATAGTACATGATCAATAGAATCAAGAAGAGAAACCAAAGTCATCAAGAGCCTAGAAGTGAAGCTCTAGTAGAAGTGGAAGTGACTGAATAGTTAATAGACTTTATAATAAAGATAAAATAACATATGGGTTCCTTAGTTCAAAGGAGAGATCAGGAAATCAGTAATTGGGTTTTCTTTAATTAAAAATTAAAGAAAAATACATATAACTTCAAAAGAATAAGAAATTAAATATAAACTTAAAAATTATAAACTTGGGCTCTATGGATTCATCTTGATGAGAGGAATCCATTAAAATTAAAATCTTCAAATTATTTTGGGTATTTTGACCTTAATTTTGGTTTGAATGAGCAATTTTAAACCTTAATTAATCTCAAGCAAATGATTCAATTCAAATGAAACTACGGGGGATTAAAATTAAGGTTAAGAGACACATTATGTAAATTTTTATTATTTATTAAGCAATGAATCTTAATGTTGGAAATTTTAAACCCTTCACTTTAATTTTCAAGAAACAAATTAATAATAAATTAAATAAATGGTGGAAATTAATCAAACCAATTCAAAACATCATGGTATACCCTAATGATCATAAATCAACCATTAAAATTCATGAGAATATAATAAATCACAAAATGGCTTAATTAGTCCATTAATTGAATTAATTAATTCAATTAACCAACCTAAACTTAAATTAAATATAATAAATCACCCACAACCCCAAAAATTATTAATGAACCCTCTTTGCATTCATATTCCAAAGGGGTTTCAAGGAAAAATAAAACCCCTAAAGAATTTTCATTAAATGAAGCCTAATTTAAGTCTTTATGAAATTTTAAAAATCATAATTACATATCTAATCAAAGTGAAACTTTAGGGAAATCAAATAGCAAAGGAACCCCACCTGTCATAAAATGTTTAAATCCATTTGACCTATGGATTGGTAATATTTGAATTTCTAAGCCTCTAGGTCAATTTAAAGGAAATATTAAATCAGAAAAATTACATAAATGATAAAATTCAGAATACAAATTTAAAACATTATAATTGATATCAGAACACTTAAATAAAATATCTAAGATAATTGAAAATAATAGAATTCAAATAACCATAAGTTAAAGATCATAATAAAAGGAAATATAAAACCTAAATAACATTTAATTATGATAATTCTTTAAATCATAATAATTTCATTTTATAAAATAAAATATAAAAATATCATTGATCTCTATAATATATAAGGTATCAATACGTAAATACATTAATACCATTCACATTACTTGTATAAATGTGAATATAAAAGGATAAGTGTGTTAACATAAGAAAATGAAATGCATAAAAAAGGTTAAGTGTAATTAAAACCATAAGCTATAGTGAATTAAAATTTTAAAATAACAATGCAACATAAAGCACATTTAATAAATAAAGAAATAACATTTCTTTTAATTACTTAAGTCATAAAATAAATCTACATAAAGATCATTTCTTTTGTTTTAAAGTAATTAAGATAAATGAAATCCTTTCATAATGTGCAATTTGGAATCATTAAATACAATAATTTGGAACTATTCCATAATGAAAGAATCATTAATGTAAATGACTTATTAAATTGGAATGTATTAAATTAAATAATATTAAACATAATAAATTCAATATAACTTTACTTAAGTTAATGGACGTTAATGAAAATGAATAAATGAAATTAGCTCCAAAGTTTGATATTAATGATAATGAAAATGAAATTAACTTAACTTGAATAGGTAAAACATACCTACACTTGAGATTAATGAATAAATCATATGTATCTTATACATAAAGTCTTACCCTGAATCAAATATAGTAAAGTCAATGAACAAACATGAATGTCAAATCAAAAATGGATTCAATAAACAAATATAAGTCATCATAACCAACTAAGTAAACATGTAAAATAAATCAAAATAAAGGAATAAATGATAAATATCAATATCATAATTTTAAATCAAAGAAATTTAAAGAACCTAAAATCATAATGGATTAACTTAAAGAAAATACCAAATTGAATCATAATAATAAATGGATTTAATTCATTTAGACCAAAAAACAAATCATAATATTACTAGTCAAGAAATATAAAATAAAAATGAAATAAACTAAATTAATTCAAAATCCTCTAAATTCAAATTAAACCAAAATACTTGGGATTTTAATTAGATTTTAGAATGAATCTTTAACTTATAATAAAGATAACATCTTGTTAGGACTTAGGATGTTGAATTGAATGGGCTCCACCCAAAATGGAACTTAGTGTATTCTACATTCTTAAAAACTTAATTTAATTCAAACATAATAAATTATACCTAAAATAAAGAAAAAATCATTAAATAATTTGAATTGAAATCATCGAAAGGTAAATAAACAAACATTCAAAACTAAGAAAAAATTCAAATCATAAAGCCTAGTAATGTCTTACCACACGAACACATTTCTTCACACACTAGAATTATAGGTCACCGATCCTATACTTAGGTTAGGACGTTCTGTGAGTTTCTGTGATTTTCTGTGATGATGTGATGAGAATTATTTTTATTATTTTGTGGTGTACTATTTCAGACTAGATGGCTAGGATTTATTACTAATATTCTGGATGGTAGGATTCTATTTCAAGAACTAACATTATCTTCTATAGGGGAGTGTGTCAAAGGGACTGCTATAATAAATAAATATTATAAAATTGTTATTTGGTTACAGATGCTAAAAAGTCTCTTAGCATAGTCCATAAGATAGGTGGGATTGGCAATCAACTAATACTAAGCCCGTATGTTTGAAAAATATAACTGTTGTGTGCTATTTATATTTTTTAACATTTATTTTGGAGGGCTTAAGATTTATTTTTGAATTTAAAAATGTAAATTTGATCTTAGAATTAGGTTAGGATCTATGGGGTCTAGGATTAACAGAAGCTGACCCTACCAGGAGATGGTGTAGAGGTCCCTTGTGAAGCCCAATGGAGATCCCTAAAGAAGTAGATGATCCTATAAAGAAGACCCATAGATCTAGACTTGTAGCTCTAGTCTGGGCTGTATAAGGGCAAAGCTCGACTGCCCATTTTCCTTTCTTTAGGGTTGTATAGTGGTACTTAGCTGCATTGATTTATTTTATAAATTTAAATTAGTTTGATTTATTTTGGGTGCACAACAGAATCAACCTGCTTTGTTAGGTTTCTTTCTATATTGTGCTTTTCTATGAAGAATGCCTAGATATAGGCTCATAGGAAAAACTAAATTTTCTACCCAATTAAATTTAATCAATTCAAACATAAAAATAATACAATTTAGAACCTAATATAAATAAAGCCCTAGGGAATAACTTAAAATCAATTAGAAACCAATTAGCTCTTGAAAATCATGTAATCATATTACTTCAATCCTTAAATTAGGCAACTTCTCCCATTGCTTATTAAGGGCATATGACCCGTGACCACCTTCTTGGGGAAACTTACCTTCTATTTATGACTTAGCCCATGACAATTTCTAACTATATGGAATTAGGCATAAAAATGCATACCCAAGACCTTAAATAAATCTTGAGTTAAAACAGTTAAAATATAAAAAATATCCATTAGTTAGATGCATTTCATACCCTACTTTATCTTAGTGATTAAGGAGTGGGTCTAGGATTCTTAGTTTCCTTTCTTAAAAATGTAACAGTCGAGCCATCTTGCATTCATTAGATTTGGCATCATGAATTTAAAATGCGCTTAGGTGGTGTTAGCTGGTAACCTTCTCTAAGAAATTTGTAAGTCTAGAAAAGTTAGGAATCGGTTAGTTATCTCAAGTGAGAAGAATGACTGATAATTCTCAAAATGAAACTAGGTCGAGCATCTAACATGTGCTAGAAGCACTTGTAAATTAGTTTCTGAAGCATCCTCATAGGATTAAGTTTTTAACCTTAGGCATTTCTATAGTCTTGTGATGATAGAATATAAGTCTTAGATTTCTAAGAAAATATCAACTCAAAGTATAATTTGAATTCCAAAATTTAAAGCCCAATTATTGGATAGTTGAAATACCTAATAGGTATCCCAGTATCAACAGGCATTTTCTATTTCATCCCATTTGGATTCCAAAAATAACTCTCTCCAATTTGGACTATTCCTAATTGAAAATTCCAATTATTAATCCTTCGAAAATTGCCTTAGAAATCTTTAGAAATAATAACTTATTAATTCAATGGAGAGTATTCTTAAGAAGAGACCCTTCTGAAGTTGTAATTAACTATTGGAGCTTGCCTCTATAAAGAACCATGAACCTAGTTTGAAATAAACCTTGTTATACTCTGCATGTAGTTTAGGGAAAAAATCTATGTTATATGAAAGACCCATTAGCCTTAGGAGTCTTCTATTAAATGATTGAATCCATTATAAGATAAAATATTTATCTTATGAGATAATATGTTAACTCTTTAATGATGCATTTGATCATCCAATTAAGAAATTTCTAAACTCTGTGTTGTCATAAAAAATTCTCCTCAGAGATATTTTCTGGTGACTTTGTTGGGGAATGGTTCATCTCTCCATCTTTAAAAATAAGGTATTATTTCTAAGAAAACAATGTACTGTTGTTAGTTTCCTTTCATGGATATTGTTATGTTTATTCTAACTTTTCAGTCTCTATTGCTTTTAAGGATGAGCAAATAATACTTTAATGGTTAATGAGTTGTGTGTCACTTTTTATCACTATCATTTCATTCTCTAATTTCCCCTTCACACTAAGTATGCAGAAATACTAAATTTATATGGAGTGGTGCTTGATCAAGTATTGTCGAACTCTATAATGCTTATTATGAATTTTATTCTTTATTTGAGATAAAAATAGTAAGTTTTGAGTTTTCCCCTTTTTTGGCATATCTTCTCTAGGCCATAAGGATGGAACTATTTACTTATAGGCAATCCACCTAAACATTATTAGATTGATGAATAAAGTCAGTAACTAGAGTTACAAACTTTTCTTCAAAAAGTCCTCGATTAAGTGAGTTATTTTGACTGTGCCCACTCTTTTACTACTAACAAGGTGGTGGGTCTTTAGCAGAGTGCTTAAGAGATCGATATTCTGAAGAAGTTGTCGAGAAAGTTGCTCAACATAATGAATTTCCTTCATTTCAATAAGATCCATGAGCATATCTATAATAAGTAGTCGCTGTTATAGAGTATCATTGATTTTTTTTATCTTTTTATGTATTAAAATTTACACTCACCATTTTTAGGGCATGATGTATTTACTCCCTTCTCTATTCAGTCTGAGGACATTAAGTTTCTTGGCTACATTGAGGAAGGTGGGGAAGAAGGGGAAGGTGAGGATGAGCATGTAACTACTAAGGCCATGGCCAAGAAGACAAGACTGGGTTCTACTCCCAACAAGTTAAAGAATAGGCCAATAAGTGTCACTCCTCTTGGTTCACCTATGAAGAATAATAAAAAAGACAAGGATCCCGTGAGTGAACCCTATTAAATTTATCCTCAAATTAATTGTATTATTGACATGGCTAAAGCCTTTAGCTTGGGGCATTTAATATTTTCTAATGACCTGGACACAACACTTGAAGAGTTTCCTATAGGATGACTTCCTTATATGGTTATGACTGCTCAAGCAATAGTGCAGTAGTCTACCCGGAAGCTTATAAAAGAATTGGTGCTCAATAGGAAAGACCTTGCAGCTACAAAGTTGAAACTCAATGTAGTGAGGGATGAACTTCGAAATGTTTAATCCAAGGTAGCCAAGATTCAAGAGAAAGCTAAGTGGAAACAAGAGGAGAAGGATGAAGAAATCTCATAACTAATTAACCATTCAATGATGATAAAGAGGTAGAGGTGAAACTTTCTCATCACACTGATGTGTTTTAATAGAAGGAAGCTATGTTATATGGCTTCCTTAATTCTAATGAGTATAAGAGCTTAATATAGAAAAGTTCAAGAAAGGTGTCAAATTTTTCATCACCAAATTGGTAAGACATGGCCTAGTGGACACAAGTTCTTGGATTTTTTACAACATGCTCAGGCAAGTGACAAAGAAGAAAGCCCAAGTTAGCTTTTTTTTACTTCTGTAATTTTTTTCCTTAGTTCCTCGAACTTAAAAGAGTAATTTTATATTTAAATTTTTTATGTTAACTACTTGCCTTTGCATAACTATTTTTCTTTTTAAAAGAAAATTTTATTTATGTTATTTATCTTTACATTATAAATGCACTCACTAAGATTAATGAATACACTCACTAAATGAATATAATAACATGGATATGCATATTCATTTTATGAATCTAGTTGCTATACATATCAATTGAATAAATAAACATGCTAAATGTACTCATTCAATGAATATACACATTGAATGTGTTTAATGAATAAACTTACTGAGTTTAATGATTGTACTCATTAAATGAATCCACTTGTTGAGCGAATGTACTTGTTGAATTTACTCACTAATTAGTTATTTTAAGCAATCACTTCACATTATTAATGACACATTAAGTGGTTGATCACGCAAAGTGTTGGTCTCTTTATTTCATAGTTTCCAACACATGGAGTGTCAGTAATTTTATTGCATACTTGCTAACTAGATAATGTGTTGGTCTTACACTTTAGTTGCCAACCATATAGAATGTTGGTCTTACATTTTATATATCAACTATAGAAAGTGTTTATCTTCTTATTTTATAATTGTCAACTACATAAAGTGTTAGTCTTATAGTTAAGATGCCAACCACACAGAGTGTTGGTCTTTTACTTTGGAGTCCCTTATTTATGAAGCATTTAAAGCGAGTATTCAATTTTGATAGTCTATTGAGTACCTACATACTTGAGTCTTAACAAAAATTACTATAGCTTGTAGAGTAACATGAGTTGACATGTAGCTTCTTGAGTCATTTTAAATTCAGGTTAAAAGTAACTTGAGAATAACTTGGGCTAGTGTGGCTCACTAAATTATTTGTGTCAAATGTAACCCATTCAGAGACTTGGGCTAATACATAGCTCTCCAAGTCACTCAAGATAATAGATCTCACTATAATAATTGGGCAAATTTAGGTCACCAAGTTAGTTGGGCGACCATAATTTTCTTTGTGTTTTATTATATCATGCCACACTTAGTGATTTGAGCTGACATAGCTCATCGAGTGAGTTGGATAAAATGTAGCTCACTAAGTTACTTGGGCTAATGTTGCTCGCCAAGTTGTTTAAATTAATGTTATTTATCAAGTATTTACACATGGCCATTTAGGTAGCTTGCAAATGATTTTCTTGTACCACGCTTAAACTCTTAGTTATCAAAGCTGAACTTTGAACAATATACTTTTTTATCATAAAAAATTATAGGGTGAGTAAGAATGAAAAGATTTATTTAATCTATTCATATCATCATAGTAAATTCCCTGCATAAATAATTGCTTGAGATAACTTCATATAAAAAATACATGATAAAACTTCCCTCAAGGTAGTATTCTCGTGATACAGGTAAAAAATTTGGTGTTAGTTCATGGTTTTGTTCTAGAATTATCTCTTTTTCTAATCATTTTACAAACTCATTGACCTTTCCTATTTTGATGACTTCTTGATTCAGTCTCTTGAGGTGTTAGCATTCTTTGGTGCCATTACCTATGGTCACGGTGAAATCTACAATATCTAGATCAATTGTGAACTCCATCAACCTTCAAAGGTGGAGCTCACCTGGAATATCTCTTATTTTAAATGGCTTCCACTAGCTCAAACATTCACATGTGAATACTTCACATTTTTATGGCAAGTTAATAAATTTTTTAATTCATACTTGTGCATTGGTGCTTCTTCTCATCGAATACATTGGCTTTCCTTTTTGTCCTATCTTCAAACTCAAAATTTATCTTTTAAGAAGATCTCTTCAAATGACCTCTTTACTGAGTCCTTTTTATTAGTTGCTATTGGTTACTAGACAACTTCATTGTATTCTTCTATATTCACATGCCCATTTTGCATTAGAAGATGGTATTAAACTTCCTAAGGGACTATCGTGACACTTATCTCATTTGCAGAAGGGTTTGTAAACTATTTAAGGGTCTATGAACACTAGAGAATTATTTAAAAAAAGTATTATTAAATTTCATAAATAAGTGACAACTCTCACTATTAGACATGAGAACCATCAAATAATTGACTCTTTAATTTGATAAGGAGTAGTTGACACTTCATTAGGATGTGGTCCAATAGTGATGTAGTAGATTCAAATAATGCAATATTGTCTGCATAGTTGAAGTGACTTTTATAAGATTCAAGGAGAGTGAGTTTCCATGATCTTCTTAGAGAAGGTTTTGGTAATAGTAATATTCATTTATTCTCCATTTACTTCCTCTTCTCTCACACAATAATAGTTGTCGTCAATGCTTGGTGTATTGAGTAATTTCCTTTTATGAAGTTGCCATCAGTGAGTCGCTAAACTAGAGGATCCTTTGTTCTCCGTGACCCTTAAGGCTTTCATTCTTTATTGTCTCCATAGTCACCTAGACTATGTTATGGGAAAAATATATGACACCACATAGGATTTAAGAATTTTTTATTTGGATGATTAAATGTATCATTAAGTAGTAAACATATTATCTCAAAAAATAAACATGTTATCTTATAATAGGTTTGATCATTTAATAAAATACTCTTAAGGCTAATGGATTTTTAATATACCAAAGAGTTTCCCCCTGAGCTACATGGGAAGTAAAACTAGGCTTATGCAGGAGAAATTTATGATGCCACATAGATTTTAGGAATTTCTTATTTGGATAATCAAATACATCATTAAGGAGTAAACATATTATCTTATAATGTAAACATGTTATCATATAACAGATTCGATAATATAATAAGAGACTATTAAGGCTAATTGGTCTTTCATGTACTAGAGAGTTTTCCCCTAAATTATAGGGAAGTAATGTAGGGTTTATTTTAAACTAGGTTCATTGTTCCCTATAAGGGAATGCCTTTATAATTAATTATATCTTAGGAATGGAGAACCTCTTTCTAAGAATACTTTTGATTAAAGAAATATGTTATTATTTCTATTGATTTCTAAGCTGGTTTCCAAAGGAAATAATATGTTGGAATTTCAATCGGGAATGATCCAAAGTAGAAAGACTTATTTTTAGGAGCTAAATAAGATTAAGTAGGAAATGTCTGTTGATATTGGATGCATAGTAAACATTTCAACTATCCTACCATTGGGCTTTAAATTTTGAAACTTAGATTGAATTTTTAGTTGACATTTTATTAGAAATCTAGGACTTAAATTTTAGCAGAATAAGACTATAAAAATGCCTACGGTTGAAAACTTACTTCAATAGGATACTTCATAACTTAAATTTATAAGTACTTTTAACACAAATTAAAGGCTCAACCTAGTTTTACTCTTGGGGATTATCGGTCATTCCACTCACTTGATGGAACAGACCTATCCCTGACTCTTTTGGACTTATAACCCACTTGGAAGGGCTGCTAGCTAACACCACCTAAGTGCATTTTAAATCTATGATTCCAAGTCTCATGTAAACAAGATGGCTAGGTTGTTGTACTTTAAGAAAGAATCTAAGAATCTAGGCTCACTCCCTAATCCCTAGTATCATGTAGGGTATGATATGCACTAACTAATGCACATTTTCTAGCTTTTAAATGTTTTGCCTCATGATTCATTTAAGGTCTTGGGGTATGCATTTTATGCCAAAATTTTATGCAATTAGAATTGGCCATGGGCTAAATCAATATAAGAAGGTAGATTTCCCCAAGTAGATAGTCATCCTCAAAGGTCAGATGCCCCTTATGTGCAATGAGTGAAGTGCCCAATTCATAAGTTTAGAGCAATATAATAGCATGGTCACAAGAGGTAATTATTTCTATTTGATCTTAAGTTATTCCTAGGGCTTTAACTTATATGAAGTTTCAAGTTTCTTTAATTTTTTTTAAGTTGATTGGATTTAAATTGGGCAAAGAATTTAGTTTCCTTAAGAGCCTAACAATCCATGCATCCATCACAGAAAACACAACACAGAAAGAAACCAAGAAAAGTAGGATGATTCTATTGTATACCCAAAATAAATTAAGCCAATTTTAAATTAATGAATAGGGCAATTCAGCTGAGTACCACTATACACCATGAAAGAAAGAGAAAATGGGCAATCGAACTCTACCCTTATACAGTCTAGCCTTGAACTACAAGTTTAGATCTATGGGGCTTCTTTTCATGATCATCTCCTTCTTCAGAGACCTCCATTAGGCTTCATAGGGGACCTCTACACCCATCTATTGATAGGGTCAACTCCTACTAATTCTAGACTCCATAGATCCTAACCTAATTCTAAGCTCAAATTTTTATTTCAAATTCAAAACTAAATTTTATGCCCTACAAAACAAATTTCATGAAAACATAAATAACACACAACATTTTTATTTTATAAACATACGAGCTTAGCATTAACTGCTTGCCGAGGCCACTTATCTTATTAGGCTATGCTAAGGGACTATTCAACACTTATAAGAAAACAATAATTTCATAATTTATTTTTACAACTAACACATTTAACATAGCTACCTGTAGAAGATAGTATTAGTTCTAAAAAAAACATCCAACCATCCAGTCTAATGGGCAAATAGTCATAGGTATGCAATCTAAAATAATACACCATAAAATAATAAAAAGGCATTTCACATAACATCATCACAGAATATCACAGAATACCACATAATATCATATAACGATCAAACCTAAGTCTAGGGTCTGTAACCTAATGATCTTGTGAGTGAAGCATGAGGGTTTGTGTGGCAAGACATTGCTAGAAGTTTTAATTTGGGTTTCCTATTTTTAATTTAAATTGATTTTTATACTTTTAAATTTTCATAATGTAGCTTCATAGGTATGTGTCATTATTATACCAGAGATTCAAGTTATCAAGATCTCCTTTAGACCAGCAGCCCTACGATCTCGGGTGTCTAGACTATATACCAAATGATGTAGATTATGAATTTATTTATTTTACTCTTTTAACTTCTTTTTGTTTTAAAATTGGTTTAATTTATCATGGGTGGTTTAAATTTAAGTGATTTAATGATTTACAATTTCATTTTCATCTTAGGTACATTTTATGTTAAAGTGAGATTATGTTTTTAAGAATGAAGAATATAATAAGTTCCATTTTGAGTGGAACTCATTCTATTCAACATCCTATGTCCTAATAAAATGAAACCTTCATCCTAAGATGAAGATTCATTCTCAAAGTCTAATTAAGATCCTAAGTATCTTAATCAATTCTTTTTATATTCATTTTAGATGATTTGATTTGAATTAAGTTTATAATTTTAGTCCTTTTAAAATTTGATTCTTCTTGTAATTTTTTTTAATTTTATTTCATTTTCATTCTTTCGTTAATGCTCATATTTGATATTTGTTTTTGTTTAATGTGTGTTCATTATGTCAACCAAACATATTTAAGTTAATGTATTTCACTCTTTACCCTTTTTTCATTAGTATTTTTATGTTTTAGTTCAGGTTAAAACTTTACATTTAATTTTATTTAACCTTATGTTTTATCTTTTATCTTTATGTTTCATTAAGTTATATTCATTTTATTTGTTTCTTTTATTTTATTTTAGGATGATTTAATTTACTTATTACATTTTGATGTATTTATCATGTTTATTTTCCAAGTTGATTTCATTTGTTCATTTTATATTTTATTAATGTTTATTAACTTAAGTAAATTTACATTTAATCTTAATTTTAATATTATTCATTTTGCTATGTTTCAGTTTTATAACCCTTTTGTATAATTTGTATCATCTTGAATTGATTATTCAAATTGTAGTTTTATTTGATCTCTCTTATTTTAATTTATTTATTTCATAAAATGTTTTAATGCTTATCAATGAACTTAGATTAAGATAGTTAATTCCAAGTTATGACTTCATTTAGTATGGAATAGTTCAGTTCATTCCAATTAACTTAAAGGGAATGATAATTATACTATTTAAAAAAGTTCTTTTTATCATTTGGTATAATGTGATTACCCTTATTCACCATGACCTAAGAAGTTTAAGGAAAGGTTATTACTTTTTTATTATGTAAATTAAACTTACCCAATGTAGTCAATGTAGTCAAAGAAAATTGATCAAATTATAATGTAATTTTAACATCATTATATTGAGCTATTAACATAATGCAGTCAAAGGAAAATAACTTTTGACCCATTAGAAAATGTCAGCCATTTTTATTATGGATGGAGTTTTTTCAAAAGAAGAATTTTATTTTTGAAAATGTAGGAGTTATATAACCCTCTTATTTGATTTTAACAAATCGAGAAGTTTGATACTCCATTTAGTGGATGTTGAATATACTCTATCAAGAATGTATTGGAGAGATACCCAATAGAACATAAGGCAATCCTGACTACTGAAAAGCACAAGTACATTGCTAATGTATAAAAATAATAATCTATTTCTAAATATGGAGAGAGAAACTAATCCATAGAGGAGTCACTATAAAAATCTAAGAGAATTTAATTTGGAACAATATGAAGATCTTGGAGGTACTTATTTCGGTAATCAAATACATCATTAAGGGATTAATATATTTTCTTGATAGATAAATGTATTATCCTATTATAAATTTAATTATTTAATAAAGACTCCTAAAATTGGTGGGTCTTGGATGCACGAGAGATTTTTCCCGTGAACTACATGGAAAGGTAGGATAGGCCTTATTTTGTTGTAGGGTTCATTGTTCCCTATAAGGGAAATCCACTATAGTTAATTACATCTTAGGAATGAAGGATATCTTCTTAAGAATACTCTTAATTAAAAAAATAGATTTTTATTTCTATGGATTTCAAAGCATGTCGTAAAAGGATGATGATTTAGAAATTCAATAGGGAATGTTTCAAAGGGGAAAGAGTTATTTTGGAGGCTAATTGAGATTAAGTAGAAAATACTTATAAATATTGGGTTGCCCAATAAGCAAATCAACTAACTTACCATTAGGCTTTATAATTTTGAGTTCAAAATTATTAAGATTTAAAGTGACATTTTATTAAAAATCTAGGATTTAAAATCTAGTAGCATAAGATTGTAGAAACACCTAGTAGTTGAAGACTTACTCCAAAAGGATGCTTCAGAACCTAAGTCTATAAATGCTACTTACATAAGTGAGAGGCTTGACATAATATAATTTCTTGTAAATTAGCAGTTCTTTCTTACGATAGAAGAAATAAACCTATCCTTAACTCTTTTGTACTTATAATCCACCTAGAAGGGTTGTCAGCTAACATCGCCTAAGAGATTTTAAAAAACATGAATATGGTCTTATGTATGCAATATGGCTAGGCTATTGCATTTATTGTAAGAACCTAACTCACTCTCTAACCTTAAGATAATGTTCGGCATGTCATGTACCTAACTAATGAAATAAATTTCTTGATTTATGTATTAATTGACAATTCATTTTAAGGATTGGGATATGCAGTTCATGTCTATAATGAAATGAAGTAAGAAGCAATCATGGGCCAAATTAGAAAGAGAAAGCACACTTTTCCCAAGAAGGATGGTCATCCTCACAGGTCAAATTCCATTTTATGTGTAATGAGTGAAGCGCACAATTCAAGATGAATGAACAATATGCTATCATGTTTCATAAAAGCTAATTATTTCTAGTTTCTTTTAAGTTATATATAGGGATTTTAATTAATGTGAGGTTTTGAATTTCTTTATTTTATATTTGAGTTATTTAAGTTTAATGGGTAGAAAATTTACTTTTTCTTAGGGACCTAATGGTCTTTGCTTTTAATCATAGAAACACACAATAAAAAAAAAACCTAGAAAAGCAGGCAATTTCTATTGCACACCCATTAAAAGTCATGTCAAATTAATTAACCATATAGGCTAATACCACTGGTTATTACTATACACACCGAAAGAAAGAGAAAATGGGTAGCGGAGCTCCACCCTTATACAACCTAGCCTAGAACTAAAAGTTTGATTCATGAGGGTCTTATTCTATGATCGTCACCTTCTTTAGGGACCTCCACGAGCATCACAAAGGACCACCAGTATGGTAGAGTTAGCTTCTTTTATTCTTAGACCACATAAAGGTAGGTCCTTATAAGCTTAAATTATAATTTAAAAATTAAAAAAAGGTTTTTATCCTTTCAAAATAAATATAAGAAAATACACATAGTACACCAACACTTTATATTTTGAACATACATGCTTAGCATTAGTTTCTTACCAAGCCCACCTTCCCTATTGAGCTATGTTTAAGGACTTAAGCATACTTGCAACCAATAAGTATTTATATATTTTTATTATAGTGGTCCCTTTAAGCACAGCCCCTATAAAAATAATATTAGCTTAAAAAGAATATCATATCATCCAGACTAACAGACACACAATCCTAGCCATCCAATCTAAAACATTACACCACAAAATAAAATATATATTTTACATCACAAAATAACATAGATAATTGGCCTAACCTAAATCTATGGTTGATGACTTAAAAATCCAGTGTGTGAAAAAAGGAGGTTGTGTGGTATGACTTTACTATGCCTTTTTAGATTCAAAGTTTGGTTTAATTTGGCTTGAAATTTAACCTTTCACTTTTCATAATTTTTCTTCATAGGTACATGCCAGTTTTAAACCAAAAGTTAAAGTTATCAAGACCCCATTCGAAGCCTTGCGACCCATGTGTCCAAACTATATATTATATTATTGATATATATGAAAAATTTTGTTTTCATTCATTTGATTTCTTTATTTTATTCTTAGAATTTGTTCAATTTTTTTATGTGATTTCAATTTAAGTGATTTAATTGATTTATGAGTTTACTTCCATTTTAGGTTTGCTTTTATGTTTAGTCTTATTTTAATTAAAATAAAAAATTTTTCTTTAAATATTAATTAAAAAGTCTTTGTTTTGATTAAGTCTAATGTAACTTTAATTTTAGTTTGATTTTCTTTCAAATGACGTAAGTCATTTATATTTTATATTATTTAATGTTTTATATTTTAAAACATAGCTTTATATTTAATCTCATGTTTCTTTTGACCTTATGTTTAATCTTATGTGTTTGATTTTATGTTTATTTGACTAAATTAATTTCACTTATTAATTTTAACCATATTAAATGTTTATTAATTTAAACGAATATACTTAGGTAACTTAAATTAACTTTTAATTCAAACGTAATTTAGAAGTGATTCATTATACTTCAAATTTTTTTTATGACTTATCAACCTATATACTTACACTTGATGATTTAAATTAAGTTTTATTACATGTTAAAGTCTCATTCGTTTGTTTACTTCCTTTAAGATGACATTTTGTTTATCATTTATAAACTAGTAAATGTAGACTACATTGGACACCGAACCTATTCTAGGCCATTTTAAGTTTTAGGTTATTTAAATTTGATTCTTTTATTAATCATTTTTATTCACAATTTAGAATTATGTTATTGATTTAAATGGATTTAATGAATTTCTATATTTGAACATGAAATTCAGAGGTTGATTAGTTTTGAATTTAAATTGATTAATTGACTTACTAGTAATTTATCAAATTAATAACTTAAGATTTGATTAAATTTTATATTCTTTCATTTCATTAAACTTTAAGTGCATAATTAATTAAATTCCTTAACTTCAGAGGATTAAGAGATTTTTCTTAAGTGTTATGATGTTAATGAAGATGTTTTAAGTTAATTTTGTAAATATTTATAATTTCACAAATTTTTTATTTATTATTTCATTTAAAGTGACCTAATGATGGAAATTCAACAACTTCTAATCCAGAGGTCATTTGACCTTCAAATTTTTATGGCAAGTGCGGTTCCTTTCCAATTTAAGTTTCCTAAAGTTTCATTTTAATCAAATGTAAAATTTAAGATTAACTGGGGTTTTAAATATTTCAATAAAACATAAATTAGAAGGAATTAATTAGTGGTTTTAATTATCTTAAATTCTCATATAGAAGATGAATCAATTGATGATTTATTTATATTTTTTTAGTCTTTCTTAATTTATTATGAATTTTTAAATTTTAGATTAAATAATTGAATTAATCAATTCAATTAATTACTAAATTAGGTCATTTTGGGGTTTATTAAGTTCTAGAGGGTTCTAATGGTATTTTTGGGTTCATTGATGTTAATTATAATGATTTAGGCTAATTTCATAATTTTTCATAATTCTTTTGATTTAATATAAATTTATTTTATTAAATTAAGGCCTATGGCTTGAAAATTGCATATTTTTGGATTTAATTTGTTTTAAATTCTGAAACATTTATCTAAGGTGTTTTTTTAACCTTAATTTCAATTCTTTAAAGTTTCAAATTAATTGAGTTTAATTAGAATTTTATTATTTTTAATTAAATTCAAATTAACCAAAGAATACTTAATAAAAATTATGGATTTTGGTTTTAATTGATTCTCCTCATTAAGATGAATCCATAAATCCCTTATTTGCATTTTTTTGGTTGAATATTTTATTTTCTATGACTTTTAAAAATTTTAAACATTTTTTGCATTTTTTAAATTAGGGAAAACTTGATTTTTCCTGTTTAATCCAGTCAGTGCCATGTGGGGCTAACGTGGCACCTATTTACACATGGCAGTGCTTGATTGGGCCAACTAGATCCACATAGATCTAGCTCAAATGTTGGCGTGGATCCAAAATCCATCACAACCATCCCGTCTTCGATCAGACGACCATAATTTCTCTCGTGGTTTTCTTATATAGGATTTAATCAATTCATGCGGTTAAATCTCAATCGTCCATTCCTAATAAAAGGAATGAATGGTGGAGATTACGTCTCCCCCATCAATGGAAAAAATTGAGCGTCATCTGTCCTGTAATCTTCAGTTATCTAAGTGATGTAGATGAACAATTTTGATTACAAAATGATTATGGATCAATTTTAAACACATTTATACATTTAAATCTCAATTAAGATAAATTTCTTTTTATAAAGGATCAACCTAAATTCAATTGGAGGAAAGTTTGGTGGATATTTTGTTGGCATTAATCCTTGATGGTGGGAACTTTTTGAATAGGTTCGTGGGGATGTGGTGAGCCTTTGGGTGCAAAAAATTGGATTGCCTCCTTGTTAATTGCTCTATGGGTCACGCTCCTCTTCTTCGTCGATGGCTTTGATCAAAATCTGGCTTATCAATGCCATGGAAATCAGGCAAAGGGTGGATTCTTCTTTATTTGACTTGGGGAAGATGTGTGAGTGCTCAAATGGGCTTGAGAAAATCTCTTCACACTTTTTCCATGAGTGGCTGAGAGCTATATAGGGCGGTGTTTCACTTTGGTTTTGCTAGGGTGATTGTAACCCTTGGAGGCTAGCTCTAAGGAGTGGCCAACTAATTAGGAACATTCTAAATTAGTGAGGATGATGAGTGGATGAGGAATTGGGGGAGTGCTTCGGATTGGGGAGAATTTGTCTTGTTGCTCCATATGAATCCCTCTTGGCATATTCCTCTTATTTTTGGATTGACTTGAGGGACTTTTGTTCTCCTAAATTTTGCTGCCAACCCTTTTAGGCTCACTCTAGAATGAGTTTAGGTGGGTTAGAATGTGATTAGTATTGGTTTTAGCTCACATTCTCACATTTAGTTCATTTGAGTTTGACTTGATTTGGATTAGCTAAGGATGATCAATGTTTATTATCCATTGATTTAAATTGGCAATTAATTATTCAAATCATATTTAAGGTGATTCATGAGTCAAACAAACTCATTTTATTTGGGTTTAAGCACAAACACTTTAGGTTAGTTCACTTAGTCCTTTGTTCCCTTTGGTTTAACTTGGTTTATTTCATTTGATGGATTGGATCTATGTTTAGGCTTTAATTATGTTTATTCAAGTATTTGAGATTATTTGGATTAGTTAATTTAATTTTATTTGAATTGAATTTTGAATTTAAACCTACTTTGAACCATCCTGGATTTAATGGGTCAACATGGGTTTGATTGGGACAAATGATTAAATTAATCAAGTTAAACCATATAATTGGTTAAATTATGTTTCAAGATGATTTCCAAATTATTTTGGACATATAATTTTGTTGGATTTTAGTTTAATTTAAATCTGGACCTAATATGGTCCATTTAAGCCTATTTAGATTATGTGATTTAATTAACCTAATTAAGGCTTTATTTGGTTTAAAATTCTATAGATTTATTTTTAAACAGGTTCATTTGATGATTTTTAGTTTTTGGAATAATTTAATTCCATCGAATTTTGGTGAGTTGAACTTTGAATTAGTGGGACCCACATAAGTCAACTCTATGTCAAATGAATGACCAACTTTGACCTTCATTTGGATTTAGTTTAAAATCCATTTATGTTTATGTAACGACTTTATGCTTTTCATTTGATGAAATTTTAATTTAATTTATTTTATTTAAATTTCCATGGGTTTGAGAGATTTTGAGTTTAGGCAAGTTAATTAAGTTAACTACCGCAATTACCTAGGCTCGATTGGATTTAAATGTCAGTTAGAATATGTTTGATTTAGTAATTTATATAAATTTGAGTTTGGTTTGGATTCACCTAATCTTATTAGGTTAGGCTAAATCCTAGAAGGCTTCATTTGGCCACTAAGTATTGTGTCCTAAATTGTTGGATAGGAAATTCCTGATCTAAGACTAGGTATTATAATCAATAGGATTGAAAATGAT
Organism: Cymbidium sinense; assembly: GCA_021442155.1. Lineage (NCBI taxonomy): Eukaryota > Viridiplantae > Streptophyta > Magnoliopsida > Asparagales > Orchidaceae > Cymbidium > Cymbidium sinense. The sequence goes on along the minus strand of CM038230.1, from coordinate 55,570,621 downwards.
GTTAAACCTCATTCAAAAAAGAAGTCAATGGGAAAAATGGCACAGAGCTGTGTCTCAAGAGTTTTAAGCTCTACAATCTAAAGGCACATGGGATCTAGTTCCTCCCTCCAGTGCCACTAATATTCTTGGCTATGAATGGGTCTATAAAACCAAATATAATAATGATGGTTCTATTGCTTGCTATAAGGCGGGACTTATGGCACAAGGTTTCAAACAAAAGAATGGTTAGGACTATCATGAAACTTTTAGTCCATCTTCTAAATTCCTGACTATTCAGGTGTTCATTGTTATTGTTCTTCAATTGGATTGGCGCACATATCAATTGGACATCTCCAACACCTTTCTGCATGGCACTCTTTCAGAAAATGTTTATATGGCTCAACCACAAGGATTTCATGACTCCCTATATCCTAGTCATCTTTGTTAATTGAAAAGGCAATTTATAGACTAAAATAAGTGCCTCGATAATGGTATGCTACTCTCTCTAGATATCTTCTTACTCTTAGCTTTTAGTTCAGCACTTCTTATCCATCTTTACTTATCTATACATCCTCAACTATCATAATGAACGTTCTTATTTATGTTGAAGGCATATTACTTTCTCACAATAACCCCTGTGAACCTGACTTACTCGTAGTAGCCTTGTTAGCTTGATTTTTGATTAACAAACTTCATATGAAATTTCACATGAATAACTTTGGCCATTTAACAAATTTTTTATGACTTCCTATACGACCTGCAACTTATGGTTTACATCTCTCTAGTCTGAATATGCCTTCATAACTCTTTCTTAAGCAGGAATGACAAATTACAAATCTGGTCTAACTTTTAGTTCACTTTAAATAGCCCTTAATGATCATCCTTCAGATAAATTATCCAATCCTAAGCTGTATTAACATCTTGTTGGTTAGCATCAGTATCTTACAATTACTATGCTAGATATTACATTTGATGACAATCAAGTATATCAACATATGCATCTTGCTCTGAATGATCATTTTGAACAACTAAATGCTATTGCGCCATATACATGGCACACTTGATTTTTGTCTCCGTATTTTTGAAGGTAATATCCATCTTCAAGTTTTTGTGGATACTGATTACGTCATCTTAAATCTACATAGTACCATCTTAAACCCATAACTGGCTATTATCCATTTCTTGGTAATACATGAATTTCTTGGTATGTTAAAAAGTAGTCTATAGTGGCTTAGTCTTCTATTAAAGCTGAATATCAAGTTGTAGCAACACCAGCTACTGATGTGCTTTGATTACATCACTGCTATATGATTTTCATGTTTAACAAAAAACTACTACTCCGATGTTTTGTAATAACACTTTATACATTATTCCTCAATTTTTCATGCAAGGACTAAGCATATTCATATCAATTATCATTTTAACAGGGATTGTATAAAAGATAATCATCTTATAGATTTACACATTAGTACTCAGGATCAACTCATGGATATCTTCAATAAGCAGTAATCTACTTCTTGGTTTGTCACCCGTACTAGCAAGTTGATCAAGCCAAGGCCTCATCAACTTGATGGAGGTTTTTATGAGTATTAATATATACTTTTTGGTAAGTTTTTCAGGCTATCATATTATCACTTGTCCTATATGCTTTTTCCACATTAGATGCTAACTTTTTCTATCTACTCTATTTAGTTGTAACAAAATTAGTATATTCTAAAAGCTCTAATACTTGTATTTTAAGTACAAGTGCATTGTATAAGTTTTTGTGTTGAATATACATGGGTTTTCCTCTTTGTCTTTCTTTCTGCACTTTCTTCTTTGTCTTCATTTTTACCATTCTATGCATTTAATGTCATAAAAAATAAATATAATCATAATTTCATCATAATACTTAAAAGTGAGAGTATGCAAAAGTAAAAAAAATAGTAATATGATGGAGTAAGAAGGAAGGGAAAGACAAACAAATTTTTATCATGATTCAACACACTAGTCTATTTCCACAATCCTAGTCCTCTACTTCAACTACCATTAAGTGAATAAGGCTCTATTTTTAAAGGCATTAAAGAAACCCTACATCTCTTTTCTTTTCTAGGCGAGAAGTTAGTACTCTAACATAATGGTTAGTCAACCAATTAAACAAATGGATATATAGACCATGTGATCCCTTATGATCATACATCGTAAGCTCTCTCAATAGCCATAAAGATAACTTGGGAGGATATAAGGTATTAAAAATTAATATGATAATATTAACTTCACACTTTTAAGAAGAAATTCTTAGAGGTTCAAAATTAAAACAAAAGGATTATTAAAAAAATCTCCTCTCCTATCTTGCTCTCTTCTTTTCTCTTATAAAAGAAAGATAAAACTATATAATAGAAAATGACTACCTCAAAAACTAGCATGGATTTGGTTAGTTGAGAAAAAAGATTTCTAAAGCCTTTAAGAAACATTTGTTAATTTGAAATGCTAAATTCTAAAGAATTTTGTGGGAAAATGAGTTCTAAATAATTAGTTTTTATCATCAAAGAAGAGAATTGGATAGACTTCCAAGTGTACATAGGGGCTGCTTGGTTGCCTGCATTTGGAATGCACTGCATTCCAAATGCACGGTTTTGAACATTTCAAGTATTTGGTTGCAAGTAAAGTAAAATTCCAGTGTAATGTAATGCATTTCAAATACACCAGAAAGGCTAGTTTGCTTGTATTTAGAATTTTGTCAGATTTGGGCAAATTCCAAATACACCGGCCAATGTAAAGTGATGGCTACCACCGCCAATCGCCGGTCGCCGGTACTGCCGATGACCACCTCCGGCCGCCATTGCCACCACTGGTTTGGTGGCCACGCCACGGCCACCATACCGTCTCCATCCATGATCGCCAGCCATCCCCGCCACCGATGTCAAAACCTTCAGTTTACTTTACATTATATTTTGTCAACCAAACAAAAAAAAAACAAAGTCATGAATTTGTAAAGCTCTCAACCAAACAACTATAAAGTAATCCTTTTACACTGAATTCCTTTTACACTACATTCTTTTTACACTGCATTCCAAATGCAGGCAACCAAACAACCCCATAGTACTTCATTCATATTTCTGTATTTATGATGTGATAAGTTTTTGAGGTGTTTCCTTAGGTCGTTTGGAAGATAACAAGTCAAGGAAAGTTGGATAATTTTTGAAATAATCTATGGGATGATGTCATCGATCAAATTAATTATTTATTAAGCATAATTTTCTTTGTTAAACTTGTTATTGCTTGTTTCCATTTTTTATAACCTAAGGGAAATCAAAAGGTTGACATGGGACATAATGTTGATGAAAGTTATGTTACTTTAAACAATATATTTTTAAATAGAAAATAATTTGTATGAACATTCTTAACATTTTATCATCCTTTCATTGTTTAAATAATTTCTCTTATAATAACTTTCTATTTAATAAATTTTGTTGTTAAAACCATTAATAATGAATGGATGCATCATGGGTTCAATGGTTGAGTTATATTAGGAGAGGCTAAATTTTTGTTAATTAACTAAATTTGAAAGTTTGAAATATTTTGTTATTTCAAAACAAAGAACACTAAAGCAACATTTTTTTTCTTATTTTAATAATAATTAAGAGATTTATTATATAAAAAATAATTGGTTTCAATTATAAATAATTTTAGTAATACTATTCATTAATGTGCATCATAATATAATTTTACAATCAAGAGAAAAGTACTTAAATAATTTTGTCTCATGGCAAGTTAAACATGATGCCAATTTCAACATATTAGATAAATGTAAGAGTATGTAAAATTAAAATAACAATATGATGAAGTAAGAAAGATGGTAAACACAAAGCATTTTTATAATGGTTTGGTTTACTAGACTATGTCCACACTTTTAGTCCTCTACTCAATATTTCAACTATTTTATCTTTTAGCTATCACAAGGTATAAAAGAGTTTCTCCTTAACAAGTATTAAAGAAAACCTACATCTCTTATATTTTCTAGATGAGAAGTCACTACATTAACCCAACATTTAAAAAAAGCTTACAGAGACCATCCTAATAGCTTAAGAACACAAATCTTAAGCTCACTCAATTAACATAAAAGATAACTCGAAAGAATATAAGGTATAAGGGAAAGAAGAAAGCGATATTAATTTTAGATTCTTATGAAGATATCCTTATTCAAGGCTTTCAAATTAAAAGTAAAAGGTCTATCAAATAAAAAAAATCTCTCCTATTCTACTCTTTTATTGTCTCTTATACATGAAGAGTTTTATAAAATATATTTATATTAAGCTCACTTAATGAACAATCCTAATTTTGAAAAAAAAAAGTATTTTACTAGACCATCATACAGTACAATCCATATTATATAATATAATTAATTAAACTAAAAATTTTATCTCATTAGGCATTAATTTTAGTCACTTAATTAATTTAATTTTAAAAACTTATCATAAAAGATTATATGCATCACCACATATAATTAAGTTACATTTAGAATTAACCTAACTAAAAATAGTAATGAGGTGATTTTCTCTTTTCAACTATACTTGATCTTATTATATGATCATCAATGTATGCCCTTGTGCAGAAGTGGACCGCTTGACCATGAAGACTTTCTACGAATAAGGAAAATACAAGAAAAAGTTATCCAGTAAAATAGTTGTAGTCTAATGATCTACCTTACTTGAAAAAGACTCACTTGAAACAAGGGTAATATAAGATGGTGCTTGAAGAAAAGTGATTAATATCTAGTGACCCACCTCATATACAGGCGACTACACATCCAAAAACACATCAAGCTACTCACCTTGACAATACTAGAGACCACATTTGGAGAACTCACCACCTGATGTTTAGCACTCATCTCTATAGGCAAGCTCCACATTAAGTAACTAATTTAGTTGATGTGTAATTCTTTATGTAGCTACCCTTCAATCCTATAAAAAGGAGGATTTTGGAGGAGTTGAGGACTTTTTACTGTTATTTTATTTTATGCATCCTTATAATTTCATGGTCCTTTTTACTATTTCTTAGAGAGAGAAATGGAGAGGTTATTGTACTTAGATTTTCTAACATAATAAAATTTATTGACCTCATTTTTGGTTGAGGTCAACATCATTTCTAAAACTTGGAATTAGGATTCCTAATCTTAGATTAGGAGCCGCCTGATTTAAGCACTTAGATTACAATGCTTAGTGACCTAGTGAATTCTCCTAGAGTTTGACCTAACCTAATGGGATTAGGTGAATCCAATCCTAACCCAAATCTTAACAAATATTTAACTTGGACACACTCCAATTGAAAATAAAATCTATTTGAACTTAAGCTAAGATAATTGGGATGGCTAACCCAACTACCCCACTTAAGCTCAAAATCACTTGAACCCAAAGGAATTCAAATATAATCAAAATAAATTAAAATGATGTCAAATCAAAAGCATATAATTTATTACATGAAGATAAATGGAGTCAAATCCAAATGAAAGTTAAATGAAAGTCAACCATTGAACATGGCTTGACTTATGTGGGTCCCACCAAGTCAAAGGTCAACCCACCATAATTTGACCAAATTGAGTCATTTAAATAGCTTAAAATCATTAAATGAACATGTTTAAACATGAACTAATTGAATCTAAATCTAATAAAGCCTTAAATGGGCTAATTAGATCATTGGACCTAAATTGGCCTAAATGGACCTTATTGGATTCAAACTCAAATTAAATTGTAATTAATTCAAATTAATTAACCAAAATAATTTAGGAGTCATCTTGAAACACAATATGGCCAAATATAGGTTTAATTCAATCAATTTGATTACTTGACCCAATCAAACCCATGTTGATCCATTAAATCCAACATAGGTTAAAATTGGTTTAAATTCAAAATTCACTTCAAATGAAATGAAATTTATTAATACAAATCATCTTAAATACTTGAATAAACATAATTAAAGCCCAAATTTAAATTCAATCCATAAAATATAATAAACCAAGTTAAACCTAAGAAAAATAAAGGCTTAAGTGAACTAACATAATGTAATTGTCCCGAAACCCAATTGAAATGAGTTTGATTGACTCAAAAATCATCTTAAAATGATTTGAATAATTAATTATCAATTTAATTCAATAGATACTAAGCATTGATCATAATTATTGCAATTAAAATAAAATCTAACCCAAATGAACCTAGTGTGGGTATTTGAACTCAAACCCAAACTAATTATATTGAATCCTAAGATGAGTTTAGAATAGTTAACAATAAAAATTAATGGAATTTAAAGGGTCCAAGTCCTTTCAAAAAGGAGAATACGCCATAGAGAAAGAGAGAGATGAATGTAGATGAACCTCTTTCCCATCCAACTTGCTCACCTCCATTCCTCATCCTGGCTGCCTTAGACTTACCCCAATAAATAGACCACCCCTTAAAGCTAGCCTCCAAGGGTGGAAATCACCTCAGTTGGCCATGGTTGACTTCCATTCCCTTAAAGATCTCAGCCATCCATGTAAAAAATAAGAGAGATCTTATATCACGCTAATTTGATACTTCCATTGCCTTATTCAATTGAAATGAAGAAGAGTGTTCCCTTCCCCTGATCCCCATGCCATCGGCAAGCTGGTGTTCAACCAGGCCCATTGGAAAATATGTGAAGCTTGGCCTATAGAATGATCCACAGGGAGGCAATCCAATTCCATAAAACAAGAGACTTTCCAGAGCCCCACAAAGCTTTTAAAATCATCCACATTGCTAGAGATCACTGCCAATGAGGTATGGATTCAAATTGACTCTTTAAGCATTTAGTTTTGGTCCTTCTTGAAGTGAAATTGATCTTAAGTGAGATCGAGCCATATAGAAGCATTTTAAATGCAATATTGATAGAATTATAAATGAAATTAAGTGATTTTGCTCCTAGATCTCCAAAAATCACTTGAAATTAATGGACCATGCTCCATTCTCATCGTTGACAAGGAACGTGCAATCTCCACCGTCCATTCCTTCTATTAGGATCAGATGGCCGAGATCTAGCCAGACATCCAATTAAATTCTATATGGAATCTATGAGTGATCATTAATGTCTGATCGAATATTAGATGGTTATAAATCATCCCGCATGTCTGCCACTTTTTGAGTTGGATCTGTGTGTATCCAGCTACTCTAATGGAATTGCACCACATGGAAAACAACGCCTCATGGCATTGACCATTTTAAATGTAAAATCTAAATTTTTTTTATTTAAAAATTGGTAAAAAATGCATAGAACTTTAAAAAATCATATAAAATAAAATACTTAACCAAGAAATATAAATAAATACTCTATGAATTCATCTTAGTGAGGAGAATCCATTAAACTAAACATTTCTAATTTTTATTAGGTATTTTTGGGTTAATTTCAATTTAAATAAAAGTCATCAAACACTAATTAAGCTTAAATCATTAATCAAATTAATTTATATTTTTGGGGAATTGAAATTAAGTTAAAACCTACTAACTTAAATCAATGGATACTAAGCATTGATCACACTTAGCAAATCAAATCCAAATGAACCTAATGTGGGTATTTGAACTCAAACCCAAACTAATTATATTGAAATACATCCAAACTCATCTTAAGATGAGTTTAAAATAGTTAACAACCAAAATTAATAAAATTTAAAGGGTCCAAGTCCATTCAAAAAGGGGAATATACCATGGAGTAAGAGAGAGAAACATGGAGATAATCCAATTACTTGCACCCTTCCCCCGATCCCCAAGTTGTTGGCTAATTGTAGTTTGACTAGACCTACTGGAAAATGAATGAATCTTAGACTATAGACTGATCCACAAGGAAACAATCCAATTCCTTGAACTTTGATGCTTGCCACATCTCCATAAAGCTTTTTAAATCATTCCCACTATCGGAGATCATTGCCGATGAGGTATGGATTCAAACTGACCTTTTAAGCATTCAATTTTAGTCCCTTTTTAGATGAAATTGATCTCCAGTGAGATCAAGCCATATAGATATTTTTTAAATACATTATGGATGGATTTGCAAATGAAATCTAGTGATTCTGCTCCCTAGATCATTGAAAATCAAAAATTAATGGATATGCTTGATTCTCACCATTGGTAAAGAAGGCACAATCTCCGTCGGTAGGTTGGAGATCTTGTCAGACATATGATTAAATCTTATAGAGGACCTACAAGTGAAATAATGATTGTACGATCGAAGATTAGACAATCATAAATCATCTTAGTAAAAAATCTTGAGCTAGATCCACATGGATCTAGCTCATCTAATGGCACCACGCCATGTGGCAAATGGCACCGTGTTAGTGCTGACCATTTAAAATGTAAAATCTTGATTTTTTGGATATACAAAATGGTATAAAAGTACAAATCTTTAAAAAATCACAAAAATTTAAATACTCAATAAAAATAAATGCAAATAATAGCTCTATGGATTCATCTCATTAAAGAGAATCCATTAAATCTAAAATGCACAACTCATATTGGGTATTTTTAAACTAATTTTAATTTAAATGAAAATAATCAAACTCAAATTAAACTCAAATCATTAATGCATTTAATTTGAAACTTTGGGGAATTAAATTTAAGTTTAAAACCTACCTTAGGTAAAATATTTTTGGTTTATTAGCAAGTAAATCTTAAAATATAAAATTTTCAAGCCATAGACTTTAATTTAATGAAATAGATTAATATTAAATAATAATAATTATGGAAAATGATAAAATAAATTATAATCATCATAATAAACCTTAATGAACCCATATATATCGTTAAAACTTACTGAAACCCTATAATCCCCAAAGAGACCTAATTTGAGAATAATTGAATTAATGAAAGGAATTAATCAATATAAACTTAAAAAAATCATAATAAATCAATCAAATTTTTTCAAGTTTTAAATATACTTCTATGGATGCATCCTCTAGTGTAGAATTTAAGAAAGTTAAAACCGCAAATAAATTGCTCTTAATGTAAGCTTAATTTAAGTTTTTTTGAATTTATTAAAACTTTAATTAGTCCTAAATTATATATCTAATTTAGATGAAACTTTAGGGACTTAAACTAGCAGAGAACCTTACTTGCCATAAACATTTTAAGATCAAATGACCCTTGGATTTGATGTTGTTGAATTTCAAATCTCTAGGTCAATATTATTGAAATAAAAATAAAAAAATTATAGAAAGTATAAAAATTTATAAAATTAATTTAAAACATTATTATTTACATCAAAACACTTAAGGAAAGTATTCCAACCATCTCAAGTTAGGGAATTTGATAAATCATACCCTTTGGGTTTAATAAAATTATTAAGAATATAAAAATTTAATCAAACCCTAGGTTAATAATTTATTCAATTCATAATGAATGAATTGATCAATTTAAATGCAAAATTAATTAATCTTTAAATTTCATACTTAAATATGAAATTCATTAAATCCTTTGAATCCATTTGGGTTAATAAACAACATAATCTTAAATATAAGTAAAAGTAATTGATCAAATTAATCAAATAACTTGAAATGGCTTAGATTTAAGTTGGAAGCCCTAAAGTAGTTCATCTCTTAGGCTTCTGAGGTTATGGTTGATAATTAAAACTCTACTTAATAAATTAAATAAACTAATGAAACTTTAATATATAATGTTCATTACAAGAATATTGTTTATTTTTGGTAGACCAATCCCTCAATAATCAACAAGTTATCCATCGATAATAATCATTTCTGATGGATTTTTTATAGATATAGGTCAACAGGTAAAACCCTGGTTGGAAATAATTTTTCATAGATTGAAAATATGATGAAAAGAGCTTACTATTGAAAATTTGATGGTCTGTCCACCGAAAATGTTATCAGGAAGAACCAACGGACATACCTACCTGAAAATTATCGAAAGAACAACAAATTGCAAAACAATTTCTAACTTATTATTTTCGATGGTTATGCTCGGTGGATCTGACTACAAGAAATGTTTAGTGGATTTAATCCACTAGAAAACTACTAGAAACTATCTAGTCAGAAATTTCTCCACTGATGTTCATTTGCCAACTGCTTGTATCAAGGTTTTTGGCAGAAAATCCTTCGGTAGTCCACAAAAACCTGCGCTAATAGAGCCTAGACTATCAGCTTTCTATAGTAGCATGTAATCATCCTATAAATAATTAGAATTTTAGTTAACCATAATAGATTATAAAGATAACTATATTTATAAAAATTTAATGTTAACTCACGTATGCTCTCTGTGAATGAACATCAACCCATTGCTAGCCAGTTTGATGCTTATGTGTTATGCTGTAAGTTTAGTAATAGTGGGCTCTCGATCAAGAACTTTAGTTTATAGATAGTAAAAATGAAATTCATTAGTCATAATAAAAGGTTCATTTAAAAAAACTAATAAATGACTTACCGTCCTCCGTCGGTACTTAGTGTGAGGTACTAAACCTCCAGTGTGCAAAAAGGTGCACATGCCCTCACAATCAGAAGCATGATTCTGCTTAACCTTCTCTCACTTGTGAACATACTCTTGGGAGGCCCATACTCTGCAGAGGCCAGCCCATAGATCCTCTCCAATCTAGATAAGTCTTCACCTAGACTTGCATATGTCCGTGAACAAATCACATAAGTGAGTAGACACTCTAGACTCAAAGTTCTATCTGATCTTTTGGCTGTGCTCCAGTAACCAGTTGAAATCATTCTATAAATTCAAACAAACTAATGATAATGAGTAATGCTTCAAGATCAACTAATGCAATAAAATATTTGTAAGTAATTTAGACAATACCTCAGACTCTCTATATCATATGTCTCAAACCTCAATTGTTACCTTCTTCCATGATACATACAGAGCATCATACTTGCTCTTTATAATGTCCCTAATTTTATGAATATCTTCCTTAGATGGATTGAACCTATAATTTTTAATTCATATTAGAAACATAGTATGCTAAAAAAACAACTATAATAAAATACTTATGTGTTGCCCTCTATCTCAATAAAAATGCATGTCATCGATGGCTCATTGAGTGTAGAAGAACCAGGTTGATCAAGATGTGTTTATGGAAATCTGGAATCTGTAAAATCTATGATTGGCTGATAGGGGTAGAAAAGAATAGTGTCTGTAGGGTCTAGAGAATGGTAGGAACAAGTACTGGCTACTCTAGCAGTTTAAAGTAGCAAAATCATAATGGAGGTTGAGGTAATGACTATGGTGGTAACCTGAATTGTGGGTCGGGGGCATAAGCTTGTTATTCTACATAAATATTCAAGCAAATGATCACCATCAAGCATCATTACCACCACCTGATTCCATCTATAAGTAATAAATAATAAAATTTTTAGACTGGAATAAATAAGATTGCTTACAAATATATATATATATATATAAGTATACAGAAACTAAGTATAGAAACTGAATTATAATATGCAAGTATAAGCAAGTAAAGTATATAGAATGTATGCAAAAGTGGACATGTATAATATATGAGAGAAAATTATTTAGTAGTTAAAGTATGTAAAGAAAAAAAGTACGTATCTATACACTACTATTTTTAAGGCATATCTATTAAAAAAATATGCAAGTACCTTTAACAAAAGTGTGAGGTCTTTTATTCTAATAAATTAGTAAAAGTTGATTTTATAGTTCCATTATCATCATCATCATCCTCATTGCTGTCATCTTCTGACTGAATAACTTTCTCATAATCAACATTAGTATCAAACAAGCTCACATCTGCTTCTACACCATCAATTGGAAGTCCAGAACCTAACATCTCTTCCTTCTAATGAGAAACCTCAATGGTATTATCAACTTCCACTCTTCCTCTGAGTTTGATTTAAAAACCATAGCCCATTCAAATTTCTCTCTTATTCTTCCTAGATATTTTAGGTAATACACTTATGTTGTTTGATCTACTAGGATAAATGAGTAGTACTTAGCATATTTTCATGCCAACTTCACCTGAGTGATCTCATATGACTTATACTTTCTTATCCCTTTATTACCCAAAAGATTAAACAAATCATAATGAAATATAATGATGTTCCTCTTCATTAATCCAAGATACTATACATAGATAACTTTCTGAAGAACTTCATAATAGTTTATCTCATCATCTGAGTACATGTTTCCTTGAATACAAACACTAGAGTTATATGTTTTCTTTCCTTTAGACCAAGATGCACTTGCTCTAATGTCATGCCATCACATGTGCTAGGCTGAATACATTAAATCATAAAGTCTCTATAAATGTAGAGTTAATGGTAAGTAGAAAAGACACTTGTGTAGGAAATACTTCTACTTGCGTTGTTTCCTACTATGTGGCTTGAACCTTAGTGCTCCATTAAATTTGCATCTAGTATCCTCTACACTATCCTTGTAATACAACGTACAGTAATTCATACAGTAGTTAATTTTTTTGGAGCTGAAAGTTAACTTTGACATTAAGTTCTTTGTTCTGTATAGATATTTAAGAAATAAGTTTTTCTATGGGATTATTTCTTTTAGCAACCTTGTAAATTTGTTAAAGCATTCACGTGATATATTAAATTTAGTTTTAATACTTAGCCTTCTTATGACCATAGATAGCTCATTATGGTTCAAGCATCCTTCCCATAATTGTCATTATGCTACCTTTAGCAGATCATATAAATTTTGAACTTATTTATTAGCTGGCTCTTTCTCTACAGGGTACTCTAATCTAGCAACATCATAGACCTTTTACAATATGTTCGGCCAGAGTCACACTTACTTGAGGAGCATGTGTAGCTTGTTGAGGCATCACTTGTAGCATCAACATGTAGCTAAAACTCACCATATGAAATCTATAACAAAAAATTTGGTTGAAAATCCCTATGATACAAGTCTACTTTGAATTTATCTAGCATTTGAAATGCCTGATTCTTATGCCTTGCACATGGACATCAAAACTTTCATTCAGAAACATAAGAAGGAAGTTGAGATGCCACATGTATGAATTACTCAACACCACTCAAGAATTCATAAGTTAATCCTTTTATACTCGGATGTAATCTATTGTACATCCATGATCGCTCACTTCGGATATCCATAATAGCGCTAAATAAAAAAAATGTAAGAATTCAATTAATATTTGGTCACATTACATAAATAATATTGATTGCATAGTAAATGGATAATTTTATGTGACATCCTAAGTGTTTAAGTTATCCTCAATAAAAGATTTTTTTCCAACTAAAACCATAATCGTACATAATCACTAAACGCTGATTTTTTTTCTTAAAATAATTGAGACTAGCACACGTATTGTAAAATTTAATTAAATGCAACAAAAATTTCAAGACCATATAATTTTTAATTTTACATATTAATTGACTTAGAGGAATAATTTGGTCTAAACTCCTAAACCCTAAATTTATCAAAAAATATAAAAACTAACATGTGCAACTAAAGATCTACAAACAAATAGACATTCTAATACAATATTTAATAAATTCAAATTAATTTAGAGAAAATTAAACCTAAAATATATTTACATACCTTAAAACTTGAAATCTCTATTTCTCACAAATCAATAGATGGAATTACAAAAAATTGTAATAGAATGAGTAGATCAAGATATACCTTTGATTCTACAAAGAAAATAAAGGAAATAAACACATTTTAGATGAGAATTGATGTGCCTTAGACCTCATTTTGTTGTCGATTAAGAGAGAGAGAGAGAGAGAGAGAGAGAGAGAGAGAGAGAGAGAGAGAGAGATGGAAATCGAGGAAATGGCTCGGGTGCGAGGGATGTTTGTCATTTATTAATGGCTTCTGACAACATTTTTGGTGGATGAACATATGGATAATTTGTCGATTATTCAATCGAGTTTAATTGAATCGAACCCAATGTCCCTTTTAGCCTGAAAAGCCATCAGAAAAATTTCCAACTAACTAACTAAACAATTATTTAACTGATAATTTCTTGCAAAATTATTCATAAAAAATGCTGCTAGAATATAACAATATTTCTATTGTGGTTACATTAAACTTGATTTGAATAAGAAATTAGAAAACATAAGAGAATGAATTCTTTAAATGATAATATTAAAGATTTCAATGTTTGATTGAAATTAATTGAATTAACTTATCTAAATTCATATACATAAACAATAATAAAATAAATTAATAAAATCATTACTTAAAATTAATTAAGTTAACTTATTCAAATTTACCAACATAATATTAATGATATCTATAAATGAAATTAATTAAAATCATGTAAACCTAAATGATAAATTAAGAGTATATAAATGAATAAATCATGAAATTGAAACATAATAGATCATCTAAATTATGAAATTAAAACCAAGTTTCAATTAAGAGATTAACTTAAGTAAGTTAGTTCATTCAAGCTAATAAGAATTAATAAACATAAACATAAATATTTATAAAATAGATAAATTAGATCAATAAAAATCAAATAAATAAATAATAAAAGCATATAAGATCAAATGAACATTTAATTAAATAAAAATAAACATAACACTAAATATAAAGCTAAGTTATAAAAATGATTAAATAACATTTGATATAAATGAATCAATTCAAATTTAAAATCAAAATCAAACTAAATCATGGTAACATAGACTTTAAATTAAGATTTAAAGGAATATTTTGAATATTAACTAAAGATCATAAATCAAACCTCCTTAACATAAAGCTCTAACTTTAAAAAAAGGAAAAAAAAAAGCTAAAACATAAATCATACTCAACTTAAAATGAATCATTCAAATGAAACCAAAAGTGGTTAATTAAGATACTTAAGATCTTGGTTTGACCCTTAGAATGAAGATCTCATTCTATTAGAATTTAGGATGTTGAATAGAATGGGTTCCACCCAAAGTGGGACTTATTTCAGCTTCATTCTTTAAAACCTAAATTTCAACTTTTATACAAAAGTAAACTTAAAAATAGAAACAAAATCATAAATCAATTAAATCACTTAAATTGATACCATCCAATAGTAAATTAAACAAATGTTGAAAACTAAATCAAAACTTGAACCTGAATTGCCTAGTAAAGCCATACCAAACAAGCTCACTTTTTCACACACTAGATTATTAGGTTACCAACCCTAGACTTAGGTTAGGTCAATGTTATGTGATATTTTGTGATGTGATGTGAAATACCTTTCCTATTTTGTGGTGTACTATTTTATACTTGATGGTTAGAATTGTTTGCCCACTAGTTTGGATGATAAAATGTTATTTTTAGTATAATACTATTTTTTGTAGGGGGTTCTGCTAACAAGAACTTTGCAATAAAAAATATATATAAATAATGTTTTCTTGTAGGTATGTTTAAGTCCCTAAGCATAACCTAATATGATAGGTGGGCTTGGCAAGCAACTAATGTTAAGCCCGTATATTTCCAAATATAACTACTGGAATATTATGTGTATTTCCCAAAGTCTATTTTATAGTGTAGAAAATTTTATTTTTGAAATTTGAAATGTAATTTAAGCCTAAAATTAGGTTAGGATCTATGGGTTTAGGCATAGTAGGAGCTGATCCTACTAGTGCATGGTCTTAGTGGTCCTCAATGAAACCCATGGAGGTCTTTGAAAAAGGTGATGATCTAAGAAGAAGACCCCCATATAGATCAAACTTTAGTTCTAGGCAAGGCTGTATAACGGTAGAGCTTGGCTGCTCATTTCTCATTCTTCTAGAGTGTACAGCAGTATGCAGGCGCATTGGCCTATTTTAACTAAATTGGTTTGATTTATTTTAAGTGTGCATTAGAAACAACCTGCTTTTTTAAGTTCCTTTTTGTGATGTATTTCTTTGATGAACTCAAAAACTCATGATAATTAAAACCCTAGGCATAACATAAAAGTAGCTAAAATTAATTTAACTTTTACGAAACATGATATCAAATTATTCGTACTTCTTGAATTAGGTGCTTCACCCATTGCACATAAGTGAGCATTTGACCTTTGAGGATTACCACTCTTCTTGGGGAAGTGTGCCTTATCTTTTAGATTTATCCCATGAAAACTTTTAACTCATATCATTATAGTCATAAATTGCATACCTATGGCCTTAAATAAATTGTGAGTCAAAACATAAAAGAAATAAAATTTATTGAATTAGTTAAGTACATATCATAGCTAACATGATCTTATGGGTAAGGAGTGAATTTAGGCTCTTAGTCGCTTTCCAAAAATATAAAAGCCAAGCCATCTTGCATTGCATGAAGACAATATTCATAGATTTAAAAGTGCTTAGGTGGTGTTAGCTGGTAGCACTTCCATGCAGGTGATAAGTCTAGAAGAGTCAAGGATAGGTTCATTTTTTTCAAGTGAGATAAAGAGGCAAAAATACCCATAAATTGAATAAGGATTAGTCACTAACTTATGTTAGAAGCAAAGAAAAACTTAAGTTATATAGCATCTTTTTAGGAATAAGTCTTCAAACTTAGGTATTTCTATAGTCTTATGCTGCTAGAATCTAAGTCTTAGATTTCTAAAAAAATGTCAATTCAAACTCTACTAAAGTCAATTTCAAGCCCAATTGTAGGTTAGCTAAAATGCCTACTAGGTGTCCCAATATCTATAAGCATTTCCTCTTTAATTCCAATTGGTCTCCAAAATAACTCTTTCCCTTTGAAAGTGTTCCCTATTAAATTTCCAACTAATTATCCTTTTAAGATAAGCTTCAAAATCCATAGAAATAAAAAATTTATTTTTTTTATAGAGAGTGTTTTTAGGAAGAGCTCATTCATTTCTAAGATGTAATTAACTATAAGGGCTTACCCCTATAAGGGAGCTATAAACCTTGCAATAAAATCATGTTCTACATCTCCATGTAGTTCAAGGGAAAAATCTCAGGTACATCAAAGACCCATCAGCCTTAGGAGTTATTATTAAGTAATTGAATCCATTATAGAGAAGTATGTTTATCATTTGAGATAATAGATTTACACTTTAATGATATATTTAATTACCCAAATAAGTACCCATAATATTTGCATGGTGTTCCAAAAACATAAAAATTTCAATAGATTTTTTTGGCGACTCCACTAGGGAACAATTCCACTCTCCATCTTTAGAAATAGATTTCTATATTGATATATCGATAATGTACTTGTGTTTTCACTAGTCAAGATTTCTTTTCTTTCCATTGGGTATCTCACCATTTCATTCATGTTAGAATATATTCAACATCCACTAATTGGTGCATAGAACTTCCGTATTCGCTAAAGTCAAATAAGGGGGTTTTATAAACATCTACATTTCCAAAATAAAAATTCTACTTCTAAAATTTCTAGCCATGATAAAATGGCTAAATTTTTTATAATGGCTCAAAAGATTTTTTGTTGACTATATTATATCAATTAAAATAATTATAATTTATTAAATTTTTTTATTTGAAAACAAAAAATTATTGGGTAACTCATTTTTGTTGCAACATCTAGTATTAGCTTCTCTATTGATAGTAGCAGATTAGCTAATGGTTCTGTCATCAAGTTTTGAGCTAGCTTTAAAAATTTGAACACTATAGATAATGGAGTAACTCTTACTCTTTTGAGTAAAGTAGATGATAAAGACAAATAGGTTCATTTTAGAGTTCTTCAGTGTATCCTATAGTATCCCTGCCATTGGAAGATAAGTTACTATTAAGGTCACTGAAACAGTCTAGATGGGCCCTATACTAAAGAAGATCAAACTACCTATTATAGAGACATTACCTGCTTCCTTCTTTCCTAGTACTTTTGAAATAGGGTCCACTTCAGATCCTCCACAAATGACTAAAATTTATAAAAAAATAATAGAGGGAGGAGACTTAGAAGGAAATCCCTAAAGGATAATAAACAAAAAGAAATAATAGAAATCAAGCTAACTAGGGCAAGGAATGGATATACCTTCTAAATACTTGTCCTCTCTTAAGAGGTAGTAGATTTCACCCTCTTTCTACAGCCCAGGGAGAGGAGGATATGTCTTGGATTGTGAGTTCTCCACCTCATCCTTTCACTTATGAAAGAAAGAAAACCTTTAGAGTACTGAATAGGAAAACATGTGGTAGCTTATATGAAATTCTTCATAGAACTTCTAGGTTTGCCTCCTACACAAAAGAGGAATTGCTTAGGATCATGAAGAATCAAGTATCCTAAAGCCTTTAGGGAAAAATCCTAGGGAGACCTACAACTTCCGGAAACAAAGGCAAGAGAAAGGTGGACCCCCTAATTAAAGAAGATTTTATCAACCCACACCCATTAAGTCATACTGATATCACTATTCAGGAAGGTTACTAATTTGGCATAGGGAGCAACCTACTAGCTTAGGGAGAGATAGAACTTTCCATAGAAAATAAAGTAAAATAATTTATGTCAAAAAGGTTCTATTAGCCCCCGAGCCAAACATTCTTTCACCATCACCATATAAAAGAGTACTTTCTACTTAGCCTATTAAGGAAAGACCATCATCATTTATGTTTAGGCCTTAAACTGAAGGACCACCTTCATTTCATTCTTCTAGCAGAGACATAGAGCCACTTCATCTATCTCCATACAATAGAGATGATACAGATGAGGGACACCTTGGTTTGGGTGCCACTCTTGCTATAGAGGAAATTTCCACCATCCATGGGACTCATAAAAAAGAAATATCTAAAATGAAACCCAAGGAAGTAGAGAAAGAATTAGAAGCTATCCTTGATAGTAATGGTGTTCCACTTCATCTTATAAAAGAGAAAGTATAGACTATTATTATAGAAGATGAAGAAAAGGAAAACATAAGTAGGGTCAAAGATCACTTTGATTTAGATCAGGATGATTTATTAAATGATGATTTAAAACAACATGTAGTACACATTTTTATGGTAGACATGAGATCATCCAAAAAGGAATAAGAAGAAACATAAGAGAATCCTGTATCTGATCTTACTCAACAACTGACTCTTTATTTGAAAAACAAAGATGGTCAGATCTTGAAAATGAAGAAGAAGTTGGAGGAAATGAATTCCACCATGCAATCACTCCAAAATTTGAATCATAGTTCTTCCCAACCTCATTCTTTAGAGCATTTAGAAGAATCTCATTTCATGAATGAGAAGAGGTTTGGTTTGGAAGAGCATAATCAAGAACAACATAAAATAATAGATAATATAGCTCTTAAAACAAACCTAAAATCTCTCATGGAATAATAGGTAAAAGAGGCATTGGTAAAGTATCGAGCTGTGATTCTAATTCTAACCGTACCCTAAAGAATATGATTCTTTGTTTTACCCAAAAGGATTCATTCAAAGTTTTTGATGGGATGGGTGACCCCAAATAATATTTGGCACATTATCGGGTAAGTTGTTACAATGCCAGAGGAAGTGATGCCTTGTTGTTTAGAAAATTTATTAGTAGTTTAACTAGGGTTGCATTTTATTGGTATGTAGAGATACTGAATAGTTCAGTGTACACTTTTATTGAACTGGAAAATATGTTTGTCAAGCAACACCATGTCACTATGGGTGATTTAGTTGTTGAAAAGTAAAAGCTAGGGGAATCTTTTGTTGATTATATCTTAATATGGATGATTCTTAGTCTTAAGTGCAAGCCTCAATTGCAAGAGTTGCACACTATTGAAATGCTCTTTTGAAACATTAATGGCTTTGTGGCCTTCCTATTGAAGAGCTTTACCATTAAAACTTTTGAAAATTTATTCAATAAAGCCTCTTGCCTGCAACAAGAAGCCCTTAAGCTGTTATTCTTAGAAGATCAATATTCTATAGAACCATCAAAACCTAAAAAATTGTAGAAAAGAAGGCAGACAATGACTCTTTAGTAGACAAGAAAAAAGCCCCAATTCAAGTTCAAGCAGAGTGACCTCCGCCTTATAGGCCATCGCAGCTGCAGTTATCCCCACCTCTTAAGAAGACTCGCACTAGTCATTAGAGTGAGAGAATGAGCTATACGTATTCTTTCAAGAGAGAAGCAATGAGGAAAATTCTCAAAAACTTAAAAAAAAACCAGATTTCAAGTACTTGATCCAAAAAGACCAGAAGAAGTCAACAAAGTAAATGATCCAAACTACTGTTGGGTCACACTATTGAATATTACTTCACTTTCAAGGACTTGCTTAAAAGAAACTTTAAGAGAGGATTGGTGTTAATTCTCAAAGAATACTTGGTGGACTTTAGACAAGAGTCCATTAAGGTAATCACAAGATCAAATGAAGACTAGGAAAAAGATCATCAAGATTGATCTACTAGCACTAGGAGACATAGTCCTTCCTCTACCCCATTCAGCATCATTACATGTTCAGATGACTGGAGAGAGTGGTGAGAAACAAATATCAATTATATCTGAGAGAATTTTGTATGATAAGGATGTTAAGGCTATGCCTTACATTCATTTATCTTTATGTACTCATTTCAATATTAAGAATAAAAAGCCCACCTATAAAGGCTTTTCTTACATTTTTACCATTTTTTATGAAAATATTGATAATAAGAAAATACGAAAATGAAAAAAGAAAGTATTCATGCTTGTTGTAATAATATGTTTTGCGAATCAAGGTCAGATAGTAAAAATCCTATGGATGATTTGTAGGGCAACCTTATTAGCATAGAGATGGAACTATCAGATTCTGAGAAACCTTTGGAAAAGGATACCAGTGATGAGGGATAGGCTGACACAACCCCTGGAGATATCATTGAGGTTAATCTCCATAGTGTGAAGGTTTTTCCACCTTGTCTACCTCCTCCTCCCAAAGACAAAGGTAAACAAATTATTGATCAAAGTTCAGAACCTTTGCAAAAAGATTTAGTAGTTGAGATAGCTATTCCCAAGGTTAACTATAACATTTTAGCCCATCGTAGGGAGACTTCTAGATTAAGCATTTACAATGCTCTTGCTCTATCTAAGAAAATGATGCAGTCATTAATTCATGCATTACTCGACTTAGAGATATGTCTGACCTAGCTAGCATTAATTTCCTCTGATGAGGCATGCTAATTCAGAGAGATTCTTGGGGTTACTTTGTCCAGTGAAGAACACTATCATTTTTAAGGATTGATATAAGAAAGCTAGGTTCTGATAAGATGTTAATAAGAGGTTTTAAGAAAGATTTAGATTCAATCAATCTATTTTTAGAAATAGAAGGATTGAAAACTAAAACAAAATTCCATATCATTGACTTAGAGATGTCCTTCAATGCTTTATTAGGCAAGACATGAACATGAATATAGATTGGTTCCATCATCACTCCTGCACTGCATTAAGTACAGTTGGGATGGAGTATAATACACTATAAAAATTACATATAACCATTCTCTATTTGTGAGATTGAGCTTTTCGAATATGTTGCATACTATAAGCCCAAAATGTAAGTATCCCATTCTATGAAATCAAGCATTATTAAGGCATCTGAGAAAATAAAAGATGAAATTCAAACAAATGAAAAAGAAGAAAGAAAAAAATGAGGGAAATGAAAATGAGAAATAAAAAGAGCCTTTAATAATACAGATTGATTTGGAATCTAGTTCTGATGAAGATTCCAATTAAAAAAATGGCATAAAAAATTAGAAATTTCATTAGATTCATATAGTGATGAAGAACAAATACAAGCATTAAAGAATGAACTTGAGCTATCCACCTATGAAAATTGAAAAGGTATGTAGATACTTTGCTCCTCTTTCTCAAAATAAAATTTCACAATTGGAAGTCTAAGTACCCTCCAACCTTTTAAGAGAAGTTGGAATGTTGTCAAAGTTCTATATTGCACTTAGGTCCTTAAGCTCAAAAGAAGATGTAAAGCTTGAAGATCATTTTCTAATGAAATAATAAAACTCCCTTTCGACTGGTATCTTGATTATGTTAAAAATACTATAAAATAGGGTTTAATTCCTCATACCTGGCCTAAAGATATGACCCAACAAATAAAAAGCTTATCGAATACTCAAACTAAAATCTTAAAATCCAAACTGAGTATTGGGTTCAGTATCTTAGATGATAATGAACACTGCTTAATTATAAGCAATCATATGGAATCTGATCAACTCTTTGGAATCCTATCTAATCCTTTAAAATGATCTTATCTTGAAACATTAGATGATTTCAATGATTTCTTAATTCAAAATTCACCTTTGACGAAGAAATAAAACCCACTATTGACAAAGTAAGGGAAATCAACTTAGGAACCAAAGGGCCAACTTTCATTAGTTCATTTTTAGGTCCAAAAGATTCTGAAGAGTTGACTAACTAACTTTTTAAATATAAAGATTACTTTGCATAGAATATGATGAGATGCTAGGTTTATCTTTGAATGTTGTGGTTTCCAAACAAGAAATTAAATTGATATAATTCTAGTAAAGTAAGCTCCTAGATGCATGCATTTTAAAAATTGAGCAACAAGTCATTACTAAAGTCAAAAAAATTAATTGAGGATGGCTTTATATAAGAAGGAAAATACCCTTCATGGCTAGTGAGCATCATCTCGGTAAAGAAAAAGAATAGTCAAATATGCATTTTCGTAGACTTTAGAGACTTGAATAAGGCTTGCCCTATGATGAGTACCCATTATCGATATTGAAACTTATGGTGGAGATAGCCTCTTTATATGAAGTCTTTTTTATTCATGAATGGATCATCTAGGAATAACCAAATAAAGATGGCTAAAGAGGATGACAAGCATACGATGTTTAGAACTCCTATTGGGATATTCTATTACACAGTCATGCCATTCAATCTCGAAAATGTTGGGGCTACTTATCAAAGAGAAATGACTAGAATATTCAATAATTTAATTGATAATCAGATTGAAGTTTACATTGATAATGTAGTCATTAAAAGTACAAGAAAAGAAAACTATTTGTATGATTTATGGATTATCTTTGAACAATTGCACTGCTATAACCTAAAAATGAACCCCTTGTAGTGTACTTTTGGAGTAACTTTAGAAACATTTTTAGGATTTGTAGTGAGGCATCTTGGGATCAAATTGATCTTGAAAAGATTAAATCTATTATGGAAATTGCACCACCTAGGAGTCTTACACAGTTAAGGTCAATCTAGGAAAGGCTAGCATATTTAAGAAGATTCATATCAAACTTTTTTAGAAGATGCTAGCTTTTTGTAGCATTAACTAATAAAGATTCTAAATTTATTTATGATGAAAAATATCAAAGTACTTTTGAAAGTATAAAAATTATTTGATAAATCCTCCTATTTTGGCTGCCCCAATTCTAGGGAAGCAATTAATCTTGTACATTATAGCTTTTGATGAATCACTTGGAGCTTTATTGGCTCAACTTAAACAAGAAGAGATAGAAAATGCCCTGTATTATCTAAGCCACAAACTTATCCCATTAGAGATGAATTATCCTCCTATTGAAAAGCATTGTCTAGCATTAGTTTTTGCTGCTCATAAACTAAGGCATTACATGCTTTCTCATAAAGTAAATTTGATTTCCAAAGTGAAGCCATTACAGTATCTAATGACCTACCCAACATTTTCTGAATGTATAGCACATTGGTATATGATCTTATTGTAATTTGAGATCACATTTATCCATCTTCATGTTGTTAAGGGCCAAGTTATAGTTGAATTTTTAGCAGCACATCCCCTACCTAAGGTTTCTCCTTTAAATGATGATCTTCTATATGAACAAATCATGATTTTAGAGGAAGAACCTAATGCCACCTCAAAATTATATTTTGATGGCATAACATCATCAAAGAAAATTAAAGAATAAAATTCTTCTACCCCAAGGAAGATAAGGATTGGATTGATATTTATAACTCCAAATAAATGAATGATATGATATTCTCATCATTTGTCTAAGCCTTGTATGAATAATGAAGCTAAATATGAGACTCTTATAATTTGGCTAGAGTTAATAATCCTTATGAATATTAAGAATATAAAAATCTTTGGGGATTCCCAGCTAATTATTAATCAATTGAGTGAAATTTATAAGATTTTGCACTCCTAAGATTTTTAGTTATTATAAATACACAATAAAATTGCTTGAAAATAACCCTTTTATAACTCTGTATATAATACCATACAAAGATATTTCTATAATAAACACTTTGGCTATGCTTTCTAAGGAAATCATATGCAAAAAAAAGAATTCATATCTATAGAAGTTCAAAATCAATAAGTTTTATCCCCCATAGATTTTGATTACATGAATAGAAAAATAGAAATGCAAAGGGTAGTTGTTGGAATTTTTATTGTTTGGACACCATGAAGATCTCAAGGGTACTTATATAGGTAATCAAATATGTCACTAAGGGATGAACATATTATCTCAAATGATAAATATATTTCCTTATAATGGATTTGATTACTTAATAAGGACTCCTAAGGCTGATGGGTCTTTGATGTACTCTAAACTAAATAGGGAAGAATAATACAGTTTAATTTATTATAGGGTTCATAGTTCCCTCTAAAGAAAAGCCTATATGGTTAATTACATCTAAGGAATAAAGGATCTCTTCTTAAGAATACTCTGCATTAAAGAAATAAGCATTTATTTCTATGGATTTCAAAGCTAGTTTCAAAGAAATGATTAAATTAGAATTTTAAAATGGAACACTCTAAAGGGGAAGAGTTATTTTGGAGGCCAATCGAGATAAAATAGAAAATGCCTTTGAATATTAGGATGATAATAAGCATTTCAACTAAACTATCACTAGGCTTTAGATGCAAAAATGTCTAGGGCTGAAGATTTAGTCTTAAAAGGATGATTCAAAACCAAAGTCTACAAGTGCTCTTAACACAAGTTAGAGGTTTGACTATGGTGTTTTAATTTAGAGTCATAGGGACACCACGCATATTTTAGGAGGTACTTATTGAAGTGATCGAGTGTGACATTGAGGTATGATGTACTATCTCAAAAAATAGAAAACATCACCCTACAATGGGCTTAATCACCTAATAAGGACTCCTAATGCAGATGTGTCTTAATATTTCCAGAGATCTTTCCCTCACTTTACATGGATAAAAAGTGGGGTTTATTTTAAGCCAGGTTCTTTAGTTCCCTATAGAATCAAGCTTTCATAGTTAATTACATTTGAGTAAATGAGAATTTCATAAGAATACTCTTGATTAAAGTAATTAATAAATGTCTCCAAATTTTTAAGGCTAAACTATCAAAGGATTCATTATTTTTAGAAATTAACTAGAAAGAGTTCAATGGGAAGACATATTTATGGCTTCTATGGGAGGATATGCAAGGAGCATCCAAGACATTAGGAAGCCTAGTAAATACTCTAATCTACCCTTTTATGAGGCTTTATATTTTCAAAGAGGAGGATTTCTTTTTGTTTAAGTTGACATTTTATTAGAATGCGAGGACTTATGTCCCAATAACACAAGGTTGTGAGAATGCCTAAGAGATGAAGACTTAAACTCATAGCAAAATAGAAATAAGCTACCTAAGGGCCTAAGTCTAAAATGCTTTAGCATAGGCTAGAAGCATGACTTAAAATCTAATCAGGAGAATGGGATATAGTGGTTCACCTCCACAAGAGAGAGTGAATACATCCTGACCCTTGTGGACTTACAACTGCATGGAGTGGCTACCAATTAACACCTCCTATGCTTTAAAATTTTGTAGGTTGGTCTTATGTAAATACAGGATAGTTAGGCTATTATTTAATTAAGAAGATAGCTAGAATCCTAAACTCACTCCATAAGAGACTAGATAATATTTGGTATGCAAACATGACTTAGTTTAATGCTAAAAAATTATAAGTTTTTGGGTCATTTTGACATATTTATTTTGGACTACGGCTTAAGACAAATATACTTACATGCATGATGAAGTTTAGTTATGGGATAAATAAGCTAGAAGAGGTGTTCTCCACTACAATGGACCTCTCTAAAAGGCCAAGCTTTTCCCATATCGTGCAAGAGAGGAAATCCTCTATATTGAAGAATGGAGCAATATGACATGCATGTTTTTATATCATACAACCATTTAGCTATGGGGTTTCTAAATCTTTTATTATCTTGTTTATATACTTAGGCTTTAGATTGAAGTTGTGAGTTGCATTAGAGTTTAGCTATGAGTTATTTAGTGAGGGTAAAAAATTTAAGAAACTTATAAAAAACATACTATTTATCTTGCATAATCTAAATATAACGATCAAACATTTAGATTTTCATAAAAGAATAAAAGGCTAGTGCGGCTAGGAACCATTGTACACCCTAAAAAAATACTAGGTAGCTGAGCTCTACCCTTATACAACCTGAATTATAATTATAATAAAATAGGCTTCACAAGGCCTCCTAGGTCTTTCCCTTCTAACCACTGCTCATCCTAAACCCCATAGCACTAATCTTAGTACTATTATAAAAATTACATCTTTCTAAAGAAATAAAATCAAACTACACCTACAAAATAGATATTGGTAAAATAAACATACAAACTAAGCAGTTATATTTCACTTATTCAGACTAAATAGTCTGCACTTGGGTAACCAAGCCCACCTACCTTGAGTGGATTATGCTTAGATACATAAGCAGCACTAACAAGAAAAAGTAATTTTTATATTCATTTATTATTACAATGGATCCTCAAGCACAATCCCCTACATAAAACATTGTTAGGCTAATAATGACCTAACATTTAGTCTACGCACAAATAATCCTAACATAAAG
This sequence comes from Cymbidium sinense, assembly GCA_021442155.1. Classification (NCBI taxonomy): domain Eukaryota; kingdom Viridiplantae; phylum Streptophyta; class Magnoliopsida; order Asparagales; family Orchidaceae; genus Cymbidium; species Cymbidium sinense. The sequence continues at coordinate 55,544,014 of CM038230.1, read as the reverse complement.
TCTAAAATATTACTTCATAAAAAATAAAAAAATATCACCACAATATACAATGGTCTAACCTAATACTAAGATCGGTGACTTAGTATTCTAATATGTGTGCTAAGGCTTAGTGTGACATGTCTTAATTGGGCTTTAGAATTAAGATTTTATAAACTTTAGGATTATTTAAATGTCCCATTAAGGGTGGTTTCACTTTAATTCTTTTAGTAACTTGATTGAGTTTTAACATATGTATTTATTTTGTTCACTTTTTTACTTAAGATCTAATCATTATGAAGAGAAGAAAGAGACTTAACTCTTTCATCACTAACCAAAGTTGATTTCCAAAGATAGATTATTATTGCTTTAACTATCTTAATAGACCATTTTTAAAATTTATTTTAGCCTAAGTTTAAATTAATCTTAATAAATCTTATCCAGACATGAAAGGCATCTTAAGACCAATGAAATTAAGACACCATCACATGAATAATACTCTCATACTTTCTTTGATTATAAATAACATCCACATTCTTTTTTTTAGTTTCTTCAATATTTGATTTATTATATATTTATACATGCAACGTACTAATATTTTGTTCACACTTAATGAATGTTGATGCATGGATTTTATAAAAAAAGGGATTTCAGCTCATATTTAAGCATATGAAAATATGTATAAAAAATTAAGCAAGTATGTGTTATTGTTAAACTAGGGAGTGAGATTATCTAAGACCTCCTTGGGCCTTCTTAATGCCTCGTATTCTCAGGATGTCCAGACTATATACTTGCTAGTTCAAATACACATAAACATATTCATAAACATAGAAATAAAATAATGAAAAGGATTGTATATAAATATCTTTTACTTATGTAAAGCTTAATGGAAAAAAAATGGATTTTGCTTTATATTCTAATATATGCATGCACATAAAAAAAATGAAGCAAGTATGTGCCATTGTTAAACTAGGGAAGTGAGATTATCTAAGACCTCCTTGGGGCTACTTCAAACTTCATATTTCTGGGATGTCTAGACTATATACTTGCCAATTTAAATACATAAGTATAAAATAGGATTAAAACCATGAATTTTCATCTTGATTGCAAGTAAAGAACATTTCATTTTCACGTAATTAGTTATTTATAAAAAGCATTGATTTAAAATTCATAATTAACATATAATTTAAAAATAATTTGAGATTTACTAATGATAATAGCCACACCATATGATAACATTTGCCCAAGTCATGCAATTTAAATGCAATAATATTCTTTTAACTTTAAAACATGAATACATGAAGCACATGGTATGCACATTTAGGCTAATTGAAAGAAAGTAATTGAATACCATTGCACAACTTAGTTGATTTCATTAGAACCTAAGTCTAAAATATCCCTTAAATCTAATCAAAGTTTCTTTAATGTTTAATTTTAATATTCAAGTTGTTAAAACCTAAAGAAGAGAACCATTAGTTAATGCCCAACCCATATACATATTTGTTTGTTAATAAATTTAAAGAGAATTTACGTGGCTTTTATGAATTAATTAAGTTTGTCCCTTTAATAATCCAATTAATTTCCATCTAAAAAATCTTATAAATTGATTAATTATTAAGAAAGAGCTCACAAATCATGATGATATGCTTGAAAAATAAAATTTGTAATGTCCTAAGGATTCTAATGCAATTAAGCTCATGTTTAATAAATAATTGAATTAAGAAGATTAAGCTAATTACTTTTATAATTCCCCACACTAATGAAGAATCATAATTTCATTAAAGATCCTTATACTAACTAAGCACATAAGGAGGGTCAATTAAACATATTTTTTATTAAATGAGTTAATTATGATGATTTCATATTTAAATTTCATTTAATCATTTAAATAATTAATTTACCAACTTAAGGGTAATCTTAAAAAATAATTAGGAAGTAGGGTCCTAATTATTATTATTTTTTATTATCCTTTCTGTTATAATGATTAATTAACACCCTTTAATAAATTTCATAATTTTCTTAATCTTAATAATTACTTAATTACATAAGAGAGAGATAGGTTTAAAATTTTAATTCTTTTAATCTACTTTAGAAATTAGCCTAAGAAAATTATGGGAGGTAGAGGTCATCCCATATATTCAACATGTCAAATCTCAAGTGATTAGGGTTTAATTAAGGTAATTGATTAAACTTTCAAACTCTAATTAGTCAGTATTTATTGGATGAAACCTAGTGATTTTCTTTTTCTTCGATTCTCCTCTATCCAAGTTTTCCATAAAGAGTTCCTTTATAATTTATTATTTTTGTACAATTGGTCATAATTTTTTTTAAAGTTCTATCTAATTAAAGTAATTAATTAATGCCTAATTAAATGCTAATTTAATTACTTTTGTAATTTAGTGTGATCCAGATCATTTAATTAATTTTTAAGATCTCTAATATTTATTAAAGTGATTTGAATTATTTTGATGAATTTTCATAATTTATATAAATGTTTTAATTATTTATTTATTTAAAATTAGCCAATTGCCTTGAAAAATTAATAACTTTTAAACCATAAAACTAATTAACATGAAATTTTTATGATAGGTAGGCAAGAACATTAAGATTATTTTTTAAAATTTTAATCTGATTGGTTTAGTATTTTAAGAGTAATTAAAAAAAATATAGATTTCATTAAAACTCAAAATACTCTTAAAATATACATCCAAATTTTGGGTTTTTAGGTTCATTGCATTTCTCTTAAAAAGATGAATCCTTAGAACCCTTATTTGTATATTTTGATTTATCATTTTATTTTTTATGATTTGTCAAAGTTTTAGGTCAGATCAAATACAATAAATCAAAGATGAGTCTAATCATTGTCGCCCATTCTATCAAAGTAAGATGGATGGCCTGGAGGTTTTCTCCCTCATGGGAGGTAGACCAAAGGGTTAGATTAATGGAATCTATCACAAACATCATCGGATCATGATCTTCTGGCGATCTTAACTAGAAGTCGCTTTATTTCGCTTGGGAAGTTGAAAGAAAGAAAGTGCAATGGGATCTAAAAGAATATTCTTGATTCATGGAAATTTTTTACCAAATAGGAATACCTATTGTTGATCCAAAGTTTAGAAAAGTTACCTCATTGAAGCACACATTCGATGGATGCCAGAAGATCTAAGATCTCCTCTTTTGCCTCCTTGTGGAGTGCTCGAGCTAACATGCACTCTGACCCATTGCCAACAATATTGGTGGCTCTTGGACTTAGAGAGCACATGATGTGGGGTGAGGAGTTTTCTTCTGGTTGGAAGAAGATGTGTGTGTGTGTGTGTGTGTGTGTGTGTGTGTGTTTTCTTTTTAGTATGTTAAGAGTGAAAGAAATGAGGTGTGTAGAAAAATGCTCTTTTTTTCATGCACCCCGATGTGAAGAAAGAATTATATATTTTTTTGTCCTCATGCTCACCTCCCTCTTTCATTATTTCTTTATGTTTGGCACGCTCTTTTCTTTATTAAAGCTAAAATTTTACTTAGTTTGATGTATGGGAGGTGAGTGAACTCATTTTAGGTCTTAACCCAAATAGAGTTAGGTTGAGTCATGAGAGTCTTATTTGCCTAATTGATATAGGATTAAATTTAAATTATAATAAAATAATTATTAATAATACCTATGATTAATTAATATAGTTTAACCTAAGACTAAATTACCTCATTTTAACCAAAATAAGTCAAATTATGCCAATTTGGGTTCAATTAAGTCCACGGACCAAATTGACCAAATTAGATAAATGAGAATTAAATTCAGTTTAACTAGGTTTTAAAAGTCATTTGTAATAATTAATTTAATTTAATTTTAATTTATTTTAATTTTTGCTTGATATGCTCATATAGGTCAATTTAGGTCAATTCAAGTCAAATTGACCAAATTGGCTAAATTGATAGTTATTAAAAGTTGAGTCATATTCAATAATCAACTTAAAAATAATTTTAGGCATTGATGCAGTTTAATTTAGTTTGAGTTAAGTTTTGATTTAAACCCATTTTTGATCCAAATTGGGCTTAATGGGTCAAATTGGGTTCTTGTGGTTTAAATGATTAATATGAACCAAATTGAAGTATGTCCAAGCTTCAATTAAATGTGATTTTGTATTTGTAATGATCTGGAGTAATTAATTTTAATTAATTTGTATTGGATTTTCATTTAGACTTATTTTGGGCCAATTTGGGGTTAATGGGTTAAATCATCGTTTACTTAAGTCAAATGACCAATTTGGTCAAATAAAACTAAAGAAAAGTTTAAATTAAGTTCAAATATAAATTTAAAATATTTAGGAATATTTAATTAAAATTAATTTTAATTTATTTTGAGTTTAAGTCTATTTAGACTAGGTTACCCAATTAGGCTATTTGAGTCATCATTAGATTAAGAATTGATTAGTTTAGTGCTCTATTATATTGATTTGATAAATTTAAGTATCTAAGATAACTTAAATTGTACCATCTAGATTTATTTTCTAGGTTCATTTATCGTTGTGTATTGATTTTATGCCTTTTGTTTGGTTTGATTTAATTTAGTTTTGATTTTATAGAATTTTCTTGAATTTAGCTGATTTTGAGCCCAAATGGTTTAATTGAGTTAATCAAACTTACTTACTTTAATCTAGATTCAGTTGAATTCAAATTTTGTTTTAATTTATTATTTTAATTTTTAAATTAGCTGAGGTTGTACACTTAGCCACTAATCATAGTATCCTAAGTGCCTAATTAGGAAGCTCTTAATCTAAGATTGTAGGTCCTAATTTACTGAGATTATGGTGTTATTAACCTCACTTGAGGTTAATAGAATCTTAGTGCCTAGATTAAATCCTAGGACTAAGAGGAGGGTTATAAACCTCACTAAAACTGAGGTCAACATCAACCTTGTTTACTTTTGGGAATTATCTGTTCTTTCTATCACTTGATAAAATGAACCTATCCCTGACTCTTTTGAACATATCACCTGCCTGGAAGGGTTGCCAGCTAACACCACCTAAGCAATTATTAAATCTATGAGTTTAGTCTTCATGCTATGTAAGATGGTTGAGCTATTGTATTTAAGAATGAATTTATGAACCTAAACTCACTCCCTAACCCTCAGATCATGTTAGGTATGATAAGCACCTAACTAATGTAATATATTTTAGTTTTTATGTTTTGACTCACAATTCATGTAAAGCCATAGGTATACAATTTTATGCCTATAAAATATGTAGTTTGAAGTTGGTATAGGCCAAATCATAAAGAGAAGGTACACTTCACCAAGAAGGGTGGTCATCCTCAAAGGTTAGATGCCCTCTTATGTGCAATGGGTGAATCATTCAATTCAAAGAGTATGAATAATATAATATCATGTTTTGTATAAGCTAATTATTTCTAGTTACTTTTAAGTCATGCCAGAAGTTTAATTTAGTTGAGGTTATGAGTTTATTTATTTTTGTGTTTAAATTGTCTAGATTTAAATTAGGTAAAAAATTTAGTTTTCCAAAGAGCCCAATGTTTTAATTATTTCATCATAGAAAATATAGAACAAAAAGAAACCTAAAAAAGCAGGTTAATTCTATTACACACCCATAATAAATCATGTTAATTTAATTAATAAGAATAGGTCAGTGTAGTCAGGTACTACTATACATCCAGAAGAAAGAGAAAAATGGGCAGCCGAGCCCTACCCTAATACAACCTAGCGTAGAACTAAAAGTTTGATCTATGAGGTCTTCTTCCAGGATCATCACCTTCTTCAGTGACCTCCATAGGCTTCATAGGGGACCATCTACTAGTAGGGTCAGCTCCTGTTATTCTTAGACCTCATATATCCTAACCTAATTCTAGGCTCAAATTACATTTCAAAATCTAAAAAGAAATTTCTAAACCTTACAAAATAGATATTAAGAAATACACACATCACATTTTTAATTATACTCTAAATATATGGGCTTAGGATTAGTTGCTTGCTAAGCTCACCTGTCCTATTGGGCTATGCTTAGTGACATAAAGCAACTATAAGCAAACAATAATTATGTTTACATTTTTTTATAATATCAATCCCTTTTAACATAGCCCCTTGCATAAAATAGCATTACACTAGAAAGAACATCCTACCATCCAAATTAGTGAGCAAACAATCATATCCATCTAGTCTAAAATAATACAGCACAAAACAAAAAACAATTTCATGTCACATCACATCACAAAATATCACAGAACATTGTCCTAACCTAAGTTTAAGGTCAGTGACCTAATAATCTAGTGTGTGATGGAAACTGGGCACGTGTGGTATGACTTTCTAGAACTTTTAAGTTCAACTTTTAGTTTGGATTTCAAATTTTTTTTATTTTACCATTGGATGGTTTTAATTCAAATGATTTAATAAGTTTTTATTTATTTATTTTTTTCTATTTAAGTTTAAGTTTTAAATATTAAGAGAATATTCTAAGAAGAGATCATTAATTCAAGCTAAAATCATAGGTATCTTTAAATTCATTTGAGTTTCTTTTGATTTGATTAATATTTAAAATTTATTTGGAAATTAAATTAAAATTTATTTTTCTTTTTATTTCTCTTAATTTAATTATAAATTTCTTGATTTGGTTTATGATTTTTTTATTTATAATATTTTATTAAGATTTAATATTTTCTTTAAATCTTAATTATGAATCTAATGTTCATGTTATTATGATTTAGTTTGTTTAATTTTTATTTTATGTTTGATTTTAATTCATTTATATTTTATGATGTTTAGTTTATGTTTTATAGCTTAATTTCATATTTAATCTTTTTCATTTGACACATTTTTCATTTAATTTTATTTGTTTTATTTATTTAATTTAAATTGATCTTGTTTATTCATTACATTAATGTTTATGTCTTATGTTTATTTTATTAATGTTTATTAGTTTGAATGAACTTAATTAACTTAAGTTAATATATTAATTCAGGCTTGGTTTTGAATTCATCATTTAAATGATCTATTATATTTCATTTTCATGATTTATGTATATATATATATATATATATATATATATATATATATATATATATATATATATATATATATATATATATATATATATATATATATATATATTCAATTTATTTTAGGTTTATTTTATTTATTCATTTGATTAATATTTCTATGTATGCTAATGAGTTTGGATTAATGTAATTGATTTCAAGTTACGACTTCTTTCATTTACTAAGTTTTGAACATATATGTTTTCATCCTCTGGGGCCATCTTTATTTGGTTGTATCTAGATGATCCATCCATGAATGAGAATATTTCATGTGATGATGTTATGTCCACCATAAGTTTTGGTATTGGCATTAGAAACTCATCTTTGGAACAAGTCTTATTCAAATCTCTAAAATCTATGCAAATGCATATTTGACTGTTCTTTTTCTTTATTGAGATAATGCTTACTAACCAAGAAGGATACTGCTCTTTCATATAAAGCCAATCTTAATTAATTTCTTGACTTTATTAATGACTTGTTTAATTTTTAGATGGATGCATCTAGGAGCTTTCTTTACTAAAATTACATTAGGTTTAATCTCTATTTTATGAATTGTAACACTGGAGAAAAACTTAGCATTTCATCATAAATCTATTCAAAGCAATCTTTATACTTATAAAGTAAGTCGATCATCTCATCAAAATATTTTGAACCTAGAAGTGAACTAATAAAAGTTGGCCTTAGGTCTTCTTGAGTTCTTAGGTTGGTTTCTTTTAATTTATCAATGGTAGATTTTATTTCTTCTTCAAATTTTGGTAATGTATTTTGAATTAAGTAATCATTTGAATTATCTAATGTTCAAAATAAAAACCCTTTAAAGGGCCGAATATATTTCCAAAGAGCAAAATAGATTCTATATAATTACTTATCCTTTGCCAATGTTCATCATTATCAAAAGATCAAATGGTACCAAACCCAATGCCAACTTTAGATATTAAGTTTTTATTTTTAGTATTCCACCAGCTTTCTATGTGTTGAGCTATATCTTTAGACCAAATATTAGAAATCAAACCCTATTTTATAGCATTTTTAACACAACCAGGATTCCTGTCGAAAGGGAGTTCTATTATTTAATTATAAAATGGATCTTCAAACTTTAAATCTCCTTTTGAGCTTGAGGACCTCGGTACAGAATAAACCTTTGATAGCCTATCAACTTCTATTGAAAGATTAAGAGCTACTTTGACTTCAAATTATGAGATTTTATTTTGAGAAAAAAGGGTCAAAGTATGTACATGCCTTTTCAAAATCTCATAGGTAGATAGCTCAGATTCATTCTTTAATGCTTGTTTTTGTTCTTGATCACTATTGGATTCTAAGGAAATCTCAAATTTTATTAAGGCATCCTTTTGAATGGAATCTTCATCAAAACTAAATTCCAAATCAATTTGTATTATTGGAGGTTCTTTTTCTTTTTCTATTCCCTCCTTTTCTTTTCTTTCTTCTTTTCATCTATATGTATTTCTTATTTTATTTTCTTGGATGTCTTAATAATGCTTGATTTCATAGGCTCATAATAGCATAATCTCATGAATAGAGAATGGTTGTATGTTACATTTTATGGTGTATTCTACTACATCTCTATTGTACTCAATACACTGGTAGAGTGATGAAGAACCATTCTATACTCATGTATCCATGGCCTACCTAAGAGAGCATTAAAGGATGTTTCTGAGTTGATGATATACATCCCCTAAAGAAGGAGACAATCCTAGAAAAAAGACACATAGATCTAAACTTGCAGTTTTAGGCTGGGCTATATAAAGGTAGAGCTGGATGCACATTTTTTCTTTATTTTGGGGTGTACAGTGGTATTCGGCCACATTAGCCTTTCTTTAATTTAAAATTGGCTTGATTTATTTTAGGTTCATAATAGAATCAACTTACTTATCTAGGTTTATTTTAGTGTTATATTATTTGTGATGGATGCCTCGATGATTAGACTCTTAGGAAAACTAAATTTTTTATCCAATTTAAATCTAATCAACTCAAACAAAAAAAATAAATAAACTTGAAACTTCAAATAAATTAAAGCTTAAGAATAACCTAAAATCAACCAGAAACAATTAGCACTTGCAAACCATACTATCATATTACTCTAAACTCTTGAACTGGGCACTTCACTCATTGCACTTAAGGGGCATCTGATCTATAAGGATGACCACCTTGTTGGGGAAGTTTGCCTTCTCTTATCAATTGGGCCCATTACCACTTCTAATTGCATGTCATTTAGGCATAAAATGCATACTCCAAGAGTTTAAATGAATCATGACTCAAAAAATTTAAAAGTTGGAAAATGTGCATTAGTTAAGTGCATTTTATGCCCTACATGATCTTAAGGATTAGGAAGTGAGTCTAGGTTCTTAGATTCTTTCCTAAAATGTGACAACCCAACCATCTTGCATACATGAGACATGACATCATGGATTTAAAATACACTTAGGTGGTGTTAGTTGGTAACCCTTCCTGGCAGGTTATAAGTCCAAAAGTGTCAGGGATAGGTTTATTTTCTTAAATGAGAGGAATGATTAATAATTCCCAAAAGTAAAACTAGGTCGAGCATCCAACTTATATTAGAAGCACTTATAGACTTATGATCTAAAGCAACCTATTAGAGTAAGTCTTCACCCAAAAAAATTTCTATAGCCTTGTGCTACTAGAATCTATGTCCTAGATTTCTAACAAAATGTCAACTCAAAATCTAAATTAAATTCCAAAATTTAAAGCTCAATGATAGGATAGTTGAAATGCTTACCAAGAATTTTGGTATCAACATGCATTTCCTACTTAATCCCATTTGGCCTCCAAAAATAAGTCTTTCCACTTTGGATCATTCCTAATTAAAATTCCAAATTATTATTTCCTTTGGAAACCAACTTAAAAATCCATAGAAATAATAGCTTATTTCTATAATCGAGAGTTTTCTTAAAAAGAAATCCTCCATTCCTAAGATGTAATTAACTATAAGGGCTTTCTCTTATAGGGAACCATGAACCCTGTTTAAAATAAGCCCTGCTCTACTTCCTATGTAGTTTAGGGGAAAGCTCTTTGGTATATTAAAGACCCATTAACCGAAGGAGTCTTTTATTAAATGATTGAATCCATTATAAGATAACATGTTTATCTTTTGAGATAATATGTTTACTTCTTAATGACACATTTGATCATCCAAATAAAAAAAATCCTAAAATTCTATGTGGTGTCATAAATTTTCCCCACTAAGATATTTTCCAGTGACTCCATTGAGGAATTGTTTCTCTCCATCTTTAGAATTAAGTTATTATTTCTATATATCTGTAATGTACCTGCATCATCATGGGTCAAGATTGCATTTCTTCCTATTGAATATCTCTCCATTTCATCATTGGTAGAGTATATTCAATATCTACTACACAAAAGAGAGAGTATAGAACTATCCCACTTGTCGAAATCAAGTGTGATGGTTTTATAACTCTTGTATTTTTAGAAATAAATCTTTTGAAATAAAAAAATCCTAGCCATAATAAAAATTGGCTAAAGTTCATAATGGTTCAAAAGCTTTTCTTTTGACAACATTATGATTATTGCTAAATATGGATCACTTATAATTTTTGTTTTAAAATAGATAATGATTGGACAACTAATTTTTGCTGCTACATGTGGGATTAGCTTTTCTATGGATAGTAGCAGGTTGGTTGATGGCTTTGTCATCAAGTTTGGAGCCATATTTGAGAACATAAATATCACATTTCATTTAGAGTGGCATTAGCTCTTATTACTGAGGTGGCTATTAAAAATAAGCAACCCATTCAAGATTTCTCTAGTGGACGTCATCCTGCCCTTGCTCAAAGCAGGAAAGTTACTAGCCAGATTATTGAGAGGGTCCAGATGGGTCCTACTAAAAAAAATCAAGTTGACCACTCCGAAGACATTGCTTGCCCCCTTCCTTTCTAGAACCTTTAAGGTAGGGTCCACTTCTGAGCACCCTAAGGTGACTAAAAGTCAAAAGAAAATTAGGACTAGAAGACTTAGGAGGATTTCCTTCAAAGAAAGGAAATAGAAAGAAATGTTAGACATTAAACTAGATAAGGTGAGGGATAGATATACCCTCCATGATACTTCCCCTTTCTTAGGTGGAAGTAGATATCACCCTCATTTTGCAGCGTAGGGAGAGGAGGATATATATAGGATAGGGAGTATTCAACCTTGCCCTTTCATTCATGAAAGTAATAAAAGTTTTAAAATGTTGAACAAGAAAACATGTGGTGGGCTATGCTAGATCCTCCATTGGATCCCTAAACCCTCCTCTCACACTAAGGAGGAGTTACTCAAGGTTATGATGGATCAGTCCTCAAAGAGGCTAGGAAAAGAAATCTTAGGAAGACCTACGACTTCTTAGTACAAAGGGAAGGAAAAGGCAGTCCTTCCTGTTAGAAGATATCTTGTGCTTATTGTAGCATAGTAATATCATCACCCAAGAAAATCATTGACTTGGCATAGAGATCAAACAGTTAGTCTAGAGAAAGACAGAGTTTTCTCTAAGAAAATAAACATTGTGAATGAGGATGTTAAAAATAAAAAGTTAAAAAAGAATTTAAAAATTTTTTGATCAAGAATAGGATGACTTATTGTATGATGATCTAAGACTACCTATAGCATATATCTGCATGGTAGTTACTAGATCATCAAAGAAGTAACAAGATGAGTCACAAGACAATCTTGTAACTAATCCCACTCAGCAATTGATCTTCTAATTACAAAAGAAGGGTAATTAGGTTGCCATGATGGAGAAAAGGATGGAGGAGATGGTTGCTACCATGTAATCACTCTAAACCATGATCCCCTCCTCTTCATATCCTCATTCGACTGAGCAACCTAAAACAAAATGCTCCATTGATAATACAAGCTTTGTTTATAGGAGTACCATCAAAAAAAATCTGTTAGATAATATACCCTCTACAACTAACCTAAACTCTTTGGTAGAACAACAAGTTAAGGAAGCCTTAGCAGGATCATGAGGTATAACCTTAGTTTTAAATGGTTTAGACCATACCATGAAGAATATGATTCCATTCGTACCCTAAAGGATTCATTCCTCCATTTTTAAAGTATTTTATGGGACTAGTAATCCTAAACAACATCTAACTCACTTATGTGCAAGTTGTTGCAATACTGGTGGAAACAATGCTCTGTTATTAAGATAGTTCATTAGTAGCTTGACTAGAGTTTCTTTCGATTGGTATGTAGAAATATCGAATGGTTTAGTGCACACTTTCACTGAACTGGAAGGTATGTTTGTGAAAAAATTCACTAGCACCTAACACCATATTACTGTGGGAGACTTAGTGGGGGAAAAGCAAAAGTCTAGTGAGTCTTTAGTGGATTATATTTTGAGATGGAGAATCCTCAATCTTAAGTGTGAGCCCTAGCTATAGGAGCAGCTTGCTATTGAGTATCTCCTCTAAAATATCCATGGTCCTGTCACCTTCTTTTCTAAAAGCTTTACAATAAAAACCTTAGAAAAAATCTTAAATAAAGCCTCCAACTTGCAAGAAGAGGCTCCTAGGATGATCTTCTTAAAAGAACACTCTTGCATATACCAGTCAAAACCTAGGAAGTAATTAGAAAAAAAAGAAAATAATGTCTCTATAGTGGATAAAGGGAAGGCCCCCCATTTAGATATAGGAAGAGTAGCCTTTGTCATTTTGGCCACCATAGCAACAAGTATAACCCTCCCCCAAGAAATACCAACCAACCCTTTTGGTATAAAAATATACCAAACTTATTCTTTCAAAAGAGAGGAGGTGAGGAACATCTTCAAAAATCTTAAAAAGAACCCAGATTTTAAGCTACTCAGCCTGAAGAGGCTAGAGGAAGTTAGTGATGTGAATGACCCCTAACTAATATTAATACCACTATTTGCATCAAAAATACAAAAAAAAAAGTTTAAATTTTTTTATTACAGTACCGTGGTGCTATAAGTGTTCATTATTGATTCAGTTGACAAGTTAACCTTCTAGCACTACGGCGTTGCCATGATAGTGACGAGACACTGCGAGCACGATCTGTAGTTTAAAGAAGCAAGAAAAACTACCCTCAGCTCCCCCCCCCCCCCCCACCACCATAAGAATGCTAAACTGCCCAGGGGAATGGAGGGAATGATTATGCAGCAAATAACTACCCCATTAGTGTAAAGAAAACTATAAAAAGGGGCAAAAAATTGCTCCCCCAACTCTCAATCTACTTCTATTCTCTAATTTTTATAGTGGATTCTTGCTTCTACGAACTGGAATTTACTACAAGATCAACTCTTCCTCTTACACAAACCCATCTCTCATCCACTCCAGGTAAAGGATTCGTTGTAATAATGCTTCTTAAATTTTTTTACCTGGTCTTTCTTTTTCTACACTTATTTTCATCAAAGAACCTCTACTGTTGAACTTAGTTCCAACACAAGAAGAAGAAAAACCTCCATTTGTTGATCATAAATCTAGGGCAAGAGAGAATGACAATGTAATACGAGAATCTAGCATCGCTAAATTATCACTCTACCAAAAATTTTATAAAAATTGATAGATTTTTTAAGAATTTCTCTCTAAAAAGTGCATTCCCAACCCCAACACTGAGATGCCAAATCCTAGAGCCAAAGGTGGCAAGCTCTCGAAAAACATATCCCTATCGTTCTTCCTGTTGGCACCACTGGGCCAACTCCTTTGGTCTCTCACACTTAATTCAACATTATAGAGTCATTCCTTAAGCATTGAAGCATCACACCTTAGAACTTGTTCTGCCATTGAGCTTAGTTCTTCCATTAGGGAGAAGAGTTCCCTGCACTAAACATGTACAAAATATAGCATTGCTAGGATGTTACATCAATGAAATTTTTAATTATAGAAACTATATGAATAGGGTCTCATGGTAGTATCATGAGCACCACAACACTACCTTCTTTTGTAATAGCCATATTAAATAATACCATTAACACCTTAGTGACATATAGTAAGCACTTTGATGATGTAACATTTTATTGCTTTTTGGGACATTTTAACAAAAAATTTACATTTAAGTTTTGCCTATAATAATGTCGTGATGCTGAGATACGAGCACTGAGGTGCTGCCCACTCGAGTGGAGGAACAAAATGAATTTCTACATAGTGGCATGGTGTTTTCTAATGAGCGTTGAGATGCCACCCGCTCAGGTGGAGCAACAAACTAAGAATTGTGGTGCTTTCTAATGAGTGTTGAGGTGCCGACCACTTGGGTAGAGGAATAAAATGAATCTCAACAGAGCATCTCGATGCTGCATAATGAGCGTTGATGCATTGCTCGCTCAGGTAGAGTTACTAAATAAATTTTTATAGAGCATCATGGCAGTACATAAAGAGCATCGAGGTGTCACCCACTTGGGTAATGGAATGAAATGAATCTTTATTGAGCATAGCGGTGAAGAAATTTTATTATTTTAATTTTGAAGCTTCATAAATGATAAGAAAATGTACACATAGAGAAATGTAAATATATAAAAAAAATGATGTATTCATTGATATGAAAAGGCGAGGAGTTACATAAATTAAAAAAAAAAGAAATACAAAAAAGAGAGTGGGAAAAACTAACAGTCCTAGTCATCCTCCTCCTCCTCCTCTTATTCCTGTCACTCCGATGAGATGCTAACATAGGGCTAATAATGAGGCACCATAAGAAAAGAAGCCTCACCAGGACTCGCATAGAAATCATAGTTTTCAAACAAGTGTACAAGTGAGGTATTAAACTAGACCATGTATGAAAACTATTCCTACTACTAATCCATGAGGTTGTCAAATTTCTTCTCTAGCTCATGCTAGCATTGACTAGTCTCATTGACCTTTTCCCTTAAGTTTAAGACTTCTCCTCCATGTTCATACAATTGCTCATTTAGAATTTTGAAGGATTTGTCTTGAGACTGAGGGGCATATGAGCTTTTACCCACTTCAGTCCATGAACCAAACCCCTCAGTGACCTTTTTGGTCAAACAAGCCTTTTGTATAAAGAGTTCTTCATCAGGATCCCTTGTCATGCCAACTTCAATACGTAAAGCATAATAAGAGAAGGATGACCAAAACCTATTGTAGTACTACCCTCAAGCATATTATAATTAAAATTATAAATAATCTCTCCTACATCCAAAGTAAAGCCCTTTTGAATAACAAAATTAAAAATGGCCCTATCCATGGTTACCTCACTGATATTTCTACTCGGCATCAGCTTTTTAGAAATAAAGTAATGCCAAGCTTTAGCCTTGGCATTGAGGCCGGTGGCAGAAAAATTGATAATTTTCTTCTCTCACCTTTTCCACTAGGTAGTGGAGTTTATAATAGTAAGGAAATTAAGGATTTTGTCGAAGTTAGAATGAACTTTATAATAAAAAAGATAATGATCATAATCTACGTTCGGTTGACCATAATATGTGTTATTGATAATATTGGAAAAAATTACTAGTTTTTTCCAGATGAAAACTTGAATATTCTAGTGCTCCTTTGCATTAGCGAAGAACTCCCACACCACAGGGATGACACTAGATTTGTTGCTACAGGTTGATTTCTCTAAGTCTCACTAATAAGGATGCTCTCCATGCGCCCACCCGAATTATAGAAACTCTTCTCCACGATTAGATGCTTGTGTGTGAGGGTGTGATGGTACTTCTCCTAGGCCTCCAGACTAACAAACTTATTAGTGTCACTGATAGCTACCCTCTTCTTTCCCTTACCAACATATTTTACCAGCATGCTATATAAGAATATATAAGTTAGAAGAAAAAGAGAGGGAGAGAGAGAGAGAGAGAAAACTCTAAGACAAGGCTCTTGAGTGAATGCAAAATGAAAATTTTGGTTGCCCAATGGGTCTATTTATAAGCTGGACCTAGTGCAGTAGCACCGCAAAGGCAGTGCTAAGGCACTATCCTTTTGGTTTCTAAGATAGTGGCCCAGCACTGCGGTGCTCACATGCAGTGTTGTGGTGCTAGTCAGATGGTCAAGGCGGTTATTGCACCGGTCAAAAAGGAACATTAATTACAATAAATTCCTAAATAAGAAATGATGCATTGCATTAATGTAGCATCGTGGTGCTCCGACATGATGCCAGTCAAAAAGTTCATCTCATGTCATTAAATAGCTGGAAAATTTGTTAGTTATCCTGAACCAACTTTTGACTGACACGACAATATCAACACCAAGGCGCTAGTAAGGTGATCAACAGGGTAAATGACATCAACATCATGGTGCTAACCATGCAGTGCCACAACATTGGAGCTATAGCGATGAGGTGTCATGTTTATAGCACTGAGGCATTGTGCTTGATATTTGGATGAATCTCTTACATGGGCCCCATCATAATAATAATAGCCTAAATCTTTTACCCGAGGATGATTCATGAGTTAAGAATAAGCTTGATTTTCTAGCATGTGTCCCGACATATGTATAAAAAAATTCTAACATTAGAATCTGAGGATGCTGCACAGTATATTCCCTAGCTCGGTCTTATGAATGGGTCCATTTTAGCAAAATCTAATCTTTCCCTGATGATGGTCATGTTGATTGTAAAATTCATCTTGAGAGGATATATGCTTAAATTAAATGAGGTTCATCATTCAATGTAACTTAAAGCAAATAATCATCTATCAATCCATCATTATTTATCAAGGATGATAAGCTAAAAAATCTTTTTCTTACAAAAGATCTTATGTCAACTAAATATATTTATGTTCATACTAAAATAATCTTATACTAGTAAGGATATGGCCTATGGCTTTTGTCTGCATGGTTATGCTATCAAATGGCACAATAAGAAATGCGGATATGACTAGAACCCTCTAACTGGGTGGCTTGGCATCCATATAGCTTCATAATATTTCAATCATGGAAATAGCCGATATGTTCCCTAATGGCTTTGCCCCTTAAGTTATGAATCATGGAATATATTTAATAGAAAAAACTTTTTATGTTAGCTAAGGTCAACTTCAATTTATCCTTAGATAAATATCACCCCAAGTCTACAAGAACACCTTGGACCACACAACCCATGGTTGTTGGCAAGGATTTTTTGGCCAAGCATAATTTCCCTGACTAAGTAGACTAAGGACCATTATAGCCCAAGATGATAGTATCATGGGATCTTCATCGAGTGTATCATCATCCCCCTCAATATATTCTTTAAGCTACATAAGGTATTCATTATTCACCAAATGATATACATTAAATTATTATACTACTCATAGTATGAATATTTAAATTATATTTTAGCATTCCAAAGGGATGTAAGCCAAACCTCTTTATTCTCTATTAGAATCATACATGATAGTCATCCATGCCACACACACACACCTCTAAGACACCATCACATATCACTAATATATATATATATTTCCAACCTTAATCGAGAGTGCTCTCTTGCTATAGCAAGATGGGTAATTAACTATGGAGGCTCGCATCCATAGGAAGTAGAACCAATATCTCAAACCTTAACATAATGTTAGAGGAAATCTGGTTGAATATATATCAATATGCGTCATGAAAAACCATGCTCCTACCCCATCTCATTCAAAGATGGTGGAGCGCATCCTCCAAGGATGTTCTTTCTGGATCAATCAACAACTAGATATTAGGGCACACTATTGAAGACTACTTGACCTTTAAAGACTGGCTCGAGAGGAACTACAAAAAGGGGTTGGTGATCATTCCAAAAGAATACCTTGTGGTGGTCACAAGTGATGTTACTTCTTCCAGTACTCCTTCGTCAGATGAATGTGATATAGCTTTATCCCATTCTTCTTTAAAGTATTTAATGAAGAAGTTTAAAAATGCAATGCATGATCCAATGAAGACTTGGATGAAGATCCTTTAGATTGATCCATTGTAGTCTGGAAATCTAGTTCCACCTCGATCCCATTCAACACCTTCAGCTACTTAGATGACTGGAGAGAGTGGTGAGGGAGGGATGTCTCTTGTACATGATAGAGTTTTGTATGAAATGGGTGAAAAGGTTAGGCCTTACACTCCTTTGTCATAATGTACTCATTTTAAAAATTTGAATAAAAAGATTGCCTCAAAAGGCATTCTTACATTTGTGCCATATCTAATGAATGTACTATTGAAAATATTAAAAAACAAAATGATCAAAAAGAAATTTCTCATAAAGATGTGTTTTGTGAACTAGGATAAGGCACCGATATTTTATGGAAATTTGGAAATGCAATCATATTAATATAGAGGTAGAATTGTCAGACTTTAATTAGCCTTTGGAAAAAGATATGATGGATGAAGACTAAGTTGATACAACCAATGGAGATGCCATTGAAGTCAATATTCATAGTGAGAAAGTTTTGCCACCTTGTCTACCTCCTCCTCAAAAAGATAAAAAGAATTAAATTGGTGATCAAAATTTTAAATCTTTACAACAACAGCCAATAATTGAACCAATTGCTCCTAAGGTTGACTACAACATTTTAACCTTTCTTAGGAAGCTTCCTGTTAAGCTAAGCATATATGATGCCTTTATTATATAAAAAGAAATTAGGGAATCATTAGTACAAGCTTTAGTTGACCTAGAGATATGCCTTACCAAGCTAGCAACAACTTCCTCAAATGATGCTTGTTAGTTAAAAAGATCCCAAGAGTTACCTTCTCAATGAGGATCTACTTTAGAGACCACTAATCACAACAAGCCCCTTTAAATTTTTGTCAAATTGGAGAACATTAGGATGACAAGAGTTCTGGTTGATCCTATTGCCTTAGTAAATATCATTAACTCCAGAACATTATCATTCCTAAAATTAATACTAGAAGACTCAACTCAGATAAGATATTATTGAGAGGCTTTAATGAAATTAGGGAGAAAACTTTAAGTTCAGTTACTCTATAATTAGAAATAGAGGGATTGAATACTTAAGCCAAATTCCATATTATTGACTTAGAAACATCCTTCAATGCCTTTATAGGTTGACCCTTGATTCATGAATATAGAATGGTTCCTTCATCACTCCATTAATGTATTAAATACATTAGGATGGAGTGGAGTGCACCATAAAAAGAGATATACAACTATTCTCTATCCATGAAATTAAAATATATGAAGATGCAACATACTACATGCCTAAGAAGCCAATGCATGATTTTGTGAAATCCAGCATTAGTGAGGCATCAAGTAAAACAACAAATAAAAATGAAGAAAAGATAGAAAAGGAGGAAGAAAAAGAAAAGGAAAAAGTACCTCCAATGATACAAATTAATTTAGAATCTAGTTCTCATGAAGATTCCAATCAAAAAGATGCCTCAGTAAAGTTTGAGATTACACTAGAATCATATAGTGAGGAAGAGAAAATTCAAGCATTAAAGGATGTTCCAAATTGTTTTACATTTAAAAAATTGAAGAAATATGTGGACACTTTGAGTTTAAGTCCTCTTGTTCAAAATAAAGTATCTAAATTAAAATTCAAAGTGGCCCCTAACCTATCAATAGAGGTGGGGAAGTTGTCTAAATTTTACTCTATACCTGGACCTTCAAACTCAGAAGCAGATGTAAAACTTAAAGATCCATTATCAAATAAAATAATAGATCTTTCTTTTGATTGGTATTCTAATTGTGTTATGAATTCTATGAAATTTGGTTTAAATACAAATACTTGATCCAAAGATATAGCTCAACATATGGAAAATTTGTGGAATACTAAAAAAAATCCTAATTCTAAAGATGTCCTTGGGTTTATATCATTGGACCTTTAGATGATGTGGAACATTGTTAGATGATAAGAAATCATCTAGAATTAGATCAATTATTTAAAATTCCTTCTAACTCTTTAAAAGAATTATGCCTTGAAACAATAAATGAATATGATGATTGCTTACTTCAAAATGCTCGTCCTAAGTTTGAAGAAGAAATAAAGTCTAATATTGATGAGTTAAAGACATTAACCTAGGAACTACTAGTGATAACAAAACTAAATTTTATTTGTCCATTACTAGGTACAAAGGATTTTGAAGAGTTGATCACTTTACTCTTTGACTACAAAGATTGCTTTGCATGGCGATATGATGAGATGCCAAGTTTATCTCTGGATGTTGTCACACATAAACTAGATATTAAACCTGATATAATCCTAGTAAATCAAAATCCTAGGTGAATGCACCTAGAATTTGAACAATAAGTGATTACTGAGGTTAAATAATTGATCAAAGCTAGCTTTGTACGAGAAGAATAATATTTTGATTGGCTAGCCAGCATAGTCCCTATAAAGAAAAAGAATAGTCAAATACACATTTGCATTGACTTTTGAGATTTGAATCAGGCTTGTCCCAAGGATGAGTTCTAGTTTTTAAAATTGGAACATATGGTGGATATAACATCATTGCATGAGATCATTTCATTCATGGATGGATCATCTAGGTATAACCAAATTAAGATGTCTCTAGAGGATGAAAAGTATACAACATTCAAAACTCCTATAGGGATATTCTATTACATGATCATGCCATTCGGTCTCAAAAATGCTGGGGCTACATATTAAAGAGCCATGTCTAGAATATTTGATGACTTAATTCATAATCAAGTAAAGTGTTACATTGATGATCTATTCATCAAAATCAAAGAAAAAGAAAATCATCTATATGATTTGCAGATTATTTTTGAATGGTTGTGCCATTATAACCTGAAAAATGAAACCTATTGAAGTGTGCTTCAAGCGTGACTTTAGAAAAAAATTTAGGGTTCGTAGTGCGGCACCATGGAATAGAGATCAATCCAGAAAAGATAAAAGCTGTTAAAGAAATGCCGCCACCCAATAGTCTTATATAGTTAAGATCATTCCAGGGAAGTCTTATAGATTTAAGAGAGTTTATATCAAAATTTTTAGGAAGATTTCAACCATTCACATCATTAATAAAGAAAGATTCTATATTTATTTGGGATAAAAAATGCCAGAATGCATTTGAAAGTTTAAAAGAATACTTAAAGAACCCTACTATTTTGGCTACTTTGATTCTAGGAAATTCATTGATCTTATATACTGCAGCTTTAGATGAATCACTTAGGGCATTATTAACCTAAGTTAATGAAGAAGGGAAAGATAATTCCCTCTATTATTTAATCAATAGACTGATCCCAGTAGAAATGAATTATCCACCTATTGAAAAGCATTGTTTGGCCTTAGTTTTCACCTCTAAAAAACTAAGAGAATACATTCTTTCTCATAAAATAAATTTGATTTCAAGAGTAAATCCATTGCAATATCTTATAACTCACCCAAAGTTGTCTGGACGTCTAGCATATTGGTCGATGAATTTATTGTAAATTGAGATTATCTTTATTCCCCATTCATGCTGTAAAAGGTCAAGTTGTAGCTGACTTCTTAATAGCACATCCTACACTCAAGAGTTCCCCTTTAAAAGATGATCTTCCAGATGAGCAAAACATGACATTAGAAAGTGAACCTAATGCCACTTGAGTGTTGTATTTTGATGGTGCGGTATCATAAAAGAAAATTAAAGAATTAAATTTGTCAATCCCAGGGAAGGCAAGGATTGGATTAATATTTATAACCCTATATAAAGAAATGATGTGGTATTCCTATCATTTGGCCGAGCCTTGCATGAACAATGAGCTGAATATGAGGCTCTTATAACTGGATTAGAGCTAGAAATATTTATGGATATAAAAAATATAAATATTTTTGGGGATTCCTAATTAATTATTAATAAAGTGAGTGAAATCAATAAGATTTTGCATCCAAAGGTCTTTAGTTGTTATCAATACATGATGAAACTACTTGAGAAAATTTCATATGTAACACTTTATAGGATATCTCATAGAGATAATTCTATTACAGATGCTTTGGCTAAGCTTGCCAAAAAAATCATATGACCATAAAAAGAATCTATTTCTATAGAAGTTCAAAATCAACATGTTTTATCTCCTATTGATTTAGATTAAATGAACAAAGAAGTAGAAATCCAAAGGATAGCCACTCTTGTCGATGGCCAAGAAGAGTCTGACTAGAGTTAGCCACTCCTTGACTGCTTGAGTAAGGGGAGGCTTCCTAAAGACAAGTCATTGAAAATTAAATAAAGAAGCATGCCTTATCTTTTGCATTGATTAATAATTTATTATACCATAGGTCTTTCGATCAAATGTGGCTACGCTATTTAGACAAGCAAGAAGCCCATAAAATCATGACTGAGGTACACTCTAGATTATGTGGTGCTCACCAATTTGGACCTAAAATAAAATTAAAAAATCAAAAGACTCAAATATTATTGGCCATCGATGTTAAATGACTACATTGAAATTGCATGTCATTGCCATCAATTCCAGATACATTGTGTAGTCTTACAATAGTCTCCTAATGTACTACACCCTAACATTGCCTCTTGGCCCTTTAAAAGTTGGGGGACTAATATAATAGGGCTTATTGACCCTCCTTCATCAAAAGGGCATCATTTTATATTAGCTACCACTGATTATTTTTTAAATGGGCTAAAGCGGTACAACTAAATGGTGTTCCTCATCGAATCATATCTGATAATGGTCCATCATTCAAGTCCATAAAAGTAAATCATTTTATGGCTAGACATAAAATAGATTAAAGATATTCGACCATCTATTACCTTAGGGTAAATGGGTTGGCCGAAGCATTCAATAAAACTTTAGCACATATTTTGAAAAAAGTACTTAATGAAAGCAAACACCAATGACATGAAAAGTTGATTGAAGCCTTATGAGCCTACTGAACCATATACAGGACACAACTCAATCTACACCATATGCTTTGGTTAATGGAACTAAAGTTGTTCTTCCATTAGAAGTACAAGTACCTTCATTAAGAGTAGTAGTCAATAACAACATTACTATTGATTAAAATCATAAATTCTAATTAGAAGAACTTGAAAGCCTTGAAGGAAGACATTTGAAAGCAGAATAAGACCTTGAACTATACTAAGTTTTTATGGTTCAAGCACATGATAAATTGATCCATCGTAGAACTTTTCAAGTAGTAGACTTGGTCTCGGTTCTTAAATGGCCAAATTTAGCTCGTTGTAGAATCGATAGTAAATTCAAGCCAACTTGGGAAGGACCATTCATAGTGGAAAAAGTCTATGAAGGAGGTTCTTATCAGTTGATTACTTGTAATGGTGAATGTCCAATGTCATCAATCAGTGGACATTACTTAAAGAAATATTATATGTAACTTGTACTCTATTTCAAAAGAATAATGATAAATAAAAATTATGTTTCTCTTTACTATTTTTCATTGGATGTTATTTTTTTCTATGTAATGGTTATTAAAATCTCAAATAGTTCTTTTAAAATCAATCTCTCTAAGATAAGAGTAAGCCTCTTTAGGGCACCTTTCCTGTACTTACCTTGAGCTAGGATAAAGCTTTCTATGGCATCCTCCTCATGTCATTAATAGGTTTGGAGCAAGCCTTTAATGGCACTATTCCTATTATTTATAATCTAGGATAAAGTCACAAAGACACCTTTCCTATTAAATTGACTATTTATATTAGGAATAAGTCATAAAAACCCTTGTTATATTAGCCAAAATATTAAGGGTTGGATTAAGTTATTAACACCCCTTTCCTCATTCTTTGCCATCTAAGTTGGATTAAGCCACTGAAGGCTCCATCTTAATAGCTAACCACATAGTTGTAAGTCCCATAGAAGGCATCCTATCAAATGACAAAGTTAGGATAAAGTCATGAAAACCCTTTCTTTGTCATATAGACTATCTAAACTAGGATAAAGTTCTAAGAGCCCTACTTTATTAGTCAAAACTTAAGGAATAGGCTAAGTCACTAAGACTTTTTTCTCTCACTAAAGTTATTCAGGTTGGAATTAAGCTATTGAAAGTCCCTTCTTATTAGCTGAATTTTAATACCCTACATTTTAATGAAACTATTCTAGTTTTAAATGAAAGAAATGTAAGAATGGAATAAGTCATTAAAGACCACATCCATATAGGCTACCTAGGCAAGGAACAAGTCATGAAGACCCCTTTCCTAAAGCCAAAATCATGAGGTTTAGGAAAAAGTCACAAAGACCTCTCTTCCTCATTATAACTATTCAACAAGACATAAAGCCATTGAAGGCTCATTCTTAATAGTTAACTATATGAGATTAAGTCCCAATAGTAGGCAACTTTTCTAGAAAAAGAAAGTTTCATGATCTGTCTATATATCCCTTCCATAGGTTGGTTAATCATTAAGACTATCCCCTTAGCTAGTTTATGTAAGAAGATATAATTCCTTGGTCTTTCTACTTAATTTAGCCATTGAAAACCTATGGAATTCAAATCTATGGTAATCAAGAGAAGAATAAGTCCCTTGAAGGCATCTTCTCTAGCTACCATAACTATGTTAGGATTAAGTCTTTCTTCAAATCTACTCTTAATGTTATCTTTATTCTTCTTAGAATTTAGTGAATCAAAGCACTTAAGAATGTGTCATTTCAAATTAAAATAAATATAGGCATATTTATGCATATTTTACACAATCAAATCAAAATATAAATTTAAACTCAAAACCAAAGACAAAACTCCTTCAAGCTTATGCTTTTAGTGCTGACTAGTTCGGTCAACACCAATATGCATAGTGTACTCTAGACAGTTCACTACACATATTCGAGGTCCATTTGTTGACCTCAATTTTGGATGAGATTAACATTTCTTTCAAAACTAATAATTAGGATAACTAATCCTAGATTAGGAATCTCCTAATTAGATACATAGGACACTTCACTTAGTGGCCAAATACACTTTTCTAGGATCTAATCTAACTCAACAAGATTGGATAGACCTAGACCAAATTTAAATCCAAGCTTAAAAAAATTAAAATCAAAAGACACTTGAATTTCAATCAAAGTAAATAGAGTAAATAATATAATTATCCTATTTAGCCTTAAAGCCATTTAAACTTAAAGAAACTCAAACTAAGATAAAATGAAAATAAATCAAAATCAAATGAAACCATGAAAGAAAATTAAAAGAATGAGTAAATTGAAATCTAAATCAAGGTCCAAATGTGGTCAACCATTTAAACATAGGTTTGACCTAGGTAGGTCCCACCAAGTCAAAAGTCAACCCACCAAAAATTTGTCCAAATAAAATCACTTCAATTAGTTTAAATGATAGAATATCCATATTTGAACTTGATTTTAAATAATATAAATCCAATAACTTCTTATTTAGGCTAAGTAGGTCATTTGATCTAAACGGGTCTAAGTGAACCATATTGGATTCAAATTTAAATAAAACCAAAATCAACCCAAATTAATTGTCCAAAATCATTTGAAAATGATAATAAAACATAATTCAACCCATCATTGGGTAAAATTGGACCAATTTGGTTATTTGACCCAAATGAACCCAAACTTAACCCATTAAGCCCAATTTGAGCCAAATGGGTCAAAATTGAAATTAACTTCAAATTAATTGAAATCAGTCACTCCACATCATCTCACACATGTGTTTAAACATGCTTAGAGTCCAAAAATAATCTAATTGGGTCAAAATTTGTCATTTGACTCAATCAAATTTAACTTAACTCATTTAAGGTAAAATGAGTCAACTTGACTTGGAGTTGAATTAAATCCTCATGTAGCATGGGTTAATTGGATTCTTAATTATCCAAAAAAACAATCAATGATGATTTAACCTTAAATCTAAACCAATCAATGAGAAGAAATGTGATTAAAGCATTTAAATTTAAATTGAATTCAATGGCATAATTAACCACCAAATGAACCCAAGCTTGAACCAAACCCATTCAAATCCACTTAAACTCAGCCAAACCCATCCTAAGATGGGTTAAGAGAGAATGACAACTAGCTTAAACAACCAAACCAATACTAAGTAAAATCCAAAAGGATGGAATATGCCATTGTAAGCAAAGAGAGTATAACACCAAATCCAAATTCTCCTATTCCTCATCCTCTGTGCTTTCCCACCTCATCACCTCTAGATAGTTATTAAATAGCTGATGATCCTTGGAGCTAGCCTCCAATGATAGCAATTAAGCATGGCCAACAAAGAAGAAAGAAAAAAGCATAACAGGCTCTCAGTCTCTAATGGCAAAGGGAGATAGAGAATATCTTGAGTGAAATTGTTTATTCCATTACCTTCCCCATCTCATACAAAGCTGATTGCAAACTTTGTTGATTTCCTCACTATCGAGAGGATAGAGAATGACCAAATCTAACAAGAAATAGGGTGAGCTTGGTCTATGGGTCAATCCACGATGAGGGAACCAATTCCTTCTTCACACAACATTTTCATAGCATTCCAAAGCTATTGGAGTCAACCATACCATCGGAGATCACCAGAATTTAGGTACTCCATTAAAGCCACCTCTTAAGATTTCTATTTTGGGGCTTTTCAAAATGAATTTGAACTTGAGGTAGATCAAACTATATAGATCCCTCTTCTTTCATTCACTAATGGTTTTGAAATCAAATTCGAACATTTTCAAAAGTTGGATCATCGAAAATAGCCTTGAATAGATGGACGGCTCTCAGCATTCGTCTCCATCAAACGAGAGATAATTTTTGTTGTATGTTCTTACTATTTGGAATGGATGACCAATATTTAGGCAGATCATTTAATTAAATCACTTAAGGAAATTATGGATTGATCAGAGCAGTTTGAGCTTCGATTAAATGCCAGAAAGAATCCTGAGTGTGTGGCCATTTTTACGTAGGATCTACATGGATAATGTGTGAACAAATATTGTGGTGCCACGTCGGATCCACGTGATGCCGATGCAGTTAAACAGAAATTTCTAGGTTTTTAATTTTAAAAATAAAGAAAAATTCTAGAAGATTCAAGAAAATCGTAGAAAAAAAATTAAATCTAAAAAAATACAAATAAAATATTTATGGACATTTCTTAAAGAGAGGAATCCAATAAAATTAAAATCCTAATTAATTTTTGGTATTTTTGCATTAATTCTGGTTGGAATGAAAATTTTTAAACCTAAATTAATCTCAAACTATTCATAAAAATGATTTAAAACATTGGGGAATTGAAATTGGTGTTAAGATACACATTAGTTGAATTTTCATAATTTTTTGAATAATAAATCTAAGTATGTAAAATTTTTAATTTTAAACCTTGATTTTAATACAAATAAATTAAATATGACTCAAATAAATAAATAAAATTATGGAAATTATCCATAACATCATAATACACGCTAATGAACTTAAATACATCATTGAAGCCCACAAGACATAATTAATCATAAAATGACCTAATTTGGCATTTAATTGAAATAATTAATTCAAATTATTAACATAAACTCAAAATACTATAATAAATCAACCATCATTTTAAAAATTATAAATAAATCCTCATTGGATGCATCTAATTGAGGGGGATCAAGGAAAGTAAAACCCCTAAATAATCTTCATTAAAATAGGCTTAATTTAAGTTTTAATAAAATAATTAAAATCTTAATTAATCTCAAACTACACATCTGATTAAAATGAAATTTTAGATAAATCAAACTGGCAAGGAATCCCACTTGCCATTAAAAGTTCATACCCAATTGACCTTTGGATCGGGAATTCTTGAATTTCCAAGTCTCTAGGTCAATTTAAGGGAAATAATAAATCAAAAAATTCTCAAAACTTAAAAAATCCATAATATAAAATTAAAATATCATAATTGACATGAGAACACTTAAATAAAAATATCCAAGCAATATGAAAGTAAAGGAAATTAATTAAATATAAGTTAAGGATTATGAATAATTAAAAATGTGGAATTTAATTACATTCCAAAATTAAAAATCAATTAAATCATCATAAACCCATTAATAAATTGAAATATAAAGTTCATTAACTTTTGAACTTTATAATCTATTAACATATAAATACATTAAGGCCATTTAGATTAAGGAATGAAATGGATATAGCTGTAAATGTGAACAAACTTGCTAAGATTAAGTTTAATTGAACTTAAAATGAAATAAAAGTTATACTAACCTAGGGTAAGTTTAGCTCAAATAACAAAATAATAATAGCCCTTCATTAAACTTCTTAGGTCATGGTGAATAAGGATAATCACATTGTACCAAACAATAAAAAGAACTCTTTTAAATAACATGACTATCATTCCCTTATTGAAATGAATTGAACTATTCCATAATCTATGAAATCATAACTTCGAATCAACTATCTTAATCTAAGTTCATTAATAAGCATTAGAAAAATTCATGATAAATGAATTGAAATAAGAGAGATCAAATAATAATAAAATTTGAATAGTCAATTCAAGATGATACAAATTATACAAATGGGTTAAAATATTGAAACATTGTAAATTGAATAATATTAAACTTAAGATTGAATGTAAGCATACTTAAGTTAATAAACATCAACAAAATGAACAAATGAAATCAACTTGAAAAATAAATATGATAAATAAATCCAAATGTAATAAGTAAACCAATTATCCTAAAATTAAATGAACAAAAAAACAAATAAAATGAATATAACTTAATGAAACATAAAGATGATAGATAAAACACAAGGTTAAATAAAGTCAAACATAAAGGTTTTACCTAAACTAAAACATAATAATACTACTGAATAAAGTGAAAAAGAGTGGAATACATTAACTTAAATATGTTTAGTTGACATAGTGAACACACATTAACCAAAAATAAATATCAAATATGAAAATTAACAAAGGGAACGAATAATAAATAAAATAAAAAAAAGAAATCCAAAGAAGAATCAAATTTCAAAGATTGAAAATTATAAACATAATTCAAATCAAATCATCTTAATGAATCTAAAAGGAATTAATTAAGATACATAGGATCTAAGTTAGACTTTTAGAATGAATCTTCATCTTAGGAGGAAGGTTTCATTCTATTAGGACTTAGGATGTTGAATAGAATGGTTCCACCCAAAATGGAACTTGTTATATTCTTCATTCTTGAAAACCTAATCTCACTTTAACATAAAATATACTTAAAGTGAAACTGGAATTGCAAATCATTAAATCATTTAAATTGAAACCAACCTTGGAAAATTAAACAAATTTTAAAACTAAAAGAAGTAAGAAAAACATTAAAATAAAAAATTTTATAATTAGCATCATAGGGCATATAGTCTGGACACCCGAGATCATAAGGCTACGAGTCTAAATGAGGTCTTAATACCTTGATTCTCTAGTGTAACAATGACATGTATCTATAAAAATTTATGAAAAATAAAAAAGGCCAAAAATCAAATTAAAAAGAAAAATTGGAAACCCAAATTGAAACTTGAAATTAGAAAGGCCTAGCAATATCTTGCCACACGAACCACCATTCTTCACACACTATATCATTAGGTCATGGACCCTAGACCTAAGTTAGGTCATTCTATGATATTATATTATGATATGATGTGAATTACCTTTTTATTATTTTATGGTATACTATTTTAGACTGGATGAATAAGATTGATTGCCATTAATTTTCGTGGTAGGATGTTATTTTTAGATTTAACATTATCTTCTACAAGGGGTTATGCTAAAAGGAACTTCCATCATAAATAAATTATAAATTGTTGTTTCCTTGTAGGTGTTGAATAGTTCATTAGCATAGCCCAATAGATAGGTAGGCTTGGTAAGTAGCTAATGCTAAGCCCATATATTTGTAAAATATAATTGTTTTGTGCTATTTATATTTGCCTAACATCTATTTTGTAGGGCTTAGGATTTATTTTGAATTTGAAATATAAATTTGAACTTTGATTTAGGTTAGGATCTATGGTGTCTAGAATTTGCAGGAACTGATCCTACCAACAGATGGGTGTAGAGGTCCCCTATGAAGCCTAATGAAGGTCTCTAAAGAAGGATACAGACCTAGAAAGAAGACCCATAGATTTAAACTTGTAGTTCTAGGCCAGGTTGTATAGGGGCAAAGCTCGGCTGCCTATTTTTTCTTTCTTCTGGGGTGTAAAGTGGTACCCGACCTCATAAAACTTTCTTTAATTTAAAATTAGCTTGATTTATTTTGAATGTGTAGTAGAATCAACTTGCTTTTCTTGGTTTCTTTCTGTACTATATTTTCTATGATGGATGCCTAGATGATTAAGCTTATAGGAAAACTAAATTTTCTACCCAATTTAAATATAATCAACTCAAATATAAAAAATAAAGAAACTTGAAACTTCATATAAATTAAAGCCTTAGGAATAACTTAAAATCAACTGGAAATAATTAGCTCTTGTGAACCATACTATCATATTACTCTAAACTCTTGAATTGGGCACTTCACTCATTGCACATAAGGGGCATCTAACCTATGAGGAAGACTACCTTCTTGACTGAGTTTGTCATCTCTTATTGATTTGGCCCATGACCACTTCTAATTGCAAGTCATTTAGGCATAAAATGCATACACTAAAACCTAAATGAATCATGAGTCAAAACATTTAAAAGCTAGAAAATATGAATTAGTTAGGTGCATATCATACCATACATGATCCTAGGGATTAAGGATAAAGTCTAGGTTCTTATGTTCTTTCCTAAAATGCAATAGCCCAACCATCTTACATACATGAAACTTGGCATCGTGAATTTAAAATGCATTTAAGTGGTGTTAGGTGGAAACTTCTTTAGAATGGTTATAAGTCTTGAAGAGTCAGGGATATGTTTAATTCTTCAAATGAGAGGAATGATCAATAATTCCCAAAAATAGAATTAGGTCGAGCATCTAACTTGTGCCAAAAACACTTATAAACTTAAGATCTGAAGCATCCTTTTAGAGTAAGTCTTCAACCCTATGTATTTCTTCAGTCTTGTGCTACTAGAATCTTAGTCCTAGATTTCTAACAAAATATCAACTCAAAATCTATATTTAATTCCAAATTTTAAAGCCTAATGGTAGGATAATTGAAATGCCTACTTAACATCTCAGTATCAACTTGCATTTCCTACTTAATCTCATTTGGCCTCCAAAAATAAGTCTTTCCACTTTGGATTATTCCTAACTAAAATTCCAAAATATTATTCCCTTTGGAAACTAGCTTAAAAATTCATAAAAATAATAACTTATTTCATTAATTATGAGTATTATCAGGAAGAGGTCCTCCATTCCTAAGATGAAATTAACTATAAGGGCTTAACTTATAGAGAACCATGAACCCAATTTAAAATAAACCTTGCTCTACTTCTCATGTAATTTAGGGGAAACTCTCTAATACATTAAAGACCTGTTAGTCTTAGGAGTCTTTTATTAAATGATTGAATCCACTATAAGTTAACATATTTTTCTTCTGAGATAATATGTTTACACCTTAGTGACGTATTTGATCATCTAAATACAAAATTCATAAAATCTTATGTAGAGTCAAAAATTTTCACCATAATAAGGTTTGGTCAACCTTCTCTTATTTATGCTTTATGTGTTATGGTGGGTGTGTAATGGGATTATTATGAGAAAGTCTTTATTCAAAAGGCTCCCCTAACTAAAAGAGTCATTAAGAGATTGGCTCTAGGACTGAGGTGTGTGAAAGCTCACACGCCCCTAAATCTAGGCCCAATTTCTTCAAGACCATAAATGGGCAACTCAAAGAAATTAGGTAAAAAGACTCAAATTTAAGAAAAAAGGTTAGCGAGACTAGTTGATGCCATCAGGAACTAGAGAGAAAATTTGACCATGTGGGTCAACAGTAATAATAATTTTCATACATGGCTGGGTTTAATGTTGACATGTAAGAAAATAATGGCTTTTATGTTGGTCTAGGTCAAGCTTTATTTTTGTGGTGCCTCAATATCAGCCTTATGTGAGCCCCAAATGTCCTTTGAAATGCCTACTTAACATCCCAGTATCAACATGCAATTCCTACTTAATCTCAGTTGGCCTCCGAAAATAAGTCTTTCCACTTTAGATTATTCACAATTGAAATTCTAAAATATCATTTCCTTTGGAAACTAGCATAGAAATCCATAAAAATAATAGATTATTTATTTAAGTGTGAGTATTATTAGGAAGAGGTCCCCCATTCCTAAGATGTAATTAACTATAAGGGCTTGCCCTTATAGGGAATCATAAACTTAATTTAAAATAAACCTTGCTCTACTTCTCATGTAGTCTAGGGGTAAATCCTCTGATACATTAAAGACCCATTACCTTAGGAGTCTTTTATTAAATGATTGAATCCATTATAGGATAACATGTTTATCTTCTAAGATAATATGTTTACTCCTTAGTGACATATTTGATCATTTAAATATGAAATTCTAAAATCTTATGTGGAGTCATAAATTTTCACCATAGTAGGGTTTGGTCAACCTTCTCTTATTTATGCTTTGTGTGCTCTGGTGGGTGCATCAGTGGATTCTTATGAGGAGGTCTTTATTCAAAAGGCTCCCCTGACTAAAAGAGTCATTAAGAGATTGGCTCTAGGATTGAGGTGGGGGGAAGCTCATGAACCCTTAATCTAGGCCCAATTTCTCCAAGACCATAAATGTGCAACTCCAAGAAATTAGAGAAAAAGTTCAAATTTAAGAAACAAGGTTAGCGAGACTAGTCGATGCCAACAGGAACTAGAGAGAAAATTTGACCATCATATGGGTCAACAGCAACAATAGTTTCACACATGGCTGAATTTATTGCCTAACTTGTTGACATGTAAGGAAATAATGTCTTTTATGTTGGTCCAGGTCAAGCTTTATTTTTTGTGGTGCCTCAATATCGACCTTATGTGAACCCGTGGCTAAAGATAACACCCCTAGCATCACCTACCCTATGGGCACTATATTTGGATCACATCCTTTGTGACCTAATTTAGACACTACCCTGGTTACTATCAGATTAGATAATTCCCCTTTCCTAGTAAACACTCCTGTAGTTGGAGAATCCATCCTCTAGATGTGCAAATTCTCCCTTGGTATAGTAAATCTGAGATAGGTCAAGGATGACATAGCCCCATCTCAGTGTGGTTCCTACTTAACATCTTAGTATCAACATGCATTTCCTACTTAATCTCATTTGGCCTCCAAAAATAAGTCTTTCCACTTTGGATTATTTGCAATTGAAATTCCAAAATATCATTTCATGTGTAAACTAGCTCAAAAATCCATAAAAATAATAGATTATTTATTTAAGTGAGAGTATACATAGAAAGAGGTCCTCCATTCCTAAGATGTAATTAACTATAAGGGCTTGCCCTTATAGGGAACCATAAAATTAATTTAAAATAAACATAGCTCTACTTCTCATGTAGTCTAGGGGAAAACCCTCTCATACATTAAAGATCCATTTGCCTTAGGAGTCTTTTATTAAATGATTGAATCCATTATAGGATAACATGTTTATCTTCTAATATAATATGTTTACTCCTTAGTGACATATTTGATCATCTAAATATGAACTTCCTAAAATCTTTTGTGGAGTCATAAATTTTCACCATAGTAGGGTTTGGTCAACCTTCTCTTATTTATGCTTTGTGTGTTGAGGTGGGTGCGTAAGTGGATTCTTATGAGGAGGTCTTTGTTCAAAAGGCTCCCCTGACTAAAAGAGTCATTAAGAGATTGGCTCTAGGACAGAGGTTGGTGAAAGCTCACGAACCCTTAATCAAGGCCCAATTTCTCCAAGTCCATGAATGAGCAACTCCAAGAAATTAGAGAAAAAGTTTCAAATTTAAGAAAAAAGGTTAGCGAGACTAGTCGACGCCAACAAGAACTAGAGAGAAAATTTGACCATCATATGGGTCAACAATGACAATAGTTTTCATACAGGCTGAGTTTAATGCCTAACTTTTTGACATGTAAGAAAACTATGGTTTTTATGTTGGTCCAGCTCAAGCTTTATTTTTGTGGTGCCTCTATATCAGCCTTATGTGAAACCCAACCATAAACAATGCCCCCCCCCCCCCCCCACCCCTCCCTCCCTTTTGAAATGCCTACTTAACATCTCAGTATCAACATGCTTAATCTCATTTGGCCTCCAAAAATAAGTCTTTCCACTTTGGATTATTCACAATTGAAATTCCAAAATATCATTTCCTTTGGAAACTAGCTTAAAAATCCATGAAAATAATAGATTATTTATTTAAGTGTGAGTATTCTTAGGAATATGTCCTCCATTCCTAAGCTGTAATTAACTATAAGGGCTTTCCCTTATAGGGAACCAAAAACTTAATTTAAAATAAACCCTGCTCTACTTCTCATGTAGTCTAGGGGAAACCCTTTGATACATTAAGGACCCATTAGCCTTAGGAGTGTTTTATTAAATGATTGAATCCATTATAGGATAACATGTTTATCTTGTAAGATAATATGTTTACTCTTAAGTGACATATTTGGTCATCTAAATATGAAATTCTTAAAATCTTATGTGGAGTCATAAATTTTCACCATAGTAGGGTTTGGCCAACCTTTTCTTATTTATGCTTTGTGTGTTGTGGTGGGTGCGTCAGTGGATTCTTATGAGGAGGTCTTTATTCAAAAGGCTCCCCTGACTAAAAGAGTCATTAAGAGATTGGCTCTAGGATTGAGGTGGTTGAAAGCTCACGAACCCTTAATCTAGGCCCAATTTCTCCAAGACCATAAATGAGCAACTCCAAGAAATTAGAGAAAAATTCTCAAATTTAAGAAAAAAAGTTTAGCGAGACTAGTTGACGCTAACAAGAACTAGAGAGAAAATTTGACAATCATATGGGTCAACAGTAACAATAGTTTTCATACATGGCTGAGTTTAATGCCTAACTTGTTGACATGTAAGAAAACTGTGGGTTTTATGTTGGTCCGGATCAAGCTTCCTTTTTGTGGTGCCTCAATATCAACCTTATGTGAGCCCCCCTCCCTTGAAATGCATACTTAACATCTTAGTATCAACATGTATTTCCTACTTAATCTCATTTGGCCTCCAAAAATAAGCCTTTTTACTTTGGATTATTCCCAATTTAAATTCCAAAATATCATTTCCTTTGGAAACTAGCTTAAAAATCCTTAAAAATAATAGCTTATTTCTTTAATTGTGAGTAGGTCCTTCATTCCTATGATGTAATTAACTATAAGGGCTTGCCCTTATAGGGAACCCTGAACCCAATTTAAAATAAACCCTGCTCTACTTCTAATGTATTCTAGGGGAAAATCCTCTGATAAATTAAAGACCTATTAGCCTTAGGAGTCTTTTATTAAATGATTGAATCCATTATAGGATAACATGTTTATATTCTGAGATAATAGGTTTACTACTTAGTGATGTATTTGATCATCTAAATACGAAATTCCTAAAATCTTATTTGGTGTCATAAATTTTCTCCATAGTAGGGTTTGGTCAACCTTCTCTTATTTATGCTTTGTGTGTTGTGGTGGGTGCTTTAGGGGATTCTTCTAAGGAAGTATTTATTCAAAAGGCTCCCCTGACTAAAAGAGTCATTAAGAGATTGGCTCTAGGACTGAGGTGGGTGAAAGCTCAGGCACCCCTTAATCCAGGCCCAATTTCTACAAAACCATAAATGAGCAACTCCAAAAATATAGATAAAAAGTCTCAAATTTGAAAAAAAAAAGTTTTGCATGGCTAGTCAATGCCAACAGGAACTAGAGAAAGAAAATTTGACCACCATATAGGTCAACAATGACAATAGTTTTCATACATGGCTGAGTTTATTGCCTAACTTGTTGACATGCAAGAAAATTGTGGCTTTTATGTTGGTCTAGGTCAAGATTCTTTCTTTGTGGTGCCTTGATATCAACCTTATGTGGCCTGCTCTCCCTTTTATTTTAATTTGTATTTTCTTTTTATTTTTCTTATTTTTATTGTATGAATTTTGTAATAGATTTTTTTTATGTTAAAAAAAATATTTTCTTCTATATTTATGTCTTTGTGTTTATCTTTATAAAATGCTCAAGGATTAAAATAATAAAAAACTTTCCAACTTAACTTAAAAATGGCATGAGAGAGAAAGCGACCTAAGCCTTTAAAATGCACCTAGGTGCTCCCGATATCATAAGCTTAAACCTAGAGATTCTAGTACCGAGACACTTAATGTGTGGCACTGAAGCACTATTATAATAGTTATTTCATCCCTTTTACTTAAGAGATTGATTCCTGACGCATAGGAGGCAGCACTGTTGCATAGTTATGAACAAGACCTAGACTTATGATTTTCATGTTCAGTGATCAAGGTGTGAAATAACTTCAGCACCGTGGTTCTTAAGTTACAACACCAAGGCACTACAACGTGATTTTCTTTAATTAACTCAAGAGCATGGGGCCTTGGTGCTACAACCACAATACCAAGCTGGTGTTTCATTGGTGCTTAAAAATTCAAAATTTCGGCAATGTTAAATTTTTCATATACTTTAGTGTAAAGCACTCTTCTTCATTTTTTTCAATCTAAGATCGATGGAAGGAAGGTTTCATTTCATACTAGAACTAAATTCAATGGTGGAAGTTATGACGCCTTGACACTAAACATTATTGATCTCACTTTTGGAGTGATGTTGACTACCTTCATCCTAGAATTAGGATTCTTCTAGACACCTCAACATGCCTTACTGGTAGGACACTTCTAGTGATTAAGGGAACACTAAACCTGAGCCTAGGGACTCATAGGGTACAACCCTAGGACTAGAATTTACTTTAGGAGGAGTGAAGCCTCACTTACCCTAAGACTCGACCAAAGTTCACGATCAACTAGCCAATCCAAGCTCTAAGTCAAAATACTAATTTAGTCTAGGCTCAATTTGATCCATCTTGGTTCAACTTGGCTAAAGAGATTAAGGTGATTCAAACTAACCTCTTTGAGCTTAGGAAGACCATACTAATACTAAACTACCATTTTTGAAACCTAATCTACCCAAACTCATTTGAGTCCAATTGAACTTTATTGAATCTTATCTATGCTCCAAGCCAAACCGACTTAAGTATTAACTAAAGTTAACCCATTTGAACTTCATAAGATAAAAAACTTATTCAACTTGACTCAATTCAATCAAACATAACCTAAACCTTATGATCATTCCAAACACTCAGTTGAATATCAAAACTTATCCTAATCAATTCAATTAAACCAATCAACCTAATTGAATCAAGTTGACCTAAGTTGACCCATTGGACCTAAAGGGTTCAAATGAGCCAAAATCTAATCTAACCCAAATAAATTATAGTCAAGGCCATCAATAAACTTTAAATTTATCATAGGAAACATTCTAACCTTTATATAACTTCAATTGAACCAAACCCATTCAATCGAAGCACTTGGCCCAAGCTGACCTAAATAGCCCAATTTGATCAAACTCATATCAAACTTCAATTGGACCAAATCAAGTTAATAAATCCATTCAATAATGATTTTGGATCATCATTGATCACTCAATTGCAATTCATTAAACTAAGCCAAGCCAATTTGGCCTCTTAATCTACGTTAACTTAATTGGACTTAAAGGGTCAAATTGGGCCAAATTATATCCTAATCCATGTTAATTGTAACCAATTTTTCTCATCCATCACCAATTGGGTATTGAACATGATCCAATCACCAATTGATGCCAATTTGGTCAAACCAAGCCAATTGACCCATTTGACCGAATTTGATCCAATGGATCAAATTGAGCAAAATCACATGCCAATCCAAATCAATTCAAACCAACATCTCCAACAAATCTGAAATGACTCATTAAACATGAACCTACCCATCACTCAAACCAATTTGACCAAATTGGTCAACTTAGCCCATTTGACCCAAATGAACTCACATGAACCAAATCCAAATCAAATTTAAATTAGACCAAACCAATTCTACCAACTCATTCCAAATGACCAATGGAACATAACTTAGTCCCCTCTTAACCAAATTTGGTCAAATGGTCAACCTAGCTAAATGAACCTAATTTGATTTATATGGATCAGATTGAGCCAAACCCAATCAAACTTAACATGACTCACCTTTAGGTCCCCATTGACCTACCCAAGTGGGCCCAACCCATGGTGAACCTGAGCTGGGTTAGCCTAATTGAACCAAGCCCTCCTATAGGATGAAATCCCCATTTGGAAAGGCTCTCCACTCCTCTTACACTTGGTAGCCCACCTTTAGCCTTCTTTGGCCATAAGACCACTGACCCAACTTAACCCAAGACTATTGGGTTCAGTCCATGGCTAAGAGAGGGTAGCCTTACCCTTGGCCAGACATTAGTCAACCTAAGAAAGAGTGTGCACTCTATGGTAGCCCAATTAACTCACTTGGCCACTCAAGCACATCCACCTCACCAATCTACTATCACCGCTAGCCACCAACTTTGGTCGGATGGCTCCCAAAGGCTGAAGTAATCTTGAGCCTTTGTTTAGCTGGAGAGAAGAGTATAATCCACCCAAGCTCTCTTACTGCACTTGATCATCGGTGAGACCAAGATCCACTCACACTAGAGAGCTCCATCTATTTAATCTCACCAAAACTTTGATAAAACTAAATTAACCTCTTCCACACATTCAACACACTATGAAGAGGCAAACAAATCGATTCTCGATTGATTGGAGCATTAGAAGCCATTTCAAGACCAACTCCGGTGAGTTTCACAACATCATTAAGTCCACAGAGAGATCAATGGGGAAGTAGACCATGGTCTTCTTAGTAGGGATTCTTCTCTTTAAGATAAAGCTATCTTAGTTGTTGGACCACCAGTCTTAAGCTTCGGTGAGGTAAAGTCCATCAAACCTAGAAAATGTTAGAATTGTTGGTTTTTTTTAAAGAAATTTCATTCTTATGCAAATTCCACTATAGGATCCCCTTATATTTTCTCTATGATCATTTTGGAATCCAATACACCATTGAATGAGCTCTGGTGAGCTTAGATCAATTGGTGGAAGGCGGACGGTGTCTGTCTTCTAGCGCTCGTAGGATGACAGATCATTGGCCATCCATTTTTTGTGATTAGAATGGACGACCATGATTAATCAAAATAGATTTTTTTTTGATTTAATCCCTTTAAAATCATGGGATTTATCCTGACCATTCAATCTGAGATTAAATTGCTGAGATGAAACCATATGCGCCACTGCTGAGTTAGAGATTTGAAAAACTAATCCCATGGAGCCACGTGGAAAGCACTACTATGTCAGCATTTGCATGGTGCTGACTATGTAAATGGGTTAATTAACACATAAAAATGTAATTAATTAGCTAGAATTTCAAAAATTCTTAACTACTTATAAGAAAATTAAAAAAATTACCCATTTTGGAGAAGTTAAACATAGGAGAATCTAGGAAAATAAAATATTTAATTTTTTTTTAGTGAATAGTGGCTAATTAGGGTCACTAATTACCTTAATTAAGCTTTAATCACTTGG
Organism: Cymbidium sinense; assembly: GCA_021442155.1. Classification (NCBI taxonomy): domain Eukaryota; kingdom Viridiplantae; phylum Streptophyta; class Magnoliopsida; order Asparagales; family Orchidaceae; genus Cymbidium; species Cymbidium sinense. Next base: position 55,504,712 of record CM038230.1, on the reverse strand, counting down.
GTATTTAATCTAAGATTTGGTATGCTAATCAGGATCAATTTGTAATTTTGTAATTGATCCACATGGCTTGATCTTAATGGAGATTGACTTTCCTTCACAAAGGACCAAACCAAAGTACAAGGGTGGTCGGTATGAACCCATATCTCATTAACATTGATCTTCAGTGGTTGTGATGCTTCGATCACCTTCCCCTCAACAAGGTGAAGCTTTGGTGAAGAAATCTCAGCTTGCCTCCCCATGGACCGTAGTGGAGACCAAGATCCACCCATCATTCATTGGCCTTGGTCATTTTTTGAATCATCGATAATGGGAGACTTGAGTAAAAGCTCATATGAGTTCACCTCAATCCATAGAATGAGAAGAGACATCTAATTTTGCAAGAAGAATAGTGTTCCTCCATTTCAACCTATTGTTAAGATCTTGGACATAGGCTTTGGCTAATTTTAGGTCTACCAGCAATGCGAAGCTTGGGGAACATCTTTATTCTCTTTCTCTTCACCTCAAGAGTGTGTGAGGGTGCTAATATTGCTTAAAGGATGATCCCTTCCTCTTTTTTTATCTATGGTTGAAAGCCATGGAAGAGGATATGGGGTGGCCAAAATCTAGCCACCAGTGGCGAGATGGTGGGCCAAGGGGTCGGTTAGGTTTCTTTGGCCCTTGGGAGTGTATTAGGATGAATTCTTTGAGGGGAGGAAGCCTCATCCCTCTTTTTGCTTTGGCCATGAGTTATCTCATGGAATCCATGGAATCCTTCCATGAGAAGGAAGTCAACTATGGTTGTCTCCTATGATTGCCAATCTTGGAGGCTAGCTTTAAAGGCTGGTTAACTAATTATGATCATCTCAAATTAGTTGGGGAAAGGGTTTGATGAGGTGTGGAGGAATGGGATTTGGATTTTGTTTCTTTGCATGAATTTTCTCTCTCCCTTGCAATGGCTACACCTCATTCCTTGCAATTTCATCTCACATGGTATTCCTTGGTTTTTGGCATCACCATAACATTCATTTGGATAGGTGGTTGGTTGGCCAAGTCAAACTAAATGAGTCATGGGTCAAACCGAAGCCCATTTGAGCAGGATTTGGGAATTGAATTTAGTTTGATGTCATTTGGATTTAAATTATTATGAAGTTGCTTAAAAGTATTTCGTTTGACTAATTAGATTTAGATTTAAGTTCTAATTAATGTTGGTTATCTAGTGAATGATTCAGAGTTCAATTAATTCATACCATGTGAGAGAGTTTGATGTTGTTTCTTTTTAATTTGACCTACGTTAACTTAAATGGGTTAGATTAAGTATAATTGGGTCAGATGACCAATTTGACTCAATTAAAGTGTGTATAGATTCCAATCATGTTTAATCACATGTGTGAAATGATTTGGAGTAATTAATTTCATTTGATTTAGAATTTGTTTGAATTTTAACCCATTTGACCCAAATTAGGCTAAATGGTTTAAGTTGGATTCATTTGGGTCAAATGATCAAATTGGTTAAATTAGACTCTATGATTGGTTGGATGGTGTTTAATAATGATTTCCAAATAATTTTGGATAATCAATTTGAATTGATTACAATTTAATTTGAATTTGGATTCAATAAGGTCCATTTAGGCTCATTTTGATCAAATGGTCTAATTAACCTAATTAAGGCCATATTGGGTTTATATTCACTTGATTCATATTTAAGCATGTTAGTTTGTGATTTTTAGTCTATGGAATAGCTTTAATTGGTCAAATTTTAATGGGTTGACCTTTGATTTTATGGGACAAACATAAGTCAAGTCCATGTTAAAGGGTTAACCATCCTTGACTGTCATTTGGATTTAGTTCTATAATCATTTTTATTCTTGCATTGACAATAATGTATTTTATTTGATGTTATTTTAATTTTGATTTTATTTAAATTTCTTTAAATTTAAGTAACTTTGAGCTTAAGTAGGATAAAATGGTTAATCACTTTAATCATCTTACTTTGAATCCAAATGGATTCAGATTCCAAACAGAATGTTCCAAATAGGTTGTGTTTAATTCAATTCTTTGTTTATGTTTGAGTTTTAGGTTGAGTCCACCTAATCCCATTAGGTTATAATAAACCCAAGAAGGATGCACTAGGTCACTAGGTGTAGTGTCCTAAGTCTCTAATTAAGAGACTCCTAATCTAGGATTAAGTGTCATAATTACTAGTTTCAGAAATAATATTAACCTCATCCAAAAATGAGGTCAATAGATCCAATTTAAATGTTATAGGAATCGTGGGGTAAATCTTGCCATTTGATCTTTGCTCAAATGATCGTAATCAATCCCATGTTGTCGCCAATTTTTTAGCATGATCCGCTTGGATCCGGATAGCCCAATGGTAGCATGCCACATGGAAAATAGTGTCGCATAAGTGCCATGTGGTGCCGACCATTTAAAATGTTAAAATCTATTTTTTTTATTTAAAAAATTATCAAAAAAATCACCAAAAATTTGAAAAAAATCATAAAGAATAAAATGCTCATCCAAAAAAAGCAAATATGGGATCTACGTATTCATCTTAGTGAGAGAAATCCTTTAAATCAAAAATTACCAATATTTATTAGATAATTTTGGGTTAGTTTAGGTTTAAATAGAACAAACCAAACTCAAATTAAACATAAATCATTAATCCAATCAATTTTAAACTTTGGAGAATTGAAATTAAGGTTAAAGCACACCTTACATAAATGTTTTATGATCACAGGCAAATAAATCTTAAAATACAACATTTTCAAGCCATAGGTTTTAATTTTATAAAATAAAATAATATTAAATTAAGAAAATTAGGGAAAGTTATAAAATTAAAATAAGTCATCATAATAAGGCCTAATGAACCTAAATATATCATTAGACCTCTCTAGAGCCTTATAATCCCTTAAATGACTTAATTAAGTAATTAATTAAATTAATGAACTTGAACTTTACAACATCATAATAAATCAACCAAATATTTAAAAATTTCAAATAAATCATCAATGGATACATCTTTTAGAGAAAAATATAGAAAATTTAAAATCCATAACTAATTTTTCCTAATTTATGCTTAATTTGAGTTTTAGTGAAATAATTAAAATCTTAATTTGTCCCAAGTTATGTTTTTGACTAAAGTAAAATTCGAGGGAACTCAAATTAACAAGGAACCCCACTTGAGAAAAAAATTTCAGAGGCAAATAATCTCTAGATTGGAATTTATCAAATTTCTAATCCTTGTGTTAATTTAAATGAAAATTTTAAATCAGAAAATTATAAAAATTACAAAAATTTATAAAATCATTTTAACTCACTTTCATTAATAAGAGAACACTTAAGAAAAAGTTCCTAAATCTTTGAGGCAAATGATCTCAATTAATAATGTCCTTAAGGTCTTAGATATAATAATAAAATATAGGATTTAATCTTAAACCATAGATTATTAAATGCATAATATTTCAATTAATGAATTGAAATTTAAGCATTATTTAACCTTTGAACTTTACAATCAAACATAAAATCCATTAATTTGGGAATATCTTAAGCCCATTTAGAATATTTAATATCATAATTTCAAATGAAAATAAAAGTAATAAAATAAATCAATTTAACCTAAACAATCCAAAATTTTGAAATAGCCTAGATTTCACCTAGGTGTCCAAAGTCAATTAATTTCTTAGATTTATTGGATCATAATTAGTGAACAAAAGTCCATCATAATGAACTAAACTAAACTTTAACATGTAATTAAAAGAGTTGCTAAGTTTAATTTTAAAATAATAATTTAGAACGAATAAAAAATGTATTTCCTATATGATAAAATTAAAATTTCAAGGATTAATTAGGATCAATTGAATCAATTTACCCAAATGAACATAAATGAGTTAATGAAATCATAACTTGAAATTAAGATCATAACATGAATAAATGAAACCAAATAAAAATCAAATAATTGAAAAATACTATTAAAATTCAATTGGACATTTAATTAAATGGAAAAGAAAATGAAAATAAACATAAATAAAGTGGATTACAATATACAACAACATAAAAGAGAAATAAATCAAATCAACTGTTCAAATCCATAATATTAATAAAATAAATAAATAAAACTAAATAAAATCAAATAAACCAAGCTTGAATTAAGATACTAACTTAAGTTAATTACGTTCATTTAAACCAATAAACATTAATAAAATAAACATGAACATGAACATAAACATTATTATAATAAATATAAGATCAATCTAAATTAATAAAATCAAATGAATAATGAACCAAATCAAAAAGATTAAATATGAAACAAGGCTATAAAACATAAATTAAACAACATCAAATATAAATGAATTAAAATCACACTTAAAATGAAAACTAAATCAAGATAAATTCATAATAATATGAACTTTTAATTCCTAATTAATATTTAACGAAACATATTAAATCTCAATCAAAGGTTATAAACAAAAAAGATCATAAATCAAACTATGGTGTTTTAATTTAGAGCTGTATGGACACCACGTAGATCTTAGGGAGTACTTATTAAAGTGATCAAGTGCTGCATCAAGGTATTGTGTATCATCTTAGGAGATGGAAACATCACCCTACAATGTACCTAATCACCTAATAAGGACTCCTAAGGTAGATGGGTCTACCTATGTACCAAAGATCTTTCCTCAACTTTACATAGAGAAGTAAAGCATGGTTTATTTTATGCGTGATTCTTTAGCTTTCTATGGAAGCAAGATTCCATAGTTAATTACAGCTTAAAAAATAGGAATCTCCTAAGAATACTCTTGATTAAAGTAGTCAATAAGTATCTCCAAAGATTTCAAAGCTAGACAATCAAAGGATTAGGTATTTATGAAAATCAAATGGGAGAGTTCAAATAGAAAAAAATTATTTATGAATTTCAAAGGAAAATAAGTAGGAAGGATCCATGATACTAGGAAGCCTAGTGAGTGCTTCAGTTTACCCTATAATGAGGCTTTATATATTTGAGAGAGAGAATTTACTTTTGTTTAAGTTAGAATCTTATTAGAATGCTAGGGCTTATAGTCCAACAACACAAGATCGTGGAAATGCCTAAGAGGTGAGGGCTTATGCCCATAGATAGATGCAAATAAGTAGTCTCAGAGCCAAAATCTAAAATTCTTTAGCATAATCTAAGAGCACGACCTAAGCCTAATTGAGAAAGATGGGACATTACAGTTCACCTCCATAAGAGAGAATGAACACACCCTGACTCTTCTAGGCTCCCAACCGCCTAGAGTGGATGTCAGCTAACACCTCCAACACTTTATAACCATGAATGCTAGCCTTATGTAGATGCAAGATAGCTAGGCTATTATTTGATTAGGAAGGAAGCAAGAATCCTAAACTCACTCCATAAGAGACTATATCATGATTGGTATTAAAACATGACTTAGATTAATGCCCAAAATTTATAACTTTATAAACTATTTTTGACCCATTCATTTTAGACTAGGGCTTGGGACAATTATGCATATATGCATGATGAAATTAAATCATGGGCTAAAGCAATTATAATAGATGTTCTCCACTGCAAGAGATCTCCCTCAAAGGTCAAGCATATCCCTTATCATGCAAGAGTGGAGACTCTCCCTATTCATGATTAGCAAAATATGATATGCATGGTGTGATAACATATAACATTCAGCTAAGGGGTTTTTAAATCTTTTATTTATCTTGATTATAGAACTAAGCATTAAGATGACGTTATGAGTTGTATTAAAATTTAGTTATAAATTTTTAGTGAGGATAAAAAATTTAATTTTATCTTAAAGAGCTTACCTCATCTAGACCACACATCAAATCATCACACTTTAAGAAATGTAAGAAAAATATGCCATTTCTATTGCACAGTCTAAACACAATAATCAAACATGTGAACTAAGTAGGAGAATAAGAGGTCAGTGCAATCGACTACTATCATACACCCCAAAAAAGAAAAAAAAAAGAAATTGGGTAGTTGAGCTCTACCCTTATACAGCCCAGATTACAATAGAATATTTCAATTATAATGAATGCTATGAGGGCCTTCAATCTCTTGTCCTTCTTTCTTTCTTTTGGAATGGTTTGCTCCAGGCTTCGTAAGGCCTCCTAGATCTTTACCTTTTAGCCGCTGCGCATCCTAAACCCCATAACACTAATACTAATCCTTTTACAAAAATTACATACTTATAAAAAATTAAATCTAACTATACCTACAAAACAAATGTAGTTAAACAAACATACATGCCAAGCAATTATATTTCACATATTTGGACTTAGCACCCCGTACTTGGTTAACCAAGACCACCTGTCCTAATTAGGTTATGCTTAGGGGGATAAAAAACACCTGCAAGCAAGAAAATTTATATTTACTTATTATTACAGTGACCCCTTTAGTATAATCTCTTACAAAATATGTCATTAGGTTCTTAACGGCCTAATATTGAGTCTATGCACAAACAATCCTAACATCCAGTCTAAAAAATTACATCATAAAATAAAACATAATAACACAACATGCACCAGCTTAACCTAAAGGCTTGAATTGGTGACTTAATATTTTAATGTGTGTGCTAGGTTTTAGTGTGGTATGTCATAATTAGGCTTTAGAAGTGTGATTATCTAAAGTTCAGAATAATTTAAGTTAAACATTAGGGGAGGTCCCGCTTCAAATATTTGAATAAATTGATTAATTTTAATTTATATTTTTTTCATTTTATTTCATTTTATACCTACTTAATATCTAATTATTATGAAGAGAAGAAAGGGCGAGTTTGACCCCCTTCATCCCTATTCTAAGTTATTTTCTAAGGGTGTATTTTTATGACTTTGGTTTCTTTAGTTAATTATTTATTAAATATTTATATTAAACCTAGGTTTGGGTTAATCTTAAAGAATCTTATTCAAACATGAATGGCATCTCAGGATTAATAAAACTAAATCACTATTATATGGATATTATTCTGCCACTTCTTTCCATCATTAATAGCATACACATTTCGTCATTTTTAATTTTCATGATATTTAATTTAATACTCATATTTATACATACAATACATATTTGCATTTCTTCACACTTAAATGATCATTAATGCATATATTTTGGTAGAAAAGAAAGATTTCATTCCTTAGTTAAGTATACATAGACATGTATTAGTGATTCAGACAACTATGTGCCATTGTTAAACCAGGAAAGTGAGGTTATATAAAACCTTCTTGGGGCTACTTAAAGTCTCATATTCCCGGGATGTCCATACCATATAGTTGTCAAATTAAATACATGTGAACATATACACAAGCTTATGGATGAAGATCATGCAAAGATTATATAATAACAAATCTTTTTATTTATGCAAAACTTAGTGACACAAAGAGCAAAGTTTTATCTCAAATTCTAGCATATGAATACATATAATAAAATTAAGCAAGTATGTGTCATTGTTAAACCAGGAAAGTGAGGTTATCTAAGATCTCTTTGGACCTACTTAAAGCCTTATGTTCCTGGGATGCCCAGACTATATACTCACCAATTGAAATGTATGTGAATATGTACATGAAACATAAAAATAAAACAAAGCACTTACTATTTTGAAATTATAACTTAAATGTAAACTTTATTAAATATTTATAACCAACATTAACTTAAAATTTTCATCATTATCTTATAGTTTTGAAAATAATTTAGAATTTATTGTTGATAATAGCCACACTTTATAATAATATTTATCCAACACATGCAACTTAGATGTAATCATGTTCTTTTAATTCTCTTTTTTTTTCTTGTAAAACTTGAACATATGACACAATTGGTATGCACATTTATGATAATTGAATATAAGTAATTAAACATTTCTACATAACATATTCAATTGCATTAAGTCCTAAGGACCACCAAGCAAAATAAATATTTCTTAAGACTAAACAAAGTTCTTATGAGGTTTGATTTTGATATTTGAGTTATTGAGAACTAAGGAGGAGAGATGATACTTAACACTTACCCCACCCCATGTTGGTGATTTACCATATTTAAAGAGGAAAATCAAATGGATTTTCTGGATTAATTAGATTCAAGTTGTTAAGCTTATCAATTTAATTACCCTTCCCTAAACTTCTTTAATCCAATCAACTACTTGACCATGAGCCTTCAGTGACTTACTCTTGGAAAAATAAAATTTTACATGCACCTAAAGGAATCTAATGTAATTAGGCTCATGTTTAAGAGTTAACTATATCAAAGAAAGAAATAATCTTAGTTAGATGCTCTTATGATTTTTCCCACACTAATGGGTTAACCATAACTTCATTAACAACTTTATATTATTAAACACATAAAGGGGAATTAATGAATTATATTTGAATTATCTGAATCAATCATTACTTTTTTATTTATACTTTATCACTATTTATCCTAATTAATCCTTAATTATTACATATATTAATTAACCCTCCTAATAGAATACATTTAGAAAGGTAATTAGGAAAGTGCCCCAAACTATTTCTCCTCATTATTCCTACTATTCACAATGATTAATTATATTAATTATTTAATTTTTATTATTTATCAATTTTAATAATTATTAAATTAATTACTAAAGGTAATTAGGTTTGAAATTCTAACTTTTTTAAATTACATAGCAAATTATTCCAAGAAAATTATGGGAAGTAGAGGACATCCCATGGAATCATCCCACCAAATTTGGAATTAATTGGCCAAGTAATTAAGAATTAATTAAGATAATTAGCCTAAGCTTCAAACCTTAATTAGGCACTATTAAGTAGACATAAATAACATATTACATTTTTCCTAAGCTCTCATCTATCAAACCTTTCCAAAATGAGTTTATTTGTATTTTTTAGATTTTTCTACAATTACTTATGATTTCTTAAAGTTCTGACCATTTAATTTCATTTTTAAGGCATAACTTTAAACTATTGGTACCACGCGGATGCTAACACAGCAGTGCTTTCCACATTGTGCCATAGTATTGGTTATTTAAATCATCTAATGCGGCAGTAGACTCGATGTCGGTACACATGATTTCTTCTCCACTGAGATCGGACTGTTAAGATTAATCTTGTGATTTAAAATGGAAAAAATCAAAATTTATTGCCCGACTAATCATCACCATCCATTCTAATTATGCAGAATGAATGGATGATGATTCATCATCCTATGACAGTTAAAAGACGGACACCATCCACCTTCCATCACTCAATCTGAGTTCACTGGAGCTCCTTTAAAGGAAAAATTGACACCAAAATTGACTCTAAAGGGATCCTGTGGTGGAAATAGTATGAAAACATAATTCACTTCAAAAAAGTCCAACACCTAGGGGGCAAACTATGGACGCTGGATTTTTACCTTGTCATTGCTATAAACCAATAATCCATCGATATAGGTAGCTTCATCTCTTATGCATAAATTTTTTTAAGAGGTTAGTATTAAGTAAAATGTTGGTTAGTATTAAGTCTATTTCATGTATACATTTAGGGGGAGCAAGATTATTCATCTCTTATGCATAAATTTTTTTAAGAGAATTTTTTTCAAAAACTATGATGAAAGGTCAATTTGCACCTTCATCAAAATCAACACCAACATTAGTTTGTCATCATCAAAAGGGGAGATTGTTTTTTAATTAGCCTCATGTTCAATGATTAATTTTGATGATAAAAAAATGCTTGGATGTTCTAATTAATATTTTTATGTATTTTAGATATATTAAATGCTAATTACATATCCAATACATCTCATAATATGTTTGAGGAAATTACAAGAATAGAAGAATGAAAAGGATAATGTGAAGCTCAAGATACAATATTTTTATATGACTATTCATATGAGTTCATTGGCATGAATCAATTTGCTCAAACTTAACATATTATTTTAATGAGGTTAATTTATATAAATCTTTATTTAATTAACATTCAATTATATGTTTCATACATAGCATTAGAATTGTCAAAGTAATAAATGATAAAAAATATTAAGTATAATTATTATATTTACTTAATATAATTAAGTATTTTAATTTAATTTGTTGGTTATAAGATAACTAACATATTTACGATTATATATAAATTATATCATAATTTTAAATGTCACATGTCAAAATTAACAAAAATATATAAAATTTTGTATTTTAGCCAAACTTTTTCTAATCAAAGAATTCATATCGATTTCATCTCCAATGGATTCTTGGATTATTTCCTTTAATTTAAGAGGTTACATGACCCACTTTTGATTAAAATTTTTTTATTATGATTTTCTAAACATTATTTTTTTATAATGAATGCATGCATGCTTTGAATATATTAAGAGCCATATTTGATTACTTTTGACTTACCCATGTGAATAGCCAAATTTTACTAAATTTAATATTTATTTAATATAAATTATATTTTTATTGAATATTAAATTATTAGATGATAACATGAGGTTTGCATGATATATTTTTAAAATATGATCTTCTTGCCTATAAATAGCCCTCATTCTCTTCATGAAAGTATTCCTCATTCAAAATTCAAAATCCCTCAAGGAAATCTAAGAGAAAAACTCTTGGTTTTTTCTTCTAAGTGTTCTCCAAATATTGCAAGATCAAATCCTTGATTTGGAAGCTTCAACATCTTCAACTAAGCAAGCCTTCTCAAATTACTTGAGTTTGTTTTCTTGATTTTAATCCTCTTTAGTTGTTCATGCTATTTTCACCATCTATTTATTCTTTCCAATTTATCATTTTTGGTGGATTAGTCTTTGGGCATTATTTTTTACATCAAAGTTTCTCAATCATTTTTTTGTGATAAACTCTTGTGATAGTTTGTAGGATCTATTTCAACTTGCTGAAAATTTTAACTTCCTACAAATTTATTTTGGTTTCTTGAAATAATTCTTCATTAGTGTTATTTTAAAAGATCATTTATTATAAGATATATTTTAGAAGTATATTTTTAAGCATTTAAAAATAAATTATTGTGCTGAAATTATTTTTATATTTACTAGATCTCTCTTTTAATTAAAAGCTTACTAGCATACTTAGATCTATCATATACTCATTTTATTTAAGTACTTTGTGATCATTAGCATTAATTGAAATAATCTTTTTGGAAAAATAAAATAAATTATTCCTTGTTGAAATTTGTTTTATTGTGTAAAAGAATATTGTGAAATTATTTTGAAATTATTTTCAAACATCTTAGTAAGTTCACTTTAAGATATTTATTTCAATATTAAGTGAGCCTATTATCTTGCCAAAATTTTTAAGTTGTAAGTGATCATTTATAAGTTGTGAGATCATTGGATAGCTTTGTATATTTGTGAGAGATTTATTTTATCAAAATTTATTATTTTATATTTTTCTTTTTGTGCTGTAAAAATTATTTTGGGGTTGTACCTTTCTAGAGAGTACATATTGTTGTAGGGTATTGCTGTTATAGAGAGAGTACTATTTGTAAGCTATTTTTTTTGCATTTAGTGGATTCCTAGCCGTGGCTAGAATTTAGGATGGTTTTGGTGTTTGGCTGAACCATGTAAAAATTGTGTGCCTATTGTCTCTCTTTACTTTATTGCCCTTTTATTTTTTTGCATTAAGAATTGTATCCTGTCATTATAAAATCAAAATTAATTTTCTACAAAAAATTAAAATTTAAGATTTGAGTTTAAAACTTTTAATATCACCCAATTCATTTTTGGGTGTTATAGTGACTCGACAATTGGTATCGAGCTTAGGCTCTTTTATTGGCTTAACATGCAAGAGTAGATATTTTCACTATGGCATAAGTTTTCCCAAAGGGATCACTACCAGAGGGATAATCCACTAGTAGACCTCCACTTTTAGATAGTGTACCATTTGACTATTGGAAAAATAGAATTAGTACATTTTAAGAGGTCAAGATGCACGATGGTGTGGTATATGTTGACACATCAATATCATACACCCACGAGAAGTAAATGAAATTAAAGTAGAAAAACTTTTGAGGAATGGTAGAATGAAAGAGAACTTGATGAATTAAATGCTAGGGCTTGTAATACTTTACATTGTGCTTTATTACGATGATTACGAAAATTTCTATGTTAAGTACAATGAAAGAAATATGGGATAAACTCATTATAACTTATGGAGGAACTAGTGAAGTTAAAGATGCTCACATAAATAGACTTGTTCATGAATATGAGTTATTTCATATGTCTCCTTCTGAATCTATTTCTGATATGTATACTAGATTCATGAAAATAATTAACACATTGCATTCTCTTGAAAAAACATATAGGAATCAAGACTTCTATAAGATTCTTAGATGTCTTCCGAAAGAATGGGAAGCTAAAGTAACAGTTATTAGTGAAGCTAAGGATTTATCTTCTTATCCACCTAATCAGCTTTTGGGTTCTTTGATAGCACATGAACAGGTTATTGCTCAAAGGGATAAGATGGATAACTCAAAAAAAAGGGAGAAGGACAAAGGAAAAGCCATTGCATTACAAGTTGATGACAGTGATGAGCATAACACCTCAAGCATAGATGGTGATAGTGATGACATGGTCATGCTATCCAAAAAGCTTGGGAACTTGCTAAGGAAGAAGAATCAAAGGTATAAAAATTCTAAAACTATAAATTTCAAACTAAAAAATTTCTGGTGAGGGATCATTTGCTACCATTGTAAAAGCTTGGACACATAAGAGGTGATTGTCCAAAACTTTTTGAATCAAAGAAAAAGAGATTGATGTGAAAAGAAGAAAAATATGAAAGAGAAAAGTACCATAAGAAGAAGAAAACGTTTTATGGGCCAATCCATTCAAATGAATCAAGTACTTGCTCATATGAAGAGGTCAACATATGTCTTATGGAAAATGGAGAATCGACTTAGATTCTCAAGAGGTATGTAATGATATATCTTTTGATGAATTAGATGATGCTTTTAATGATTTAGTTATTGAATATAAAAAATTAAAAGAAAATACAAAACCTTAGAAAAGAACATAAAAATTTAGATATGCATTTTGTTATTTAAAAATGAATGTGATAATTTAAAAAGTAAAAATACTTCTTTATTAAATTGTTCCTTACTTGTATGTAAACTTGAAAGAGAGAATATCTTGTTAAAAGCAAGATTAGAAGTATGTTTGAAATCACAAGTTCATTATAATACTTCATCAAGAAAAATATTTAATAGAAATTATTTGCATCATACACATCCCACTCATATACCTTATAATTATCGTGCTAAGTCATATGCAAACATTAATGTTTGGTGCAACTATTATGATAGAAAAGAGGATATTTCATTTGATTGCTATGCACATAAATTACAAAACACTAAGCAATCATCTTATGTATGGGTACCAAAAGGTACAAGCACTACACAAACCATGCATGCTAGATATCTTGCTTCAAATGTAGAATGTGGACCCAAACATGTTTGGGTTCCAAAAGTTAACATGTGAGTTTATTTTGTAGGAATGCCTTCAAAGCAAAATCAAAGAAGCCATGTGGTACTTGGACGTTGGATTCAATACATATGACGACGGAGATAAAGATAAATTCACAACTTTAGAATCAAGTGATGGAGGATTTGTTACATATGGAGATAATGCAAAGGGAAAGATCATTGGCATTGGTTCTATTTGTAAGAATTTTATCACTTTAGATAAAGTTTTTCTAGATGAAGGATTAGAACATAACTTAATTTCTATTAGTCAATTATGTGATAAAGGTTTGAATGTAGTATTCCATGCATCATGTTGCATTATAAAAAATAATGAAAATGTTTTGTTAGTAGGACAAAGATATAAAAATATTTATGTCATTGATATAGCTAGTGTGAATTTGAATTTATTTTGTTTTAAAAGCACTCATGATGATATATGGTTATGGCATAGGAGACTATGTCATATTAACAAGCACACACTTAATAAAATTCCCAAACTTGATTTAGTGGTTGGATTGCCTAAATTAAATTTTCATTCAAACTATGTTTGGGATGCATGTATTCATGGTAAGCATTCTAGAAGCTCATTTAAAATTAAAAATATTATTTCTACTTCTAGACCTCTAGAATTATTGCACATGGATTTATTCGATCCTAATAGCACCACTACCTTAGGTGGAAAAACTTATGGTTTTATGATTATTGATGATTTCTCTAGATATACTTGGGTTTTATTTGTAACTTACAAGGATGATGTTTTTGGTGAGTTTAGAAAGTTTTCTAAATATATTCAAAGAGAACAACGCCTTTTGATTAATAGAGTTCAAACTGATCATAGTGGTGAATTTGAAAATAATTAATTTGAGGATTATTGTGATGAACATGGGATTAGACATAATTTTTTTGCACCTAGAACTCCCCAACAAAATGGAGTAGTAGAGAGAAAAAATAGAATATTAATTGAATTAAGTAGAATTATGCTTGATGAGTATAAATTGCCAAAATATTTTGCGAAGTAGTAAATGCATGTTATGTAATGAATAGGATCTATTTTAGACCAATTTTGAAGAAGACACCCTATGAATTATTTTTTGGAAAGAAGCCTAAGATTGAACACTTTCATGTATTTGGATGTAAATACTTTATTTTGAATAATGGAAAAGATCATTTAGGTAAGTTTGATTGCAAATTAGATGATGGTATTTTCTTAGGATACTCTCTTTCTAGTAGAGCTTATAAAGTTTACAATAAAAGAAAAATGAAGAATCAATACATGTTATTTTTGATGAAAATTTGATTGATCCTATTAGAAATGAAGTGATTGATGAAGAGATTGATAACTTTAAGAAAATATCTTTAGAAGATAATATGGATGATTCATTGCCTAAAGAATGGAAATATAATAAAATCATCCAAAGGAACTAATTAGGAGATCCTTCAAAAGGAGTTATGACTAGAAGACATAGCAGAGAAGTTGTAGATCATTCAACATTTTTATCTGAGGTTGAACCTAAAAATTTAGAAGAAGTATTAAATGATAATTTTTGGATTATTGCTATGGAAGAGGAGTTTAATCAATTTGTAAGAAACGATGTTTGGGAATTAGTCCTAAGACCCCAAGATCAAAATGTCATTGGAACAAAATGGATCTGTAGGAATAAGCTAGATGATTCAGGTTTTATTGTTAGAAATAAAGCTAGGTTAGTTGCACAAGGGTACACACAAGTTGAAGGTCTAGATTTTGAAGAATCTTTTGCAGTAGCAAGACTAGAAGCTATCGTTTACTCCTTTTATGCTTGTTTTAGAAATTTTAAACTTTTTCAAATGGATGTCAAAAGTGCATTTTTGAATGGATTTATTGACCATAATGTATTTGTAGAGCAACCACTTGGATTTGAGAGCCTTGATTTTCCAAATCATGTGTATAAATTAAAGAAAGCCTTATATGGTTTAAAACAGCTCGTGCTTGGTATGATAGGTTAAGTAACTTTTTGATAGATCATGGATTTAGAAAGGGTAAAGTAGATACCACCTTATTCCTTAAGAGCATAAATGATGATTTGATTGTGGTACAAGTGTATGTAGATGATATATTATTTGAAGTACAAATGAATCTTTATGCCATGAGTTCTCATCTTTGATGTCTAAAGAGTTTGAAATGAGTATGATGGGAGAACTTAATTTTTTCTTAGGTCTTCAAGTGAATCAACAAGAAAATGGCACATTCATCTATCAAACTAAGTATACAAATGAATTGCTTGAGAGGTTTGACATGAAAATATTTAAATCTAGTAAAACTCTTATGAGCCCATCTATAAAATTGGATTTAGATGAATTAGGAAAATCTGTTGATCAAAAACTTTATAGGAGTATGATAGGTTCATTTATACCTTAGCTAGCGATATTATGTTTGCTGTTTGTTTGTGTGCTCATTTTTAGGCCAACCCGAAAGAATCTCATTTAATAGCAGTCAAGCATATCTTTCGATATTTGATAGACACTACTAGGTTAGGTTTATGGTATCCTAACAATTCTTTATCATGTGATTTGGTTGCTTATTCTAATGCTGATTTTATAGGATGCAAAGTAGATAGAAAAAGCACATCTGGCACATGTCATTTTTTAGGATCATCACTTGTGTCTTGGTCATCTAGGAAACAAAATTCTGTAGCTTTATCCACTGTTGAGTACATATGGCTAGTTGTTGCTGGGTCCTTTGGTTAAAGCAATAATTAGAAGATTTTGGTATTAAGAAAGATCACATTCTAGTTCAGTGTGACAATACTAGTGCCATTAGTTTCACTAAAAATTCTATCCAGCACTCATGAACCAAGCATGTAGAAATTAGACATCATTTTATTAGGGATCGTGTTTTAAAAGGTGATGTTAATATTAATTTTATTATCACCGATTTACAAATTGCAGATATTTTTATAAAACCCTTACTAGAAGAATGATTTTGTACTTTAAGATGCATGCTTGGAATGTTAGATCCTAATATTTAAAATTGTATGTAGTTTGTTCTCACTTTTTGATGTTGTCAAAAGGGGGAGAAGAGTAAAATGTTGGTTAGTATTAAGTAAAATGTTGGTTAGTATTAAGTCTATTTCATGCATACATTTAGGGGGAGCAACATTATTCATCTCTTATGCATAAATTTTTTAAGAGAATTTTTTCAAAAACTATGATGAAAGGTCAATTTTCACCTTCATCAAAATCATACCAACATTAGTTTGTCATCATCAAAAAGGGGGAGATTGTTGGCTTAATTAGCCTCTGTTCAATTCAATTAATTTTGATGATAACAAACAAATGCTTGGATGTTCTAATGAATATTTTTATGTTTCTCAGATATATCAATTGCTAATTACATATCCAATACATCTCATAATATATTTGAGGAAATTGCAAGAGTAGAAGAATGAAAAGGATAATGTGAAGCTCAAGATACAATATTTTGGGTTATATGACTATTCATATGAGTTCATTGGCATGAATCAATTTTCTCAAACTTAACATATTATTTTAATGAGGGTAATTTATATAAATCTTTACTTAATTAACATTCAATTATATGTTTCATACATAGCATTAAAATTGTCAAAGTAATAAATGATAAAAACTATTAAGTATAATTATTGTATTTACTTAATATAATTAAGTATTTTAATTTAATTTGTTGGTTATAAGATAACTAACATATTTATTATTACATATAAATTACATCATAATTTTTAAATGTCACATGTCAAAATTAACAAAAATATATAAAATTTTGTATTTTAGCCAAACTCATTTTCTAATCAAAGAAGTCATATCTGATTTCATCTCTAATGGATTCCTTGGATTTTTTTCCTTAATTTAAGTGGTTACATGACCCACTTTTGATTAAAATTTAAGTTATTATGATTTTCTAAACATTAGCTGATTTTTATAATGAATGCATGCTACATGCTTTGAATATATTAAGAGCCATATTTGATTACTTTTGACTTACCCATGGGAATAGCCAAATTTTGGCTACTAAATTTAATATTTATTTAATATAAATTATATTTTTATTGAATATTAAATTATTAGATGATAACATGAGGTTTGCATGATATATTTTTAAAATATGATCTTCTTGCTTATAAATAGCCCCATTCTCTTCATGAAAGTATTCCTCTTTCAAAATTCAAAATCCCTCCAGCAAATCTAAGAGAAAAACTCTTGGTTTTTTCTTCCAAGTGTTCTCCAAATATTGCAAGATCAAATCCTTGGTTTGGAAGCTTCAACATCTTCAACTAAGCAAGCCTTCTCAAATTACTTGAGTTTGTTTCTTTATTTTAATCCTCTTTAGTTGTTCATGCTATTTTCACCATCTATTTATTCTTTCTAATTTATACTTTTTGGTAGATTAGTCTTTGGACATTATTTTCCACATCAAAGTTTCTCAATCAATTTTTTGTGATAAACTCTTGTGATAGTTTGTAGGATCTATTTCAACTTGCTGAAAATTTTAACTTCCTACAAATTTATTTTAGTTTCTTGAAATATTTCTTCATTAGTCTTATTTTGAAAAATCATTTATTCTAAGATCTATTTTAGAAGTATATTTTTAAGCATTTAAAAATAAATTATTATTCGAAATTATTTTTTACTAGATCTCTCTTTTAATTAAAAGCTTACTAGCATACTTAGATCTATCATATACTCATTTTATTTAAGTACTTTGTGATCATTAGCATTAATTGAAAGTATCTTTTTGGAAAAATAAAATAAATTATTCCTTGTTGAAATTTATTTTATTCTGTAAAGGAATATTGTGAAATTATTTTGAAATCATTGTTAAACATCTTATTAAGATCACTTTAAGATATTTATTTCAATATTAAGTGAGCATATTATCTTGCCAAAATTTTTAAGTTGTAAGTGATCATTTATAAGTTGTGAGATCATTGGATAGCTTCGGATATTTGTGAGAGATTTATTTTATCAAAATTTATTATTTTGTATTTTTCTTTGTAAAATTATTTGTACTCTCCCTTGAGAGTACATATTGTTGTAGGGGTTGTACTAAGTTATAGGAGAGTACTATTTGTAAGCTATTTTTGCATTTAGTGGATTCTAGGGTGGTTAGCGTGATGATTTTTGGCGAACCACATAAAAGTTGTGTGCCTATTGTCTCTCTTTACTTTGCTGCCCTTTTATTTTTGCTGCATTAAGAATTGTATCCTGCCATTATAAAATCAAAAATTAATTTTCTACAAAAAAATTAAAATTTATGATTTGAGTTTAAAACTTTTAATATCACGCACCCCCCCCCTCCCTCGGGGTGCTATAGTGAATGACACCGTGAAGTGCCAAAGGTGTATGTTGGGGTGGAAAACCCACCCAAATGGAAATTTTATCCCATTTTGGTGGCTTGGTTCAATGGGTTTGACCTAAACTAGGTTCACCTTGGCTTGGGCTCACTTAGTAAGGCCCATGGTGACCCAAGGATGAGCCATACTAAGTTTATTTCTATTTGGGTCTAATTTAGTTGGGTTTGGCTCAATTTGACCCATATGGGTCAAATGGGTTCAATCGGATTAGGTTGACCAATTTGAACAAATTGGGTCAAACTAATGATTTGGGTGAGTTGATTTTATCATTTAGACTGAGTGAGTGTAATTAGTTTAATTCATTTTAAGTTAGATTTGAATTTGGCTCATATGATTCAATTTGGGTTAAATGAGTCATGTTGACCAATTTGACCAAATTGGCCAAATTGGCTTGAGCATGGGTGTGGTTTAAATTCAATTGATCATTGATGACTGATTGGAAGAGGTGATTTGAATTAACTTATATTATGGAGTGATTTATTTCAATTTGACCATTTAGGTCAAATTATGCTAAGTGGGCTAATTAGGTTAGGTTGACCAAATTGGGTTCAATTGAAGGTTGGATTATGTTTAATAATAGATTAGAGATTGGTTGGAAGCATTTGTTTCAATCAATTTGGTTTAATTTGACCCTTTTGGCCAAATTGGGTTAACTAGGGTCAAAAGGTCTAATTAGCTTAGTTATGCTAAATTGATTATAATAGAGTTTTCAACAATGATCTATAATCATCAATGAAGGGATTGGATGGCTTGATTTGATTTAATGAGAGTTTAACTAGGGTTTGGCTTAACCACCTCTGTTAGGTCAGCTTAGGTTAAGTGACTTGGTTAAGCCAACTTGGGCCAATTTGGATTATGGATGGTTAGGGTGTGCTCAATGATGAATTTAAAGTTAATTAGTGGCTTTGGTTGCAATTGATTTGGGCTCAATTAGATTTAGGCTCATTTGAATCCTTTAGATCAATTGGGCTAACTTATGTTGGTCACTTTTCTTTAGTTCAATTTGCTTGATTGCAAGTATTAGCATGGATTAAAATGATCTAATGAATAATTGAAGAGGTTGAGAAAATTAAGTTATATTTAGTTTATTTGGATGAAATTAAATTGAGTTTCTGGGATTGTGATGGGGGTTAACTTGGATTAAGACCCAAGTTAACTTGGCTTGGAGCTTAGATTAGAAAACTATATTCAAATAAGATCAATTGAATAGGTTTAAGGTTGGTTGTGTTTCATTTACATAAGCTTAAATTTGAATGAGTGAATAGGTATGAGTTTGTGTATAAGCCATAGGATAGGCAAAACCTATTTGTCCTGAGGTATACCTTAGGCTTAGGGTTATGTTCTCTAAGTCTCTAAGCTTAGGTTTATTGTTTTATTAATCACTAGAAGTGTCTTAGCACTAAGGAAATCCAATTATCTAGAAGGTTCCTATGTTTAAGATGAGAAAGGTTAATCCTCACAAAAAAAGCGAGGGCAACATAAATATTTAAATAAATTCAAGATAAATGAAAAGAAGAACGAATATTAATCAAATTTCCAAATAAAATTAAAGTATTAATCAAATCAAATTGAACTCAAATAAATTTAAAGATACTTAAGGTTTTAGCTTGACCATAAAAATGAATATTTACCTTAGGGTGAATACTTCATTCTATTCGAATTTAGGATGTTAACAAGAATGGGTTCTGCCTAAAATGGAATTTATTTTATTCTTCATTCTTGAAAACTTAAATTCCACTTCAACATAAAATAAAATTACAAATGGAAATGAAACCATAAATCAATTAAACCACTTAAATTGAAACTACCCTATGAAAAATTAAACAAATTAAAAGAATAAAAATAAAATTTTTATAATTATCAAACATATTGTAGATAGTCTGGAAAGCCGAGGTTGCAAGTCTACTAGTCTGAAGGAGTTCTTGATACCTCAAACTTATGGTTTAACGATGACATGTACCTATGAAGTGAAATTTTAAAAAATGAAAATCACAAAATCTAATTAAACCAAACTTTGAATACCTAAATTGAAACTTGAACCTAAAATGTCTATTAAAGTCATACCACACAAACCCCTCTTTCACAAACTAGATTATTAGGTCACCAACCCTAGACTTAGATTAGGTCAATCTATGATGTTCTGTGATGTGATGTTAATTATTTTATTATTTTGTGGTGTGTTACTTTAGACTCGATGGCTAGGATTATTTTCTCACTATTCTGGATGGCGGGACATTCTTTATAGTTTAATTTTTTTTTGCAGGGGACTATGTTAAAATGGACTGTTGTAATAAAATTTAAATAATTATTGTTTACTTTCAAGTATCTAGGTATGCTTAAGTCCCTAAGCATAGCCCAATAGGACAAGTGGGCTTAGCAAGAAACTAATGCTAAGCCCATATATTTAGAATATAACTGTTGGTGTGCTATGTGTATTTCCTAATATCTATTTTGTAGGTTTAGGAATTTATTTTTGAAATTTGAAATGTAAATTGAGCTTAGAATTAGGTTAGGATCTATGGGGTCTAGAAATAGCAGGAGTTGAACTTATTAGCTGGTTGTCCCCTATGAAGCCCATGGAGGTCCCTAAAGAAGGAGACAATCTTGGAGAAAGACCCATAAATTTAAACTTTTTGTTTTAGGCTGGGTTGTATAAGGGCAGAGTTTGGCTGCCCATTTTTCCATTACTTCTAGGGTGTACAGTGGTATCGGCCACACTGGCCTGCTATTATGAATTAAATTAGTGTGGTTTATTTTTTAAGTGCACAATAAAAATTGCTTGGTTTTCTAAGTTCCTTTGTGTGTTGTGTTTCTATGACGAATGCCTAGACATTAGGCTCTTAGGAATATTAAATTTTCTACCCAACTTAAATCTAAATAACTTAAACACAAAATAAAGAAATTTGAAACTTTACACATAAATTAAAAGTCTTGGGTGCAACTTAAAAGCAAATAGAAATAATTAGTTTTTGTGAACCATACTAGTATATTAATCAAAATAGTTAAATTGGGCACTTTACCCATTACACATAAAGGGCGTCTAACCTTTGAGGATGGCCACCTTCTTGTGGAAATGGGCTTTCTTGTTTTGATTTAGCCCATGATTGTTTCAAACTGTATCTCATTGTAAGCATAAATTGCATACCCCAAAGGCCTTAAATGAATTATGAGTCAAAACATTTAAAATCTAAAGTTATTGCATTAGTTAGGTTCATATCATACCTAATGTGATCTTAAGGATTAGGGAGTGAGTTTAGGTTCCATAATTTTTATTTCTAAAATGTAACAACCCAGCCATCTTGCAAATATAAGACTAGCATCATGGATTTAAAAATTCACTTAGGTGGTGTTAGCTGGCAACCCTTCTAGGTGGGTAATAAGTTGAAAAGAGTTAGGGATATGTTCCTTTCCTCAGGTGAAGGAAAGATCCAATGATTCCCAAAAGTTGAGCTAGGTTAACCCTTTAACTTGTGTTAAAAGAAATTATAGACTTAGGTTTTAAAGCATTCTTCTATGAATAAGTCCTTAACCCTAGACATTTCTGCATTCTTGTACTAATAGAATCTATGTCCTAGATTTCTAATAAAATATCAATCCAAATTTCAATAAATTTTATCTCAAAAATATAAAGCCTAATGGTAGGATAGTTTAAATGCATACTATGCATCCCAACATCAATAAGCATTTCTTACTTTATTGTAATTGGCCAAAAAAAATTCTTCTCCATTGAAGTGCTCCCTTTTAGAATTTCAATTTAACCATCCTTCATAATCAACTTTGAAATCCATATAAATAAAGGCCTATTTCCTTAATCGAGAGTATTCTTAGGAAGAGATCCTCTTTCTGAAAATGTAATTAACCATAAGGTGTTGCCCTTATAAAGAACTATGATCCCAATATAAAATAAACTTTGTCCTACTTTTCCATGTAGTTCAAGGGAAGAATCTCTGGAATAATTAAAAGACCCATTAACCTTTTGAATCCTTATTTAAGTAATAAAACCCATCAAAGGATAACATGATTATCTTTCTAAATAATATATATATTAGCTAAATAAGAAATTTCTAAAGTCTATATAGTGTCACAATAAATTTTCCCAAAAAGGGAATTTTGGTTGAATATATATCAATCTGCCTTATGAAAAAACATACTCTTATTCTTCTCAATAAAGATGGCAGAGAGCATCCTCAAAGATGTTTTTCTTGAGCGATCAGAGTTCTAACCATTCCACTAGAGATCACTTCTCTCTCCATCTCTAGTTGGAGAAGATTAAAATATATGGTGTGGTTATAGACTTAAATAAAGTGTTATAATCTTTTAAAATATTAAGATCTACAATTAGGTTTGTCAAATGGAAAACATCAAGAATATGAAGACTCTCAAGCTTGATGAGGGATCGATTATAAGATTCCCTTAAACTGTAATCAATGCTAGTTCTAGTGGAGCTACTCTCTAGTTCGAAACAATTTTGGAGGTTGTCTAGTTTTTACCTACTTGACTTATCTCTAAGCCTCTCATTAAGTCCACTAGAATTCCAAAAGCATTCAATATGGGAAATAGGTTGAATGTGATCATCCTAAATGAGCCCAACCCTAAAGCTCTAACCTCGAAGAAAGGTTTCATCTTTGATAGGCTATCAAAGGTAATCCCAACTATCCTTATTGAGAAAAAGATGGTCATTAAGCCTAACTTAAAATCCATCATAGTTAATCCACTTAGTAATACCTTAGGGGAGCATACTACCACACAAGATGCTACCTCTACACTAGGCAATCACAACTACCCAAGCTTATTACTCTTGCACTAGGTTGTTAGTTTATGTCAAAAAATAACAAGACCTGGTAGTAGAGGTAAATACACCCACCAACAATAACTTTGTTTTACTCTGATAGGTCAAAAGGAATAGCTCAGGAGGAGCTATAAAGAAATTGTTCTAGGATAGACATATACATCCCATTCCATAGAGTCAACCAACAATGAGCCTTTAGATATAAAGACACTAAGTGGCCAAGTGTTGGAAGGTCCCAGCAACCCCCCCAAAAAAAAAGGATATCATTCATTCGGTGAACACTAGGGTGTGACATTTGGAATGCATTCCCAGAGATCCACTACTAGAAGGTCTCAATTGATTTGGGCACCAAAAGAAATCTAAATCATCAATGATGAAGCAACTCAATATAAACCAAATCAACTAGATGATGAAGAAAAGTAATCTCTCATCATCAACTAGAAATGTTAATATGAAAAGTGTTAGCTAGTAGATGATGAGGAAGATAATCAACTCTTCTAAGAAGATGAAGATTTCCCAACCAATAAAGGTCAATCAATCCTAGACCCCTAAAATAATAATGATATTGATCATATGCAAGTTAAAGTAGCTTGTATGATTGATACACATTTAAGAAAAAAAATCTGGTACCCAAACAACAAAATGAAGGGGAATACCAAGAGAACCCAAATCATCAATAATCAGGAATAAAAACTTAAGTGGAGGTTGAAGTAACTGAAGAATCAAACAATGTTGTAATATGGTTACAATGATAAATAGGTTCTTAGCTCTTATAAAGAGACCAAAATATCATTCAACTCAACAATCACCTTAATAAAATGAGTGAACTGATGAAAGAGCTATTTAGTTAGCTTAATTTGATAGCAACTATAACACAATAAGTACCTCTGAGAAATCCTCTGATGATAGTCAATCCAATAGCTAAAATTGGAGGTATGCAAGATGTTACGCCCAACTTGCAGATAACTTCAACATAAAGTCAAGACGCTCTGGGAGAAATTACACCAAATACCTATCAAGCAGTTATTACTTTAGAAGTAGCTAAACAACTAGTCAAAAAAGGCCTACCAAACATGAAAGAATATGATGAAGTATAGTATCTAATACATTGTGTCAAAATTCAACACTTTTTTAGGCACAAAAAATTTATGGCAACATTTAGCCGAGTTCAAAGCCACATGTGGAAATACCAAAGGGAATGATGTGTTACTACTATAATAATTCATTAATAGTCTGACTAACATGGCTTTTGAATGGTATGCTAAGTTACCCAACAATTCAATAAAAATCTTCACCAAGTTGGAGACACTTTTCATCAAGAGATTTGTAGGTGCCACCAAAATGGCAACGATAACAGATCTCATCATAGAAAAGATGAGAACAGATCAAATTATCATAAAATACATTATGAGATGGAGAAATCAAAGCATGAAGTGTGACCAATAGCTCACAGAAAAGTATGTGGTAGAACTCCTCATGGGGAATATCAATGATCAAATGGCCCCATATTTAGCCATGACTATGATTAACACGTTCCAAGAATTAATGGATCATGTAGCCAAATTTGAATGCCTGCCAAAGCATAAAGGCCTCAGAACTAACTACAATAATAATACTTTTAGAGAAGGAAAGAAATCATAATTATAGGATGTAAAAAAGAATGACACAAATACAACATTCATCTTCATGGTTGATAAAAAGGGAAATGGAGGTACGACAATGTTGCACATAGCAACAACTTCACAACCAAGTAGACATGCCATGAAATTGGGATTATAATTGCTAGAACCAAGACAGCTAGACTAAGTAGATAAGATTGATGATCTTAATTATTGTCCATTTCATAGGCTTATAAGTCATGTAATTAAAGATTATTGTTTCTTCAAGGATTGAGTTAAAAATAGCTATCAAAATGAAGAACTCACCTTATCAAGCAATGTACTGATACACCCTATAAAGGAATAGGTAAAAGTTATTACAACACACAGAGTCCAGGATGCAATAGATAAAAATACTAAGCTAGTTGGAGCTCATAATATAAAGGATAAGGGCAAAGCCCCACAAACACAAGAAGAAGATGGTGGTTAGGAGACCATCTCAAAATAGACTAAATGGATGATTAATATTCTTTTGAGGAAATTTTATGGCACCACATTGCTTTTAGAAATTTTTTATTTGGATGAACAAATGCGTCATTAAAGAGTGAACATATTATCTTTGAAGATAAACATGTTATCATATAATGAATTTGATTATTTAATAAAAAGCTCCTAAGGCTAATGGGTCCTTAATGTACTAGAGAGTTTTCCCCTGAACTTTATGGGAAGTAGAGTAGAGTTTATTTTAAACTAGGTTAATGGTTTCCTGTAAGGGCTAGCCCTCATTGTTAATTATATCTTAGGAACAAAGGATCTTATCCTAAGAATACTCTATATTAAAGAAATAAGCAATTATTTCAATGAATTTCTAAGCTAATTTCCAAAGTAAATAATAATTACAATTTCAATTGAGAAAGCTACAAAGTGGAAAGTCTTATTTTTGAAAGCCAATCAAGATTAAGTAGGAAATGGCTGTCAATATTAGGATGCTTAGTAAACATTTCAACTATCCTATCATTGGGCTTTAAATTTTAAAATTTAAATAGAATTTTGGGTTGACATTTTATTAAAAATTTAGGACTTATATTCTAGTAGAACAAGATTGGAGAAATGCCTAGGGTTGTTGACTTATTCCAATAGGATGCTTCAAAACCTATGTCTATAAATGCTTCTAACACAAGTCGAAAGCTTGTCCTAGTTTCACTTTTCAAAATTATTGGCTCTTTCTCTTACTTAAGAAAGGAAACATAACTGTGACTCTTCTAGACTTATAACTCACATGGAAGGGTTGCCACCTAACACCACCTAAGCACATTTTAAATCTATGATGCCAAGTATCATGTATGCAATATGGCTAGGATATTGTAGTTTAAGAAAGAGCATAAGAACATAGACTCACTCGCAAATCCCTAGGATCATGTAGGGTATGATATGCATCTAATTAATTCACATTTTCTAGCTTTTAAATGTTTTGACTCATTATTCATTTAAGGTCTTGGGTATACAATTTATGTCAAAATGATATGCAGTTAGAAGTGGTTATGGACAAATCTAGAAGAAAAGGCATACTTCCTTAAGAAGATGGTCGTGCTCAAAGGTCATATGCCCCTTATGTGTAATAGGTTAAGTGCCTAATTCATGGAGTTAGAGTAATATGTTAGCATGGTTTACAAATGCTAGTTGTTTCTAGTTGATTTTAAGTTATTATTAGGGCTTTAGTTATTGTGAAGTTCTAAGTTTCTTAATTTTTGTTTACATTATTTAGATTTGAGTTGGGTATAAAATTTAGTCTTCCTAAGAGCCTAATCATCCAGGCATTCATCGCAGAAAGCATGGCACAGAAAGAAACCTAGAAAAATAGGTTGATTATATTGTGCCAAAAATAAATTAAAAGAATTATGCAACCTATCGATTACACCAAGAAAGACAAATGGGCAAACCATGCTCTTATTAGTAAAGCAATACGTAACTGAAAGATCTATGGGTCTTCTCTCTATGATCGTCTCCTTCTTCAGGGACCTCCATTGGGTTTCATAAGAAAACTCTACACCCATATACTAGTAGGGTTAGCTCCTACTAATCCTAGATCCTATAGATCTTAACCTAAGTCTAAGCACAAATATACATTTCAAAATAAAAAATAAATTTTAAACCTTGCAAAATAGATGTCAAAAAATACAAACAACACACAATAATAATATTTTACAAACATATGGACTTAACATTAGCTGTTTGCCAAGCCCACCTATCATATTGAGCTATGCTTAAGGACTTAAGAATATCTATAAGAAAACAACATTTATATTTTTTTTATGACAATAGTCATTTTAGTACAGCCTTGTTCAGAAGATAACATTAGTTCTAAAAATAGTGTCCTACCATCCAATCTAATGGGCAAATAATCCTAGACTCACAGTCTAAAATAATACACTATAAAATATACATCACATCACAGATTGACCTAACCTAAGTGTAGGGGCTGTGACCTAATAATCTATTGTATGAAGGAAATGGATTTGTGTGGCAAGACTTTGCTAGGAATTTTTAGATTCAAGTTTTAATTTAAGTTTCCAAATTTTAATTTAATTCAATTTTTTTAGACTTTTTAATTTCATAACTTCACTTCATAGGTATATGTCATTGTTATACCAGAGATTCATGGTACCAAGACCTCTTTCGGACCAATAGTTCTGCAACCTCGGGTGTCCATACTACATACCATATGTTGTTAACTATTAAAATTATTATTTTTATTATTTTGACTTCTTTTAGTTTTCAAATTGGTTTAATTTACCACGAATGGTTTCAATTTAAGTGATTTAATGATTTGTGATTTTGTTCTCATATTAAAATTCATTTTATGAATTCTAAGTTTTCAAGAATGAAGAGTAAAATAGATTCCATTTTGGATGAAACCCATTCTATTCAACATCCTAAATTCTAATAGAATGAATTCTTCACCCTAAGATAAAGATTCAGCCTAAAGATCTAACTAAGATCCTAAGTATCTTAATTAGCCTCTTTCAGATTCATTTAGATGATTAGATTTGAATTTAATTTGGATTAATATTTTAATTTTTTTTCACATTTAATTCTTCTTTTCATTCCTTTGATTTGATTAAATCTTCTTGGTTTAATTTATTTTCAATTTTATTTCGATTGATTTTATTACTTATTTCATTAATGTTTATGATCATTGAATTCATTTGGTTGAATTATGTTAACCTAATTTATTTAGGTTAGTCTTTAATTCCTTCTTAGCTTGAATTAACTATGTGAAAGTCTTATTGATTTATTTCTTATGAATTTATTAGCCTTGTAGTTTAATTAAAATTAATATTCATTATTATTTTCATTAAACCTCAAGTTTTTAATTAATCAAATTCTTTGATGTTGAAAGTATTTCAAGTTGCTTTTATGAATTTTATAATTTTGTGATAATTTAATATATTATTTGATTTATATTGACCAAGGGATTTAGAAATTCAATAATTCCCAATGTATAGGTAAATTGGGTTTGAAATTTTTATGTTAAGTGGCATTCCTTGCTAATTTAAGTTTCCTAAAATTCCACTCTAATCAGATTTGTAATTTGGAATTAATTATAGTCTTAATTATTTCAATAAAACCTACATTAAGCATAATTAAGAAAAATTAGTTGATAGTTTTATTTTTCTTAAAGTCCTTTCTTAAAATTGCATCTATTTATGGGTTATTTAGAATTTTTAGAATTTAGGTTGATTTATTATGACTTTTCTAATTTCAAGTTAATTAATTAGATTAATTAATTAAATTAATTATCAAATTAGGCCATTTTAAGATTTAGTAAGTTTTAGTGAGTTTCATTGGTGTGTTTAAGTTCATTAGAGTTTACTATGAAAATTTGAAGTGATTTGATCATTTTTCATGATTAATTTCGTTTAATATTAATTTATTTCATTAAAACTAAAGTGTATTTAATTCCTAAGGTGTACTTAATTCCTCAATTTCAATTCTAAAAAGTTTCCCATTGATTGGATTAATGGTTTATGATTAATTTGAGTTTGATTATTTTCATTTAATGTAAATTAATCTACAAAATTAATTAGAGATTTTGGGTTTAATGGATTCTACTCATTGAGATGAATCTATAGAGCCTTTATTTGTATTATTTAGATTTATTTTTTTTATTTTTATAATTTTTAAAATTTGTTGGCATTTTTTTATATTTTTAATTCAGAAAAAAAGAGAAAATATTATCTTAAATGGTGGCACCAATGTGACATTAATGTAGTGCTACTTGCAATGTGGTGTGACGCCCATTCGGCCATGAGAGATACACACAGATCCCACGTAATAAGCGATGACCACACTTGACAATCTACGGTGGTTCAATCAAAGATCGGACATTACTGATTTCACCTGTGGTTCCAATAGGGAATTAAATCGATTGTGTGACTAGATTAGGGGGATCTATTCCTAACAGAAGGAATAAATAGTGGAGATCACTCACCTATTCTTGTTGATTAGAAATGGACATCATCCATCGAATCCAATGGATTTTTGATGATCTAAGGAGAATTTGAACATAATTTTGATTGCAGAATGATCAAGGATCAATTTGCAATCAATCCATATGATTTGATCTTTTTGGAGATCAAATTCTCATAGAAAAGTCTTAAAAAAATTATTCAAGGCATCAATTTTGAAGCATACCTCATTAGCGGTGATCCCTGGTGGTCGCCATGCACTAGGCACCTTCACTTCAATGTGTAAAAATTATGGAAAATATTTCTTAGCTTGCCTCCCCTCTAAATGTTGTGGAGACCATCTCTTTCTGTTTGCATTCGTTTTGTCTATTCTTTGACTCGCTGGCAGCAACGACCCTCAAGGATGGATCATTTGAGATCACCACCATCCACTTAAAATATAAGGAGAGTCAACTTGGTATGAAATGACCTCTCTCCCCTTTGCCATTAGAGGCTGAGAGCTTTGCCGCTGGCCATGATGGATTTTCGGCTTGCTAGTAGTAAAAGCCCTAGGGAATGCTATGAATTGGCTTCTCTTCATCTTGTGGATGTATTAAAATAAAAATAGGGAGAGGAGCGGGCCTCTCTCCTCTCTTTCAATACATGACTGAAAGTAATGTTTCAAAACTTTAGGTAGCTAAAATCTGACCACCAGTGGTGAGAGGCTTATCCAAAGGGTGGGTTTTATGAGACACTATAGCACCCAAGAGTGAATTGGGTAATATTAAAATTTTCAAAACTTAAATTTTAATTTTAAATAGAAAATTAGATTTTGATTTTATAATGATAAGATATAATTCTAAATGCAGCAAAATAAAAATACAATAAAGTAAATAGAGACAAGAGGCACTTACGTGGTTATTAAAACCAACCTACGTCCTAGCCACCCTAGAGAATCCACTAAATGAAAATGGTTTACAAAAGTACTCTCTCTAACGTGAGTACAACCAATTATATGTACTCTCCTACAAAGGGGCGAGTACAACCCCAAAATAAATTTTACAACACACAAAAAAAAATTACAAAATATTAAATTTTGATAAAGTAAATCTCTCACAAATATACCAAGCTATCAAATTTAAAAAGTGATCTCACAACTTATAAATGATCACTTTACAACTTAAAAAATTTGGCAAGGCAAAATGCTCACTTAATAAAAATAAATATCTTAAAGTGATCTTATTAGGATGTTTATGTTATTATAATTTGTAGAATAATACAAAATGATATCAAAATAAATTCACAATATTTTTTTTCATAATAAAATAAATTTCAGCAAGGAGTAATTTATTTTAACCAAAAAGATTCTTTCAATTAATGCTAATGATCATAAAATAAAAAAATAAGTATATGATAGATCTAAGTTGGTTAGTAAGCTTTCAATTAAAAAAAGAGAGATCTAGCAAATATGAAAATAATTTCAGCATAATAATTTATTTTAAAATGCTTAAAATATACTTCTAAAATAGATCTAAGAATAAATGATCTTTCAAAATAAGACCAAAGAAGAAATATTTCAAGAAAAAAAGAAATTTGTAGGAAGCTAAAATTTCAGCAAGTTGAAATAGATCTTACAAATTATCACAAGAGTTTTTCACCAAAAAAAATGATTGAGAAACTTTGATGTGAAAACCAATGTTCAAAGACTAATCCACCAAAAGTATAAATTAGAAAGAAGAAATAGATGGTGAAAATAGCATGAACAACTAAGAAGTATTAAGATCAAGAAAACAAACTCAAGTAATTTAAAAGGCTTGCTTGTTGAAGATGTTGAAGCTTCCAAACCAAGGATTTGATCTTGCAATATTTGGAGAACACTTAGAAGGAACATTTAGGAGATTTTCTCTTAGATTTTCTGGAGAGATTTTGAATTTTGAATGAGGGATACTTTCATGAAGAGAATGAGGGCTATTTATAGGCAAGAAAGTCATTTAAAAAATTATTTCAAAGAAATATATTATACAAACCTCATGCTATCATGTGATAATTTAATATTCAATAAAAATATAATTTGTATTATACAAATATTAAATTTATCAGAAAAAATTCGGCTATTCACATGGGAAAGTCAAAAGTAATCAAATGTAGCTCTTAATATATTCAAAGCATGTAGCATGCATCCATTATTAAAATCAATGTTTAAAAAAATCATAATAAATTCAATTTTAATGCAAAGTGGGTCATGTAACCACTTATTTTAAAGGAAAAAATCCAAGGAATCCGATGGAGATAAAATCATATGAATTCTTTAATTAAACAATGACTTTGGCTAAAATACAAAATTTTATATATTTTTGTTAATTTTGACATGTGACATTTAAAAATTATGATATAATTTATATATAATCATAAATATGTTAGTTATCATATAACCAGCAAATTAAATCAAAATACCTAATTATATTAAGTAAATAAAATAATTATACTTAATAGTTATTATCATTTATTACTTTGACAATTTTATTGCTATGTAGAAAAAACATATAATTGAATGTTAATTAAATAAAGATTTATATAAATTAACCTCATTAAAATAGTATGTTTGGTTGTGAGCAAATTGATTCATGCCAAAGAACTCATATGAATAGTCATATAACCTAAAATCATGAGCTTCACATTATCCCTTTCATTCTTTTATTCTTGCAATTTCTTCTAACAATTTGTGAGATGTATTGGATATGTAATTAGCAATTGATATATCTAAAACACATAAAAATATTCATTAGAACATCCAAGCATTTGTTTGTTATCATCAAAATTAATCAAATTGAACATGAGGCTAATTAAGCCAACAATCTCCCCCTTTTTGATGATGACAAACTAATGTTGGGTATTGATTTTGATGAAGTTGAAATTGACCTTTCATCATAGTTTTTGAAAGAAATTCTATTAAAAAAAAATTTATGCATATGAGATGAATAATGTTGCTCCCCCTAAATGTATGCATTAAATAGACTTAATATTAACCAACATTTTACTCTTCTCCCCGTTTTGACAACATCAAAAGTGAGAACAAACTACATACAATTTTAAATATTAGGATCTAACATTTCAAGCTTGCATCTTAAAGTACAAAAACGTTCTTTTGGTAAGGGTTTTTGTAAAAATATCTGCAATTTATAAATCGGTGCTAATAAAATTAATATTAACATCACCTTTCAAAACATGCTCCCAAAATGATGTCTAATTTCTATATGCTTGGTTGTGAGTCTTTGGATAGGATTTTAGTCAAACTAATAGCACTAGTATTGTCACACTGAACTAGAATGTGATCTTGCTTAATACCAAAATCTTCTAATTGTTGCTTTAACCAAAGGACCTGAGCAACAGAACTACCGGCAGCTATGTACTCAGCCTCAGTAGTGGATAAAGCTACAAAATTTTATTTCCTAGATGACCAAGACACAAGTGATGATCCTAAAAAATGACATGTGCCAGATGTACTTTTTCTATCTACTTTGCATCCTGCAAAGTCAGCATCAGAATAAGCAACCAAATCACATGATAAAGAATTTTTAGGATACCATAAACCTAACCTAGTAGTGCCTATCAAATACCGAAAGATATGCTTAACTGCTATTAAATGAGATTCTTTGGGTTGGCGAAAATGAGCACACAAATAAACAACAAACATAATATCGCCTACTAGCGACAAGGTATAAAAGTGAACCTATCATACTCTATAAAGTTTTTGATCAGATTTTCCTAATTCATCTAAATCCAATTTTATAGATGGGCTCATAGGAGTTTTACTAGATTTAAATCTTTTCATGTCAAACCTCTCAAGCAATTCATTTTATATACTTAGTTTGAGATGAATGTGCCATTTTCTTGTTGCTTCACTTGAAGACCTAAGAAAAAATTAAGTTCTCCCATCATACTCATTTCAAACTCTTTAGACATCAAAGATGAGAACTCATGGCACAAAGATTCATTTGTACTTCCAAATAATATATCATCTACATACACTTGTACCATAATCAAATCATCATCTATGCTCTTAAGGAATAAGGTGGTATACTCGCCCTTTCTAAATCCATGATCTATCAAAAGTTACTTAACCTATCATACCAAGCGAGGAGCTTTAAACCATATAAGGGTTTCTTTAATTTATACACATGATTTGGAAAATCAAGGCTCTCAAATCAGTGGTTGCTCTACAAATACATCTTGGTCAATAAATCCATTTAAAAATGCACTTTTAACATCCATTTGAAAAAGTTTAAAATCTCTAAAATAAGCATAAGCAAGGATTAACCTAATAGCTTCTAGTCTTGCTACGGGTGCAAAAGATTCTTCAAAATCTATACCTTCAACTTGTGTGTACCCTTGTGCAACTAACCTAGCTTTATTTCTAACTGTACAACCTAAATCATCAAGCTTATTTCTAAAGACCCATTTTATTCCAATGACATTTTGATCTTGAGGTCTTGGGACTAATTCCCAAACATCATTTCTTATAAATTGATTCAACTCCTCTTCCATAGCAATAATCCAAAATTATCATTTAATGCTTCTTCTAAATTTTTAGGTTCAACCTCAGATAAAAATGTTTGAATGATCTACAACTTCTACTATGTCTTCTAGTCATAACTCCTTTTGAAGGATCTCCTATAATTAGTTCCTTTGGATGATTTTATTATATTTCCATTCTTTAGGCAATGAATCATCCATATTATCTTCTAAAGATATTTTCTTAAAGTTATCAATCTCTTCATCAATCACTTCATTTCTAATAAGATCAATCAAATTTTCATCAAAAATAACATGTATTGATTCTTCTACAATCATTTTTCTTTTATTGTAAACTCTATAAGCTACTAGAAAGAGAGTATCCTAAGAAAATACCATCATCGATTTGCAATCAAACTTACCTAAATGCTCTTTTCCATTATTCAAAATAAAGCATTTACATCCAAATACATGAAAGTGTTCAATCTTAGGCTTCTTTCCAAAAAATAATTCATAAGGTGTCTTCTTCAAAATTGGTCTAAAATAGATCCTATTCATTACATAACTTGCAGTATTCTTACGCTAAATATTTTGGCAATTTATACTCATCAAGCATTGATCTACTTAATTCAATTAATCTTCTATTTTTTCTTTCAACAACTCCATTTTGTTGGGGAGTTCTTAGTGCAGAAAAATTATGTCTAATCCCATGTTCATCACAATAATCCTCAAATAATTTATTTTCAAATTCACCACCATGATCAATTTGAACCCTATTAATCAAGAGGCCTTGTTCTCTTTGAATATATTTAGAAAACTTTCTAAACTCACCAAAAACATCATCCTTGTAAGTTATAAATAAAACCCAAGTATATCTAGAGAAATCATCAACAATAACAAAACCATAATTTTTACCACTTAATAGTGGTGCTTAGGACCAAATAAATCCATGTGCAATAATTCTAGAGGTCTAGAAGTAGAAACAATATTTTACTTTTAAATGAGCTTCTAGAATGTTTACCATGAATACATGCATCACAAACATAGTTTGAATGAAAATTTAATTTAGGCAAACCAACTACTAAATCAAGTTTAGCAATTTTATTAAGTGTGTGCATGTTAATATGACAGTCTCCTATGCCATAACCATATATCATCATGAGTGCTTTTAAAACAAAGTAAGTTTAAATTTACATCATGAAAGCTATCTAAATCAATGACATAAATATTTTTGTATCTTTTCCCTACTAGCAAAACATTTTCATTATTTTTATAATGCAATATGATGCATGGAATACTACATTCAAACCTTTATCACATAATTGACTAATAGAAATTAAATTATGTTTTAATCCTTCTACTAGAAAAACTTTATCTAAAGTGATAGAATTCTTACAAATAGAACTAATGCCAATGATTTTTCCCTTCGCATTATCTCCATATGTAACAAATCCTCTATCACTTGATTCTAAAGTTGTGAATTTATCTTTATCTCTCATATGTCTTGAACATCCTTGTCCAAGTACCACATGCCTTCTTTGATTTTGCTTTGAAGTCATTCCTACAAAATAAACTCACATGTTAACTTTTGGAACCCAAACATGTTTGGGTCCACATTCTAAATTTGAAGTAAGATATTTAGCATGCATGGTTTGTGTAGTGCTTGTACCTTTTGGTACCCATACATAAGATGATTGCTTAGTATTTTGTATTTTACGTGCATAGCAATCAAATGAAATATGCCCATTTTTATTGCAATAGTTGCACCAAACATTAATGTTTGCATATGATTTAGAATGATAATTATAAGGTATATGAGTGGGATGTGTATGATGCAAATAATTTTTATTAAATATTTTTCTTAATGAAGTATTATAATGAACTTGTGATTTTAAACATAATTCTAATCTTGCTTTTAATAAGATATTCTCTCTTTCAAGTTTACCTACAACTAAGGAACAATTTAATAAAGAAGTATTTTTACTTTTTAAATTATCACATTCATTTTTAAATCACAAAATGTATATCTAAATTTTATGTTCTTTTCTAAGGTTTTGTATTTTTTCTTTTAATTTTTTATATTCAATAACTAAATCATTAAAAGCATCATCTAATTCATCATAAGATATATCATTACATACCTCTTGAGAATCTAAGTCGATTCTCCATTTGCCATAAGACATATGTTGACCTCTTCATCAGATGAGTGGTACTTGATTCATTTGAATATTGGCCCATAAAGGCTTTTCTTCTTCTTATGGTACTTTTTCTCCTTCATATTTTTCTTTTGTTTACATCAATTTCTTTTTCTTTGATTCAACAAGTTACGGACAATCACCTCTTATGTGTCGGGCTTTTTTACAATGATAGCAAATGATCCCTTCACAGGAAATTTCTTAGTTTGAAATTTATAATTTTTAGATTTTTTATACCTTTGATTCTTCTTCCTTAGCAAGTTCCCAAGCCTTTTGGAAAGCATGACCACCTCATCACAATCACCATCCGAGCTTGAGGTGTTATGCTCATCACTATCATCAACTTGTAGTGCAATGGCTTTTCCTTTCTCCTTCTCCTTTTTTGCTGAGTTATCCATCTTATCCCTTTTAGCAATAACTGTTCATGTGCTATCAAAGAACCTAAAAGCGATCAAGTGGATAAGTAGATAAATCTTTAGCTTCACTAATACTTTAGCTTCCCATTCTTTTGGAAGACATCTAAGAATTTTATAGACTAAGTCTTGATTCCTATATGTTTTCCAAGAGAATGTAATGTGTTAATTATTTTCATAAATCTAGTATACATATCGAAATAGATTGAAGGAGACATATGAAATAACTCATAATCATGAACAAGTCTATTTATGTGAGCATCTCTAACTTCACTAGTTCCTTCATAAGTTATAATAAGTTTATCCCATATTTCTTTTTGTTGTACTTAACATAGAAATTTTCATGTAATCATCAGTAATAAAGCACAATGTAAAGTATTACAAGCCCTAGCATTTAATTCATCAAGTTCTCTTTCTATAGACCATTCCTCAAAAGTTTTTCTACTTTAATGCCATTTACTTCTCACGTGGGTGTATGATATTGATGTGTCAATATATACCACATGCGTGCATCTTGACCTCTTAAGAATGTACTAATTCTATTTTTCCAATAATCAAATGGTACACTATCTAAAAGTGGAAGTCTATGAGTGGATTGTCCCTCCGGTAATGAACCCTTTGTGAAACCTTGTGGCATAGTGAAAAGATTTACTCTTGGATGTTAAGCTAATAAAAGAGCCTAAGCTCGATACCAATTTGAGACACTATAGCACCCAAGAGGTTGTGAATTGGGTAATGTTAAAATTTTCAAAACTTAAATTTTAATTTTAAATAGAAAATTAGATTTTGATTTTATAATGATAAGATATAATTCTAAATGCAGCAAAATAAAAATACAATAAAGTAAATAGAGACAAGAGGCACCACGATTTTCGTGGTTCAAACCCCAAAAGCGGCCTATGTCCCTAGCCACGGCTGGAATCCACTAAATGAAAATGGTTTACAAAAGTACTCTACTATAACTGGAGTACAACCCTACAACAATATGTACTCTCCTACAAGGGAGTACAACCCCAATATAAATTTTACAACAAAAAAAAATAAAAAATAATAAATTTTGATAAAATTTATCTCTCACAAATATACCAAGCTATCAAATTCAAAAAGTGATCTTACAACTTATAAATGATCACTTTACAACTTAAAAATTTGGCAAGGCAAAATGCTCACTTAATAAAATAAATATCTTAAAGTGATCTTACTAGGATGTTTATGTTATTATAATTTGTAGAATAATACAAAATGATTTCAAAATAAATTCACAATATTCTTTTCATAATAAAATAAATTTCAGCAAGGAGTAATTTATTTTAACCAAAAAAATTCTTTCAATTAATGCTAATGATCATAAAATAAAAAAAAATAAGTACATGATAGATCTAAGTTGGTTAGTAAGCTTTCAATTAAAAGAGAGATCTAGCAAATATGAAAATAATTTCAGCACAATAATTTATTTTAAAATGCTTAAAATATACTTCTAAAATAGATCTAAGAATAAATGATCTTTCAAAATAAGACCAAAGAAGAAATATTTTAAGAAACCAAAAGAAATTTGTAGGAAGCTAAAAATTTCAGCAAGTTGAAATAGATCCTACAAATTATCACAAGAGTTTTTCACCAAAAAAAGTGATTGAGAAACTTTGATGTGAAAACCAATGTTCAAAGACTAATCCACCAAAAAGTATAAATTATAAAGAAGAAATAGATGGTGAAAATAGCATGAACAACTAGGAAGTATTAAGATCAAGAAAACAAACTCAAGTAATTTAAAAAGGCTTGCTTCGTTGAAGATGTTGAAGCTTCCAAACCAAGGATTTGATCTTGCAATATTTGGAGAACACTTGGAAGGAACATTTAAGAGATTTTCTCTTAGATTTGCTGGAGACATTTTGAATTTTGAATGAGGGATACTTTCATGAAGGGAATGAGGGCTATTTATAGGCAAGAAAGTCATTTAAAAAATTATTTCAAAGAAATATATTATACAAACCTCATGCTATCATGTGATAATTTAATATTCAATAAAAATATAATTTATATTAAACAAATATTAAATTTAGCAGCAAAAATTCGGCTATTCACATGGGAAAGTCAAAAGTAATCAAATGTAGCTCTTAATATATTCAAAGCATGTAGCATGCATCCATTATTAAAATCAGGTAATGTTTAAAAAATCATAATAAATTTAATTTTAATGCAAAGTGGGTCATGTAACCACTTATTTTAAAGGAAAAAATCCATGGAATCCGATGGAGATAAAATAAGGTATGAATTCTTTGATTAAACAATGACTTTGGCTAAAATACAAAATTTTATATATTTTGTTAATTTTGACATGTGACATTTAAAAATTATGATATAATTTATATATAATCATAAATATGTTAGTTATCATATAACCAGAAAATTAAATTAAAATACCTAATTATATTAAGTAAATAAAATAATTATACTTAATAGTTATGATCATTTATTACTTTGACAATTTTATTGCTATGTAGAAAAACATATAATTGAATGTTAATTAAATAAAGATTTATATAAATTAGCCTCATTAAAATAGTATGTTAGGTTGTGAGCAAATTGATTCATGCCAAAGAACTCATATGAATAGTCATATAACCTAAAATCATGAGCTTCACATTATCCCTTTCATTCTTTTATTCTTGCAATTTCTTCTAACAATTTGGGAGATGTATTGGATATGTAATTAGCAATTGATATATCTGAAACATATAAAAATATTCATTAGAACATCCAAGCATTTGTTTGTTATCATCAAAATTAATCAAATTGAACATGAGGCTACTTAAGCCAACAGGTTTAGTCCCTCTTAGGCTTGTGAAGATTTTTGAATGAAATGTTTGAGGGTTGGAAGCCTTTTCGTCTCCTTTCCCTCCTTGGCTGAGAGAGTCTTTGCTTCGATTCTCTCTTATTTTCTCTAATGCTATCCCATGGAAGAAGCCAAGTCTCATTTGGCTAAGGTTATAGCCACTTGATTCAAAACTCTTGGAAATATCTTCCAAGAGGTGGTCATGTAATTGGATAAAGTCCAAGGCCATTAGGATGATAACGGGAGGATGAATCACAAAGGTATCTTAGCTTGCAGAAACTTTGTTTGCTTACACCACCTCATCTCACTTTAACTTTTTATTTTATGTCTTCTGGCATCACTACCATAGCCTTTAGGTTGGTGTTTTGCTACCCAAATCATACCCAATGTGAATTTTAGGTTGAACTTAAGTTCATTTGGTTGGATTAGAGGTTTGAACCTAATTCATGCCATTTGGATTTGACTTAAATTGAAAGTGTTTTAATTATATTTATTTTGATAATTAATTTAAATTTGGGTTCAATTATCTTTAATTGATGATTAAGTAAGTTTAGTTTAGGTTTTAATGAAATAATTGAGGTCATAATTAACCCCAAAATAGACATATAATTAAGATAAAATTTTAGGGAGTAAATTGACAAGGAACCCCACTTGCCATAAAAAACTTTAAACCCAATTGGCCTCTAGATTGGATATTCTTGAATTTCCAAGTTCTAGGTTAATATAAATGCAATAATAAATTTTGAAAATCACAAAAATCATAAAATTTATAATGTAAACTTAAACCAGCATAATTAACATCAAAAACTTAAATAAAATGTTCAAGCAATCTAGAAGTACATGAAACTAATTAAACATAAGCTAAAAGGTTATTTATAAGTGAAAATATTAAAGTTTAATTAAAATCCAAAATTAATAAATAATTAACTATAATAAATTCATTAATTAAAACTTATTAAATTCTGAACTTTATAACACATTGAAGTCATTTAGATTAGTAAACAAGATGGCTATAAATGCAAATATAAATAAACTTATAAAGTAATTAAATGAAGCTTAGGAAATTAAGCCTTCAAGCACCTAATTAACTAACTTAAACCTAAACTAAGGAATAAAACCAAAAATTAATTAAGGAAACTAATCTATCCTATAATCTAATGCTAACCAAATTGTTTTAAGAAGATGAATAAAAATCAATTAAGACATTAATTAGGATCATATAAGTTAATGCATCATGACATTGAAACTTAAACTATAATATGACATAAATGTAAATTTAATTGAATATAATTTGAATATAAACATAAATACAAAATAAATATAAAAAACATAAAATAAATCACAAGAATAAATGAAATAAACTTAATTAAACATAAACATTAATGCATCAAATAAATTCAATTAAACAAAAACAATAATGTTCCAAATAAATTAATCCAAATAAAACAAATTAAATATACCTAATCAAAGGATAAAGGAATGAAAGTTTAATCAAGAATATCAGTTACAATGAACAAATAGAATGACATAAATAAGCTTAATAAATATAACTAAATTCAAGAAGTAAAATTCCAATTAAATGAAATAAAACAAACAAATAAAGTTAATATGCTTAATGAAATATGAATATCAAACATAAAATATAAAGTGAGATAAAATCGAACATAAAAGTTTAGTTCAAACCATTTAAATGTTAATAAAATAAAAGAATGAAAAACCTAAAGAAACTAAAAGAAGAATTTAAAAAAAAGCAATCTAATTTATAAATTAATCAAAATAAATCCCTTAAATGAATCTAGAAGGATTTAATTAAGATATTTAGAATCTTAGTTAGATTTTTAGAATGAATCCTCATTCTATGATGAAGGTTTCATTATAATTTAGGATGTTGCCCAAAATGGAATTTATTCTATTCTTCATTCTTTAAAACCTAAACCACACTTCAACATAAAAATGGATTTGAAATGAAAACAAAGTCACCAAAAATACTAAATCAATTGAATGGAAACCATCCAAAGGTAAATTAAAGAAACTCCAAAACTTGAATTAAAACTTGAACTTAAAAGGCCTAGAAATGTCTTGCCATACGAACACTCCTTCACACACTAGAGTTCATTTTAGGTCACAAACCCTAGATTTAAGCAAGGATGATTTATGATCTGACACTACTTTTTTGTGATGTACTACTTTAGATTAGATGGCTATAATTGATTATCATTAGTTTGGATGGTAGGATGCTTTT
Source organism: Cymbidium sinense (assembly GCA_021442155.1). NCBI lineage: Eukaryota > Viridiplantae > Streptophyta > Magnoliopsida > Asparagales > Orchidaceae > Cymbidium > Cymbidium sinense. The sequence goes on along the minus strand of CM038230.1, from coordinate 55,462,900 downwards.
TTTAGACCTAATACTATTTTGTAGGGGTGTTGTGCTAAAGGGAAAGTTGTCATGAAAATTATAAAACTACTATTTTGCTTGCAGGTGTTGAGAAATCCCTTAGTATAGCCTAATATGATAGGTGGGCTTGGCAAGAAACTAATGCCAAGCCCATATGTTTATGAAATATAATTATTGTATGTTGTTTATTTTTTCTTGATATCTATTTTGCAAGTTTAGGATTTATTTTTGATTTTGAAATGTAATTTGAGCTTAGAATTAGGTTAGGATCTTTGGGTTTAGGATTAGAAAAGGTGACCCTACCAACAGATGGGTGTAGAGGTCTCCTATGAATCCCAATAAAGGTCCCTTAAGAAGGAGACAATCCTAGAAAGAAGGGCCTTATTGATCTAAGCTTTAGTTTTCTACTGAGGTGTATAAGGGTAGGGCTCAGCTTCTCATTTTTATTTCTTCCACAGTGAACAGCAGTACCTGACTGCACTGCTTATTCTTTTAATGAATTGGCTTTATTTATTTTGATGTGTAATATAATCAACCTACTTTCTAACTTTCTTTCTATTTTATGCTTTCTGTGATGAATGCCTAGATGTAGGCTCATAGAAAAAAAAATTAAATTTTCTATCCAACTTAAATCTAAATAACTTAAAACAAAAATAATATTCAAAATCTCACATAAAATTAAAGCCTTATACAAAATTTAAAATAAACTAGAAATAATTAGCTTTTATGAATCATGCAATCTTATTACTCTCAACTCTTGAATTGGGTACTTCACCCATTGCGCATAAGGGACATCTGACCTTTGAGGATGACCACCTTCTTAGGGAAGTTTGTCTTCTTTTAATGATTTGGTTGATAACCACTTCTAATTGCATGGCATTTAGGCAAAAAAATTCATACCCCAAAGACCTTAAATGAATCATGAGTCAAAGCATTTAAAAGCTAAAAAATGTGCATTAGTTAGTGCATATCATACTCTACATGATCCTAGGGATTAGGGAATAATTTTAGGATTCTTTAATCTTTCCTAGGATATAATAACCTAGCCATCTTGCATACATGAGACTTGGCATCATGAATTTAATATGTGCTTCGGTGGTGTTAGCTAGCAGCCCTTCTAGGTGGGTTATAAGTCCAAAAGAGTCAGGGTAAAGTTTGCTCCCTCAAGTGAGAGGAAAGGCCGATAATTCTTAGAAAAGAAATTAGGTTAAGCATCTAACTTATCTTAGAAGCAACTATAGACTTAGGATCTAAAGCATTCTCCTCGAAGTAAGTCTTCAACTTTAAGCATTTCTATAATCTTGTGCTACTTGAATATAAGCGATAATTTTTAAGAAAATATCAACTCAAATTTTAAATTAAATTCTAAAATTTAAAGCCCAATGATAGGATAATTGAAATGCTACTCGGCATCCTAGTATCAATAGACATTTCTTACTTAATCCTGTTTGGTCTACAAAATTAAGTCTTTCCACTTTGGATCATTCTTAATTAAAATTCTAAAATATCTTTCCTTGAAAACCAACTTAGAACCCCTTAGAAATAATAACTTATTTATTTAATTGAGAGTATTCTTAGGAAGAGATCCTTAATTCCTAAGATCTAATTAACTATGAGGGCTTGCCCTTATAAGAAACCATGAACCTAGTTTAAATAAACCATGTTCTACTTCCCATGTAATTTAGGAGAAAACTCTCTAGTACATGTAAGACCCAATAGCCTTAAGCGTCTATTATTAAATGATTAAATCCAGTATAGGATAACATGTTTATCTTCCAAAATAATATGTCTATTATTTAATAATGCATTTGGTCATCCAAATAAGAAATTCTTAAATTCTATGTAGTGTCATATATTTTTCCCATAGTGTAGTGTACTCTAGACGATCCACTATACATATTGGTGGTCCATTTGTTAAGCTCATTTTTAGATGAGGTTAACAACATTTAAAAAGTTAGTAATTAGGGCACTTAATCCTAGATTAGGAGCCTCCTAATTAAGCACTTAGAAAACTACACCTAGTGACCTAATGCATCCTTATTAAATCAATCATAAATTAAATCAAGCATGTTTCACTTGAAAATTAGAATCATGTGAGTTTAAAGCAAAATGATTAAGGAGATTAACCTAATTACTTTATTTAAGCTCAAAATTAATTAAACCCAAAAGATATTCAAACAAAATTAGAATAAATTTAAATAAACTAAAATAAATTCAATTCAAATCAAATCAATGAAACTCAAATCTAAATCAAGGTAAAAATGGTCAACCGTTTATGTGGATCCCATAAAGTCAAAGGTCAACCAACCAAAATTTGACCAAATGATTTAAATGATAGCATAAACATTATTATAATGAATTTAAAGAATATAAATCCAATAAGGCTTTAATTGGCCAAAATAGATCATTTGACCTAAATGAGCCTAAATGAGCCCTATTAGGTTCAAGCTCAAATCAAACCAAAATCAACTCAATTTGATTGTCCAAAATCACAACAAATTGGTAATAAAAATAATTAAATCTTTCATTGGGTCTAATTTGACTAATTTGATTAACCCAAATGAACCTAAACTTAACCCATTAAGCCAATTTTGATCAAATGGGTCAAAATTGAAATCAACTTGAAATCAAATGAAATTGATCACTACAAATCATCTAACACATGTGAATAAACATCATTGGAGTCCAAACATAATTTAATTAAGTCAAAATTGGTCATTTGACTAAATTAAATTCAACTTAACCCATTTAAGTCAAAATGTGTCAAATTGACTCAAAATTAAATTAAATTCCCACGTGGCATCAAAAAATTGAATTTCTAATTATCCATTAGACAATTAATAATGAGTTAATCTCAAACCAAAAATAATTCAATCAAGAGAAACATGATTAAAACATTTGAAATTAAATCAAACCTAAATGGCATAATTAAACACCAAATGAACATAAGCTTGAATCAAACCCATTCAAACTCATCTAAACACTTTCAAACCCATCATAGGATGGGTTAAGGGTAATTTACATCAAGTTTAAGAAATAAAACCAAAATGAACTAAATTCAAAAGAAATGGAATATGCCATGGCAATCAAGGTGAGCTTGAAGCCAAATCCAACTCCCTTTATCCCTCATCCTCTGTACTTATCCATCTCAACACCTCTGGATAGCTTTGAGATAGCCAAGCACCCATGGAGCTTGCCTCCAAAAATGGCCATCACCATGGATGACTAAGAAAAAGGAGAAATATTAAAGGAAGCTCTCAGCCTCTAATGGTAAAAAAGGAGGAGAAATCCTTTGATGCCTAATTAAGCATTACACTACCTTCCCTGAGCCAAATAAATCGAGTGCACTCGCACCCCGATCCCCTTGGTTTTGGGAGGCCAAAGAATAACCAAAGCTATCAGATTCATCTGTGCTCTGGTCCATAAGCCAATTACAAGGAGATAATCCAATCCCTCCTTCTCATAGCTTTGTTGCTTCATTCCGAAGCTAACCAACTCGACCCTGCCACTGAAGTTTGTTGTTGATGAGGTTCATCATTAATTGGCCCTCTTAAGCTTTTGATTTTGGTCCTTAGTGAAGGAAAGTCGATATCCATTGAGATCAAATTGCATAGATTGACTGTGAATCACTCCTTGATCATTTTTCAATCAAAATTACATAGTTTCATTGCTCTGATCATCAACGATCAACTCTGAAGAGTCAACTGCTCTTGGTTATCTAACAAAAGGATGGGGATATAATCCCCATCATCCGTTCCTTCTATTAGGAATAGATGATCAATTTAGTTGGATGATTGGATTAAAACCCCTATAAAAAACCTATGGAAGCATCCAAGCAGTCCAGTCTTCGATCAGATGAATTGAATCAAAGCCACATGTGCCACCTTTTTAACATGAGATCAATGTGGATCTTGTGTGGATGAATGGCACGATGACACATGTAAAGCAGCACCAAGTGGCACTAATGTAGTTAAAGATGAAAATCAAGATTTCTAATTTTAAAAAACATAGAAAAGTAGTAAAAACTTCAAAAAATTCAAAATAAAACAAATTTTAACCTAAAAAATCCAAATAAAAGCTTTATGGATTCATGTCAGTGAGAGGAATCCATTAAAATTAAAATCCCCAAATAATTTTGGGAAATTTTGAATTAATTTGATTTTAAATAAAAGTAATCAAACCTAAATTAATTCTAATCCATTAATCCTAACGATTTGAAACTTAGGGAAAATTAAATTAAGGTTAAAATGCACTATAGAGAATTTTTTGATGCTCTATTTCAAAACAAATTTAGAAATAATGAATTTTTAATCCCAAAACCTAATTTAAATGAAATAAATAAATAGTAATTAAAGAAAATTATAGAAATAACTTAAATCATCAAAACACACCCTAATGGATTTAAATACATCATTGAAACTCCCTAAAACTTAATAAAACACAAAATCACCAAATTTAATGATTAATCAATTTAATTAATTCAAATAATCAACCTAAACATAGAAAATCAATAAAAAATCCAAAAATTATGAATAAGCCCTTTATGGAAGCATCTTCTAGAGAGGAATCTAATAAAAATAAAGCGCTAAAGTGATTTTCTCCAAATTAATCTTAATTTAAGTTTTGATAGAATAATTAAAAATTTAATTTAACCCAAATTACATATCTGATCAAGTTAAAATTTTAAGAAAATCAAATTGACAAGGAACCGCATTTGTCATAAATATTTCAAGGTAAATTGACCTCTTGATTGGGAATAATTGAATTTTCAAGTCTCTAGGTCAATAGAAATGAAATAATAAATAAAAAATTAAGAAATTTTATAAAATCAATAAAATAAGTTTGAAACATTATAATATATATCAGAACACTTAAAAACACTTTCAAATAATCTAAAAGCAAAGATACTTAATTAAACATAAGCTTAGGGTTTAATATTAAGAATAATTACAAAAAATATGCAATTCAATTAAACTTCAAAGATAATAATTTAATAATTGATCATAAACTCAGTAATAAACTGAAATATAAATTTTATTAATCTCAAAACTTATGAACCTATTAAAGTCATTTAAATAAAAACAACAAAGTAAAGATGAATACAAATAAATTTAATAAGGATGAATTGATTAAACCTAAATGATATAAGAATTAAAATAAAGTTGGATAAGTTAATATACAAGAACATCTCTAGACTTGTTAGATCAAAAAAATAATCACACTAAATTAAATGATAAGAAGAACCTCTTTAAAATAATGAAGATATTATTTCCTTAAAACATAATTGGAGATAATTAATTTTTTTCACTTAAACTCATAATACAAAATTGTTAATAAAATCATAACTTGAAATGATCCATTTTAACTTAAACTCATTAACAAATATAAGAATGTTAATAAAATTAATAAATGGAAACTTAAGGATACCAATTGAAACATTAACATAAAAGAAACATTAACTAACAAATTAAGTTAATCTATAACCAAATTTAAATGGATAAGGAAATAAAAATGAAAGCTAAATTAAAGTAACTTACAATAACTTAAATTGAACTTGAGTAACTTATGTTAAAAGAATAATACAAATCAAATAAATAAAAAGGAATAAAATCAAATTATAAAACTCAAACTATAATAAAAAATGAATTAAATTTAAAGTGAAAACTAATTTAAATTAAATTATAACAATATAAATAAACCTTAATTGAACTTAATTAAAGAAATAAACCAAATAAAGATGTGATCAATCAAACATTAAACAAAAAGGATAAATGAATGAAGAGGAGATTCAAAACAAAAATTAAGACATTCATTGAATTAAACTTAAATTAAATCAAATCATCTAAATAAATTTTTAAAAGGATTAATTAAGATACTTAGGATCTTAGTTAGATCATTGGAATGGACATTCATCTTAGGGTGAAGGCCTCATTTTATTAAGATTTAGGATGCTGAATAGAATGGGTTTCACCCAAAATGAAACATATTGTAGTTTCATTATTGAAATTATTTTCTCATCTTAACATAAATGCACCTAAAATAAAAATAAAATTGTAAATCATTAACTCACTTAAATTGGAACCACTCATGGTAAATTAAACTAATTTTAAAATTAATAGAAATTAAAAGAATAAAATTAAATTTTTTTATAATTTGTAATATATGGTATATAGTCTGGACAGCGCATGGCTACTGGTCTGAAGGAGATCTTAATACCTTGAATCTTTGGTATAATGATGACACGTACCTATGAAGAAAAATTATAAAAATTTAAAAGTCTTAAAATCATATTTAATTAAAAATTGTAAATTCAAATTGAAACTTGAATTTAAAAAGTCTTAGGAAAGTCTAGCCACACAAACCAATTTTCTTCACACACTAGATCATTTGACCATAGACCATAGATTTAGGTTAGGACAATCTATGATGTTATGATGTGATGTGATCTTTATTTTTTTTATTTTGTGATATACTATTTTAGACTGAAAGGCTACGTTCATTTGTCCTTAGTCTAGATGGTAGGATGTGTTATTTTTAGAACTAATGTTGTCTTTTGTAGGGGGATGTGCTAAAAGGGACCGTCATCATAAATTTAATATAAATGTTGTTTTCTTGAAGTTATGAAAAATTCTCTAAGCATAGCCCAATAGGATAGGTGGTCTTGGCAAGAAATTAATACTAAGTCCATATGCTTGCAAATATAACTGTTGGTGTGTTCTTTACATTTTCCTGATGTTTATTTTTTAGGGTTTAGGATTTTTTTTTAGAATTTTAAAAGTAACTTGAGCTTAGAATTAAGTTAGAATATATGGGGTCTAGAAATGACACGAGCTGACCCTACCAACAGATAGGTGTAGAGGTCCCCTGTTAAGTTTAATGGAGGTCCTTGAAGAACGAGGCGATTTTGGAAAGAAGACCCCCATACATCTAAATTTGAAGTTCTAGGTCAAGATGTATATAGGCAAAGCTCGGCTACTCATTTTCTCTTTCTTTCAGTGTGTATAGTGGTACCCAATCACATTGGCCTATTCTTTAATTTAAATTGGCTTGATTTATTTTTGGTACATAATAGGATTAATCTATTTTTCTAGGTTTCTTTATGTGTTATGCTTTCTATGATGAATACCTAGATGTTAGGCTGTTAGGAAAATTAAATTTTCTACCCAATTTAAACATAAACAACTTAAACAAAATAAAGTAACTCAAAACTTCACATTAACTAAAGTCCTAGGAAAACTTAAAAGTAACTAGAAACAATAAACTTTTGAGAGCCATGCTTCATATTATTTTAACTTCATGAATTGGGTGCTTCACACATCAGACATCAGGGACATCTAACCTTTGAGTATGACCACCTTCCTGAGAAAGTTTTTCTTCCTTCTTAATTTGGCCCATGTCCACTTTTAATTGTATGCCATTAAGCATAAAATGCATACCCTAAGACATTAAATGAATCATGAGTCAAACATCTAAAAGTTGAAAAATATGCATTAGTTAAATTTATCTCATACTTAAACATGATCTTATGGATTAGGGAGTGAGTTTAAGCTCCTCGATTCTTTCCTAAAATACAACAACCTAGCCATCTTGAATACATGAGACTTGCCACCATGGATTTAAAAATTTGCTTAGGTGATGTAAGTAGGTAGCCCTTCTAGGTGGGTTATAAGTCCAGAAGAGTCAATGATAAGTTCCTTTTCTATAATAAGAGAAAGAACCCTTAATTCTCAAATATTACATTAGGTTGAGCTTCTAACTTGTGTCAGAAGCACTTATAGTCTTAGTTCTGAAGCTTTCTACTGGAGTTAGTCTTCGGTCCTAGGCATTTCTATAATTTTATGCTGCTAGAATCTATGTCCTAGATTTCTAATAAAATGTTCACTTAAATTTTATTTAAATTAAATTTCAAAATTTAATGTCCAATGGTATAATAGTTGAAATGCAGAGGCAGCATATTTTAATCTTGATTGGTAAGTTTTCTTTAAAATTCTAAATTATCATTTCATTTGGAATCCAACTTAGAAATTAATATAATTAATATCATATTTTTTTATATGAGAGTATCTTAGGAAGAGATCTTTCATTCCTAAGATGTAATTAACTATAAGGGCTTATCCTTATAGGGAACCATGAAACCAATTTAAAATAAACCTTGTTCTACTTCTCATGGAATTCAGGGGAAAACTCTCTAGTACACTAAAGGCCCATTAGCCTTAGGAGTCTTTTTTAAGTGATCAAATCCATTATAAGATAACATGTTTATCTTTCAAGATAATATGTTTATTCTTTAATGACACATTTGATCATCCAAACAAGAAATTTCTAAATTCTATGGTGTCACAAATTTTTCTCATAGTGCTCTCTCCATCATGATAAATTCTGTGAAGGCAGTGACTTTGGCTTTATCAAGAAATCGAGTGTTCTCTCCAAATGCCTAGTTTAATTCAACATTTAAGTCAAGCTAAAACTAATACACTAGTTCAAAAAAGTTTGGAGTCAGAATAGGCAATAAATAAAGAAAGTGCAAATGAAGAGACTTTCAGATGCCAACCCTAACAAACTCAACCTGATGATGTTTTCTCTCCAACAATTCACCAACACACTACCAACTATGAGGAATTTGACAATTTAATACAATACATTGAGTAGGAATGGCTGATATAGAAAATCAAAAGAAATAAGATAAAGGAATCAAAAAATTAAGGCATATAAACCCAAATATAGCATCATCTATAGGGAATACTTCCACTGCTAGAATACTAGCCATTTGGGATGATAGGATGGATAGGATTGCTATTAGAGCCTTTATAGAATCTAAGAATTTCAAACATGACTGATTTTTTGATCCAAAATATTAGAGGCATTGTCAACAATACAACCTCTAATAAACTCAAAAGATTAATAAGAACACACAATCTCCACATCTTTGCCAATCTAGAGCCACGTATACATCCTCAAAACTTTGACAAACTTAGAAGGAATTTCAACATCTTTAACATCATTCAGAATTGTAATGAAAAAATTTTGCTCTTTTGGAAAAGCCCATTTCAAATAGACCTTATGATGAATGACCCCCAATTCCTATATATACAAATTAGATGCAGTAATTATACTATACAAGAAACCATTATATATGTTGTCTATACTAGGGAATTGAGAAGAGATTTTTGAGCAAAAATTACTACCATTACACATAGTTGTCAACATGGCTGGCTGGTAGGGGGCGACTTCAATATGATCACAAATACAATTAAGAAAAAAGGAGGAAGAAAATCAAATGAATCTATTATGAGGGAATTTGCTGACTACATAAAAGATGTAGAATTAATTGATCCTAGATTTAGCGGTTCTCTTTATACATGGAATATAGGTAGGGTCTTCAAACAACTTGATCGAATTCTGCTCAACATACATTGTCTTACTCACTTTAAGCATTCTATAGTAAAACACTTAAATAGAACTTGTTTTGATCATGCTCCCTTATTATTATTATTATCTATTCACTATCTACAAAAACCCCCTAAACATGTCTTTATATTTTGAAACATATGGACTAAGCATAACCTATTTACCAATTATCTCCAAAATGCTTGGCAATCAATATCAATTAACCCATGCATCAAACTATGGAATCTGCATAAGAACTTAACCAGAACACTCAAGCAGAGGAACTGAAATGTTTTTAGTGACGTCCATCAACAAATTGAGGCACATGAATAAAAGGTTTTCGTACTTAAAAGCAATTATATTAATGATTCATCTATAAATGCTGAATAAGATCTTAAATAAGCCTAAATTATTCTTAACAATCTAATTACTATAGAGGAATATTTTTTAGCACAGAAAGCCTCTTATAAATTCAATATGCATCGACTAGAATATTCTTAACAATTTAATTTCTATGGAGGAAGATTCTTTCCTAATGATCTATTATTTTGTAATGGATCCTAAAGATTAATTTAAAGAATCATCCACATACTAAATACCTTTGAAGCTATTTTTGGGATGACTTTCAACAAAATAAAGTGATTTTTTTATCCTAGGAAAATATTGTAGAATGGATTGGAAATGGATTAAAGACAACACTAGCTTCACATATTTCCATCTTCCATTCAAATACCTTGGTGTTAATGCATACAAAGGAAGAAACAAAGCTCAATACTTTGATGGGGTCAACACTTTTGTTCAAGCCAGAAAAAATTCATGGAAAATACTTTCCTATCGACAAGTGGAAGAATCACTTTGTTGCAAAGTATTCTCTATTTAATTCCACTATTCTTAATACAAATAATGATTTTGTCAAACATGACATAAATCAAGATTGAAAGAATCTTTAATAGATTCTTATGGAGTAGGCATAAGGACTCTATTCACTGGGTGAGTTGGAAAAAATTGTGCAAACCAAAAACTGAAGGAGGCTATGGATTTCAATCCATTTTTGATTCAATCCAAATAAACCAGTTGAAATTATGGATTAAGTTAAGAAAAAATGTTTCATTATAGGCCTATTTTCTTGTCAGCAAATATTGCCTGAAAATCCATTCAACTATGGTTCAAAAAAGGAACACATATTCACAACAATGGAAAAACCTCTTAAAACATAGAGAGGCAACCAAAAATCTTATCTTCTTGTAGCTGCAAAAAGGAGAGCTTAGTTTCTCTATGGATCACTGGTTTCCTAATGGCTTATTATCCATGTTCATAAAACAAACTATTTTTATCAAGTATTAGTTTTTGAGTTTTTGACTGAAGGAAATTGGGATATCCCTAAACTCAGAGAATATTTCAATGAATACATAATAAAGAAAGCAATAATACAAAATCATCCATGTCTAAGATCCTCTTCCATACTATACACCAACCCAATAGGAACTTGGAATGGCAGCCTATATTTTGGAGTGTAGTAATCGAACCATCAATTTTCTTTCTATGTTAGAGGTTATGGCACAATCTACTACCAACTGATGATATTCTAAAACTATAGGGCCTTAAAATCACTTGTATACTCCATCTATGTAGAAGGTATGAAGAGAATATAAATAATTTATTCATCACTTGTCAAATCAGCAACCATGTTTGGGAAGAAATGTATTTTACATTCTAAATAAACAAATTAATGGAGGACTCTATAAAAATCTACTTGAAGGCTTGGAACAATTTCAATATTTATAACAAGAAACATCACATTTACATTATTCCCCTTATTATTTTATGATTCATTTGGATGGCTAGAAACTCAAATAAATATGAAAGTCATTGAGTAGGAGTGGAGAACATATTATCATATATCAAGAATTATATTGCTAAATTAGGAAATGCCAACCTTTTCAAGGTTCCCTCAAAGAATATGGTGAAATCTAGGCAGCTCCAATCTCTTCTAATACACTAGAACAAACCAAAAATTGAATGCCTAAAGATAAATGTTGATGGTAGCTTCAAGACTAACAAAATAATTTCAAGAATTGAAGGTGTTTTCATGACACACACATAGTCAAATGCAAATTATTATTCTCCATTTCTTGTTATACATTGAATGCACTCCATATAGAAGCCATAGCCTATCTTACGGCTTTAAAATTAGCAACCTCCCTCCATTTCCAAAAAATTTAGATTAAAATAGAACCCTTAAATCTCTACAAATACATTTATACCAATGATCAATGCCCTTAGTACCATTCATCCTAAAGAGAATCGTGCTTCTATCACAACAATGCCTCTTTTGAATTTACCAAACTTATAGAGAGGGAAACCAATTAGCAACCATATTGGCCAGGATGGGATCACTTATGGAAAGACCTCTCTTCTCTTACAACCCTTTACCTCAAATTCTTACCAACACTCAAAGCTGACTTACTTGATTTGTCATATCTTAGAATCTTATAATGGACAAGAGTGTATTTGTTGATGAGTTCAACATTAATAAGAGGCAAGACTTGTTTGTTGTGAGCCTTTATTGATATGGACTCAACTTTTGGATATGCCAATTCTTTAGCGAGCTTGACTAAGGCATCAGCTATAACATATTCTTCTCAAAGGATCTTTTAGATTATAACCATTGGAACTTGAGCTAGTAACTCCATGGTGTACTTATGGTAGTGATGGAGTTTGGGCTTTAGAATCTTATAGGACTCAGCGATCTGGTTGACAACTAGTTATGAATTGCCAAAGATACTAATACTTTGGATGCCTAATGAGATGGCTAACTCATGATTGGCGATCAGAGCTTCATATCCATCTTCATTGTTGGTGCAGGGTTCAAACAAATGATATGAGAACCTTATCATTTCATAATTTGTTGTTAGGAGGACTATTACTACTACTGCCTTACTTGGAAGAGTAGATTATGGCTTTTCTCCTCTTTGAGAGGAAGTCGCACCATCAAAGTACATCTCCAAATGATGAAGTTTGAATCCCCTAGATTCATGAATCATCAGGTTGATCATCATTAAGAGGGGAATCCTTTGAGAGAGGGTGTGCTGCCAAGAAGCTTGTAGGCACCTTCCTTTTCATTACACGGAGGGATACGAATGTGATGTCAAACTATGATAGAATCATAGACAATCATGCCAACCATCTTGATAGCATCGGTCATATCATGATATATTGTAGTGGATTAACTCTAGAAATCAAATTTACTTTGTGAGAAAGCATATAATATCATAGTTTCTAGGTTATGAAGGTCAAGGCTAGGCTAAGCATCTCAATGGGTGGATTATTCACCTCAACAGGTATCAAATGATGACTGAGATAATATAGTGTATTCTCTTTCCCCCCATCATCAACTTGATCCAACAAAGTGCCAAGGGAGCCATCCAATGTAGCAAGGTAAAGTATGAGGGGTTTTCTTGAGATAGGGGATCTAGGATTGGCAGTGTCATAAGATAAGATATTGCTTGATACTTTCAAATGCATGTTAGCATTTGTTATCCCACTTGAACTTAGTGTCCTTGTTGACTAGTAATGAGAATGGATAACATATGCCTGATAGGTTGGATATAGTGTGTCTAGTATACAATAATCTCCTTTAGAATGATCTAAGTTTGGTTAGACTTTTAGGGGTGGCATTTCAGTGCTTTGATCTTCTTTGAATTGATCTCAATCTTGCAGTGTCAGATAATGAACCCTAGAAACTTCCCTGAAGTTACCCCAAATGCACACTTCAGAGGGTTCATTTTAAGGTTATATTGTCTTAACTGATCAGAAACCACTCTCAAATCAAAGAGGTGGTCTTCCTTTTCTTGCTTTTGACGATGAGATCATCAACACAACATTTGACTTGGTGGTGATTGAGTTTTTCTAAAATCTAAGTCATTGCTCATTGGTAAGTTGCACAAGCATTCTTGAGGTCGAAAGGCATACTTACAATAATAAATTCTAATCGGGGTTCTGAAGGCTGTGCTCTTTTCATCCTCAAAGGCCATCTTAATTTGGTTATATCTAGATGAACCATCAATGAAGGAGAAAACTATGTGAGATGAAGTGATGTCCACCATCAGTTATGGAGTTGGTAGTGTAAAATTATCTTTTGGATATGCCTTATTAAGATCGGTAAAATTGACATATATGTGAATTTGGCCACTTTTCTTCTTAACTAGGATGATATTGGCTACTAAGTGGAGTATTTTTCTTCTTAGATGAAACCAACATCGATCAGTTTCTTAACTTTAGAAATGACATACTATTCAATGTCTAATTGTATGCATCTAAGAGCTTGCTGGATGGGACTAATGTTAGGCTGTGTAGCTTCAGGAGCTAATTCGAGCATTTTTTCATAACTCCATGTGAAGCAATCTTTAAACTCAGTGAGTAGCCTAACTAAGTCACTGGTTTAAATTTCATTTAACAAGGAACTAATGTATATCAAGCGTGGATTATCTTCAGTGCTCAAGTTGATTTTTTTGAGCTCGTTAATGGTTGATTTGATTTCTTCTTGAAATTATGGGGGTGCATCTTTGACTTAAAGATCATCTAGATCATTTAAAGTTTCTAAACACACCTCCACGTATATATTAATGTGATTTGAGAAGAACCTATCATAATCCAAAATGATTGGTGATGATTAAGTAGAAATCTTCATTGTCCATTAGGGCTACTATGCTGAAGCCTATTCTAGATCTTGATTGAGAGTTCCTGTATTTATTGCGCTATAATTTTTTGAAGTATTCTAGCCTATGTTTAGATCATGTATGTGGAATTAAACCTTTTTTTGCTAAATTAAGAATTTAAGGGGAGTACCAATCAAACATCAATGCTATTAATTCCTTGAATGACTCATCCCCAAGCTCTACATCAACTCCTTAGCTTGCGGATGATGTTCCTAGAAAAAACCTTTGAGGTTTAACATTTGTGTATGTTTTAGGGGATTCTTTAACTATGAAACCCTCAACTTTTTGTGTGGAAATTAGGGTTAGAGCTAGAGTGCCCACATGTTTTTGACAGTTTCACATAAAGAAGACTCAAATACACTTAAACTTTGCTTGGGGACCCAGTCTAGTCTTCATCACTATCAGGCTCTACTGTCACCTCTAACAGAGTTCGCTGATGTAAAGAAGTAGCTCGTGTGCACACTACACAGGACTCATCCTTTAAACTAGATTCTAAGACTATGTAAATGGCAGGTGTACTCTTGGATGCTGGAACAAACCTTCTAGTAGGAGATAAGTATAGAGGTCTACCACCTCTTCCTCATCTTGGTGGAGGTTGGGTCATCCTCCCCACTTGCTTGAATGGAGTAATGAATTGTGGGTAGAATCTAATCTTGGGCACTATTTCCTCCCTAATGTATTTTTTGTGCTCTCTTTTTATTTTCTTTCTATTTTTTATTTTCATTGAGTTCATGAGAGAAGACATTTTGTTTCTTAGGGAGATGATAGGTTGCATCCTCATAAATCTCGAACACATGTATTACAAATGGCTTAACATATCCATTAATATAACATTTGATCCCATCTTCGATGAACTTGTTACACTGATGCAGAGAGGATGGAACCATGTTGTTCTCATAAAATTAGGGTTGCCCTAGCAAAGAATTGAAGGATGTATCAAAATCTTTTACGTGAAACTTGGCTTTTGTATTCCAATCACCAATCTCCAAAGGAAATATTATGCAGCCTAAGGCCCTCTCACCTTATTCATTGAACCCTTTCAACATCATCTTTTTGGATTGAAGTTTAGTGATGTAAATCCTCAAGTAGGCAAAGGTTTCTAGATTCATAATGTTCATTGATGTATCTGAATCAACCAATACCCTAGATAGCCTAAACTTGCCAATATATATTGTAATATAGATGAGACGGTTGTTCTCTATTATCTCTCGTAGTAAGTCTTCATCTTAGGAGGTGACTCCAATGACTTCCTTTGAAAAGCATATCTCCTCTATAGTTAGATCAGTGGTAACCAACTGAGCTAAACATATCTCTGAGTCAGGCAATGCTTTTATTAGTGACTGCCTCATTTCTTTAGATAAAATGAGTGCATCATATATGCTTAGATTAACTGGAAACTTTCTAAGATTGACCAGGATGTTGTAGTCAAATTTATTTTAATCCTCCATTAGTATATTTAAGGGTGGAACATCTTGTGGAGGGGCTACCTTCTCACTAGAACCAATGACCTGTTTACCCTTATCTTGATGTACTACTTTAGGAGATAAAACTTTTCCACTACGGAGGTTGACTTCGATGACTTCTTATGATGAGAGGCTTATGGAAAGTTCTACCTGCTCATCAAGTATACTTACAGCTCTTCTTAAAGGATCATCAAAGTCAAATGACTCCAAATCTCTCTCAAATGGCAAATCCTAGAGATTCAAAAAAGGGCAATCTATTTCTGAATAAGAATAAAATTTATTTGAATTAATTAAATTATTATTATTGTGACTTGGAGAGCTGTCAATAGGATTAGAATCACAAAGATCTTCAAAAGTAGATAGGATGTAAGTGGAATTATTTTTCTTCATTGATTTCTTCAATTTTGGAGGTACATGATAAAAGTCAGACAAAGTGGTATGAGTGGTTTGGTGCCCTCATCCATGGATACAACACTTCTACTGGTGGTGGTAGAGCTGGTAGATGTGGTAGCTACAATGGTGGAAGTAAGAAAGCTTGACTCGGACTATGGTGGTGCCATGGAACTATCCTAGTTATGTGATGGCTACTGATGCTAGGCTTCCACCCTCCCTAAGTTATCCCTCACAAATGACAAACCTTCCTTAGTGTTGGAGTTCTAAGCTGAATCAGGCACTTGTAGAGAAAGTTTCTTGATTTTAGAGATAATCTTTTTAGAGGTATGAGATAAATAGATATCCCAACCTTCTTTTATCTTAAGTAGATCAATTGTCTCCCCAAAGACTACATTAATGGAATGATAAGGTTGTTCCACTAGGTATTCTTTGGGGATCACTATGGCTCCTGACTTGTAGCTATGTTCAAGCTAATCATTAAATGTAAAGCAATCCTCTAAGACATGGCCTAACATGCAGTGGTAGGGGCAGTAGCTAGGATCATCACTTTTACCCACTTCCTTCAACTTTCTTGGCTTGGGTAGCTAAAAATTAGGCTTCTTAAGGAGGTTCTTAAAGATATTTCTAACTACCACTCTCTTGAATGAATATAACTTATAGGGTTTATTGGCAAGAGTAGGCGAATAATAACTACCTAGCGACAGATATTGGTATTATTGTTGTGTAAGCTGCTGGGACAGCCTTTGTGGTGGCCGAGGTAGTGGACGAGGAGGTGGGAGTGGATGCTGCTAAGCTCTGGGTCTCTCAAGATGTGCTCACACTAGCTGTTTCCCCTTATCCACTACTACTAACATTCCTGATATCTTATCAAACACCTTCTAAGGCTTAGGCTTAGATGACTAGTCTGAGAAGGGTAACTGTTTGGCTTCCTCTTGTACATTAGCCACCTTGCTAGTTACCTTCTTAAATCTCTTCATAGTAAATACCTTGAGCATTAAAGTGACTAGGCCATGAACATTATTGAGAAAAATTTTAATGGCATGCTACTCTTGCAATTTTGGTTCATATTTTATACTTAATTTTCATCACCTAAGAATATAATCAACAAGGGACTCAATGGGTTTTTTATCTTTCTATAATGAGGTCCCCTATAGTCACTCCTTACTGAGCTCCAACAAATTTTTTAATAAAATATTGCTCTAACTATGTAAAGGACTTCACTGAACTATTTGACGTACTAATTAGATGCCACTCTAGAAAGGTTATTGACAAATTCCCTAAAAAGTATGGCATCACTACCATTGACATTGTAATAACTGGCCATGAAATGTGTTATATACTACCTAGGGTTCCCACTTCTATCAAATACCTTGAAGGATCACGACACAAAGTCCATGGGTTATTGAACTGCATCGAACTTCTCTAAGTAGGGTCTACCCTTTGGAACCAATGAGCTCCCCTAGGCTTGTGCTAACTTTGTTCACTTGTTATTTTACCATCTACTTGATGTCTTCCTCATGCATGGATATTCTATTGGCCATCTTTTTATGAAATCTACCGGTATCATCATCCATCGAAGTAGTGCTCTTTGGACGGTCTAGGATATGCACTAACTCAGGTCTATAGGCCTCCATAGTAGTGGGTTGAGGGTCATGCATTTGATTTTGTAATGCTAATACTACTTCTATCAACTCCTTCACTGTCCTTTCCATTTTTTCAATCTGATCATCCTTGAGTTCAATTTGTTGGAGAAGGCA
The DNA here is from genome assembly GCA_021442155.1 of Cymbidium sinense. Classification (NCBI taxonomy): domain Eukaryota; kingdom Viridiplantae; phylum Streptophyta; class Magnoliopsida; order Asparagales; family Orchidaceae; genus Cymbidium; species Cymbidium sinense. Next base: position 55,445,182 of record CM038230.1, on the reverse strand, counting down.
TTGAATTGAGTTTGATGCCTCACCTTCCTCAACTACAATGCTTGGGGATTCTTGGCTAGGTTGATCTCTATGCAAGGACCCCTGGGTATCAACCATGTGAACTTCAGTGGTATCATCTAAGAGGTAATCCTCATCAACCTTAAAATATATCATGTCATCCTTTTATTTGGAATAGTCATCTCCAACTATCTATCTCATTGTGCCACGATAGTCCTCTAATTCTCCTTTAATGATCGGCCATCTACTCTACTTGGGACTACTGGGACATATGTTGAGTGATGACTCATTGCTGGACTATGTTCTGAACAAATGATGCATTGTATGCTGTGGACGGGAGGGGTGCTAGCTATGACTGGTTCAATAATCATAGGAGCCAACCTAGAATTCCTTTCTTCCTCTTTCTCTAGCATGGGTGGTGTAGTAACTATGATGCTCATGGGCCGCCACTCCTTCTTCTCCATCGTTAGGGCAGGAGGTCAAGCAGGAGAGCTCGGCCTCGAATCAACTAGTGAAGTGGATGGAGTGTGGTCTTAGGGATGTAGTCGTATCACCAAGGGGGATGACTTCTCTCTAGATGCTACCTTATGATACTTGGTGGGAACTTTGGATGATGGGACATGAACTGGTGATGGTGGTCAGAGAGTGGAGTAATGTGGTGGTGATGACATGGGTTGCCTCTCCACCGAAGGTCTCCTCATTCATCTAGAATCAGTAATGACTATCTAGTCTTAATGATTGGCTCTATCAGCTTACCGATCAGGGTGGTCAACCAATCTTGAGGCCAATGACTGTCTATCAAACCTCCTCCTATCTCTCTTGCCTGCTTGGGTAGAGATCTTGGCCTCTTTGGCCTTCTCTTTATTAATTTGATCTCTCACACTTCTAAGGATCACTCATCTCAAATCATGAATGGTAGCAGACTCAGATCGTCCATGGACTCTCCCTACCCTCCTAAGTACGGACCTTAGACCAATGTAGGGCTTCCTCCTCTCTCTATCTGGTGTCTCATAATCTGTGAGTCATGGGGGTAATGCTGTTATTTTCCTCACATCTTCCTCTCCCACTATAGCTGTGAGGGGGTGAAACATACTACCACTAAGAAGGGGAGAGGTCTTACTAATGGATCCCTCTTCAACTACATGAGGTTTCCTCAACTTCCTAAGCCATGTGCTCATAGTATATCTTAATCTTATTATTCTTATTATGTTGTTGAGTCTTAATCAAAAGTACATGATGAAAGCTAGTACCAACCTTGAAGGTGGGAGAAACAATCTCATATGCTAAAACTGACTTCCATTTTAGAACTGGGGCTGTAGTAGATGTGGTACTAGTCCTAGTAGTAATCATGGCAGCCACAAATCACACTCATGGTGTGGGAACATATAAGGCTTTCCTTATCAATGATGGGAACTCAGTGTGTGACTAGAGATCAAACTATAGAAGTTGCTTCCTATTGACCACCTCCTCCCTACTCGTTGTACTGAGGGAATGACCATTAGAAGTAACTTTGAAGTGCTCAGACCCAATGTCGAACTTGATGACTGGGGAAGAGGTGAGTATGGCCTGATCTATGGCAAAATCCATGCCTAAAGTGAATGAGAAAATGAGCTTTCCAAAAGACATTGTAACTAAGTGCTTGAAAGAAAGAAGGCTGGGGTTTTTTTCTTTATTGTTGGAAAAGAAAGGCATATGATTAGACTTCATTTAGTAGTTGTTCTTTTGACTTGATTTTGAATTGAAACCCACATTTAATAAATTTGATTTTGTTAGATAAGGTTTATATATGTATTGTATTCTTGGAGAGATTTGTATTTTTTTGAGGAGGAATGTTTAGTTTAGTTTGAACTTCACTGAAAGTGAGCTCAAATAAATTTTGAAGATGTAGGATGAACTTTTCTTTGCCATGCTCATGGTAAGAGGTTCTTAAAAATTGTAGATTGAGTTTATTTAATTTATTTTGGGAAACTTCTTTGATTAATTATTCTTGCTTATTAGAGATCTAATAGGGATTTTAGAACTTACTAGAGTGAGGTTCTAAAACCTAAAGAATGTTGGCCACACTTATCTATGGGTGAAATAGATGAGGTGCCCAACAGAAGGAATGATAGTCTTGGACTTACATAAAAACATAAGTCCACTATCAATCTTTGGAGGTAATGATTAATTATTAAAGATGGAGAGAGGAACTCTCTCTAGTAGAGTCACTAAAAGAATCTGTGCTATTTTTTAATTTAGAATCATAGGGACGTCACGTAGATCTTAGGGAGAACTTATTAAAGTGATCGGGTGTGACACTTAAGTATGATATACCATCTCAAAAGATAGAAATATTATCCTACAATAGACTTAGTAGCCTAATAAGGACTCCTAAGGTAGATGAGTCTACATGTATACCTAATATCTTTCCCCTACTTTACATGGATAACTAAAGTAAGTTTATTTTATGCCATGTTCTTTAGTCTCCTATGAAAGTAAGCTTCCATAGTTAACTACAATCTAGGAAAAGGGAATTTCTTAAGAATGCTCTCGATTAAAGTAGTTAATGAGTATCTCCAAAGATTTCAAAGCTAGACTATCAATGAATTGGTTGTTATTAGAAATCAAATGTGATTGCTCAAATAGGAAGACTTTTTCATAGATTCCAAAGAAGAATTAGTACTAAGCACCCATGACACTATGAAGCCTAGTAAGTGCTTCAATCTACCCTATAGTGTGTTGGCTTAATGAGCCTCATGTTCTATCCGATCAATTTGATGATAACAAATGAATGTTTGGACGTTCTAATGAATATTTTAATGTGTTTCAGATATATCAATTACTAAATATATATCCAATACATCTCACAATATGTTTGAGGAAATTGCAAGAGTAGAAGAATGAAAGATAGATCAAAATGGATAATGTCAAGCTCAAGATACAATATTTTAGGTTATATGCATTTATAACTATCTTAGAAATTCATTTGAGTTCATTGGCATGAATCAATTTGCTCACAACATAACATATTATTTTATTGAGATTAATTTATATAAATCTCAATCTAATTAACATTCAATTATATGTTTCATACATAGCATTTGAATTGTCAAAATAATAAATGATAATAAATTATGATTATTAAGTGTAATTATTTTATTTACTTAATATAATTAAATATTTTAATTTAATTTGAAGGTTATATGATAATTAATATATGTATGATGATATATAAATTATATCGTAATATTTAACTATCATATTTCAAAATTAAAAAAAAATGTGAATTTTGTATTTTAGCCAAAGTCAATTTATAATCAAGGAAGTTATATCTGATTTCATCTCCAATGGATTCCTTGGACTTTTTTCCTTTAATTTGATAAGTTACATGACCCACGTTTAATTAAAATTGAATTTATTATGACTTTTCAAACATTAGTTGATTTTAATAATGAATGCATGCTACATGCTTTGAATATATTAAGAGTCATATTTGATTATTTTTGACTTGCCCATGTGAATAATCAAATTTTGGCTACTTAAATTTAATATTTATTTAATATAAATTATATTTTTAATGAATATTAAATTATTAGATGATAGCATGATGTTAGAATTTTATATATATATATATATATATATATATATATATATATATATATATATATATATATATATATATATATATATATTAAAATAATTCAAAATGACCTTCTTGCCTATAAATAGCCCTCATTCTCTTCATGAAAGCATTCCTCATTCAAAATTTAAAATACCTCCAGCAAATCTAAGAGAAAATTTCTTAGATTTTCCTCCCAAGTGTTCTCCAAATATTGCAAGAACAAATCCTTGGTTTAGAAGCTTCAACATCTTCAGCTAAGCAAGCTTCTCAAATTACTTGAGTTTATTTTCTTGATCTTAATCCTTTTAGTTGTTCATGCTATTTTCACCATCTATTTATTCTTTCCAATTTATACTTTTTGGTGGATTAGTCTTTAGACATTGTTTTTCACATCAAAATTTCTCAATCATTTTTTTGTGAAAAACTCTTATGATAGTTTGTAGGATTTATTTCTACTTGTTGTAATTTTTAACTTCCTACAAATCTCTTTTGATTTCTTAAAATATTTCTTCATTAATCTTATTTTGAAAGATCATTTATTCTTATATCTATTTTAGAAGTATATTTTAAGTATTTTAAATTAAATTATTATACTGAAATTATTTTCATATTTGTTAGATCTCTCTTTTCAATTAAAAGCTTGCTAGCCTACTTAGATCTATCATATACTCATTTTATTTAAGTATTTTGTGATCATTATCTTTAATTTAAAGAATCTATTTGGTTAAAATAAAAAAGAATTATTCCTTGATGAAATTTATTTTATTGTGTAAAAGTATATTATGAATTTATTTTAAAATCATTTTATATTATTCTACAAATTGTCATAACATAAACATCTTAGTAAGATCACTTTAAGATATTTATTTTATTATTTTTTATCAATATTAAATGAGCATTTTATTCTTGCTAAAATTTTTAAGTTGTAAGTGATCATTTATAAGTTGTGAGATCATTTTTTGAATTGGATAGCTTGGTATATTTGTGAGAGATTTATTTTATCAAAATTTATTATTTTATATTTTTTCTTTTATGCTGTAGAATTTATATTGGGGTTGTACTCTCTCCTTTGTAGGAGAGTACATATTATTGTAGGGGTTGTACTCACCCTGTTATAGGAGAGTACTATTTATAAGCTATTTTGCATTTAGTGGATTCCTAGCAGGGGTGGCTAGCGGACGAGGCAGTTTTGGGGTTTAAACCACAAAAATTGTGTGCCTATTGTCTCTCTTTACTTTACTTGTACTTTTATTTTGCTACATTAAGATATCTTGTCATTATAAAATCAAAATTAATTTTCTACTAAAACTTAAAATTTAAGATTTAACTTTTAAAATTTTAATATCCCCCCAATTCACCCCCCCCCTCTTGGGTATAGTGACTCACATTGGTAAGAGCGACTCTTTTATTGGCTTAACATCCAAGACTAGACCTTTTCACTATGGCACAAGGTTCATTCACCAGAGGGACAATCCACTCATAGAACTCCACTTTTAGATAGTGTATCATTTGATTATAAAAAAAATAGAATTAGTACATTTTTAAGAGGTCAAGATGCATGCATGTGGTATATGTTGACACATCAATCTCATACATCCACAGTAAAAGTAAATGGCATTAAAGTAGAAAAATCTTTTGATGAATGGTCTGTAGTTGAAAGAGAAATTGATGAATTAAATGCTAAGGCTTGTAATACTTTACATTGTGCTTTATTACTTGATGATGAATGATAAAAAAAGAAATATGGGATAAACTCATTATAACTTATGAAGGAACTAGTGAAGTTAAAGATGCTCACATAAATAGACTTATTCATGAATATGAGTGTCTCCTTCTTAATCTATCTGATATGTATACTAGATTCATGAAAATAATACATTGCATTCTCTTGGAAAATATATAGGAATCAAGACTTAGTCTATAAGATTCTTAGATGTCTTCCAAAAGAATGGAAAGCTAAAGTAACAACTATTAGTGAAGCTAAGATTTATCTACTTATCCACTTGATCGCTTTTTCTGATAGCACATGAACAGGTTATTGCTCAAAGGGATAAGATGGATAACTCAGCAATAAGGGAAAAGGAGAAAGGAAAAACCATTGCATTACAAGTTGATGATTGTGAGGAGCATAACACCTCAAGCTTGGATGATGATAGTGATGAGGTGGTTATGCTATCCAAAAGGCTCGGGAACTTACTAAGGAAGAAGGATCAAAGGTATAAAAAATCTAAAAACTATAAATTTCAAACTAAGAAATTTCCTACGGGTGAAGGGATCATTTGCTACCATTAAAAGCTGGACACATAAGAGGTGATTGAACATGTTGAATCAAAGAAGAAAAAGATTGATGTGAAAAGAAGAAAAAATATGAAGGAGAAAAAGTACCATAAGAATAAGAAGATGGCTTTATGGGCCAATCCAGATTCAAATGAATCAATTACTTGCTCATCTTATGAAGAGGTCAACATATGTCTTATGATAAATGGAGAATCGGATGTAGATTCTCAAGAGGTATGTAATGATATATCTTATGATGAATTAGATGATGCTTTTAATGATCTATTTATTGAATATAAAAAATTAAAAAGAAAATACAAAACTTTAGAAAAAGAACATAAAAATTTTGATATGCATTTTTGTGATTTAAAAAATGAATGTGATAATTTAAAAGGTAAAAATACTTCTTTGTTAAATTGTTCCTTACTTGTATGTAAACTTGAAAGAGAGAATATCTTGTTAAAAGCAAGATTGGAATTATGTTTGAAATCACAAGTTCATTATAATACTTCATGAAGAAAAATATTTAATAAAAATTATTTGCATCATACACATCCCACTCATATACCTTATAATTATCATTCATATGCAAACACTAATGTTTGGTGCAACTATTATGATAGAAAAGGGCATATTTCATTTGATTGTTATGCACGTAAATTACAAAACACTAAGCAATCATCTTATGTATGGGTACCAAAAGGTACAAGCACTACACAAACCATGAATGCTAGATATCTTGCTTCAAATTTAGAATGTGGACCCAAACATGTTTGGGTTCCAAAAGTTAACATGTGAGTTTCTTTCATAGGAATGCCTTCAAACCAAAATTAAAGAAGGCATATGGTACTTTGATAGTGGATGTTCAAGACATATGACGGGAGATAAAGATAAATTCACAACTTCAGAATCAAGTGATGGAGGATTTGTTACATATGGAGATAATGCAAAGTGAAAGATCATTAGCATTGGTTCTATTTGTAAGAATTCTATCACTTTAGATAAATTTTTTCTAGTAGAATGATTAAAACATAATTTAATTTCTATTAGTGAATTATGTGATAAAGGTTTGAATGTAGTATTCCATGCATATTGCATTATAAAAATAATGAAAATGTTTTGTTAGTAAGAAAAAGATATAAAAATGTTTATGTCATTGATTTAGATAGCTTTCATGATGTGAATTTGAATTTACTTTATTTGAAAAGCACTCATTATGATATATGGTTATGGCATAGGAGACTATGTCATATTAACATGCACACACTTAGTAAAATTGCCAAACTTGATTTAGTAGTTGGATTGCCTAAATTAAATTTTCATTGAAACTAATTTTGTGATGCATGTGTTCATGGTAAGCATTCTAGAAGCTCATTTAAAAGTAAAAATATAGTTTCTACTTATAGACCTCTAGAATTATTACACATAGATTTATTTGGTCCTATTAGCACCACTAGCTTAGGTGGAAAAAATTATGATTTTGTAATTGCTGATGATTTCTCTAAATATACTTGGGTTTTATTTATAACTTATAAGGATGATGTTTTTGGTGAGTTTAGAAAGTTTTCTAAATATATTCAAAGAGCACAAGGCCTTTTGATTAATAGGGTTCAAACTGATCATGGTGGCGAATTTGAAAATAAAGTATTTGAGGATTATTGTGATGAACATGGGATTAGACATAATTTTTCTGCACCTAGAACTCCCCAACAAAATGGAGTAGTAGAGAGAAAAAAAATAGAATATTAATTGAATTAAGTAAATCTATGCTTGATGAGTATAAATTGCCAAAATATTTTAAGAAGTAAATCGCATGTTATGTGATAAATAGGATCTATTTTAGACCAATTTTGAAGAAGACACCCTATGAATTGTTTTTTGGAAAGAAGCCTAAGATTGAACACTTTCATGTATTTGGATGTAGATGCTTTATTTTGAATAATGAAAAAGAACATTTAGGTAAGTTTGATTGCAAATCAGATGATTGTACTTTCCTAGGATACTCTCTTTCTAGTAGAGCTTATAAAGTTTTCAATAAGAGAAAAATGATTGTAGAAGAATCAATACATGTTATTTTTGATGGAAATTTAATTGATCCCATTAGAAATGAAGTGATTGATGAAGAGATTGATAATTTTAAGAAAATATCTTTAGAAGATAATGTGGATGATTCATTGCCTAAAGAATGGAAATATAATAAAAATCATCCAAAGGAACTAATTATAGGAGATCCTTCAAAAGGAGTTATGACTAAGACATAGTAGAGGTTGTAGATCATTCAACATTTTATCTGAGGTTGAACCTAAAAATTTAGAAGAAGCATTAAATGATAATTTTGGATTATTGCTATGGAAGAGGAGTTGAATCAATTTGTAAGAAATGATGTTTGGGAATTAGTCCCAAGCCCCAGATCAAAATGTCATTGGAACAAAATGGGTCTTTAGGAATAAGCTAGATGATTCAGGTTTGTATTGTTAGAAATAAAGCTAGTTAGTTGCACAAGGGTACACACAAGTTGAAGGTATAGATTTTGAAGAATCTTTTGCACCCATAGCAAGACTAGAAGCTATCAGGTTACTCCTTGCTTATGCTTATTTTAGGTATTTTAAACTTTTTCAAATGGATGTAAAAAGTGCATTTTTGAATGGATTTATTGACCAAAATGTATTTGTAGAGCAACCACCTAGATTTGAGAGCTTTCATTATTCAAATCATGTGTATCAATTAAAGAAAGCCTTATATGGTTTAAAGCAGGCTCCTCATGCTTGGTATGATAGGTTAAGTAACTTTTTGATAGATCATGGATTTAGAAAGGGTAGAGTAGATACCACCTTATTCCTTAAGAGCATAGATGATGATTTGATTATGGTACAAGTGTATGTAGATGATATATTATTTGGAAGTACAAATGAATCTTTGTGCCATGAGTTCTCATCTTTGATTTCTAAAGAGTTTGAAATGAGTATGATGGGAGAACTTAATTTTTCCTTAGATTTTCAAGTAAAGCAACAAGAAAATGGCACATTCATCAAACTAAGCACACAAAATGAATTGCTTGAGAGGTTTGATATGAAAAAGATTTAAATCTAGTAAAACTCCTATGAGCCCATCTACAAAATTGGATTTAGATGAATTAGGAAAATCTATTGATCAAAAACTTTACAGGAGTATGATAGGTTCACTTTTATACCTTGCTGCAGTAGGCCTGATATTATATTTGTTGTTTATTTGTATGCTCATTTTTAGGCCAACCCGAAAGAATCTCATTTAATAGCAGTCAAGCGTATCTTTTGGTTTTTGATAGGCACTACTAGGTTAGGTTTATGGTATCCTAAAAATTCATTATCATGTGATTTGGTTGCTTATTCTGATGCTAATTTTGCTGGATGTAAAGTAGATAAAAAAGCACATCTGGCACATGTCATTTTTAGGATCATCATTTGTGTCTTAGTCATCTAGGAAATAAAATTATGTAGCTTTATCCACTACTGAGGCTGAGTACATAGCTTTCGGTAGTTGTGTTGCTCAGGTCCTTTGGTTAAAACAATAATTAGAAGATTTTGGTATTAAGCAAGATCACATTCTAGTTCGTGACAATACTAGCTATTAGTTTGACTAAAAATCTATCCAAAGACTCATGAACCAAGCATATAGAAATTAGACATCATTTTATTTGGGATCATGTTTTGAAAGGTGATGTTAATATTAATTTCATTAATACCGATTTAAAATTGATATTTTACAAAACCATTACTAGAAGAACATTTTTGTACTTTAAGTCACTTGCTTGGAATGTTAGATCCTAATATTTAAAATTATATGTAGTTTGTTCTCACTTTTTGATGTTGTCATAAGGGGGAGAAGAGTAAACTATTGGTTAGTATTAAATTTATTTTATGCATAAATGTAGGGAGAGCAACATTATTCATCTCTTGTGCATAAATATTTTTTTAGAAGAGAATTTTTTTCAAAAACTATGATAAAGGTCAATTTGTACCTTCATCAAAATCAAAATCCAACATTAGTTTGTCATCATCAAAACGAGGAGATTATTGGCTTAATGAGCCTCAAGTTCAATCCGATCAATTTTGATGATAATAAATGAATTTTTGGAAGATCTAATGAATGTTTTTATGTGTTTTAGATATACCAATTGCTAAATACATATCCAATACATCTCATAATATATTTGAGGAAATTGCAAGAGTAGAAGAATGAAAGATAGATCAAAATGGATAATGTGAAGCTCAAAATATAATATTTTAGGTTATATGCATTTATAACTATCTTAGAAATTCATATGAGTTCATTGGCATGAATCAATTTGCTCACAACTTAACATATTATTTTAATGAGGTTAATTTATATAAATCTCTATCTAATTAACATTCAATTATATGTTTCATACATAGCTTTGAATAGTCAAAATAATAAATGATAATAAATTATGATTATTAAGTGTAATTATTTTATTTACTTAATATAATTAAATATTTTAATTTAATTTGAAGGTTATATGATAACTATTTGTATGATTATATATAAATTATATCATAATATTTAAATCATATTTCAAAATTAAAAAAAATATGTGAAATTTTGTATTTTAGCCAAAGTCATTTTATAATCAAGAATTTATATCTCGATTTCATCTCCAAGATTCGATTTTTTTTTCCTTTAATTTGATAGGTTACATGACCCACGTTTGATTAAAATTGAATTTATTATGACTTTTCAAACATTAGCTGATTTTAATAATGAATGCATGCTACATGCTTTGAATATATTAAGAGCCATATTTGATTATTTTTGACTTGCCCATGTGAATAGCTGAATTTTGGCTGCTTAAATTTAATATTTATTTAATATAAATTATATTTTTATTGAATATTAAATTATTAGATGATAACATGATGTTTGAATAATATGTTTTTTTGAAATAATTCAAAATGACATTCTTGCCTATAAATAGTCCTCATTCTATTCATGAAAGCATTCCTCATTCAAAATTCAAAATCCCTCCAGTAAATCTAACAAAAAATTTCTTAGATTTTCCTTCCAAGTGTTCTCCAAATATTGCAAGATCAAATCCTTGGTTTGGAAGCTTCAACATCATCAACTAAGCAAGCTTTTTCAAATTACTTGAGTTTGTTTTCTTAATTTTAATCCTTTTTAGTTGTTCATGCTATTTTCACCATCTATTTATTTTTTCCAATTTGTACTTTTTGGTGGATTAGTCTTTTGACCTTATTTTTCATATCAAAGTTTCTCAATCATTTGTTTGTGAAAAACTCTTGTGATAGTTTGTAGGATTTATTTCAACTTGTTGAAATTTTTAACTTCCTACAAATTTCTTTTGGTTTCTTGAAATATTTCTTCATTAATCTTATTTTGAAACATCATTTATTCTTAGATTTATTTTAGTAGTATATTTTAAGCATTGTAACTTAAATTATTATGCTAAAATTATTTTCATATTTATTAGATCTCTCTTTTTAATTAAAAGCTTACTAGCCTACTTAGATCTATCATATACTCATTTTATTTAAGTATTTTGTGATCATTAACTTTAATTGAAAGAATCTTTTGGTTAAAATAAAACAAATTATTCCTTGTTGAAATTTATTTTATTGTGTAAAAGAGTATTGTGAATTTATTTTGAAATCAGTTTTATATTAGTCTACAAATTATAATAACATAAACATCTTAGTAAGATCACTTTAAGATATTTATTTTATTATTTCTTATCAATATTAAGTGAGCATTTTATCTTGCCAAAATTTTTAAGTAATAAGTGATCATTTATAAGTTGTGAGATCATTTTTTGAATTGGATAGCTTGGTATATTTGTGAGAGATTTATTTTATCAAAATTTATTATTTTTTATTTTTTTTGTGCTGTAAAATTTATATTGGGGTTGTACTCGCCCCTTTATAGGAGAGTAAATATTATTGTAGAGGTTGTACTGACCCCATTATAGAAGAGTACTATTTGTAAGCTATTTTTGCATTTAGTGGATTCCTAGCCAAGGTTGGCTAGGTGTGGACGTAGGCCAGTTTTGGGGTTTAGCCGAACCACGTAAAAATTGTGTGTCTATTGTCTCTCTTTACTTTACTCTACTTTTATTTTTTCTGCATTAAGAATTGTATCTTGTCATTATAAAATAAAAAATTAATTTTCTACTAAAAAAAATTTAAGATTCACCTTTAAAATTTTAATATCATAACCTTGGGTGCTTTAGTGACTCACATAGTGAAGCTTTACATTTTTGAAAGAGGGAAAATTATTTATATGAGTTAAAATTTCATTAGAATGCTAGGACTTAGATTCTAGCAACACAAGATTATGGAAATGCCTAAGGGGTGAGGACTTATACTCATAGCAAAAAAAAAAAAATGAGCCACCTTGACACCTAAATCTATAGTGCTCTAGCACAAGCCAAGAGCTCGACCTAACTTTACTAAATGAAAATGACATATAGTGGTTCACCTCCATAAGAGAGAATGAACACATCCCAATTCTCTTGGACTTACAACCGCCTAGAGTGGCTTGCTAGCTAACACCTCCTATGCTTTAAAACCACGTAGGCTAGTCTTATGTAGATGTAAGATAATTAGGTTGTTACTTACATAGGAAGGAAGCTAGAATCTTAATCTTACTCTTTAAGAGGCTAGATCATGATTGGCATGAAAAACATGACTTAGATTATTGCAAAATTTATAAATATTTAAACCATTTTTGACACATGGACCAAGGCTTGGGATAATTATGCCTAAATACATGATGAAATTGAGTTATGGGATAAATCAGTGAGAAGAGGTTTTCTCCACTATAAAGGATTGCTATCACGGGTCAAGCCAATCCTCTATCATGGAAGAGTGGAGATTCTATCTATTTAAAAGAAAAATAATATGACATGCATGCTATTATAACATACAATCATTCAGCTAATGGGTTGCAAAATATTTTATTATCTTGATTAAAAACCTAGCCTTTAAAATGAGGTTGTGAGTTATATTAAGGTTTAATTATGAGTTCCTTAGTGGGGATAAAAAAATTTAATTTTTATCCTGAAATGCCTATCGCATCTAGGCCACACATCAAATGATCACACTTTAAGAAACTTATGAAAGCATGATAATTTCTATTGCACAAACTAAACACAACAATCAAACATTTGAAGTTCTTAAGTGAATAAGAGGTCAATGCAGACGGGTACTATCGTACAACCCAAAAAAAAGAAAAAGTTGGGTAACTGAGTTACAACCTAGATTATAATTAAATTTTACAAATGAAATGAATCCTATGGGGGGCTTCAATTCCTGTTCTTCTTTCCTTCTTTGGATTAGTTTGCTCTAGGATTCACAGGCCCTCTTAGGTCTTTGCTTGCTAGCCACTGCTAATCCTAAATCCTATAGCACTAATCTTAATCCTATTATAAAAATTATTTTATCATGAAAAATAAAGTCTAATTACACTTGCAAAATAGACATTAGCTAAACAAACATACAAGCCAAGCAATTATATTTTACATATTTGTACTTAGCACTTGCACTTGAGTAACCAAGCCCACTTGTCCTAATTGAATTATGCTTAGGGGCATAAGCAACACCTGCAAGCCAGAACATTTATGTTTATTTAGTATAATCCCCAGCATAAGACATCATTAGGCTACTAACGATCTAACATCAAGTCTAAGCACAAATAAACTTAACATCTAGTCTAAAACATTACTTCAAAAAGTAAAACACATCACCATAACATACACTAGCCAAACTTAATACTAGAATTAGTTACTTAGCATTCTAATGTGTGTGGTATGTATTGGTTATGCTTTGAAAGTATGGTTGTCCAAAGTTTTAGAATTATTTAAAATGACCATTAGGGATGGTTTCACTTCAAGTATTCTAGTATATTGATTAATTTTAACTTGCATGTTTCTCATTTTATTCAATACTTACTTAGCATCCAACTATTATAAAGGAAAGAACGAGGCTGAGCCCTTTTCATTCCTACCATAAGTTATTTTCTAAAGGCAAATTATTATAGCTTTGGTTTTCTTAGTGAACCACTTATGAAATTTTATTAAGCCTAAGTTTAGATTTGTTTCAAGGAATCTTATTCAAACATGAAAGGTATCTTAAGATTAATAAAATTTAGTCACCATCACATGAGTGATATTCCACTACTTCCTTTAATTATCAATGAAATTCACATTCTTTCATCTTTAATCTTATTAATATTTTATTTAACACATATACATGCAATGTAATCATATTTTTGCACACTTAATGATTTTTAATGCATGAATTTGATAGAATAGAAAGATTTCATTCATAACTAAGCATATGCAAACATGTATTAGAAATTTAAGCAAGTATGTGCCATTGTTATACCAGGGAAGTGAGATTATCTAAGACCTCCTTAGCTCTACTTAAAGCCTTGTATTCCTAGGATGTCCATATTATATACTTGTTAATTCAAATACATGTAAACATATACAAAAGCATAGAAACATAACCATACAAAGGTTATACAAAATCTTTTATTTATGTAAAATATAATGACATGAAGAGAAAAGTTTTATCCTATATTCTAGTACATGTATACACATAAATGAAATTAAGCAAGTACATGCCATTGTTAAACTACAAAAGTGAGATTATCTAAAAACTCCTTGGGGCTATTTAAAGCCTCACGTTCATAGGATGTACAGACTATATACTTGCAAATTCAAATACATTTAAACATACACATAAAACTTAAAGATAAAATAATCTATTACTATCCTTAAGTTACAACTAAGTAGAGACATCATTATGTACGTACAAAAAACACTAATTTAAATTTCATACTATTTGATTCATCATTAATTTATATTTTTAAAAATTTGAGACTCATTAGTGATAATACCTACAACATATAATAACATTTATCCAACTCATGCAATTTAAATGTAATCATATTCTTTTAATTTTCTTTTTGAAAGCATGAACACATGAAATAAATGACATGCACATTTATTATAATTGAAAGGATGTAATTAAATGTCACCACATAACATACTCAATTTCATTAAATCTTAAGGACAATCAAGCCAAATAAATATTCCTTAACAGTAACCAAAGGTTTTGTAAGATTTAATTTTAATGTTTAAGTTATTAAAACCTAAAGAGAAGAAATGATACCTAAGATTCACCCCATCCCATGTTGGTTATTTGACATGTTTATGGAAAGAATAAAATATGTTTTATGAGTTGAATAGGTTCAAGCCATTAATCGCATCAATTTGATTACCCTTCCCCAAGCTTTTTTATTTAGTTAAACACTTGATCATGAACCTTAAATGATATACTTTAAGAAAATAAAATCATCAATACAACTAAAGAAGTCTAATGAAATTAGGCTCATGCCTAAGAGTTAATTAAATTAAAAGAGAAAATTATTTAAGTTTTCTTATGATTTCTCCACACTAATGAGATAATCATAGTTTCTTTAATGACTTTATGTTATTAAACACATAAAGGGATTAATGGGTTGCTCTTGAGTATCTAAATCAATTTCAATTTTATTTTATCCTTGATTTTTCTTAATTATTCTTTAATTATTAAACACACTAATCAAACCTTCTTAAGGAACTACACTTTGGAAAAATAATTATGAAAGGGGGTCCTAATTATTTTCCTCATCATATCCATTATTTATGCTTATTAATTAACACCAATTTCTTAATTTATACTATTCATTAATTTTAATAATTATTTATTTAATTAAAGAGGGTAATTAGGGTTAAAATTCTAAAATCTTTAAATCACATGGCAAATAATTTCAAAATAAATTATTGGAGGTAGAGGACATCCTATAGAATCATCCCACCAAATTTGAAATTAATTAGCTAACTAATTTGGCATTAAATAAAGTAATTAACTTGAGCATCAAAACTTAATTAAGTACTATTCATTAGGCATTAATTTGGGATTCAATTTTTATTAAATTCTCCTCTGTCTATGTTTTCCAAAATAGGTTTATCTGTATTTTTTTTTCTACAATTAGTTATGATTTTTTTTGAAGTTTTATCTATTTAATTATATTTTAAACTTAATTAATACTTTTAAACTATTGGCACCACCTGGATGCTGACACGGTAATGCTTTCCACGTGGTACTATGGCATTGGCTACTTAAATCGTCGGGTGTGGCAGCTGACTCAGCGATGACGGATGCGATTTCATCTCAGCCACCCCATTTCAGATCGGATGGTCAAGATTAATCCCATGATTTTGAAAAGATTAAATCAAAATTTTTTAAGTGATTAATCATGGTTGTCCATTTTAATCATGTAGAACAGACGACCAGTGATCCGTCATCCCACAAGCACCAGAATATGAATATGGTCTACCTTCCACCACCATATCTAAGCTCACCAGAGCTCATTCAATGATGTGAAAAACTCTAAAATGATCAAGGGGAAAATCTAAGAAAATTCTATTGATGGAAATCACATAAAAATAAAATTTACTTTACAAAACACTAACACCTAGAGGGTGAATCTACAGTTGCTAGATTATTTCCTCGTTAGAGTTAAAGACTGGTGGTCCATTGATAGAGGTAGATTAATCTTAAAAAGATGAAGCCATATTGAAAAGATCTTAAGTTTCCACCCCGCCAAATATTATGTGGACCAAATGCCATTATTAAGCTCACCGGAGTTGCTAGAGGGTGAATCTACACCAGCACCTAGAGGGTGATCTACAGTTGCTAGATTGTTTCCTCATCAATGCTAAAGACTAATGGTCCACTGATATATGTAGAATTATCTTGAAAAGATGAAGCCATATTAAGAAGATCTCAACTTGCCTCCCTGCCAATTATTATGTGGACCATATGCCACAGTAAAGCTCATCAGAGTTGATCTAGGGACGTCTTCTGGTGATCGAATCACTCAGGAAATGATTTATTTTGACCCATCAGAGTGAGGTAAAGGTGTGGGAAGAGTTAATTTGAGATTAGGGTAGGTTTGATGAGTTTGGTCGGATGGAGCTCTTGGGCTCGATTGAGAGTTGGTATTGTTGGTGGTAGGGTGCATTAGAAGCTCGGGAAAGGTAATAGAGCTATGTGGAATGCTCTTGGGAAGCTCTATGGTGAGTTTGAATGAATAGAGAGGAGTATACTCTCCTCTCCAACTAAACCAAGGGTTAGGATTGGTTCAGCCTTTGGCAATCATCCGGGTGGAGGCGGCATGGGATTGCTGAGGTAGATGAGTATGAGTGGCTGCGGGAATGTTGTGGGCTACCATGATGTGTACACTCCTCTTTAGGTTGACTAATGGTTGCCCATGGTTGAACTCACCCTCTTTTGACCAAAGGATATAACCAATAGCCTTTGGTTAGGTTGGGTTAGTGGTCCTTTGTTCAATATGAACCAAAGGTGGTTATCATGGGATGGGAAGTTAGAGAAGCCACCTAAATGAAAATTTTTTCCCAATTAGAGGGCTTGGTTCAATGGGTTTGACCCAAACTAGGTTGACCATGGGTTGGGCCCACTTTGGCAGGCCCATGGTGACCTAAGGACAAGTAATGCCAAGTTTGGTTGTGTTTGAATCAATTTGACCCATGTAGGTCAAATGGGTCATGTTAAGTTAAGTTGACCATTTTGACCAAATTGGGTCAAAGTGAGAATTTAGACAAGTTTAATTGGTCAATTGGATTCACTGAGTGTAACTATTTTGATTCCATTTTTTGTTAGATTTGGATTTGGTTCATATGGTTCAATTTGGGTCAAATGGGTCATGTTAACTAATTTGACCAAATTGGACAAATTGGCTTAGGTATGGGTTAGGTTTAGGTTCAATTGATCATTGGTGATTGATTTAAAGAGTTGGTTTGAATTGATTTTAATTAAGGAATAATTTGGTTCAATTTGACCTTTTAGGTTAAATTGGGCTAAGTAGGTCAATTGGGTTGGGTTGACCCAATGGGGCTCAATTGAAGGTTGGATCATGTTAAATATTTAATTTATGACTAATTGGAAGCATTAGTTTCAATCAATTTTGTCTAGGATTTGATTTGGTTCAATTTGACCTTTTGGGTGAAATTGGGTCAACTTGGGTCAAAGGGACAAATTGGCTTGATTAGGTTCAATTGATTGTATTAGAGTGTTTAGTAGTGACCTACAACCATAAATGAATATATTGGACAACTTGGTTTGATATAATGAGAGTTTGATTATAGTTTAGCTTAATTAGGCCTTTTAGGTCACTTTCGATCAAGTGGCTTGGTCAAGTCAACTTGGACCAATTGGAGTTATATATGGTTGGGATGTGTTCAATGATAAATTTGAAGTTGATTGGTGGCTCTGATTGCAATTTATTTGGGGTTGATTAGGTTTTAGCTCATTTGAGCCTTTTAGGTTAAATGGGCTAACTTGGGTTGATCAAATTCACTTGGTTCAATTAGTTTGATTGCAACTATTGGAGTAGCTTGAACTAATCTATTGAATAATTAGAGTGATTTAGAAAATCAATTGGGTTTAGTTTGCTTGAATATGTTTGAAAGTAGTTATAGGATTGCGTTGGATTAACTCAGGTTAAGGTCCAAGTTAATTTGGCTTGGAGTTTGGATTGGAAACCAAATTTAATTAGGATTAATTGAATAGGTTTGAGTTTGTTCAGCTCCGATCATATGAGCTTAAGTTTGGATGAGTTGATGGGCATGAGTCTCGATTTCAGCCTTAAGGTTGGTGAAACCTATTTGCCCTAAGGAAAATTTATGCTTAGGGTTATGCCCTATAAGTCTCTAGGCTTAGGATAAGTGTTCCCTTAATCACTAAAAGTATCCTAGTAGTAAGGGAGTCTAAGGGTCTAGAAGGCTCCTAGCTCTAAGATGGGAGGGATCATTTCTAACACCAAAAATTAGGTCAATCATCTCCTTTAGTGATCTTCATTGAGATACATAAAGGACCTCTAGACCATCTCCTGGTAGGGTTAACTCCTGCTAATACTAAACCTTAAATATCACAAGCCAATTGTAAGCTCAAATTTATATTTTTAAATTCAAAAATAAATCATAACCCCTATAAAATAAATGTTAAGAAATATAAATAACACACAACAGTTATATTTTATAAACATAAGGGCTTAGCATTAGTTGCTTGCTAAGCCCACCTATCTTATGGGCTATGTTAAGGGATTACTCAGCACCTGTAAGTAAACAATAATTTTATAAATTTCATTTATGATGGCAGTCCTTTTAACATAGCCCCCTGTAAAAGATAATGTTAATTCTAGAAATAACGCCCTACCATCCAGACTAACTGCAATCAATCCTAGCCATCTAGTCTAAAATAATAAATCACAAAATAATAAAAGAAATTCTCATCACAACATCAAAAAATAATAATTACAAAAATCACAGAATAACCTAACCTAAGTTTAGGGCAATGACTTATAACTCTAGTGTGTGAAGAAAGAGGGTTTGTGTGGTAAGACATTACTAGGCTTTTAGGATACAATTTTTAGTTTTGAGTATTTATTTATTTACTTTTGGATGATTTCAATTCAAATGATTTAATAATTAATTGATTTTTGTTTTCATTTTAGGTATATTTTAATATGTTAAAATTGAATTATATTTTTAAGAATGAAGAATACAATAGGTTCCATTTTAGGTGGAGCCCGTTCCATTCAACATCATAAGTCTTAATAAGATGATATTTTTATTCTAAGGTAAAGATTCATCCTAAAACTCTAACTAAAATGCTAAGTATTTTAATTGAACTTTTCTTTAAATTTAGAAGGATTGTATTAGTTTAGTTTATTTCATTTTATTTTAAGTGTCTTTATTCTGTTTCATTTAATGTTTAATGTTTTGATCTTTTTATCAATAATGTTGTGATTTGAGGTTTTAATTCATTTGTTATTATGATTCAATTTGATTTTCTCTTTGATTTAATTCACTTGTTATTATAATTTTAATTTCATTCTAGTGTCTTTGGCTTGATATCGATCTTTATCTTTTATTCTCTTAATTTGATTCATTTTTATTTTCCTTTATTGATTATGATGATTTATACCATTTTAAGTTATTTACTTTACTTTACTTTAAATTTATTTTATTATACTTGTATAACTTGATTGATTAAGTTTTAAATGTTCATATTCTTTGATTTGATATTCATTTTATTTTATTTTATTTTATTAAGTTTGATTTAGGGCATAGTTTCATTTTATTTTAATTTCACTTATTTAATTTTCAAATGTATATGGTTTACTCATTATATTTAGGTGTAAGTATTTCAAAAATTCAATTCAAGTTAATTTCATTTATTTATTTTCATTAAAGTTCATTAACCTAAGTAAATTTATATTCAATTTATTATTCTTTAATTCTATAACTCATTCACACTAATGATTCTTTATTGTTTTAATTTATTCATTTCATGAAATTCTTTAAGGTTTGTTAATGAATTTAGACTTTATATATTTCATATATTATGGAATGGTTTAAATTACTTTAATTAATTTTAAAGGAATAATCATTATGTCATTGGGAAAGAACACCTAGTCTAATGTAATTTTTTTTATGAGTTAAGGAATTTAGAGAAAGGTTATTCCTTTGTATATTAAATTTTTCTTATGTTACTTTATTATTTTTAGTTTAATTCAACCTTGCTTAAGGTTTTAATTATAGTTAACCATTCATATTTGCATTTATACCATTTCATTTCTTAATCCAAATGGTTTAAATAAATATATCTATTGATAACTTATGAATTTCAGAGATCAATGAACTTTATATTTCAATTTATATGTGGAATTATTATTGTTAAATATGATTAAGTTTCATATATTTCTGTCATAATGATCTTTAACTTAGGATTATTTAGATTATATTGCTTTTAGTTGGCTTAGGTATTTTATTTAAGTGTTCTCATATCAATTATAATGTCTTAATTTGATATTATAGATTTTAAAAATTTTGTAATTTTTTTGATTTAATATTTCCCTTAAATTGACTAGAGACTTGTAAATTTAAATACTCCCAATCCAGAGGTCAAATGAATTTGAAATTTTTATGGAAAGTGGGATATCTTTCCTGTTTGATTTCCCTAAAGTTTTACTTTGATCAGACATGTATTTAAGGTTAAATTAAGGTTTTAGTCATGTCATTAAAACTTAAATTAGACCAAATTTATGGGAAGTTATTTAAGTTTTTTATTTTTCCTTGATTCCCCTCTAGAATATGCATCCAAAGAGGGTTATTCATAATTTTTATGGTTCTAGTTGATTTACTGTGATTTATTTAAGTTCAAGTTAATTAATTGGTTAATTAATTCAATTAATGGCCTAATTAAGACATTTTTTGATTTATTATGTTCCCATGTTTTAATAGTTTATTTATGATTATTAGGGTATATTATGGTGTTTTGAATTAATTTGAAGAATTTCCATCATTTATTTAATTTGTCATTATTCTATTTCATGAAAATGAAGGTTTAGGGTTTGAAATTTTTAATATTTAGATTTATTGATCAATAAATTATGAAAAATTTACCTAATGTGTGTCTTGTAATCAATTTCAATTCCCTAAAGTTTCATTTCAATTTGAATCTTGGTTTGGGATTAATCAGGGTTTGATGGTTTTCATTCAAATTCAAATTAGGGCCAGAATACGCAAAAAAAATTTAAGGATTTAATTTTTATGGACAAAATGAATCCATTGAGCCCAAGTTTGCATTTTTTTTTAAATTTATATTTAATTTCCTATAATTTTTTTGAAAATTTAAGCATTTTTCTTAATTTTTAATTTTGAAAATATGAATTTTCAATTTTGGTGCATTAGATCCATGTGCATCCATTGTGGCATCGCATTCCAGGCGACACTGCATCATTGTGCCACGTGGGGTCCATGTGGATCCACATTCAAAAGGCGGCGCTTGTGGGTTAATTAAAAATTATATGATCAAAGATCGGATGATCATGATTCAATCCCTGATTTCTCTTATCATACTTAATCAAAGATCTAGCTAAATCTCACCCATCCATTTCTTTTGGATGACAGAGATTACGTCTCCTTTGGCGACGGTAGAGGCTAGGAGCTATCCATCATCTTCATGTGATTTTTGGCTATCCAATGAAGCCAAATCCATTAGCAGATGAAAAATATGGAAATCTAAATAGTTTGATCTCACTTGAGATCAAATTCCCTTTGAAAAGTACCAAACCCGAAAGCTTAAGGAAGGTCGTTAATGGCATACCTCAATCCTGATGATCTCTGAAGGTGGGGTTGACTCCATTACTTGTAGAATGGTGTGGGAAGCTTGTGTGTGGAAGGAATCGAGTTACCTCCCTCCAGATTGCCTCCTAAACCAACCTTGGCTTGAATTCCATTAGCTTTGGTCAGTCTCTGGCCTCACAGCACCGAGGCGTTAGGGGCAAGATGGGTTTCAACTTTATGTGAGGTAAGGAATGTGGTGGGATGGTCTAGTTCACTTGGGAATTGATCTAGGTGAAGATACTATTAAAGCCAAGCCTCTTAAGCATGGTTTTCCTCTCCTCTTGGTCATCTGCTTGGAAATTAGTTACATAACCATCCAACACCTGTCTAAGCTGAAGAGGTGGAAATTAGTTATAAGCCTCTTAAAATTTCCCAACAAAATGGCACAACACTGCGAAACTTTGATACCAGCATCGAGGCACTGCCATCTATCCTCAATTTCTTAAATCAAGAAAGCCACCATCCTAGCCCCAACAAAAATAACCACATGGGAGAAGTAGGGGGGACCGTTATAGAGCATAAAACTATCCCCCAATAGAGGGAAATTCATTATAAAAGGAGAGAGCATCCCCTCCCTTGCTTCTTCTTTCTTTCTCCCTCATTCTCACTCTAACCCCCTTCACTATTCTTGCTCTCAATTGTCTGCACTCTCAATAGCACGCATCCTGCTACTATGAAAGTGATCTCTTCATGCAAGAAATAGGATCAAGACTTACTCTCATTGATTTCA
Source organism: Cymbidium sinense (assembly GCA_021442155.1). NCBI lineage: Eukaryota > Viridiplantae > Streptophyta > Magnoliopsida > Asparagales > Orchidaceae > Cymbidium > Cymbidium sinense. Next base: position 55,422,304 of record CM038230.1, on the reverse strand, counting down.
AGTTTTAAAAAAAAATTTGAGAATACTTTCTTTGCATGATTTTCTTTCTAAAAATATAATTTATCCAAATTTTCACCATTAATCTTCAATCTGATGACAATTAAAAGAGTGTATTTATGTCGACCTTAGATTTAGAGAAAAAGAAGCTCAATAAAACTTAAAATATTACATAATCTTAAATGTTGAATGTCTAAGTCCTCCACCGTTAAATGAGATTCTAGAGTGAGAAGAATACACTCCCTCCGTTGACCATGGATCCAAAATAAGGGAGAAGAGTGCATTTGTACTAAAATATGTATAAATTTAGCTCTACTCAGGCATTATGCTGCTAAATTTTCATTAAAACCTATTAAAATATTCAATAATTTAGTTCAATACAAACATTTTTGTCCTACAATGTCCTGACGCCAAGGCCCAATACTGAGGCTCCAAGCTCTCGGGAATGAAATTTTCAACACTCTGTCAAGAGCACCGAGGCATCGCAGCACCAAGCTCTCAGGCTTAGAGCAATTCTACTAGCATCAAGGCATTGTCATTCAACGCTATAGCACTAAGTCTCTGGGTCCCTTTATGTCCAATGTGGTTTCACAATGCCATCTTTTTGGTGCCTAGGTGCTATATCTTCCACCATTGAACTTGGTTTTGGTGTGAAATGAATCCCTCGCCCATCGATCTTGGATCCAGAAAAAGGGAGAAGACTGATTTGCACTAAAATTATGAAAACTAACATTGGTAAAGTGTTATACTACCAAAATTTTGAGTTTTAAATATCGATAAAATAATGCTATGGCACTGTAGGCCCAACATGAAGGCGGTATATCCTGAAGAAAATTAAGGCCACCACAATACGACGCTGAGTCGTTGTACTCTCAAAATTGAATCTAAGTGATAATATTAAGGTTTTTTTATATGATGATTCAAGTTAAAACCTTAGTGTTGTGATGCTATAATTATAGCACCAAGGTGCTAACTCCTCAAAAAATTAAACTTTGTCAAGCACCTCATAGCACCATGACATGGGTATCCTAGTTTCGAGGTGCTATGTTTCTATAGCCAAAATAATAATATTAGGACATTCATGGAATAATCCAAATCATACCTCATAGATCCATGGTACTACAAATATAGGGTCGAGGCATTAAGTTCTCATATTTTTGAATTAATTATTTTAGCTTAACAACACCGAGGCATTAGTTTACTAGTACTGAGGTGCTTATCCGAATTGTTGAGCAAAAAATTTTCATTTTAGAAAATTTTAAATCCTAGAGCATTATATAATAATAAACATAAAATAATAGAAATAAAGGAGACACGTCTTTATTAAATGAGAAATTTATTATAAATTAAATTATTACAATCAAAACACAAAAAAATATAAAATAAAAAAAGGCGATGTGAGGGGAGGGGGGGCAATAAGTCGTAATCATTTTCCTCCTCCTCTGTGTTTAGCTTCAATAAAGTAGCGACATAAAGGGGATATAAAAGCACTGTAGAAAATGAAGCTTGACCTAGATCCCCAAAAAAATAATTTTCAAACATATGGACTAGTGCCATATTAAACTGGGCCATATAAGAAAATTATTTTTGATGTTGATCCATATGATAATAAAAACAAAATTTTAAAACCTTGCCTACAGCTACTGTCACAAAACTCATTTCTTAAATTTGAGACATGCTTGTTTAAGGATTGAAAAGATCATGGTCAAGGTCGTGGGGCACATGAGATCTCCCCTACTTTGAACCTCAAGCTAAAGCCCTCAATAAGCCTTTTTGTCAGAGGAGCCTTTTGAATAAGAATTTCTTTATTGGGCCCTAATGTACCTGCCATAGTTCACAAACCATATATAAGAGAGATGACCATACCCTACTGTAATACTAACCCTAAGCACATTTTAAATATAATTATAAATAACCTTCCATATATAAATTGTAAAATTTAAAATGACCCTATCCTTAGTTACCTCACTAAAATTACCACTAGGAACTAGCTTGGCAGAAATAAATTACTACCAAGCTTTAGATTTTGTCATTCAGATCATGGCAAGAAAATTAATAATTCTTTCCTCGTACCATTTTCATTTAATGTTGACATTTCTACCTGTGAGAAAATCAAAGAATTTTATCAAAATATAGGTGCTCATTATAATAGAAAAGATATTGATTGTAAGCCACATTTGGCAATTCAAAATATACATTTATGGTGGTGCAATCAAAACTTAGTAGTTTCCCTTGAATGAAAATTTTATTATTTTGGTACTCCTCATTGGTGAAGAACTCTCACACCATGGGGATGACACAGGAGCTGCTTTCATTGGCCAGCTTAGCCCAGCTATATTCATTGATCAAACCTTCTACTCTCCCACTTGTGTTGTAGAAGGTAATTTTTGGGATGAGATGCTTGTGTGTGAGGGCATGTTGATACCTCTCCTCAGCTAGATTTGCTTGAAGTCACCCTCATCTTTTCGATGAGCTTTTTAAGTGGCATGATTACTTTATTAGAAGGAGGGAAAGTTGAGAGAATCAGGGAATGCTCTAAGAAATAAAAAATATAAAATAAAAAATGAGTTGCCCCTAGAGGTCTATTTATAAACTCAGCCCACTACAATGCTACAATTTTAGCACCGAGCTGCTAATCTCTCAGGTTTTGAAATAGTAATATAGCCCTCACATGTAGCATTGGTCATGTGGTTCATTCAGTTATTATGTTGGTCAAAAATAAATATTCATTATCATTAATTTTGTAAACAAAAAGATGTCATGAATTGATGTAGTACCATAATGTTAGTCAAAAAGTTTGTTCTTTTTAATTAAGGCACCTGTATGTCAACCAACTTTTCTAAACTAGCCTTTGACTAGCATCGTAGTGGCATATGATCAGCATCTAAGTGCTGATCAGTTGTTCAACACGTATGTACTCTAGAATGCTATAGTACTAAGTACTTAATGCCACGGTGCCAATTTGACAATGCCATAATGCTATCAAGTGCCACGGTGCTATGATCCTAATGCCGAGGCGCTACCCTAATAAACATATTTTTTAATATTGTGGCATTAAATAATAGTAGACCTAAATTATCTGCATGTGCCCCAATATAATAACAATTGCCTAAATTCCATGTCCGAAGATACTTCATGGGTTAATATAAAATGAATTTGAATTGCATGCATATAAGATAATTTTCCAATTTTGATAAAAAATTATAAAAATAGCCGCATGTGGCCTGACACTTGTAGAAAAATCCAAATTAAAATATTTAATGATGATGTGGGGGTTATTAATCTTGGTTAAGTATTATGACTCGATCTAAGTCAACAAAACCTAATTACCCATTGATAGCCATGTTGATTGTAAAATTCATCTGGAGGGGATATGTTCAAATTGGATAAAATTTATCATTCAAAATAACTTAAAGTAAACAATCAATCATTCACCCATCCATCATTATTCATTAAGGATGATAAGCTGAGAAAATCTTTGCTCACAAATAGCTAATATCAAATTAAATATAACTATAATCATACTTAAATAATCTCATGCTAATAAGAATGTGACCTGTGTCTTCTGTCTACATGGTCATGTCGTCAAATGACACCACATGAAATATAGATACAACTAGAATCATTTGACCGAATGACTTGGCTTTTATATTATTCCACTATATTTCATTCAAGGCAATAACCCATATGTTCCCTAATGGCTTTGCTTATTGAGCCATGAATTATATAATATATTTAATATGCAAAAAGCCTTCTATTAGCTAAGGTCGCCTTAAATTTATTATCTTAGATGAATATCATCCCATGTCTACAAGAACACCTTAGATGATGCAACCCAGTTGTTGATAAGGATTCTTTTGTCAGAAGCTAGTTCCCCTGAATAAGTAGATTAAGGATCACGGTAGCCTAGAATGATGAAACCATGGGATCTTGATCGGGCGTGTCATCATTCCACCTAATATATACTTTAAGTTAGATGACAGTCATTTATGCCATACCAAACACACCTTTAAATACTAATTCATATCAGATAGATATGTTTATTTTCTAATCTTAATCGAGAGTGCTCTTATACTATGGTAAGAGTGGTAATTAACTCTGAAGGCTTGCATTCATAAGAAGTTGAACCTATATCTAAATAAACCTTAATGTAATTTTAGAGGAAATCTAGTTGAATATATACCAATCTACCTCATGAAAAAATATACTCTTATCTAACTCAATAAAGATGGAGGAGAGCATCCTCAAAGGTATTTTTTCTAAGTGATCAGTCCTTGCCCAAAAATAATAGGCCTATAGAGTTGAGATTACATCTATCTTAATCCATTGCCATGCAAGTTGATAGAAATGGGTTGTGCATCCATCATGTCCTGTTGCCTTGGATCCACTAAGAGAATCAAGACTCTTCTTAATTTCATCTTCCATAGGGATATATGTAATGTCAAGTTGAGTTACCTCTTGAAACAAATTTAAATTAACCTCTTTCTCTTATAACACTATTTTATAATAGTTAATTCCATTCTCTATGATGTCTTCCTTATTATGTAACCATCTATGTTGTTATTTGATTTTTTTGATGGCTTTATGTTCCCTTTTCTTTTTGATGCAAGCATGATAAAATTTTGTATTTCTATATTCCTCTTTGAGATTGACTATGGTATCATTCTACGATAAGAAGTCCTCTTCCATGGTGATCAGGTTGTTAAGGGTTGCTTAGGCTTGATTTAAGTCAACTTCAACTTCCTAGGATGATTCATTAAAGCACATATTTTCAAGCAAACTAACCTTTTGTTCATTTGCCTAAACTTTTAGGTGAATGTCACCAAATACACTCCGATTCCATTTTTGAAGCTTAAGGTTAAATCCTCATGTAGTTTCCAAAGTCTGGTCTAAGGATCGAATATTCTTGATTTCTATGAATCTTGGAGAAAATTGATAAATAAATCATGTTTTGTCCACATGTTCCAAAATCTGAAGAACTTTTTAGAAGGTTTAGGTAGGAAGTCCACAAATAAAATGAGGGGAGCATGGTTGGAGCATGTTCTATTCAGGTGACTTATTATTGAATGGTGAAAGCTGCTAAACCAATTTGCATTAAATAAGATTCATTCTAGCTATTCATAAACTCAGCCTTTATTCCAAGTCTATGGGGAGCTAGTTAAACTAGGACCACTTAGATGTACCTCTTCTATATAATTAGCAAATTCCTTCATTACTATTCCATTGGGTTTTCTCATGTCGAAATCACCTCCCACAAGCCAACTATGTTGTTAATTAAGACTGATGGAAATTATTTTAGACCATAGGTTCTTTCTTGATTCTCTAGAGCAGGAAGCATATACAATGGCTACTTGAAAGCTATAATTACTATAATTGATTTGAATATGAATGATTTGAGGGTCGTTGATAATGAGATCTAGCCAAAAATGACTTTTTTATATAAACAAGATATTGTTGTTGAAATTGTGAATGATGTTATAGTTCTTGATCTTCTTATTAATTTCTCTATATTACGGGATTGGATTAAAGGTTCTAAGATTACTAATGCATCACCATTCTGCCTCTTTATTAAAATTTTGAGTCTATTAGAGGCATTAATATTAGCAATGCCTCTAATGATCCAAATCATAAAGTTACTCATGTTTGGAGCACTTCGAACCCCTAGAACTCTTGTAGTAATCCTATCATCCCAATTGGCTAGTATTTCATCTGTAGAAATCTTTCTTATAGAAGATGTTGCATTTGGGTTTATGTTCATTAGCTCTTTCATTCTTTTATGCTTGTTCCTTTTAGATTTACGTATTAGATAGTCCTCCTTTATGTCTTGCATAGTTTGGCCTAGTTTCTCATTATGAAAGGTATGATGTTGAAGAATAAGGGAGAGCACATCATTGGGCTAGGTTGTTAAGGCTGAAAATTGAATTCTTCTATATTAGCAAGTTGTATAGCTTCTACTTATTCAAAATCTAGTGGTGAGTGAGTAAGAGGTTCTTTCCCATGCCATTTATTCAGATGATTTGTTTTGGGTATATAGTTTTTTGCTTCAATATTTATGGTTTCTTGATTTTAGAATAGTGTATTAGTGTTTTCTAAATTTCTTTCGGCAGTTAGCATCTAGGATTGCTTTGGATCTATGTTATGTTAAGGATATGTTGTGTTGTTATCCATCTCATTTTGACAAGGAAGAATTGAGGGCTCATTTACATTTCCATCATCATTCTTGTTGGTTTTGGTGTTCCTTCCTCTTAGTTTAAGATTTGCAATGAAATAGTTTTCAAGCTGATGGCCAAACATTCTGCATTTAGGAAAATAGTGTGGCTTTTATAGTATAATTACCTATTGTTAGTAATCATGGGTTGGTATACTAGTCCAAACTTTTTTAGCATGTGTTGTTGTTATGTTCATTTCCACAAGAAATCGAGTAACAGATGGTCTAGTAAGGTTGAAGGTGGACAAATCAATTTAAGGGGTTTGCCAAAGTTTATAGGTAGAGAGTATAAAGTCTGTTTGTTGAAGAGATGGAGCTTTAAGTTTGGAAGCTTGATCCAAATGGGGACTATGGGTGGTTTTATATTGTAATCAAAAGTAGGGTCCATTTGAGTATTTTCATTAGCACATTGTAAATGTGATAAAGTTTTTTGGTGAAGAGCCTTGCATAATCCTCCTCTCAACTAATTATAATAGCAATGTTCCTACCATTAAGTAGCTTGACATTCCATTCTCCAAGAAGCTTTAGTTCATCAAGTCATGATAGACTTATATTCTCAAGCAAGAAGTGGCCAATAATTCCCAAATTTTTGTGAATAGATTAAGAAGATCTTTTGACATATGTTAGAAGTACTATTTATACTTAAGGTCTGAAGCATTCTATTAGAGTAAGTCTAAACCTTTTAAGCATTTCTACTATCTTGAGCTATCAAAATCTAAATCCTAACTTTCTAATAAAATATTAAACTCAAAATTTAAATAACTTCATTTTTAAAATTATAAAGCCCAATACTAGAATATATTGAAATTCTTATTAGGCTTCCAAGTATCTTTTTAATTTTGTACTTATTCCTAATTACCTCTGAAAAGAACTTCCTTTTATATGAATCCCACATGATTTTCAAAATAACCACTCCTTGAATATAAATTTTGAAGTCCATAGAGATGAAAGTTAATTTATTTAATCAAGAATACTTTTAAAAGGAATTATCTTTCTTCTAAGTTATAATTAACTATAGGGGCTTGCCCTTATACAGAACTATGAACCCTACACTAAAATAAATCATGTTCTTTTCATCCAAGTACTTTAGAAGAAAAACCTCTAGTACATTGCAGACCCATCAGCCTCATGGATCTTCATTAAGTAATCAAATCCATCATAGGGTAATATTTCTTTCTCTTCTGATCATATTTTTAGCCCTCAATGACATATTTGATTACCAGAATAAGTAGCCCAAGATCTACATGATGTTAGAAATAAAAACATTGTAGATTTTTTGGTGACTTTGCTAGAGAATAGTTTCTCTCACCATCTTTGGAGATTGACTTTTATCTTTATACATTAGTAATGTACTTGTTCCATTCATGGGTAATGGATGCCCTCCTTTTCATATATTTCCTCTCCATTTCATCCTTGGTAGAGCCTACCCAAATGAGTGAGCCCTAGAACATCTTTTTAAAACTTTTAGCAAAATTCAAAATTTTTAGCAAAGTCATATATGTTAGACTTAAATATGGTCAAAATGGATATTAACATCCTTTAAAAAAATGACTTTTAAAAAAATTTGAAAATCAAATTCTTAATTTCCCCTTATCCTAGAACTTCCTCATCTTTTGAAAATACAAAAGAAGATTAGGATAGAGTCCTCAAAAAAAATTCTCCATTTCTACATTTGCGATGAAATGTAAATATATTAAATCATAAGAGAAATGTTTATTTGTTTGTTATTTTTTCTCTATTTAAATAGCTAATAAAATTATCATCTTAAATAGATAATTATTGGGCAACTCATTTTTGTTGCTAGTTCTTGAATTAACTTCTCTATTAATAGTGGGCAATTATTTGATGGTTCCATAATCAAATTTAAAACTAGGTTTGAAGATCTAAACATACTATTGATGGAGTTACTTTGGATCCTATCAAGGACACTATAATCAATGGCAAGAAGCCCATTATAGAGTTTTCTAGGGTCTACCATACCACTTCCTCAATTAATGAGAAGGTAACTGTGGAAGCCATTAGAAGACCCAAGATAGAGCATCACCCTAAAAAGATGAAACTACATATTGAGAATACCTTAGGCATATCTTTGTCTAGCACTTTTGAATTAGGCTTCAAATTTGAACATTCTCTATCGACTAAAATACAAAAGAAAAAAAAGAGTAGGATGCTTCAATGGAGAGTTGTTAAAGATAAGAAACAAATTAAGCTCCTTATGTTGGAACAAGTTCGGGGAAGGGGTATTTACCCTTTCAGACACTTCTCCACTTCTTGGACAAAGTAGGTTTCGCTCTCTTTCTACTATTTATAAAGATGAAAATGTATTTAGAATTATGAGTTCCCCACCTTTCCCCTTCTATATAACACTAACAAGACTTTTAAACAACTTAACATGGATGTGAGATAAACTATGACAAGTCTTCTAAAGAATGAATGAGTCATATGGTTACACTAAAGAGGAAATAATCAATGTTATGAAAAGAAAGTTTTTAAAAAAAATTAGAAAAGGAGACTTTAGAAAAAAAAGTCATTATTGTCCAAGATAATGGCAAAAAAAGGGGAGTCTTTCAGGATAGAAGATGGCCTTATAGAGATATGCGTGTAGTGCCTGATAGGTATTATTATCCAAATAGACCTAGAATTAAATACAATAACAAGATAAAATTAATCAATGTAGGAAGAGTTAGGAACACCCCTAAGCAAGAGCCTAGGGGGGTTTATGTTTTTGCAAATAAAAATCCACTGTCACTACTACTTGCACCACCACTACACATGGTAGAGTCAGTGGATTCTAAGTGCCAAACTAAATGCCCATCATCTTCTTCTTATAATTCTAAAGGATAAGTAGATTCTCACAATCCATCTCTTTATGCTAGACAAATTTTGGATGGCAAGCAACTTTGTTTAGGAGCCACTCCTGATCAGGAGGAATAGTTAGTAGTTTAAGAAAATATTAAGTTATAGATATCTAAATCAAAACCCATGGAGATTAAAGATAATGAAGATCCTAAAATAATTCTTGATATTAATGATAACATAATTAACTTGACTAAAGAAGAAATGGTAATAATTATGAGAGAAGATGAAGAGGAAGATAAGAAAAGAGAAACCCTGAAGGTTTTAGGATTGAGCAAGATGATAGTTTGGATGATGACTTTGGACTATTTGAAACTCATGTCTTAATGGTAGTGACATGATCGTATAAGAAAGAGCTAAAAGAAGTTCAAGATACTATTATAGAAGAGAGTCCTTAATATGACTCAAACTGGTAGTTATTCCTTCAATTATAGAAAAAAGGATGACTAGATCTTGCAAATGGAAAGGAAGATGGAAGAACAAATGGTCACAATGCTATCACTTCAAAGCAAACTTCTTACTACTTCCCAGCTTTAATCGTTAAAAGAGTTGGAAGAGTCCCATCTGATTGAAGATAGGAAGTTCAGTCTTGGAGAGTATCATCAAGAAATAAAATTAATAGAAGATTCTTTAGCTAAAAATAATTTAAAATCTATGATCAACTAATAAGTGAAGGAGGCATGACCCTAATGTCGAGGTATAATATTAATTTTAAAGAGTAGACAATACCTCAAAGAATATAATGTTATACCTTACCAAATGGATTTGTACCACCTACTTTTAAAGTGTTTGATGGAAAAAGGAATCTAAACCAACACTTAGCACATGTCTAAGCTAGTTGCTATAATGTTGGAGGTAGTGATATTTTATTATCTTGATAATTTAATAGTAGTATTTCTAGAGTAGTTTCGATATGTATGTAGAGCTACCAAATAGTTCAATGCATACATTAACTGAAGTTGAAAATTTATTTATCAAATGATTTACTAGCACTCAACACCATGTCATAGTAAGTGATTTGTTCATCAAAAAGTAAAACCAGTGAATCTCATATTGATTATATTTTGAGATGGAGAATTCTCAATCTTAATTATTAATATCAATTTCAAGAACAACATGTTATAGAAATCCTTCCAAGAAATATTCATGGTCATGTAGCCTTTCTATGAAAAAATTTTACCATTAAGATTTTTGAGAAGTTATTAAATAAGGCCTCTAACCATCAAAAGGAAGCCCCAAAACTATTATTCATAAAATATTAGTCTATTATGGAGTCTCCTAGGCCTAAAAAAGTGATATATAAAAGAAAGTAGACACTATCCAAGTCCAAGTAGAGCATCAATCCAAGTCCATGTAGAGCATCCTCCAACTAAAAAGTCACAATAATAAGATCTAGCAGCACTTAAAAATAGTTTACAGGAAAGGGTAAATCAAACTTATTCTATTAAGAAAGAGGTTACAAAGAAAATATTTAAAAATTTGATGACAAAGCCAGATTTTAAGCTTCCATAACCAAAGAAGCATGATGAAGTCAACAAAGTTAATAAGCCAAATTATTTCCCATATCATCAGATGTTAGCTTATACTATTAAGAACTGCTTCTCCTACAAAGGCTACCTTGAAATAAATTTTAGAAAAGGGATATTGGTCATTCCCAAGGAATACCTTATGGACCTTGGACAAAGGTTTGTTAAGGTAATTATAAGTGAATAGTCCATCTCTTCAAAAAATTCTTCTCTTTCTGATGATGATGATATAAGTTTATCCCATATATCTAAAAATATTTAATGAGGATGTTTAAAAATTCTTTGTAGATCATTAGATGTCCTAAAAGACAATCATCCAAGTAAATCCTATGATGTTAGAAAAAGAGCTAAAAATAGTTTCTCCTTAACCCCATTTAGAAAAGAAACACATTCATAAGTTTGAAGAGAGTTGTGGAGAGAAATAAATAAACTTGTTTTACATAAAGTTGTATATGATAAGGATAAAAAGGCTAGACCTTATGTCCCTTTATCTTTATGTACATATTTCAAAACTTTGAATAGAAGATTTGTTGAAAATTGCATTTAATATGTTCTTGTTAATTTTGATGAGATTGATACAAATAAACTTGAAATTAAAGAAAATAAATATAATCATTCACATAATATTAATAAACTTAGTTTACTTTATGAATAAAGATAAAAAATGATGTGTCTATGGATAATTTGAAGGGAGTTCCTATTATCATAGAAAAGGAGTTCTCAGATTTTGATCAATCCTTAGAAAGCATAGTAGTAATGATGGGGGTTTAGTTGACATGGTCCTTATTTCCAACTTAGGAGAAATTATTGAAGTCAATCTTTACAGTAGGAAAGTCCTACTGCCTTATTTACCTTCTTTCAAGTATAAAGGCCAAGCAATCATTGATACTGCTCAATCCTTTAATTCTCAATAAGGTGAACTAGTAGTTGAAATAATTATTTCTAAAGTTGACTATAACATGTTAGCCCATCTTAAGAAGTTTCCTTCTAGATTAAGTATCTATGATGCCCTTATTCAATCTAAACAAATAACAGAATCATTAATGAAGGTATTACTCATCCTAGGGATATGCATAGCACAATTACCAACAAACTTTGTTGATGAGCCTTCATAACCTTCTTTTGTAAAGACTTGCTGTTATGAACTACTAACCATAATTGACATATGTACATTTCAGTCAAAGTGGAGAACTTGAAATTATCCAAAGTCCTCGTCGATCTAGGCATATCAGTTAATATCATGAATATCAAAACATTATCTTACCTTCAAATTGACATATAAAGACTAAGTTTTGATAGATTATTATTACGAGGGTTTAATGAAATAGAAGAAAAGGCTTTGGGTTCAGTTACTTTATTATTAGAAATAAATGGATTGAAAATAAAATAATTATTTTATTGAAACATGCTTTAATACCCTTTTAGGAAGAACATAAATTTATAAATATAAAATGGTTCCTTCCTCACTACATTAATGCATTAATTATATAAGAGATGGAGTAGAATACACTATAAAAGGAGATGCACATCAATTTTCAATTTATGATGTCAAACTCTATGAGGATGCCACTTATTATTTTCCTAGGAGGCAAATCTTTATTTTATGAAATCTAGCATTAGTAAGGCATAAAAAAAATAAAAGAAGATACAAAGTTGAATGAAAAAGAAAAATAAAAAAAGGACGAGGAAAAAATAAAAAAGAAAATGAAGCTCTTATAATTCAAAGTAATTTTGAATCTATTTCTGATGAAGATTCAAATAAAAAAATGCCTTAGTATAGTTTAAGATTTCATTAAAATTAGATAGTATTGAATAATAGGATTAAGCATCTAAAGATGAGCTTAAATTGATTATATATGAAAGATTAAAAAAGTATGCGATCACTTTGACTCAAACTCCCTTGTCTCAGTATAAAATTGCACATATTAAAGTCGAAGTTGCTCCTAATCTTTCTAGAGAGGCTAGGAAGTCACGAAAGTTCTATTATGTAGCCTGATCATCAAGCTCAAAGTTGATGTAAAGCTTGAAGACTTATATTTTAATGAAATATTAAAACTTCCTTTTGATTGGTATCCTGATTATGTTAAAAATGCTAGTAAACATGGTTTAATTCCTCATGCTTAGTATGAAGGTATAACTAATGCATAGAAAGATAATGAGAAACCAAATATAAAAATAATTAAAATCTAATCTAGCATTTCATTTCATACTATTTGACCTCTAAATGGTAATGAATATTGTTTAATGATAAGTAATCGTGTAGAATCTAATCAACATTTTTGTGAGTTCATCCAATTCAATGAAAGAATTTTGCTTTTAAATATCTAAGAATTTAGATGATTACTTAATTTAGAATACACCTTTAGAGTTTTAAGAAGAAATAAAATCCATAGATGATAAATTGAGAGAAATTAATTTAAGAATGGAAGATGATAATTGACAAAATATTATAAGCTCACTACTTTGTCAAGAGGATTCTTATGAATTGATTAATTAACTTTCTCAATTTAAGGACAAGTTTGCTTGGACTTATGATAAAATTCTTGGCTTATCTCCATAGGTAATAGTCCATAAATTAGAAATTAAATCATATATCACTCTAATAAAGCAGGCTCCAAGACAATCATTTAGAAATCAAACTACAAGTAATTATTCAGGTGAAGAATTTAATTGAAGCTAGATTCATTCAAGAAGAAAAATATCCTTCTTAGTTTGCTAGGAATGTCCTAGTAAAGAAAAGGAATGATCAACTACATGTATGAATTTACTTTAAAGGAAAAAATAAGGCTTATCCTAAAGATGAGTTTCCATTCCAGATACTGAAACTTATGGTGGATATAGCTTCATTGCAAGAAATTTTCTCATTTATGGATGGATTATCTAGATATTAAATTAATATGGCCTCAAAAGATAAAAATTCATGTTGTTTTAAACCTCAATTTGGATAATCTATTACATGATCATTCCAATTGAACTTTAAATTGTTGGAGCTATTTATTAAAGGGCAATGACTAGAATCATTGATGGTTTTTTATATAATCAAGTTAAATAGTACATCAATGATGTAGTCATCAAAAGTAAAAGAAAAAAGAAAATCACCTGTATGATCTTAGGATTATTTTTAGTGGTTACCCCATTATAACCTAAAATGAATCCTTAAAGTGTACCTTTATAGTAGACTCAAGGAAATTCTTATGCTTTGTAGTGTGACACTATGGGATAGAAATCAACCCCAAAAATATTAAAACTATCTTAGAAATGTCACCACCTACAAAACTTACACAATGTTGACCTCACTTTTGGAGTGAGGTTGACGATCATCTCCTTAGATCTAGGATTCAATCTAAGTACTAAGGTCTTCCTAAAACTAAGACACTTCTAGTGGCTAGGTGAACACTAACCCCAAGCCTAGAAGATTTATAGAGCTTAACCTTATTGTTAAACCTCAACCTAGGTTAGATAGGTCCACCTATCCTAAACTCAAATCAAATTTTTTTATCAAATCAATTTTCCAAGGCCAAACCAATTGATTACAGATTAAAAATTAACCATGACCAAATGATTTCAAACCTAATTTAATTTATTAGGGTTCAATTTTGTTTAATAGCTAAGTTGACCTAATTGACCCATTTAGGGTTAAAATGGATAAATCCAAAATAGGCCCAATCAAATTGAAATTGAGCCCACCACACTCAATTTAAACTTAATTCAACTTGATTAAACCTTGATTGTAATCTAATAAAACCCAATTGAGCCAATTTGGCCATTTGACCCAAGTTGATACAATTTGACTTAAATGGTCAAATTGAGCCAAAACTTGATCTAAATCAAATTGGATTGAACCAATGCCTTCAATCATTCCTAAATTAATTATTGAACACTTCTTAATCACTAATTGTAGCCAATTTGGTCAACCTAACTCAATTGACCAATTTAACCCAATTTGATGTAAAGTGTCAAATTGAACCGAAACTTATTCCAAACTAAAACAATCCAAATCAAAACCTCGAATCACTTCAAATTGATAAATGAAGCATGACTTAACCTCTCATACAACTAAATTTGTCCAATTTAATCAAATTGGTCAACTTAGCCTATTTGACTCATATTAACTCATATGAGTCAAATCTAACTTTAATCCAAATTGAATCAAATTAATTATACCCATAAGTTCCAAATCACCATTTGAACCTAACCCAATAGCCCTCTTTACCTAATATGGTAAATTGGTCAACCTAACCCTTTTGAACCCAAATTTACCTATATAGGTCAAATTGAGCCAATGCCGATCAAACTTCGCATGACCAATTGACCCAAGTGGACCCAACAAATGGTGAATTTGGTTTAGCAAAAACTAAGTGAACCAAGCTACCCAAATAGGATAAAACCCCAAAATAAAAAGGTCCAAACCCTCCCTTTGCTTTGGCCAACTACCTTAACATGCCTTGAGCTCCCCATCCTGATTAGACTTGATCTAAGCCTGTTGGACTCAGCCATTGACCAAGGAAAGGGTACCCTCACTTGGTAGACCCTTGGTTCATCCTCAATGACATGTCCACTTCACCTCATGCCACCAAACCTCTCTAACAGCTATGAGACATCCACCTGACAAATCTCATGTCATTCCTGGCCACCCTCGCTGGCCAATGGAATGCCACAGTCTGAACCAACCATTTCAGTTTGTTCACATGGAGAGGAAGGTATACACCTCCTCCCCAAATCAAACTGAGTGCACACTCTCCTACAAACCTACCTTCAATCCCCCAAGTCTTTAGAACCTCTAGAGCACCCCACCACCAACGAGACCAACACCATCTCAAACCCAAATGTCCCTCACATTCAACTCCACCAAAACCTCTCCAAATACAAATAAAACTTTCTCACACCTTCCTCTAGCTCTAGCAAATGAGACAAATCAATTCCCACTAGATTTGGTCACCAAAATAATGATTTTAATTAAATTATGGTGAGTGTAATAGAGCTTTGTCTTGGGAGCATTCGATAAAGAGGCAAGAAAGGATCTTCTCAGTATGGCTTTGCCACTTCAAGGAGAAGCTACCTCAGCTTACAAACCATTAGTCTTTAAGTCCAGTGAGGTAATCATCTCAAACTATAGCCATAGTGTTTAGGTGTTCATCTTTTATGAATGAAGTGTGGTTTGACATGAATCCAATCATAGGATCTCTTTAAAATGATCCTTTGATTGATTTGGAATCGATTCTACCATCAAACAAGCTCAAGTGAGATGAAATCAAGTGGCAAAAGATGAACAGCATTTGTACTCACTGGAGATCATTGATAGATCATCCACCATCTAATTCACATGATTAGTAGAAACTGTAATGATTAATTGCATTATAATTTTTTCTTTTATTTCCTTTGATCCACAAGATTAATCTTAACCATTTGATCTATAATTGAATGACTGACATGAAAGCTCGTATGACACTGTTGATTTAGCAACCATGAAAAATATTTTAAATAACAAACCGTACAGCACCAGATTGAAAGCACTGTTGCATCAGTGCTAACGCATCAGCACTAATGTGGTGCCAACTGTCTAAATCATTTAATTAGGTTTAAAAAGTAATTAAATGGCTAGAACTTCTAAAAAGCATAACTAAATGTAAACAAATACAAAAAAATAATATAAATAAAGTTATTTTAGAAAGCTTAACGAGAGGAAAATTTAGGGAAATAAAAGCCCCAATTTTTATTAGGTTAAAAGTGATTAATTAGGGCTTAAAGTTTCCTTAATTAGTTTAATAAGCTCTAATTACTTGGCTAATTTTCTTGAAATTTGGGGTGATTATCCCATGGGATGACCTCTATCTCCCATAGTTATTTCAAGTTAATTGGGTGGGTAATTTATGAAATCAATTTTTCAAACTCAAAATTTCCATTTTATGCTTTTAATAAATAAATATAGTTATGAAAATTATGAAATTAATCATGGGAGCCTAATTACGCTTTTAAGTAATACGAGTACCTAAAGAAATTAATTAGGACTTCTAGTTCTAATTATTTCTCAAAATCACCATAAAAGAGATTTAATTAATTAATTAAGTCATTAATTATCCTAAAGATTAAAAAATTCATAGTAATTAGCATAGTTCTCCAAAAAATTTGATCAAGCCCAATTTGTGCTCATCTAAAAAAGGAGGTTTCCAGTGAAATCAAAATTCTCAATTGGTTTGGGGTATTTTGAGTGTAATTGTTGATTTTGAGTTTTCCTTGTTTCTTTAATTAAACATTAATTATTAGTCCAATTGTATTAAGACTTTTAAGGCATTTTATTTCATGTCTATGCATCTTTAATAATTTTCTAATAATTTTTTGGGTAATATTTAGGGTATAATTTTTTTTTGGCTCTTTTGGGGTCCAATTGGCTAAATAATTAATTAACTTTAATTAACTCATAAAAATCATCCAAATTTTTAAATCACTTAATGAATAGAGGTGGGTTAAGCATTAATCTTAATTATTTTATCTCTTCATTAGGACTAAAGAAATCAAATTCTAAAATCAACCCTTAAATATCTTGCTTAGGATTTAAGTGTGATTATCTTTATGTGAATGATCTTAGAAGTTAATGATTTCAATTAAGTCATTTTCTTTAATCATTTGTAAATTTATATTTCATATGTTCCATACATTCCTATTTCAAAAATAAATAAAAGATTTCATTTAATTGCATGCATTTGAATAATAGTGTTATCAATAATAAATCTTAATTTTTTTAATAAATTAAAAAACTTATTATTCTAAATGTAAATTAATCTAAATAATTAAAATTTTAATTTAAATCCTTTTTGTATTAACTATAATTTTTGAAAGATATATAGTTTTAAAACCCGAGGGCATAGGGAAACTAGTCCAAAGGAGATCTTGATACCTTGTACCTCTGGAATAAAAATGATACATACCTTTAGATTTGTAGTGAAATACTTAGTAAGGATAAATTATTTTCATTTACATATTTAAGCATCTTAAATCTCTATAATTTAATTCTTTTACTTATATACATGTGTATATGTATATGAATTAACAAGTATATAGTCTAGACATGCCTGGAGCAAGAGATTTTAAGTAGTCTCAAGGGGGTCTCTAATTAACTCAATCCCTAGATCAATAATGGCACGTACTTGTATAAATTTAATATACTAATGTGTATGTATTTGCGTAAGGACAAATTAAATTATCTTTGTTACAAAGTTCAAGCATTATATATTTATACCCTACACTAAATATTAACAAGTGAAATTCATTAATTTATTTATGCATCAAAGTGTGAAACTATTGAGCTCATTTTTGGATGAGGTTAACATTTCTTCTAATGACAATCTTTATGACTTCTAATCCTAAATTCAAAAGTCTCCTAACTAAGCACTTAGGTCATCACACTTAGTGATCTAGTGCACCCTTCTTGGATTAATCTAACTTAATTGGTTTATTTTGATTTAACCTAAATCTTCAACTTAAATATACACTACTCTAAATTTGAAATTGAATAAGCCTAGATTAGGCTTTAATTATGGAACTAAATCTAATTACCTTAATTAAGCTAATGACCATATAAACTTAAAGAAATTCAAATTAAATCCTAATAAACCCAAATAAAAAAATTAGAAGCGAAAAATCAAGAAATAAAATTAAATAAATACAAATCTAAAAAAAAAAGATCAAAGATTGGTCAACCCTTTTACATAGGTTACACTTATGTTGGTCCCACCAAGTCAAAGGTGAACCCACCAAAATTAGACCAAATAAAATTATTCCAAATGATTGGGATGATGATATGAACATATGTAAATATGAATTTAAAAAAAATATAAGTCTAATGTGGCCTTAATTAGGCTAATTAGGTCATTCGACCTAATTGGGCCTATATGGGTCTTATTGGGTTTAAACCCAAATCAAACTCATCTAAACTTAAATCAATTGTCCAAAACTATTTGAATATATTATTGAACATAAACCAACCCATCATTGGGTCCAATTTTTCCAATTTGGTTATTTGACTCAAATGAGCCCAAACTTAACCCATTAAGCCCAACTTGGGTCAAATGGATTCAAAATGAAATTCAAAATGAAATTAAATTTTAATTATTTGATCAAATCCATTCCAAATTTTTTGGATTAACCCAATTAAAAGTTAACCTTTATAATTGAGTCAAATAAACTATTTCTCTTAATTAAAATAAACCCAAATCCAACTACATCAAAATGGACCAAACTTAAATTAAGTACTCCATAAATTTTAAAATCCTTGAAACCCTTTGATTAAAGAGTTCATTAATGATTAAATGGGCACAATCCAAGAATTTTTCTAAGTCTAATCCATCAACTAAGGAAACTTAGATCAAACTAATAAAAGAAATCATTAAATAACATAATTCAAAAGGATCTCAACCCAATCTTCAACTAATTTTCTTATGATGCAACCAAATCATTCCCAAAATTAATTAATGTTGATTCCTAGCCAACATTAAGAAAAAAAATGTCCAAATGCATTTGAAAGTCTAAAATAATATTTGATGAATCCTTCTATCTTAGCCACCCTAATTTTAGAGAAGCCATGGATTCTCTATGCTACTACTTTAGATGAGTCCAGTGCCTTGTTATCTCAAGTAAATGAGTAGGAAAAATAAATTTTCTTATACTGTCTAAGCCATAGACCTATCTCGACAAGAATGAATTATCCACCTATCGAAAAGCATTGTTTAGCTTTGGCTTATTCTACTTTAAAACTAAAACATTACATGCATTCACACAATGTAAATTAAATTTCAAAGGTAAACCTATTGTAATATCACATGATCCATCTAACATTATCTAGATATCTAGCTCATTATTCTATGATTTTAGTGTAATTTGAAATCACATTCATCGCTCTACATGCTATAAAAGATCAGGTTGTAGCTGGCTACTTACTAGCACACACACTCCTTGAATGTTATCCTTTGAATGATGATCTCTTTGACTAACATAAATTTAAGGAAAGAAATTAATGTCACCTTGGAATTGTATTTGATATTCCAGGCTTCTTTCAAAGAGGTGACGAACCCCCATCCTAAGGAAGATAGGGATAGGCTATAGAAAAGGAATGATGCAATATTCATATCATTTATTTGAGACTTTTATAAATAATGAAGTTGTGTACCAAGCTCTTATAACTAGTTTGGAATTAGCTATTCTCATGGAAATATAAAAAAATTAAAATATTTGGAGGTTCCTAATTGTTTTCTACCAAGTGGGATGAATCTTCAAAGCATTGAATCTAAAACTCTTTAATTATCATTAATACATAATGAAATTACTTGAGCAATTCTTTTTGTAACTTTATATAAGATACTGCATTAAGGAATTTCCATAGTTGATGCTTTAGCAAAGCTTACAAAGAAAATTGCATGCCCAGAAGAAGAGTCAATCCCAATAGAAGTTTAGAACTGACATGTTCTGTCTTCTAAAGGATTAGATTATATAAATAGAAAAGAAAAACCTGAAGAAGTAGCCACACATATTAAAGGTTAAGATAAAATTGACTAGAAATATCCATTCATTAATTATTTAATTGAAGGGAGGCTACCAAAAGATAAATCATTAGTAAACCAGATTAAGGTGTGAGATTATCTAATTCATTAATCAATGGTGTATTATACTGCCAGCCATTAGATCAAATGTGGGTACATTGATTTAATAAATAGGAATCCCATAAGATTATGACCAAGGTACACTCTATATTATGTGGTGCTCATTAATCTAGTCCTAAATGAAATTAAAAATTAAAATCTTTCGATATTACTTGCCTTCGATGATCTGTGATTGCATGAAAATTGCATGTTATTATCATCAATGCTAAGTACATGGTGTAGTTTTGCATCAATCACCTAATGTATTGCATCTAATGACCACCTCTTGGACCTTTGAGAGTTGGGGTACTGTCATCATTGGGCTTATTGACCCTCAATCATCAAAAGGATATCATTTTATATTAGTCGCAGTTGGTTATTTTTCAAAGTGGGCTGAAGTTGTTCTCTTACAAGAAGTGAAAGCATATTATATGTTCAATTTATTTAAATAACATATTTTATATCATTTTAGTATTCCTCATTAAATTATATCCAATAATGGCCAACATTCAAGTACACTAAAATAAATCATTTTTTGGAAAGACATAACATTTACTGGAGATATTCCATCATCTATTACCATACGACAAATGGTTTGGTTGAAGCTTTTAATAAGGAACTCATCCAAATTTTCAAGAAAGTCTCTAATGATAATATACATCAATGGCAAGAAAAGTTGCTTAAAGTCTTGTGGCCCTATCAAACTCCATATAGGACACCAACAAAATCTACACCTTTTGCTTTGGTCTATGGAACTGAAGTTGTTCTCCCATTAGAAATGCAACTTTATTCTTTAAGAACTATGACAAACAAACTAATTACAATAGATCAGAATTGCAAACTTCATTTGAAAGAGCTTAAAGGTCATGAAGGAAAACATTTAAAAGCTTCAGAAGACTTGACATTCTACCAGTCATGCATTGGTCAATCCCATGATAAATTAGTTCATCCTGGAACTTTCCAAATATGAAAATTGGTCTTAGTTCTTCAAAGGCTAATTTCAATCCTTTAGAAGATAGGTAATAAGTTTGAACCAACATTGGATGGTCCATTCATTGTAAAAAAGGTTCATGAAGGAGGTTCTTATCAATTAATAGATTATAATATTGAATAGTCAATGCTCCATATTAATGGACATTACTTAAAGAAATATTATGCATGAATTGTACCTTAAATTTAAAATAAAAATAAAATTATATTTTTCTAAAAAAATCTTAGTGTAAATATTTTCTTTATAGAATGTGCAATTTATTTATACTTTTATATTCTTATGATTGTTTGAATACATGAATAAAATCAAATCTCGATGACATTTCTTTTAGCCACATAGGATCGATAGTAAGCCATTTTAAGGTTTCGTTTCTAGATTATGATCAAGAAATTAAGACTCCTCATTCCTAAATAAGTTATTTAGATTATGATCAAGCCATTACAACCCCTTCATAATAGATAAATTTGCTAGTTAGAAGTAACCTTTTAGTAGCAACCTTTTTAAAACATTTTAGGAATGGAACTAAACTATTTCAAGGACCCATTAATATAGACAATTTAGGTTAGGATAAAGTTCATGAAACCCCTTCCTATTAGTCAAAGCTTGAGGATTAGGAATGAAGCCACCCTCATTTTAGCTATTTATGTTAAGAACTAAGCCACCTTAAGGCCCTTCCTTATAGCTAAAATAGTTAGTTAGGAGCAAGTCTTCTAAAGAGATATTTTCTATGAAAACTTGAGGATTAGGAATGAAGCCACTTAATGCCCATTTCCTCATTTTAGCTTTCAATTTTAAGAACTGACCCACCCCAAAGCCCATTTTTTGTTAGTTAAGCCAACTAGATTTAGGAACAAGTCCATACGACCCTTTTTTAGTAAGCCAAAGACATAGAAATGGATACAATAAATCAAACCCATTTCTAAATAGGTTATGTAGGTCAAGACCTAAACTACTTTAAGGCCTTAGATTATTAACCAAACCTCTAAAAAAGACTAGTTATCCATAATGGCATACTCTAGGGAGAGTAGGAATAAGTATCTATAGTGGCATTCTATCTCTCTAGTATAATTAGTTAGGAATAAGTCCCACAGTGGAATCCTTATTAAAAGAAAACCTTAAGATCTAGTTTATCCCAGTGTAGGAATTTATAGATCTTCTCCTTAGGTTCATCAGTCAGGAGAGTTTTCATTTTGGCTAGTTTTGGGTAAGAAAGTATGAGTCTCTATGCTTTCTTCTTAGATTAGCCATCACAAACCAAAGAAAACCCCTTAGGTTGATTAGTCCTTAGGGCCATCCCCTTGACTATTTCCACCTAGGAAGATGTGAGTCCCCATATTTTCTTCTTAGCTTAATCATCAAAATTGATGGGAAAAGAAAACCTTAGGATCTAGTCTATTTTAGCATAGACATCCGTAGATTCACTCCTTAGGTTGGTTAGTCATTTAGAGTACCACTTTGGCTAATCACATCTAGAAAAATGTGAGTCCTTGTGCTTTCTTCTTAGCTTAGCCATTAAAATTGATGAAAAATTAAATTCTGTTGTATTCAAGATAAGAATAAGTTCCTTAATGTCTTCTTTTTTAGCTATTATAGCAATATTATGATTAGACCCTTTATTGAATCTTTTCCTAGCATCATTTCCATCTTTTTTAGAGACCAGTATTCTCATAAGGAAAAATTTTCTAAATCAAAAAGCTTAAAGTAGTTCATGCGTGTATTTCAAAATAAAATTCAAATTTCAAACTTCAAACAAAATTCAAACCATTGCTAGTATTGTTGCTTGTAACCTTCATAGGATTTGCTGATTAGATCGATTAATGCCACTATGTGTGGTGTACTCTAGTTAGTCCATCACACATACTAGGGTCAATTTGTTGACCTAATTTTTGAATGAGATTGACATCATCCCAATCTTAGTAATTATGATCTCTAATCTTAGATTATGAGCCTCTAAATTAGACAAGTAGAAAACTATATATAGTGACTAAGTGCAAAACCAAACCAAAAATCAAATAACAAATTAAATCAAATATAAAATTTGAAATCAAAATCAAGCTCAACACTTTAGAGTGAAAGCCTAGGTCAACTTAGTGGACCCCACTAAGACCTAACTTACTCAATGGGACTAGGCGAACAAAATAAAATCCAAACTTAATAAAATTAAACAAATGTTAATCAAAATCTAAATTAAATTGAGCCTTAATTGAGTTAATTTGGTTAATTAATCCAATCAATACAAATTCAAATTAAACATTTCAAAGAATTTTAGAATCAATATTAGACATAATTCAATATTTTCTGGGTTTAATTTCATCAAATTGGTCACTTAACCCAAGTAAAGCTAATTTGACTCATTTAAGGCTAATTTAGGTCAATATGAGTCAAATTCGAAATGAAATCCAAATTAATTAAAATAAATTGATCTGAATCATTTTAAATACTCAATCAAATATAATTGAAACTTTAATGTACCATGATTCAGGCAAATTGATCATTTGACTCTAATGAACCCAACCTAACCTAATTAAGTCAAATTGAAACCTTAGACAAATTGATGTCTAACCTATCTAATGCATAACTAATCATGATTAAAGTGTCATTCCAAGGAAAATTAATCAATTAAAGGCACTCAACTTAACCTAATTTAATTTAATTCTAAATGAATCTAACCCAACATTTAAACCGAAATCCATTCCATGTGAGCTCAAGTGTATCCCCTAGCTCACCTTAAGCTTGACTATAGTAGGAAATAATATCCCAAAGGCCATCTAAGTTGGTGCCATAGGGTGGAGTGAAGCTATGGTGGAAGGAAACCAAGCCACCTCACCATGAAACAAACCTCACCTACACATTGTTCATAACCTTAACCAATCAACTCAAAACCTTGCTCTAACCTGCCTACCGCCATAGGAGCCAACCTAAGGTCCAATTCCCATGGTTGGCCACCTCTTACCACCTCCAATGGAGGGAGGCTTGGACAAAAATAAATAGGAATAGAGAGACCTTAATTCTCACTGTTGATCTTCCCTCCAATAAAATAGAACTTAAACAAAATCTTTTCCCCACCTCCTTAACCTCTTTATGGTTGTTTTCCATAGCAATCTATAAAGAAGCTAAGTACAAAATTCTTTCCAAAGCTTTGTCTAAGCATATTAAAGCTTTTCAAAATGATAACACCACTAAGGATCATGGACGGTGAGGTACTCCCTAACTTCGAATACACTATAATTTTGGTTTGGTATTTTTTGAAGCTAAATTGATCTCTATTGTGATCAAACCATTTGGATCTATTACAAAGCGATCCATGATCGATTTGCAAAAAAAATCTCTAATCTCCACCATCTAGATCACCGAAGATCAACACATTTGTGCCAACGATTCCTAGTTCTCATAAAGAGGTGAACGATTGTGAATTAGAAATACCATTTGATTAAAATAACTTAAAGAAATTAGGATCAATTCTGGACCACCATAACTTTGATCGGATAGTCATGATTAATCTCACATCCCCACTGCATTTTTTTGTCGAATTCGCATAGACCCCACATGGCCCAATGGTGTGTCAGTAAGCGTAAAGCAGTACCTAGTCAGCACTATGTCAGCATTGACTAGTTTAAGTAGAAAATTAAAATAATTTATTTAAAATATTAATAAAAAATTCAAAACTTTAAAAATACATAGAAAATAAAATACTTTACCAAAAAAAAATTATAAACAAGGGTTCAATGGATTCCTCTTGGCGGTAGGAT
This sequence comes from Cymbidium sinense, assembly GCA_021442155.1. Taxonomy (NCBI): domain Eukaryota; kingdom Viridiplantae; phylum Streptophyta; class Magnoliopsida; order Asparagales; family Orchidaceae; genus Cymbidium; species Cymbidium sinense. The sequence continues at coordinate 55,397,345 of CM038230.1, read as the reverse complement.
TATTTTAAGCCCAAAATCCCCAAATTTTATTACATAACTTTTATTTACTTTAAGTTTAATTAAAATATATAAAGCCTTAATTAAACTCAAAGTAAGTATCTGATTAAAATAGAACTTTGTGGAATTGAAATTAGGATTTGGATAAACCTAATATAAAAAATTCAAGGTCTAATTCTAAGATCATAATTTATAAAATTTTTAAGTTCAAACTCTCTAATTAATACAATTAATTAATTTAGAAAATATAAAATAAGGGAAAAGCATGAGAATATCTTAAGGCATCATAATCAATAATTATAAATTTAAAGGAAACAACAAACCACTCTAAAACCATAAAAAATATTAAAATGCCCAAATTAAGATTAATTATAATTAAATAATTCAATTTATTACAAAGAAGTTTTGAAAAATATAATAACTTGATGAGAAATCATAAAAAGATGAATAAATACTCTTTGGAATTAATATTCTAAAGGAAAATAAAAAAAAATAAAACCCCTAATTTATTTATAAATAATAATAACTTAATTTAAAATTTAATGAAAATAGGCAAACATTAATTAAGCTCAAAATAATTGTCAAATTTGTGTAAAGTTTCACTTAATGTAATTGAAGTAAAACAACACCTTATATAAAAACTTCAAGTGCTATAATTAAGTGGATTAAAAGATCTAAAATTTTTAATTCTAAACACCTAAGCTAATAAAAATAATTAATTTAAAAATTAGAAACACTAAAGAACATATGAAAATGATTTAAAACATCTTAAATGACAATAACCAACCTAAGAAAATATAAAACTCTTTTGGAAATATGAAAATCTTAAAGATCACCTAATTAAGTATTAATTTAATTAATTAATTTATTTTATTAAGATGAACTTCAATAAATCATAATACACCAACCAATAATCCAAAATTTTCAGATGAACCCTCGCTATATTCATTTTTCGGAAGGGAATAAACAAACTAGATGCCCTAATTAATCTTCAATCTTCTTGGGATAATTTAACATTTATTGAAAACATTAAAACATTAATTATACTTAAAATACACCTTTGATTGAATTAAAATTTTGGGCAAATGAAATTGACATGAATTCTTATTTTTTCCATAAAATTCAAAAAAACTTTTGGATTAAAAATTATGAATTTCTAAAGTTATAGGATAATTTAAATAAAATATAAACAGATAAATCATTAATATTATAAAAAAACACAAGATCACTTTAGAATATTTATAATAATATTAGAGAACTTAGTAAAAATTCTTTACTCCTTTGAAGTTAATTTACTTAGGAATCCCATATTTAGGGTTAAAGAATAATTAAGAAAATTAAAATCAAATAAAATTCACAAAATTATTTAAATTAAAATTAAAATTAATAAATATAAGGGCTAATGTGAAATTAGATTTCTGTAATTAAACCTATATTAAATAAACCAATTTGTACTTTAATTAAACTATTTGATTAAGTCAAAATATTAAAAATAACAAAATGAAGTTTAATCAAACTTAATCAAATAATCAAATCATAAAAGGAATTTAACTAAGTATTAAACTTTAAAATTATTTAATCTAAAATACAAAAAATTTAATTCATTAAACCAATCAAATTAAAATATAAAAAACAGCAAATACAATTAATAAAAAAATAAAATAATCAACCGAATCAATATAAAATAATGATAACCTAGTTAACTTCAACAATAAAATTGAAATTGAACTTAAACTAAGTGATCGTAATAAATTTAATATGAATTATTGGTCAAATAAAATAAACATTAATCAAACATAAACATTAATTAAAACTTTTCATAATAAGCAATCACAAGGTATATAGTCTAGACACTCGAGGTCATAAGGCTAATGGTCTGAAGAAAGTTTCAATACCTTAAACCACTGATTTAATAATGGCAAGTATCTGTAAAAATAAAATTACAAAAAAGTGAACTAAATAAAAGAAAGAAAATTAAAATTAGTCAAAATTTATTAGGTTAAAAAGACTTAGCTTTTAGGGTAACTTTATATCCTTTATAAAAACTTTCTTTACTAGAGCTACGATGTTGATTAGAATGGGTTTTTTTCTCAAGCAAGGCCTATTTTTCTTCTTCACTCTTTAAAACCTTTAAAACAACTTCAAAATTACTAAATTAAGATTTAAAATATATCCTTATATTATCTAAACCATTTAAAATGAAACCATGTAATGGTAAGAAAAACAAATCTTAAATTCAATATAAAACATAAATTCAAAAGAAGCCTAGCGAAGTCTCACAACCCTAGCCCATTTCTTAACACACTAGAGTACTAGGTCATCAACTGTAGACTTAGGTTAGGATGGAAATATATTTGTGATGTAATACCTTTTATTATTTTATGGTGTATTATTTTTTTCTAGATGGCCAAGATTGTTTGCTCAGTAGTTTGAATTTTAAGACTTTTTTTTAAAACTAACACCAATTTTTCCATGGGACTAAACGCAAAGAGACCATTGTAATAAATAAATTATAAATGTTGTTTACTTGTAGGTGCTTAGCTTAAGTCTCTAAACATAGCTCAATAAGATAGGTGGGCTTGGAAATCTTTAGAGTTAAGCTCATATATTTACAATATAAACTACTAGTGTACTATTTGCTTTTTGCTTATATATATTTTGCAGGGCTTAGCATTTCCTTTTAAAAATTTTAAATGTAATCTAATTCTAGAATTAAATTGGGATCTATGGGTTTTAGGATTGGCACAAACTAACTGCACCTATTTAGTGGTCCCCTATGGAGCCTAAGGAGGTCCTTGAGGAAGATGACGATCATGAAGTTAATAAAAATTCCACACACACACACACACACACATATATATATATATATATATATATATATATATATATATATATATATATATATATATATATATATATATATATGAGATTTATAGTTTTAGCAAATGTTGTATAAGGGCAGAGCTCAGTTATCCACTTTTTCTTTTCTTTTTGGCAATGAATAATGGTACCAAACCAGTAGCCAATTTATTTAATTAATTTTGTTATGAATTGCTTTTGGGTATGTAATAAAATTGCATGCTTTTCATAAGTTTATTTTTTTTGTTTAATGTGTTTCATGATAAAAGCCTAGATGTGTTAGGATCTTAAAGGAAATTAATTTTTCTAAACCATTATATTAAATTACTAAAACATAAAAATAAATAATTCATAACGTCATATAATTAAAGCCTTTGGGATAAACACTAAAAATAACTAAAAAAACCTTAGAATTTGAACCATGATTGCATATTTCTTCTCAAATTCATAAATTGAGCCCTTCTCCCATTACACATATGGGGGCATTTGACTTGTGAGGATGATAAGCATTCTAGGAGAAGTCTGCCTTCTCTTTGATTTAACACATGACTCATTTCTAACTGCATCATATTATAAGAATGATTTATATATGGGAAATCTTATAATAAAAAATGAATAAAAGCATATAAAAATTAGAAAATACTACATTTGTTAGAAGTCTAGCATGCCAATCAGGATCTTATGATTAGGGACTGAGTTTAGGTTCTTAACTTCCATTCCAACATCAAATAGCCAAGCTATCTTACATTCATAAAACTAAACTCAAAGTTTTAAAATCATTAAGAGTTGTCAGTAAGCAACCCTTCTAAGCATGAAGTTATTCTAGAAGAGATGGGATAAGCTTATATTCTCAAGTGAGAAGTGGCCAATAATTCCCAATTTTATGTGATAGATTAAGATAGGCTTTTGACTTATGTAAAAAGAACTCTTTAGATTTATGGTCTAAAGTATCCTATTAAAATAAGTCTTCATCTTTTAGGCATTTCTATAGTCTTGAGCTGTTAGAATCAAGTGATGGAGGTGGAAGTTCTTTCTTTTAGTGAGATTGAGAGAACTTGAGTTTTGGAAGTGAGGAAAGAAGATGTGTTGGATAACTAGCATTCCCAACAAGGATTGCTAAGGTTTGGCCACCAAGCTCTCAAACAAAAAAAACAACTCATATAATTTGTAATTGCCAAACGATCTCCTTCATTCTAGTAACGTGGGCTATTTATAGCCATTACAAGCATCTTTCAAAAGAAAAGAATTCAAAACATGGAGGGAAAGCTAGTTGACCATATTAATGTGAAGCATTAAGTTGCCATATTATTTTATGTCATCCACCCATTTCACATGCTATTATTTTATGGTGATTCAACCAAATCACAACTCATGCTTTGAATTTTTAAATTAAAATTCTCAAACTTAGAGTTTCTACAAGAAAATTAAAAATTACATAAATAGAAAAAGGTGAGATCATAAAATGGGCCTTAGAACGTTAATTAGCTAAGCCTTCTTCTTTCTTGAATTTTCTTGGGCTTTAGCTTGAGATCTTATAAATGGACCTTAAGCACTAATTTTTAGATCCACATGATGTTCTACATCAACTCTCTTGGGCTCAATTGAACTTTACTCCCTAGAGCTGAAATCTAAGAAGTCTTTTACTAATTGTGAGGCTAGAGTCTCCAAATCATTACGAGTTAACCATGTGTGTTCAACTGATGGCTTATTCTTCCAACAAAAAGTTTGAAAGAAAGTCCGCCACTTGAGATGCTCCCTTTGTTAAAGAAAACTTTTGACCGAATTTTCTCCTTCCAAGCTTCGCTCTGATACCAAAATTGATGGAGGTGGGCATTCTTTATTTTAGGGAGATTGAGAGAACTTGGGTATTGGAAGTGAGGAAAGAAGATATGTTGGATAACTAGTGTTCTCACCAAGGATTGCCAAGATTTGGTCACCAAGCTCTCAAACCAAAAAAAAAAAACAACTCAAGTAATTTGTAATTGCCAAAAGATCTCCTTCATTCTAGTATTATAGCTATTTCAAGCATCTTTCAAAAGAAAAGAATTCAAAACAAGGAGGGAAAGGTGGGTGACCCTATTAATGTGAAGCATTAAGTTAACTTATTATTTTATGCTATCCACCCATTTCACATGCTATTAATCTATGTGGATTCAACCACCTCACATGTCATGCTTTGAATTTTTAAATTAAAAATTTCAAACTTGGAGTTTTTAGAAGAAAATTAAAAATTATATAAATAGAAAAGGATGAAATCATAAAATGGGCCTTAGTAGGCTAATTGGCTAAGCCTTCTTCTTTCTTGAATTCTCTTGGGATTTAGCTTAAGATCTTGTAAATGGACCTTGAAGTCTAATTTCTAGATCCACATGATGTTCTACATCACTAAGTCCTAAATATTTAATAAAATATGAAACTTGAAATTAAATAACTTCATTTCCAAAATTATAAAGCCCAATAATATAATAGGTTGAAATGCTTACTAGCTTCCCAATATATTAAGCATTTCCTACTTATTCTCAATTGACTTTTGAAAATAACTCCTACTTTTTGTATCAATCCCACTTGATTTCCAAAATATTCACTCCTTGAATATAAACTTTCAAGTCCATAGAGTTGAAAGTTAGTTTATTTAATCGAGAGAATTCTTAGGTGAAATTATCTTACATCTAATGGCTTGCACTTATAGGGAACTATAAACCTTGTAATAAAATAAACTCTATACTACTTCTTCATGTATTTCAAAGGAAATGTCTTTAGTACAATATAGACTGATCAACCCTAGGAGTTTTTATTAAGTAATTAAAACTATCATAAAGTAATATTTCTATTACTTCATATAGTATATTTGTCTCTTAATGATGTATTTGATTACCTAAAAAAGTACCCTCAAAATCTACATTATGTTCCAAATAAAACACCAAATATATATAGACACACACATAAAAGAGTATAAAAAAAACTATCATTTCATTCACAAAAAAAAATAAGTACATGTACAAGTAGCAAGTCTACAAAAATTTTAATAAATAATCACTCCTCTAGTTTGCATCAACAAGAAAAAAAATATTTTACAAGGTGAAAAGCAAGTTAGTGCTCGCTTCCTTGTCAAATACCTCAAAGCCTGACTCTTAAAAAGTGAGTGTATTATCAAAATACAAAAACTTGGCATCCAAGAAGCCATGCTTCATTAATTTGGTGTAGGAGAGTTTTGTGCTTTCTTTGAATTTTTGTCGCAAAAAGCTCTTGTACTCATAAGAATCAAGGAAGCTAGCTAACGAAACCTCCTATTGAAACTCCTCAATCAATACGATAAGAAATCTCCACCTCCAACTCTTTATTCTATTCAATAATGTGTGTCATCTCCAAAATGGCTCACTTCTTTTCTTCCTCTTATCACCTCGCCTCTTCTCAGAGATTAATAGCTTTACTTTAGAACTCTTAAGATTTCTCTTCACCATAACAAATTTTGTCCTTATCATAGAAAGATCTTTTCTCTTGAACAAAAACATTATAGATCCACATAATAGCTTGATCGATCATGATTACATAAGGCAATCACACATTATGGAGGTCTTGAAGAAGTGAGTCCAAACCATTAGAAAATATTTTTTACTCCAGCTCAAAGGTAACACTCATTATCTTAGCCAAGTCAAGAGTAAAGTTAATCACAACATATTCCCCATCTAGCTCCTTTTCTTTATCGCTTCTATTTTTGGATGACTGCAAAGAGTAGTACTTGCCATTATTTCTTGGACTTTAGGAAGTTATGCTTGGCTCAGCCTCCTTAGTCAAATTCTCCAAAATGTTCTTAAAAGAAGTTGACTCACCACTAAGTTTCTACCTTCAACTCATCAAGGAAATTGATGACCTCAAGATCGATGGAAAGTGGGATGAAACTTCATCTCTTATAAATAAATTAAGTTTAAAAGTGTGAACACATGAGCCAAAATTAACCACAAATTCTTATGAAAGGTGAGGACTTATTATAAGAAAACTCATAAATTTTACCAAATGAAAAGTATTATAGAATGTTGAGAGTCCTATCCATCACCTTCACCAAGATCTCTTTTTATTGATTAAAAGCTTCAAGAGCTATGAATATCTTCATGAAAAAAAATGGGCAGTCGGCATCAACCATCTAATTGAGCTTTGACAAAGTATAGTTTGAAACACTAGTTCCTCACTTAATTTAGCAAATCATGGATATTAAAAAAACACTGAGAACAAAATTATTCCATCATGGTGGACTTTAATAAAGAAGACATGGTAAAAAAAAAATCAAATTTCATGCCAACTTCTTTTCCTTCAAAAAATAAGGAAAGTTATGATACTCGACATAGAGTTCAGCAGAACTTGTGTAAGCACCACTCCATAAGAGATTGGAATGTCCACCAACTCACCATGAAGAAGAAAATAAAAGATAAATTTAAAGTAATCTAAAGGGACACATAGGTCGTTGCCTTTATGGTATTCAGTCTCTTATCCTCATTTACAACTCACACTAAGAAATTTGGGTTGCTATAATAATATCCATAAAAAGAATATATGACTCTATCGATAGAAAAATAATTGATTGATCCTTTTCCTCAGCTACTATAAACACAACTGCCACTTTTTTTAAAGCCACCATTACCATGATGTCTAAGGAAACTCACAAAGGGTTGGAAAAATAAGTGAGAAGGCATAGAAGTGTCTCAGACAAGTAAAAAGTAACTAAATCTTACTTGAGAATGGAGTGTAATAAAAATTCACTTAACTATTATAAATAAAATTTATATGTGAGATGAAATGGGCTCAGTGGTAAAGACATCACATCAAACAGTTAATGATAGAAATATTACAAAATCTCATGAAAATTGTAAGTGTCATGATGAAAACATTTAAAGTATTTACTCACACTCACTAAAAGCATAATGGAGCTTTGCATAGATAGGTAAGGAATATAATCATCTCTTACATAAATAATTTTATTATAATAATAAATCATTTATAATGCGCTCTCCACGAACTTTCTGAATCATTTTTAAATTAGTTTATAGTTTGGTCTGAGTGTTATTCCTCAGTTAGTCCTCCTTTATTATACATGCAATTGAACATGAAATTGATGCCAACAATGAAGAGTGATGACCCACTCACCTTAATATATCGATGGAGCAAATTCAACTCAACCTCCATGGTTGCTAGTCTCCACTGGGGGTTGACCTCAACCGCTTTCCTCCACTACGACTCGATCTCTAGCATCATCAACAACTAAGTTTCTTCTCACACCTTCTTCCAGAAAAGAAACTCTCCCATGCAATGCAATGAATTTAGTATAGTCGAAAGGTAGTTGAAGATCTCCACCATCTTTTCATTTCGGTAGAAGAACTCATCCTTCTTAGACTCATCACTATCACATGAGTTGATGGAGGAAAGATTCATAACATTTCTTGAATATTCACTGAAATAAAGTTAGTTGCTCTGGAAACTAATAGTACTAGGGTTGTAACTTCCACTTTGAGAGGAGGAAGGTCTACCCTCAAAATAAGACTCGCAGTCATAGAGTCAATACTTGAATAGCTGAAGTAACACCTATATGATAAGAAGTAAATTTATAAAATAAAAATAGGGGAAATTCTACAAAATAATTTGTTGAAAGCATCATCCTTGAGAGAGGAAATCATGATTGAAGCAAATAAACTTCCTTGCTACTTGGAGAATGCCCAACAACTTGCCCACAGTAAGGTGAGTCATCATTTCAAAACTACCTAAAGGGTTCTAAGAAGTATCCCTAGAAGCCGATAAGTACTCATTATTACCATCCATGGATGCTTGGACACTCAACACAGTAAGTTGTAGAGATATAAGGATCATAAAAAATTATATAAAAGATAACAAAGTCACAAAAACAAAGTGAGTTTTGCCACAACAAGATAATCCTCTATCACTTTTTTCTTAGAAGGAGTTTCACCAACCTACTTGTATACCCATGAATGCCTCATGAGCTATGTGACCTGAAGACCACCCAAACTAGGATGGCTATCATGACTTGTCTCTTAGAACAAATACTCACCCCACACAAAGAAATCATGAAGGAGAACATCCAAGGTGAGGGGTTAAAGCTCTCCCTTTTGCCAAATAGCTCACCCATGAATAGATAATTACACATTCTGAGCATAAGACAAATGAATTGACCTGTAAGGATCTAGGATTCCCTACCTAAGGAACTCACCACCCAATAGCGATGAACTCACCTTTCATGAATACATTTATCATTTTTACTTACTCAACACTTTTATATATACACACTACATGTAAGAATCCCCTTTAAAACTCTATAAGAGGGGGGCTCCTAGGGACTTTTTAGAGGTTGGATGAATGAGAGGACATACAAGCATTTTTTTGAGATTTCTTATATCTTTTGTCTCATCCCTATATTCTATTTTTATTGTTTACCTTCTTCATATAGAAATTCTCCATCATGAAAGGGAAGACCACTTGTAGTCTAATTTATTAATATAATATAACCCCAAAGGTACCCCTTTATTTTCACTCTATTATTCCTTCGGCCTAGGTCTAACCCACAGACAACACTTAAAATAGGGTCTTCCTGAGATATAGATGAAATCAAATTTAATTCTGCTTATAGCACTTTTCTCAATATAATAAGAGGAGCTTCTTTCTTCTCTTCTTGAATACTAGGCATCTCCTTCAAATCCAAAGAAAAAGATGACCTTAGTCACCTTCACTTATAAGTCCATATCACTTCTCTAAAATAGAGTAACAACATCACTTTAGGTTGAAGTCACTGAAGTACTTGTCCTAACTAAAAAAATGAATGAATTTTATTAAATTCTTAGTATCATTTATCTTTTTTTAGAGACTTGCCTAGAGTTTGGTAGGATCAACATCACCATGAGGTATTTTAGAATCCATGGTGAGTACATGCTTTTGGTAATGGGATGCTGATACAAAGCATCATCGTCATCAGCTTGACATCATTAACATGAACTTAAATATGAATTTTAGTTCTTAATGTTATAATTTAGGTTATTTCTTATTAGGCTTTTATATTTTGTATTATATTTTTGGCTTATGTATAAGGTCGGCCATGTAGGTAGGTATGATATTTGGGATTGGTATGGAATAGGTGGTAGATTTGATAATGGTGGTAGTTTGGTAGTATGTGGTGTTATGTGTGGTTATAATGGTGGTAGGTTTGAGTATTTTGAACTCTTCCTCTTAAACTTATAAATAGGGAGGCACTTGTAACGCTTTGTACTTGGCTTTGAAATAAAATTATATTTCTTAAGTTACTTTTACTCTCTCTTTATGTGTTTTCCTCTCAAATGATGGACTACTTGAGCATGTGAGCTCATTGCCCTTAGAGAAGGACTTCTAAAGAAAGAATTAGATCTCCACAACAATGGACTATTTATAGAGGTCAACTTCAACTTATCATCACTTTGTTGCATGTTATTTTAAATCTTCCATAGGTTTGATTGTTCATAGCTTTTTAATTATTTATACTTATAAGATTTAGATATGTAGTGTGGTTAATATAACATTAGTTGAAAATTTTATGATATCATGAATGTGCTCAATAGTGGTGTGCATCTATCATTACTCTTTTACGATGATTTATGAATTATTTGGATGATCAGCTTTATATATTAAAATTCACTCTCGTCCAAAATAATATTTGGCATTAGAGCAAATATGTTTCCTCAAAAACATCTTGGTTATTATGGATTTATATTTTTTGCATTAGAGTATGATTGCTTAGAAAAAACACCTTTGAGGATGCACTCTGCCATCTTTGGATGAGATGGTTGAGAGTATGTTTAGGATTTATTTAGATTTAGGTTCTACTTCTTATGGATGCAAGCCTACATAATTTCTTATTGTAGTAAGAGAGCACTCTCAATTAAGATTAGAAATAGACATATCTATCTAATATGCATTGGTGTCTCAGAGGTATAGTTTGGTTCCGATGACTGTCTAAAAAGAAATAGGAGTGTAATACCAATCAAGATTCTATGGTTCCATCATCCTAGGATTACATTATTCTAGTTTACTAGCATCAAAGGGACATAGCCTTAATATCCAAAAAAATTGATTAGCAGTCATGGGTTGCCTCCTTTCAAGTATCCCGAGTAGACATAGAGTTTTTAGTGGAAATGGTGTAAGAGTGTTCATATGTTGAATATATTATAAAGTGTTTTCATGATGAATGGGAATATGTTCACATGATGAGCAAGTAAGATATTGCACTTACATCCCTTTGGAATGCCAAAATTAGGATTTTCCATATGGTAGACAGATATGAATTTGTTCGTGTCATGAACAAAATGAACAAACTATGGAGTATTTGCATGGTGAAAGAATAGAAGACCAACCTTACATGCCTTTTGGAATTACAAAATTAGGATTGTCTACAAGGTAGATGGATATAAATTTGTTCACTTGGTGAATGAATTATGGGGTGTTCACATGGAGAACAGATAGAAGACCAGACTTAAATACCTTTTTAAAATGTCAAAATTAGGGTTGTCCACATGGTAGACAGATATAAATTTATTCACATTGTGAATGAATAATGGGTGCTCGCATGGCAAATGGATAGAAAACTAGACTTACATACCTTTTTGGAATGCCAGAATTAAGGTTTTCTATATGGTAGATAGATAAGAATTTGTTCGCATGATGAATGAATTTTGGGGTGTTCATATGGAGAACTAATAGAAAACTAGACTTACATACCTTTTGAAATGCTTGAATAAGGGTTCAAATCTTTTTTATTATAATTATATTTTATTTAAGGGGTCAGTGCCTAGGCACTGAAATATGACACCTATGTGCTACTGCATAGGTGGTGTACATGTGACCTATGAGACCTAATGCCTCAGCACTGCATGGTTAGCACCACGATGCTAGCATCATTGGTCTTTCTGACCATTTGAACAATGCTGCAGTGTCACAACACTCGTCAACATTCGGTCAGGCCACCACGATGTTGCAATGCTTTCTATATGCATTAGTTATGAAATTTATTATAATTAAGTTTATCTTTTTGACCTCACAGTAATCAATGGGATGAGCTGACAAATGCCTTTTTCCTACATGTAAGCGTTGTGGCACTGCTATCGTGTTCTACAACCCGAAAGGCCAATGGCCTGGCGCAATGTTTGGGCATTGTGGTGTTGGGACTAATTTATAAATAAGACCTAGGGCTATTAAAGTTTTTTATTCAATGATTTCTCTCCTTAAAAATTTTCTTTTGTTCTATAGCCTCTATTCTTCTCTCAACTTTATATTTTCATCATGCCTCTTAGAAGGGTACTAAACAAGAAGAGGGCATCCAATGATGCCACCAAATTCATCAGCACTGATGCTGACAAGCGATATCAAAATTTTTTCATCTACAAATATTTGGTCCCACAGAGGAGCTTCCAAAGATCTGGTGGTATTGTTGAAGGGGAGATCATGAGACAAGCTTGGGCCAAGCTACCATTCAATAATAGCTTATGCATCATCTAGATTGTGCACAAGTTCTTCACGAATGCACAAGAGAGTAAGATCAACAAAGCATACGTTCAAAGGAAACTAGTAAGTTATGATAGTAGTCCTATTAATGATGGAGGTGGGCATTTTTTCTTTTGTTGAGATTGAGAGAACTTTTGAAGTGAGGAAATAAGATATGTTGGATAACTAGCACTCCCACCAAGGATTACTAAGGTTTGGCCACCAAGCTCTCAAACCACTAGAATAACTCAAATAATTTGTAATTGCTAAAAAGATCTCATTTATTTTAGTAAGCGAGGCTATTTATTGCCATTACAAGCATCTTTCAAAAGAAAAGAATTCAAAATATGGAGGGAAATGAGGGTGGCCATATTAATGTGAACCATTAAGTTGACTTATTATTTTATGCCATCCACCCATTTCGCATGCTATTATTTTATGTGGATTCAACCACCTCATATGTCATGATTTGAATTTTTAAATGCAAAATTTTAAACTTGGATTTTCTAGAATAAAATTAAATATTATATAAATAAGAAAAGATAAAATCATAAAATGGCCTTAGTAGGCTAATGGGCTAAGCCTTCTTCTTTCTTGAATTTTCTTGAGCTTTAGCTTAAGATATTATAAATGATCATTAAGCCCTAATTTTTGGATCGTCATGATGTTCTACATCAACTTCAACTCCCCTTGGCTCAATTTAGCTTTGCTCTGTAGAGTTAAAATCTAAGAAATCTTCTACTAATTATGGGGCTAAAGTCTCTAAATTAGTACAGGTCAACCATGTGTCTTTAGTTGGTGGCTTATTCTTCCAACAAACTAAAAAATGATGTTCAGAAGCTAGATTAATGGGTGCTTCTTCAATGATAATATAGTGAACTTCAAGGAAAGAGGGCTTCTGCAAGTACAATTTTATATCTCTCGCTAAAGAGTTAGACTGAACAAGTGGAGGTTTACTAATTTCCTCATATGATAGGATATCTTCAATATTAATAACTAGATGAATGAGCATATCAGCAAGCAAATTAAGGTGATAAGCATTAGTTCTAATTTTCTTAAAAATTATAAATGGACCACATGCTCATGCATATAATTTGTTTAGTGGTTTGATAATGCTCAGGTCGAATGTAAATCAATACATAATCCCCTTCTTTTTATTTTTTTGTTGAACGATTATGATTTACCTTAGAAGCATAATTTTCATTACTTATAGTAATTTTCTTTCTTATATCTTCACGGAGGCTTTAAAAATCTTTAGCAAATCAGAATGTTACATTAGAAAATACATGAGATTGTAGGTTTACTACATCTATTGGTTGTCGTGAGTTTTGACCATAGACTATCTCAAATGGTAATTTTAATGTTGTTCTAGAAATAGTACTATTATACGCAAATTCTAAGGTTGGCAAATGTAAATCCCAATTTCCTAAACTTTTACCTGCCAAGCATTTAAGCAAATTTCCTAAGGTACGATTAACTACTTCAGTTTGTCCATCAGTTTGTGGGTGAAAGGCAGAAGAAAATTTTTACTTGGTACCTAATAATTTCCATAATATTTTTCTAAAATATAAGACAAACTTAACATCTCTATCAGAAATAACAGCTAAAGGGAGACCATGGAGTCACATTATTTCCTTAAAAAATAATTTGGCTATATAAGAAGCATCATTTGTTTTTGAACAAGGTAAAAAATAAGCCAATTTTGAGAACCTATCCACTACAATAAAAATGTTCTTGAGCTATCCTAGGTAATTTTAGAATAAAATCCATTGATAGATCTTCCTAAGGCCTATAAGGAATAAGTAAGGTAGTGTATTGTCCGAACCTTTATTTGATAGTTTTACATTATTTACAAATTAAATATTGGGCCACTAATTTTTGAACATCTCATTTTAATGAATGCCAATAAAATCTATTTTCTAATAAACATATGGTCTTATCCTTTCCAAAATGACCAGCTATACCTCTAGCATGTAGCTCGATGATAAAGAATTCTCTAAAAGAAGATCGAGGAATGCATAGTTGTTGTCTTTTATATAAATATCCATTTTTCAACCAGAATGTTTCTTATAAAGTTATTAGTTTATCAAGGTGTTCAAGATAAATTAAGTGAATGTTAGGGTACATAATATAATCATCTTTAGTTCTATCAAATCATCGGATTCTCAATTCTAAAGAGGAAATCATTAGGCTTACCCTAGATAAAGCATTAGAAGGTTTATTCTCAATTCTAGGCTTATGCTTTAGAACAAAAGAGTAATCTTGTAAAATTTCAACCCATTTTGCATGCCTATTACTTAATTTTCATTGAGTAATAATGAATTTTAAGGCATGATGATCAAAATTAAGAATAAATTTTCAATGTAAGAGAGAGTGTCGCCAATGCCTTAAGGATTGAATTATAACATAAAACTCTCTATCATAAGTGGAATATCATTATTTTTCTTCAGTTAAGTTTTCACTAAAGAATGCTATAGGATGATTCTCTTGACTTAAAATTCCACTTATACCAATTCCTGAAGCATCACATGTCACTTTAAATGCTATAGAAAAAACATGAAGCCTAAGGATTGGTGTAGAAGTGATAAGAACTTTAATTTTCTATAAGGTCTTTTGTGCATTAGGAGTCCAAAAAAAATTATCTAATTTTAGTATATCAGTTATCAGAGCAACAATGATACTAAACTTCTTGATAAATCTCTGATAAAAAGTGGCTAAACCATGGAAGCTTCTACCTTTAGTAAAACTTTTAGGTGATGGCCAATCTAAGATTACTTTCGCTTTAGAAGGATCAGGTTTAGGTCTAGTAGTAGATATAATAAAGCCTAAAAAGATTACCTCAGCTTGTGAAAAGAAACACTTTTTTAAATTAATGTATAATTTCTCTTGTCTAAGTATTTCAAAGACTTTTTATAGGTGTTGTAGATGCTCATTTTCACTTAGACTAAAAATCAGAATATCAACAAAATAAACCACCAAAAATTTACATATATATGGTTTAAGAACAGTATTCATTAATCTCATAAATGTGCTAGGAGCATTTGAAAGTCCAGAAGGCATGACAAGCCATTTATAAATTCCATCAAGGGTCTTAAAATCCGTCTTCCACTCATCTCCAGATTTAATCTGAATTTGATGATATCCACTTTTTAGATCGATCTTTGAAAAATTTTTTTCTCGTGAGATTAAATCTAACATCTCATATAATCTGGGAATAGGAAACCTATACTTGATAGTAATTTTATTTATTACCTGACTATCAACACACATTCTCCATGTTCCATATTTTTTTGGAGTTATTAATGTTGGGACTGTACAAGGGCTAAGACTCTTTTGAATAAAACCCTTTTTTAAATAATTCCTCAACTTGTCTTTTAATCTCAACATGCTCGGTAGGGTTCATCCTATAATGTGGAGGATTAAGAAGTTGAGAATCGGGTAAGAATTCAATAGCATGTTGGATGTATCTTAGAGGAGGTAGGCCATCAGAAAGCTCATTGGGTGTAATATCTTTGAAATTAGAAAGAATAAAAGAGACCACAGTAGATATGTTAGTCTTATTAGAGTCTGGTATGGCTTCTTTTACATGTAATATGTGAAGAAGAAATGGATCAGAAAATTCTTTCGTAAAGCCCCAAAACCAATTATTTCTTTCTTTGGGATCAAAGAGGAAAGAATATATGTTTTAAAGAAAGAATCATAAATGATAGTATTAACCCTAATAGTAAGATTTTCTATGATAATTAATTAAAATTTGGTATTTTTATTCAATGGAGCTTAGGTTGTAACTCAGACGTTATTTTGTGTGGTGCTATGGAGGATATTTTTTCTACTAGCTTTATTGGTAAGAGTTTAATAGTCTTATTACTATGTTTTAAAACATAAGTATTTCCCTACCATAGTTAATAACATTCATATCATACAACCAAGGTCATCCTAAAAGAATATGAGCAATGTCCATAAGGAGAAAATCACACCAAATTTGATCCTCCTAGCTTCTTATTTTAATTGGAACTAAACATCGATTGGTGATGGGAAGAGATGTATGATTTACCTAGCTAACATGAAATAGTTTAGGGTGCGGTTCAGATTTTAGGTTGGCTCAAGTTAAGGTGTGTGTTGAAATGACATTCATAGCACTTCCTCCATCTATAACTAACCTACATCTCTTTCCATTACACAAAACATACATGTTAAAAATATTCTTTCTCCTCCAATCTTCTGCCTCTTTTTAATTAGAGTAAGACATCTCATCACATTAACTTGAGGGTCATCAATTAATTATAATTCTTCATTAGATAATGGGGTGTCATCATAAAATTCTTCTAGAATATCATCTATTAAGTTTTCAACTTCTTCTAAAAATAAGATTTGAGCTTTACATTGATTTTACATATGACCCTTTTTATGACATTTAAAACATAGTACTTCCCTAGTGCTCTTAGAGCTCCCTTCAATTGAAATTTTAGGCAAAGGGGACGGGCCATTTGGATGGGCGGGTCTAACAATAGATCTATGGGATGAAATGGAAGGCACTTGACTTTTAATTTTAGAATTGGAAATAGATTTCTTTTGTTGTTCAACCAATAAGGCATAATGAAATGCTTCCTTTAAAGATTATGAGTCAAATAATTCAACTTCATTTCTAATGTCAGTTCTAAGTCCAATAATAAATTTATTAGCTAATTGCCAATCATTATTAGTACAATCAATTCTAGAAACTAGATCTTCAAAAGTATTCAAGTATTTAGTTACAAGATGATTACCTTGTCTCAAAGTTAATAATTGACTATATAGCTTCTTATTATAATGCCTAAGATAGTACTTTGCTCTTAACATTTCTTTTATTTCTATCCAAGTGAGGTTTATCCTTCCTAATATTTGTTCTTTAGCTAAAGTATTAGTCCAATAAATTCTAGCATATCCTATCAATTTCATTTTAACAAAAGTAACCATTTGGTAATCATCCATTTTATACTAATCAAAGAAGTCATCCATTTGAACTAACCAATCAAGTAATTTATTTAAGTCATGGATACCATCATAAGTTGTGGCTTCTGCTTAACTCTTCAAGATGGATCATTAGAGTCTTCTATAGTCTTAAAATAATTTTCTCCTCTTCCACCATTTCTAACAATTGATGGTCTTCTAAGTGGTTGGTTTTCTCTATGTTTTGGATATGAATCTTCTTCATCTATCCCTATTAGCACAGTCTAAGCAGGTATTGGAGGAGGAGTTGGTACTCTATTATTTTGTAGATGAGCTATAAGAGTTTGCATTTGTTATTAAAGTTCTTGCATTTGATTCTTACTTTCTTCTAATATTTATTGAGTTTTAATTCATTATCATGGATCCTAAGATCTAAGGCATCAACTAATCTAATCAAATTTTCAACTTGGTTTTGAGAGGGAGAGATTTTGGTGCCATGAAAATTTTTTTAAAGAAAGAAAAAGATATATGAAAAAGGATAAAAGAAAAAATGAAATAAAATAAACAAGTATAATATAATTATGCAATCAAAGTGAAATTTTATGCTAAGAAAACTTTCAAGTGCGGAGGGGTGTACAAGATCACTTATATCCCAAGCTCTCCTTAGATAGTTTAGGTATTTTTGATAAAGTTCTATTTAGCTTCCAAAATTACCAAGTTTAAAACACTCATATTATTATGCATGTAATTTCTTTTCAAAGCAATGAAAAAAATGCTCAAATTTATCAAGCCTCTCTTTTTTTTTAAGAAAGCAAGTTATCATAAATTAATCAGAGAAACTTTAAAATTAACCATAAATAATAACAAAGATAATAAAGCAAGCAATTAGATTTTGATTTGCACTGATGGCTAGGTTGTTTTTAAGGTGAAGCACTACCTCACTAAGGTATTCTCTTTTTTTTTGGGTGTGGTGGTGGGGAGGAGAGAGAGAGAGAGAGAGAGAGAGAGAGAGAGAGTTCATACAATTGGAAAATGATTAAATTATATAATGGAGCTGACTAATTGGAATTTTATGCTATCACCATAAACTTGCAAGAAAAATATATATTTTTAGGCTACTAATACGTATTTAAACTATCATATAAAAAAATTAATTGACCTCACAAGTCTAAGAAAAACTCACAAGTTTGAAAACAAGTCCACCACTTGAGATGCTCCCTTTGTTGAAGTAAACTTTTGATCGAATTTGCTCTTTCCAGGCTTTGCTCTGATACCAAATTTTATGGAGGTGGGCATTCTTTCTTTTGGTGAGATTGTGAGAACTTTGGGAGTGAGGAAAGAAGATATATTGGATAACTATCGTTCCCACCAAGGATTGTTAAAGTTTGGCCACCAAGCTCTCAAACCATAAGAACAACTCAAATAATTTGTAATTGCCAAAAAGATCTCCTTCATTCTAGTAAGGGGGTCTATTTATAGCTATTACAAGCATCTTTCAAAAGAAAAAAATTCAAAACATGGAGGGAAAGGTGGGTGGCCACATTAATGTGAATCATTAAGTTGCCTAATTATTTTATGCCATCCACCCATTTCACATGCTATTATTTTATGTGGATTCAACCACCTCATATGTCATGCTTTGAATTTTTAAATGCAAAATTTCAAATATGGAGTTTCTAGAAGAAAACTAAAAATTACATAAATAAAAAAAGATGAAATCATAAAATGGGCCTTACCAGGCTTATGGGCTAAGCCTTCTCCTTTCTTGAATTTTCTTGGGCTTTAGCTTGAGCTCTAATTTTTGGATTCTCATGATGTTTTACATCATTTAATGCATATTACAATCTTCAAGAAATTGATTATGATCACTATTTTTCTTAATATAATGATCATCCTGATTTTGACGAGATCCTCCATTTTCTTTCTTGCAAGAATACAAATGTGCAATGGAAATGATGGGAGGAAAGGATCATTAACTTTCTTGCTGTCGGTCTCACTGGTTAGCCTAAGGCTTAGCACTATTTCATTTTCATAAGCTTATGCCTACTGGTAACACTAATGAGGTTACCAAATATAGGGTTGTTTTAAAATTTTCTATCTAGAGGGAATTTATGATCGATATTGAGAATATTATTTATAATTCTATTTATAATATATTGAAGGGGAGTACTACTATCGGGTACGATCACCCTTCCTTGATTTATGGTTTATGCATTGTGGTGGGAGTGGTAGGGGGCCCTAATGAAGAAATGCTCATTCAGAAGGCTCCTCTGATAAAGAAGGTAATTGGAGGATTTTGGTCAAGGTTCAAAGTAGGGGACAATTCACACACCGAGCAAGTCCAAGAAATTGGCAATCAAGTCATAGACTTATGAAAAAGGGTGGACAAGACTAGTCATATGCAGGAGATTCTATAGCATAAATTTGATCATCATATGGATCAATAGCAGATGTAATTCTTTTACATGACCCAATTCAACACTGTAGTAGTCAATATGTTCAAGAGTTGCAATCTCATGGAACCAAATTAGGTCATCTTCCTTACGGTGCCTTAATATCGACCTTATGTAAAACCTCATAAGTATCATGTGCAGAGGAGGAAGAAGAAGATGAAGAAGAGGGTGAAAAGTATGATTATTAGTTTCCCTCATTTTTGTAATTTATAATTTTTTTTGAATTTAATAATAAAATTTCTCTTATTCTTATTTTGTGTTATATATTTGTATGTGATTAATTTTGTTAATTTATCACTCTAGAATTTAATTAAAAATTATTCAAACAAATTTATAAAAAATGAATTTTGAGTGACAGCGCCCAGATGTTGTAAACCAGTTCCTCAATACTGTAAACTAGCACCTTAATGCAGTGAACATAATGAAAACCCCGAGAGCTTGGCACTGGGTATGGCGTTTCGACATTAGGGTGATATTGTGCCCCTTAGCAAAAAAATTATCTTTCTATGTCCTTTTCACTTGTGTGAGGAAGATAAAGCATTGAGGTACTGGTCCTATGGTGTTGCAGTGCTGGGGGATATTATGTATTTTTACCATAAAATATTCTAAGTTATATTTTTAGTGCCAAGTAAGTATGGCACCGTGATGCTGATGCTATGGAGTTGTGACGCTGGGGTGATTTTGCTAAGGTGCTAAAGCACAGATTCTTGGGTACTATACTACTGCCTTTTATAAGAAGAATACCTGAGCGCATAGTGCTACGATGCTGATATTTAATGATGAGGCTTTGTGAGTCAGAAATTGAGTTTTTTGTTAGATTTTATGAAGCTTTTAGAAATTTTGATAGTATTTCATCTTAGTAGTGCTAGATTTTAAAATCATAGTTTGAAATACTCTTCTCCCTTATTTTGGATCTAAGATCGATGGAAGGGATGGATTTTCATCTCACATCAGAATGAAGTTCAACGACAGAGGTATTCAAATATCCAAAATTTTGATTTTCCTCTTCTTTTCCTTAGCAGATCCAAGATCAACAGTGAAATGATAATTTAAATATATTTTTTAAAGATAAAATGATATAAATCATCTACTTGAAGTGAACAGAGGATCTCAGAATAAAAGAAGATCATCGAGAGGTTGAGTGTAGTCTAGGAATGTTATAAGATCAAGAGTGGTCAAAGAGAGAAAGAAGAAGCTTAGTGGGATTGTACTCTTTTATTTCTAGTAGTGTTTCTTGTAACTATTCCCTCTCAATAGTTAGTGCAGTGCCTAGGCACTAAGACCATAGTACCATGGCACTGTACACCATAGTTTTGATAGGTGGTTGTAGATAGAAGAACAAAATTATTATTATTTTATTTTATGTTTTTAGGTGAGGAGAGTTGTCTTATAATCCACTATTTAGAAAAAGTTTAATTATTATTTAATTAAGCCATTTATTTATTTATATGTATAATTTCATTGCATTATATTTTAAAATATAATAAATAAACTATTTACTTATATAAATTCTTTTATAGCATATTATTATGTTAACTCGTATTAGACTTAGCTATTAAGATTAAGCTTTAGATGGAAAACATGATCCTTATAACTCTTTATTATAGAATTTAAAAAAGGTTTAAGGTCTTAGAACAAAAGGTTGGAAGTCTAGCATTACCTTCACTAGAAACTAATCGAAGCCTAGAACACCAAAATGAAGAGAGAAAAGGTCATTCATTGACCATATTCTTTTTCTTCCCCCTCTTTATCCACATTCCTTTATTAAACCCTATTATTGCCCAAGGGAAATTTTGAATGAGTATCCTAAGTTGAAAAAGATACTTCCTTGTCCATCTCATTGAATAGGTAGACAATTATAGCCAGATAAAGGCTATACTCATTGAACTCTTTATAAGCATTATCCTCGACATTATGAGGAGACATTTATTAGTTTTGTTTCCCTTTGAAATACACTTTGAGAACCTAATAATGATGTTATTCATAGAGTTAAAATTGACCCATCTACTTTTAATGGTCAGCTTAATGTTAAAGTTTTCTTAGATTGATTAGTAGATATAGACAAGTAATTTGTTTGGGTGCCCATGTTAGAAGAAAGACAAGTTCATTCTGCTTGCATGAAACTAACTAGTCATGCTAAGACTTATTAGATTACTCTTGAATGAAAAGTTTATCAAATAGGACAATCACGTTTTGCTTCTTGGGATGAGATAAAAACAAAAATATGTACTATTAAATTTTTATGGTCAACTTATGTATGTGATGACTATGCTTAAAAATGGATTTTTGACTGTTGTTTAATATATAACATGCTTGAATGAATTGATGCCATTATGATGTTAAAGAGGATCACCGCACCACAATCTTTAGATTTTAATATAGGTTATGAAGTGTTAATGAGAAGCTTATTCTCTTGAGGAGGCATTTTGAGTGGTGACTTAAATTGAACAATATATGAGATCTCAGCCTTATAAGCGATTCATAAATTTGTCTAGAAATAACTCCCAACAACATATTACTCCTCTTACCTTAGTAGTTCCTAAAGGACTTAGTGAAATAAAAGGAAAAGCTTCAGTTAAAATATCTAGTTTAAAGACATCTAGCATTACTTGTTTTACATGAGGTAAGACTGATCACTATACAACTACTTGTCCTTATTGAAACTTATACATAGATCTTGAGAATGAGGATCATCAAAATAAAAATAATGATGACCAAATTTTTTTTAGATCCTTGTGAAGAGGCTAGTGATGTATAAGAATCATTAAATAAGTCACATATAGTTGATATGCATTCTATGTTAACTACCCAACGATTTAATATTGAATGGAGGCACATTTTAATTTACCACACTTATTTCTTAATATTAGTAAAAAGATGTGTAAATTAATTATTAATAGTGGTAGCTGCATGAATGTTATTCTTACCTCCACTTTGGCTAGAATGAAACTCACCTTAAAGCCTCACCCACAACCTTATAAGATTGCTTAGATAGATAAAACCTCTTTCTTTATATCTCAATGTTATCTTATACCATTTTAATTAAAATATTATAATGATAAATTTTTGTGTGATGTTCTTCCAATGGATGTTGCTTATATACTCTATAGTAGACCTTTGGTTTTTGGCATTGTTATCATAAATTATGAACTATCTAATACATATGATTCTAATTTTCGAGGTAAAAGAATTATGTTAAATTTAGCTAAGCTTAAAGTGATCACTCCACATTAATCATAAAACTTTTCAGCTCCAATTGAGAAAAAAATTCTACATATTATTAGTAAATGTCAATTCTAATAGGAGATGAATAAGAATATCATTTTGCACTAGTTGTCCTAACTTTCATTAACCAACCTTATGTTGAATTATTTTCTTTCAAAGTATGTGAACTTTTATCAAAATATTTATCCTAAAGAACTTCTAAGTGAGCTTCCCCATTAAAAAGTATCCAATATGCCATAGAGCTAGTTTCTAGATCATGACTTCCTAATTTTCCATATTATTATATTTACCCAAACAAGCATTTAGAGACCAAACAAAAAGTTGATGATCTATTAGAGAAGTTTATCTCAATGGAATACCTACCCTTCTTACCCTAAAAATTATCATTAAATTCACATGATAGAAGGTGAAAATGAAAAATAACCTTCAAGATAAGATAGTTTATATGAATAACTAGTAATGTTTTTTTGGCTTAATCAATGCTCTAAGTACATTTATGTGAGTTATGACTCATATCTTACACCCCTTTTTTGAAAATTTTTTAATCATGTACTTTGATGATATTTTAAATTTTAGTTAGACTAAGAGCAACCATGAGAATTTGTACAAGTTTTTAAACTACTTCTTCAAGAAATACTATATATTCATTTTAAAAAAATGCTCATTTATAATGACTTTAGTAATCTTCTTAAGATTTATTATTTATTATGATGGCATCTCTATTGAACCCAAAATTATTATGGTTATTCAAGAGTGGCCAACCATAACCATAATTCATGATATACATAGTTTTCATGGGTTAGCCACATTTTATTGAAGATTTATTTATAAATTTAGCACCATTATTACCCCAATAACTCTAAGAAAGTAAAATTTGTTTGGACAACAGTAGCTGTTGCTATTGAAATTTTAATTTTTTGTTAGACTAAGAGCAATCATGAGAACACTTATGATAAGCCTTTAAACTACTTCTTCAAGAAAGACTATATATTCATTTTAAAAAATGCTCATTTATGATGACTTTACCAATCTTCTTAGGGTTTATTATTTCTTATGATGGCATCTCTACTGAACCCAAAAATAATATGGTTGTTCAAGAGTGGCCTACCATAACCATAATTCATGATGTATGTAGTTTTCATGGGTTAGCTACATTTTATTGAAGATTTATTTATAAATTTAGCACCATTATTACCCCAATAACTCTAAAAAAAACTAAAATTTGTTTGGACAACCGTCGCTGTTGATACCTTTTCTAAAATTATAGAACTTTTAATAAGTACATTATCAGTATTTAAATTACCAAATTTTAACAAGGTATTTGAGGTACCATATGATGCTTGTCGAGTTGGCATTAGTGGCATTCTTAAATAAGAAGGTCATCTCATTACTTTCTTTAGTGAACATTAAATGAAGTTCATCAATATTATTTCATATATGATTATGAGTTTTATACTGCCATCTAAACTTTACATTATTAGTGACATTATTTTTTTTCAAGAGAACGTATACTTTATTCTAATTATATAGCACTTATGTATCTAAATACCCAAAAAAACTTAGTCCTCACCATGCAAAATAGGTTCAATTTCTTCAAGAATAAACTTTATTTTTAAATGTACGTTTGATGTTCAGAATAAAGTAATAGATGCCCTAAGTATAATATGCATCTTATTAAATAACATGAGTGTAAAAGTTACTAGATTTGAAAATATTGAAGATAATTACTCTAATTGTAAAGATTTTTGATAAATTTTTAAATCTTTGAAATTTAATGCTCCAATTATCAATCTTGATTATTAAATATGATATAGTTATCTCTTTGATGGCATATAACTATGAATCCCAAATTCTTCAGTTCAAAATTTTTATATCGATGAAATTCATTCAGAGGTGTGCCTAGTAATTTTGGTAGGGATAAAATAACACCTATGATGGAGGATAAGTTCTTTTGGCCTAGTCTTGAGAAATATATTGTTCATATTATTATTCAATGTTTTACTTGTCAACTAGCAAAGAGTGGGAAAAAAAAAATTCTGGTTTATACACCACACTCCTAATTTCCCATAAACCATGGGAAAATCTTAGTATGGACTTTATCTTAGGGTCACCCTGTATTGTGCAACGCTTTGACTCTGTCCTAGTAGTTGTTGATCATTTTTCTAAAATGGCTCACTTCATTCTATAATATAAAACATTAGATGCATTATATATAGCTAATATTTTAAATCATAAGATAGTTTATTTACATGGACTTCCTAAGATAATTGTGTCTAATCGTGATGTGAGATTTATGAGGTATTTTTGAAACACGTTATGAAAAAATCTTAGCATAAAACTCTTTTTTTCTATAGTTTATCACATTCAAATAGATGGATAAATTAAAGTTTTAATAGAGGGCTAGGAAATTTTCTTAGGTGCCTAGTGATTAATCACACTACTATTTAAGATCTAGTTCTTCCTACTACAAATTTTGCTTATAAAAGTTTAACTAATAAGTCAAATGGCATGAGTCCTTTTCATATGGAAATTGGTTATGATCCAAGAAAATTAATTTAACTTTTTGATTTTTTGTTTCATATATGTTTAGTGCATTTACATCTTCATTTGCATAAAGAATGAACATAAAAAAAATTCAACAAAAATTACTTTGAGTTATGATAAATATGAAGTTAATGTTGATGCACATAAATGATATGTAAAATTTAATGAGAGAGATTTCATTCTTGTTAAAGTTAAACTTAAGAGATTTCTAACTAGAATTCTTAATAAATTAACTCTCAAGATACTTGGTCCTTATAAAGTTATAAGGAAGATTAAGTGATAATGCATATGAAATAAATGTTCTAATGAATGCAAGAATTTCTCTAATATTCAATGTGTCAAATTTAATGTTTTACCATGGGCAAATCATGGATAACACAACTTTTTTTATAAATAGTACTAACATGTACGTTAATACTTCATCACCCATTTCTCTGCCATCTTGTCACTTAAGATCACATTGCTCAGATTAAATTATAGAAGACCAAATTCTCATCACATCTGATGGAGGAACTCATAGGTTTCTAATTTGTTGAAAAGGTCTTTAACCACTTGAATATATATGTCTAACATTTGATGAGTTACATTAGCTAGACCCACAGTTATTACAATAGTAGTTAGATTTTCATTTTCTAGAGGAGAATCCTTCAAAGCCGAGGAATTGATGTAGGGAATCATCATCACCATTGCTGATGTCATCATCATAGAACTTAAGTTTATGTATTGGGCCTTTATGTCATAATTTAGGTTATGCATTATTTAGATTTAATATTTTGTAGAATATTTTGGGCATATATTTGTTGGGCCATTCTTATGTCATGACCTATGTAGTGATTTCATGGTGGTAGGTATAATATTTTGGGTAAGTATGAAAGGGGTGGTAGATTTGATAATGGTGGTAAGTTTGGTAGTAGGTGATGATGATGGTGGTAACTTTAAATTTGGAGTTAGATTTGAGTATTTTGAACTCTCTCTCTCTCTCTCTCTCTGTCTCTCTCAATCCTATAAATAAGGAGGCCCTTGCAATTTTTGTACTTGGCTTTAAAAAAATTATCTTTCTTATGTTTCTTTTAGTCTCTCTTTATGTGCTTTCCTCCCAAGTGATGGGCTACTTGAGTGTGTGAGCTCACAGTCCTTAAAATAAGACTTCTAAGGAATGAATGAGTTCTCTATAAGAACAAACTATTTATAAAGGTCGACTTCAACTTATCCTTATTTCACTACTGGTTATTTTAAATCTACCACAAGTTAGATTATTCATAGCTTTTTAACTATTTCTTTGCACTTATATAATTGGTTAATATAACATTAGTTGAAATTATTTTCAACTTCATTAAATTCATGATATTGTGAATGTGCTCAATAATAGTGTGCATTTATCTTTACTCTTTTGTGAGGATTTATGAATTATCAGTGTAATCAACTTCATATCATAAAAGTCACTCTCATCTTGCATCAGATGAACTTAATAAAAGGAGAGAGATACCAATTTTTTAATAAACAATAATAAGAAGAACCCAGGCACAAGACCATAAACTCTTTTTTTTAGCCCAAAACACACAAAAATGCCAAAAAGAAAGGATCAAATCAAAGGTGATGTGTAAAAAGTAAAAAAAAATTCTTATTTCATAATCAATTAAATGTTTGTAATTAATCATTTTCTATTTTTGTCCTTTTTGGGAGTTGCCTCCATAAGGATTAAAAGAATCAAAGAGCTAAATGTTAACTCTAGTGCACAAGTGGACAACTTCCCCATGAAGACTCTTTTTAACAGAGCAAATATGATGAAAAGATCATCCTAATTGAGTGTACAGAGTCTTGCAATTTTCTTTGAATAAAGAAGACTTTTCTTGAAATAAGGTAAATATAATAATGTGCTTAAAGAAAGGTGATCAAAATTTAATGACCCACCTCATATGCAGGTAACTACACATCAAGAAATGTCAAGCTAGTCGCCTTGTCAACAATAGTGACCATACCTGGAGAACTTTCCTCCTAAAGCTTAGCATTCATCTCCATATGTGAGCTCATCTTTATGTAAATGATTTTATATTTTTCTGATTTCTAGCTTCCTTATACATTCATGTCCTTTGTACTATTTTATGGAGATGAAAAAGGAGAGACTCTTATACTCAGATCTTTTGACATAGTGGAATTACTTATATTCCATGTGCTTGTCTTACTTTGCTTGTCATACATATCTTAACCCTATTTCTTAAGTGCGTAGGTCAATCTAATTCACTCCACGAATAGATTTAGACTAGACAATCATTATATAACTAAATTAGTTTAGTTCTTAAAATTTATAATTATTGCAAATTAATAGTTCTCTATAACTAAATTAAGATATTGTATAGTATGATACATATTATACATTATGATTAATTATAATAAATTTGTATTGATATTTTTTTCCTAAAATTTTAATTCAAGCTTTAGCCTTTCATGTGTATGCTTTATCCTCTAATCTATAAATATGAATACATATAATAAAATTAATAACAATACATTGTTTAACATTATAGCTTCACAATTGATTTATTCTATCCAACTTGATTTTCTTAACTTAGTAAAATCTTAACTTTATTCTTTTGACCTGACTTATAGATACTCTTAGGTGTTCCATGTCTTTCTTAGAATATACCTAATATTATAAATTCTCTTCTAATGTATATCTATAATGTTAGTCATAAAAAACCTACTGAAAAATATTAATAAAAGTACATGTCAACCAAATTATGTTTATGATCATCAAAGCATTATGATCTCCACATTTTAAATGATGGATAGTATAATTTAGTTATTGAGAAAACTCTTAGATTTTACTAGAATTGTCATGAGTTTATGCCTTGTTAATATATAAAAAAAAATTAAATAACAAATAGACTCTGAGCTAATCAAGAATCAAAGTGCTTGCATTTTAAATTTTTATTCAAAATTTAACTATAAAATCATAAGTACATAGGTATGTAATATATATATATATATATATATAATACTCTTAAGTAATCTCAAGTAATTAAAAGAAAGACAACATAACCACACTTTTCTTCTACATTAAATACATTAGAAATAAAAAAAATATAAGTACAAATGAAACAAGAAATATCACTATCACTTAATCATCTATGAGATCCTAATCAAGACCTATGGAACAATGTAAGTAATCATGTATTTAGACAAATTGTCTATGGAGCCAAGTTTTATTCTCATCATGTTCGTATTGGTCTATCTACTTGAATTGATTCACTTGCATTATAAATCATTCATATGTAGTTTTGATTAAAAGAAGCATTTAATTTAGGCATCTCGAGTTTACCAATAAAGTTTGCACTTTTTTGGAGCTTGTGTTGGTGGTAACAAGAAACTCTCATTACCAATTTTATATGAAATTTTAGACATAAAGTTCACCAAAAAAATTATGTTGAGAAGTTTTTGTTAGTATAGTCTCCAATATTGCTATGGTGACCTATAGTGCCTCCATTTTTATAAAGACAATATCATACTATATACTTTTAATTATTGCATTAGATGTTTTCGAGTAATTTTTATAAATTATCTATGTAAGGGAGAAAATCTAGAGAGTCAAGGAATTTCTCTTGCTAATCTAGTAAGTTCCTCTTCCATCAACTCCACCAAAATATTATGCTTATTCTCAAATAAAAAAAATACTCATCTTGCTTCTGCTATTAATAGGCTCTAAGCATCTTGTTTATTAATCATTTGAGCATCCTTCTTTTTAGGGCATTAAATGATTCCATAGATCTAGTTAAAATTTTTATAAAGGTTGCAAGCAAGGGAGTCAAAGGTCATTAAATGATTCCATAGATCAAGTAATAATGTTTATAAAGGTTGCAAGCAAGGGAGTCAAAGGTCTACCACTAGAGAGCATAATGAACATGGATGGACCAATCGAGAATCTACACTACTAAAATTGAAGTAATAAGCCATTGCATTGTTGATGCCATTTCAAAACTGCAAACTTTAGTTGGTTATAGTACCTGTTTAAACTGTATATTATAGAAATGGCTTAAACTACCAATTATAGTGACAGTTTAAACCACTACTTCATCTACACTATTAAAACATTGTATGACCACCCCCTAGATTTAGATTTAACTACAAAAATTTATTTGGGTTGAAAATAATTGTTCTTTCTTTGAATTTTGGCACATAACATTTTGATGTTACTTCGTAGCTTGGAAAAATTTAGGATTTGTTTTGTTGCTTGATTTGAGCAGCATTTCTTGAGCATTTAATGTAAATAATGAAAAAAAATTGATATATTTTAGAGAATTGAAAAAAGAAAACATATATTTGCACAGTAAAAAAATTGATGATTTGTTTTATATTTAATAAAAATAATATCTATAAATTAGCATGAATGAAACTCTCACTATGTTTTTTTCATGTCCTTGGAAGTTTTAACTTTAAAATTGTCAGATAAAAACAAGTTAGCAACTTGTTTGGAGTTTATTAGTTTGAATTAAATTTACTAAAGTTTTATAAATAGTTTTCTCTTTATGCACAATTAGAATAATTTCTAGTAATCTAGGAATTTTTCATTGAACTAATTAATATGTTATCCTATCTTTAAAAATAGTTCTTCATTTATTATAAAAGTTTAAATCTCATCAATCTAAGAAAGAAAATATGTAAGTGATTATTTGTTTTACCACCATGAGACTTATTTGTTCATTTCACTAACATGGTGCTACTTTGAACACATGTTCCGATAAAGATTTTTTTTAATAACATTTAAGCCAATTTAATCAGCTAGATTAGATATCTTGCATGTATTACATCTTTTCATTAGCAACATAAAACTAGATTACAAAAATTTTGTAGGTAACATAAGTTAACTCATTATGATGTAGTGAAAATTTGGTCAATTTATAGAATTTGAATTTTTTACAATAATGTTTTGAAAATAATAAACTTAGTGTAATCTTGTGAAATTAGTTTGAGAGTTATCCAAACTAAATTAATAAAAAACTAAACTATGTCGTGAGTTTTCCAATGCTTTTTTTATGGTTTGCCTAATGAAATGTGAAGGTTTGTATGTTAGGCTGTTTAATAAGAGTCATTTTTGTGATTAAACCATTTATTGTCTTTATGTATTTATAGCGATGACATTTATAATTTCGTATTGGTAGAGTAATATAAGTCTTGCTTCATTCAAAGTAAACAACATCACATAATTTGAATGAAAGCTTTAAGGTAAAGATAGTTGTAATCATCATCATCACTCTGTACTTTTATCTTTTCAATTAATCAAGTAGTTATCTTGTTTAGTTGGATGTAACTGACATAGCTTAAAGTATCAATTATAAACAATCATTCTTTGAGTCTACTTTCTTATTTGAATGGATAAGGGCTAGGTTAATAAACCTAAATGGAGTTCAAAATACACAAAAGGAGTTGAAATATTTCAAGAATTTCCAAGTCAAAGAAAGAGTGTATTAGAGAAATTTTTATGCACATGTAAAATTTACATTAAGATGTATTTCCACACAATTAAAGGTGTTAAGAACCACTTAATATCAATAGGTATATTACATGGATATGTTATATGGAATCAACATAGGGAGGATCATGACATTGATAGTGAAGATGTATTAAAGGAAGCACCATGTATCAGGCTTAATTTTCAATATTTGTCAATACAAGAAGAGTAATCAAAAGTAGATAACATAGAAAGATTATTATAAGATGCATTTGGTACAAGTTTAGGAGATAAATGAAAAATTCAAGGTATAGATTCATCAAATGCATAAATAAAATTCTCAAAGTTGCTAGAAGATGCAAGAGTAGAGTTATATCTATGGTAAAAATCATTATCAAAATTATCACTTATATTACACTTACTTCTTCTTAAGTGTTTACACTCATGGGCTATAAAATTTTTTAGTATGTTATTAGAGTTGCTTTCTGATCCCATTCCTAAATGGGTTTCATTGCTAAATAATTTCTATGAAGTATAAAATAATAAAACCATTTCATCTTAGCTACACATAGATAGAAGCATGCCCTAAGAAGTTTTCATAGAAGGTGAGAAAAGAAAAGATGTAGGCAAACACACATTACTACTTATGATATTGAAAAGTTGGTGAACAAAAAAATTTATTAATGGTTTATTGAACATGTGAGATATTTTATTATTTTGTTTTTTTATTTATCAACTGAATTGTAGAAATATATTAATAATAAAAAACTATTTTATTCAAATTATGAGTAATGTAAGAAGAAATAAAAGCTCTAGCTGTTCGTCCTAGAAAAATTGCATGAAAATATAAAGGATTTTATATGCATGGATTTAATTTTTATGCAAAGCTTATGATGACAATAAGACAATGTGAAATTGTATGCAAAGCTTATCATGAGATGAAGCAAAATCAGTTTGGATATACATTAGTGACTCTTCACATTTAATACATGTTGGAGAAAAATTAGAACCTGATTCAAATGTTTTATTCTCACAAGTTCAACTATTTTTCTACATCCAAGATCCAAAAAAACATCAATTAGAACTATTTTATGAAAGTCAAGCCTAGAGATGTGTTTTATTTAAGTATTACTAGAAATAATCAGGTTCTCAACTACTCAACTACAGTCTAACAGTAGACGTAAAGTGAATAATACATACATTACTATTGTAAGATTCTAATTTTATGATTGGTTTTTTTATGGTTGCTCATGCTATAGCATTTATATTTTTCTTTTCAAAATAATTTTTTATTATTACATTATTATATTTATTATTTGTAAATGCAACATTTTTTTTCTTTTTACTCTTATAGATATGACTGAAGAAGGCTTGCTGAGGCAAGCAATGAATCCAAAAAAGGTGTTGATTCATAATGTATTCTAAGTCCTCTAGAGTCACACAAAGATGAATATAGTGGCAATACAAAAGAGCAAAGACGGTCATTTCATGTTTTTGGACATGAGGCCTCATGTGCAAATGATGGGATTTGGATTATTGGCACATTTCTTTGATCATGTTTTACTTTGAAATAAAACATAAACAAAACAAAATAAAAAAAATAAAAAAATAATAAAAAATAAAAGTGATCCCAAACAGCCCCTAAGCATATATATGTTAGACATGAATGTACGTTTGCATTGGTTGAAATCTGCTGGTGGTAAACAAAATTGAAATAATTTTTTTTTAAAATCTCCACATCATATGGTGGTTTTAACCATCATTTTCCTGTATCTTGGTGTCGATTTACACTGCAATAGGATGGAAGAACGTGCAGTTAAAACAACTAGTAAAACTGTCGCTGTAAATTTTCCCTATCGGTCGCTAAATCGCTGTGAAAAGCCTTTCTAGCAAAAAGTAAACACAGCAATTTTGTAGTAGTTTTCAAACTGATGCGAATAAAAATATGGCAATGTTAACTGCTATTGTAAATGAAAAATAACCGCCACTAACGCCCTCTTTTGCTATAGTGCTAGTAAATACATGTGAACAATGGCATTAGTCATTATTGGGTGCTTGCTCATTTCCTTACGAGGAGAGTGGCGTCTACATGTTTAATCATAGCTTGTGCATCAGGATGATTTGGAGAGCGGGAGGCCTCAAGGAAAATTAAGAATCTTGTTCTAAGATAGATTGGATTAAACTGCACCAGTGATATCATTGGTAATAACGAATAATAATGATATCACTGGTGCAGTTTAATCCAATCTATCTTAGAACAAGATTATTCTTGCTAATTTTTTCCTGGTTGAGGCCTCCGCATTATGCTCTCCTTAAAGGAATGGGAGTCATCCATATATATCCATTGGTTTCATTGATCAGAAAAAAGTATTTTAGAAAATGCAATCAATGATCAATAACTTGCAAAATTATCAAAATTCGTATCAGTCCAAAATTGTCAATATTTCGAAAGATAATAATATTCTTACTTTTGCCAAAGTCAAAGAAATACGCCAAAAACTTTCACAGAAACATAATTAGAGCTCTGGTGTAGAAGTATTGCTTGGTTAGTAGTCATTTTTATGTCAGAAGGACCAGCAGTTTTGGCCTATTCTTCCTTTGTCACCGAAGGAGCATTAAATTGTTTCTCAAAAAAAAAAAAAATTATGTCGTACCACAGCCTAATGCAAATATGATTATTAGCAATTTTGTACGATGGCTTGTGATATTAATCACTTAATTTCTATGATTTTTTTTTAAGAGAAAAATATTTTTAGTGATCTTAGAGATATTTATATGAACTGCTTAGGACAAAAATTTACAATGGTAATATAACTTTGGAGCATGATATAAATGATCAATGAAAATTAATATATTTATAATAATGACAAAGGTAGAATCAAACAGTTGAAGGCAATTACATGTAGAGAAAATTACAGTCGTACCACAAAATTTTTTCTATTTATATAGCTAATAAGTACCCTAATAAAAAATTATTGGTAAACTCTTTAATAAGCTAATAAAACTAAAAAAATATGAGTTAGTCATTCTACATTTCTTAAAATGGCAGTGTTATTATAAATAGAAACAGTTAAGTTAAGATGCTAATTTTATAAATACAAAGCATAGATAATTGTCCTTTACATGAACTGTATAGAACCCAAAACTGTATGGCTTTAACTTCAAAATTGGTCATTATTATCTCATGCTACCAGAAAAAATATTGCTCCTGGTCATGTCCATATGCATAAAAATTGTCTTTTTCATCAAAAGTTCCTTCGATAATTAAATTAGATTTTACATGATTGTTTTCAACCAATATAAAATCAATTGGTTCACACCTATTTCATATAAGATTAATGATAACGATAAATAAATACTTACTTTAATATAAGATTTGTTTTTCTAATCACAGTAGATTAACACACTGACTTGAGTTAATTCTTTCAGGGTTTATTCATACTTCAACTTTTCATATGATATTTACTTTAAATGCAGGTTGTGCTCTTGATTCTTGGCTAGTCGACTTTTGCTAACATTTTTTTTGGGGTTTTTTAGTTGGTCGATGTAATCTTATACTTGATATATTGTCTTTGTAGGTTTGGATCTCGGCTCTTGGCTTTTTATCTTAAAATATGATATGCTCTTATTAGATTTATACACTGTTAGTATATTTGAGTTAACTGTTTTAGGCTTTGTTCATATTTTGAGATGAGATATGATATTTTCCGTCTCAATCCTTAGTTAAATTTTTTAATGAGCATGTTTATCTTTTTTGTATGATTTTTAGTTAGTCTACAAAAAAAAAATTTATTAGGATTTTTTAGTTGTTTGTTATAGCCTTATGTTTGATCTACTGTTTAATGCTTTTTTCAATCAAATTGTGTGTTATGTTTGTGGTTTGCCCTCTTTAATGGGTAGTTGTAGACCTATGTAGACCATATTATGATATATTATTTAATAGTTATGCTCATCATAATTTTAGTAATAATATTTTTATTGCACATGCATTCATTAAGTATGCATGTTTATTCATTAGAGGAAAGAGTTTTTTTTCTTAATCTCTTATATATGTTAGTCTACTGACTATTGAGATTTGTATCTTCTTTGCAATATATTTAAAATGATCATTTATAACAAAATTTCATTTGGGTAATATATTTGTTGGTTAAAGAAGAAAATTTGATTTGTCATTACCTTACAGTTACCTTCGTAAACCTTCTAATAAGTGTTCTACTTTAATAAAATAAATGTTTAATATTATTTTCATTTCTTTATTATGTTTAAAATCTAAGTGTGTTAGTGTGTGATATAGGCATATGTATTTAGTGACATCTCATGTGATGATTTATTTTTATAGTATATTATAATATCATCATTAGAGTAATCCCACACCACATTAACTAGCAAACCATAACCGGTGGCATTAACAAATAGGGATGAAAGTCGTCAAAATGTTTCTCAATCTATTATTATACCTATTCTTAAAACTAATAATATTAATATATAGCTTAAGAAAGGTGGAGGAGTAAATCAATAGTTTGGGAGTACTTTGTAAAAGTTAAAATCACTTATAAAGGGATTGAAGTTCCTTGTAGCAATGTATTTGCTATAGGATAATATTTAATAAATTAAAAAGTGGTACAACTTCACAATTATTTAGGAACATTAAAAAGTGTGAGAAGATAAAAACTAAGAGTTGCAAACTTCTTGATTTGCCAGATAAGAGGCAAAAAGTAATGAGTTTTTCTTTTTACCTTTTAGTGTCAATGCAGAAGTAGGGATGCCAATATTTCATGATGCAAAAAAATTAAGATTATTAATTAATTAGAGAGTTAATTGTCAAGATGGTAATTGTGCATGAATATCTTTTCATGATAGATGAACACACTTGGTTTAACATTTTTGTTAAAAATATTGAATCTTAACTTTCAAAGTATTTCAGGGAATACAACAAAAATAATTGCATGAAAGTATATGACTGTGAGAAAGAGAAACTAAAATGTTGCCTTAAGGATTTTCAAAGGATATCAATAACTACAGATTGTTAGAACTCTATTGAAACTTTAAGATATATATATGTTTTATTGTGCATTATATTCATGATTCATGGAAGTTGCAAAAGAAATTTTTTTATTTCATTGATCTAGAACCTCTACATAATGCAACTTACATATGTGATGCTATTTGTGATTATTTGTTAGATTAGAAGCTTCAAGACAAAGTTTTTACAATCACTTTAGATAATCAAAATAGCAATGATGTCACTACTAACTCTTTAAAGGCTTATTTTCAATCAAGTGGTAAGTTATATTTACATGATCTTTTCTTTCATATTAGGTGTTATGCATATATCTTTAATATAATAGTACAAGATATCTTAAAAGTTATTCAAGATATAATTTAAAATATTAGAGAATCTGTGAAGTATTTTAAAAAATAACTTATTAGACAACATAAGGTTGTAAAAGTTGTTAAACAATTAAGGGTTCCAATGATATGACTTTTATATATTAATGTATCAATACAACAAAACTCAACATTTAACTTGCTAGAGTCTGCATTTATCAATTGTAATATTTTTAATCATTATGCAATTAGAGTAAGCAATTATAAATATTTAGCAACGGACATTGAATTTGTTGGAAGAGTCAATATCATAGGATGATTATATGAGAAATATGGATTTGATTGTGATGGTAAAATTAAAAAAAATATTGCGATAAATGAAACCTTCTAATGACTATTATAACTATTTTATATCTTAGACTGAAATTCATGTTTATTTGTTTTCATTTTCAAAAATATAGCTACTTAAGAGGTTGATCATTATTTTAGTCAATTCAGAATAATTTATGATAAATATATATAGATTATGTCTCTCTTCGTTCTACAACTACTATTTCATAAGAGGGATTCACCTCAATTGTTGATCTACTAGTTTCTTCATCTTAGTTAATTGTATGTTTGGATTCAAAGATTTTGTAGGGGCACCAGGTGTTGTTGAACAATCTGAGCTTGATTTTCAAGTGTATTTTGAATAGATATTATTCGTATGTAATAATGAACATTTGGATGTATTTAAATGGTGTATGATGAACACATTTAAGTATTCATGTCTATCTATCATAGCTTGAGATATTATATATATATATATATATGAATATTGATAGTTGCTTCAAAGTCTAATTTTAGTGGCGGTGGCAAGATTTTAGACGATTATAAGATTTGTTAATCTACTAAGACAATTATTGCATTGAATTTTATTATAAAGCTATGGCACCCAAGATGGTGGGTGAATTGGGTTATTAAAATATTTTTTAGATTAAAAACTAATTTTATTGCTTTGTAGAAATTTTAGTTTCAAATGATTATATTTAATAGAGCACAATAATAATAAACCACAATAAGGAAAAATAATGGTGCAGAAAAGTAAAATAGAGAACATAGAGATTTTTATGCAGTACAACTAAATCCAAAAATAGGTCTACATCCATGCCTAGTAACCCAAGCTAGGAATTCACTAAGTCAAAGTTCAATTTACACAAAATCTCCCATGCTTCTTCATGGGCAAGTACGACGCAACATTGCACTTTCCTACATGAGCAAGTACAACTCAAATAAAGTACAAGAAAAAGAAGAAAAAAGATACAAAAGATCTAACTCTCAACATAAAAATATTTTGCACTCACAACCCAAATAAACCAATATTAAGATAAATAATAAAAGAGAGAACTCATTTCTTATTTATTTAATATTGAAGGAAATTTCTAAAGCTTCTATGGAATGTTTGATGTAAACAAGAAAAGAAGCTTGATTTATTTTAAAAGAAATAAAAACTTATAATGAAAGCAACTTGAATTGATGTATGAAAGCACCACATAATAATGATATACCAAAACAAATGGTGTATGTAAACTTGTGTTATACAATAAGCAAGTTTATATGAAAAATGAAATAAAACAAGTTCACTCTATAAATATATGCTAACTAATAACTTGTATGGAATTTGAAAGAAAGCACAAAATTGTCTTCCACTTAAATATTTATGAAAGTAGGAATAGAGGAAGAGAACTTCAAAAACAAATCTTTATCCAAACTAATCAAATAATTTTACAAAAAAAAAATTTTTCAATCGATACTTAACTTCTTTCATGCATACCATGATTATATAGTTCAACCAAGAAGAAAAGTGAGTTAAGATGAAGAGTTAAGCACCCTAGAAGTTTTAGAACAACAATCAACCTTTTGGCAAAAGATGTATTTCCACTCATTTTTCAAATCTCCGAAGAAATTTTCAACACACTTCTCGTCAAGGGAGGTAGAAGGATGTTGAAAGAGTTGCAGCACTTGAATCACAAGAATCTCCAAGAGAATAATTTAGCAAGGGGTCAGCCAAGAGTGGAGAAAAGCTAAGAATCTTTTTCCCAAAGACAAAAATCCACTCTAAATAGAAAAGAAGAGCTGAAGGGGCTGACCAAGAATGGTGGCATTAGAGGGAAAATAATTTAGAAAATAATTGGATTTTGATTACACAATCAAATCAAATAAGAAAAGATTCTATTCCTATGATTTTTGGTCAAGAGAGAAAAAGGAGGAAAGATAGATTAAGTAATAAATTGAATTTTAATTCAATTTGATATGAAGGATTGATTGGGTTGGCCAAGGTAAGAGATGGAAATCCAAGCATGGGAAGTATTCAAAATTTGCATGAAGAGCTTTAAACAAATCATGAGAGATCTCTTGGAGAATTTTTGGCCAAGGAGAGAGAGAGAGAGAGAGAGAGAGATAACTATTGCTAAATCAACCTAAGAGACCATACAATAAAGGAGAAATCAACCAAGGAGGGAACTTTGGTTTAGGCAATATTTTGAAATTCAAATAGATTGGAGTTGAATGACAATTAGAATTGAATGAGACTTTCAATTAAGTTGGTCTGCTAAAGTAAAATTCTAAGTAGGGATTCAATTTGAATTTAATGCATGATATGATGAATATATGATGAATCAATTGGGGCAAGATTTGATAACAACAAAAATTAATCTAAATAAAATAAATGCAAGAAAATCCATAAGATTTTTTGCCAACACTATTTTCAAGAAATAAGATTATTTCAAATCAATGCATTTAATTAATTCAAATCTTAGATGATTAATTAAATCAAGGCTTATTTAAAATTCAATTCTCAATTAACTTAAAATAATTTAATTATACCCAAATTTGTTGAAATAAAATCATGATAGGGTCAGCCAAATCATTTCATAAATGACTAGAATCAATTTTGTATTGATATGATAATGAATATTCAAATTAAATTCAAGATAATTTAAATTCAAAAATTCAAATAAATTAATTTTTAAAATTTTAAAATGAGAAAATTATTATTAAAATAATTTGAATAAATCTCGCATGATTTATTAACCAAAATTCTATGAAAAATTCAGCCAAAACATTATTTGGGATCATAATGAAGATATGAGAGAGAAAATAAAATAATAAGAGAGAGAAAAGAATAATTAGGATAATTCTAGAATAATTTAATTCTCATGCTAAAAATAAATAGACAATTAATGTAATCAAGCATGAAAATAAATTAATAAAATATGAATTTAATTTATCTTGCTTAAAGGAATATTAAATGATATTTAACTCATGCACTTAGTTTATGTTATCCAAAATGGATAATTCAAGGAATAATTAAAGAATAATGTAATTTTAATATGCTGAAAATGTGGATAAATTTAAGTGAAATATTTCGAAACTAATAAACCAATAATTTTATTTTATGGAGCACATTATTTGTCTTAGATTCCTACAAAAGTCTCAATCAGTTCAATTCCAATAACTTTATCTTTCCAAATTGAGTGAAGAAGCTAGATTTAAAATTTTTTTGCATTATTTGAATATAAATCAATTAGTAGAATTTGAACATATATTTGTTATCACAAAAATCAATCTTAAATGATATGAGACACATGAAGTGAACAATCTCCCCGTGTTTGATGATTGTAAACATATGTTGCTATTGCATAGGGATTATGGTGCAAAATGACCTTACATCAACCTTTTTGAAATAAGTAAACAATCTGAAACGCTTTTGCAAGCTCAAAATAAGTATAAAAAGGCTCCCCCTAAATTTATACAACATAAAAAAGAAGACCAACATAATTCTTTCTCCCTCTTTTGACAACATCCAAAATATGTTAAATATGAGAAACAATAAATTATATAGATGGATCTAGCATACCAAACATGCATCTCAAAGTACAAAAGCATTCTTCATTAAGAGGTTTTGAGAAAATATTAGCAATTTATAAATCTGTACTAACAAAATCAATATCAACATCACCTTTGCTAACATGATCCCTAATGAAATGATGTTTAATTTTTATATACTTGGTTCAAGAATGTTGGATAAGATTTTTTTGTTAAACTAATTGCACTAGTGTTATGACACTTAACAAGAATGTCATCTAGTTTAAGTAAAAAATCTTCTAATTATTACTTCAACAAAAGAACCTAAGTAGCATAGCATCTGATAGCTATATACTCATCTTCAATAGTGGTAAGAGTAATAGAGTTTTGTTTTCTAGAAGACCAAGATATAAGAGATGATCCTAAAAATTGACATGTTCCTAATGTACTCTTCTTATCTACTTTATAACTGTTGACCTCACTTTTTGAGTAAGGACTCATCATTCCTATCTTAGACTTAGGAAGGTTCTAGGCACTTGGAATTCCCAAGTCATAGGACACTTATAGTGATTAAGGGAATATTAAACCCAAGCCTATAGACGTAGGAAGGTATACCTCAAGCTTAGGTTATACCTTAGCATAAACAAGTCTTACCAATCCTATGGCCTAAACCAAAACCCATGCTTGTCCACCCATCCAAAACCAACCTCAAGTCAACATAACAAACCTCAATTGAATTTTATTTTATATCTAAGCTCCAAGTTAAATTAGCTTAAGCATTAACCTAAGTCAATTCCACCATCATCCTATGGATCCAACCCAAAGCCCGTTAAAATAAACCAAATCCAATTGATTTTCATAAAAGCACTCCAACCATTCAATAGAACATTCCAAACACTTCTAATACTTGTAATCAAATCAATTAAACTAAACGAATCCAATCAACCCAAGTTAGCCTATTTGACCCAATTGAAACCATATTAGCCAAAATCAAATCCAATTCAATATAAATCAAACCAATGGCACCAATACATTCCAAATCATCATTTGAACACACCCAAACCCTTAGTTTGACCCAATTTTACCAATTGGTCAACTTAACCCAATTGAACCCCATTTGACCCATACAGGCCAAATTGAGCCCAACTCATTCAAACCAAACTAAACATGGCATGACTCATCCTTGGGTCACCATGAGGCCAACCCAAGTGGACCCAACCCATGGTGAACCTGATTTGGGCCAAAACCTTTGAACCAACCCACCCAAATGGGACAAAATCCCCATTTGGAAGGGTTCACCCACTTCCTAAGCCTTGACAGCCACCTTTGGCCATTCATGGACACTAGGACCACTGGCCCAACTTGACTCAAGATTATTGGGTTCAACCTTGGGTCATGAGATGGTAAACTTACCAATGGCACACCATTGGCTCACTTGGAGAAGGAAGTACATCCCATGCTAGCCCATGCCATTGCCTTAGCCTCTCAAGCATCTCCACCTTAACAGTCCACTGCCACCTACCTCAGTCAGATGACTTTCAAAGGCTGAGCCAATCTCAACATTTGGTTCACTTAGGGAGGAGGGTATACTCCTCCTAATCATTAAAACATCACAGAGAGCTTCCTCAGAGCATTCTGAGCAGCCCTAGACCTTTCTCCGAATCCCTAGTGTTTTCCATAGCCAACGAGACTAACCACCATTTGATATCGAGAGCCCCATCCATCCAATCTAACCTAAACTCCACCAAACTCAAATTAACTCTTCCCATATCTTTCCCTCACTCGTAAGAGTTGAAACGAATCGATCCCCTATTTATTTGATCACCAAAAGGAACCCTAAGAGCAACTCTAGTGAGCTTAGCAGTGGCACTTAGTCCATGGAGGAATTGATGGGGATGTAGTTTGAGATCTTCTAAATAGGGTTTTGTCTCTTCAAGATGAAGCTACCTCAGTCAATGGACCGCCAGTCTCTAGCTCTGACAAAGTAAAAATCTAGAAAACCAGTAGAAAATCTCCTAGGTGTTGGTCTTTTATAAAGAAAATTATGATTTCATGCGATTTCGATCGTAGGATTATCTTAGATCTTCTCTTTGCACATTTTGGAGTCAATCCCAATGTCTTACAAGCTTTGATGAGCTTGAATCAAGCGATGAGAGGTGGATAGTATCTGTGTTCTAGCGCTCGAGAGATGATGGATCATTGGCCATCTGTGTTACGTGATTAGAATAGATGGCCATGATTTAATCTATTAGAGATCATAGGATAAATCTCCACCATTCGATCTGAGATCGGATGGTATGAACAATATCGCATCCGCCGTCGTTGAGTCAGCTGCCACATCAGACATTTTAAATAACTTATCCCATGGTGCCACATGGAAAGCACTATCGCGTCAGCTTCCGCGTGGCATCGATGGTTTAGGGGATTAATTAGGTGAATAAAATGTCATTAAATATCCAAAACTTTGAAAATTTATAACTAATTGTAGAAAAATCCAAAAGAAATATAAGTAAACCCATTTTGAAAAAGCTAAATAAAGGAGAATTTAATAAAAATAAAACCCCTAATGTTTGATTAAAAAAATGCTTAATTATGGTTTAAATTTTAGGCTAATTACCCTAATTAAAGCTTAATTACTTGGATAATTGATCTCAAATTTGATAGGTTGATTCTATGGGATGTTAACTACCTCTCATATTTTTTTTGGTATTTATTGGCCATGTAATTTGGAGAATTTAAAATTTCAATCTTAATTACCTTCCTTAGTCAATTTAATAATTATTTAAACTGGTAAATAGTAAAATTTAAACAATTAATGATGGTTAATCACTATAAAGAATGAGAATGATGAGGAAAAATGATGAGGACCTCTTTCTTAATTGTTTTCCTAAATATATTTCCATAAGAGGGTTAATTAATTCATGGCTTAATTAGGGATTAATTAGGCAATTAATGAAGTAAAAAATCAAATGGAATTGACAATTATTTTAGATAATTCAAATTGAATTCATGGGTTTCTCTTTATGTGTTCAATAACATAAAGACTATTAAGAAATTTATGGTTAACCCATGGGCGTGGGAAAACTATAAGAGTACTTAATTTAGATTCTTTCTTAATATAATTAACTCTTAAACATGAGCCTAATTGCATTAGGTCCCTTTAGGAGCATTGCAAATTTTAATTCTCATTGGCATATCATTGGTGGATCATGATTAAATGGTTAATTAAATTAAGGAAACTTAGAAATGGGGAAATTAAATTGATTGTTTAATGATTTGAACTTAAACAATTCATAAAATTTACTTAATTATTTCTCTTTAAACAAATTAAGTCCCTAATGTGGGATGGGGTAAAACAATAAATATCATTTCTCATCTTTAATTTTTAATGATTCAAATTCAAAATTAAACTTCATAAATAACTTTCATTAATCTTAAAGAATCTTATTTGGCTTGATTGTCTTTAGGAATTAATGTGATCGAATGTATCATGTGGCAATGTTTAGTTTAGTTATTCTTTTTCAATCATTATAAATTTGTTTGTCATGTGATATCATGCATTCATATTTTCAAATAAAAGAATCAAATGAATATGGATATATATATATATATATATATATGTGTGTGTGTGTGTGTGTGTGTGTGTGTGTGTAAGATGCATGTGTTGAATTAATCCTATTATATGGCATGGTTATTATCACTAATAAATCTCAAATTATTTTTAAAATTATAAACTAATGATGAAGGATTAGAGTAGTGTTAGCTTTGAATATTAGATGTGATTTACATCTGCTTATAGCTTAAACATGTTAAAAGGATTATTCTATTTTTCATGATTCATGTGTATGTTTACATGTCTTTGAAGGTTAGTAAGTATATAGTTTGGATATCTCAGGAATACGAGACTTTAAGTAGCCCTAAGGAGGTCTTAAATTACCTCACTTCTCTAGTTTAACAATGGCATGTACTTATATAATTTCATTCATATGGGTAAATATGCTAGAAGTTGGATAGAGCTTTACTTTACATGAGTAAATAAATTTGCTAATATACAATATTTTCTATGATTTCCATTCTTATGTTTATGTATACATCTATATGTACTTAAGATACTAAGTATATAGTCTGGACATTCTGGGAATATGAGACTTTAAGTCGCCCCAAGGAGATCTTAGATTACCACACTTCATTTGTTTAATAATGGCACATACTTGCTCAAATCTCTAGTACATGTGTATGTATACTTAGCTAAGGAATGTGATCTCTCTTTTCTACCAAAATACATGCATTAACAATCATTCAAGTGTGCTAAAAATGCATATATGTACATTGCATGTATATGTATGTTAAGTTCAATATCATATGCATGCTATTGGTGATGAAAAAGAATGATGTAATATTATCCATGTGATAGTAATTCAATCTCATTAATCTTAAGATAACTTTCATGTTTGAATAGGATTCTTTAGGATTAACCCAAACCTAGGATTAATA
Organism: Cymbidium sinense; assembly: GCA_021442155.1. Lineage (NCBI taxonomy): Eukaryota > Viridiplantae > Streptophyta > Magnoliopsida > Asparagales > Orchidaceae > Cymbidium > Cymbidium sinense. Next base: position 55,352,717 of record CM038230.1, on the reverse strand, counting down.
AAATGTTTAATAAGTCATTCACTAAAAGAAACCAAAAAATGATAATAACATGTCTTCAGAAAATAACATAGGGTAGGGATGAAGAGGGTCAAACCTCTTTCCTCTCTTTATAAAAATTAGATGTTGAGTGAATATTAAGTGAAATAAAAGAAAATATAAATTTAAGATCCACTAATCCTTTTAATAACTTGAAGTGAAACTTCCCCATATGTGTAACTTGAACATCCAAAATTTAGATAATCATAATCCTTAAGCCTAGTTAAGACATACCACACTAATCCTTAGCACACACATCAGAATGCTAAGTCTCCACTTCTAGCTCTAAGTTATGACTGTGTATGTTGTGTTATTGTATTTTATTTAGTGATGTAATATTTTAGATTGTATTTAGGATTACTTATGTGTAGACTGGATGTTAGGAAGTTATTAGCCTAATGATATATTCTATAGGGGATTATGCTAAAGGGCATGTTGAAGTAATAAATAAATAAAAATGCTTTTACTTGCAGGTTGCTTATTTCTTTTGTGTAATCCATATTAGGATAGATTAACATGGTTACCCATGTGCAAAGTGCTAAGTCCAGATTTATAAAACATAATTGCTTGGTTTGCATGTATGTTTAGCTAACATCTATTTTACAAGTGTAGTTAGATTTTATTTTTCATAAATATGTTATTTTATAATAGGAATTAGGCTTAGTGTTATGGGGTTTAGGATGAGCAGTGGCTAGAAGCAAAGACTTGGGAGGCTTTTTAGTAATAAAATTAATGTTTCTACCCTCACTAAGAACTCATAATTAAATTTTATGTATAACTTTTATCCTCACCTTAAAGCCTAGGTTATAATCAAGATAATTAAAAGATTTAGCAACCCCTTAGCTGAATGTTGAATGTTACAACATCACACATAACATCTTGTTTCACTCTTGAATATGGAGGGTCTCCAGTCTTGCATGATAAGAGAATTCTTGACCTTTGAGGGCATCCCTTATAGTGGAGAGCACCTCCTCCCATTGATTTAGTGCATAACCTTACTTCATCATGCATTTAGAAATAATTGTCCTAAGCCTTTTTCCAAATAAAAGTGTCAAAAATGATATAAAAGATTGTAAATTTTGCATTTGTTTAAGTCATATTTTCATGTCAATCATGATCTTGTCTCTTAGGGAGTGAGTCTAGGGCTCTTGTTTCCTTCCTAATTAAATAATAGCTTAGCTATCTTGCACTTACATCAGACTGGCCTACATGGTTTTGAAGTGTAAGAGATGTTAGCTAGGGGCCTCACCAAGCAATTGTAAGTCTAAAAGAGTCAGGATTGGTTTCTCCTCTATTGTGGAGGTAAACCATTATATCCCATTTTCCAATTAAATTTATCATGCTTTTAGCTCGTGCTAAATAATCTTAAATTTAGGATCTGAGGCTGCTTGTCTCCTTCAAGTTATGAGTATAAGTCCTCAACTCTTAGGCATTTCCATAATCTTGTGTTGATGGATTATAAGCCCTAACATTCTAATGATAATTCCAACTCAAACAAAAAGAATAAAACTCTCTCTTTTAAACATATAAAGTCTCACTATAGGGTAGACTGGAGTGCTCACTAGGCTTCCTAATATCATGAGTACTTCCTACTCATCTTCCATTTGATTCTGAAAATAAGTTTTCCAAATTGAACTTTCTCACTTGATTTTCAAAAAAATATTTAATTCTTTGATAGTCTAACCTTAAAATCTTTGAAGATATTTATTGGTTACTTTAAGCGAGAGTTTTCTTAAGAAATTTCTATTTTCTAGGATGTAATTAATAATAGAAGCTTGCTTCTGCAGGGAACTAAACAACTTGATATAAAATAAACCCTACTTTATTTTTCCAGGTAAAGTAGGGGAAATATATATGGTATATACGAAGACCCATCTACCTTGGGAGTCCTTATTATATTATTAGGTCCATTATAGGGTGATACTTTCATATTTAGAGAGGGTACATCATACCTTAATGTCGTACATGATCGCTTCAATAAGTACCCCACTAAGATCTGTGTGGTGCCCACATGACTCCAAATTAAAATAACACTATAACCAATAAAGCAGCATCATAGTAAGCAATCAAGTAACATGTAAGTAAATATTTAAAACACCATAATTCTAACCTAGAAGTGATAATCAAATAATGAAAGATATGCTTTATTGTCATTAAATTGTTTGATAGTAGCCTAAAAATAAGCACATAAATATACAACAAACATAAAGTAAGGTCTACTAGCAGCAAGATATAAAAGTGAACCAATCATACATTTATGAAGTTTTTGATCAACTGGCTTCCTAGAATCATCTAAATCAGGCTTAGTGGAGGGGCTCATGGGAGTCTTACTAAATTTAAATTTCTTCATGTTAAACCCTTATATTAAGTTATTTGTATAATTTGTTTGACAAATGAAGGTGTCATTTTCTTATTGCTTCACTTGAGCACCCAAAAAAAATTGAGTTCACCCATCATACTCATTTCAAATTCTTTAGACATTAAAGATGAGAAATCAATGCACAAAGATTCATTTGAACTTCCAAATCAAATGTCATCCATATATATTTACACAATTATCAAGTCATCACCTAAATTCTTAAAGAATAAAATGGTGTTTACTCGACCCTTCCTAAATCCACTGTCAATAAGAAAGCTACTCAATCTATCATACCAGGCTCTAGGATCTTGCTACAATTCGTATAAGGCTTTCTTTAATTTAAAAACATGATCATAAAACTCCAAGATTTCAAAATGAGGTGGTTGTTCTATAAAGAGATCTTGATCTATAAAGCCATTTAAAATGCATTTTTTACATCTATTTGATAAAGTATAAAGTTTTTGTAATAGGCTTAGGCAAGGAGCAATCTAATAGCTTCTAATTTGTATATGGGGGAAAAAGATACTTCATAGCCTATCCCCTTAACATGAGTGTACCCTTATGCAAACAATCTAGCTTTATTTATAATAATGTGTCCCAAGTCATCTAGCTTATTCCTAAAAACCTAATTTTTTCTTATAACATTCTGGTCTTGATGTCTAGAAACTATTTCCCACACATCATTTCTTACAAATTGATTTAATTCTTCTTCCATAGCTACAATTTTATGGTGATCTTTCAAAGCTTCTTCTACTAATTTTGGTTCAATTTTGAATAAGAATATATAATGATTAATCACTTCCCTGGATTACCTTCTAGTCCTAACTCATTAGGAAGGATCTCCTATAATCAAGTCTTTAGGATGATTCTTAATAAATTTTCATTTTTTGGGAAAAGAATCATCAACATCTTTTTCTAAATTTATTTTCTTAAACTCATCTACCTCATCTTCAATTACATCATCTCTAAAAAATCTACGGGGACTTCATTTAATATAATGTACAATGATTCTTTTATAATCATCTTTCTTTTATTATAAACCCTATAAGATCTCCATGTATATAAAAAAAATTATTGACACCACATAGATATAGGAATTTCTTTTTTTTTAAATTAAATATGTCATTAAGAAATAAGCATACTATTTTTAGAGATAAATATGTTATCTTATAATTGATTTAATTACTTAATAAGAACTCCTAAAGGCTAATGGGTCTTCAAAATTACAAAGATTTTCTCATAAACTACATAAAAATGTAGGACAAGTTTTATTTTATTCTAGGTTCATAATTCCCTATAAGGGCAAGCTCCTATAAATAATTACATCCTTGGAAGAAGAATTATTCCTAAGAACACTCCTAGTTAAAGAAATAGATTATTATATCTATGAATTTCAATGCTTATTTTAAAAGAAAGTTTATTTTGGAATTTCAATATGGAACATTTTAAAGGGGAAGAGTTCTTTATAGAGGCCAAATGGGATGTGATAGGAAATTCTTATAGATACCAGATACCCAATAAGTATTTCAACTATCATACTATTATGCCTTAGAAGTTTGAGATCAAAATTAATAAGGTTTTAAATTGACAGTTTATTAGCAATCTAGGACTTATATTTTAGCAACACAAGACTATTAAAATACTTAGTGGTTGAAGACTTCTTCTGATAGGTTGTTTTAGACACTAAGTCTACAAATACTTCTGGCATAAGTTAGAGACATGACCTAATGTAAATTTTCTTAGAATTATTAGTTCTTTTCCTGCCAGAGAAAAATGAACCTATCTCTAACTCTTTTAAACTTATAACCTGCGTGGAAGGGTTGCCAGCTAACACCACCTAAGAAATTTTAAAAACCAGTAGTCAAGATTATGTATATAAGATGGTTGGGATATTCTATTGAAGAAGGAAGTTAAGAAACTAACTCTCTATCCCTTAGATAATGTTTGTCATGTTATGCACTTAACTAATACAATAAATTTAATCTTTTATTTTTTGACTCACAATTCATTTTAGAGGTCTTAGGCATGCAATTTAAGCTTACAATGATATGAAGTTGGAAGCAATCATGGGCCAAATCAAAATATAAGGCACGCTTCCTTGAAGAAGGGTGGTCATCCTCAGAGGTCAGATGACCCCTTATGTGTAATGGGTGAAGTGCCTAATTCGTGAAAAATAGATAATATGATCTCGTGGTTCATAAAAACTAATTATTTCTTCTTTTTATTTACTTCCAGGGCTTTTATTTAAATGAGATAATGAGTTTTTGTTTTATGTTTTAAGTAATTTATTTTAGATGGAGTAGAGAATTTAGTTTTTCTAAGAGTCTAACTTTCTAGACATTTCATCACAGATTACAACATAGAAAGAAATCTTAAAAAGTATGTAATTTCTATTGTGCACCCTAAAATAAATCAAGCTAATTTGAATTAATTTAACAGGCCAATGCGACTAGGTATCACTATACACCCTAGAAGAAATAGAAAATGGCCAGCCGAGCTTTACCCTTATATGACCAAGTCTAGAACCAAAAGTTTTTATCTATGAGAGTCTTCCTCCAAGATCACAACCTTCTTCAAGGACCTCCACAGGCTTCATAGGGGACCACCAACTGGTAAAGTGATCTCCTGCTATTCTTAGCCTCCATAGATCCCAACTTAATTATATGTTGAAATTATATTTTAAAATTTTAAAATAAATTACTAATCTCTATAAAATAAACATCAAAAAATACACAGAGCATACTAGCATTTATAATACAAACTAGAAGTTTAGCAATGGTGTTTGCCAAGCCTACCTATTGTATTAGGCTATTCTTAGGGACTTAAGAAACACCTATAAGCAAATAATATTTATTATATTTTTATAACAACGATCCCTTTTAGCACAGGCACCCTATAGAGAATTGTGTTAGTATAAAAATAATGCCCTAACATCTAGACTAGTAGGCAAACAATCCTAGTCATCTAGTATAAAATATTACATCATAAAATAAGAAAAAGCATCATATTATTTAATATTATAAAATATTATAGATCACCTAACCTTACTCTAGAGTTGGTGACCTAATAATCTAGTGTGTGTGAATGGGGGTTTGTGTGGTATTGCTTTAATAGGCCCCCTATTTTTATATTCAAGCTTTTAGTGTAGTTTAAAATTTACTATTTTACTATTTATAATCTTATTTTATTGATACATATCATTGTTAAACTAGTGGTTTAAGGTGTCATGACCTCTTTCGGACCAATAGTCTAACGACCTCGGGAGTCCAGACTACATACCATATAATAACTAGTTATAAAAAGTTTTATTTTTATTTGGTTTATTTTATTTTATTTTTAGAATTTATTCAATTTTCCATTGAAAAGTTTTAATTTAAGTGATTTAATTAATTTATGATTTTATTTTCATTTTTAGGTTAATTTTATGTTAAAGTGGAATTTAAATTTTAAAGAATAAAGAATAAAATAAATTCCACTTTGGGTGGAATCTATTCTATTCATCATCTTAAATCCTAGTAGAATGAGATTTTCATCTTAAGATAAAAATCCATTATAATGGTCAAACTAAAATCCTAAGTATCTTAATTAGTCTCTTTTGAATTGGTTTAAATGGTTTATTTTAAGTGGGGTTTCATTTGATTAATGTTTTAATTTTTAGTTTAAGGCTTAGAGTTTATGTAATATAATCTTATTAAGATTTTAAGACTTCATTCTTATTTCATTTATTTTACCTTGATTAATGTTTCTTTAGTTTAATCTAATACCTTTAGTTAAAAATGTTTCTTTAAGTTTTAATTTAAAGTATATGTTATCATGATTAAGTTTAATGTAATTTTTTATCTTAGTTTGATTTCCTTTTAAATCATTTGATTTATTTATATTTTATGCTATTTAATATTTAATATTATCTTTATAACATAGCTTTATATTTAATCTTATGTTTTTTTTATTTGATTAAGTGTTCATTTGATCTTATGTGTTTTAATTATTTGGTTTATTTGATTTGAACTGATCTCATTTATTCATTTCATTTGAGGCAAAATTTGAATGCAAACTCACTTTGACCCAAATTGGGTTTAATAGGTCCACATAGGTTTAATTGGGACAAATGCTCAAATTTATCAAATTAAATCCACAATTAGTTGAATTATGTTTAATGATGATTTCTAAATGACTTTGGATACTTAATTTGAGTTGATTTTAACTTAATTTGAATTTAGGTTCAATAGGGTCCATTTAGGCATATTTAGATCAACTGAACTCATTAACCAAATTAAGACCTTATTTGACTTATATTTATTTAGATTCATGTTTAAACAAGTCATTTGATTATTTTAATAACTTAGAATAATTTAATTTGGTCAAAGTGATATTTGACCTGGTGAGACCCACATATCAACTCTATGTCAAATGGTTGACCATTTTTTGACCTTTATTTGGATTTAGTTTTAGGTTCATTCATGTTCATGTAGTGACTTCATGCTTTTATTTGATTCAATTTCTATTTGTTTTGATTCTTTTTAAATTTCTTTAAATTCAGCTGGTTTTGAGCTTAAGTAGGTTAATTAGGTTGACGACCTTAATTTTCTTGATCTAAACTCAATTAGATTTAGATTTTAATTAGAATGTGCTTGATTTAATCATTTGTTTAGATATGAGTTTAGTTTGGGTACCTAATCCTATTATGTTAGGTCAAATCCTAGAAGGATTCACTGGGTCACCAAGTTTAGTATCCTAAGTGCCTAATTGAGATGCTCCCAATATAAGATTATGTGTCTTAATTACTAGTTTAGGGATGATATTAACCTCATCCATGGATGAGATCAACAAATGGACCCCCAATATGAGTGGTGGGTTGACTAAAGTACACCGACATAATGGTGTTGACCGATCTACTGAACAATGCTTATATTATAAACACAAGTTTAAAGGAATTTGAATTTGGTTTTGAAGTTTACGATTTAGATTTAATTTTTATTTTAGTTTCAAATTTTATTCTAGATTTGATTGTGAAAGGTAGGCATAAATATTCCTTAAGTTCTTTTGATTTAGAATGATTCATTTTTAAGAAACTTAGGTTCACTACTCTCTAAGAAGAATTTGAATATTATTAGGAAATGACTCAATGAGGAGTCTAATCCTAACATGGTCACGATAGCCAGAAAAGATGACTTCAAGGGACTTATCCTTATCTTGACGGCAATAGGTTTTCAATAACTAACCTAGAAAGAAAGTATTAATACTGACATCTTTCTAAGTGAGATTAGCTAAGAGGTAGTCTGAATGACTAGCCAATTCTAAAGAAAAGATCTATAAGTAGACCCTAAGATTTTGTATTCCTAAAAATGTTGCCATTATAGATACTTACTCATATCTGTAGATAATAGTCGGAGATAATGTCAATTTGGATACTTGCTCCTAAGCAAACTATATGAATTTTAACAAATTAAAGATTTCTCTTCCAGATTTACTCTTATCTAGTTAGCTATTAGGAAGAGGCCTTTAAAGATTTGATTCTAACCTACATAGCTGATCATGAAGAAAGAGGTCTTCAATGACTCAATTCCTAAACCTCAATATTATGTCTAATAGGTAGGGGTCACATGGATATAATTCTTAACTTGAATAGTCTATTGGAATGGTGCCTTCAATTGCTTATTTTCACTCCTTAATTTCTTTTATTTTGAATGAAAAAGGGGGTCATAAGGACTTAAATACTAAGCTAGTGATATTCAATTAATAGGAAGGGGCCTTCAATGGCTTAATTCCAACATGAATAGCTTGAAAAGGAAAATGATCATAATGACTTAATCCTATTTAATTTTTCTTACAAGGAAGTATGCTAAGAAACTTACTCCTATCTGATTAGCTATTAAAAAGGGGCTTTCAATGGCTTAATTCCCACTTGAATAGCCATAATGAGGAAAAGGGGGCTTAATTATTTAATCTTAAACCTCAAATTTTGACCAATATGAAAGGGGTCTTTATGAGTTAATCCTAACCATGTAGTCTATTTAACAGAGAGGGGTCTTAGTGACTTAATCCTATTCTTGTCTTTTAAAAAGAGTGCCTACTAAGGGACTTACTTCTATCAAATTAGCTATTATGAAGGGGCTTTTAATGGCTTATTCCAACTTAAATAGCTTAAGTTGATGAAAGGGGTCTTGATGACTTAATTTCATCCTTAAACTTTGACTGGTAAGAAAGGGGTTTTGATTACTTAATCTTAACCTATTAATGGAAAGGGTGACTTAATCATATCTGTAGAAAGTAAATAGTCTTGCTATTCTATATGATTGTAGAAATTATGCCCAAAAGGACTTGAGACATTGCAAAAAACCAAATTTAATAAGAACAATATTTGAAGCTCTATAAATTGTAAAATAGAGATAGACATAATTTTATTGATCATCCTTGTTTATAATTAAAGTATATTTTATATATAATATTTATATAAGTAATGTCCATATTAATATAACATTGATACAATTTTACATTACTTTTTTGTGATTCACAACAAATGGTTTCCTCATGTTGGCTAAAACACAACAACAACAACAACAACAAGCCTTACCACTAGGTGGGTTACTACATGAATCCTTCATCTCCATGTCTTATTATGTGTCAAATTCTCATTTAATTCAAGTATATTAAGATCATTTTTATACATCTTAACCAAGTCTTTTTGGTTCTACCTCTAACTTTCTTAACATAAGAAAAATCTAATCATCTATTCTAATCCGGACTTTGTGGCCAAACCATCTAAGGCTCTCCCTAATCTTATCTACCACTAGAGCTACTCCAACTTTTTCCCAACATACTCATTTTGCATTCTATCTCTAAGGGTATAGCCACTCATCCACCGAGCATCCTCATCTCGTAACACTTAACTTAGTCTTATGTTTCTCTTTTATTGGCCAACATTCCCATAAGTCATTCTGTCTTACCACCATCTTATAAAATTTTCCCTTAAGTTTAAGTGGAACTTTTATATCACATAATAGGCCGGTATTCCTCCACTTCAACCATCCAACTTGAATTCTACTAATAACATCTCCATCTATTTCACCATCATTTTGAACAATAGAGCCTAAATATCTGAATCTCTCACTCTTATTAATGACTTGATCACCTAAAGTCACAACACTACCACTAAAACTTCTACAACTAAAATTACACTCCATATATTCAGTTTTAGATCTACTTAAACGAAAACCTTTAGACTCTAACGTTGACCTCTATAATTCAAGTTTCTGTTGCCTATCCTACGATGAGTTAAAATTGTCCATTTATAAACTAAGACCAAGTATTCTATTTAGAAAGTCCTAGGACTAACCAATTTATCATTAGCTTGAACCATACATGATTGGTGAAGTCCAAGGTCTTGCTGAGCTATCAGGCCTTTTTTGCTTCAAGACTCTCAAGTTCTTCTAGTTGAAGTTTATAATTTTGATCTGTTGTAATGCTATTATTAATTGTTATCCTTAAAGAAGGCAATTGTACTTCCAATTGAAGAATAGATTTAATTCCATAAACCAAAGCATATGGTGTAGATTGAGTTAGTGTCCTATATGTAGTCTGATAATCTCATAAGGCTTCAACCAACTTTTCATTCCATTAACATTTATTTTTGTCAAGTACTTTCTCCATAATTCGTATAAGAGTCTTATTAAATGCTTTAACCACTCCATTTGTCCTAGAGTAATAGATGGTTGAATATCTCCAATCAATTATATGTCTTACTACAAAGTGATTTATTTTAATATACTTAAATTATGGGCCATTATCGGATATGATTCAGTGAGATCCTAAAAGAATTTAAGCACATGGTATGCTTTCACTTCTTTCAATGGAATCACATCAACCAACTTAGAAAAGTCATTAGTTGTAGTTAATATAAAATGATGCCCTTTTGATGATGGAGGATCAATAGGCCCTATAATGTCAGTACCCCCACTCTCAAAGGGGCAAGAGGCAATCATTGTGTGTAGTATATTAGCAGCTAATGTAGTACTACACCATGTATTTGGCATTGATGGAAATAACATGCAGTTTTCATGTAATCTTTTAAAATTGAAGGCTAATAATATCTTAGTCTTATAATTTATAATTTCATAGCGCCGCATAATCTAGAGTGTACCTCAGTTACAATCTTATAGGCTTTTTGTTTATCCAAACAACATAGCCACATTTCATCAAATGACATGTGATACAACACATTATTGATTAATGCATAAGACAAAACATGTTTCTTAATTTTATTTACTAATGATTTGTCTTTAGGGAGCCTCCCCTCACTTAAATAGTTAATGAATGGTTACCTCCAATCACACACTTCTTGACCTTCAGGTAAGAGTGGTTATTTTTTGCATTTCTAATTTTCTATTCAAGTAATCTAAATCTATAGAAGATAGGGCTTATTGATTCTAAACTTTTATAGATATAGATTCTTTCTCTGGGAATATAATTTCTTTGCCAAGCTTAGTCAAATTGTCTACTATAGAATTATCTTTGCATAATATTCTATTCAGAGTCATAAATAGAATCATTTTAAGTAATTTCATTATATACTGATAATAATTGAAAGGCTTTGGGTGAAAACTTTATAGAGTTCACTCACGTGGTTAATAACTACTGAAATACTTTTATATTTTTAATATCTATAAGGATTGTTAACTTTATCCCAGTTATAAAGCCTCAAATTCAACTTTGTTATTTATGCAACGTTCAAATAAATGATAGGAATATCGCATCATTCTTTTGTCTGGGGTAATAAAAGTCAATCCAATCTCTATCGTCCCTAAGATAGAGGAATTTAACTTCTTATTTTTCTTTGATGATATTGCACCATCAAATATCATGTCTTAGTGGCATTACTTTCATCCTTTAAAGTCATGATCTATTCATCTAGAAGATCATCATTTAAAGGAGAACCTTTGGGTAGAGGATGTGTTGCTAAGAAGTCAGTTACAACTTGACCCTTTACAACACAGAGATAAAAAATGTAATTTAAAATTACAATAAAATTATTGACTAACATGCTAGACGTTCAAGAAACATCGAGCAGGTCATGAGATATTGCAAAGGATTTACTCTTGTTATTAAATTCACTTTATGCAAAAGCATGTAATGCCATAATTTTTTAGCAGTGAAAACCAAGGCTAAATAATGCTTTTCAATATGTGGATAATTCATTTATGCTAGAATGAGTATGTGACTTAAATAATAAAGGGCATTTTCCTTGCCTTCTTTATTAACTTGAGCTAGTATAGGTCCAAGCAATTCATCTAAAGTTGTAGTATAGAAAATTAATAGCTTTCATAGGATTGGAGCAACCAAGATAAGAGGATTAATCAAATATTATTTTAAACATTCAAATGCACTTTGGCATTTCTAATCCTAAATAAATTTAGAATATTTCTTCATCAATACTACAAAAGGTTGGCATCTTCTAGATAGGTTTGATATAAATCTTTTTAGATATGCTACTTCCCTGGAATGATCTTAATTGTGTAAGACTTTAGGTGGTGGTACTTCTATGATAGCTTTTATCTTTTCAAGATCAATTTGATTCCACAGTGACTCACTACAAATCCTAAAAACTTTTTTGAAGTTACACTAGAAGCACACTTCAAGGGATTCATTTTTAGGTTGTAATAATGCAACAGTTCAAAAATAATTTGTAAATCATGTAAGTGATTATTTTCCTTACTTTTAATGAATAAATCATCAATATAACATTCAACTTAATTATAAATTAAATCATTGAATGTTCTAGTCATTGCTCTTTGATAAGTATCCCTAGTATTTTTGAGACTAAATGACATGACCGTGTAATAGATTATCCCACTGCGAGTTCTGAATGCCATATGCTTTCATCCTCAAGGATCATCTTTATTAGGTTATACTTGTTTACCTCACTTTTGGAGTGAGAATTAGCCTTTCTCATCTTAGACTTAAGAATCTTCTAGACACTTAGATTTCCTTAGTTCTAAGAGACTTCTAGTAATTAATGAAACACTAAACCTAAGAATAGAGACTTAGAGAACATAACCCTAAGCCAAAAGTTTTTCTTAATACAAAAAGGTTCTACCTATCCTATAGCCTAAACCAAGATCCATGCCTATCCTATAGCCTCAAACTTATTCAATTAATCATAATTGAATTTGATTTTCCAATCCATGTATAAGCCAAATTAACCTGGACCTTAACCCAAGTTAGCTTATTTGACCTAAAAAGATCAAATGAGCCAAAACCTAATTGAGCCCAAATCAATTACGATCAAAGCCACTAATTATCTATAAATCCATCATTGAACCCCTCTTAACACCTAATTGAGACCAACTCAACCTTATTCAACCTAATCAACCCAATTGCTTTGCTTGACCTAATGAGACCTAGATGACCAATTTCATTCAAACTCTAATCCAACCTAAATTAGATTAAATCAACTCATCCAATCCCTTCCATAATGATTGTTGATCATCTTTGATTACCTAATTGCAATCAATTGGATCAAGTCAAGCAAATTTGACCACCTAACCCAAGTTGACCTAATTGACCTAAAGAAGAAAATTAAGCCAAATCTCATTTCAATCCAAAATGATTGCATCCAATGCCTCTAATAAATAATAAATTGATTGTTGAACACCCTACACTCATCAATTGATGCATATTTGACTAAGCCAACCCAATTGACCTAAATTATCCTAAAAGGTCCAATTGAACTAATTCATTCCCTAATTAAAATAAATTCAAACCAACACCTACAACATGCTTAAATGATCAATTGAACATAAACCTAACCCAAGCCCAAGTTAATTTAGAAAATTTGGTCAAATTGGTCAACATGACCCATTTGACCTAAATTGAACCATATGAGCCTAATTCAAATCCAACCCAAATTCAATCAAACCAATGGCAGTCACTCATTCCAAATGACCAAGTAGACTTGCCCAAGCCCTCACTTTGACCCAATTTATATAATTTGTTCAACTTAACCCAATTGAACCCATTTGACACATTTGGGTCAAATTGAGTCAAACCCAACCAAACTTGGCATGACTCATCCTTACGTCACCATGGGCCTGCCCAAGTGGACCCAATGATTGGTGAACTTGGTTTGGGTCAAACCCATTGAACCAAGCCCATCAAATGGGACAAAATCCCCATTTGGATATGTTCTTGAACTCCCCACCCCATGGAAACTACCTTTGGCTCTTCTTGGACAAGAGGACTACTGACCCAACCTAACCTAATGTTGTTGAGCTTAGCCTTTGGCCATGAGAGGGAGAGTTCACCCATGACAACCCATTGGCTCACCTAAGGGAGGTTGTACACCCCATGACGTACTACTACACTCCCTCAGCCTCTCACCCTCACCCATCTCAGCAGTCCCGTGCCACCTTCATCCACCTACACTAGTCGGACGGCTGCCAAAGGCTAAACCAATCTCAGCCCTTAATTCAGCTGGGGAGAAGAGTATATGTCTCCCTGAGGATTCAAACTTAACAGACACCTTCCACAGAGCATTCTACATAGTCCCATACCTTTTCTAGAGCTCTTCATGTGCTCCACCGCCTGCAAAACTAGGCCTTGATCGAACCTGAGAGCTCCATCCATCCAAGTTTTCAAAATCTCTATCGAACACAAATTAACTCTTCCCACACCTTCACCTCACTCTGATAAATTAAAATGAATTATTTCCTGAGGATTCAAGCACCGGAAGATTCCCCTAGACCAACTACTATGAGCTTTACGGTGGCGTTTGTTCCACAAAGCAATCGACGGGGAGGCAACTCATGATCTTCTCAAAAGGGCTTCATCTTTACAAGATGAAGCTACATCTATTGACATACTGTCGGTCTATAGCTCTGACAAGATAAAAATCTAGCAACTGTACTCCCCCCCCAGGTGTTGGTCTTTTTTGAAGTGAACTATGATTTCATGCAATTTCCATCATAGGATCTCTTAAGATCTCCTCCCCAAGCATTTTGGACTCGATCTCATCATCAAACAAGCTTCGATGAGCTCAAATCGAATGGCAGAAGGTGGACGGTGGTCATCTTTCAGTGCTCGTGGAATGACGAATCACTGACCATCCGTTCCATGTGATTAGAATGGACAACTGTGATTAAATTCGCTAGATTTTTTTAATTTTATCTTTTAAAAACCACGGGAATAATCCCGACCATCCGATCCAAGATCAAATGGTCGAGATGAAATCGCATCCATGATCACTGAGTCAACTGCTACGTCGAATGGTTTAAATAACCAATATCACAGTGCCACGTGGAAAGTGCTGGATTGTCAGTGTCCGTGTGGCACCGACAGTTTAAAAAATAACTAGGCTTTAAAAATGTAATTAAATGGGAAAAACTTCAAAAAAATTATAACTAATTGTAAACAAATCCTAAATAATACAAATAAACTCATTTTGGAATGGTTAAATAGAGGAGAATTTAAGAAAAATAAAATATCTGATTTATGTCTAGTGAACAATGCTTAATTAAGGTTTTAAGCTTAGATTAATTACATTTATTAAGAATTAAATACTTGGCTAATTAATTCCAAATTTGGTGGAATGATTCTATGGGATGTCCTCTATCTCCCATAATTTTCCTGAAATTATTGGCCATGTAATTTAAACAATGTAGAATTTCAACCTTAATTACCCTCATTAAATAATTTAATATTTATTAAAATTGTTAAATAGTGAAAATTAAATAATTTATGATAATTAATAACTATGAATAGTAGGAATAGTGAGGAGAAATAATTAGGTCCTCTTTCCTAATTACTTTTATAAATATATTCTATTATGAGGGTTAATTAACACATGTAATAACTAGAGATTAATTAGGAAAATTAATGATAAGAAATAAATCAAACTAAATTAATGATTGGTTCAGATAATTCAAAAAAATAATTCATTAGTTTCCCTTTATGTGTTTAATAACATAAAGTTATTAAAGAAATTATGTTTGACCCATCGGTGTGGAAAAGTCATAAGAGTACTTAACTTAGATTCTTTCCTTATTTAATCTACTTAACTTTTAAGCATGAGCCTAATTGCATTAGATTTCTTTTGGGTGTAATACAAATTTTAATTTTCTAAAATCATATCATTGAAGGCTAATGTTTAAGTAGTTAATTAAATTAAACAAGCTTAGGGAAGGGTAATCAAATCAATTTGCTTAATGGTTTAACCCTAATCAAGTCATAAAAATCACAAACATATGATGGGGAAAAACTAAGTATCATCTCTCCTCTTTAGGTCTTAATAATTCTAATAGTAAAATCAAATTTCATGAGAATCTTGATTAGTCTTAAGGAATATTTATTCGACTTTGCTGTCCATAGGACTTAGTATAATTGAGCATGTTATGTTGCAATGTTTAATTTCTTCTTTTTAAGCATCATAAATGTGCATGTCATTTGTGTCATATATTCATGTTTTCAAAAAGAATCAAAATAACATGATTACATCTAAGTTTCATGTGTTGCATAAATATTATTATAAGGTGTGGCTATTATCACTAATAAATATATAATTATTATCAAAACTATAAACTAATGATATAAAATTTAAATTAATGTTGGTTATAAATGTTCTATAAAATTTACACTTATTTATAATTTAAACATGGTAAAGGATTATTTTATTTTCATGATTCATTTGTATGTTTGCATATGTTTGGAGTTAGCAAGTATATAGCCTAGACATCTTGGGAACACGAGGCTTTAAGTAGCCTCAAGGAGGTCTTAGATAATCCTACTTCCTTGATTTAACAATGGCACGCACTTGCTTAATTTCATTCATGTGTATGCATGTGCTAGAAATTGGGACAGAACTTTGTTTTACATGAATAAAGGATTTGTTATTATATAATCTTTGCATGATTTTCATTCCTATGTTTGTGTATATGTTTAAATGTATTTAAGTTAACAAGTATATATTTTGGACATCCCAGGAATACGAGGCTTTAAGTAGCCCAAGGAGGTCTTAGATAATCTCACTTTCCTAGTTTAACAATGGCACATACTTGCTTAAATCTCAAATACATGTGTATATATCCTTAACTAAGGGATGAAATCTTTCTTTTCTACCAAAATACATGCATTAATGATCATTCTAGTGTGTCCAAAATGCAAATATATATATATATATATATATATATATATATATATATATATATATATATATATATATATATATATTATGTATAAATATGTGTATTAAACAAATACAATGAATAATAAAAAAGAAGAAATGTGTATGCTATCGATGATGGAAAGAAGTGGTGGAATGTTATCCATATAATGGTGATTTAATTTTATTAATCCTGAGATGCCTTTTATGTTTGAATAAGATCCCTTCAGACTAACCGAAACTTAGGTTTAATAAGAAAATATTTAATAAATAATTCACTAAAGAAACCAAAGCCATAATAATATACCCTTAGAAAATAACTTATAATGGGGATGAAGGGAGTCAACCTCCCCTTTCATCTCTTCATAATAATTAGATAATCAAGTAGGCATCAAATGAAATAAAACCAAAAAATGTAAATTAAAATTAATTAGTTCATTTAAATATTTGAAGTGAAACCTTCCCTAATATTTAACTTAAACATCCTAATCTTTAGATAAATATACTTTTAAAGCCTAACTAAGACATACCACACTAAACCTTAGCACACACATTAGAATACTAAGCCACCAATTCTAGCCTTTATGTTAGGCTTGGTGTATGTTGTGGTGTTATTTTTTATTTTATGATATAATATTTTAGACTGGATGCTAGGATTGCTAATGCGTAGATTGGATGTTAGGTCATTCATAGCCTAATGATATTTTTTGTAGGGGATTATCCTAAAGGGGTTGTTGTAATAATAAGTAAATATAATGCTCTTGCTTGCAGGTTGCTTATGCCCCTAAGCATAATCTAGTTAGGATAGGTGGGCTTGGTTACCCAAGTATAGGGTGTTAAGTCCAAACATGTGAAGTATAATTTCTTGTCTTGTATGTTTGTTTAGCTAACATCTATTTTATAGGTGTAATTAGATTTTATTTTTTATAAATATGTGATTTTTGCAATAGGAATTAGAATTAGTGTTTCGGGGTTTAGGATGAGCAATGGCCAGAAGGCAAATACTTGGGAGGCCCTAGGGAGCCTAGAGCAAACAAATACAAAAGAAGGAAAGAAAGACAAGAGGTTGAAGATCCCCATAGCATTCATTGTAATTGTAATATTCTATTATAATCTGAGTTGTATAAAGGTAGAGCTTAGCTACCAAATTTCTTTTCTTTTTCTATGATTTTCGATGGTACCCGGCTGTATCGGCCCCTTATTCTTTTACAAAATCCATATGTTTGATTATTGTGATTAGATTTTGTAATAGAAATGACATGCTTTTTATAGGTTTCTTAAAGTGTGATGATTTGATGTGTGGCCTGGATGTGGTAGGGATTTTAGGAAAAAATTAAATTTTCTATCCTCACTAAATAACTCATAACTAATTTTTAATACAACTCACAACCTCACCTTAAATTCTTGGTTCATAATCGAGATAAAAAAAGATTTATCAACCCCTTAGCTGAATTTTGTATGCTATCACACCATGCATATCATCTTGTGTCACTCTTGAATAAGGAGGGTCTCCATTCTTGTACAATAAGGGATATGCTTGACCTTTGAGGGCAATCCCTTGTAGTGGGAACACCTCCTCCCGCTGATTTAGCCCATAAATTTTTTTCATCATGCATATAGGCATAATTGTCCCAAACTTTAGTCCAAAATGAATGTGTCAAAATGGTGTAAAAGATTGTAAATTTTTGCATTAGTCTAAGTCATATTTTCATACCAATCATGACAGTCTCTTAGAGAGTGAGTTTAGAACTCCAGCTTTCTTCCTGATTAAATAATAGCCTAACTATCTTGCATCTACATAATATTGAACTACATGATTTTAAAGTATAGGAGTCTTAGCTGGCGGCCACTCCAGGCAGTTGTAAGCCCAAAAGAGTCAGGATCGGCTTATCCTCTCATGTGGAAGAAGACCATTATGTCCTATTTTTTGGATTAGACTTAGGTCATACTTTTAGCTTATGCAAAAAGATCATAGATTTAGGTTTCAAGGATACTTATTTCTTTTGGGCTATGAGTATAAGTCCTCACCTCTTAGTCATTTTCACAATCTTTTGTTGATGGACTATAAGCCCTAGCATTCTAATAAGATTCCAACTTAAAGAAAAACTAATTCTCTCTTTCAAATATTTAAAGCCTCACTATAGGGTAGATAGGAGCACTCACTAGGCTTCCTAATATCATGGGTGCTCCCTACTTATCCTCCTTTTATAATCCATAAATAAGTCTTCTTATTTGAACTCTCCCATTTGATTTCCATAAATAACTAATATTTTGATAGTTTAGCTTTAAAATCTTTAGAGATACTTATTGACTAGTTTAATTGAGAGTGTTCTTAAGAAATTCCTATTTCTTAAGATGTAATTAAATATGGAAGCTTGCTTCTATAGGGAATTAAAGAACCTAGCATAAAATAAACATTGCTTTCCTTCTCAATGTAATGTTGAGGAAAGATCTCTTGTATATACATAGACCCATCTGCCTTAGGAGTCATTATTAGGTGATTAGGTCCATTGTAGGGTGATGTCTCCATCTCCTGAGATGATACATCATACCTCAAAGTCATACCTGATCACTTCAATAAGTACCCCCTAAGATCTGCGTGGTGTCCCTATGGCTCCAAATTAAAACACCACAATACCCAGATGATCCATTCATGAATGAAAAAACTTCTTGCAATAAGGCTATATCTACCATAAGTTCTAGTATTGGCCATTTTTTTTACCAGAATAATGTTCGCTATCCAAGAAGGGTATCACTCTTCTCGTACAAAACTAGCTTCAATTAATTTTTTCACTTAAGCAATCACTTGTTATTCAATTTGTAGATGCATGTGTTTAGGAGATTACTTTATTGGAATTGCATCAAGTTTAATTTTTAGTTTGTAAAATGCAACATCTAGAGATAAATTGAGAATTTCATCATAATTCCATGCAAAGGAATCAACTCTTTAGAATCTTTTAGGCCTAATAAAAACTAATAAAAGCTGGCCTTGGGTCTTCTTTAATTCTTAGGTTGATCTCCTTTAATTCATCAATAGTAGACCTTATTCCTTATTCAAATTCTAGGGGTGCATTTTAAATTAAGCAATCATTTGAATCATTTGATATTTCAAGATAGAATCTTTCTAAAGGATTAGATAGAATCCCAAAAGTTGATCAGATTATATATGATTGCTTATGATTAAGTAGTGTTTATCATTATCCAAAGGTCCAATGGTACCAAACCCAATGGCAGCTTTGGATTTAAATTTTTTATTTTAGTATTCCATAACCTTTCCATACATGTTATATCCTTGGGCCAAGCATAAGAATTCAAACCATCTTTTATAGCATTCATAGCGCAGTCAAGATACCAATCAAACGAGAGTTCTATTATTTAATTAGTAGATAGATCTTCAAGCTTTACATCTCTATCTGAGCTTGAATATCTAGATATTAAACAAAACTTTGATAACTTTCCAACTTCCTTTAAATGGTTAGGGACTACTTTGACTTCTAACTATGAGATTTTATTTTGAGAAACAAGAGTTAGAGTCAAAGTGTTCACATACCTTTTCAATTTTTCATAAGTAGATAGCTCATGTTCATCTTTTGATACTTGTATTAATTCTTCATTGCTACCTAATTCTAATGAAATCTCAAACTTTAATGAAGTGTCCTTTTGATTGAAATCTTCATTAGAGCTAAATTCTAAATCGATTTGTATTATTGGAGGTTTTTGTTCTTTTTCTTTTCTTTTCCCTCCTAGTCTTTTCTTTCTCCTTTTTTTATTTGTCTGAATTTCTTTTGTTATTTTCTTGGATGCTTTAATAATGCTTGATTTCATAGAATCAGACACTTGCCTTTTGGGCATATAATAAACAACATCTTCATAAATCTCAATTTCATGAATATAGAATAGTTGTGTATCACCTTTTATGGTGTATTCTACTCCATCTCTTATGTGTTTAATATAGTGGTGGAGTGATGAAGGAACCATTCTATACTCATGCATCCCCAGTCTACCTAAGAAGGAATTAAAGGATATCTCTAAGTCAATAATATTAAATTTTGCTTTAATTTTTAATCCTTCTATTACCAAATAGAGTGATTGAACCTAAAGCTTTCTCACTCACTTCATTGAAACCCCTTAATAATATTTTATTTGAACTTAATCTTTGTGTATCAATTCACAAAAATGATAAAGTCTTAGAGTTCATGATATTGATCGAAGTGCCAAGGTTAATAAGAACTCTTAATATCTGAAGTTTTCCACAATAATGAAAATATAAAGTGGTTGGTTATGATTTTTGGTTCCCAAAAGTAAATCTCCATCAAAGAAGGTAACCCCAGGTATCTCTTTGAAATAGAAACCCTCATCTGAGGAAGTTGCTACAAGATGAACTAAGTATATCTCTTGGTTGAGTAATGCCTAGACTAATGATTCCCTAATTTCTTTAGATAGAATAAGGGCATCTTAAATGTTGAGTGTAATATGAAGTTTCTTAAGATAGGCTAAGAAATTGTAGTCAACCTTGGGAATAGGTGGCTCAGCTACCAGATATTTTTATATTGGTTCTATAAATTGGTCTACAACTTATTTTCCTTTATCTTTAGAAAGAGGTATGTGAGGTGGTAAGATCTTCCCACTATAGAGATTGACTTAAGTTATATATCCTGAGTCAAATGTATGGCTCGAGTCATCCTATCCCACATCATTGATGTCTTTTTCTAATAACTGATCAAAATCTAAAAGTTCTATTTCTATATGAATGCCTTGAAAATCAATCATAGAACTCTCACTCTTTGACCCTGATTCAAAAAGTATATTATAATTAGTATGAAAAGTTTTTGTTTTATCTTCTTATTTTTCTTCATTCACAAAATGATAATCAGAAATAGTAAGAACATAAGAAATGCCTTTTAGGGAAAGATTTTTATTCATATTTTCAAAATGAGCACATAAATATATAGTAGTATAAGACCTAGCCTTTTCATCTTGATCATATAAAATCCTCTTTGATACAATAAGACATCCCTCTCACCACTCTCTCCAAACATCTGAACATCTGATGGTACTGAATGGGGTTGAGTATGAATTACTTCTAACTATAGTAGATCAATCTGGATGATCTTCTTATGTGTCTTCATCTGATCTTGCATTGAATGTTTAAATTTCTTCGTCAAATATATTTTAGAAGAATTGAATAAAATTATATCCTAATCATTTGAAGAAGAAGAAGAGGTAGAAGTGGTGAAAGATTCACTTCTGATCACCTTAATAGTCCCTTGTCTAGGGTCCACAAGGTATTCCATAGGAATTATCACCAACCTTCTCTTATAATTTCTTTCAACCCAATCCTTGAAAGTGAAGTAGACTTCAATGGTATGACCAAACATCTGGTGAAATTGGAAATAATTTGGGTCATTAACCTTACTGACTTCTTTTGAACTTTTTGGATTAGACAGCTTAAAAACTAGCTTTTTCTTCAAATTTTTAAAAATTTTCCTCACTGCCTCTCTCTTGAAAGAATAAGTATGGTTCATTCTTTCATTAAAAGGGCTAGTGGGAGCTTTCTTTGGAGGTGGTGATAATTGCTGTTGTGATGCCCTATAGGATGAAGGCTCTTTTACTTAAACCTAAATAGGAGCTTTTCCTTTGTCCACTATAGATACATTGCCTCCCATCTTTTCCAACACTTTCCTAGGTTTTGTTAGTTCCATATTGGACTGATATACAATGAATGACACTCTATGGCTTCTTCTGGCAAGCTAGAGGCTTTACTTAATAGTTTTTCAAAAAATTTGATAGTAAAGCTATTCAATAAGAAGGCAACAGGGCCATGGATATTTCAGAGGAATATTTCTATTGCATGTAGCTCTTGTAGCTGAGGCTCGCACTTGAGGATGAAAATTCTCTATCTTTGGATATAATCAACAAGGTATTCACATACCTTTTACTTTTCGATGATTAGGTCACCTATAATGATGTTGTGTTGTGTATCAATGAATCACTTTATAAACATGTTTTCTAGTTCAGTGAAAGTGTGCACTAAATCATTTGGTATCTTTGCATACTAATCAAATGCAACTCAAGTTAAAATTCTGATGAATTGCTTAAACAACAAGGCATCACTTCCTTAGGTGTTGCAATAACTCTCTCATTATGTGCCAAATGCTATTTGGGATTACTTGTCCCATCAAAAACTTTAAAAGAAGGCATAAATCCCTTTGGATAGGCTACAAAATCAAATTCCTCAGGGTAGCATCTACCCTTTAGAATAAGAGTCATACCATGACATTTTGCTAAAACTTCCTTCAACTATTGTTCCACTAGAAACTTCAAGTCAGTTTTGAGAGATATATCATATGTTGATTTAAGTTCTTAATATATCTTCATTTGTAATTGAAGGATTAACTATTATGTAGAATTAGCTATAGGACCCTTATGTGTTCCTTCTTATTCTTTTTAGATGCCCTCGTATATACCATGTAGACATGTGCAACGAGTAGCCTAGGGTCATCATCTAATAGTTCTTCCTAATCTAAGTAAAAATGTTTTGATTATCACTTATTTTTTTCCTTATCCTCTCTCATAAAGGTTTCCACTTTTTCTCTTATCAAAATAAGAGGGACACCATTAAAGTCAAGGATGGCTTCAGATTCATCTTCTTTATCCATAAGTTTTACCTTAGATGCTCTCTCTCATGTTTTTTATTGGTAGTAGGGGCTTCCTCTATCACTAGAGTGGCTCCCAAACTGAGGTGTACCTGATATGAAATTTCTCTATTATAAGGAGATAGGTTAAGTGACTCTATCCCCCTACTAGAGGTATGAGATGAGGATGGCCCTTTAGTTCGAGGCCTATGCAATGGTGATGATGGCTTTTCTCTAATAAGCTGGATGATATTCATTCTTTCTGATTGTGATACTGAGTGGATCTTTGGTTTAGGGACCAATGGGGTTTCCATGATAGGAAACATTATGGTTTTCATTTTTAAGAATAATCTTATCTTTCATCAAGCTAGCTGACTCATCCCTATGCCAGGTTAGTGACCTCCCCTAGTAATGGTATCAGTCTAGTATAATAGGCATAGGCTGATAAGCTTTCCATCTATTAGTGAAAACTACTTTTCTTTCCATTTATTTTGGGTATTCATAGGTCTCCCTAAGATCTCTCTCTCACTCAAGCTCTAGAGAGATCTAAACCTTCATGACCTTAAATAACTCTTCTTTAATGTAAGAAGAAGACCTAGGGGTTCTATGAAGGATCTACTACAATTGACCATGTGTTTCCAAAAGATCTCTCTCTCACTCATGTTCTTTCTACATTCATAAGAAAAGGGACGAGGTGGAGAACTTGCAATTCTAGATACATCCTCCTCTCCCTAGGCTACAAAAAGAGAATGGAATTTGCTACCTTCTAGAAGAGAATTATCCGTAAGGGTATATCCTTCTCTTGCCCTAGCTTGCTCTACTTCTAACATCTCTTTTTATTTTTCCTCTTTTAAGTCTTATCTTTTAAGTCTCCTCCATTTATTATTTTTCTAACTCTTTGTCATTAGGGGAGGCTCAAAAGAAGAACCTACCTTAAAAGTGCTTGAAAAGAAGGGAGTATGTGTCTTTTCAACTGATAGTTTTAAGTTTCTTTAGCATGAAGTCCATCTAGACTCGTTCAGTGTCCTCAGTAGAAACTACAATAATAATGGCAGGGGAACTATGAGGTACACTAGAAAACTCTAGAATGGACTTTCTGTCTTAATAACTAAATCATCACTAGGAGCAAGAGTCAGTCCTTTAGAGGTGATGTGCAAATCCTCGAAGCTAACTCCAAAATTTGATTATGGAGCTATCAGGTAATCTATTACTATAAATGGAAAAGCTAATGCTAGATGTGGTAGTGAAAATAAGGTGTCCAACCATTTTCTATTTTTTTTAAACAAACTTTAAACAAATTATAACATGCTTTATTTAATATAATGTAGTAAAAAGAAAATTGTTTCACCCATCCGAAAAATTTAGCCATTTTATTATGGCAAGAGTTTTTAAAAGAAGTATTTTATTTATTTATTTTTTTTGAAAATGTAAGAATTATAGAACCCCTATATTTGATTTTAATGAATAAGGAAGTTCTATAATACATTTAGTGGATGCTAAGTATGCTTTACCATTGATGAAATGGAGAGGTACTCAACAGAACGAAAGGCAATCTTGACCCATGAAAATATAAGTACATTACTGATGTCTAGAAATAAAAGTTTATTTCTAAAGATGGAGAAAGGAACTATTCCAAGTGAATTCACCAGAAAATGTCATTGAATAAAAAAATTTATTGACACCACATAGATTTTAGAAATTTTTTTATTTATGTTATTGAATACATCATTAAGAAATAAACATATTATCTCAATAGATAAATGTGTTATCTTATAATGGATTCAATGACTTAATAAGGACTCCTAAGGCTAACGGGACTTCAATATTCGAGATATTTTCTCTTGAACTACATAGAAAAGTAGGATAAGATTTATTTTATCTCAGGTTCATAGTTCCCTATCAGGGCAAGCTTCTATAGTTAATTACAACCTGGGAAAAAGTGAATTCTTTCTAAATACCCTTGATTAAAGAAATAGACCATTATTTCTATGGATTTCAAAGCTTGTCTTAAAAGAATGTTTAATTTAAAATTTCAATAAAAAACATTTTGAGGGGGAAGAGTTCTTTACAGAGGCTAATCTCGGTTGAAAAGTAAATGCTTATAGATACTGGGGTGCCCAATAAGTATTTTAACTATTCTACCATTGGGTTTTACATTTTGAGATCAAATTTGATAAGATTTTGAATGGATGTTAGATTTGTAATCTAGGATTAAGACTCTTGCAGTAAGACTATAGAAATATCTAGCGGTTGAAGACTTATACCAATATAATGCTTCAAATCCTAAGTCTACAAATGCTTCTAACATAAGTTAGAGACTCTACCTAATGTGAATTTTCTAGGAATTATCAGTTCTTTTCTTACTAAAGAAAAATGATCCTATCCCTGACTCTTTTGGACTTATAACCTACATGGAAGGGTTGCAAGCTAACACCACCTAAATAATTTTAAAAAATATAGGTGTTGTCTTATGTATGCAAGACGGTTAGGTTGTTGCATTTAAGAAGGAAATTAAGAACCTAACACACTCCCTATCCATAAGAAAATGTTTGTTGTGTTATGCACCTAACTATTACAATAA
This sequence comes from Cymbidium sinense, assembly GCA_021442155.1. Taxonomy (NCBI): domain Eukaryota; kingdom Viridiplantae; phylum Streptophyta; class Magnoliopsida; order Asparagales; family Orchidaceae; genus Cymbidium; species Cymbidium sinense. The sequence goes on along the minus strand of CM038230.1, from coordinate 55,326,954 downwards.
ATTTTATCTTTTATATTTTGACTCATAGTTCATTTTAGAGGTATTAAGTATGCAGTTTATGCTTTCAATGATATGCAATTAGAAGTAATCATCGACCAAATCAAAAATAGAAGACACACTTCCCCCAAAAAGGTGGCCATCCTCAAAGGTTAGATGCCACCTTATGTACAATGGGTGAAGCACCTAATTTAAGGAGAACATCCAATATGCTCTCATGGTTCACAAAAACTAATATTTTTAGTTTCTCTTAAGTTATTCCTAGGGCTTTTATTTAAATGAGGTAATGAGTTTTTATGTTTAAGTTATTTAGTTTAGATCAGGTAGAAAATTCAGCTTTCCTAAGAACCTAATGTTCCAAGCATTTCATCACAGATCAAAACATAAAAATAATCTTAGAAAAAGCATGCAATTTTTATTATGCATGATAAAATAAATCAAGTCAACTTTAATTAAAAAAAATAGGCTAGTGAGGCCACATACTTTTATACACCCCAGAAGAAAGAAAAAAAATGGGCAGTCGAGCTCTGCCCTTATATAGCATGGCCTAGAACTAAAAGTTTTGATCTATGGAAGTCTTCCTTAAGGATCGTCACCTTCTTCAAGGACCTCCACAGGCTTCATAGGGGACCACCAACTGGTAAAGTTAGCTTCTGTTATTCCTAGATCTTATAGATCTTAACCTAATTCTAAGCTCAAATTATATCTTAGAATTTCAAAATAAATTACTAATTTCTATAAAACAAACATTAAGAAATACATAGAGAATACTAATAGTTATAATACAAAAAATAGGCTTAGCCTTGATGTTTGCCAAGCCCACTTGTCCTATTGGACGATGCTTAAGGACTTACGTAGGACCTACAAGCAAACAATATTTATTATATTTTTTATAAGAGTGGTCCCTTTTAGCACAACCACTTGTAGAAAATAGTGTTAGCCTAAAAAGAATGCCCTAAAATCTAGGCTAGGGAATAAACAATCCTAGCCATTTAGTATAAAATATTAGACCACAAAATAAGAAAAAGCATCACATTATTTCATATCATAAAACATCACAGATCATCAGCCTGACCTAACTTTAGAATTGGTGACCTAAAAATCTAGTGTGGGAGAATGTGGCTTGTATGTTATAGCATTACTAGGCTCTTAGTTTTTAAGTTCAGGCTTTTGGTTTAAGTTAAAATTTAATATTTTACTTTTCATAATCTTGTTTTATATGTTTGTATCATTATTAAACCAGAGGGTTAAGGTTTCAAGACCTCTTCGACTAGTAACCTACAATTCTGTCCGTGACTATATATCATATGATAATTAGTTATGAAAAGCTTCATTTTTATTTGGTTTCTTATATTTTATTTTTAGAATTCATTTAATTTTCCATTATGGTGTTTTACTATAAGTGATTTATGATTTTATTTCATTTTTTAGGTTTATTTTATGTTAAAGTGGAATTTGAATTTTAAAGAATGAAGATTAAAATAAATTCTACTTTGGGTGGAACCCATTCTATTCAACATCCTAAGTCCAAGTAGAATGAGATTTTCATCTTAAGCTAAAAATCCATTCTAAGGGTCAAATTAAGATCCTAAATAGGTTAATTAGCCTCTTTTGAATTGATTTAAATGATTTATTTTAAGTTGCATTTAATTTGATTAATGTTTTAAATTTCCTTTTTATTTACATCTAAAAAAGAATGAAATAAAAAGAATAAAAATGACAAAAGTTTACACATCTCAGCTTTGGGGCAATGCGTCACTACAATCATAGCACTTAGGTGCTATTGCCGCCTTAAATGAAATCTAAATTTAGAAGTTCAAATCACCCCCAGTAGTAATACCAGTGCAGTGACACTATCATAACAGTGCCAATGCACTATCACAAATCCTCTATTTTTTTAAATCAAGAAAATCACCGTCCCCACCCCAATAGAAATAACTACCTAGGGGCAGGGGAGAAAAGATTATAAAGCATAAAACTATTCCTAATAGGGGGAAAAACACTATAAAAAGGGGAAAGTAATAGTTCTCTCTCTTTCTTCTTCTTGCTTCCTCCCTCACTCTCACTCTAACCCCTTCACTATCCTTGCTCTTGGTCATCTGTGCTCTCAACAATGTGCTTCCCATTGCTACAAGAGTGATCTCCTCATGCAAGAAATAAGATCAAGGCTTACTCTCATCTATTCCAGGAAAAAGATATCTAGAAATTCTTTCTTTACATGATTTTCTTTCTGAAAAAAAAATTTTAACCAAATTTCCATCGATGATCATGGATCTAGTGAGAAATAAAAGAGCATATCTCCATCGATCTTAGATCTAGAGTAAAAAAAGCTCTCTAAGACTCAAAATATTCAAGAATCTCAAAAGTTTGATGGCTAAGTCCTCCACCATTGAACTTGGTTCTAGTGTGAGAAGATTACCCTCCCTCTGTTGATCTTGGATCCAAAATATGGGAGAAGAGTGCTTTCGCACTAAAATATGTGAAAATTTAGCACTACTAAGGTGTTACATTGCCAAATTTTTATTAAAATTATCCAAATAATGATGTACTTTTTTAATACAGATGTCTTCATCCCATAGTGCCACGATGCAAAGGCCTAAGACCGAAGTGCCACACTCTTGGGAATGAAACCTTTAACGCTCTGTCTAGAGCACCAAGGTGCAAAGAATTGAGTGCCCCAATGCTAAGCCCTGAAGAATAAAGCAATTCTATTAGTGCCAAGGTACTATCATTCAGTGTTGCTGCACTAAAGTCATCGGGTCCCATATCTCTAATTCTATGCCACAGCACCATCCTCCCAGCACTGAAGATCTATACCCTCCATTGTTGAACTTGGTTCCGATGTGAAATAAAATCCTCCCTATGTTAATCTTGAATCTTGAAAAAGGGAGAGGAGTGCTTTCCACTAAAATAATAAAAACTAGCATTACTAAAACAGTTTGCTGCAAAAAATTTCAATTTTGTATATTACTGAGGTAACATTGCGACATTGTGCTTTACACAACGCAAGACATTATGTCCTCAAGAAATTAAACTTTAGCAGGAATCTTATAGTGCCATGGTGATGTAATCCCAACATCGATGAACTATGTTTCTACATTTAAAATAATAATGTTAGGACACTCAAGGTATAATCCAAATAATAGACCATAGCATCATTGTGTTGTAAATATTGTGCCATGGCACTAAACTCTTAAGTTTTAAGCTTATGTCTTGCAGGTTAGAAGTGCCTAGGCAATGCATTCTAAGTGTCGAGTCACTATTACTGCAATGCCATTTTTAAGTTAGAAAATTTGTTTTAAATCTTGGAACTTTTAAATCCCATATAGAAAGATATATACAAAAAAAATACACATAAGCATTGAAATAAAAATATCTTTATTAGTAGAAAAATTGTTTATAAAAAATTATTATAATAAAAAAAGAAAAAAATATGTACAAAAAAAAATAAAAAGAAGAAGAAGGGAAAACTAATATCCATAATCATCCTTCTCCTCCTCTTTGTCTGGCTCCGGTGAGATAGCCACATAAGAGGGATATTGAGGCGCTATAAGAAAATAAGCCTAACCTGGATCACCAAAGCCATATTTTTCTAACATATGGACCAGTGCCATATTGAGCTAGGCCATATAAGAAAATTGCTTTTGATGTTGATCTATGTGATAATCAAATTTCTTTTATAAATCCCGCTTCTTGCGGCTACTCTCACCTACCTCTTTCCTTAAATCTGAGACTTGCTTGTTTAAGAATTGAGAATATTGGGGTTAGGTCATGGAGCATGTGAGCTCTCCCTAACTTTAAACCTCAAGCCAAACCTTTCAATAAGCATATTTGTTACAAGAGCCTTATGAGTAAGAACTTCTTCATTAGGCTCTCCTAATGCACCATCCGCAATGTAGAAATCAAAGATAAGAGAAGGATGACCATACCCTACTATAATACTTCCCCTAAGCATGTTACAAAGAGAATTATAAATAATCTTCCATATATCAATTATAAACTTTTTTGATTTGCAAAATTCAAAATGGCCTTATCCTTGGTAACCTCACTGAGATTATAAGTGGGCATCAACGTAGTAGAAATGAAATAATGCCAAGCTTTTGATTATGCCATTACGCTGCCTCCCACCATTTCCACTGGACGTTGGTTTTTCTACTAGTGAGAAAATTAAGAATTTCATCAAAATCTAAGTGCTTATTATAATAAGAAAGATATTGATCGTAAGCCACATTTGGCAATTCATAATATGTGTTTATGGTAGTGTTATCAAAACTTACTAGTTTTCCCAAAATTAAAACTTTTTTATTCTGGTGCTCCTTCATGTTAGCGAAGAGCTCTCTCAACACAGGAGCTGCTTTCATAGGCTAGCTTAGCCCAATTGTGTTCATTAATCAAACCTTCTACTATCCCACCCATGTTGTAGAAGCTCCTTTCTGGGATGAGATGCTTGTGAGTGAGAGCATATTTATACATCTCTTCAACCTCTATGCTAATGAATCTACTAGATTTTGTTGAATTCACCCTCCTCTTGTTGACAAGCTTCTTGAGTGACATGATCACTTTCTTAGAAGGAGAGAAAGCTAAAAAAAATTAAAGAGAGATAGAGAGCACTGTGGTTAAATTTTTCTAATATAGGCGTCGCCTTCAAATATGTTTGTGTGAAATGAAAAGGGACAAGCATATAGAAATTTGTCTTTTCAGGATGCCACATAGATCCACAGATGTACTTATTCAGGTGATCGAGTACATCATCAAGGAAATAGTGTACTATCTCAAAAGACAGAAATCACTATCATTTAATGGACCTAATAACCTCAATAAGGACTCTTAAGGATGATGGGTTTGCATTGTACCAGAGATTCTTCCCCTACTTTACATGGAAAAGTAAAGTAGGGTTTATTTTAAATCGGGTTCATTAAGTTTCCTATAGGGGAAAGTCCCATAGTTAATTACATCCTAAGGGATGGGATCCCTTAGGAAAACTCTCGATTAAGGTAAATGATCATTATCTTTGAAGATTTCAATAGTAAGGACTATCAATCGATTAATTCATGTTTGAAGATCAAATGGGATCAAAAGAGGGAGTTATTATCGAATCCAAAATGGAAGATAAGTAGGAGATGCCCACGATGCTAGGAAACCTAGCGAGCATCTAAAACTATCTTATAATTGAGCTTTACATTTTTTTAAATTGATTTAGTTTGTTTATGTTGAATTTTTTTATTAGAAATTTAGGACTTATGATTCCTTAACACAAGATTAAGGAAATACCTAAGAGGTGAGGAATTATGCTTATGACCCACAAAGGGGAGAAGCAACCTCAGAACTTAAATTTATAGAGCTTTAGTGAGGGCCAAAAGCAAAACCTAAATCTAAGACAAAAAAATGAGTAATTAATTTACCTCCACAAGAGAGGACACGCCACCTGACAGCTTGGACTTACAAATGCCTAGGGGTGGCTGCCAACTAACTTCTCCTACAATTTTAAATATATGTGGGCAAGTCATTATGCTTATGCAAGATAGCTAGGCTATTATTTATTTAGAAAGTGACTAAGTCCTTAAACTTACTCCCTAAAGAGACTAGATCATGTAAAGGGCATGCTTCAAATGACCTAAATCTAATGTAATTCAAATTTCATTTTATTTTTATTTTTGGATAATTATTTTGACTCAGGCTAATAGGATTCATATGACTAATGCATGAGAAATAAAGTTATTGGCCAAAATTAGCCAGAAGGGAGGAGCTGAGTTACCAGCATAGCTCTCAAAGATCAAGCCAAGTTTCTCTAACAAAGGTGGAAGCCCTCCAATCAAGAGTGAAATAAGATGCATTTGTGCATGATATTACAAAAGAAATGCTCTTCCAACTAAGGGGTTACTAATTCTTTTATCTTGATTTTATACCTAAGCTTTAGGTGAGGTTATGAGTTCTTTATTTTTAATTTGAGTTGTCAAGTTGGGTAAAAGATTTATTTTTTTCTCTAAAGATCCTAATCCACATCCACGCCATACATAAAGCAATGAAGAAACTAGGAAAAGCATGCCAATTAATGCACAAGTAGATAAATCATCAATCAATTTATAAATTTAATCATAAAAAGAATAAAAGGCTGTTGTGGTCAGGCACCACCGCACAAACTCAAAAAATATCAAATGTGGGTAGCTAAGCTCTACCCTTATACAACCTAGATTATAAATGAATTAAATTACTATAAAAAAAGGAATTCATTATTATGGGGGTCTTCAAGCTTCATTTCTTCTTTCTTCTTTCTTCTTTGGTTCCTTCTTTTGGATGGTTGGAAGGTAGATGCTCCAAGGCTTCACATGGTACATAAGATGGGATCTTATGATCAATTCTCATCCTAATCCCCATAACAATCATTCCAAAATCTTAATTGGAAAAATTTACACGAAAAGAAAAAGAATAGAAAATCTAACTAACACTTGCAAAATAAAGGTTAGCTAAAACAAACCACACAAATCCAAAACATGTGTATTGGACTTATCACCCCACACATGGGTGACTAAGTCCACCTGGCCTACTAGGTTATTCTTAGGAGTATAAAGTACCTGCAAGCTAAAGCATTTATATTTTTATTTCTGATAGCCCCCTTAAGCACAATCTCATGTAGAAAAGAATAGTTAGACTAAGAGCATCCTACCATTCATTCTATGAGCATACACCCTGACATCTAGTCTAAAACATATATCACAAAACAAAATAAAATATCAAACCATGCACCGACCTAACCTAAAGCTAGAAGTGGTGACTTAGGCTAATGTGTGTGCTTTGAATGTTTGTGTTGTATACTTAGCTATGACTTTAGGTACAAATTTTCTAAGTGTTAAAACATGTTCAACTTAGAGGGGCGTTTCATTGTAGTTGTTTAGTTGTTTAGGTTGATTTTATTTCATATTTTGGTTTGGCTCAAATTAATCCTAGAATTAATTACTAGGTTATGAAGAGAGGGAAAGAGAAGAGAACTTCCCTTTCCTTCCCTAACCTAAGTAATTTATAAAGTAGATTCACATTTTAGTTTTATTTAGGTAAATGTCTTGATTAAATATTTTAATTAATCTTAAGCTTAAATGAACTCTAAACAAACCTATCAAAAAAAGGCATTTTAAGATTAAGTAAAATGAATCATAATTCACATAACACATATTACTTCATTTCTTTCCCAACATGTATAACATGCACATGAATGAGTCTTAAGCATATCTATACATACAAATGAGAACATTTAACACACTTTATGATGCATGCTATGTAATTCATTTAAGGAAATTTAGATGTTGAATATACATGATTTATTTTCTTAAGTAGAAAGGGGTTTCTTTATCAAAATTTTCACATACACACATGAAAGTAAGAAAGGCATAAGTGAGTACCGTGCCATTGTTAACCAGAGGTGTAAGGTGCAACACCTACTTAAAGCTACTTAAAGCCTCACAACCTTTAGGTTATCCAGACTAATATACCACTTTCCTTAAATACACAGATGTGTATAAAAGAAATGAAATGGAAAATAAAAAATGAAAAAGTTGTATTAATGGATTCATTTTATTTACGAAATTTATGTATGCAAGTATAGGTAGCCCTTCTTAGGTGATTCCATAGGGATGAATAAGATATGGAATTAGATAAGTGTTAGGTTCTTTTCAAATGAACCATACACCTCATCAAATTCCTATTCAAAACTATACCAACATAAACGAGAAAGGAAACCTATGCTAAGCATACCTTTATATTCTTTCACATGAAAGCTTATAATTAGAATATAAGTAGCATACTTTTAGATTTGATATTTGATTTATATGTTTTAAAAAATAATTTGAATTTAGTAGTGATAATAGCCACTCATATTTCTACTTTAGCCAACACAAGCAAATTTGACATAAAGTAAACAATTTCATTTTAAACTTGAATTTGAAAAATATGAATGCATGAAACCACATGACATACAAATTTAACATGTTGGGGAAAGATTCAAAGCAATGAAAGCATGTAAAAAACTTACTTTAATTAAATCCTAAAGACATTATTATAGAATAAGAAAGTTTAAAATAAATCAAAGTGTTTTTAATATGATTTTTGTTTAGTTTGGAGTTTCATTTAATTTTGAAAAAGTGAGATGAGTTTGCTTATCCTAACCCATTCCCACATGTGTTTAATATTTTGGTTTAATTTTTAGATAATTAGACTCATTTTTAAACATTGATTAGGTTAAGGTGTGAATTAAGTAACTTAATTAACCCTTACCTACACCACCTTATGTTAATTAACCAAATAATTATGAGCCAATGAGATGACTTAAGAACTCACAAGGAATTTAAATTTGCAATGCACCTAATAAGAAAAAGGCCTAATGCAATTTGGCTCATATTTAATGGTTAATTAAGCTAAGGGGTTTAGCTTAAGTAATTTCAAAACACCCTTTCACACATATGAATTGGGTTTTGACTTTCTTAATTAAACTTAGGTTATTAAAAACTTAAGAATCTACCCAAAGTAGAATAATTAAGTTCTAGAAGTTTTTAGAATTTTTAGAAATTAATTAGGAAGATAATTAATGAATTAACGCTTAATTAAGAGAAGATTAAGGAAAGAAATGGGGCTTTAGGGATTAGCTTAGGGTAAAAGCCCTAAAATTATCCCCTAGACCTCCTATCTACTGGATCTGATCTTAATCAACCCTAATCATGAATTAAAACCACTAATCATACCCTAATTATCCTTTATTACATAAGGAGGGTAATTATGAAATCAATATGCAATTCTTCTAATCAAGCCATCAATAAATCCCAAGAAAATTAGGGGAGGCAGAAGTCATCCACTAAATCATACCCAAGAAGTTTAGGATTAACCAGTGGTTTAATTAAAGGTAATTAGCAAAATGAAGTTTCCAATAAAACCCCAAATTAGAGAAAATTATGATTCAAAACCCATTGAAATTAATTTTAAAATATTTTAGGTTGAATTATCTTTCCATAGGATTTTATTTCATATTTTTTAAATTTTATAGAGAGAGTTATAAATTTTAGAAGATCCTAATTAATTAATTAAAGCATTTTAACTAATCCTATATTCATGCCACGCGTGGCAAATGGGCACTTGATCTCGCCCGATCAAAGATCGGATGGCCAAAGATCTCCCCATGATTTTAACATGGATAAAAGATTTTCTAAATGTGTGTTTAATCTCTATCATCGATCCAAAATGCGTGGATGGATGGGCAGAGATCTATCCCTACCAATCTCTACAAAAAATGGAGACTGCCCACCTTTGAAGCCATGATCTGAGCTAGATTGAGCTTGGATTGAATTAGAAATCAACCCACACCATCTAAGCATGGGTGCAAACACATCTAACGGTCAAAACACTATGGAATTAAAATTTCTTTCATAAAGCTCCATACCACATTGAGTTTAATGGTCAGAAATGGCACAGATGGAGAGCTAGTCAAGTGAGAGAGTTTGAGCTCTTGAAGTTGAGTGTAGAGTTCTATGGACCAACTCCTCCTCAGCTTGTTGCAGCCTTGATCGAGCTAGCCTTCCTCTTACCTTGGGAACTTGGAAGAGAGCTTGGGTGCACTTGACTTTCCTCTCTGATGGAGTGTGCAAAGGGAATTTGGTGGAAATTGAGTATGGAGAAAGTTAGCTCTTCGATTTTCCTCCCCTATTTTCATTGTTCAAAAATGGTGGATAGGAAAATGGCTAGAGCTCTAGGAAGCTAGGGATCACTCTCTGATGGCTACTTACTCTATCTAGTACTCAATCAAGTGTGGAATTTCATAATTCATATTGAAGGGGAGTATATCTCCCCTTTGAAGGATTGAACAGTCATAAGCCATTGCACCATTTTGATCTAATTGATCATAATGGGAGGGCTGCCTGATCTGTTAGATGCTTGCACATGGTCGGTTTGAGGCCTTGAGTGGAATACTAACCTTTCATGTGCTTGAATTTGAGTGGGAGATGAATTTTGAATTAGCCATTTTGACCCATGGGGTCAGGTTTGGTCTAGGGACCAATTGGGCTGACCCAATCCCATTGGGTTGGGTGCACCACTCTTCATTAGGTCCCCTTGAGCTATTAGAAAAGCCTCAAGTGGATATGAAGAGGGTATGACCAAATTACCCATGGATTAAGCCAAAATTTATTCTATGGACTAGGGGCAGAATGGTCATTTTGTTTATTTTTCACTCTGGATATGTTGGGTATGTGGAGAAACTAGGTTTGGCCAAGTTTCATGAGATTCAAAATTCATTTGAAAGGGTTTGGCCCATGTTGACCCATTTAGGTCAAAATGGGTCAACTTGGGTCAAGTTGACTAATTGGTCAAATTAGGTCAAACCAAGGGTTGGGTCAAGTTCATATTACCATTTGAAATATCTTGGTGTCTTTAGTTTGAATCAATTTGGTATAGTTTTGAATTTGGCTCATATGACTTCATTTAGGTCAAATGGGTCAAGTTGATCTATTTGACCCATTTAACCTATTTGATGTAGGTCAAGGGTAGGTTTAGGTTAGGTTAGTCATATGGAGTGGATTGGTATCTTTGTTTCCAATCAATTTTGTTTAAGTTCAAATTTGGCTCAAGACGACCCGTTTCGGTGATGTTGGGTCTAAGGTCAATTGGAGTAGGTTAGGTCTAGTTGGCCAATTGAGGGTTTGGTCAAGTTCAACAAGTAATTTGGAATGAACTTGACCCATTGGTTTGAATCAATTTGGCTTAGATCAAGTTTCGACACATTTTGACTTTTTTGATCAAGTTAGGTCAACTTAGGTCAAGTGGCCAATTGGGTTAGGTTAGGCTCAAATGTTGGCTTGGTCAAGTTCAAACATAGGTCATGAGTGAACTTAGATCAATGTTTTCAATCAATTTGGCCTATGGTGGAATTTGGCTATGTTAGGTTTCATTTATGCTAAGTGTTGACTTGATCAACCCTTAAGTTTGACTTGGTTTGACCCAGTTTGATTGATTAATCAACCCATGATGATTGTTAATCATGATGAGATGCAGATATGAGTTTGATTCAATCCAATTTGGTTAGGATTAGAATTTGGCTCATAAAGATACTTTAGGTCACTTTGGGTCAAGTGAGCCTAAGTGGGTCAAATGGCTTGTTCAAAGCTTGATTTGAGCTTGATTGAACTTGTATATGGACTTATGATTGAAATATAAATCCATTTACAAGTGGTTTGAAGTCAAATGAGTTTTGATCCATTTAACAATTTCATATTCAAAGGAAGAATATGAAATGATTTAAGGTTTGACTTTTGAATTGATTTTTGATTTGGTGATTGAAGTTTATACTTATATTTGGACTCATGGTTGTAGGGTTGATTGAATCATGAAGGAAAATCAAGAGTTTGGCTTGATTTGAAGTTGATTTGGCTAAGTTCAAGATTTTGACTTGAAAGGCTTAGGTTGGATTTTCAGTGGATTTGAGTTTGATTTTTGGAATTGGTTTTGATTATTTGAATTTATATTTCATTTATATATGTGAATATAAATGAGAATATAAATGGGTCATGAGAAACTTTCAAGGATTTGATGTGCTTTGATCATGATTTAGGCTAAGTCCATTAAGAAGGATTAAAGGACTTTTAAAAATTTTGAAGTTTGGAGTTTGAATTTTTGAATTTGGTTTGATTGATTTATATTTATATTTCATTTATAAATGTGAATATAAATGAGGATATAAATGAATTATGGAAAAATCCCATGACTTAGAGTTGGTTTGATCAAGATTTAGGCTAAGTCCATTAATGGAAAATTAAGGACTTAAGAAAGATTTTAGATTTGGGATTTAATTTGAGTATTTGATTTGATTGATTTATATTTATATTTAATTTATATATGTGAATATAAATGAGAATATAAATGAGTTTTGAGAAAATCTCATCAGTTGGAATTGGTTTGGTCAAGATTTTGGATAAGTCCATTAATGGAAAATTAAGGACTTAAGAAAGATTTTAGATTTGCAATTTAATTTGAGAATTTGATTTCATTGGTTGATATTTATATTTCATTTATAAATGTGAATATAAATTAGAATAAAAATGAGTTTTGAAAAAATCCCATGAGTTTGAATTGGTTTAGAGTTGATTTTAGCTAAGTCCATTAATGGAAAATTAAGGACTTAAGGAAATTTTCATGAATTGATTTGGAATTTTGAGTTTGGTTTGATTGGTTTGAATTTATATTTCATTTATATATGTGAATATAAATGAGAATATAAATGAATTAACAAAAAATCTCCAAGTCTTGATTTGGTTTTTATCATGATTTTAGCTAAGTCCTTTAGGGAAGATTAAGGACTCAGAAAAATTTGGACTTAGGAAATTTGATGGATTTTGATCTTGGGTTTCAATCATAGATTTCAATCATGGATTTCAATCATATGGAGTTGATTTGAATTTTGATAAAATCAATTAAGATTGATTTGGAGTTTGACTTGAAGGAAGGAAAGTGAGGAATGATTTAAGCTAAGAGTAGAAAATTTTCCTAACTCCCTTAAGGCAAGACCTATTCCTATGGCTAACTCTTCTAAGTCTTCTAGAGAAAGGTTGAGTGTCCACCTAATCACTAGATGTTTCTTAAGGCTAAGGAACTCTTAAAGTCTAAGAGGTGTCCTATGTCTAAGATGGAGGGGTTGAGAGCTCATTCTAAAAATGAGGCCAATAATGGGCGCCCAATAGGTGTGGTGTGATTGACAAGGAACACCGCATGTATTGGTGTTGACCGAAATGATCAACGACACCGAGAGATCACAAGCACTAACTGAAATAATCTATCCTTCACCCAAGGAAAGGAAAGAATCCAGAGCTTAGTGCAATGTGGTTCTACTTATGTCTAAGACATAAGAGAGAGGGAAATATCCACTAAGGAATAAAGTGTGAACCTTCCATTAGGGAAGCAGGTTCAAGTCATCCTCAAGGGGATGAAAGGTTTGATATGATTCTCTCTGGGGAGAAAAAGATTTGATTTATTCTGCTAGGGAAGAGGGTTGAACTTATTTCAATTTTTGTTAGGTTTGAATTTTGAGATGAACCCTGTTGGTTTGTGATGGGTTGCACTAACTAGGAGCCATGGAGGCCAAGACCTAACTCAGATTTACCAGACCAAGGGGTAGTTTACTAAGCACATAGTAGGACTAGCCAACCAAAGGGATGCCTTTCAGTATGCAGTAGTTGTACTAGGAAGAAAGCGTAGTAGACTTACATCCTCCAAAGTAGAGGCCAGCTACTGGGATAATCTATTGGCAAGACAGCAGATTGAACCCAACCTAGGGCTGACTATTGAGTGACTGCTGATGGGGAACTTAGATCAACTCAAAGATAGTCAAGATTAATTTTCATTTTTAAATTTGTTTATTTAGATAAATCCTATTGGTTTACAATGAAATGCACTAAGTAGGGGCCATGGAAGCCTAGACCTAACTCAGATTTACCAATTCAAAGGGAGTAGTCTACCAACCACAAGGTAGGACTATCCAACTAATGGGAATTGCCTTTCGATATACAATGGTCAAGTTAAGAAGAAAGCCATGGACTCACATCTTCCACAATAAGGAACCATTGGGGTGATTGGTCGCTTTGGGCAACAAATCAAACCCGACATGAGGCTGTCTATTGAGTGAATGTCACTAGGGGGCTTAATTCAGTTCAAAGATAGTCAAGATTAATTTTCATTTTTAGATTTATTTTGATGGATTCCATTGGTTTGCAATGGATCAAACTGAGAAAGAGCTTATATTAGCCTAGACCTATCTCAAATTTACTGAACCATAGGGAGTAGCTTCCTGGCCGATGGGAGAACTATCCAACCAAAGGAGTGCCTTTTGGTTTGTAATGATCAATTATAGGGAAGAAAGCTGAGGGACTTTCATATTTCACTAGAAAAGACCATTGGGGTGATCGGTTGCTTTAGGCAACAAATCAAACCTGACCTAGTGTAGCCCGTTAGTTTGCGATAATCATGCTAGAAAGACTACGTTATAGTCTTATATCTTTCAAGCGTGAAGGGTAACCGCTTGTGGCAAAATAGATTGAACTTCGACTAAGGGTGACTACGGTGAGTATCAGAGGGATTTATCTCAACACAAGTAGTCAAGCAATTCCTATAGGGAGTTCTGCTGACACTACCCTAAAGATAGGATGCTTGCTTGGGAGAAGGGGCCCTTTCGAGGCTTGAATTCTTAATCCATAAGCGAATTAATTTTGTTTATTTTTTTATTTAGTTTGTTTGTTTGTTTTATCGTAGACCCTATTAATTTATGAGGGATCAAGCTGAGACGGAGATTATATCAACCTAGTCCTATCTCAAATTTATTGAACTAAGGGAGAATCTGTGCATCTGCTGATGAATTATCCAACCATAGGGGTGGTTACAAGGAAAGGGGAACTGCCCAATCCAAAAGTAACCTGAGTAGTGTCTAAATGGGGTCGCAAAGGACTTGATCCAAATAGAGTGCGTGGAGATGGAAAGGGCAATCCAACACCTCGGAGAAAGTGACATGGCTATTCATATCCAATAGGTATTCAATGTCCAAGGAGAAAGCACTCATATTTGCCAAGAGTGGTGTACTCACCGGTTTGCAACAATCGCCTAGAAGAATGCGACTCACATCCTCCTAAGAAGGGAACCCGGTGGGTAGTCTCTCGGCTCGATAAGTGCTATCCGACCTAGGGTGACTTCAAAGTGAATTCCACTAGGGACTTAGATCAACTCAAGAGTAGTCTAGAGTGAATGAGCCTTTGGAGGACATATCCTAAACCTCAAATATACTTGACCTAGTTAGAACATGATGGCTAGTTCAATAAGAAAGCATGGGGACCCATATCTTCTTATGCAAAGTCATTCATGAGGTAGTTTGCTAACTGGGCAGTGAAGACTATCATACTAACAAGGTGCTCGTTGGTTTAAAATAGTCAAGTTAGGAAGAAAGCATGAAGACTCACATCTTCCAAACAAATGACCACTTGGGTGATATACTAGCGAAGTAGCATGTAGACCTGACCTAGAGCACCTAATGAGTCGGTGCCACAACGGGGCTTTCTTCCACATCAAAGTAGCTCGAGACAAAAGATTTGTGATTGTTGTTTTGCATGTGCTAAAAGAAATAGAATGCCTCTGGGGAACTCTTACACCTACCTTAAACACACTAGGAGTTTGATGGAATGGTGCCACGAATGGCAAAAGGATTCCCACTAAGAAAGGATGCTGTTTCGGTTCTCTCACACCTATCTTAGTAATACTAATCAAAATAGGATGCCTCTCGAGTTCTCTTACACCTATTCTAGAAGCATTGGGAGATTTTATTTGTGTTGTGAAAGAGGGATAGGATGCCACTAGGGGACTCAAACACCTACCTTAAACACGTCATGGCAGATTTGCAAGATAATCAAACAATACTTTGAAAGAAGAGAAGATTTGATGAATGAAATCTGATTTTTGTTCTCTTTATTAATGATTATTTTCAAACTTGATTTATTTCATGGGTAATATTTTTTTAGATAGAGCCCATTAATTGGAAGCATCAGGTGTTCCCCTTTATAATCAATAAGCTGATAAGATCCTCCTTGCTAGGCCTTCTCTATGACATAGGGACATTCCTAAGTGGGTCAAACTTGCCTCCAATCTTTTGATGGGCAATAATTGGTCTCCTTAGAACTAACAAAAGTTCTCCTACTTGGAAAGACCTAGGGAGGACTAGCTTGTTGTGAGCTTGAATCATTTTGGCTTTGTATAACTTGAGGTTTTGGCACGCCCATAGGAGACTCTCCTCCAGACCTTCGAGCTCTTCTAACCGCAACTTCACTTTCTGCTATGTAGTGATCTTATTACCCAATGCTATCCTTAGTGATGGGAGTTGAACTTCTAAAGGAAGAATGGCTTCGGACCCATACACTAAGGAAAATGGGGTAGACTGAGTTGGAGTTCGGTATGTGGTGCAGTAGGCCCACAAAACTTCAACCAACTGCTCATTTGACTATCATTATTATCATCAAGAGTCTTCTTTAGTATATGGATGAGAGTTTTGTTGAATGCTTCTACTAAGCCATTTTTTCTAGGTAGTAGATGGTGGAGTATCTCTAATCTATATTGTGTCTTCTGGCGAAGCTATTGATCTTTGTGCTTTTGAGCAGTACCATTATTGAATATAATTCATCGAGGCACCCCAAACCTATATACGATAAGGTTTCTTAAAAACTGAAGCACATACTGAGTTGTGACCTCTCTAAGTGGGATGGCTTCCGCCCACTTAGAAAAGTAGTCGGTAGCAGCTAAGATAAATCGATGCCCCTTGGAAGAAGGAGGATCAATTAGACCTATAATGTCAGTACCCCAACACTAGAATGGCAATGAGGCCAAGGTAGGGTGTAGACTGTTAGGTGGTTGGTGGAGGACCATACCGTCCACCTGACACTGATGGCATCTCCTAGCTACATCCATCCAGTCTATAATCATAGAAGGCCAATAGTGTCCTAGTCTCTTAATCTTCATCTTTATCTTCAGACCGAATTGATGAGCTTCACATAGACCTGAATGTACATTGGCTACAATACCACGGGCTTCATGTTTGTCCAAACAACGTAGCCACATTTGGGCAAAGGACCGGAGGTATAGGGTGCCATCAACAAGAGCGTAGGAGAGAGCTATTTATTTTACCTATTATGCTTGTAACTTTTCTTGAGGTATTTTTCAATGTTCAAGTAATCTATGAATGGTTGCCTCCAATCTAGCTCATTGTCCATTTTTGCAATGGCAACCTCCCTTCAAGAGAGAGTCTCTCGATGAGTTTCGCATCAATAAGGGATAGAACTTGTCTACTTTGGATCCTTATTGAAATGGACTTATCTTTCGAACATGCTAATTCTTTGGCAAGTTTGGCCAAAGCATCTGCTACTGCATTCTCTTCTTGGGGAACCTTGTAGATAGTAACTTCGAGAATCTGGGCCAACAGCTTCTTGGTATACTCATAGTAATGACAGAGCTTAGGCTTGAGAACCTGGTAGGACCCAATAATCTGGTTGATGACCAACTGAGAATCCCCAAAGATGTTGATACTCTTGATACTGATAGTGATAGCTAACTCTAGACTGGCAATCAAAGCCCAATACTTAGCTTCATTATTGGTACAATATTTGGAAAGATAGTATGAGAATTTCATCACATCGCAGTTTGGAGTTAGAAGAACTATTCATACCCCTAACTTTCTTGGGAGAATAGATCATGGTGCTTCACCTTTAAGAAAAGAAGCAGCACCACCAAAATACATCTCCCATCAGCAATTGCTAGCCTCCCCTAAGTTCATGATTTGTTCATCAGGGAGATCATCACTAAGCAGAGAATTAGTAGGAAGTGGGTGTGCTAAGAAATCTAGTGCTTCCTACCGCACGGAGGGTACAATGTGATATCAAACTATGAGAATCATGGACCAACGTGCCAAACATCGGATAGTTGGTCGTGTCATGATACGTAGTGGATTGGTTTGGGAGATCAAGTTCACCTTATGAGAAAGTATAGTGTCATAGCTTAGATGCAAAGATCAAAGCTAGCAATGTTTCAATAGGTGGATGTTTGCTTCAGGATCATACAAATGAGAGGTAGTAGAGAGCGCTCTCCTTCCCTTCGTCTTTGGCTTGGGCTAATAGAGCACTGAGAGAGTTGTCCAATGCAGTAGTGCAAAAGATGAGTGGCCTACCCGGGATAGGGGCTCCTAGAACTGGCAGCTTCACCAAGTACTCTTTGATGTCTTCGAAAGCATGCTGACACTTGTCATCCCACATAAACTTGGCATCCTTTTTGACAAGTGCTAAAAATGACTTGCATCTCCCCGATAGGTTTGAGATAAAGCATCCTAGATATGTCAGCCATCCTTGAAAGGATCTGAGTTGAGTAAAACTCTCAGGAGGTGGAATTTCTATGATAGCTTTGATCTTTTCAGGATCTATTTCTATTTCCCAATTTTGAACAACAAACCCAAGGAATTTCCGTGATGCTACTAAAATGCACACTTCATGGGATTCATTTTGAGATTATATTATCTTAACCATTCGAGAACTACTCTCAAGTCAAAGAGGTGGTCTTCCTTTTCTTTGCTCTTGACTACTAGTTTATCAACATAACACTCAACCTGATGATGGATGACTTCATTGAAGATCTGAGTCATGGCCCATTGGTATGTAGCACCAACATTTTTAAGGCCAAAAGGCATGACCCTATAACAGAAGATTCTGATCGAGGTTCGAAAAGCAGTGTTTCTTTCATCTTTAGGAGACATCTTGATTTTATTATAGCTAAATGACCCATCCCTGAAAGAAAAGACTGCATGAGATGAGGCAATATCCACCATTAATTCTAGTATAGGAAGAGGAAACTCATCCTTAGGACATAGCTTGTTTAAGTCCCTAAAATTGATGCATATGTGACTTTGGCCATTCTTCTTCTTAGCTGGGACGACATTAGATAACTAGGTAGGATATTTTTCTTCCCTGATGAAACCAACATTGATCAATTTCTTGACTTCAGAAATGACCTATTGTTCAATTTCTAATCACATGCATCTAGGATCTTGCTTAATAGAGGTAACATAAAGATCTATTGCTAGCTTGTGGACTGCTACATTAAGAGATAATCTGGGCATTTCTTCAAAACTCCATGCAAAGCAGTCTTTAAACTCACCAATAGCCTAACTAAGTCATTGGTTTCTTCTTCATTCAACAGAATGAACTGATGTCGCATGGATTTTCTTCTGTCCTGAGGTTGATTTCTTTAAGCTTGTCTATTGTTGAATGAATCTCCTCTTCAAATTATGGAGGTGCCTCTTTAACTTGGAGATCATCTGGATCATCTAAAGTTTCTAAACACACATTATCATAAGCGTTGAGGATGCCTGAGAAGAAATTGTCAGATTCTAAATGGTTGGTAACAACTAGGCAATAATCTCTATCATCGACTAGATCCACTATACTGAATCCTAGTCCTGCTCT
Organism: Cymbidium sinense; assembly: GCA_021442155.1. Lineage (NCBI taxonomy): Eukaryota > Viridiplantae > Streptophyta > Magnoliopsida > Asparagales > Orchidaceae > Cymbidium > Cymbidium sinense. The sequence continues at coordinate 55,307,950 of CM038230.1, read as the reverse complement.
TGATTGTGCTTCTCTGCTTGTATTGTTCTATAATTTTTTGAAGTATTATGACTTATGCTTGGACCATGTGTGAGGTACTAAACCTTTCTGTATAAGATTTTGAACACAAGGTGAGTAAAAGTCAAAAGATAATTCAATTAATTCTTTAAAAGTATCTTCCTCAAGCTCTACATTAACTTCAAGGCCTAAGGAGGATGATACTAAAAAGAACTTCTTCTACTTCATGTCACTGGAAGACTTAGGGACTTCCTTAACTACTAAACCTTCAACTTTCTGAGATGTAAGTGAGGTAAGAGCTAAGGTTCCCAACTGCTGCCTAATAGTTTCACATAAACCAGATTCAAATATTTTGCTTTGCTTGGAGGCCTGGTCTTCATCTCTATCTAGATCAAAAGTCACCTCCAATGGAACCTGTTGAGAAGGGTTGGCTGTTATACTAATCACATTACACTCATCCTCTGAGCTAGATTCCAAGTCTATGTGAATAGTAGGGGTACTCCTATGAACTAGAACATGACCTCTATTGGCTGAAGGCTAACTAAGGTGTCTCCCACCTCTGGAATTGCCTCTATTTCTACCTCTACCTCTACCTGGTAGAACTTGAGCCATCCTACCCACATGTATATATGTTGGAATGAACTGTGGGTGGAATGTGATATGCAGATTTATTTCTTCTTCAATTCCCCTTTCTTGTTCACTTGGACTTTTCTTTTTTCTTTTCATTTTCTTTTATCTTTTCTTTTACTTCATTTTCTTTTTCTTTTGTATTTGCATTTGAATTTTGTCCAAGTTCACGAGAAAGGGTGTTTTGAGGAAGATAGTAGGTTGCATCCTCATAAATCTAACCTCTCTAACTAAAATGTCTTTTCATCTCCTGATCATGGTATTCAATTCCATCTTTGAACTTGATGCACTTATGAAGGGAGGATGGAATGATCTTATTCTAATGTATCCAAGGCCTACCAAGCAAAGCAGTAAATGAAGTATTCGAATCAATGATGTAGAACTTAGTTTCAGTCTTCTAGTCACCAATCTCCAAAGGTAACACTATAGAACCTAAAGCCCGCTAACCTTGATTATTGAATCCTCTCAACATCATCCTATCTCCTCAGATTGTGGAGATGTTGATCTTCAAATAGGCAAGGGTCTTTAGACTCATAATGTTCACCGATGCACCTGAATCCATGAGAACCCTGGTAAGTCTGAACCTGTCCATGTCAATTGTGATGTAGAGGGGACAGTTGTGCTCCAAGTCCCCCTAGAAGAAGGACTTCATCTGTGAAGGTGATCCCTTGGGCTTCTTTTGTATAGTGTGCTTCCTCACCTATACCGGTCAGCTGAGCTAAGAATATATGAGGATTAAGGAGAACCTTGATTAGTGATTCCCTCATGTCTTTGGATAAGACAAGGGCATCATATATGCTTCGCTTAGATGGAAACTTTCCTAGATGAGAAAGGAAGTTGTAGTCCACCTTTGGATGGTCTTCCACAAGCATATCTAAGGGTGGAGCATTGTGTGGAAGGGCTTCTCGATCTTCAGTACCAATGACTTGTTTCCTTTTATCCTGAGGTGCTGCCCTAGGAGGTAGAACCTTGCCACTACGGAGGTTGACTTCAGTGATCTCTTGAGGCAAGGTGTTGGAAGGTTCTACATGAACTTCAGGCTCACCTATAGCTTCTCCTATGGGACTCTCAGAATTGGATGATACTAAGTCTATCTCAAGAGGTGAACCCATAGTATTCAGAGTTAGAAAGCCCAACTCTGAATCAGAAAGATGAAGATCACAATTGCTATAGTTATTTAGACTTGAAGAGTTATCATTAGGAATAGAAGAAGACAACCCATCATAAGTGACACAGATGTAATTCAGACTAGCTTTATTCTTCAATTTCTTGAAATTATTTTGGGGTACAAAGTAGAAGTCAAGTAAAGTGAGTGGAGTAAAGGATTTGATGCCCTTATCTACTGATACAAAAGTTCTACTAGTAGAATAAATAGAAGAGCTAGCTGAAATGGAAGAAGTCATTGGTGTGGAAGCTGCAACTGGAGCTTGGAGGCTAGACATGGTAGATGGCTAAGTTAGCTATCAGGTGACACATCTTTGCTGAGCTCCCACTTTCCTAGAGTTTACGGAAACTTGCAAACCTTCCTTGGTGTTGGAGGTTTGGCGACTCAGCACCATCAGGAAAGCTTCTTGATCTTGGATGATCTTCTTAGAGGTTTTGACAAAAATATCCCAACCTTCTTTGGTTTTGGTAGGATCACATGTATCCCCAAGGATTACCCTAATGGCGGAAGGTTGTTCCACAAGGTATTCCTTTTTGGGATAACTATACAAGTCTTGAACGTGTTCAAGCTGTCCTTGAATGTGAAGCAATCCTCCAAATAGCATACTGGTAAGGGAAAAAGTTTGGATCATGACTTTTGCTTACTTCTTCCAGTCTAGGCTGGTAGCTAAAATCAAGTTTCTTTAAGAGATTCTTAAAGATTTTTTGATTACCTCCCTCTTAAAGAATAAGATTTGTTTAACTTATCTAAAAAGTAGGTGGATAGCCTGGCGGCGGTATGCATCTTTCTATTAGTGATATGGTCGGTGCGTGGAGGCTGCGATAGAGGCTAGTAGGGCTACTCGTGGTCAAGGAGGTGGAGATTCTTGAGGTTGTGGTCTCTCAAATTGATCTCTAGGCGCTTCCCCTTGTCAAGCACTCTTGCTCAGGCTTCTTCTCATAGACCTTTGGCTTCTACTTGATTGATCTTGAAAAAAAAATTGTTTGGCCTCTCCTTGTAGACTAGCCACCTTGTTGATTAACTTCTCAAATATCTTAATATTGAATCCTTTAAGCATGAAGACGACCGGGCCATGGATATTCTTCAAGAGAATCTCAATGGCATGCTATTCAGACAGTTGCGGTTCACACTTCATACTTAAGTTACACCATCAAAGAATATAATCAACAAGGGACTCACTAGAGTGTTGTTGTGCTACAACGATATCACCTACAATAACCCTTTCCTAAGCTCCAGCAAATCTCTTGATGAAGAGTTGCTCTAACTCATCAAATGTATTTACTGAACCATCTGGTAGTTCAGCATACCAATCAAAAGAAATACACAGTGTAACAAAAAGGTGAAAAAGCATCAGCCACACATTTGATAATTGGCAATAAAATGTGCTATGTGCTTCCTCGGGTTTCCACCATCGAAGCTTTTGAAGGAAGGAGACACGAAACCCTTGGGATATTGGATAACATCGAATTCCTCTGGGTAGGGTCTACCCTTTGGAATCGATGATCCTCTCTAAGCTTGAGCCAAAGCTTCCTTTACCTCCTACTCAACCATGGATTTAATATATTTTTCTTATATGGAGGTATTTTCCACTACCTTCCTATACAAGCTAGTGCTACCTTGCTCAACGGGAGGTAGAGTCTTGGCTGGGTCAAAGACATGCACTAACTCAAGCTGACTGACATTGAATGTAGTAGGATGAACTAAGGGGATTTACGGCAAAACCACTGCTAATAAGTCTGTTGTGCCATCTATCAATCACTCATCCTTACCTCAATTGATGTGAGGTGTTGGGATGATTCTAGTGTCTTCACGATCAACCTCATCACCTTCCATGGCTTGTTGTTCCCCAGAAGAGATCCTCAGTGTCGACCATGCACTCCAAGTCCCCAACAAGTCATCTTCATTGGGATCAGCTAACTTTCTCTTCATCCACCATTACCCCAAGATCTCCTTCTTCTCCATGAAATAATGCAACTATCTCATCTAAAGAATGATCCATCGGCGGTACAAAAATCTAGTTGGCCGTGTGATCATCACTAGAGGCACGGACCTTTGTCATTGGAGAGTCAATCCGTGGGTACTCACTAGATGAATGACACTCATTTAGCTATAAGAGGGGTAATAATCCTAGGATGTTCCACTACCAATGGTGCAACTGGACTATCATCTAGAATATCTATAATGACTGTCACCATCTCCACATCCTACTGTATGGGCGGAGTTGGTGAAGGGATGACTACGATGCTTCGGGGGTCTCCACTCCTTTCGCACGACCACTAGGGTTGAAGGTCAAGTAAGAGAGCTTGACCCTACCACAATGGGTGGTGTAGAAGGGGTAGGATCCCTTGGTCATAGCTGGATCACCAATGGGGTGCACTTTTCCCTTAATGTGGCCTTCATGGCCTTAGATGGAATGAGGCTGTAACTTTGGCTGATGGCGGATGAGGGGAGCGGTGGGGTGGACACCGACTCTGTGCACGAGGCCCTATGGTGGCTAGTCCGAGATAATGTCTATCGGTATGGTGGGATGGGTAGTGCGGTGGAAAATCAATCAAGCGAGCGGCAGTGAACCTCCATCCTCCCACACTTGTGTATGGGTTGTATGGGCCACACAGACCCACTCCTAGTGAATCTGCTTCCCCACGCTGTGAGGGATAATAGATCAGAGATCAAACTATGTCGTTAGGCGTATGCTCACACTTGGCATAAGGCGTGTCGAGGGCACGACCTCTACTCTAAAGCTGTTGGCTATGCACCACTATGAGGTGATGAAGATCCTCTATCCTCTATCCGAGAGAGGATGGAATTGGTTTTCTATAACCCGGTGGTGAAGTGACAATGGGAACTCATCCATGATTGAGCAGCTGCCCCTCAGCTCCATGGTGATCTGGTGTGGATGCTTGATCATGTTCTTGTTTCCATGTGTGAGTAGATGGGAGGAGTGCGAGCTAGACCCATACTCAAATGTGGGAGGCAAGCCCTAAACCGGGGAGCCTTACCCTTGGAGAATGCAGAGATGAGATGGTGCTAACCTCACAGGGGCAACATGAGAAACCACGGGACGCATCGGGAATGAATGCTATCGTGCTGCAATGACACAAGCGAAGCACAGTACTTTGCCACAACTTTCCTCTTGTGAGGAGACATCAGAATCGAGGGTAAGTCAATCGATGACCGACTTCTATCACCTTGGTCACCTTAATTGGTGAGGAGTGCCCTCACAAGTATTCTTAGCTCCCTCAAATCCCTGACTAAAGTGAATAAGATGAGTATGTTCCAGATGAGGGAAGTCAGCTTGACATAAACCTAGATGCATATCATGGGGGAAGGTAAAGACAAACTTCTGAGAACTAGCCATTTCAATAACTATAAAAGCGAACTCTCTTGCTGTAAGAATCGCAATGAGAAATGAGCTTGTATTTCATCTTTTTGATTTTGAATTTTGAATTTGAAAATTTGAACCCCATCCAACAACTTGGAAGTGTTAAGTGGGGTTCAAATGGATTTAAGAAGATTGATTGAAAGAGGAATTTGAGTATTAATCTAACTTCAACAAATTTAGGTATGCTGAAATATGGAGTCAAAATTTTTGATAAGGATGCTTCCATAGGTTCATGTTTATTTTGAATTTGAATTTTTGATTTGAGGAACCTTAACTTTTACAAATTTAGGTATGTTAAAGTAAGGGTCAAATTGAATTTATTTTGTTTGATTGTTTTTGGAATTTTACTTAGAAAATTTAGGCATTTTAAGTGAAGTATTTGAAGAAAGTGACTGTTTATTTTTCATGAATTTATTTTGATTTTGAAAATTTTGGAATTCTCACTTAGCAAATTTAAGTATGCTAAGTGAACAATCCAAGTGTGCTTTGTTTGATTTTTGAAAATAGGATTCTTAGCAAATTTAGGTATGCTAAGAAAGAAAATCCTAAGTGTTTCATTTTGTTTGATGTTTTGATTTTTAAAGGTAGGATCCTTAGAAAATTTGGTATGCTAAGGAAATCTAAGTGTTTCATTTGTTTTGATTGAAAGTGGAGACTTTACTTTCAAATTTGGTATGCTAAGATGAAGTCCACTTAGTTTTTAAATGGAAATTTCACTTAGCAAATTTGGGTATGCTAAATGAAACTCCAAATGGTGTGTTCAAAATTCTTGATTTATTTTTTTGATTTTGAAAATGGAAACTTCTCCTTAACAAATTTGGTATGCTAAGGAAACAAGTTCCAAAGGTGTTTGAAGATTTTTGTTTTGGCTCTGGAAACTTTACTTTAGCAAATTTGAGTATGCTATGTGAGGTTCCAAATGGTGTTTGAAAATTTTTAGAATTTGGATTTGGAGACTTCAGTTAACAAATTTGGGTATGTTAAATGAAGTTCCAAAAAGTTGTTTGAAAAATTTTGATTTTGGATTTGGAGACTTCACTTAACAAATTTGGGTATGTTAAATGAAGTTCCAAATGTGTTTGAAAAAATTTTGATTTGGAGACTTCACTTAACAAATTTGGGTATGTTAAATGAAGTTCAAAAGTGTTTGAAAATTTTTATTTTGATTTGGAGACTTCACTTAACAAATTTGAGTATGTTAAATGAAGTTCCAAATGTGTTTGAGAAATTTTTAATTTTGAAATTTGAGACTTCACTTAACAAATTTGGGTATGTTAAATGAAGTTCCAAATGGTGTTTGAAAATTTTGATTTTGGATTTGGAGACTTCACTTAACAAATTTGGGTATGTTGTGATGTTCCAAATGTTATTTGAAAATTTTTAGATCTTGGATTTGGAGAATTTACTTAACAAATTTGGGTATGTTAAGTGAAGTTCCAATTGTGTTTTGAATTTTTTTAAAAATTTTAGACTTGGAGACTTCACTTAACAAATTTGGGTATGTTAAATGAAGTTCCAAATGTGTTTCGAAGTTGAAAGTATGAATGTTATTTTTTGATTTTGGATTTGGAAACTTTACTTAAAAGTATTTGTGAAGTTCCAAATGTGTTTGAAAATTTTTTGATTTTGGATTTGGACTTACTAACAAATTTTGGTATGTTAAATGAAGTTCAAAATGTGTTTTGAAGATTTTGAATTATTATTGTTGAAGTTTTAATTTTTGAAAGAGGACTTCCATTCAACAAATTTAGGTATGTAGAATGGAGATCAGTCTTATTTTTGAAATATGATAATTTTATTTTATGTGAGATTATTGCTTTTTTGAAAGAGAGGAGTTCCAACTTAAAACATATGTGAGATGTGTTCAAGTGGGATTTCCTAAATGATATTTATTTTTAGTTGGGAAGGAAATCTTCATTTAATAAATTTGAGTATATTATGAAGATGTTCATGTGCTTTTGAAAAGTTTAATTTTGTTTGAAATGAACTTCCATTCAATAAGTGAGTGATTGAATAGAGATTATGTGTGCTTTTGAAAAAAATTTTATTTTTGTGAGTTTTGGAAAGATGATTGTTCATTTTATTTTGAAAATGAGATCTTCATCGAAGTGAATTGAAAGAAGTTATTCATTTGTGCTTTTAGAAAATGTTGTTTAGTTTTATTTTTGAAAGTCCCTACATGTAATAAATATGGGAATTATTAAATGAGGGTGATAAAATTTTGATTTTATTAAGTGCATTTTTGAAATGGTCCTTTTCTTGAAAAGCAAAGTTCTTATGGAATATTATTTATTTTATCTTTATCAACATGTGTTTTAAGACGAACAAGGAATGCGGTCCTAAAACATAAAAGATGTTGGCTAACTCAACTTAAGAATGAATTAAGCTAAGTTCCAATGGAAAGAAAGATAGTCTTGGATTCATACCAAAGTACAAACCCACTATCGATACTCAAAGACATTGATCATTTATCAAAGATGGAGAGAGGAACCATCCCCAGTAGAGTCGCTAAAAAAATATGTGGTGAAAAATTTCTAATATAGGCATCGCCTTCAAATCTATTGTTGAGAAATGAAAAGGGACAAGCATAAAGAAATTTATCTTTTTGTGACACCATGTAGATATGCAAATGTACTTTTTCAAGTGATCGAGTATGTCATCAAAGAAATAGTGTACTATCTCAAAATAGAAGTACCCTTTAATGGACTAATCACCTCAAAGGACTCCTAAGGATGATGAGTGCATATGTAGAGATTCTTCCCCTACTTTACATGGAAAAGTAAGTAGGGTTTATTTTAAAGTGGGTTCATTAAGTTCCTACTGAGCAAGCCCCCTAGTTAATTACATCTTAAGGGATGGGATCCCTTAGGAAAACTATCAATTATGGTAAATGATCATTGTCTTTGAATATTTCAATAGGAAGGACTATCAATCGATTAGTTCATGTTTGAAGATCAAATAAGATTGATCAAAAGAGAGAGTTATTATTGAAGCCAAAATGGAAGAAAAGTAGGATGCCACGATGCTAGGAAACTAGGAAGCATCTCATATCTATAGTTGGGCTTTACATTTTGAAATTGATTTAGTTTGTTTATGTTGAATTTTTTATTAGAAATTTAGGACTTCTGATTCCTTAACACAAGATTAAGAAAATGCCTAAGAGGTGACAAATTATGCATATGAACCACAAATGGGAGAAGCAACCTCAGAACCAAAATCTTGGGAGCTTTGGCGAGAGCCGAAAGCACAACCTAAATCTAAGGTAAAAAATGGGTAATTTATTTGCCTCCACAAGAGAGGATAAACCACCTGACAGCTTGGACTTACAACTACCTAGAGGTGGCCTCCAACTAACTCCTCCTATGATTTTAAATACATGTAGGCAAGTCAGTATGCTTATGCAAGATAGCTAGACTGTTATTTATTTAGAAAGAGACTAAGTCCTTAAACTCACTCCCTAAAGAGACTAGATCATGTAAAGGGATGCTTCAAATGACCTAAATCTAATGCAATTCAAATTTCATTTTATTTTTATTTTGGACAATTATTTTGACTCAGGCTAATAGGATTCATATGACTAATGCATGAGAAATAAAGTTATTGGCCAAAATCAGCGAGAAGGGAGGAGGTGAGTTTCCACCATGGCTCTCAAAGGTCAAGTCAAGTTTCTCTGGCAAAGGTGGAAGCCCTCCAATCAAGAGTGAAATAAGATGCATTTGTGCATGATATTACAAAAGAAATGCTCATCCAGCTAAGGGTTGCTAATTCTTTTATCTTGATTTTAAACCTAAGCTTTAGGTGAGGTTATGAGTTCTTTATTTTTAATTTGAGTAAAATATTTATTTTTCCCTAAATCCTAATCCATCCATATACATAAAGCAAGGAAGAAAAGATGCCACTTAATGCAAAAGCTAAACAAATCATCAATCAATTTATAAAGCTAATGCAAAAGAAAAGAATAAAGGCCATTGTGGTGGCACTCGCACAAACTCAAAAAAAATATCAAATGTAGGTAGAGCTCTACCTATTACAAACAAATTACAATTAAGAATTCATTATTATGGGGCCAAGCTTCATTTCTTCTTTCTTCTTCTTTTCTTATTTCTTCTTTGGTTCCTTCTTTTGGATGGTTGGAAGGTAGATGCTACAAGGCTTCACATGGTGCATAAGATAGGATCTTATGATGCTCATCTAATCCCCATAACAATCATTCAAAATCCTAATTGCACAAATTTACATGAAAGAAAAGAATGGAAAATCTAACTAACACGCAAAATAAAGGTTAGCTAACAACCACACAAATCCCAAGCATGTGGACTTATCACCCACACATGGGTGACTAAGTCACACCTATGGATTATGCTTAGGGTATAAAGCACTAGCAAAAGCATTTATATTTTTTTTATTTATGATAGCACCTTAAGCACAATCCCTACAAAGAATAGTTAGACTAAGATCCTACCATTCATTTCTCTGAGCATGCATCAACATGTCTAAAATATGTCACAAATAAAATAAATAAAACATCAAACCATGCACCGACCTAACCTAAAGTTAGAAGTGGCGACTTAAGCTAATGTGTGTTCTTTTAAGGTTTATGTGGTATACTTAGCTATGGCTTTAGGTTCAAATTTTCTAACTGTGAAAACATTTTCAACTTAGAGGGGGGTTTCATTTAAGTTGTTTAGTTATTTTGGGTTGATTTTATTTCATATTTTGGTTTTGTTCAAATAAATCCAACAATTAATTACAAGGTTATGAAGAGAGGGAAAGAGAAGAGAACTCCCTTTCCTTCCCTAACCTAAGTAATTTTTAAAGTAGATTCACATTTTAGTTTTATTTAGGTGAAAGTTTTTATTAAATATTTTAAATAATCATAAGTTTAGATGAACTCTAAACAAACATATTCAAAAAGAAAGGCATTTTAAGATTAAGTAAACTGAATTAAAATTCACATAACACACATTACTTCATTTTTTTCCCAACATGTATAATACGCACATGAATGAGTCCTAAACATATCTATACATACAAATGAGAACATTTAACACACTTGATGATGCATGCTATGTAATTCATTTAAGGAAATTTAGAAGTTGAATATGCGTGATTTTTTTCTTAAGTAGAAAGGGGTTTCTTTATCCAAATTTTCACATACACACATGAAAGTAAGAAAGGAAAAAGTGAGTATGTTGCCTTTGTTAACTAGAGGTGTAAGATATAAGACCTACTTAGGGCTACTTAAAGCAATGCAATCTCGGGGTTGTCCAGACTAATATACCACTTTCCTTAAATACAAATATGTGTATAAAAGAAATGAAATGGACAAAGAAAAATGCAAAAGTTGTATTAATGGATTCATTTTATTTATGCAATTTATGTATGCAAGTATAGGTATCCCTTCTTAGGTGATAGCATAGAGATGAATAGCATATGGAATTAGGTAAGTGTTAGGTTCTTTTCAAATGAACCATACCTCACCAAAATTATTCAAAACTATACCAACATAAAAGAGAAAGGAAACCTATGCTAAGCATACCTTTATATTCTTTCACATGCATGCTTATAATTAGAATATAAGTAGCATACTTTAAGATTTGATATTTGATTTATATGTTTTAAAAAATAATTTGAATTTAGTAGTGATAATAGCCACTCATATTTCTACTTTAGCCAACACATGCAAAAATATGAATGCATGAAACCACATGACATACAAATTTAACATGTTGGGAAAAGATTCAAAGTAATGAAAGCATGTGAACAAACTCACTTTAATTAAATCCTAAAGACATTCTTATAGAATAACAAAGTTTAAAATAAATCAAAGTGTTTTCAATATGATTTTTGTTTAATTTAGAGTTTTATTTAATTTTGAAAAGGTGATATGAGTTTGCTATTTCTAACTCATTCCCACATGTGTTTGATATTTTGGTTTAATTTTTAGATAATTATTCATTTTTAAATATTGATTAGGTTAAGGTGTTAATTAAGTAACTTAATTAACCCTTACCTACAACACCTTAGAATAATTAACTAAATAATTATGAGCTAATGAGATGATGTAAAAACTCACAAGGAATTTAAATTTTCAATGCACCTAATAAGAAAAAGGCCTAATGCAATTTGGCTCATAATTAAATGTTAATTAAGCTAAGGGGTTTAGCTTAAGTAATTTCAAAACACCCGTTCACATATAAATTGGGTTTTGATTTCCTTAGTTAAACTTAAGTTATTAAACACCTAAACATCTGTCCAAAGTAGATTAATTAAGTTTTGGAAGTTTTTATAATATTTAGAAATTAATTAAGGAGATAATTAATGAATTAACCCTTAATTAAGAGAAGATTAAGGAAAGAAAAGGGGGTTTAGGGAATAGCTTAGGGTAAAAGCTCCAAAATTATCTCCTGGACCTCCTATCTATTGGATCTAACCTTAATCAACCATAATCATAGATTACAATTACTTAATCACATTCTAATTATCCTTAATTACATAAAGAGGGTAATTAAGAAATCCATATGTAATTCTTCTAATCAAGCTTTCAATAATCCTAAAAAAATTAGGGGAGGGAGAAGTCATCCCCTAAATCATACCCAAGAAGTTTGACATTAATCAAAGTTTAATTAAAAAGGTTATTAGCAAAATGAAGTTTCCCAAAAAATCCAAAATTAGAGAAAATTATGATTTAAACCACCTTGAAATTAATTTTAAAATATTCTAGATTGAATTATCTTTCCATTGGACTTTATTTCATATTTTTCTAAATTTTATAGAGGGGGTTATGAATTTTAGAAGATCCCTAGATTAATTAGAATTAATTAAAGCATTTTAACTAATCCTATTGCTCACGGTGCAACGTGTGGCAGTGGCAGTTAGCGCACTTTGATCTCCAACGTCCGATAAAAGATTGGATGACTAGAGATCTCCCTGTGAGTTTAAAATAGATAAAGAACTTCCTAAACATGTGTTTAATCTCTGTCGTCCATCCAAAATGTGCTGATGGATGACCAGAGATCTATCCATACTAATATCTATAAAAAAATGGAGATCGTCCACCTTTGCAGCTATGATCCAAGCTCGATTGAGCTTGGATTGAATTGGAAATCAACCCACACCATCTAAGCATGAGTACAAACACATCTAACGGTCAAAACTCCATGGAATTAAAATTTCTTTCACAGACCTCCACACCACATTGAGTTTAATGGTCAAAAAATGGCATACCTCACCAGAGGTGATCACCGATGCTCGATTACCTTGTAGAAGCTTCGTCTGGTTGAGATGAAGCTCTGTTGAGAGTTTGAACTATTGAAGTTGAGTGTAGAGCTCTGTGGACCAACTCCTCCTCAGCTTGCTTGCGGACTTGATCGAGCTAGCCTTCCTCTCTCCTTGGAAAGTTGGAAGAGAGCTTGGGTGCACTCGACTTCCTCTCTGATGGAGTGTGCAAAGGGAATTTGGTGCAAATTGAGTATGGAAAATGTTAGCTCTTCCATTTTCCTCCTCTATTTTCACTGTTTAAAAATTGAGGATAGGAAAATGTCTAGAGCTCTAGGAAGCTAGGGATCACTCTCTGATGGCTCTTTACTCTCTCTAGTACTCAATCAAATGTGGAATTGCATAATTCAATTTGAATTAGTAGGAGTATATCTCCCCCCTTGAAGGATCGGACGGACATAAGCCATTGTGTTGTTTTCATCTAATTGATCACAATGGGAGGTCTGTTTGATCAGTTAGATGCTTGACATGGTCGATTTAAGGCCTTGAGTGGAATGCCAACATCCCATGTGCTTGAATTTGAGTGGGAGATGGATTTTGAATTAGCCATTTTGACCCAAGGGGTCGAGTTTGGTCTAGGGGCCAATTGGGCTGACCTAAATCCATTGTGTTGGGTGCACCGCTCTTCATTAGGTCCCCTTGAGCTATTAGGAAAGCCCCGAGTGGATATGAAGAGGGTATGACCAAATTACCTATGGATTAAGAAAAAATGTGTTCTATGGCCTAGGGGTAGAATGGTTATTTTGCTAATTTTTCACTTTGGATATGTTGGATATGTGGGGAAACTAGGTTTGACCAAGTTTCATGAGATTTGAAATTCATTTGATAGGGTTTGGCTCATGTTGACCCATTTAGGTCAAAATGGGTCAACTTGGGTCAAGTTGACCAATTGGTAAAATTGGGTTAAACCAAGGGTTCGGTCAAGTTCATATGATCATTTGAAATGTTTTGATGGCTTTGTTCTGATTCAATTTGGTATAGTTTTGAATTTGGCTCATATGACTTCATTTAAGTCAAATGGGTCAAGTTGGCCTATTTGACCCATTTGACCTATTTGAGGTAGGTCAAGGGTAGGTTTAGGTTAGGTTAGTCATATGGAGTGGATTGGTATCTTTGTTTCCAATCAATTTTGGTTAAGTTCAAATTTGGAACAAGATGACCCCTTTAGGTAATGTTGGGTCTAAGGTCAATTTGACTAGGTTAGGTCTAGTTGGCCAATTGAGGCTTTGGTCATGTTCAACAAGTGATTTGGTATGAACTTGGCCCATTAGTTTGAATCAATTTGGCTTAGATCAAGTTTTGACACATTTTGACTTTTTAGGTCAAGTGGGTCAACTTGGGTCAAGTGGCCAATTGGGATACGTTAGGCTCAAATATTGGCTTGGTCAAGTTCAAACATAGGTCATCAATGAACTTAGATCAATGATTTCAATCAATTTGGTCTATGGTGGGATTTGGCTATGTTAGGTTTCATTTTGGGCTAAGTGTTGACTTAGTCAACCCTTAGGTTTGACTTGGTTAGACCTAGTTTGATTGATTGATCATCCCATGATGATTGTTGATCATGATGAGAGGCATTAATGAGTTTGATTCAATCCAATTTGGTTAGGATTAGAATTTGGCTCATAAAGGTTCTTTAGGTCACTTTGGGTCAAGTGAGCCTAAGTGGGTCAAATGGCTTGGTCAAAGCTTGATTTGAGCTTGATTGAACTTGTATATGGACTTATGATTGAAATATAAATCCATTTACAACTCCTTTGAAGTCAAATGGGTTCTGATCCATTTGATAATTTCATATTCAAAGGAAGAATATGAAAGGATTAAAGGTTTGATTTTTGAAATGATTTTTCATTTGGTGATTGAAATATGTACTTATATTTTGACTCGTGATTGTAGGGTTGATTGAAACAGGAAATAAAATCAAGAGTTTGGCTTGATTTGAAGTTGATTTGGCTAAGTTCAAGATTTTGACTTGAAAGGCTTAGGTTGGATTTTGAGTGATTTGAGTTTGGAATTGGTTTTGATTATTTGAATTTATATTTCATTTATATATGTGAATATAAATGAGAATATAAATGGATCATGGAAAATTTCAAGGATTTGAAGTGCTTTGATCATGATTTAGGCTAAGTCCACTAAGAAGGATTTAAAGGACTTAGAAAAATTTTGAAGTTTGGAGTTTGAATTTTTAAATTTGGTTTGATTAATTTATATTTATATTTCATATATATATATATATATATATATATATATATATATATATATATATATATATATATATGTGTGTGTGTGTGTGTGTGTGTGTGTGTGTGTGTGTGTGTGTGAATATAAATGAGGATATAAATGAATTATGAGAAAATCCTATAACTTGGAGTTGGTTTGTTCAAGATTTAGGCTAAGTCCATTAATGGAAAATTAAGGGCTTAAGAAAGATTTTAGATTTGGGATTTAATTTGAGGATTTGATTTGATTTGATTGATTTATATTTATATTTCATTTATATATGTGAATATAAATGAGAATATAAATGACTTTTGAGAAAATCCCATGAGTTGGAATTGGTTTGATCAAGATTTTGGATAAGTCCATTAGTGAAAAATTAAGGACTTAAGAAAGATTTTAGATTTGGAATTTAATTTGAGGATTTGATTTGATTGATTTATATATATATATATGAGTTTTGAGAAAATCCCATGAGTTTGAATTGGTTTAGAGTTGATTTTGGCTAAGTCCATTAATGGAAAATTAAGGACTTAAGGAAATTTTCATGAATTGATTTGGAATTTTGAGTTTGGTTTGATTGGCTTAAATTTATATTTCATTTATATATATGACTATAAATGAGAATATAAATGAATTTAGAGAAAATCTCAAAGACTTGATTTGGTTTTGATCATGATTTTGGCTAAGTCCTTAAGGGAAGATTAAGGACATAGAAAATTTTGGACTTAGGAATTTTGATGATTTTTGATCATGGGTTTCAATCATAGATCTCAATCATGGATTTCAATCATATGGAGTTGACTTGAATTTGGAGAAAATCAATTAAGATTGATTTGGAGTTTGACTTGAAGGAAGCAAAGTGAGGAATGGTTTAAGCTAAGGGTAGGAAATTTTCCTAACACCCCTAAGGCATGACCTATTCCTATGGATAACTCTTCTAAGTCTTCTAGGGCTAGGTTGAGTGTCCACCTAATCAATAGATGTGTCTTAAGACTAAGGAACTCTTAAAGTCTAAGAGAAGTCCTATGTCTAAGATGGAGGTGTTGAGAGCTGATTCAAAAAATGAGGTCAACAAGCACTAGGGAATGGAAAATTTAAAATGAAAAAAATAAGTAACACGAGGGGTCTATTTATAAACCTGACCTAGCACTGCGATGCTATCATGTCAGCATCGAGGCACT
The DNA here is from genome assembly GCA_021442155.1 of Cymbidium sinense. NCBI lineage: Eukaryota > Viridiplantae > Streptophyta > Magnoliopsida > Asparagales > Orchidaceae > Cymbidium > Cymbidium sinense. The sequence goes on along the minus strand of CM038230.1, from coordinate 55,292,097 downwards.
AACCACTCGAGCTATGAAATATTAACCACAACATTGATCATCTGGTCAAGTCAGTTACTATGTCAGTCAAAAAGAGCATTCATTACCCTTAATTTCATAACTTGAAATGTGTCAAGTATTGATGTAGCATGGTAGTGCTAATCAAAAATTTCATCCTTTCTATTTAAAGTGCCTATCCCTTTGCCAGCATTTCTATATCGGGCATTGACTGGTGCCACAGCACCATATGATCAATGCCTAGGTGCTAGTCAGTTGGTCAACATGAATACCTGCCCTAAAATGCTATAGTACTAAGCACTCAATGCCATGAAGCTAATTTAATAGTGTCATAGTATTATTATACTCCGAGATGATATGTTCCTAATGGTAGGTGTTTCCCTAATAAATATACTTTTAATGTTGTGGCATTTAATAAAAATGTACCTAAACATCAGCATGGGACCAGCATAATAACAATTGCCTAAGTTCCATGTTTGAGGATGGTTCGTGAGTTAATATAAAATAAATTTAAATCACCTACATGTGTAGATACTTAAAGATAATCTTTTAATATTAATAGAAAATTATATAAAAAAGCTACAAGTGCTCCAACGCTTGTATTAAAATCTCAATAAAATGCTTGAGGATGCTACAAGGGTTAATATTCCAAGTTGGGTATTATGACTAGGTCTGGGTCAACAAAACTTAACTATTCCCTGATGATGGCCATATTGATTGTAAAATTCATCTAGTGGGGACATGTTCAAAATGGATGAAAATCATCATTCAAAATAACTCAAAAGGGAACAATCATCCACCCATCCATTATTATTTGTCAAGGATGATAAGCTAAGAAAACCTTTGTTCACAAATAACTATTGTTAAGTTAAATATAACTATGTTCATACTCAAATAATTTCATATCAATAAGGACATGGCTAATGTCCTCTATCTACATGGTTTAGTCGTCAAATGACACCACATGAAATATGGATATGACTAGAATCTTTTGATTGGGTGACTTGGCTTCCATATAGCTCCACTATATTTTAATTATGGAAATAGCAGTATGTTCTCTAAATGGCTTTGATCCTTTAGCTATGAATCATGGAATATATTTAATAAGAAAAAAAGTCTTATGTTAGTTAAGGTTGACGTAAATTTATCACCTTAGACCAATATCACCCCAGGTATACAGGAACACCTTGGACGATGCAACCCATGGTTGCTGACAAGGATTATTCAGTTAAGAATTATTTCCTTTAGCTAAGTAGACAATAGACCATGATACCCCAGGATGATGGAACCATGGGATCTTGATTAAGTGTCATCATTCAACACCCCTACCTTTTAAGTTAGGTGATAGCCATTTATGCCATAGTACGCATCGGTAGACATGAATTCATATCAGATAAGATGTGTTTATTTTCCAACCTTAATCAAGCCTGCTCTTTTACTGTGGTAAGAGTGGTAATTAATTATGAAGGCTTGCATTCATAGAAAGTGGAACCCAGATCTAAATAAACTCTAATATAATGTTAGGGGAAATTTGGTTGAATATATACCGATCTGCCTTACAAAAACTATATTCCTACCCATCTCAATAAAGATGTCGGAGAGCATCCTCAACTGTGTTTTCTTTCTGAGCGACCACTTTTAAGGTTTAGAGTTAATGTAATCTAATTTTATTATGATTTGAAGACTTCATTCTTGTTTCATTTCTTTTACCTTGATTAATGTTTCTTTAATTTAATCTATTACCTTTAATTAAAATTAAATATGTTTCTTTAAGTCTTAATTAAATGTATATATTGTCATGATTAAGTTTAATGTAATTTTTATTTTAGTTTGATTTCCTTTCAAATCATTTGATTCATTTATATTATATATTATTTAATGTTTTATATTATTTTCATAACTTAACTTTTTATTTAATCTTACATTTCTTTTAAAAATGATTAAATGTTAATTTGATCTTGAGTTTTAATTATTTGGTTTATTTGATCTCAATTATTCATTTCATTTGAAGTTAAATTTGAATGCAAACTCACTTTGATCGAATTTGGGTTTATTGGGTCAACATGGGTTTAATTAGGTCAAATGATCAAATTGTTTAAATTAAACCCCAAAATTGGTTGAATTATGTTTAATGATGATTTTAAATGATTTTGTATATTTAATTTGAGTTGATTTTAACTTAATTTGAATTTAGGTTCAAAAGGGTACATTTAGGCCTATTTAGATCAAGTGATCTAACTAACCTAATTAAGACCTTATTGGATTTAGATTTATTTAGATTCATGTTTAGATAAGTTCATTTGATGATTTTGAGCCTTTGGAATGATTTAATTTGGTCAAATTTTGGTAGGTTAACCATTGACTTGGTGGGACCCACATGTTAACTCTATGTCAAATGGTTGATCTATTTTGACCTTTATTTGGATTTAGTTTTAGGTTAATTCATGTTCAAGTAGTGACATCATGCTTTTTTATTTGATTCAATTTCTATTTATTTTGATTTTATTTGAATTTCTTTGAATTTAGGTGATTTTGAGCTCAAGTAAGTTAATTAGGTTGATCACCTTAATTATCTTGATCTAAACTCAATTAGATTTAGATTTTAATTATAATGTGCTTGATTCAATCATTTTTTAAAATTTGAGTTTAGTTTGGGTCTACCTAATCTTATTATATTAGGTCAAACCCCATAAGGATTCACTAAGTCACCAAGTTTAGCATCCTAAGTGCCTAATTGAGAGTGTCCTAATTTATGATTAGGTGTCTTAATTACTTGTTTAAAGATTCTATTAACTTCATCCGAAAATGAAGTCAACACTCTGTACATAAAATAACTTAAAAATATATCATCATGAGACTTACTATCAAATTTTCCTAAAGCTTCTTTTCCATTGTTCAAAATAAAGCATTTACATTCAAAGATATGAAAGTAACTAATCTTAGGTTTATTACTAAAGAACAACTCATAGGGGGTCTTCATTAAAATAAGTCTCAAATATACATGATTCATCACATAATATATAGTGTTAATGGCTTCAACCCAAAAATACTCAGGCAATTTATAGTCATCTAACATAGCTCTACTCAACTCAATTAGAATCCTATTTTTCCTATCTACAAAACCATTTTGTTAAGGAGTTTTGGGAGCAATAAAACTATGTTTAATACAAAAATCATCACAAAAATCTTCAAAATATTTGTTTTCAAATTCACCATTGTGATATGATTGAATTCTACTAATTAAGAGGCTTTTATCCCTTTGAATGTGTTTAACAAATTTTCTAAAATGTTCAAAAGCATCATTTTTGTGAATTAAAAATATGACCCAAGTGAATCTAGAAAAATTATCAACAATAACAAAACAATAAATTTACCTCTTAAGCTTACAGTACTAATAGGACCAAACAAATCTATATGTAGTAATTCTAAAGGTCTAGATGTAGAAATAATATTTCTATTCTTAAATGAAGTTTATAATGTTTTCTATGAATACATGCATCATAAACATAATCAGAAGGAAAATTTTTTTCAGGAAAACCATCTGAAAGATCAAGTTTTGTAGTTTTATTTAACAAATGGATATTAATATGACATAATCTCTTATGCCATAACCAAACAACATCAGTCGAGCTTTCAAAACATAGTAAATTGAAATTGGCATCACATGCATTTTCAAAATCAATAAGATAAATATTTTGATATCTATGACCTACAAGTAAAACATTTTCATTATCTCTAATAACACAGAAAGATACATGAAATTCAACATTGAGTCCTTTATCACATGATTGACTAAAAGAAATAAAATTGTACTTTAAACTTCCACAAAGTAAACTTTATCTAAAGTAATTAAGGTTTTAGAAATGGAGCCAATACAAATTATTTTTTTGCTAGCATTATCACCATAAACTACATACCCTCTTCACAGGATTCTAAAATATAAAATTTTGATTTATCACCTACTATATGTCATGAACTTCAACTGTCCAAGTACCACATGCCTTCTTCGATTTTGCATTGAAGACATTCCTACAAAAGAAAATCACAGGTCAACTTTGGTACCGAAACTTGTTTGGGACCACATCTCAAAGAAAATTATGCAATGAATGTTGTGTTGTGTTTGTTGCCTTTGGATTTTTATTTTTAAAAATTCCAAATAATGTTTGATTTTGAAAATGTTTGAGATCTATGTGCATGACAATCAAAAGATACATAACCATTTTATTGCAAAAATTGTATGTAACATTTGTATTTGCATAAGGTCTATAATTAAATGATTTGACTCACTAGAAGAATTATTTTTAATAAATGCAAGATGTGAGTGTAAGCTACTACAGGTATTTAATTTTGCATGAAGCAACATTCTTAGCTTTCAGCTCACTATATTCATTTTTCAAAGATAATCATGTAATTCTAAGTTTTTCTTTTCTTTTTCTAGAGCATTGATTTTCTTTACAATTTTTTTGTATTCATGCACTAATTCATTGTTTACATCATCTAATTATTCATATAAAACTTCTTTGCATACCTCAATTGTAGTATCCACATCTACCATAAGATATAAATTTCTTCTTACTCTATAGTGTCATCACTAGAATCTTCAGAATTTGAGTTTGTCCAAAGTGTTCTTTTCTTTTTCATATGAGGCTTTTTTATTTTTCCAAGTTTTATTTTCCAGCAATGTTTGGGCACTCTCCTCTTACATGTTCAGGCTTTTTATAGTTGTAGCATAATACTTCTTTGCATGTATTTAACTTTTTAATATGTAGTTTATGTAATTTAGATTGTTCATACCCGTGCTTTTTTCTTTCTGATCATATTTTTCAATTTCTTTGAAAGCATGGGAATCTCATCACTATTAACTTTTGAACATGAAGTATTCTCCTCATAAGTGTCTTCCATCTACAAAATAATTAATTTTCCTTTCTCTTTCTTTTGAAAAGAGTCATTTTTATACTATTGTGCTATACCTTATTCATGAGCTATCAATGAACCAAGAAGTTGGTCAAGTGTATATGTAGTCAAATCTTTTGCTTCAATAATTGCACTAACTTTTGCATCCCATTATTTAGGCAGGCATCATAAAATTTTATAAACTAAATCTTGATTTTATACTTTCTTCTAAGAGAATGCAATGTATTAATGATTTTCATAAAATGAGTATACATATCTAAAATGCTTTCATTTGATAACATGTGAAATAATTCATATTCATGAACTAGTCTTTTTATATGAGTATTAATAACTTTGCTAGTACCTTCATAAGTAACGATTAATTTATCCCAATTTTTTTTGTTGTATTAAGCATGGAAATTCATAAATAATCATCGGGAAGTAAATCTTAATATAAGATATTACATTCCTAAGCATTCAATTCATCTAATTCTCTTTCATAAGAAGAACATTCATCAAATGATTTATCAACTTTCGAGCCACTTGTTTCAGTTATGTGTGTGTGGTATTAATGTGTCAAAATATGCCACATACGAGAATCTTATCCATGAGTAAAAGAGGTAATGCAATTTTTTCAATAATCAAATGGAACATTACCAATTAAAGGAGGTTTATGTGCAGATTGTCCTTCAAGTAGTGCACCCTTAGGAAATGGTTGTGCCAAAGTGATCCTACTCAAGGATGATAAACGATAAATTAAGTCGATGCTCACATACAAATTGTTATGAAGTTATGGCACCCAAGACAGTGGAGTGGGGGTGAATTGGGCTTTTGAAATATTTTTAGATTAAAAATTAATTTTAATGCTTTATTGAAAATTAAATTTTAAATGATTATATTTAGTATAGCATAATAATAAGAAACCACAATAAAGGAAAATAAAGGCACAAAAAAGTAAAATAAAGAACATAGAATTTTTATGTGGTTCAGCCAAGCCTAAAATTTAGCCTACATCCATGCCTATCACCCGAAGCTAGAAATTCACTAAGTCAAAGTTGAGATTATACCAAATCTCTCATACTCTCCTTCATTGGCAAGTATAACATGTTATTCAGCTATAACACCTCAGAGGAGGGTGAATTGGGTTTTGAAAAAATAATTTTAAACTTTTGTAGAAAACTTAAATCTTTAATGATAAAGCTTTAGAGAAATAAAATAATAATAAATAATATCAAAAAAAGTAAACTGTAAAAAATAAAGAAAGAGAACACAAAGATTTTATGTGGTTCGGCCAAACCCCCAAAAAGGCGTACATCCGCACCTAGCCACCTAGGCTAGGAATTCACTAAATCAAAGTTGAGATTACAACAAATCTTTCGTACTCTCCTTCATGGGCAAATACAACCCAACACCATACTTTCTTTAACGGGCAAGTGTAACCCAACACCAAACTTTCCTTAACAGACAAGCACAACTCAACACCGCACTTCATTAATGGGCAAGTAGAACCTAACAAGAAAATAAGAAAAAAATATGAAAGTATGTAACTCTAAATTTAAAAGTATTTTACTCTTATAACCTAACTACAATAATATTAAGGGAAGTGAAAGAAAAAGTAAGAAAGAGAGCTCACTTCAATTTGTATTTAAAATTGAATGCAATAATATAACATGGAAGATGTATATGATGCAAGTGAATCTTTAAAATGTATGAATAAAATATAAGAACTTGAAAATAAAATGATTTAGTTAATAATCTAAAGTATGGGACAATAGTAATTTGGAAATTAAACTAATCACCTTTTATATGAAGACTTGAGTTTTGAAAAGATCAAATGAATATGTATTATTAAAGAGCATAAACTCAATCTATGTCTCTCTAAAAGGAACTATCGCATATGCAAAAGATGAGACAATTTATAGACTAGAACACTTACTGCCCACAAGAGTTCTTTTTGAAATAATCAACCCAAAATTAATCTCACTTAAGCATATGTAAGAATAAAGAATAGAGAAAGATTTACAATCATAAAACCTTATCCAAACACAATCACAACTTTCAGCCAACTTGAAAAGATGTTTGAATAGATTAGTTAAGCACTAAATAAATTGACCACACTATAAGAATCCTTAAGCCAAGAAAGAGATCAAGGTTAACACACATGAATAAGAAAAATTAAATTAAAGGAACCATTAAATAGATCTCGGTCAAAGGGATTTGCCCCACTCCTTCAACTTCTTTTGGGCAATCTTCAAAGCAATCACTTGATAAAAGGAAGAGGAAAGATGATGAAGATATTAACACTTGATTCACCAAGAGAAATCTTTAAGAAAAAATTTATCATGGGTTTGGCCAAGGGAGAAAGACTGAGTCTTAATAGAAATATAAATAAGAAAAGAATCAAGAGGGATCAGCTAAGAAGAGAGAAAATAAGATGGAAAACACTTTAGAAAGTAATTAAACTTAAGTCAATCAAAATAAAATTAACTTGCATGATGAAGTGTTTGACGAAGCCAAAGAAGAGTGAAATACTATTTGGTAAGAAGATTTGATCTGATTTAATCAAATTGAATAGCAATTTGAATGATAGGGATTTGGGGCAAGAAAACTTGGAAGGAAGATACACATGGTAAGAGATTCAATTTGAATAAATCAAATTAATTAGATTTGGCATGATGGAAATCCGACCAAAGGAATTTGGAGGGAAAGATTTAGAAAGAGATTAAATTTTAATCAATTCATCGCATGACAAGAACTCCAAATAAATTTGAAAGTTTATTAGCATGTGGATCAACAAATAGAGAGAGAAGAGAGGGTGAATTTGAATTATTAGTAACAAAGCATAATACTATTAATTAGCTAACTAAAGAGGACAATAATTCAAATTTAATTAATTAAATTAAATAATAGATGGGGTCGGCCAAGAGAGTTTCCATGATGGGATTAAATTAATATTTGATGCAATATCATGGAATATTCAATCAATTTATCTTGATTGAAAGAAGAAGTAAAGTTATGATACACAAGCTTTATTAAATAAAATCCAAAGGAAAAACTAAAAATTTGGCCAAGCTTGTTTCCAAAAATAGATTAGATCTATTTTAATGCACTCAATTAAAATTAAATTATGATGAATCATATCTTAGGAAAATTTAAATTAATATTTATCTTGTGATTAATTTGAATAGAAATAAAGATATGGCTGGCCATGGGAAGTTTCCAAAAATTAAATATATATAACATGAAAGAGGATAATTCCATGGCTTATTTTAATTAAATTTGAATTAACTCAAATAAATTAAAATTAATTTAAATTGAATCAATTATAGTAGCATGTGATCAGCCACAAAACATTCCATAAAGTGTTAAGTTCAAATTTTGTCTTGTGATCAAAAGAATATTTAATTTGAATTCAAAATAATTGAAATTAAGAATTCAAAAAAATGAATTTCAAATTTAGAAAAAAATGGATTAATTTTGGAAATAATTTGAATAGCTCTCACATAATTTAATTTTCAATTAATCATTAAAAAATTAGACTAAAAAGGTTTAGGATGAGAGATCGGATAGGAGAGGGAAACTAGGATAATAATACAAAGAAAAACAATATATTGAATAATTTTTGCATAATTTAGATTTATGCATTGAACGAATGTATATTGATGATGACTAAGCATATAGATAATTTCATGAAATGTGAACTTAATTTAACTTGTATGGAAGCACAATAAATGGAGCAAAGTTTATGCATTTAGTTCACATTATCCAAAATGAGTAATTTTAAGAATAATCCTAAATATGAAATGTAGAATTTATGAATGATTTTAAAAAATGAATGAATGATTTATTTTATTTTAATGAGTTTTTTATTTATTTTAATATAGTTAATCTTAGAAAAAGTCTTACCCAGTTCAAGTCCAATAGCTTTAGCATCCTGAAATGACTGAAGAACCTGGAGTTTAAGAATTTTCTTGCACACTTGAATTTAACTTGACTAGTAGCATTTGAACATGTGTTTTTTTATCATCAAAATCAATCTCATATGAGGTAGGGCGAATTAAGTCAATATTCTCCCCCTTTTTGATGATGATAAACCTATGTTGGTGTCAAATAGTGATGAAGGTGCAAAGTGACCTTTCATCGAACTTTGGAAATATAATTTGTGTTAAAGAGAAATTATAGAAAGTACATAAACAAGCATTTAAATAATTTAGCAATTTTAAATAGAATAAAATAAAAATATAAAATTATTATAATATGAAAAAGCTCTCGCTAAAACTATGCATCATAAAGTGAAAGAAAACCAACATACATTTTCTCCTTCTTTTGACAACATCAAAAAGGTTTAACCATAAACAATAATAAAATTACATGCTTGGATTGAAAATGCCTAACATATGTCTTAGGGTATAAAAACATTCTTTAGGTAATGGTTTAGTAAAAATGTTGGTAATTTGTAAATATGTGCTAATAAAATCAATATTCACATCTCTTTTACTTACATGAACCTGGATAAAGTGATGTCTAACTTCTATGTGTTTAGTTATAGAGTGTTGGATTGGATTTTTTGCCAAACAAATTGCACTAGTATTATCAAACTTAATAGAAATGTGATCTCGCATATTTCCAAAATCTTCTAATTGTTGCTTCAACCAAAGAACCTGAGCAACACAACTTCTAACAGCTATATACTCAGCTTCAGTAGTTGAAAGAGTAACATAATTCTATTTTCTAGATGACCAAAATACTAGTGATGATTCTAAAAATTAACATGTTCCTGATGTTCTTTTTCTATATACTTTATATTCTATAAAGTCAGCATCAAAATAAGCAATCAAGTCACATGAAAGTGAATTCTTAGGATACCACAAACCTAATCTAGAAGTGCCAATTAAATAATGAAAGATACACTTAATAACAGTTAAATGAGATTCTTTCAGAGCAGCTAAAAATGAGCATATAACCGTACAACAAACATAATATCAAGCATACTAGCAGTAAGATATAAAAGAGAACCAATCATACTTCTATAAAGTTTTTGATCAACTAGTTTTCTTGACTCATCTAGATCAAGTTTAGTAGAGGGGCTCATGAGAGTCATTGGTATACTTGGTTAGACAAATTAAAGTGCCTTCTTCTTTTTGTTTTACCTAAAGCCCTAAGAAAAAATTGAGTTGACCCATCATACTCATCGTAAATTCTTTAGACATTAAAGATGAAAAGTCAACACATAAATATTCATTTGTACTACCAAATAAAATAACATCCACACAAATTTGAACAATGATCAAGTCATCACCTAGATTATTAGGAATAGGATGGTATCTACTCAACCATTCTTATGATCTATATGAAAGCTACTCGATTTATCATACCAAGCTCTAAGAGCTTTTTCAATCTATATAATGCTTTCTTTAACTTAAAAACATAATCAGGTAACTTAAGAAATACAAAACTAGGAGTTTGTTCTTCAAAGACATCTTGATCTATAAAGCCATTTAAAAATACACTTTTTACATCCATTTTAAATAATTTAAAGTCCCTATAATAGGCATAAGCAAGGAGCAATCTAATAGCTTCTAATCTAGCTATAGATGCAAAGGATTTTTCAAAATATATTTCTTCAATCTAAGTGTATCCTTGTGCAACCAATCTAGCTTTATTTCTAATAATGTATCTTGAGTCATCTAATTTATTCTTAAAGACCCATTTGGTTACGATAAAATTTTGATATTAAGGTCTAGGAACTAATTCCCGCACATCAATTCTTACAAATAAATCTAACTCTTCTTCCATGGCAACAATCTAATAATCATCCTCTAAAGCTTCATTTATTGATTTTGATTCAATCTCGGATAAGAATACAAAATGATGTATCATTTCCTTGGATTCTTTCTAGTTCTAACTCCTTGGGAAGGATCTCTAATAGTCAAGTCCTTGGGCTAATTCCTAATGAATTTCCAATCTTTTGGTTCAAAATCATCTACATTTTATTCCAAACTCACTTTCTTAAAATCATCTACCTCATGTTTAATCACATCATCTCTAATATAATATATAGAATTTTCATCAAATATGATATGTATTAATTCTTCAACAATCATTTTTCTTTTATTATAAACTCTATATGATCTGCCATTCGAAGAATATCTTAAAAAGATACCATCATCAGATTTACTATCAAACTTTCCTAATGAATCTTTACCATTATTCCAAATGAAACATTTACAACCGAAGATAAGAAAATAACTAACCTTAGGTTTCTTACCAAAGAATAACTCATAAGGGGTTTTGTTTAAAAAGCTCTCAAGTAAACACGGCTTATAACATAGCATACAGTGTTAACGACTTCTACTCAAAAATACTTAGGCAACTTATAATCATCAAGCTTAGCTCTATTTAATTTAATTAAAATTTTATTTTTTATTTCAACAACACCATTTTGCTAAAGAGAGTAGAAAGATTGTGTTTAATACCAAAGTCTTCACAAAACTTTTTAAAATATTTTTTTTAAAATTCACCACAATGATCAGATTAAATTTTACTAACAAGAAGACTTCTATCACGCTGAATATATTTAACAATAATCTAAAATATTCAAAAGCATCATTTTTATAAATTAAAAATATAACCTAAGGAAATCTTAAAAAAATCATCAATAATAACAAAATCATAGAATTTTCCACCTAAGCTCGTAGTGCTAACAGGACCATATAAATTCATATGCAATAATTATAAATGTCTAGTTGTAGAAACACTATTTTTATTTTTGAAAGAATGTTTAGAATGTTTTCCATGAATACATGCATCACAAACATAATCATAATGAAATTTCATTTTAGGTAAACCATCGACAAGATCAACTTTTACATTTTTATTTAAAGAATGCATGTTAATGTGACATAGCCTTTTATGCCATAACCAAACATCATCAAGGGAACTTTTAAAAAAGATTGAACTTAAATTTGTATTACTTGCATTTTCAAAATCTAAAGATAAATATTTTTGTATCTATGACCAACAAGAAAAATAGTTTCCTTATTTCTATTAGTATAAAAAGATGCATGAAATTCAACAATAAATCCTTTATCACATAATTGACTAATGAAAATAAGATTATGCTTTAAACCTTCAAAAAAATAAACTCTATCTAAAGTAATTGAATCCTTAGAAATAGAACCAACAACTATCAATCCTTTACCATAAACTACAAATCATTCTTTGCAGGTTCCAAAGTAAAAGAAAAATTAGATTAATCATCTTTCCTATGTCTTGAAGATTCACTGCCAAAGTACCATGCCTTCTTCTATTTTGCTTTGAAGACACTCCTATAAAATAAAATCAGGGGTCAACTTTTGGAGCCCAGATAAGACATGTTTGGGTCCACATTTGAATGAAAAGATATGCAATGAATGTTGTTTAGTATGTGTAGCTATTTTATTTTTAGGCATCCAAAAAAAGTTTGAATTAGAAAATGATTGAGGTTTTTTTGCATGACAATCAGAAAATACATGACCTTTTTTATTGTAGAAGTTACATGTAACATTTGTATTTTCTTAACATCTAAATTTAAATGACATTGATGCATCTGATGACTTATTTCTAGTGAATGGAACATGTGAATGTGATCTACACCAACAATCTAATTTTGCAAGAAGTATTACATTTTTTTCATCTTCTCCACAAGTATTGATTGATCTAATAAAGCATCATTTTTAGTCTTTAAATCAACACATTATTTTTCTAAAGATGAAGCATGGATTTCTAAATTTTCCTTTTCTCTTTCTAGAATGTTAAAAGTTCTTTTCAATTTTTTATTTTCAAATGCTAATTCATTGAAAGCGTCATCTAATTCTTCATAAAAAATATCTTCACATATCTCACTTGTAGAATCCACATCAGTTATAAGGCATATATTTTCTTCTTCCTCCGTAGTGTCACCACTTGATTCTTCTGAATCAAAGTTTGCTCAAAGTGCTCTTTTCTTTTTCTACTAAGGCTTTCTATTTTATTAAGACTTCTTTCTTTCAACTTTTTCCTTTTTAGCTAACTCAGGACACTCACCTCTTACATGTCCAAGCATTTGCAATTGAAGCATACTATTCTTTCTCCTACATTCAATCTTTTAGTAGGAAATTTATGTATTTTAGATTTTCCATATCTATGCTTTTTCTTTCTGATCATATTTTCTAGCCTTTTTGAAAGCAAAGAAATCTCACTATCAGCATTTAAACATGAAGCATTTTCTTCACAACTGTCTTCCACCTATAAAGCAATTAATTTTTCCTTTCTCTTTCTTTTGTAAAGAGTCATTTTTATCCCTTTGTGCAATAACCTATTCATTTGTTATCAAAGAACCAAGAAATTGATTAAGTGTATAAGTAGTTAAATCTCTAGCTTAACTAATAGCAGTAACTTTTGCTTCTTAATCTTTTAGAAGGCATCTTAAATTTTTATAAGTAAAATCTTTATTTTTTATACTTTCTTCCATGTGAATGCAAGGTATTTATAATTTTCATGATGCGACATATATATTAGAAATACTTTCATTTGGTAAAATGTTAAATAAATCATATTCAAGTACTATTAACCAATTTATATATTAGCATCTTTAACTTCATTAGTACCTTCATATGTAAGAATCAATTTATCCCAAATTATTTTTGTAGTAGTAAGCATGAAAATTCTAATGTAATCATTGGGAGGTAAAGCATAATAAAGAATGTTACAAGCCTTTGCAATTAATTCATCCAATTTTCTTTCAAAAGCAACACATTCATCAAAAGGTTTATCAACTTTTAAACCATTTGTATCAATAATTGGTGTATCATACTGATGTGTCAACATATGCTACATTCTAGAATATTGTCCCTTAATAAAAGTACTAATGCAATTTTTCCAATAATCAAATGCAACATTATCAAGTAAAGGTGGTCTATGTGAAGACTTGCTTTTAGGTAGTGTACATTAGGACAAACATATGCCATAACAATCAAACTCAAGGATGTTAAGCTACAAATTGACCCGAGGCTTTGATACTAATTATTATTCAGCTAAAGCACCCAACAAGAGGGGGAGGGGGGAATTGGATTTTAAAAAGTCATTTTAAAAAATAATTTTAAAAAACTTAATTTTAAACTTTTGTAGAAAACTTAAATCTTTATTGATAAAGCTTTAGAGAAACAAAACAACAATAAAAAAGAAAAGTGCAAAAAATAAAGAAAGAGAACACAAATATTTTACGTGGTTCTGCCAAAACTAAAATATCAACCTACTTCCATGACTAGCCACCCAGGCTAGAAATTCACTAAATTAAAGTTGAGATTATAACAAATCTCACCTACTCTTCTTCAAAGGCAAGTACAACCTAACACCGTACTTTCTTTAATGAGAAAGTACAACCCAACACCATACTTTTCTTAACGAGTAAGTACAAACCAACAAGAAAATAAGAAAGAGGAATATGAAAGTACCTAATTCTCATAATTAAGGCAAGTGAAAACAAAAGTAAGAAAAGTAAGAACGGTAAGAAAAAGATCTCACTTCAATTTATATTCAAAATTGAATGCAATGATATAACATGGAAGATGTATATGATGCAAGTTAGTCTTTAAAATATTTGAATAGAATATAAGAACTTGAAAACAAAATGATTTAGTTATTGATCTAAAGTGGGACACAATATTAATTTAGAAACTAAACCAATCACCTTTTATATGAATACATGAGTTTTAAAAAGATCAAATAAAAATGCAATATTAAACAAAATAAACTCAATAGTCTCTTTGAAAGAAACTATCACATATGCAAAGGATGAAATAATTTAAAGAATAAAACACTGGGTACCCACAAGAGTTCTTTACGAAAAAATTAATACATAATTAATCTCACTTCAGGATATATAAGAATAAAGAAGAAAAAAATGATTTGCAATCACAAAACTTTTTCCAAACATGATCAAAGCTTTCAACCAACTTGAATAGATGTATGAATATATTAGTTAAGCACAAAATAAATTGACCATACTATAAGTAACCCTAAGCCAAGAATGAGACCAAGGTCAACACACATGAATAGCAAAATTAAATTAAAGGATCCTTGAATAGCTCTTGGCCTAAGGGATTTGCACCACTCCTTCAACTTCTTTTGGGAAATCATCAAGGAAATCACTTGAAGGAAGGAAGAGAAAAGGATGATGAAGATGTTAGCACTTGATTCACCAAAAAAAAATCTCAAAGAAAAAATTTAGCAAGGGTTCTACCAAGAGAGAAAATTCCAAGTCAAAATAACCTAATCTTAAGAGCATTATAAATAATAAAACAATCAATGGGGGTTGGCTAAGAAGAGAGAAAGTAGAAGGGAAAATACTTTAAGAAGTAATTTACCTTAAGCCAATCAAAATAAAATTAATTTGTATGATGAATGGTTCGACCAAGGCAAAGAAGAAGGAAATACAAATTGGAAAGGAGATTTCATTCTAATTAATCAAATTGAATTTTAATTTTAATGATAGGGATTTTAGCCAAGGCAACTTGGAGGGAAGATACGCATGTTAAGAGATTCAATTTGAATAAATTAAATTAATTAGATTTGGCATGATGGAAATTCGACCAAAGGAATTTGGAGGGAAAGATTTATAAAGAGATTAAATTTTAACCAATTCATTTCATCATAGGATCTCCAAATAAATTTGAAAGTTAATTAGCAGTGGATCAGCCAAGAGAGAGAGAAGAGAGGGGGAATTTGAATTATTAGAAAAGAAATCATAATACCATTAATTAGCTAAGTAATGAGGGCAATAAATCAAATTTTATTAATTAAATTGAATAATAGATAAGGTCAGCCAAGGGAGTTTCCATGATGGGATTCAATTAGTATTAAATGCGATATCATGGAATATTCAATTAGTTTATCTTGATTGAATGAAAGAGGGAAAGTTATGATACACAAGCTTTATTAAATAAAATCCAAGGGAAAATTAAAAATTTGGCCAAGCTTATTACCAAAAATAGATTAGATTTATTTTAATGCACTCAAATCAATTTAAATGATGATGAATCAAATATTAAGCAAATTCAAATCAATATTATCATGTGATTAATTTAAATTTAAATAAACATGTGACTGGCCATGGAAAGTTTTCAAAAATAAAATATATATAAAAGGAAATAGGATAATTCCATGGCTTATTTTAATTAAATTTCAATTAACTCAAATAAATTTAAATAATTCAAATTGAATCAATTAAAGTAGCATGTGATCAGCCACAAAACATTCCATAAAGAGTTAAATTCAAATTTCCATGTGTGATCAAAAGAATATTTAATTTGCATAAGAACTAAATTATTTGCAAGTGATTAAAGAATTTGTACATATAAGCTAACTAATCACTTGTATGAAATTTAAAATAAAAAAATATTCATGTACTTAAATATTTATGAAAGTAAGAATAGATAAAGAGAACTTCAAGCATAAATCTTTATCCAAACGAATCAAATAATTTGGCCGAGAGAAAAACTTCAATCAATACTTAACTTCCTTCATGCATACCATGATTATATGGTTCGGTCAAGAAGAAAAGTGAGTTAAGAAGGAGTTAAGCACCTTAGAAGTTTGAGAACAATAATCAACCTTTCCAATAAGGACATATTGCCACTAATCCTTCAAATCTCCTAGAAAATCTTCAACACAATTTTGGTCAAGAGAGGAATAACAATTGTTTTAAAATAATCTCCAAAAGAATGATGTAGCAAGGGGTCAGCCAAGAGTGGAGAATAGCTAAGAACCTTTTTCCCTAAGGCAAAAGCCACTTTAAATAGAAAACAAGAGATGAAGGGGGTTGTGCAAGCATGATAAAGTTGGAGGAAAATTAGTTTAGGAAATACTTTGATTTTGATTATACAATCAAATCAAATAAACAAGGATTCTATTCTTATAATTTTTGTCCAAGAGAGAAAAAGAAGGGAAGATAGATCTGGTAATAAATTAAATTTTAATTCAATTTTATATGAAAGATTGATTGGGTCATCTAATGTAAGAGAGGGAAATCCAAGCATAGAAATAATTCAAAATTTGGATGAAGAGCTTTAATCAAATACTGAATGATCTCTTGGAGAATTATTAGCCAAGGAGAAAGAGGGAGAGAGAGAGAGAGAGAGATAGAGAGAGCAAACTATTACTAAATCAACATAAGAGTCCATACAATAAAAAAATCAACCAAGGAGGGAAATTTGGTTTAGGAAATATTTTGAAATTTAAATAGATTAGAGTTGAATAAAAATTGGAATTGAATGAGACTTTAAGTTAAGTGGATCGGCCTAGGTAAGTTCCATGTAGGGATTCAATTTGAATTTAAGGCATGATGTGATGAATATATGATGATTCAATTTGAGCAAGATTTAAGAGATAATAACATTAATTAATCAAAATAAAATAATTGCAAGAAAATCCATAGGATGATCTAAAAATAAATAGAATGATCTCAAAATAATGCATTTAATTAATTCAGTCCAAGATAATTAATTAAGATGCTTTTTATGTTATAAATGTTATTTAAAATAAGTTAAATAAATTTAATGAGGTTGGCTAAAACAAATTTCTTAAAATACGTTTAATTAAAAAAGGAAAGATTATTAAATCATAGCTTATTTGAATTCAATTTTGAATTAACTTAAAACAATTCAATTAAACTCAAATTTTTTGAAATAAAAATCATGATAGGGTTGCCAAATCATTTCATAAATGGATAGAATCAATTTTTCTTTGATATGGCAATGAATATTAAAATTAAATTCATGATAATTTAAATTTAAAAATTTAAATAAATGAATTTTTAAAATTTTAGAAAATGAGAGAATTATTATGAAAATAATTTGAATAAATATCACATGATTTATTAACCAAAATTCAATGAAAAATTTGGCCAAAACATTATTTGGGATGATAATGAAGATATGAGAGAGAAAATAAAATAATAGGAGAGAGAAAAGGATAATTAGGATAATTCTAGAATTATTTAATTCTCATGCAAGAAATAAATGAATTATTAATATAATTAAGCTTTAAAAAATTTAATAAAGTATGAAATTAATGTATCTTGCTTGAAAGCACATTAAATGATGTTTAACTCATGCACTTAGTTTATGTTATCCAAAATGAATAATTTAAGGAATAATTAAAGAATAAAGAAATTTTACTATGTAAAAGATATGGTTAAATTTAAGTGAAATATTTTGGAACAAATAAATAAATAATTTTATTTTATTAAGCTCTTTGTTTAACTTAGCATTGTAATTTGTAGAAAATCTTCAACCAGTTCACATCGAATAGATTTAGCTTTTCGAATTTACTGAAGAATCTAGATTTGAAATTTTTTTGCATCACTTGAATTTAAATCAATAAGTTACATTTTATGATTGTTATCATTGAAATAAATCTCAAATGAGATGAGATTGATAAAGTCAACATTTTTTTGAAGTTGGATTTGATCTACTCAAAAGAATGTAAAAACATCATTGTAAAATCCCTCCCTCAATCTTATTTTTTAATATATTTTATTTATTCAATAGTAATTATTGCTATTATATATATTTATTTATTTTATCAAGAGATACTTGAAGAGAAAATGCTTTCTATGCAACTACTAGAAATTTAAAGTGAAAGCCAAAAAAATTGCATTGAGCATTTTATATTACATGAAAACATGACATGATGTAGTTTCCTTTGTCACGATTCTACACTTTACTATTTAGTGACTTCTAACTTTGACACTATTTTACATCAAAACTAATTACATAACTGGTTTAGTTAATTCTATATAATTTTATGTTTCATGTCATTATTTGTATATTGCAAGATTATATATGTTTCATGGAGGTTATGATTACTTGAAAGGTTGGTTGGAGATGTTATGATGATTTAAAAAAGGTCATGTGTCTTATAATTGCTTCCAAATCAAATTCTAATTACATTTGAAGATTTCATGGCTTGATATTGTTATGTAACCTTTAGACCTATATTTTGATACATCTAAAGTTGGATGGCATGATTATATTATGCAACCCTTCAAATTGTATTTCTAATACATCTAAAGTTATCATGTTAAAATATGTTTATTTTAAGTATATTTTATATTGTAGTTGGAAAATATTTAAAAATGGGGAAAAAAGAAATTTAAGCCTAATGCCATGGTCCTGAAAATGGCCTAAATTGCAATAAGTTTACAGTAAAGCTAGTGCCTAGGCACTATATTAGTAGTGTCATGATGTTGGATCAAACTAATTTTGGGACAATTTTATAGCAAGCTGAGCACCTAGGCACTATACTTGAGGAAAAATATGAAACTAAGGTAGTAAGGAGAGATTTGAATCAACAATGTTGTGGTGCTACATCAACAGCTCTTCCTGACATGATAGATTCATGATGGTTCATATATAATTTTGAGCAAGTTTTGAGGTTGTTTTGGTTGGAGCATTAGGAAAATCGACCAAGGCTATTTCTAGGCTTTAAATATGAGACATTTCTATGGGAAAATAACTTTTTGTTTTAGATTTTTTCACAAGATGGGGAGTGAGTGCAAGTGTGCATTAGTTTTTTTAAGATGCACTTAAAGTGTGACAGTCCAAGTGTTGTGAGTGTGTTTTGAGGGTGGTGTGGAAGAGTATATTTCTTAAGTAAGTGGTGAAGAAGGAGATTAACAATCAAAGATTTTCAACGGTGGATGTTGGATATTTCCACAAGGAGGTAGTAGAGGATTGCAAATGGTAGACTTAGAAGACTTACTTGGTGTGCTCTTTTCTTTCTTCTCTAGTTATCTTACATCTTATTTTATTATGTTTAATGAGATTTCCTTTTTCTCTACTATGAAGCACGAATCTATGAAGTTCTTTGAATTCATGCAAACTTTTTAGATGTTCATATTGTATTAGAGTATATTTTGTGGATTGATATAAGAAAATCATTTATACTTTTTTTGAAAATGGTATTTTGTTTTTCTCTATATTTCATTAACATGTGATTCGGCCAATTATTAAGTTAAAATCAAGTTGATCTATAGATATCGATGGAGTCCTAGAAGAATAAGTAAGAAAAGACAAACGAATGTGCTAGATAGTCTAGAAGTGCTAAATAGCTATTAAACATATGATTCTTTTTAAGATTAACAATCATTTAAAGAAAATATGGGTAATGCAACCAATCAAAATTTACTTGACAGTAGTGAGAAAAATGGGTAAAAGGATTGGTATGGTTATACTTGTCTAAACATAGATGGTATAGCATTTTTGATTCTGGTTGATACTACAAACTTAAAATTATTTCCATTACTTAATTTAATATAATACATAATTTAAAAATTCTATAAATTTAGAGTACTACTTTTAAATTTAAGAACAACACTTATATTTTTTATAAAATATAAAAATATAAAAAAATCTGTCTTCTTAATATCTTCCAAAATAGTAGATGGTCATTTTAATTAAGCACTTTATAGTTTGTTAAATAAAAATCAAGTTTAAAAAGTTTGACATTTAACTCAATATAAATTAATATTGAATTTTGCTCTGATCCTCGTGGGAACGATACTCTACTCACTTTATATTATTTGATTTGAAATGTGCACTTGTGTATAGGGTAAAAAATACCAATCAATTTCTTTCCTTATATCTTTATGGCCTTCCAAGTGGAACATTTATCTTGGGCTAAAAATGATGCAACGATTACCCTGAGTAATGATGTAGCTCTTGGAGTATTTGACATAGTATACACCAAGCATTCTTAACTCTTGGTCAGGTAATGATGCAACTACAAAGGAGAAATAATTTTTGTTGAACAGAACTTAACAATGATAATAATAAAGATAACAAGAATAAAATAAAAAACAAAAGATACAACTTACCTTAGGGATAAAATTTCTTAAGAATTTTGGCATTCTAGCTACGAGGTACGTTTTGCCCTTTATAAGTTAGTAGTTGGTATGCTCTAGGACTAACCTATTTCTTGATAATATAAAGGCCAACTCATATATGAGTGAGTTTTCCTAAGGAATTTTAATGAGCCATATGTTGATCTCATTTTTGGATGACGTTAATATCATCTTTAATCGTTGTACATATGATACCTAATCTTAAATTAAGAGTTTCTTAATTAAGCACTTAGGACACTACATTTAGTGATCATATGTATAAATAAATCAAAATTAAATAATAAACTAAATCAAATGTAAAACTAAAAATTAAATTTGAAATCAAAGCTAAAAGCAAATCAAACTCAATGCCATAAGATTTAAGTCTAGGCCAGCCTAGTGAATTATTTTTAGGACTTGACCCAACTTAGTTGGATTAAGTTAACCTAATCAAATCTGAAATTTTAGTAGGTGTCTATTTAAGTGAAAATCTAAATTTAATTGAGCTTAGATTGAAGCAGTTGGTATGGTTGACCCAATTGATCCATTTAAGCTTAAAATCACCTAAGTCCATGGGAATTCATATACAACCAAAATAAATCAAAATAAAATTAAATGAAAAGTATAAAATCAATGCAAAAACCTAAATGAACTAAAAATAAATTTAGGTCAAGTTTAGAATGATCAAATAGGTCATTTGACCTAGAACTAACCTATGTGGGTCCCATTGGGTCAAAAGATCAACCAACTAAATTCAACTAATGTAAGTCATTCCAAGACTTAAAATCATCAAGCAAACATGTTTAAACTTAAATATAAATAAATATTAATTCAATAAGGTCTTAAATTAGCTAATCAAGTCATTTGACCCAAATAGACCTAAATAGACCCTATTGAACCTAAATCCAAACTAAATAGAAGTTAATTCAAGTCAAACATCCAAAATTATTGGAAAATCATAAATGAATATACTTTAACCAACTATTGCAATTAATTTGACTAACTTTGTTATTTAAATGAACCCTTGTTAACCCATTAATACTAATTTGAGTCAAAATGACTCTAAATCAAAATCAACTTCAAATCAATTAAAATTAAATAATCTAAATCATTTCAAACACTTAATGAAGCCCAAATTCATTTCAATTCAAGTCAAATTGGTTGTTTACCTCAAGTCAATTCATCTTAACCTATTTGAATAATAATATATTTTTAAGTAAATTTTAACTAAAATTGAACTTGAAATAATTAAAGTGAATAAAGATAATCACTCCTTAATATCATGGATGATCAATTATGCATAATTGAATCAATATCTAACTCCTAAAGTGGCTAAGTAAACTAGAAAGCTCAACTTTATTTATGTAGGTCAAGTGGGTCTAAACTAAGTTAAATCCAAACATGACTTTGTGGAATTGATCCATAAATTCCACATTGAACAAATATCTTAATTGCAAACATAAACCCAGAGAAAAAGATTCAATTATGCTAGCCTAACTCAGACTAATTCATCAAACCAAATCCTAAAGCACTTCAGCCTAAATTTGAAGTAATTAAACTCGGATTTCACTTGGGCTCATCTTAAGATGGATCTAAGAAGTTGCCAACCCATTTTAAGAATCCAAGAAGCTTCTAATCAGTGTAAGGGGAGAGGTGGAGGTGCCATAGATAAGGAGAATCCATGGAAAGCCCAAACCCAGCCACCTCAATCCATCCAAAACCATTTCATACCTCTTTCATCATAAAAAATGTTGTGCTTTGACCTTCGCACCATTTTTAACATCATCATGATAGCCTCAACCCCCATGGCTGGTGACCTCCCTTCAAAGCCAATGAAATGGCATTCAACCAATTGTAAAAAGTGGGAAATAAGCCAAATTGAACCCTGTTGTTGATTCTATTATCTTCCTTGATTGAAATTGAGTGCGAGCAAACCTTCCCCTTCATCCTGAACTTCTTTAATCAGCCTCCACAATAATATCTGGTGAACAGCGATAAGTGTTGACCACCACATCAATATAGAGGGAGGCAAGTCTTGTTGCTTCTCTAGAAGCATCATCCAATCCCCCTAAGTGATTTCAAAACTCAAATGATTACCAAGACCCAATCACATTTTCAATTTATGTTGGTCCTTTATAAAATGAGATTGATCTTTATCAATATCAAGCCACCTGAATTGATTACAAATTGATCAATGACTATTTTACAATCAAAATGTTGCATAATTATTGGCCAGATTACTGAAAATCAAGTCTTTTTGATGGATAACACTTAATCTCTACCACATATTGAAGAGACAAAATTCCAGCCATCAATTCCTTCTATTTGGAATGGACAATTTTAATCTAGCTAGATTGATTTATTTAATCCTTTAAGGAAACTACAAATCAATCTTAGACCATCCCTTCTTTGATCGGATGGCCCTGATCCAAACAGCATCCTCACTACCTCTTGATGTTGGATCCATATGGATGTGATATGGCCTAGTCACATGGTACCACAACTAAAATGGCACAATGGATTCGTCTTAGTAAGAGGAATCAATTAAACCTAAAATTCATAATTTTTATTAGGTGATTTTGGGTTAATTTAATATTAATTAAAATTAATTAAACATTAATTAAGCCTAAAATATTAATCCATTCAACTTGAAACTTTGGGGAATTAAACTTAAGCTAAAACACGCCTTCGATAAAACATTTCAAGATTTATTGGTGATTAAAATGAAATAATTAAAAATTTCAATCTCCAAACCTTAATTTAATGAAATAAAATAATAAAAATTTAAGGAAATTAAGAAAAATTATGGAATTAACTTGAAAAATCATAATAAATATCAATGAACCTAAGAAAAATGTTAAAGATCACTGAAATTCATTAATCCTCGAAATGACATAATTGGTGATTTAAATGAATTAATTAATTTAATTAATTAATTTGATTTTTTTTAAAATTATAATAAATCAACCAAAAATCTTGAAATTTTAAATAAACCCTCTTAGGATTCATCATTTCAGAGAGGTATCAAAGGAAATTCAAAGTTATAAGTATTTCTAAATATTTTAGGCTTAATTTAAGTTTTATTAAAATCATTAAAAATTTGATTAATCCTTAAATATATATTTGATCAAGGTGAAACTTTAGGGAAATATAACTGACAAGGAACTCCACTTTCCATAAAGATTTTAAAGCAAGATGACTCCTTGATTACAAGTTATTAAATTTTTAAGTTCTAGGTTAACTAAAACAAAATAATAAAGAAAAAAAACAAAGTAGAGAAATTTTAAAAAATTAATTGAATCAACTCAAAACATTTTCAATAATATCAGAGGAGCTATAAAAAATTTCTTTGCTCTCTCAAGTTAAGAAATCTTAAAACTCACATATCTAAGGTTTAAAGAATAATTTAAAAAATAATGAAATTAGCTAAACCCTAAATTATTAAATTGATAAATCCATTATAAATGAAATAATCATATGAAAACTATGATTAGTCAGTCTTTGAATTCCATGTCCAAATAAGAATTCATTAATATTGAAATTTTCTAAAAGCCATTAATATCAAGTGAAAAATTGAAATTAGAATTAAATTTAAATAATTAATCAAATAATCTAGGTTTGGGACCTTAAGTATTTTATTCTTCTAGACTTTCTTAGGCTAACATCAATAGCTAAGTATTATAAAACCTTATCATAAGAACTTCAGTAACAAAATAAACCATTAACCATCAAAACAGTTCTTAATTCAACTTAATTAATAAATTGAGCTATTAAATCAATAAAGAGCTGAAATCATGAAATTCAAATAATATAAATTATTTGAATAATGAAACCAACATCTATAAATCAAGCTTAAATTAAAAATCGATAAGGACCTTAATTTAAATTAACTAAATCAATTGACTTAAAGCACTTATGTTTGACAAACATTCACATTAACTAAATGTAAGCTGAATTTCAAATAAGTAATCGAATGAAATGAATTAAACTACATTTGTGAAATTGGATAATCATTTTATCTTAATCAAATAAAAAAAATATAAAGTTGAATATAAAATCCAAATTATGAAATCATATTCAAAACTATTCATCTCAAACAACATTAAAACAAATCAATCAACATAAAATTCAACAACAATAACTACTACAATGATAATAACAAGCCTTTATACCACTATGTGGGGTCGGCTACATGAATCCTTCTTCTCCATTGTATCCTATTATGTTTCAAATTTTCATTTAAATCTAATAAACAAAGGTCATTTTTTATACATCTTAACAAAGTCTTTAAGTCTACCTCTACCTTTCTAAACATAAGGAAAATTTAATACATCTACAATCCTAATCGGGTCATTGGACGGCTTACGCTTTATGTGGCCAACCCATCTAAGGTGACTCTCTCTAATCTTATCTGCCATTAGAGCTACTCCAAAATTTTCCCAAACATACTCATTTCACATTTTATTTCTAATTGTAAATCCACTCATCCACCTGAGCATCTTCATCTCTACGATACTTAACTTAGTCTGAGGCTTCTCTTCTACTAGACAACATTCTACACCGTAAATCATTATAGGTGTTACCACCATCTTATAAAATTTTCCCTTAAGTCTAAATGGTACTTTTCTATCACACAATAGGCCAAATGCATTCCTCTGCATCAACCATCCAACTTGAATTCTATTGATAACATCTCCATTTATTTCATAATCATTTTGAACAATAGATCTTAGATATCTAAAATGATCACTCTTTTTGATGACTTGATAACAAGATGTCAGAACACCACCACTTAAACTTTTTCAACTATAATTACACTCCATAGAATCAATTTTAGATCTACTCAAAGAAAAACTTTTAGACTCTAAGGTTGATCTCCATAATTCAAGTTTCTCTTGGACTCCATCTTTAATCTTATCAATAAGAAGAATGACATCAGTAAAAAACATACATAAAGGTACATCTTCCTGTAATTTCTTAGTAAAAAAATCCATAGCTAAAGCTAAAAGATAAGGGATTAAAGCCGATCCTTGATGTAATCCAACTAAAATAGGAAAATATTTTGTCAATCCTCCATGTGTTTTGACACAAGTAACAACTTTAATATACATATCCTTGCCTTGAATATAACCAATATTAACTCCTTTTATTTTTAGATCTTTCCAAAGAGCTTCTCTTGAAACTTTATGATAAACTTTCTCTAAATCAACAAGTATCATATGTAGATCCTCCTTACTTTCTCTATACTTCTCCATCAAACCTATCAACAAATGTATAGCATCCATAGCAGATCTACCTAAAATGAAAATAAATTAATTTTTAAAATCTTTTGTATCACATAGTAACCTATTCTCGATATCTCTCTCCCATATTTTAAATGTACAACACATTAGCTTAATTTCTAAACAATTTGCACACTCTTGCGCATCACCTTTATTCTTAAATATTGGAACCAACAAACTCTTTCTCCACTCATATGACATCTTTTAGGCTTTAAAATAACATTAATAAAATTTATAAGTTAAGAAATTCCTTAATCTCCTAACATTTACACACTTCTATTGTAATACCATCAGGTCCTACTATTTTTTTGCACCTCATTTTTTCTTTAAAGCTTCACCAACTTTAAATTTACTAATACAATGATTAAAATAAAATTCTCTATTTTTATTTAAGGTATGTAGGTTGCTAAAATCAATCATATTTTCACATCCTTCTTTGAAAAGTTTATCAAAATAACTCATCCACTATTTTCAAATTCTTTTTTTAAGGAAAAACACCTTGTAATTTTCATCCTTAATAAACCTCACTTGAACTAAATCTTTACTTCTCATATCTATTTGCTTGGCTAACTTAAACATATATCTTTCACCTTCTTTGGTATCCAATATATTATATAAATCAATAGAAGCAAAATATTTTGCATCATATATTGCTTTCTTAGAATCTCTTTGAGCCACTTTTATCTTTCTCAATTCTCCAAGTTTTTACATCTAAACTAAGTTTTATAACAATGCTTCTTATTTCTTATCTTTTCTTACACATTTTGACTTTACCACCAACTATTTTAATTAAAAAAAGCTTTTCCTTTTAATTCTCCAAGAACATTTTTTGCAACTTGCTTAATTTCAGTTGCTAATTTTTCCCACATAATATTAGTTTCCATATGAATATCCCAAATTCTAAGATATTATAGCCTCCTCTTTAAAATATTTTTAATAGTGTTCTTTTAATTTAATTTATTTTTCACCTTCTAATCCTTCATCTTAAAATCTAAAATTAACAGTCAATGTTGGGTACTTAAACTTTCGCTTAAAATGACTTTACAATCTTTACAATCTAATTGATTTAATTTTCTTATCAGAAAAGTATCAATCTGTGTTTTACTAGATTTATTCTTATAATAATAATTTGCTCATCACTTTTCTTAAATAAAGTATTAACAACTATAAAATTATCAGCTAAAGAAAAATCTAATATAGTCCTACCTTCTTCGTTAGTCACTCCAAATCTATAGCCATCATGAACACTTTCAAAATCTTCTACCACTCTACCAATATGTCAATTTAAATCTTATATAATAAATTCTTTTTCTTCAAGAGGTATCTTTTGTATTAATGCCTCTAAGTCATTTCAATTTTTTTCTTTTAAGGCAACATCTAAATCTATTTGAGGAGCATAAACACTTATAACATTGATCTTATTAGTATCAATAACAACATTAAAAGCTATAATTCTACCTCTAATCATATTAATATTTATAATATTATCCTTCAAACTTTTATCTATAATCATTTCGAATTCGACTCCTACTAGAATACCAAAGTTTAAAATCTAAACTATCAATCTTCTTGGCTTTCTCACCAACCATTTAGTTTCTTGAATACATAAAATATTTATCTTTCTATGAACCATAATTTCTATTAATTCCAATAATTAACCTGTAAAAGTACTTATATTCAAAATTTCTAACCTAATTCTAATTTTAAACCAAATAAATTAATTGAAACTAGATAAAAAATTAAATTAAATTAATCATTTAAACTAAAATAAAACATTAATTGAATTAAATCAAACAATCATCAAGGAAAAATAATCAAACCATACAAAAGTCAATAAAATCTATGAATTGAACCTTAAGAGAATGAATTGAACACTGATTAAATCAAATTAAACTAAATTAAAACTTAATAAATCAACATAAGGAATTCAAGATATTAAAATTAAATAAATTCAATAAACTTTGATCAATCAAGTTTAATCCAATTCAACTAAACCATTAAAAAAGGGGGTTAATTAAGATACTTAGGTTCTTAGTTTGACTCATAAAATGGACCTTCATCCTAGGATAAAAATTCCATTCTACTAGGATTAGGATGTTGAATAGAATGGGTTTTGCCCAAAAAAAAAATTCATTTTTCTCTTCATTCTTCAAAACTTAAACTCAACTTTAATACAAAAAATAAATTTCAAATTTAAATGAAATCCAAAATAAGACAGGAGGACTTGGAATCCATTGGTGCTAAGCATATTTGTTTGCAATATAAACTATTGGTGTTGCAATGTTTAGGAATTTATTTTTGGAATTTTAAAATGTTGCTTGAGCTTATAATTAGGTTAGGATCTATCTGGTCTATGAATAGTAGGAGATGACTTTACCTATAGGTGGTCCATTGTGGAGCCCAAGGAGGTCCGTGAAGAAGTTGACGATTCTAGATGAAGACCCCTATATATCAATACCTTAGACTAGGCATTTGGCGAGCTTCAGCTAATTTTTTTTTTCTTCGTGGTATTGGGTCACCATGTTGGCCTTTTTATTAATTTAATTTTTCTTGATTTATTTTAGAGTGCATAATAAAATTATCAGCTTTTTATAGGTTTCTTTTAATGATTGTTATATTTTGTGAAAAAGCTTGGATATGTTTGTTGGAATTTTTTTTATTTAGAATGCCACTTAGATCTTAGGGTACTTATTTTGGGAATCAAATATGTCAATGAGGAATAAATATATTATTTTAAAATATAAACATATTATCCTATAATGGATTTACTTACTTAATAAGGACTCCTAAGACTGGCAGGTCTTCGATGTACTAGAAAATTTTCCCATAAACTACATGAAAAATAGAACAAGGTTCACCATGTTGTAGGGTTCACAGTTTCCTATAAGGGAAAGCCCTTATAGTTAATTACATCTTAAAAATAATGGAAATGTTCTTAAGAATACTCTCAATAAAAGAAATAGATTTTTATTTTTATGGATTTCAAAGCGTGTGTTAGAAGGATAGAAATTTAGAAATTCAATAGGGAATGCTCTCAAAAGGAAAAGAGTTCTTTCAGAGACCAATCAGGGTTAAGTGAGAGATGTTAATAGATATTGAGATGTCGAGTATGCATTTCAATTAACCTATTATTGGGCTTTATAATTTTTGAGATTGAATTTAGTAGAGTTTGAATTGACATTTTTTTAAAATATAAGACTTAGATTTTAGCAGCACAAGACTATAAAAATACCTAGGTTTCAAGACTTATTTCAAGAACACTGCTTCAGAACCTAAGTCTATAAGTGCTTTTGGCATAAGTCAAAAGATTAATGTAGTTTAACTTTTCAAAATTATCAACTCTTGAGAAAATGAACGTCCCATTAACTTACGGACTTAACACCACCTAAGTGCTACCGCTACCGCCTAAGTGATTTTCCAAATTTATGAGTTCATTCATGTTATATAATATAGCTAAGTTGTTATACTTTAAGAATGAATCTATGAACCTAACCTCACTCCCTAACCCAAAGATCATGTTAAATATAATATGCACCTAACTAATGCAATAAATTTCATCTTTTATGTTTTGACTTATAATTCATTTAAGACCATCGGTATGCAATTTATGCTTATAATAATATGTAGTTAGAAGCGATTATGGGCCAAATAAAAAAGAGAAGGCACACTTCCCAAAGAAGGATGGTCATCCTCAAAGGGCAGATACCCCATTATGCACAATATGTGAAGTGCCTAATTCAAGTAGTATGAATAATATGCTAACACGTTTTACAAAAGCTAATTTTTTCTAGTTACTTTTAAGTTGTGCCTAAGACTTTAATTAACATGAGGTTTTGAATTTATTTAATTTTATGTTTAAGTTGTTTAGATTTAGGTTGGGTAAAAATATTAATTTTCTTAGCAGCCTAATATTCTAGGCATTTCATCATAAAATAATCATAGAAAGAAATTTAAAAAAGCATGTTGATTCTAATGTGCATCTAAAATAAATCAAACCACTTTAATTAAAATAATCTAATGTAGCTGGGTACCACTGTACATCTTGAAAGAAAATGAAAAATGGGTAGCCAAGCTTTGCCCTTAGTAGTATAGAACTAAAAGTTTTATCTAAGGGGATTTTCTTCCAAGATCATCACCTTCTTTAAGGACCTCTACGAGCTTCACAAGGGACCACTGAGATTGTGTACTAGTAGGGTTAGCTCCTACTTTTTGTAGACCCTATAGATCCTAACTTAATTTTATGTTCAAATTACATTTCAATTTTTAAAATAATTTTTTACCCTGCAAAAAAGATGTTAGAAAATATAAACAGCACTCCAATAGTTATATTTACAAACATATGAGCTTAGCATTGGTTGCTTGCCAAGCCCACCTGTCCTATTAGGCTATGTTTAAGGACTTAAGCTTACTTACAAAAAAATAACATTTATATATATTTTATTATAGTAGTCCCTTTTAGCAGAACCCCATGTAGAAAATAGTATTAGTCTAAAAGAACATCCTACCATCTATACTAGCAGACAAACAATCCTAACCGTCCAGTCTAAAATAATACACCATAGAACAAGAAAAATATTTTACATTACAGAACATCGACCTAACCTAAGTTTATGGTTGGTCGCTTAACAATATAGTGTATGAAGAAAAATAGGCTTGTGTGGTATGACTTTACTAGGCATTTTAAGTTCAAGCTTTTCTTCATTTTTCAAAGTTTTATTTAATTTAATTTGAGATTTTCACTTTTCATAATTTCACTTCATTAGTGGATGTCATTATTATATTAGAAGTTTGAGATATCAAGACATCCTTCGAACCAATAGCCCCGCTACCTTGGATGTCAAAACTATATATCATATGTTTGCTAATTATGAAATATTTCATTTTCTACTTTTGAATTCTTTTATTCCTAAAGTTTCTTCAATTTTCTATTTGGTGGTTTCAATTTAAGTGAGTTAATTAATTTATGATTTTATTTTTATTTTTTACTACATTTTATGTTGAAGTGGAATTTAAGTTTTCAAGAATGACGAATAAAATAAATTTCACTTTGTTTAGAACCCATTCTATTCAACAACCTAACTCCTAGTAAAATATGATCTTAATCCTAGGGTGAAGAATCATTCTAAGGGTCAAACAAGCATTTTAAGCATCTAAATTAACCTCTTTTGGATTCATTTGAGAGACTCATTTTAAGTTGGGTTTGATTTATCTTTTATCTTTATCTTAAAGCTAGACCTTTATGTTAATGAGATTTAATTTAGGATCTTTAATTAAGATTCAAAATTCTCTTTTAAATCTTAATTTAATGTCTATGGTACCATCATTCAGTTTGATTTTGGTTTTCATTTTAAATTTGATTTGATCATTTATATTTGATGTAATTGAATTTATATTACCTATTTTTTTTATAACTTAGCTTCATATTTCAACTTATGTTTTATTTGATTTAACTAAATATTCATTTGATCTTATTTGCTTTAATTATTTGCTTAATTGATTTAGATTTATCTTATTTATTTATTTCATTAATGTTTATGTTTATGTATATTAATATTTATTAGCTTGAATGAACTAACTTATTTAAGTTAGTATCTTAATTCAAACATTATTTTGATTTAATCATTTAAATGATCTATTATGTTTCAATTTCATGATTAAATCTTTTATATATTATTAATCTATCTCTTATACTTTTTTAATTTTAATCAATTTCATCTGTTTATTTCCCTAATGTTTTGTTGGTGAATTTAAATAAATTAACTTAATTAATTTCAACTGATGACTTTCATTCATTCATTTCATTAATGTTTATGTATATGAATTTAGATAAGTTAATTCAATTAGTTTCAATCAATCTTTTGGAACCCTCAATTTTATCATTTAAGGAATTTATTATCTTATGTTTTCTAATTTCTTATTCAAATTAAGCTTAATGTAACATTATGTTTTAAAATTTATTACTTGGTCTAATTTAGTAAAATAGAATTTTGTTTATTAATTATAAATTAGGAAACCTAAGAAATGAACTATTTTTGAGTTTCTGACTTAAATCTAAGTCATTTTAATTCTTTATACCATTTAACCAGTTCAATTAGTTATTTCATTTTCATTTACATGTAGAATTATATTGTTTATTAACTCAAATGGATTAAAAGGATTTAATGAATTCTATATTTAAGATTTAATAAATTCAATTAACTAATAAATTAGGTCATTTTAAGGAATATAGGGTTTCAATAAGTTTTAATGGTGTATTTGGGTTCATTAAAGTTAATTATGATTATTCAAATTAATTTAATCTTAATTTATTTCATTAAATCAAAGCCTATGACTTCAAAATTATATATTTTATTTTTACTTGCCAATAAATCATTAAAAATTTTTCTAAGATAGGTTTTAAACTTAATTTTAATTCCCCAAAGTTTCAAATTTATTTGATTAATGGTCTAAGTTTAATTTTATTTTAATTATTTTCATTTAAACTTAAATTAACCTAAAAATACTAAATAAAAATTAAGGATTTTGGGTTTAATGTATTCTTCTCACTTAGATGAATCCATAAAGCCTTTTATTTGTATTTTTTGGTTGAGTATTTTATTTTATTATTGATTTTTTGAAGTTTTGGTAGTTTTTTACAATTTTTTAAAATAGAAAATTTTGAATATTCTATTTTTAATGGTTGGCACCACATGGCTCTGTTGTGACACTATTTATAACATGGTGTGGCATCATTAGACTAATAGGATCCATGCAGATTCAGCTCAAAAAGTGGCCACCATGCATGATGATGTACGACCATCTAATCTTTGATCGGATGGTATTGATTTCACCAATGAATCCTATACAAGATTTAATCAGATGTCTGACTAAAACTTGATCTTGCATTCCTAATAGATGGAATGGATGACATAGATTATGCCTTCCTTATCAACGGTAAGAATCAAGAGCCATCTGTTAATTTCAGGTGATTTTTAGCGATCTAGGTGGAGGAATCACATAATTTCATTTGAAAATCCATCAAAAAGCATTTATAATGCATCTATATGGATTGATCTCATGTGAGATCAAGTTCATTTTAAAAAGGACCAAATTTAAATGCTTAAAGGATCAGTTTGAACCCATACCTCATCGACGGTGATCTCTGACGATGGGGATGATTCAAAAAGCTTTGTCGGGACATGAAAAACCTCTGAGTTTAAGGAATTGGATTGCCTCCCCATGGACCAGCCTATAAGCTAAGCTTCGCTCATTTTCTGGTGTATCCGATCAAACTCTGGCTTATCGGTGGCATGGGGATCGGGGAAGGGTGTGTTCTTCTTCATTTTTCTTGAGGAAGGTGATGGAAGGCACAAAATTACTTGAGATAAGCTCTCTTGCATTTTTATATTGATGACTAAAAGGTTTTATGAGAGAGGACTCAACCATGGCCGACTTAGGTGATTGTCACCATTCGAGGCTAGCTACAAGGGGTGGTCAGTTAATTGGGCTCAATCCAAGACAACTAGGATGAGAAATGGAGGTGAGCAAGCAGATTAGGGCTCCATGCTTTTCTCTCATTCTCTATGGAATATTCCCCATTTTAGATGGATTTAAACCTCTTAATTCTCTTAACTGTGGCTTCTAACTATTATAAACTTATCTTAGGATGAGTTTGGATGCATATTAATATGATTAATTTAGGTTTGAACTCAAATACCCACATTAGGTCCATTTGGGTTTTATTTGATTTAGATAAATCTAGGTGTGATCCATTCTTTGTATCCGTTGATTTAAACTTAAAAATAATTGGTCAAATCAAATTTAAGATGATTTATGAGTCAAACAAACTCATTTCAATTTGGTTTAGGGATAAATGCCATAGGTTAGTTTACTTAAGAATTTGTTCTCCTTGGATTTAACTTGGTTTATTCCATTTGATATATTAGATCTAAATTTGGGCTTTTATTATGTTTATTCAAGTATTTAAGATTATTTGGATTAATAAATTTTATTTCATTTGAAGTGAATTTTGAATTTAAACCCATTTTGACCCATGTTGGATTTAATGGGTGTCAACAAGGGTTTGATTAAGTCAAATGATCAAATTGATCAAATTAAACTCTATAATTAGTCACTTTTGTTTCAAAATGATTTTTAAATTATTTTGGATATCATATTTGGGTTGATTTTTATTTGATTTGCATTTAGACCTAATAGGGTGCATTTAAGCCTACGTAGATTAAGTGATTTAATTAACCAAATTAAGGCTTTATTTGATTATTTAATATTTCTTTAAATTTATGTTTAAAAAAGCTTATTTGATGATTTTGAATATTTGGAATAATTTAATTTGGTTAAATTTTGGTGGATTGACCTTTGACTTCATAGGACCCACATAAGTCATTTATATGTCCAATAGTTGACCTTCATTTGACTTTCATTTGGATTTGACTCCATTCATATTCATGTAATAATTTTATGCTATTCATTTTATTTGATTTGAGTTTATTTTGATTTCATTTAAATTTCTTTGGATTTGATTAATTTTGAGCTTAAATTGGATAATTGGAGTTGATTACCCAAATTATCATAGTTTAAGCTCAATAGGATTTAGATTTTCAATCTGAATGTGTTTGATTCAATCATTTGTTCATATTTGAGTTTGATTTTGACCCACGTAATCCTGTTAGGGTAGGCCAAATCTTAGAAGGAAGCACAAGATCACTAGATGTAATGTCCTAAGTGCCTAATTAAGAGGATTCTAATCAAAGATTAGATGTCCTGATTTCTAGTTTACATATGATGTTAACCTTATCCAAAAATAGGTCAATAAATGGACCCATAATATGTGTAGTGGACTAACTAGAGTACACTACACATATTGAAGTTAACCGAATTAGTTAGCAAAATCACAAGCATAAGCTTGAAAGTATTTTAATTTGATTTTGATCTTTTGATTTGGTTTTGATTTTAGATTTTATTTTTGATTTGATTGTGAAAGATAGGAAAAAATGTGCTTGGATTTATTTTAATTTAGAATGATTCATTCTTAGAGACTTTCATTCACTAATTTCTAGAAAGAATATAGATATCAATAAGAAAACATTCAATGAGGAGTCTACTTCTAACACATACTCAATAGAGAGATTTTCCTTGAAAAGATGCCACTATGGATACTTATTTCTATCTAGAGATAATAGTTGGAGAGGATGCTAGCATTGATATTTATTCCCATATAAACTATGTGAATTTTAACCAGAGAAAGATATCACTGGGGGATTTACTCTTATCTGGTTAACTATTAGGATGGGGTCTTTACGGACTTGATTCTAGAATAAATAGTTAAGCTAAAGAAGAGGGGCTTTCAATAGCTTAATTCTTAATCCTCATGATTTTGACTAATAGATAGATGGACTTAATTTCTAATCTAAAAATTTCATTGGAATGGGGACTTCAATGACTTATCTCCACTCCTTAATTTCTTTTATTTGAACTAGAAAAGGAGTCACAAGGACTTAAATCCTAATCTAGTAAATTTAGCTAATAGGATGGGGCCTTCAATGGCTTAGTTACAACCTGAATAAATTGAAAAAATGGATCATAATGACTTAATACTATCCTAATTTACTTACAAGGATGCCTAGTAAAAGACCTATTCTTATAGGATTAACTATTAAGAAGGGATCTTCTATGACTTAATTCCTTCTTAAATAACTGATGAAAAAGGCGCCATAATGACTTAATCCTAAACGTCAAATTTTTTACTAGTAAGAAAGGAGCCATGATGACTTAATCCTAAACCAGATACTCAATTTAACAAGAAGGGGTCTTAGTGACTTAATCCTATCCTTGTCTTTTAAAAAGAATGCATACTAAGGGACTTACTTCTTTCTAATGAGCAATTAAGATGGGGCCTTTAATGGATTAATCCAACTTAAATAGCATAGGCTGAGAAGAGGGTTTTAATGACTTAAGGAAAAATGCCTACTAAGGGACTTACTCCTTTTTAATTAACTATTAAGATGGGGACTTTAATAGTTTAATACAAATTATATAGTTAAGAAGGAGGAAATAAGTCTTGATGATAATCCTATTCTAAGAATAGTAGGAATGGTGTCATGAAAGGCTTGCACCATACCAATGAGAATAGTGCACAAATGCTTACTCCAAACTTAAGAAAGACAAGAGAAGGGTGCTATAGAGGGTTTGGTCCCAACTCAAGATATGCAATAAAAAAGTGTCATGAAGAGCTTGCTTCTAACCTATAAGAATATAGAGATTGTGCATAAATAAGATTTGAGAAAATTTGTAAAAGTTTACAAGTCATTACATAGAATTTAAAAGAGATAATGTTTGGATCTGTATAATTTGGAAAAGATATGAAGTTGAACATAATTTTATTGATGATCACTTTCAAAACTGAAGTATAATTTATACATAATATTTCTTTAAGTAAAGTCAATTCATAGGTGGCACAAGACAATCACCATTATAAGTAATTAATTGATAAGAGCCTCCCATAAACTTTTTTCACCATGAATGGTCCTTCCCATCCTGGCTCGAATTTGTTGCCTATCATACAATGAGCTAAAATTAGTTGTTTAAGAATAAAGACACAAGTCTCCTACTTGAAAAGTTTTAGGATTGACCAACTAATCATGTGCCTGAACCATATTAAATTGGTAAAGTTAAAGGTCTCGCTGAACTTTTAGACATTTTCCTTTAAAGCTTTCAAGTTCTTCTTGTCAAAGTTTGTAATTCTAATATGTTGCAAAATTATTATTAACTATTATCCTCAATGAAAGTAGTTGTATTGCTAATGGAAGAATAGCTTCAGTTTCATAAACCAAAGTATATGGTGTAGATTGAGTTGGTGTTTTATATGTGGTTTGATAGGCCCAAAAGGCTTCAACAAACTTTTCATGCCATTGATGCTCATTTTCATCAAGTGTCATTTTCATAATCCTCATAAGAGTTATATTAAATACTTCAGCCAATCTGTTTACCCTAGGGTAATAAATGGCCAAATATCTCCAGTCAATTTTATGTATATTCATAACATGAATCAATTTAGTAGACTTAAATGACAAAATATTATTCGATATGATTCAATGAGGAATGCCAAATTTATGACATTTTTTTGAAAGAATTTAAGAATATGGTATGCCTCCACTTCTTTCAATGGAACTGCTTCAGCCCACTTAGAAAAATAATCAATTACAGCTAATATAAAATGATTCCCTTTTGATGAAGGAGGATCAATGGGCCTTATGATGTAAGTACCCCAAATCTTAAATGGCCAAGAGGCAATAGTTGGGTGTAATACATTAGGAGGCTGATGTATGAACACACTATGTATTTGGCAGTGATGAAAATGATGTGCAATTTTCATGCAATCATTTAACATCGAAGGTTAATAATATAAAAGTATTTTAAGTTTCAATTTCATTTTAGGCCCAGGATAATGAGCATCACACAATCCAAAATGTATCTTAGTCACAATCTTATGGGCTTCTTCTTTATCCAAACATCATAGCCATATTTGATAAAATGAAATCAAATGAACAATGATACAATACATTATTGATTAATGCATAAGATAAGGCACATTTCTTAATTTGATTTTCTAATGAGTTGTCTTCAAGGAGCCACCCCTCACTTAAATAGTTAATGAATAGTTATTTCCAATCACATTCTTCTTGACCTTCAATAAGACTAGCTACCCTTTGTATTTCTATTTTTTATTTATGTAATCTAAATTTATAGGGGATAGAACTTATTGATTTTGAACTTCTATAGATATAGATTCCTTTTCTGGAACATCTATTATAGAGGTATCTTTGCATGATATTCTATTTAGTGTTACAAAAGAGATCTTTTCAAGAAATTTCATTGTGTATTGATAATAACTGAAAAGCTTAGGGTGCAAAATCTTCTAGATTTTTCTTACTTGATTAATAATTCACTTGGAACGCCCAAAGATCTTTATATTCTTCATATCCATAAGGATTGTTAACTCTAGCCCAATTATAAGATCTTAATATTTAGCTTTGTTATTTGCACAAGGCTCAGACAAATGATAAGAATACTACATCATTCCTTTATCTAGAGTTATAAAAATCAATCCAATCCTTATCTTCCCTAGAATAAAAGAATTTAAATTTTTACTTTTCTTTGAAGATGTTGCACCATAAAAATATAATTTTCAAGTGGCATTAGGTTCTTCCTCAAAAATCATGATATGCTCATCTAGAAAGAACCCTCGGGTAAAGGATGTGCTACTAAGAAATTAGCTATAACTTGACCCTTCACACCACGGAGAGGGATAAATGTAATCTCAAATTGTAATAAGATCATAGAACAACATGCTAGACATCCAGATAATGTCGAGTAGGTCATCAAATATTGCAAATGATTCACTATGGAAATCGAATTTACTTTATGAGAAAGCATATAATGCTTTAGTTTATGAGTGGTGAAAACTAAAGCTAGATAATGCTTTTCAATAGGTGGATAGTTCATCTTTATTGGGATGAGTCTATGGCATTGATAATAAAGGGCATTTTCTTTCCCTTCTTCATTAACTTGAGTGAATAAAGCTCCAAGTGATTCATCTAAAGTTGTGGTTTACAAGATTAATGACTTCATTGGAATTAGGGCAGCCAAAATAAGAAGATTCATCAAGTATTGTTTAAAATTTTCAATTGCACTCTAGAGTTTCTAATCCCAAATTAATTTAGAATCTTCTTTAGTTAATGCCACAAAGGGCTCGCATCTTTTATATAAGTTTGATATGAATCTTTTTTAATTTTGCTAGCCTTCCATGGAATGACCATAACTGTGTAATGCTCCAAAGTGGCAATATTTCATAATAGCTTTAACCTTTTCAAGATCATATAAATCCTAAAAACTTTCTTGAAGTTACTCCAAAAGCACACTTTATGGGGTTCATTTGTAGGTTATATCTGTGCAACCATTCAAAGATAATTCGTAAATCATATAGATGATTTTCTTTTTCTTTGCTTTTAATCACTAGATCATCAATGTAGCATTCAACCTAATTATGGATTAAATCATCGAATATCCTAGTCATTGCTATTTGATAAGTGGCCCAAGCATTTTTGAGACCAAATGACATAAATGTGGAATAGAATATCCCAATAAGAGTTCTAGACATTGTATGCTTTTCATCCTTTAGAGCTATCTTTATTTGGTTATACCCAAATGATCCATCCATGAATGAAATGACTTCATTCAAAGAGGCTATGTCCTCCATAAGTTTTGATATTGATAATAAGAGCTCATATTTAGGACAAGCCTTATTCAAGTCTCTAAAGTTCACAAAAATGCATATTTGGTCATTCTTTTTCTTCACTCGGATGATGTTCGCTAGCCAAGAAAGATACTCCTCTTCTCATATAAAGCCATCTTCAATTAATTTTTTGACTTCAGTAATGACCTGCTAAAGAATTTCTAGACTCATGTGTCTAGGAGCTTGCTTTACTAGAATTACATCAGGTTTAATTTCTAGTTTATGAACTGCAACATCTGGAGAAAAACCTAGCATCTCATCATAATTCCACACAAAGTAATTTTTATATTTAAAAAGTAGGTTAATCAACTCTTCAGAATCTTTTGGATCTAATAAGGAACTAATGAAAGTTGGCATTGTATCTTTTCTAGTTCCTAAGTTAATTTCCCTTAAATCATTAATAGTGGATTTTTTTTTTCTTCTTCAAACTCTAGGGGATCATTTTCAATTAAGCAATCATGTAGATCATCTAATGTTTCAAGACAAGATCCTTCTAAAAAAATAAAATAGGATTCCATAGAGTTTATCAAATTCCATATTATTGCTTATCATTAAGCTGTGTTTAATGATACTGAAACCCAACACTAGATTTGGATTTGAAGTTTTTAGTTTTAGTTTTTCATAAGCTTTGTATGTGTTGGGCCATATCTTTAAGCCATGTATGAGAAATTAAACCCTATTTTATAGCATTTTAACACAATCATGATCCTAATTAAAAGAAAGTTCTATTATTTCATTAGAAAATCGATCATCAAGTTTTACATCTCCTTCTGAGTTTGAGGTCCCATGTACAAAGTAAAACATCAATAGCTTTCCAACATCTCTTGAAAGGTTGGATGCTACTTTGACTTCCAATTATAAGATTTTATTTTTAGAAAGAGGAGTCAAAGTATCTACATACCTTTTTAATTTTTTATAGGTGGATAACTCACATTTATTCTTTAATTCTTGTACTTGTTCTTCACCACTATCAAACTCTAATGAAATTTCGAATTTTATTAAAGCATTCTTTTGATTAGAATCTTTGTCAAAACTAGATTCCAAATTAATCTATATTATTAGAGGTTCTTTTTCATTTTCTTTTTCTTTTCCCTCCTTTTTTTGTTCTTTTTAATTTGTTTGAATTTCTTCATTTATTTGCTTAGATGCCTTACTAATGCTTTGTTTTATAGAATCAACTGCTTGCCTTTTGGGCATATAATTAGTAGCATCTTCATAAAGCTCAATCTCATGAATAGAAAATGGTTGTATGTCACCTTTTATAGTATATTCTACTCCATCCCTAGTGTACTTAACACACTAGTGGAGTGATTAAGAAACTACTCTATTTTTATGTATCCATGTCCTACCTAAGAGAGCATTAAAACATGTCTCTGAGTCAATGATATAAAATTTTGCTTCACTTTTCAATCCTTTTATTTCTAACAATAGAGTGATTGAACCTAAATCTTTCTCACCCGTTTCATTAAACCTTCTCAATAACATCTTATCCTAACTAAGCCTCCTTGTGTCAATCCTTAGAAATGATAGTGTTTTAAAGCTCATAATATTTACTAAGGCAGCAAGATCAATATACACTCTTGATAATCTGAAATTCAACCCAAAGTGGGGCTGATTCTGATCAATAGTCTTCGAAAGTAAATCTTCATCGTAGAAGGCAACCCTAGGAATCTATTCGAAGTAGCAAGCCTCTTTTGAGGAAGTTACTGCTAGCTAGGTCAAACATATTTCTAGGTTAAGTAATGCATGAACTAATGATTCTCTCATTTATTTAGATAGAACGAGGGTGTCATAAATATTTAATCTAGCAAGAAGTTTCCTAAGATGTTCTATAATGTTGTAGTCGGCCTTGGGAATAGCTGGCTTGACTACTGAATCTTTTTACAAAGGTTTCAGATTTAAATTAATAATTTATTTACCTTTATCTTTGGGAAGAAAAGGTAGAAGAGTTGGCAAAACCTTCCCACTATAGAGATTAGTCTCAGTGATATCTCCAAGGGTCGTGTTAGCCTATCCCTCATCATTGGAATCCTTTTCCATAGATTGCTTAAAGTTTGATAATTCTACCTCTATGCTAATAGGGTTCCCTTGCAAATCATCAATAGGACTTTCACTAACTGACCCTGATTCACAAAATGCATTAAAATCAACATGAGAACTTTTTTCTTCATTTTCTTATTTTTCTTTATTTTCAACATGTTCATAAAAAATGGTAAGAATGTAAGATCTTTAGAGGCTAGATTTTTATTTATATTATTGAAATGAGTATTTAAAGATAAAGGAATGTAAGGCCTATCCTTTCCATCTTTATCATACAAAAGTCTCTCAAATACAATAGATACTCCTCTCTCACCACTCTTTCTAGTCATCTGAACATCTGATGATGTTTAATGGGGTAGAGGAGTGACTATGACTTCTGATGCTAGTGAATCAATTTGGATGACCTTCTTTCCTCTCTTTATCTAATCTTGCATGGAATTTTTAAATTTTTTTATTAAATATTTTTTAAAGGAATGGGATAAATTAGTATTCCATTAATTTAAATAAGATGAAAAATAAGGGGAAGATTCACCTATGATTACCTTAATGGACCCTTATCTAGGGTCACCAGGTATTCTTTGGGAATTATCATCATTCCTCTCTTAAAGTTTCTTTCAAGGTAGTCCTTGAAAGTGGAGCAATCTTCAATAGTGTGACATAACATCTAATGATATGGATAGTAGTTCGAGTCATTCACTTTGCTGACTTCTTTAAGTCTTTTTGGATCAAGTAGCTTAAATTCTGGCATCTTTTTTTTAGTTCTTAAAAGTTTTTCTCAATGTCTCTCATTGAAAGGGCTAGTGGGAGCCTTCTTAGGAGGTGGTGATAACAAATACTGCGATGGCTTGTAAGGTTGAGGTCTCTTTATAAGAACTTGAATTAGGGTCTTTCCCTTTTCTGCTAAAGAGACATTGCCTGCCTTCTTTACTAGCACTTTCCTAGGTTTTGATGGTTCGATAAAAGATCGATCTCTTAAAAATGACATCCTCGAGGCTTTTTCTTGTAGGCTAGAGGCTTTATTTAGTAAATTTTCAAAAGTTTTAATGGTAAAGCCTATCAATATGAAGGCCATAAAGCCATGGATGTTTTAAATGGGTATTTTAAAAGCATGCTACTCTTGTAATTGAGGCTCACACTTAAGGTTGAGAATCCTCCATCTTAAGATAAAATCAACTAAAGATTCTTATGGCTTTTGCTTTTAATAACTAAATCACTCATAGTGATGTGGTGTTCCATGTCAGTGAGTTGTTTGACAATCATGTTTTCTAGTTCAATAAAAGTGTGCACTAAACCATTCGATATCTCTATATATCAATCAAAGGTAGCCACAGTTAAACTACTAACAAATTGTCTAAACAAAAAGGCATCACTTCCTTTAAAATTACAACTTTCCTGAAAATGTGCCAAATGTTGTTTAAGGTTAGCCATCCTATCAAAACTTTGAATTAAGGAGGCACAAATCCTTTTAGGTAAGGCATAATATCATATTTTTCAGGGTACTATCCTTTGAAATTAGAATTACACCTTGAGACTGTGCCAACACCTCCTTTACATGTTATTCCATGAGAGATTTTAGGTCAATTTTAGGAGTTAAATCATCTATTATTTTATATTATTCACGATGATGTTCTTCTAAAGAGAACATCTTCTCATATGTGGGATGGGATTCTTCTAAATGCTCTAAAGAATGAGGTTTTGAAGAACTAGGAATCAAACTTTTGAGTGGTTACATGGTGGCAATAATCTCTTCCATTTTCTTCTCCATCCTTAATAGCTGGTCATCTTTCTTTTACAACTAAAGAATTGATCACTGAGTAATATTAGATATAGGAATTTCTTATCTTTCTTCTTATTCCTTTTTGGATTATCTATTGTCTACCATAATAATATCTACTTCAAGTAGTCTCAAATCATCATCTAATTAATCGTCTTGATCTAAGTCAAAGTGATCTTGGACTCTACTTATATAATTTTTCCTTA
This sequence comes from Cymbidium sinense, assembly GCA_021442155.1. Taxonomy (NCBI): domain Eukaryota; kingdom Viridiplantae; phylum Streptophyta; class Magnoliopsida; order Asparagales; family Orchidaceae; genus Cymbidium; species Cymbidium sinense. Next base: position 55,248,713 of record CM038230.1, on the reverse strand, counting down.
TCCTCTCTAACAATAGTCTCTACTTCCTTTTTTGTAAGATGAAGTGGAACACCATTGCTATTAAGGATAGCTTCTAATTCTTACTCCATATCCATGGGTTTCATTGAACATATTTCTATTTCATTAGTCTCGTTGTTGGTTGGAACTTTCTTCTAGCAATAGTGGCACCTAAACCAAGATGTCCCTCATATGTAACATCTATGTTGTAAAGAGATAGATGAAGTGGCTCTATCTCTATACTAGAAGCATGAAATGAGGATGACCCATTAGTTTGAAGCCTAAACACAGATGATGATGGCCTTTCCAAAATAGGTTGAGTAACAAGTAGTAATTCATGTGGTGGTGGTGAAGAAATTTTTGTCTTAGGAGCCAATGGAACTTTTCTAACATAAACTTTTTTACTATTTTTTTAGGGAAAGTTCTATCTCTCCCTAAACTAGCAGGTTTCTCCCTATGCTAGGTTAATGAACTTCCTGAATAGTGATATCAGTCTAACATAACGGCCATGGGTTGATAAAATCTTCTTTTATTAGGGAAGACCACCATTTCCTTCCCTTTGTTTTGGGAAGTGGTAGGTCCCTCTAAGATTTCTCTTTCAAGGCTTATGGATACTTGATCATTCATGACCCTAAGTAATTCCTCTTTAGTGTAACAGGATGACCCAGGAGTTCTATGAATAATCTATTATAACCTACCATGTGTTTTCCTATTCACTAGTCTAAATTTTTTCTTACTTTCATAAGTGAAAGGATGAGGTGGAGAACTCACAATCTGGTGCACATCCTCCTCTCCCTAAGTTGCAAAAAGAGGGTGGAATTTGCTCCCTTCTAAGAAAGGATAAGTATGTTGAAGGGTATATCCATCCCTTGCCCTAGCTAGCTCTATTTCTATCATTTCTTTTTATTTCTTATCTTTCAGGGATTGCCTTCTAAGACTCCTCTATCTATTCTTCTTTTAACTTTTAGTCATTTGGGGAGGCTCAAAGGTGGACCCTATCTCAAAAGTTCTAGGAATGTAGGAAGTAGGTAATGTCTATACAATAGGCAGTTTCATCTTCTTTGCCACAGGGCTCGTCGGGACCCTTTTAGTGACCTCAGTAGTAACATCCTTTCCAATGGTAGGGATACTATAGGGTACACTCATAATGGGCTATTTGTCTTTAACAGCTACATCACTCACAGGAGCAAGACTTACTCCATTAACTATAACATTCATATTTTCAAATCCAACTCCAAATTTGATTACAATCGCATCGGCTAATCTACTATTGTCAAGAGAGAAGCTAATGCCAGATGTTGTAGTAAAAATGAGTTTCCTAACCATTTTTCTATTTTCAAACAAGAAAATTAAATATATTCTAACTTACTTTATTTCATATAATCTAGTCAAAAGAAAAAATTTTGACCCATTAGGAACAATTTAACTATTTTTATCATGGTTGGCATATTTAAAAGTAAAACTTTTATTTTAAAAATGTAGATGTTATAGAACCCCCTTATTTAAGTTTAATAAATAGGGAAGTTCTATACTCCATTTAGTGGATGTTGAATATACTCTACCAAGAATGAAATGGAGAGATACCCAACAGAAAGAAACGCAATCTTGACCCGTGAAAAGACAAGTGTGTTGTTAATATATAGAAATAGAAATCTATTTCTAAAATTGGAGAGAGTAACTGTTCCCTAGTTAAGTCGCTAGAAAAATCTTTTGGAATTTATTTGTTTTGGAACACCACGGAGATATGAGGGGTAGTTATTTAGGTAATCAAATATATCATTAAGGGATATACATATTATCTCAAAATATAAATATATTATTCTATAATGGAAAGTTAATGGGTCTTCAATGTATTAGAGATTTTTTCCTTTGAACTACATGAATAAGTTAAATATGATTTATTTTGTTGTCGCATTCGTAATTCCTTATAAAGGCAAGCCCTTATAGTTAATTACATCTTAGGAATGAAGGATCTCTTCTTAAACATACTTCTATTAAATAAAAAAATTTTTATTTCTATGGATTTGAAGGCATGTCTAAAAATAATGTTAATTTAGAAATTCAATAGAGAATGCTCTCAAAAGGGAAAAAGTTCTTTTGGAGACCAATTGGGGTTAGGTGGGAGATGCCTATAGATATTGGCATGCTTAATAGGCATTTCAACTAACCTACTATTAAGATTTATAATTTTTGAGATTGAATTTAGTAGAGTTTGAATTAATATTTTCTTAGAAATCTAAGACTTAGATTCTAACAGCACAAGACTACAAAAATATTTAGGTTTGAAGACTTATTCATAGAAGGATATTTAAGAAAATAAGTGTACTTGTCCTTTTGACATAAGTTTAAAACTTGATCTAGTTCAACTTTTGGGAATTATCCATTCTTTCCCTTAGTAGAGAAAACAAACCTATCCCTGACTCTTCTGGACTTATCACCTGCTTAGAAGGGCTGCCTGCTAACATTACCAAAGCAATTTATTAAATTCATTAGTTCAGTCTTCATGTTATGCAAGATGGCTAAACTATTATATTTTATGAATGATTCTATAAACCTAAACTCACTCCCTAACTCTAAGATCATGTTAAGTATGATATGCACCTAATAACTGTAACTAATTTCATCTTTTATGTTTTAACTCACAATTCATTTAACGCCATGGGTATGTAATTTATGCATATAATGATATGTAGTTAGAAGTGGTTGTGGGCCAAATAAAAAAAGGCACAGTTCCCCAAGAAGGGTAGCCATCCTCAAAGGTCAGATGCCACTTTATGTGCAATGGGTGAAGTGCCCGATTCAAAGGGTATGAATTATATACTATCATATTTCGCAAATGCTAATTATTTCTAGTTGCTTTTAAGTTGTGCCTAGGGATTTAAATAACATGAGGTTTTGAGTTTATTTAATTTTATTTTTAAGTTGTTTAGATTTAAGTTGGGTAAAAAATTTAGCTTTTTTAGGAGCTTAATGTTCCAAGCATTTCATTACAAAAATATAATTAGAGAAAGAAAACTAAAAAAGAAGGTTGTTTCTAATACACACTCAAAATAAATCAAACCAATTAAATCAAAATAAGCCAATGTGGCTGGGGACTACTGTACATCTTAGAACTAAAAAGAAAAATGGGTAGCCGAGCTCTACGCTGACACAGTCTGGCCTAGTACTAAAAATTTGATCTATAGCATCTTCTAAGATCATCACCTTCTTCAGGGACCTCCACAACCTCCACTAGGGACCACTGAGACCATGCTTTTGTATGGTCAGCTCTTACTATTCTTAAACCCCATAGATCCTGACCTAATTCTAGGCTCAAATTACATTTAAAATTTCAAAATAAGTTCTTAAACCCTATAAAATAGATGTTAGGAAATATAAACATCATTCTAATAGTTATATTTGCAAACATACAGGCTTAGCATTAGTTGCTTGCTAAGCCCACCTATCTTACTTGGCTATGCTTAGGGACCTAAGCATACCTACAAGAAAATAATATTTATATATTTTATTTATTATGACAGTTCCTTTTATCTTAGTCCCCTATAGAAAATAGTATTAGGCTAAAAAAACATCTTACTATCCAGACTAGCAGGTAAACAATCATAGCCATCTAATCTAAAATATTACACTACAAAATAAGAAAAATATTTTACATCACATCACACCATATCAAAGATCAGTGACTTAACCTAAGTCTAGGGTGGTGACCTAATAATCTAGTATGTGAAAAAAAATGAGCTTGTGTGGTATGACTTTATTGGGCATTTTTGGTTCAATCTTTGATTCATTTTTCAAATTTTGGTTTAATTTGATTTGAGATTTTTACTTCCCAGAATTTTTCTTCATAGGTATGTGTCATTAATAAACCAGAAGTTTGAGATATCAAGATCTCCTTCGGACTAATAGTCTTGTGACCTCAAGTGTCCACACTATATACTATATGTTTGCTAATTATGAGGAATTTTGTTTTCATTCCTTTGATTTCTTTTATTCTTAAAATTTGATCAATTTTCTATTGGGTGGTTTTAATTTATGTGATTTAATTTCCATTTTTAATTTTATTTTATGTTAAAGTGAAATTTAAGTTTTCAGGAATGAAGAATAAAAAAAATTCAACTTTAGGTGGAACCCATTCTATTCAACATCCCTAACCCTAATAAAATAAGATCTTCATCTTAATGTGTAGAGTCATTCTAAATGTCAAACTAAATTTTTATGTTACCTCTTTTGGATTCATTTTAACTTGAGTTTGATTTATGTTTTGTCTTTTTTTCTTAAAGTTAGAGCTTTATGTTAATGAGGTTTAATTTATGATCTTTAGTTAAGATTCAAATTGCTCTTTTAAATCTTAATTTAAAGTTTGATTTAGGTTTTCATTTTAAATTTGATTTCATTTGATTCATTTATATTTGATGTCATTTAATTTATATTATATATTTCTTTTATAACTTAGGTACATATTTGATCTTATGTTTCTTTTGATTTAATTAAATGTTCATTTGATTTTATTTACTTTAATTATTTGTTTATTTGATTTTGATTGATCTTATTTATTTATTTCATTAATGTTTATGTTTATGTTTATGTTTATTAAGTTTTATTAAATTGAATGAACTAACTTATTTAAGTTAGTATCTTAATTGAAACTTGTTTTGATGTTATCATTTAAATGAATTATTATGTTTCAATTTCATGATTTATTCATTTATATATTCTTATTTTATAACTAAGAATTATTTTATTTTTAATCAGTTTCATTTATTTATTTCATTAATGTTATGTTGGTGAATATAAATAAATTAACTTAATTAATTTCAAATGATGACTTTCATTCATTCATTTCATTAATGTTTATGAATATGTATTTAGATAAGTTAATTCAATTAGTTTCAATCAATCTTTAGGAACCTTCAGTTTTATCATTTAAGGAATTTATTATCTTATGTTTTCTAATTGTTTATTCAAATTAATCTTAATGTAACATCATTTATTGAAATTTATTACTTGGTATAATTTATTAAAAAATAATTTTGTTTATTAATCATAACCTAGTAAACCTAAGAAAAGAACTACTTTTTGGTTTCCAACTTAAATCTTAGTCATTTTAATTATTTAACTATTTAATCAATTCAATTAGTTATTTCATTTTCATTTAAATTTAGATTTATGTTGTTTTTTAACACAAATGAATTCAAAGGATTTAATGAATTCCATATTTAGGTATGAAATTTAAGATTAATTAATTTTGTATTTCAATTGATTAATTTGATTCATTTTGAATTTAATAAATTTTTAACCTAGAGTTTTATTAAATTTTTATTTTCTTAATTATTTTATTAAACCCTATAAGCATTGAAAAATTTTCCTTGAGTGTTCTAAAGTTAATAATAATGCTTTAAATTGATTATATGAATTTTTATAAATTCTATAATTTTCTAATTTATTATTTCAATTATATTGACCTAGAGATTTGAAATTCAACAACTTCAAATTGAGTGGTCGTTTGACCTTGAAAATTTTATGGCAAGTAGGGCTCCTTAACAATTTAAGTTTCATAAAGTTTCATCCTAATTAGGTGTATAATTTAAGACTAATTAGGGTTTGAATTATTTTAATAAAACTTAAATTAAGCTTAAATTGAAAGGAATTAAGTAGAAGTTTTAAATTTTTTTTTTTAAATTCTTCTCTAGAAGATACATCCATAGATAGTTTATTTAAAATTTTTAGAAATTTGGTTAATTTATTATGATATTTTGAAGTTCAAATTCTTTATTTGGATTACTTAATTTAATTAATTAACAAATTAGGTAATTTTGAGGATTATAGGGTTTAAGTAAGTTTTAATGATGTATTTGGGTTCATTAAGATTTATTATATTGATTCAAGTTGTTTTTATAATTTTTCATTAATTTTCTAATTTAAAGTTAATTTATTTCATTAAATTAAGGTCTATGGCTTAAAAATTTTATATCTTAAGATTTACTTGCCAATAAATAATGAAAAATTTATCTAAGGTAGGTTTTATAGTTAATTTCAATTTCCCAAGTTTCAAATTGATTGGATTAAAGATTTGAGTTAAATTTGAGTTTGATTATTTTCATTTAAACCCAAAAATATTCAATAAAATTTAGGGATTTTGGGTTTAATAGATTCGTCTCACTAAGATGAATCCACAAAGCATTTATTTGCATTTTTTGGGTTGAGTATTTTATTTTCAATGATTTTTTTTAATGTTCTAGTGATTTTTTACCATTTTTTAAATTAGAAAAATCAGAATTTTTTTGTTTTAAATAGTCAGTGCCACATGGCATTGACATGATGCTATTTGCCATGTGGCACAATGCCATTGGACCGGCTGGATACATGCGAAACCAGCTCAAAAAGTGGTGGCCACATGAAATGATTTATGATCGTCTAATCCTCGATCGGATGGTCACGATTTCACCCACAGATCCTATAAATTTTATGTCCAACTAGATCTCAACTGTCCATTTCTAACAAAAGGAATAAATAACACAGATTGTACCTTTCTTATTGACAGGGAGAATTGAGCACCATCTGTTAATTTCAAGTAATTTTTTGTGATCTAGGTGGCAGAATCACTTGATTTCATTTGCAAATCCATCAAGAAAATAATTAGAATAAAGCTATATGGTTTAATCTCACTTGAGATCAAGTTAATCTCTTATGAAAAATAATTTTTCTATACAAATAAATTAAAATGACTCAAATATAATGTGAAATCTTATAACCTCAGCATAATTAAAACCTTAGGCATAAATTAAAAGAAAATTGAAACAATTAGACTTTGTGAACCGTAAGCACATTATTCATAATTTTTGAATTAGGCACTTCACCTATTGCACATAAACGGGCATCTAATTTGTGAGGATGACCTTCATTCCTGGGGAAGTGTGCCTTCTCATATTTATTTGGCCCATAATCATTTTCTAACTACATCTCGTTGTAGGCATGAAATTACATACCAAAAGCCAAAAATAAAATTGTGAGTCAAAATACATAAAATATAAAAATTATTGCATTAGTTAGGTGAAAATCATACCTATCATTATTTTAGGGCTAGGGAGTGAGTCTAGGCTTTTAGCTTTCTTTCTTAAATACATCAACCCAATCATCTTGCATACATAAGACTAAAATCATGATTTTAAAGTTGATTAGGTGGTGCTAACTAGGAACCCTTCTATGCGGGAAGTAAGACAAGAATAGTCAATGATATATTTATTTTCTCATATGAGAAGAAGAATTGATAATTCCCAAAAAAAATAGACTAGGTCAACTCTCTCACTAATGTCAGAAGCACTTTTAGAGTTAGATTATGAAGAATCTTATTAGAATAAGTCAACAATCTCTAGGAATTTTTATAGTTATGTGCTACCAGAATTTAAGCCTTAGAATACTAAGAAAATATCAGTTCAAAATCCCAGTAGTTTCAAAAATGTAGAGCCCAACACTAGGGTAATTTAAAGTACTTACTGGGCTTCATAGTATCTAAAATAATTTTCTGCTTTTTCCTGATTGACTTCCAAGAAAGAATTCTTTCTCCTTGATGTATTCCCTTATGTATTTTTAAATTAACAATCCTTCTAAAATAAGGTTTGAAATCCATAAAGATAAAAGTCATTTTTTTAATTGAGAGTGTTCTTAGAAGGAATTACCTTTCTCCTTAAAGTGTAGTTAACTGTAGGTTCTTACACTTATATGGAACTTAAAACCATACAATAAATAAACCCTAATCTATTCCACCATGGAGTTTAGGTGAAGAATCTCTGCTATATCAAAACCCATCAACCTTAAAAATATTTATTAAATAATTTAATCCATTATAGAGTAATATTCTTATATCTCTAGATAATATATTTATATTTTAATGACATATTTGATTATCCAAATAAGTACCACCGAGATCTATGTGGTGTCATAAATTTTCTCCATATATTTTTTTTGATGACTCCACTAAGGACTAGTTCTTCTCTTCAACATTAAAAATAGACTTTTCTCTATATACATCAGTAATGAACTTGTGTTATTCATGAGCCAAGATTGGCTTTCAATCTATTGGGTACCACTCCATTTCATTACTGGTAGAGCTTACCCAACATATATAAAATGAATTATAAAACCTTCTTTTTTTGTTAAAATTAAATAGATGCCTCCTATAATTTGCACATTTTAAAATCTCAAAATAAATTTGTTTTAAAAAAAATTTGGCCATAATAAAGATGGCTAAACTCACCTAATCGGTCAAATAATTTTGACTTTGTTATGTTAATTAAAGTCTATTATAACTTATATAATTTTCTTACTTGAAAATAGATAATGGTCTGATAACTCATTTTTGTTGCTACTTCCATAATCAACTTCACTCTTGATAGTGGTAAATTTCCCAATAGCTCCATCATAAAACTTATAAATAGTTTTGACTAGTTTTGATGACTTGGATATCACTACTAAAATACTTGTTCTTGTTGGCAATGCCTCTATTAAAGGCAACAAGTACATCCTAGAGTTCTCCAAGGTACGCCATAGCACCCCTACTATAGGTAATGAAGTAGCTATAGATGCCACTAAGAGGTCCAGGTAGGTCCTATGTTGAAGAAAATCAAACTTTCTACTGAAAAGGCACTTGCTCTTTTCTTTTCCAACATTTTTTATTTAGGTTCCACTTATGAGCCTCCACTAATGACCAAAAATTAGAAGAAAAATAATAGGAGGCTTAGAAAGCATTCCTTGAAGAAAAAAGAAGTAAAGTAAGTTGCTATAGATTGAATAACCTAGGGTGAGGGAGGGTTTACCCTTCAGGATACTTCTCCTCTTCTAGGAGGTAGTAGTTTTTACCTTATTTATGTAGCCAAAGGAGAGAAAATATATATTTATAATTACGAGTTCTCTACCTCACCCCTTTGCTCATAAAAATAATAAGAGTTTCAAATTATTGAATAAAGAAACACATGGTTGATTGTAATAGGTCCTTCACAGAACCTTTGGGTCCTCTACTTACACTAATGAGGAGCTACTCAAGGTTATAAAGGGAAAAGTATCCAGAGAACTTGAGAGAGAGATTTTGGGAGAAGCTAGAACTATCCAAAATAAGGGAAAGGAAAAGGTAATATCTCAAGATAGAATAAGACCTTATTGACCTATGTATGTTATACCAAATCGGTGTCATTTCCTGATAAAGTCATTGACATGGCATAGAAGTGAGTTGACTAATGTGGGGAGAGATAGGTTTATCCCTAGAAATTAGACTAGAAAATTTTTTATGAGAAAAAACCTCATTTGCTGTTAAGCCAAAATTACACCTACCATCATAATTAGATAAATCATCAGTTAGTCAACCTATTAGAGATAGGCCTTCATTGCCCTTGTTTAGGTCACGAACTAAGGGCCTATCATCATATTCTTCTAAAAGAGAGATAAGGCTTCTTCATCTATCTCCTTACATTAGAGAAATTTTATATGATAGTCATCTTACTTTAGGAGCTACTCTTACTAAAGAGGAAATCTCTATCATTCGAGAAAGTCATAGGAGAGACTTCCAATCTAAAACTTATGGATATAGAAACTAATGAAGAATTTGAAGCAATCCTTAACAGTAATGGTATTCCACTTCATCTGACTGAAGAAGAAATGGAAATCATTATGAGGGAGGATGAAGAAAAAATAAGGAAGTTTTGCCTCATATTAGGATGACATATTAATTGATGATTTAAAGCTACTTATAGCCCATGTCTTTATGTAGACATGAGAGCATCTAAAAAAGAGCAAGAAGAAACTTAGGATATTACAAAAGAGGGTCCTATACTTGATCACACCCAACATTTAATCCTTCAATTGTAAAAGAAGGATGGATAATTTTAAAGAATGGAAAAGAAGATGGAGGAGATGATGGCCATAATGTGATCACTCCAAAGTCAAATTCCTATCGATTCCCTACCTTATTCACTAGTGGAACTAGAGGATTCCCATCTCATGGATGATAGGAAGTTTGGTTTATGGGATCATCACTAGGAACATGAAACATTGGATGATGTATCTTCAGTGGAACAATAAGTGAAAGATGTGGTTGTACCATCTTAAAGTATGACTCTAATTCGAAAGGGTAGGCCTTACCCTGAAGAATATGATTCTCTACCTTATCTGAAAGAATTTATACCCCCTAATTTTTGAGTGTTTGATGGGATAGACAATCATAAAAAACCTTTGACATATTTTTAGGTGAGTTTCTATAATTCTGGGGGAACTGATGCTCTATTATTTAGAAAAATTCATCAATAGTCAGACCAGGGTTACTTTGACTGGTATTTAGAATTGATAAAAGTGCGCAAATTCACTGAATTTAAAAATTTGTTTATGAAATAATTCAACAATATTGAACATCATGTTACTGTAAGTGACTTAATCATTGAAAAATAAAACTTAGTGAAACCCTTGTATATTATATTCTAAGATGGAGGATTCTCAACCTTAAGTGTAAACCCCAGCTACAAGAATAACATAGTACAAAAATCCTTTCGAGAATATACATGGTTCTATTGCCTTTTTGCTAAAGGGCTTTACTATTAAGACTTTAGAAAAATTGTTGAGTAAAGCCTATAGCCTTCATGAAGAAGCCCTTAAGATGTCATTTATAAAATTCCAATCCACCATAGAACCTTTTAAAGCTAGGAAAGTGCTGGAAAAAAAAAAGCTGGGATATTTCTATAGTGGATAAAGGAGAAGCTCCAATCCAAGTCCAAGTAGAGTAGCTCCACTCCATAGGTCACAACAGTAGCAATTGCCACCACTTAAGAAAATTCTTGTAAGCCCTCTCAGTGAAAGAATGAACTAGACATATTCTTTCAAGAGAGAGGTTGTGAGGAAAATATTTAAAATTTTGAAGAAAAAGTAAGATTTCAAGTTGCTTGATCCATAGAGGCTAAAAGAAGTCAGCAGGGTCAAAGACCCAAATTATTATCCATATTATCAAATGCTAGGTCATACCATTGATGACTGCTCCACTTTTAAAGATTATCTTGAAAGGAATTACAGAGAGGGTTGGTGATTTTTTCTAAAGAATACCTTATTAACTATGGGCAAGTGTCCATTAATTGATTCTTCCACCTCTTCTTTACATGATGCATCTCTTTAAAATGTTTAGGATATAGCTTTATCCCACTCTTCTAAAAAGTATTTGAACAAAAAAGTTTAAATTCCATATAGGATCATGTGAATGTCTAAAAGATGATCATCCAAGGTTATCCACCAGCGTTAGAAATAATTCCTCCTTGACCCCATTTTGCACCATCAAATGCTCAAATGTTTGAAGAGAGTGGTGAGAGAGGAATAACTACTATATTAAAGGGAGTATTATATACTAATAATGGAGAGGCTAGACCTACATCCCTTTATCTTAATGTACTTATTTTATAATTTTGAATAAAAATCTACAACGAAAGGCATTTCTTATGTTTTTTCCATCTCTGATGGTTATGACATGAACGAAGTAGAAAAGTAAGAAAATACATTAGAACATTCTCATAATGAGTGTGATATACTTTATGAATCAAGATAAAATAATGACAGTTCTTTGGCTGATATAGAAGAAAATTTTGTGAACATAAAAGTAGAATTCTTAGATTTTTTACCAATCTTTGGAGAAGAATATCAATAACAATGGAAACGTTAACATGAACTACCCCTACTTCTAAAATGGAAGGTATTACTAAAGTCAATCTCCACAATGGGAAGGTCCTACCACCTCATTTACCTTACTCTATGGACAAAGGCAAACAAATCATTGATTAATGTCCTAAGCCTTTACAAAATCATCCAGTATTTGAACCAATTGCTCCTAAGGTGGACTATAATGTGTTAGCTCATATTAAGAAGATATCTACTAGGCTAAGCATTTATGATCCCTTTATTCTATCCAGAGTAATGAGAGAATTATTAGTTAAAGCCTAATTTGACCTAGAGATATGCTTGACACAGCTAGCAAAAACATCCTCAGAGAAGGCGCTTGTTATTTTAAAGAAGTCACAAGAGTAACTTCTTTTTATGAAGATTTACTTTGGGGATGGCTAACAATAATTGACCACTTTACATTTCATTCAAGGTGGAGAATTATATATTATCTGGTGTTCTTGTTGATCTTGATGCTTTAGTCAATATCATGAACTTCAAAACATTGTCAGTTTTGAAGATCAACACATATAGACTTAGTTCAGACAAAATGTTATTAATGGGGTTTAATGAAATAAGGGAAAAGGCTTTGAGTTAATTCACTTTATTATAAGAAATTGATGGGTTGAAAATTGAAGAAAATTTCATATTATTGATTTAGAGACATCTTTTAATGCTCTTTTAACTAGGCCATGGATACAAGCATAAAAAATGGTTCCTCCATCACTCCACTAATGTATTAAATACACAAGGGATGGAGTGGAATATAATATGAAAGATGATATGCAATCATTTTTTATACATAAAATTGAGCTCTATGAAGATGATGCTTATTATTTTCCTACAAGGCAAATGATTGATTCTTTGAGATCTAGCATTGTTAAAGTATCAAAGATAATAAAAGAAGATACCAAAAAAAAATGGAAAAGAAGAAAAGGAAGAAAAGAAAAGAAAAAGAACCTCTTATAATTCAAATTGATTTAGAATCTAGCTTTGACAAAGATTAAAATCAAAATGATGTCTTAATAAAGTTTAAAATCTCATTAGAATTAGACAATGATGAAAAGCAGACTCAAGTATTTAAAGATGAACTTGAATTGTCTAATGAAATGCTAAAAAGGTATGCAGACACTTTGACTTTAACTCTTTTTGTCTCAACTTAAAATTACACAGTTAGAAGTCAAAGTAGCTCCTAACCTTTCAAGATAGGTTGCGAAGTTGCCAAAGTTTTATTCTATTGCTAAATATTTGAGCTCATAAGTAGATTTAAAGCTTCAAGGTTCATTCTCGAATTAAACAATAGAACTTCTTTTTGACTGGTGTCCTGAATGTGTTAAAACTATAGTTAAAAATGGTTTGATTCCTTATACCTTGCCCAAAGGTATAGCCTAATACATAGAGAGCTTATGGGATTCTAAATATAAAAAACAAAATTGAAGGCTGGTATTGGATTTGATACCATTGGACCTTTAAATGATAATGAGTATTGTTTAAGGATGAGTAATTATATGGAGTTTGATCAACTTGTTGAGAGTTCATCTAATCCCTTGGAGGAATTTTGATGAGCTCATTTTTAATTGAGGTTAACATTATTTCTAAAATTAATAAATAGGATATTTAATCTTAAATTAGGAGTCTCCTAATTAGGATACTATACCTAGTGACCTAGTGCATCTTTCAAGAATTTCACCTGGGATTAGGTGAGTCCAAATCCAACCCAAATTTAACCAAATAATTGACCTAAACAAATTCAAAATGAAAATCTAATTCCAATTAAGCTTAAGATAAGGAAATTTGGATGGTTAACCCAATTGCCCTACTTAATCTCAAAACCACTCAAATATAAAGAAATTCAAATCAAATCAAAACTAACTCAAATCAAATCAAATTAAAAGTATAAAATGCATCACATAAATATGATTTTTTTTTAGGAAAATAAGAAAATTTTATTGCCACAAAAAAGGTACAAAGTCCTTAAAGGAGGCAAATCTCTAAGCTAAAGCTCAAAGAGCAACAATTCTAGGCGGTAAAAACCAGAAAAGAAGAAAGGGAAGCAGCCAAAACACCACTCAGCCATTTTAGGAAAATAATTCTCCAAACCATAACCAGAGGCATAGAGCAATGAGCCCAAAAGGGCACAAAAGTCCTCAAAGCTATAGAAGCAAAAACCACAACACCACTGCTACCAACAGCCACAAACCAAAAAGCAAAACCCAACCTAGATGGCCAAACCCCAAATAGTACACAGAATGGCAAGAACAAAAGGGAAAGAAAAGACTCAAGAGAGAAAGAACAACAAAAAAGAACTGGAAAAACCAACCTAAACAACCAACAATAAGAAGACAAACCAACCCACCATAGCAAGAAGGATACAAAGGTAGCAAGAGCAGCACCCAGAAAAGGGAAAGACCCAAATCTAGGGAACCACAAGAAAAAAAGCAAACCGAGAATGCTGAGCTAAAAAAGAAAGCTATAGAGAGGTCCAACCACACCACCTATAGCCAAAACCACTACCAGATGGGAGATAAAGCAAACCAAAAAGAAGGAAAAAAATCAAAAATTGGAAAAACAGTCGCAATCCTTCCAAAGAATGGGAAGAAACCAACTAGAAAAAAAAAGGAAGAAATTAAGACCAAACCACCACAAGGTAAAGCTAAAAATAATTAGAATCAGAACCAAAAGCAAGTGGTATGCCAAAGCCCCACATGATGAGAGAAGATTAAAAGCTTCTAACATAAGGTAAGCATGTTTTATCAAGATTCATCAAACCTTTTAAAAGGAAAGGGATGTCAGCTTGAGAAAACATTTGCATAGAAGAATACTTGGCTCCCAAATTGGCAAGAAAGTCAGCACAGGAATTGGCTTCCCTATAGATATGAGAAATTTGAAACTATAATTTAGCAAGAAGCCTCCTAAAGTGATTAAGTATAAAAAAATGTTTCAGCATTACCAAGAGCATCAGAATTGAGTAAGTGTAAAAGGAGGAGGGAATCAACTTCAAACTAGATCTTATGAAAACCAAGTTGTAAGAAAATAGAGATACCATGATAAAGACTTTTAAGTTCAGCGAATAACACTGAACAAGGCTCTAAAGGGGCAGCAAACGTAGAGATAACCTTCCCACTATAATCTCTCAAAATCCCACCACAACCATAATAACCATTAGATGTTGAGCCATTAGTGTTGACCTTAATGAATTGAAAATTAGGTTTAGTCCAGTATATAATCTTCTAGATAGGAGAGAGATTACAAGAGGGAAGGCTAATCCCAAAAATGAAAGCCATAGACTTACACCCTTTAAACCTATTGTAAGTAAGAAAATTATCTTTGAAAAGAGACATAATTTTATATTTGGTTCTAGCAATAATACGATGATAGTTCATATGAATACTACGATGCTTACCATCACATAAATATGAATGGAATCAAATGAAATGAAAAGTCAAAGGTAGTCAACCATTGAATATAGGTTGACTCATGTGAGCCCCAGTAGGTCAAAAGTCAACCCATCATAATTTGATCGAATTAAATTATTACAAAGACTCAAAATCTTAAAATAATTATGTTCATATATGAATTAAAAGAAAGATAAAATCAATAAATCCTTAATTAGGCTAATTAGACCATCTAATTCAAATGAGCCTAAAAGAACTTTATTGAATCCAAATCCAAATTAAATTGAAATCAACCCAAATAAATTTTCTAAAATTATTTAAAATTCATTATTATACATAAATTAATCAATTATTGGGATTGATTCTATTGATATGGTCATCTGA
Organism: Cymbidium sinense; assembly: GCA_021442155.1. Classification (NCBI taxonomy): domain Eukaryota; kingdom Viridiplantae; phylum Streptophyta; class Magnoliopsida; order Asparagales; family Orchidaceae; genus Cymbidium; species Cymbidium sinense. The sequence continues at coordinate 55,233,255 of CM038230.1, read as the reverse complement.
CCTAATTAGACCAATCTTAACCCATTAAGCCCAAATTAGGTCAAAGTGAGTTTTAAACCCAAAATAAATGAAATTCAATTGAATTAAATCATTTCAAATACTTGGAATAACACAATTGAAAATAAAATACCTTATAGCTGAGTCAAGAAGGTCAATTTACTCAATTGGATTCAACCATATCCATTTGATCCAAAACTAGTTAAGTATTAAAGCAAGCAAGAAAACACTTCCAAATTTCATAAAGCCCACTCATTGGGGACATCATATATTATTAAATGAATATAATTAAAGCTTAAATCTAGCATTAAACCATTAAATAGATAAATGTATTCCAAGTTAAGAGGGAAAATGCTTAAGGTGGCATAATTTAAAATGTTTGAAAATGAACCTAGGATAATCACTTTGAGAGACATCTAAACTTATCCTAAGATGTGTTTAAGTGAAAGGCAACCAAGACTAAGGAAATAAATGAGTTGAAGTCCACCCAAGCAAAGAAATATTCCATGGAGAAAAGAAAGAATCTTGGAGACAAACCCTTCACCCAATACATTTCCTCACCTCCACTCCTCATTCTATTTACCTTGGACTATTCCGAATCATTTGACCACCCCTTGGAGCTAGCCTCCAAGGGTGGCTATCACCTTGTGCCATGGTAGGCTACACTTTAGCTATATCTCTCAGCCAAGAGTGGAAAACCAAGAAAGACTAATTATCAAGCGAGTTTGATCTTCCATCACATTTCTCAAGTGAAACGAAGGAGAGTGCACCCTTTTCCCCATCCCCACGACATTGACAAGCCTGAGTTTTACCAAAGCCCGCAAAATATGAATGTAGATTGGTTTATAAGCCTTTCCACGGGGAGGAAATCCAAATCCTCCTACATAAAGTTTCTCCAAGTACCCATGAAGCTTTTCGAATCGCCCCCACCACTGAAGATTTCCACCGACAAGGTATGAAATCCAACCCACCCATTAAGCATTCAATTTTGGTTCTTTTTGAAATGAATTTGATCTCAAGTGAGATTAACCCATATAGATGCATTCCATTTGAGTATATGATGGATTTTCAATTAAAAGCAAGTGATTTTATCAACTACATTGCTAGATATCATCCGAATTGAAGGACAACCTTCAAATTTCACCATCATTAAAGGAGATATAATGTTCATTGTTTGTTCATTTTGATAAGAAAGGACATTTTTTATCTGACTGCATGATATGATTTAATCCCAATAAGAAACTATGGGGCAGTTTAAGCCATTTGATCTTTGATTGAACAGCCTAGATCAAACTGTGTACGTCGGCAAAATAACATGGGATCCATGTCGATCCCCCGTGGTAGAATCAAATGTGGCCATGCGTAAAGTGGTGCCACATTAGTTCCACGAAGCGTCGACCATTCAACAAGAAAATGTTGATTTTTTGGATTAAATATATATTAAAAAATACTATAAAATTCAAAAAGTTATAGAAAATAAAATACTCAACCAAAAAATACAAATAAGGACTCTATGTATTCATATTAGTGAGAGGAATCCATTAAATCCAAAATCCCCAATTATTTTGGGTAATGTTAGGTAAATTTAAGTTTAAATGAAAATAAAATCAAACTTAGATTAAACTCAAACAACACATCTAATTAATTTAAAACTTTGGAGAAATGAAATTAGGGTTAAAACACACCTTAAGGAATTTTTTAATGATTTATTGTAAAGTAAATCTAAAGATATAGAATTTATAACTTTAAACCTTAATTTTGGCAAAATAAATTAATATTAAATTATAAAAATCTTGAAAAATTATGAAATAATTTAAATCAACTTGTTAAACCCTAATAAACCTAATCACCTCATTAAAACTCCCTAAAATCCAATAAACCATAAAATGACCTAATTTGATAATTAATTGACTTAATTAATCCAATTAATTAATCTAAAATTAGATAATCATAATAAGTCAACTTAAACTCTTAAAATTCTAAATAAACCCTCTATGGATGCATCTTTTAGAGTGAAATTTAAGAGAAATAAAACCCTTAATTAATGTTTTTTTAATTTAAGCTTAATTTAAGTTTTATTATAATAATTAAAACCTTAATTACTCCTAAATTACACATGTGATTAGAAGAAAACTTTTGGGAACTTATTTTGGTAAGGAACTCCACTTGCCATAAAAAATTTGAATTAGATTGATTCTTAGATTTGAATTTATTGAATGTCCAATCCTTAGGTCAATATAGTTAAAATAATAAATCAAAAAATTCTAAATTTTATAAATATTATAAAATGAGTTTAAAATATTATTATTATTAACATGAGAACACTTAAGAAAATTTTTCCCAACCCTCTTAAGTTAAAAGATTTGATTAATCATAAACTTAAGGTTTAATGAAACATTAAAAGAATATAAAATTAAACCTTAAGTCAATAATTTATCAAATTTATAATGAACCAATTAATCAATTGGAATGGAAAATTAGTTAATCTCTAAATTTCATATTTAACTATGGAATTTATTAAATCCTTTGAATTCATTTAAGTTAATAAATAACATAATTCTTCATGTAAATAAAATTTGAAATAACTAATTGAATTAATCAAATTAAGCAAATAATCCTAAAACCCTGATAACTTGAAATGGCTTAGCTTTAAGTTGGAAACCCAAATGTATTTCATTCCGTAGGTTTCTTAGATTATAATTAGTAAACAAAGTTATGGAACTCTAACAACTATTATTACATTAAGATTAATTTGAATAGGAAATCATAAAGCATAATATTATGAACTTCTTAATTAACAAAATCATGACTTCCCAAAGATTAATTGAAACTAATTGAATCAACTTATCTAACTTCATATATAAACATGAATGAATTAAAGCATTACTTGAAATTAATTAGGTTAACTTACTCAAATTCATCAACGTAACATTATGAAATGTCTAAATGAAATTAAATAAAATCAAATATACCTAAATGATAAATTAAGAATACATAAATGAATAAATCATGAAATTAAAATATAATAGATCATTTATATAATGAAATCAAAACCAAATTTGAATGAATATATTAACTTAAATAAGTTAGTTCATTCAAGATAATAAGCATTAATAAACATAAACATTAATAAAATAAATAATATTAATCCAAAATTAAATAAACCCAATAATTTAAAAACATAAAAATAAATTAAAACTAAATCAAAATAAAAAAAAAAACTACAATAAGAATAAAGTCTTTAAAATATATGGATTTTAAACTTTAAAACATTAAATGAATCAAAACATTTGAAAATGAATTAAACTAAATGAACATTAAATTTAATTATGATTAAACCCTTAATTAAGTATGAAGGAAACTCTTTAAACTTTAACTAAAGGTTTTAATCTTAATATTATTAACATAAACCTTTAACTTTAAAAAAGGAGAGGTGAAACATAAATCAAATTCAACCACTCAAATGAATTAAAAAAAGATTAAGTAAGATACTTAATATCTTAGTTAGGCCCTTAGAATGAATCTTCATCTTAGGATGAAGATCTTATTTTACTAGGACTTAGGATGTTGAATAGAATGGGTTCCACCCAAAATGGAATTTATTTTATTTTTCATTCTTGAAAATAGAAATTCTGTGAGTCACTATAGTACCCAAGAGGGGTGGGGGTGAATTGGGCGATATTAAAAATTTTAAAACTTAAATCTTAAATTTATATTTTAATAGAAAATTAATTTTTGATTTTATAATAACAAGATACAATTCTTAATGCAATAAAAATAAAAGTACAGTAAAGTAAAGAGAGACAATAGGCACACAATTTTTACGTGGTTCGACCAAACCCCAAAATCGGTCTAAATCCATGCCTTGCCACCCCTAGCTAGGAATCCACTAAATGAAAAACTAGCATACAAATAGTACTCTCCTATAATGGGCCGAGTACAATCCCTACAATAATATGTACTCTCCTACAAAGGGGTGAGTACAACCCCAATATATATTTTACAGCACAAAAACAAAAATTACAAAATAATAAGTTTTGATAAAATAAATCTCTCACAAATATACCAAGCTATCCAATTCAAAAATTGATCTCACAACTTACAAATGATCACTTAAAAATTTTGGCAAGATAAAATGCTCACTTAAAATTGATAAGAAATAATAAAATAAATATCTTAAAGTGATCTTACTAAGATGTTTATGTTATTACAATTTATAGACTAATATAAAAATTATTTCAAAATAAATTCACAATATTCTTTTGCACTATAAAATAAATTTCAGCAAGGAATAATTTGTTTTATTTTAACCAAAAATATTCTTTTAATTAAAGCTAATGATCACAAAATACTTAAATAAAATGAGTATATGATAGATCTAAGTAGGCTAGTAAGATTTTAAGTAAAAAGAGAGATCTAGCAAATATGAAAATAATTTTAGGATAATAATTATATATAATTCTAAAATAGATCTAAGAATAAATGATCTTTCAAAATGAGATTAATGAAGAAATATTTCAAGAAACCAAAATAAATTTGTAGGAAGTTAAAAATTTCAACAAGTTGAATAGATCCTACAAACTATCACAAGAGTTTTTCACAAAATGATGATTGAAAAACTTTGATGTGAAAAATAATGTCCAAAGACTAATCCACCAAAAAATATAAATTGGAAAGAATAAATAGATGGTGAAAATAGCATGAACAACTAAAATGGATTAAGATCAAGAAAACAAACTCAAGAAATTTGAGAAAGCTTGCTTAGTTGATGATGTGGAAGCTTCCAAACCAAGGATTTGATCTTGCAATATTTGGAGAACACTTGGAAGGAAAATCTAAGAAATTTTCTCTTAGATTTGCTGGAGGGATTTTGAATTTTGAATGAGGAATGCTTTCATGAATATAATGAGGGCTATTTATAGGCAAGAAGGTCGTTTTGAATTATTTCAAAAAAATATATTATTCTAACCTCATGCTATCATGGGATAATTTAATATTCAATAAAATATAGTTTATATTAAATAAATAGTAAATTAAAGTAGCCAAAATTTGGCTATTCACATGGGCAAGTAAAAAGTAATCAAATATGGCTCTTAATATATTCAAAGCATGTAGCATGCATTCATTATTAAAATCAGCTAATATTTGAAAATTCATAATAAATTCAATTTTAATCAAACGTGGGTCATGTGACCTATCAAATTAAAGGAAAAATCCAAGGAATCCTTTGGAGATGAAATCAGATATAAATTCCTTGATTATAAAATGACTTTGGCTAAAATACAAATTTTCATATATTTTTGTTAATTTTGACATGTGACATTTAAATATTATGATATAATTTATATATAATCATACATATGTTAGTTATCATATAACCATCAAATTAAATTAAAATATTTAATTATATTAAAAAATAATTACACTTAATAGTCATTATCATTTATTATTTTGATAATTGAAATGCTATGTATGAAACATATAATTGAATGTTAATTAGATAGAGATTTATATAAATTAACCTCATTAAAATAATATGTTAAGTTGTGAGAAAATTGATTCATGCCAATGAATAAATGCATATAACCTAAAATATTATATTTTGAGCTTCACATTATCCAATTTGATCTATCTTTCATTCTTCTCCTCTTGCAATTTCCTCAAGCATATTATGAGATGTATTGGATATGTAATTAGCAATTGCTATATCTGAAATACATAAAAACATTCATTAGAACATCCAAGCATTCATTTGTTATCATCAAAATTGATCGAATTGAACATGAGGCTCATTAAGCCAATAAATTCAACTTTAACATAAAAGGAAATTCAAAATGAAAAGGAAATCACGAATCAATTAAATTACTTAAATTGATACTACCCATGGTAAATTAAACAAATTTTAAATATAAAAAAATTAAAAGAATAAAAAAATGAAGGAGGTCATAGGGCTACTCGTCTGAAGGAGGTCTTGATATCTCAAACCTCTAGTTTAATAATGACACGTACCTATGAAGCAAAATTATGAAAAGTGAAAATCTCAAAATCAAATTAAACTAAACTTTGGAAACCCAAATTGAAACATGAACTTAAAATGCCTAGCAAAGTCTTACCACAGAAACTCCTCTTTTACACTCTAGGTTATTAAATCACTAACCCTAGACTTAGGTTAGGTCACTCTTTAATGTTCTGTGATGAGATGTGAAATAATTTTTTTTTTATTTTTTGGTGTACTATTTTAGACTAGATGGCTTGGATTATTTGTTTGTTAGTTTGGATGGCAGGATGCTATTTTAAGCAAACAATATTTTCTGCATAAGGCTATGCTTAAAGGGACCACTGTCATAAAATAAAATAAATACTATTTTCTTGAAGTTATGCTTATGTCCCTAAGTATATCCCAATAAGATAGGTGGGCTTGGCAAGCAACTAAGGCTATGTCGATATGTATGCAAATATAACTACTGATGTGTTATGTGAATTTCCTAATATTTATTTTGTGAGGTTTAGGTTATTTTTAGAATTTTAAATGTAATTTGAGCTTAAAATTTTGTTAGGATCTATGGGGTCTAGGAGTAACAGGAGCTGACCATACTAGCTAGTGGTCCCCTATGAAGCCCATGGAAGTCCTTGAAGAAGGAGATGATCCTAGAGAAATAACCCCATAGATTTAGACTTTTAATTCTAGTCCAGGCTGTATATGGGCAGAGCTTAATTGCCCATTTGTCTTTTAGTTCTAGGCCATCTTTTTCATTAATTTAAATTAGTGTGATTTATATTGGGTGCACAATAAAATTAACTTTATTTTCTAGGTTACTATCTATGTTGTGTTTCTATGATGAATGTATGGACGTTAGGCTCCTAAAAAAATTTAAATTTTTTACATAACTTAAATCTAAATAACCTAAACAAAATAAAGAAATTTATAACTTCATATATAAATTAAAGCCTTATGAACAACCTAATATCAACTAGAAATAACTAGCTTTAGAAAACCATGCTAGTAGATTGTTCTAAATTTTTGAATTGAGTTCTTTATCCATTGCACATAAAAGGCATCTAACCTTTAAGGATGGCATCCTTCTTGGGGGAAGTGTGTTTTCTTATTTTGATTTGGCTGATGATCGCTTCTAACTACATCTCATTGTAGATGTAAATTACATAACCCAAAAGTCTTGAATAAACAGAGTCAAAATGTTTAAAAGCTATAAGTTATTATGTTAGTTAGAAAAAAAAATATCATACTTAACATAATCTTAAGGATTAGGAAGTCAGTTTAGGTTCCTAGATTCTTTCCTAAATTATAGTAGCCCAGCCATCTTGCAAACATAATACTGGCATCATGGATTTAGAAATTCATTTAGTTGGTGTTAGTTAGAAGACATTCTAAGTAGGTTATAGGTCTAGAAGCATCAGAGATAGATTTATTTTCTTAAGTGAGGGAAAGAGCCAATAATTCTAAAAAGTCAAATTAGGTCAAGCCTCTAACCTGTGTCAAAAGCATTTGTAGACTTGGGTTCTAAACCATCGTTTAAGGAACAAGTCTTCAACCTAAGAATTTCTGCATTCTTGTGTTGTTAGAATCTAAGTCCTAGATATTTAATAAAATATTAATTTAAGTTTTTCTAAATTCAATCTCAAGATATAAAGTTGAATGATAGGATAGTTGAAATGTCAACTAGGAATCCTAGTATTTATAGGTATTTCCTATGTTATCCCAATTGGCCTAAAAAGAACTCTCTCCCTCCTTAAGCATTCTCTTTTCAAATTCTAATTTAACCATCCTTTCGAACCAATCTTAAAATTCATAAGAATAAAAGCCTATTTCCTTAATGAAGAGTATTCCTATGAAGAGATCCTCATTCCTAATATGTAATTTACTATAAGGGCTTGCTCTTATAGGGAACTATGATTTTAGTATAAAATAAACCTTATCTTACTTTTTCATGTAGTTCAGTGAGGAATCTTCAGATCATTAATAAGAATAATTAGCCTTAAGAGTCCTTATTTAAGTGATCAAATCCATTATAAATAACATGTTTATCTTCCAATACAATATATTTATTCCTTAATGAGTATTTTGATTACCTAAATATAAAATTTTTAAAATTTATGTGGTGTCACAAATTTTCCCCATAGGGATATTTTTTTGGTGACTCCGCTGGGGACTAGGTCCTCTCTCCACCTTTAGAAATAGGCTTTTATTTCTATATATTAACACTATATATGTTTTTTCATAGGTCAAGATTGTCTTTCTTTCTGTTGGGTATTTCTTCATTTCATCCTTGATAGACATACTCAACATCCACTATGTAGGTTATATAACTATCTTATTTCTTAAAATCAAATGAAATAGTTTTAGTATTCTACATTTTCAAAGAAATAAAATAAAATCTCTTTTAAAAATCCTAGCCATAATGAAATGGATAAGTTTTTTTAATATGTCAAAAGCTTTTCTTTTGACTATATAACATTAATTAAATGCCAGTTATAATTTATTTAATTTTCTTAATTAAAAAAATGGTTAGGAAACTTAATTTTGTTGCCACTTCTAGGATCAATTTCTCTATTAATAGTAGTAAATTAGCTAATGACTCCATCATTAAGTTCAAAGCTGGATTTGAAAACCTCAACATTACAGCAAATGGAGTAACTCATGCACTTATTAGTGTCATGGTTGTTAAGGATAAATAGCTCATTCTATAGTTCTCTTATTTACCCTCTATTACTCCTACCATTGGTGGGAAAATCATTACTAAAGTCATTGAGAGAGTCCAGGCGAGTCCTATCCCAAAGAAGATTAAATTTTCTACTGTAGATACATTACATGCTACCTTCTTCCCTAGTATCATTAAAGTAAGGTCCACTTCTAAGCTTACTCAATTGACCAAAAGTAAAAAAAAATAATAGAGGAAGGAGACTCAAGAGGTAGGAGCTCATGAGGTAGGCACTGACTTGGCATCATTACTCAGGAAGGTCACTAATGTGGCATAAGGAGTAACCTATTAGTTTAGGGAGAGAGAGTGTTCCATAGAAAAGAACATAAAATAGTTTATGTTAGAAAAGTTACATTGGCTGTTGAGCCAAACATTCTTTCCACACCACCACCTGAAAAAGTACTTGGTTCCAAGCCTATTAAGGAAAAGTCATCATCATTTCATTTAGGACTCAAACTGAAGGGTGTCCTCATCTCATATTTTTAATAGAGAGATAGAGCCACTTCAACTATCTCCTTACAACTAAGATGCTACAGATGAGTGATTCCTTGGCTTGGGTGCCACTCTTACTTTAAAGGATGTTCCCGCCATCTATGGGACTTATGAAAACATAATATCTAAATTGAAACCCATGAATGTAGAAGAAGAATAAAAACCTATCCTTGATAGAAATGGTGGTCCACTTAATCTTACAAAAGAAGAAGTAGAGACTATTGTTAGAGAAGATGAAGAATAAGAAAACATAAGTAGGATCCAAGATCACTTTGACTTAGATCAAGATGATTTGCTAGATGTTGACCCAAAGTTACCAATAACACATATTTCTATGGTTGACACGAGGTCATAAAAAAAAGAACAGGAAGAAGCACATGATAATCCTATATCCGATCCTACACAACAATTGATCCTTTAGTTACAGAAGAAGGATGACTAGATTTTGAGAATAGAAAGGAAGATGGAGGAAATGATTTCCACTATGCAATCACTTCAAAGTATGACTCCTGGTCTATCCTAGTCTCATTCTTTAGAAAATCTAGAAGAATCCCATCCCACAGGTGAGAAAAAGTCCAATTTGGAAGAACATAATCAAGAACAACATAAAATAATAGACGATGTAACTCCTAAAACTGACTTAAAGTCTCTTGTGGAGCAGGAAATATAGGAAGCATTAGCATAATCTCATTGTACAATATTAGTTCCAAATGGTAGACTTTACCATGAGGAATGGTAAAGGATTGGTATTTTTAAGGTGAGTTGTTACATGCCAGAGGAAGTGATGCATTATTATTTATGCAATTCAACAAGAGTTTAATTGGGGTTTCCTTCGATTAGTATGCTGAAATACCAAATGGTTCAACACACACTCAACACCACATCACTGTGGGTGATCTAGTTGGTGAAAAATAAAAGCCAGGTAAGTCCTTAATTGATTACATCTTAAGATGGAAGATTCTTAGCTTAAAATGCTAGCTACAATTGTAAGAATAGCATGTTGTAGAAATACTTCTAAGAAATATTCATGGTCTAGTGGACTTCCTATTAAAATTGCTTTAAGACTTTCACAAAATTATTAAATAAAGCCTCTAGCCTGCAAAAAAAAAATTTCTAAGATGTCATTCTTGAAAGAGTACTCTTTTGTAGAACCATCAAAGCCTAGGAAGTAATTAGAAAAGATGGTAGGCAATTTTTCTATACTAGACAAGGGAAAGGCCCCCATTTAGGTCCCCATCCAAGTGTAGGTAAAGCGGCCTTCTTCTTTTAGGCCACAAAATCAATTATCATTGCTCCCTAAGAAGGCTCCCACTAGCCCATTCAGTGAGAGAATGAGCCATACTTACTCTTTTAAGAGAGAGGCAGTGAAGAAAATTTTCAAAAACTTAAAAAAGAAGCCATATTTTAAACTACCTCATCCAAAAAGACCATGGGAAGTAAACAAAGTGAATGACCTAAATTACAGTCCATATCATCAGATGTTGGGTCACACTATTGAATACTGCTTCACATTCAAGGATTGGCTTGAAAGAAGGTTTAAGAGACGGATGGTGATAATCCCTAAGGAGTACCCTATGGACCCTGGACAAATGTCTGTTAAGGTAATTACAGGTGATTCTTCTACTTCTTCTAATTTTTCTCCTTTAAATGAATGGGATATAGCTATTGAGTTCATGAGCCCCACCTCATATGAGTTTGATTTTGATGATACAAAAATATGTTCAAATGATACTAATTAGTTTAAATTCAAATGGGCAGAAAAATTCTTCAACTCTAGATTCTTCAATCAATTCAGAAAGTTAAAGCCATTGGACTTGAACTAGTTGGGAATTTTTATGGCAATTACTATATTAAGGTAAATGAAAAACTCACTTAAATAAAATAAATGATTCTTTCATTTTAAAATAATTTATTTAAAAATCATTTATATTTTCTATATCTTAAAATTGCAATTATTCCTTAAATTATCCATTTTATATAATATGAACTAAATGCAAGAGTTATGTTCCATTAAATTTTCATTCTAGAAAATTAAATTAATTATAAACTTCACTAAAAATTTTCCATCCTAATCATAATTTTTATTCAAATTTTTATTGTATGAAAATTAAATCCTTAAATTATTCTTTTATTTTACTTTTTATCCCCTATTATTCTTTCTTCTCTCCCTTATCATCCTTATGATGCTTACATTATTTTTAGTTATCAAATCATGCTAAATTTATTCAAAATATTTCTATATATAATTCCCTCAATTTTTATAATTCTGAAGTTCATTAATTTGAATTTTTGAATTTGAATTATTTTGAATTTAAAGTGCTTCAATCATGGCATGTCCTTGCTAAATTAAATCTAATCTTTTATAGAATGTTTTGAACGTTCCAAGAATGATTTATTTTAATTATAAGGATTATAATTAAATTACTTCAAGTTATTTTAAAATTAAATTCAAATCAGTCGTTATTTATAACAATCATTTTTTATTAAACCTCTTTAGGAAATTCTTTTCGGTCAGCCAAAATAGTTCAAAATTAAAATAATTTTAGTATTATTTACTACTTAAAATTTATAATAAATAATCATCTTTGATCCTAATTAATTCATCTTCATTGATATTATCCTATTTTAGTAAACTAGTGTTGGCCGAAATTCTCTTGGATCTCTTTCTAGAAATTATTTTATGCAAATTAATTCATATTCCTCTTAACTCATTAATGTTTTATTTAATTAAACATCTTCATTATATTATATTTCCCAAATGTATTGAGGTTGGTCGACCCCCATCATCTCTAATTTATTTCTTTTTTTTGGCAGATTATATCCTCGTAATCTTTTAATGTGATTTAGAAATTCTCTCTCTCTCCATAACCTCCTTGGCTAACCTCTTTGCCTCATTCGATTAAATTCAATTTTTTTTCCTAATCTATTTTCCCTCTCTTTCTCTCTTGGCTGAAACCATTAAAGATTGAATCCTTGATGATATTTGTTTTAACTCATGAAATCTAATTCAAATCCTTTGCAATGTTAACTTTTCTCCATTACCATCATGCCTTGGCCTACCCTAGTCTACTTCCCTTTCTATTTAAGTGGCTTGTTAAAACTTTGAAAGGTTTCTATAGCTCTCTTATTCTTACTTGCTCTCTTGCTCACCACTCTCAATTTGGCTTAACCTTGCTACAAGAATTTCTAGAGATCTTTGGTGATTCAAGTGCAAATACTCCTCATCATTCTTATCATTCCGTTGGACAAATAGTTTGGCTTGAAGATTTCTTGGGATAATTGAAGGATTTATGAGATACACCCTTTGTCTAGAACTTCAAAGGTTCTACTAATTTTTTTATGGTGCTAAACTTCTATTTTACTTTATTTTTTTCTTGGCATAGAGTTACATAAGATTATTTAATTTATTTTTTATCTTCTTATGTAATCTTGTTTCCTTGGTTGATACTTTCACAAGGGAATTTAAATTTTTTGGTGCTTAATCTTTTCATATTTCTTTTATTCTCACCTTGGCCAAAAGCAATTCTTATAAGTTACTCAGGTTTAGCTATGCTTAACATCATACCTTCTTTAAATCTTGAGTTTCCTCACAACATCATAATTCTTCTTGGAATAAATTGATGCTTATTGTTTACTTATTATCATTTTAGTTACAAAAAGCTTATGTGATATCTTTTTTATATTGTTATTCCAAATATCAAGTGTTTTAGTTGAAATTCATTTATCATTTAGATATAACTTATCTATTGTGAAAAAGAATCCAAACCAAAGTTGTGTGAGTCAATATTTCATATCAGGGTTGTTCATAATTTAATTTAAGTTTGCATTTTCATTAAAAGTATATTATTGGATTTCAAAGTTATAAATTTAAACATTTCAAGCTTTTATTAAGAGTATCTAAAGTAAATTTTATTTGAAGACATGCTTGCATTGAATACTTAATTGAAGTTCTTATTTCAATTTCATTTTTAAATAAATTGAGCTCTCTTTCATTTTATTCACTTGCCTTAATTTTGGTATAGTTTGGTTTGTGAGTGCAAAAGTCTTTTAAAATTGAGAGTTAGATATTTGTATCGTTCTTTTTGTCTTGTCTTGATTAGTTTCGGGGTTGTACTTGCCCGTTGTAGGAAAGTGCATGTTGGGTTGTACATGCCTATGTAGGAAAGTATGGTGTTGGGTTGTACTTGCTCATGTAGGACAGTACATGAGGTTTATTCTAATCTCAACTTTGTATTAGTGAATTCCTAGCTTGGGTTGCTATGCGTGGACATAGACTGATTTTTGGGTTTGGCCGAACCACATAAAAATCTCTTTGTTCTCTTTTTTCTTTTTCTGCACATTTACTTTTCTTTATTGCTATTTATTATTTGATAACAATCTTTAAAGTAAATTTATTTACAAATAAATTTTATATAAAGCATTCAAATTAAGTTTTATCTTAAAAATAATTTTAAAAACAAATTCACTTCCACTTGGGTGCCATAACTGCATATGAATAGCCTTATCCCATTCCTCTAAAAAAAATTTAATGAAAAATTTTAAAAATTCAATGCAGGATCAGATAAAAACCTAGAAGAAGATCATTCAGATTGATCTGTTAGAGTCAGAACATTCAATTCCACCTCAACCCTATTCAACATCATTGGATGTTCAGAAGATTAAAGAGAGTGGTCGGGAGGGATATCTATTGTATCTGATAGAGTTTTGTGAGATAAGGATGGACAAGCTAGACCTTACATTCCTTTATCATTATGTACACACTTTAAAGATATTAATAAAAAGTCTGCCTCTAAAGGAATTTCTTTTTTTTCATTTCTAATGAATGTACTAAAAATAAAGAAAAACAAAATTCTCACATTGATTTGTTTTGTAAATCAAGGTCAGACACTAATACTCTTATAAATGATCAATAAAGTAACCCAGTTTGCATAAAGATACAATTGTCAGATTTGAACAATCTTTGGAAAAGGATATTGTCGATGAAGGATAGGTTCGTACCACCACCATAGATATTATTGAGGCTAATCTTTGTAGTGGGAAGGTTTTACCACCTCGCCTTCCTCCTCTAAAAGATAAAGGAAAATAAATTGTTGATCAAAGTTCAAAAACTTTACAACAAGATCCAGTAGTCAAGTCGATTGTTCCCAAAGTGGATTACAATATTTTATCCCATCATAGAAAACTTCCTACTAAGCTAAGTATATATGATGCCCTTGTTCTATCAAAAGAAATGAGAAATTCATTAGTACAGGCATTTTTCAATCTAGAGATATGGCTAATGCAACGAACAACAACTTCTTTAGATGAGGCTTGTTACTTTAAGGAGATCCCTGGAGTCACCTTTTTTTTTATGAGGATCTACTTTTGGGGACTATAGATCACAATCAACCCCTCCATATTTTTTTCAAGTGGAAAACATCAAGTTGTCAAGAGTTTTGGTTGATCCTAGGGCTTTAGTCGACATTATAAACTCCAAAACCTTACATATCCTAAAGATTGACACTAGAAGACTTGTTGACATCATGAGCCCCACCTCATATGTGATTGATTTGTATTATAACAAACATATGTTCAAATGCTATAGATCACTTTAAATTTCAGTGTGCAAAAAAATTCTTCAACTTTAGGTTCTTCAGTCAATTCAAAAAGCTAAAGCTATTGGACTTCAACTGCTTGGAAATTTTTTTAGGAATTATTATATTAAGGAAAATTAAAAGCTCACTAAGATAAAATAAATTATTCATTCAATTTTAAATTCTTCTTTCTAAAATCATTTATATTTTTATATATTAAAATTATAATTATTTATTAAATTATCCAATTTTGATAATATGAACTAAGTGCATGACATAAGCTTCATTGATTATGTGTTCAAGCAAGATAAATTATGTTTAAACTTCATTAAATTATTCCCATGCTAATCATAATTTTTATTCATATTTTTATTTTTGTTGCATAAAAATTGAATTATCCCAAAATTATCCATTTATCTTTATTCTCTCTCCTATTATGCATTCTTGTCTCCCATATTATCATATTTAACTTCAGATTGTTTTGGCCAAATTTCTTAATACATTTTGCCAAATAAATCATGTGAATTTCATTTAAAACATTTCCATATAATATTTCCTCACTTTTCATATTTTTAAAATTCATTAATTTAAAATTTTGAATTTAATTTATTTTTGAATACAAATTTCTTCATTCATGACATACTCTTGCCTAATTAAATCAAATCTTTAATGGAAAATTTTGAACATCTCAAGCATGATTTATTACAATTATTTTGAGCCTAATTAATTTATTATAAATCATTTTAAATTTAAATTTAAATTAGCCCTCATTTAAAAAAATTCCTTTTTAATTAAAATCCATTTAAGGAAATTATCTTTAGGGGGCCGGCCACTTATATTCAAATTTAAATTAATTTTGAAAATTTTAATATTTAAATAACATATAATATAATTTGATTAGATTTAATTTGATTCATTATAGGAAAGTACATGTTGGGTTGTACTTGCCCGTGTAAGAAAGTAGAGTATTAGGTTGTACTTACCTATGAAGGAGAATACTGGAGATTTATTATAATCCCATTTTGACTTAGTGAATTCCTAGGTTGGGTTGTTAGGTGTGCATATAGGCTGGGTTTTGGGGTTTTGCTGAACCACGTAAGAAATCTTTGTGTTCTCTTTTTTACTTTTCTTGTAGCTTTACTTTGATTTATAGTTGGTTATAATTACCATGAATTATTAAGGATAATTTATTTGTAATTAATTTTCATACAAAGTAAATAAATTAAGCTTTAATTTGAAAATATTTTTAAATACCCAATTCAATGCCCCTGGACCCTCTTGAGTGCCATAATTGCATAAAAATGGTATTAGAGGCTTAGCTATTTTTGTGGCTTCACATCCCTGAGTTTGAACACTTTGACACAAGTCTTTCCTAAGGGTGTGCTACCTGAAGGATAGTCTACACATAGGCCACCATTGCTTGATATTGTTCCCTTTGATTATTGAAAAAATAGCATCGGTACACTTATTCAAGGATAAGATTTTAGAATGTCGCATATGCTGACACATCAATATCACACACCCACAAGTGACACAAATGGTTTGAAAGTTAATAAACCTTTCGATGAATGGTCTTCTTATGAAAGAGAATTAGATGAATTTAATGCAAAGGCTTGCAATATTTTATATTGTGCTTTACTTCCCGATGATTATATGAGAATTTCCATTTTCAGTATTGCAAAAAAAAATATTCGAGATAAATTAATTCTTACTTTTGAAGCTACTAATGAAGTCAAAGATGCCCGTATAAATAGGTTATTACATGAGAATGAATTATTCTGCATGTTACCAAATGAAAGCATTTCTAATATGTAAACCCATTTCATGAAAATTATTAATACTTTGCATTTGCTTAGAAGAAATTATAAACTCAAGATTTGGTTTATAAAATTTTAAGATGCCTTCCAAAAGAGTGGGATGAAAAAGTTACAGCTATTAGTGAAGCTAAAGATTTGACTATATATACACTTGACCAGCTTCTTGATTCTTTGATAAATTATGAACATGGTTTAGCACAAAGGGATCAAAATGACTCTTTCCAAAAGAAAGAGAAAAGAAATTTAATTGCTTTACAGGTGGAAGATAGTTATGAATAAAATTCCTCATGTTTAGATGTGGACCCAAACATGTTTGGGCTCCAAAAGTTGACCCCTAATTTTATTTTATTGGAATGTCATCAAAGTAAAATCAAATAAGACATGTGATACTTGGACATTAGAGGTTCAAGACATATGATAGGTGATAAATCTAAATTTTCCACGTTTGAACCTTGTGAATAAGGGTATGTAGTTTATGTGATAATGTTAAAGGAAAAATAGTTGGCATTGGTTTTTTTTTTTTCAAAAAAACCAATGACATTAAATGAAGTTTACTTTGTTGAAGGTTTAACACATAATCTCATTTCCATTATTCCATTATGTGATAAAGGGCATAATGTTGAATTTCATGCCTTTTTTTATATTATTAGAAATAAAGTAAATGTTTTGCTTTTTGGTTATAGATACAAAAATATTTATCTTATTGACTTTGAAAGTACTAGTGATGCAAATTTAAATTTACTATGTTTCAAAAGTTAACATAATGAAGTTTTGCTTTGACATAAAAGATAACGTCATATTAATACATATTATTTAAACAAAATAGCAAAACTTAATCTTGTAGATGGATTACCTAAAATAAAATTTCATTCTGATTATTTTTGTGATGCATTTATTCATGTGAAACATTCCAAACATTTTTTTATAAACAAATTGTTTCTGCTCCTAGACCTTTAGAATTATTACATATGAATTTATTTGGTCCTTTTAACACTACTAGCTTAGGTGAAAAAATTTATGATCTTGTTATTGTTGATAGTTTTTCAATATTTACTTGGGTTATGTTCTTAATTCATTAAAATGATGTTTTTGAACACTTTAGAAAATTTATTAATCACAATAAATGAGATAAAAGTCTTCTTATTAGTAGAATTTAAATTGATCACAGTGGTGAATTTGAAAATAAAAATTTTAAGAATTGTTTTGATGATTTTGGTATTAAACACAAATTTTTTGCTCTGAGAACCCGTCAGCAAAATTATGTCGTTGAAAGAAAAAATAAATTTCAGTTGAATTGAGTAGAGCTATGCTGGATGACTATAAGTTGCCTAAGTATTTTTGCACTGAAGATGTTAACACTACATGTTATGTTATGAATCATATTTACTTAAGACCCATTTTAAATAAAACCTCTTATGAGCTACTCTTTAGCAAGAATCCTAAGATTATATATTTTTATATCTTTGGTTGTAAATTAAATAAAGGTAAAGATTCTTTAAGAAAGTTTATTAGTAAATCCAATGATGGTATTTGTGGTGTTTTTATTTAGAGTTGTATGGATACCTCATAGATCTTAGGGGGTACTTAATTAAGTGATCGAGTGTGACATTGAGGTATGATGTACTACCTTAGAAGATGTGGCATTACTCTACAATGGACTTAATCACCTAATAATGACTCCTAAGGTTGATGGGTCTACATATATACCAGAGATCCTTCCCCTACATTACATGAATTAGTAAATTAGGGTTTATTTTATGTCAGGTCTTTAGTTCCCTATAGAAGCAAACTTCCATAGTTAATTACATCCTAAGAAATGAAAATTTTCTAAAAGCATGATCGATTAAAGTAGTCCATTAATATCTCTAAAGATTTCAAACCTAGACTATCGAGGGATTGGTTGTTATTAGAAATCAAATGGGAAGAGTTCAAATAGAAAGACTTATTTACATATTATATAGGAAGATAAGTAAGGAGTATCCAAGATACTAAGAAGCCTAGTGAATACTACAATCTACCCTATGATGATGCTTTATATTTTTAGAAGAGAGAATTATTATTATTTGAGTTGAAATTTTATTAGAATGTTAGGAGTTAGATTCCAATAACACAAGATTATGGAAAAGCCTAAAGCGTGAGGACTTATACTCGTAGCCCGATAAAATCAAGCAACCTTTGAACCAATATCTAAAGTGCTCTAGCATAAGCTAAGAGCTCGAGCTAATTCTTCTCTAGGGAATGGGATATATTAATTCACTTCCACTAAGAAGAGCGGATCATTCCTGACTCTTCTAGACTTACAATCTCCTGGAGTGGCTGCCAGCTAACACCTCCTATGATTTAAAACCATGTAGGCTAGTCATATGTGAATGCAAGATAGCTACGCTATCATAAATTAGGAAAGGGTCTAAATTCCTAAACTCAGTCCCTAAGAGTCTAGATCATGATTAGTATGAAAATATGACTTAGACTAATGCAAAATTTACAAATTTTTAAATCATTTTGGTACATTAATTTGGACTAAGGCTTGGGATAATTATGCCTAAATGCATGATGAAATTGGGTTGTGGGCTAAATCAGTGAGAAGATGTGTTCTCCATAATAAGGGACTGCTCTCACAGGTCAAGCCTATCCCTTATCATCCAAAAGTGGAGATCTTCTATTTTCAAGAGTGAAATAATATGATATGCATGATGTGATAACTTTCAACATTCAGCTAAGGGGTTGCTAAATATTTATTTATTATGATTATGAACCTAGGCTTTAAGATGAGGTTATGAGTTGATTAAGATTTTAATTATGAGTTATTAATGAGTTGAAAAATTAATCTTATCCTAAAGAGCTTATTGTAGCCAAGCCATACATCAAATCATCACACTTTAAGAAACCTAAAAATCATGATATTTCTATTGCACAATCTCAACATATCAGTCAAACATTTGAATTTCATAAGATAATAAAAGGATGGTGTGGATGAGTATTGCTATACACCCATAAAAAAGAGTTGGGTAGTAGAGTTCTACCCTTATAGTCCCAGATTATTATTAAATTTTATAAATGAAATAAATGTTATGGGTGTCTTCAACTCTTGTTCTTTTTCCCTCCATTAGATTGGCTTGCTTAAAGCTTCACAAGACCTCCCAAGCCATTACTTTCTAGCCGCTATTCAGCCTAAACCCCATAGCGCTAATCCTAATTTTATTACAAAATTATATTTTTATAAGGAAAATAACTCTACCTACACCTGCAAGATAGATATTAGCTAAACAAACATACAAACCAATCAATTATATTTCACATATTTGGACTTAGCATTTTGACTTGAGTAACCAAGACCACCTGTCCTAATTAGAATATTCTTAGGACTTAAGCAACACCTACAAGAAAAAATAAATTTTATATTATATTATTATAATGGTCCCTTAAAGACAATCTCATATAGAAAACATCATTCGGCTAATAATGGCCTAACATCTAGTCTACATACAAGGAATCCTAACATCCAGTCTAAAAATACTACATCATAAAATATAATATATTACCATAACAACAAACAACAGCCTAACCTGCTACTAAGATCAGTGACTTAGTATTCTAAAGTGTGTGTTGGGGCTGGAGTGTGGCATGTCTTAATTGTGTTTTAGAGTTAGAGTTTTCTAATGAGTGAGCATTCAAGTTACCCGTTAGGGGTGATTGCATTTAAATTCATTTATTATACTTGATTGGATTTTAAATTATGCATATTTTGTTCATTTTTTTATTTAAGATTTAATATTATAAAGAGAAGAAATAGAGTTAACTCTCTTTAATCCCTAGTTTAAATTAATTTTTAGAAAAGGTTTTTTTTTGTGATTCTTGAACCATCAAAATGGATCATTCACAAATTTTAATTAATCCTATAATTAGATTTAGCTTAATGAATTTTATTTAGACATGGAAACATCGTAAGGTTAAATGAATCAAAATTACCATCAAATACATAAAGTTGTATCACTTCAATTTCATTATCAATAACACTCTCATTTCATTTTTTTTCTTCTTGTTTGTTGTATACATGCATCACTTATATGTATTTTGTTTTAAACACTTTATATATGAATATGCATAAATTTGATAGCAAAAGAATTTCACTTCATATTTGAACACATATATACATGTATAAGAAACTATGCATATACATGTCATTGTTAAACCAAGAAAGTGAGATTATCTAAGACCTCCTTGGGGCTACTTAAAGCCTCATATTCTTAGGATGTCTAGACTATATACTTGCTAATTCAAATACATATACACACATGTATAAATGTAAAGATGAAACCATGAAAAGCTACAAGTTATCATCCTTTAATTATGAAAACATAAGTTAGCTCCATGTTGATGTTTCCTCATTTATGACAAGTGTTATAAATACTAAGCTAGGATTCAGATCACTTAATTAATAATTAGCACAAAATTTTAAAATAAATTAGGATTTATTAGTGATAATAGCCACATCATATATTTATGCATATTCAAATCATGCAATTAAATGCAACATATTCTTTTGAATTTAAAACATGAATATATGAAACATATGGCATGCATCTTTATGGTAATTGAAATAAAGTGATTAAGCATTATCAATGACATACTTAGCTTCATTGACACCTAAGGCGGAATCATACTATATAAATGTTCCTTAAACTTAATCAAAGCTTCTTTAGGAGTTGATTTTGTGTTTTAGATAATTAAATCTTAAAGGAGAGAAATAAGAATTAAGTTCTAACCCACACTCATGTTAGTTAATTAATAAGTTCAAAGAGAGGTTAAGTGAATTTTACAATTTGATTATGTTTGGTTTATTAATAAATTACTTAATTATCCTCCCAAAAAGTCCCTTAATTTAATTAACTATTAAGCAAAGGCCTATGAACATGATGATTCAATTGAAAATAAAATTAGCAATGTCCTAAGAATTATAATACAATTTGGGTCATGCTTAACTAATTAATTGAATTAAGAGGATTAAACTAATTACTTTCATGATTTCCTAAACCTATGGAAAATCATAATTTCATTAAAACCCTTATGTTAACTAAACACGTAAAGAGGATTAATTAAATGAATCTTGCTAGTTGTATTAAATATGATGATGTAATTATTATTATTATTATTATTATTATTATTATTATTAATATATATATATATATATTAATTTTCTTTTTAATTCTACCTAACTATTTAATCATTTAATTATTTAATTAAAGGGGTTTAGGAATTAACTTGAGAAAAATAATTAGGAGGGGAGGTCCTAATCATTTTCCTTGGTCATTCTTACTATTATAATGATTAATTAACCTTTCATAATTAATCCCACAATTTTCTTAATTTAATAATTATAAACAAACTTAAGATAGGTAATTTGAGTTTGAAATTATAAAATCTTTAGTACACTTGGAAAATAAATCCAAGAAAATCATGGGAGCTAGGGGACATCCCATGTAATTGGCCTTCCAAATATTAGATCAATTAGCTAAGTAATTAGTGCTTAATTAAGGTAGGAAATAAAAAAATTTAAACCCTAATTAGCCACTATTTATTGGGTAAAACCTATGTATTTTATTTTTCCCAGATTCTCCTCTATTTAACCTTTCTAAACTGGGTTTATTTATATTTTTTTAGATTTTTCTATAATTAGTTATGAATTTTTAATTTTTTGGCTAATTAATTATATTTTAAAGATGTAATTAACCCATTTACACAGTCGACACCACACGGAAGCTACTGTGGCAGCATTTTCCATGTGGCTCCGCCAAATTAACTACTTAAATCATCCAATGTGGAAGCTTACTCAGCAACGGTGGACACGATTTCATATTGACCATTTGATCTCAAATCGAATGGTTAGGTTAATCATGTGATTCAAAAGGAATTAATTCAAAAAAATCTAGCTCGATTAATCACGGTTGTCCATTCTAATCATGTGGAATGGACTGTTGGTGATCCGTCATCCCATGAGCCTCAGAAGGCAGACATCGTTTGCCTTTCATCGGTTAATCCAAGTTCACTGGAACTTGTTTGATGGTGGAAATGACTCCAAAATGAGTATGGAGGAAATCTAAGAGGATCCTATAATTGGAATTGCACGAGAATGAAATTTGTTTCAAAAAAAGATAAACAATCCTACGATTTTCTATAATTTACCAAATTTTACCTTGTCTAAGCTCAAGACTTATGGTCCAATGACTGAGGAAGCTTCATCTTGAAGAGGCAAAGTCCTATTGAGAAGACTGGTAGATGCCACCCCTTCGATTGCTCTGTGGACCAAACATCACCGTGAACCTCACTGGAGTTAGTCTTGGAGTAACTTTCAATGCTCCAATCGACAGGGAATCAATTCATTTGGCCTCGTCAGAGTGTGATAAAGATGTGGGGAAATTTAATTTAGCATTGGTGGATATTTGGTTAGGTTAGATAGATAGATCTCTCAGGTGTGGGTGGAGCTTGATCTCATTAGTGGTTAGGTGCACAGGGGAGCTCAGGTTAAAGCTTAGGATTGTGCAGAATTGACTATGGAAAGTCTTTGTGAAGTTAGCATGGATGGAGAGGAGTATACTCTCCTCCCCAGCTAAACCAAGGATTTAGATTGGTTCATCCTTTGGCAAGTGTTAGACCGGAGTTGGTGGCCTAGGGTGGTAGTAGACTGCTAAGGTGGAGGAGCTTCAATGGCCAAGTGAGTTTGGTGGGTTTCCATGGAGTGTATGCTCCTCCTCAGGTGGACCAATGGCTAGCCAAGGGTAAGGCTAACCTCTCTTGGCCATGGACTAAATCCAATAACTTTGCATTAGGTTAGGTTAGTGGTCCAAAGCCCAAAGAAGGCCAAAGGTGTATTTTAAGGGAAAGAGAAGTGGAGAGCACTTCCAAATAGGGGTTTTGTCTTATTTGGAGGGCTTGATTCAATTGGGCTGACCGAACCTGGGTTCACCATGGGTTGGGTCCACATGGGTAGGTCAATGGGGACCTATGAGTGAGTCATGCCAAGTTTTCTTGGGTTTGAACTTGGTTTGGTTGGGATTAGCTAAATTTTATCCATATAGGTCAAATTGGGTTCATTTGGGCTAGGTTGACCATTTGACCAAATTGGGTCAAGAGGGGACTTGGGTTATATTCCATTAGTCATTTAGAATGAGTTGGTACAACTAGTTTGGTCCAATTTCAATTGGATTTTTATTTGGCTCATGTGAGTTCATTTGGGTCAAATGGGCTAAGTTGACCAATTGGTCAAATTTATCAAATTAGTTTGGGTGAGGGGTTGGTTCATGTTCAATTTGTCATTTGAGATTGGCTGGAAGTGTTGGTTTGAATTGATTTGAATTAGAATGTGATTTGGCTCAATTTGATCCTTAGCTCAAATTTGGTCAAATTGGGTTAATTGCCTTGGTTTGACCAAATTAGTTTCAATTGGTGGTTGGATTATGTTCAATACTCAATTGGTGATGGATGAAAGCCATTGGTTGCAATCAATTTGGGTTAGGACATGATTTGGTCCAATTTGGTTCTTTAGGTCAAATTAGGCTTACTTGGGTTAAAAGGCCAAATTGGCTTAGCTTAGTTCAATAAATTATGATTGAGTGATCAATGATGATCCACAATCATTAAGGAATGGATTGAATAACTTGATTTAGTTCAATTGAAGTTTGATTCAATTGGGCTATTTTAGGTTAATTTGGGTCAAGTGGTTTGAGTGAATGGGTTTGGTTCAATTGAAGTTCTATAATGGTTGGAATATGTCCAACTATGAATTTGAAGTTAATTGAAGGCTTTGATTGCAATTGATTTGGGTTATGTCAAATTTTGACTAATTTGAATCATTTAGGTCAAATGGGTCAACTTGGATAAGCTTGATTCGATTTGGTTGATCGGTTTAATTGAATTGATTAGGATAAGTTTTGATGTTTAATTGAGTGTTTAGAATGATCAACAGGTTTAGGTTAGGTTTGATTGGTTTGAATCAAGTTGAATAGGACTTTGGTCTTATGAAATTTCAATAAGTTAACTCGAGTTAAAACCTAAGTTGGTTTGGCTTGGAGTTTGGATAAGATTCAATCAAGTTCAATTAGATTCAAATGAGTTTGGGCAGATTAGGTTTCAATGATGGTAGTTTGGTATTAGATTTGGTCTTCCTAAGCTTAAAGAGGTTAGATGGAATCACATTACCCTCTTTAGCAAAGTTGAACCAAGATGGATCAAATTGAGCCTAAATTGAATTGGTATTTTGCTTGGAGATTGGATTATAATCATTTGATTTGGATTAGATTAGTGAGTTGACCATGAACTTTTGGTTGAGTCTTATGTTAGGTGAGGCTTCACTTCAACAAAAATAAGTTCTAGTCCTAGGGTTGTTTCTTATGAGTGTCTAGGCTCGAGTTTGGTGTTCTTCTAATCACTAGAAGAGTCCTAGCACTAAGGATGTCTTAGTTTCTAGAAGAATCCTAAGTATAAGATGAGGGTAGTCAACCTCACCCCAAAAGTAAGGTCAATAGTATCTTTCTAGGATATTCTTTAAATTGGGGATCCTATAGAGTTTATAATAAAAGAAAATTGATTGTTGAAGAGTTAGTACATGTTACATTTGATGAATATTCTGTAGATCCTTCTAGAGATGATATAATTGAAGATGAGGTAGATTAATTTAAGAAAATTAATTTGGCAGAAAATGTAGATGATTCTTTACCCAAATAGTGGAAATTTACTAGGAATCATCCCAAAGACTTGATTATTGGAGATCCTTCCCAAGGTGTAAAAACTAGCTGACAATATAAGGAAATGATAAATAATTATGTATTCTTATTCAAGATTGAACCAAAATTGTTAGATGAAGCTTTAGAGGATCACTATTGGATTATAGTTATGGAAGAAGAATTAAATCAGTTTGTAAGGAATGCTATGTTGGAATTAGTTCCTACACCTGAAGATCAAAATGCTATAGGAACCAAATGGATTTTTAGAATAGCTTAGAATATTAGGGACACATTGTTAGAAATAATCCTAGATTGGTTGCACAAGGATACACTGAAAATGAACGAATAGATTTTGATGAATCTTTTGCCCCTGTAACTAGATTAGAAGCTATTAGATTGTTCTTTGCCTATGCCTATTACGAAGACTTTAAACTATTTCAAATGGATGTAAAAAGTGTATTTTTTAAATGGATTTATAGATCAAGATATCTTTTTAGAACAACCTCCCAGTTTTGAAAATATGAATTTTTGCATCAGGTCCTAGAGCTTGGTATGATAGATTGAGTAGCTTGGTTCTTGATCATGGATTTAGGAAGGGTAGAGTAGATACCACCCTTTTTCTTAATAATTTAGGTGATGACTTGATCATTGTTTAGATTTATGTGGATGACATTTTATTTGGTAGGACAAATAAATCATTATGTGTTGAGTTTTCAACTTTGATGTCTAAAAAAACTTGAAATGAGTGCGATGGGTGAACTCACTTTTTTTTTCAGGGCTTAAAGTAAAATAACAAGAAAAAGGTACTTTTATTTATCAAACTAAGTACACAAATGACTTGATAGAAATAATTAATATGAAAGAATTTAATCTAGTAAGACTCCCATAAGCCCCTCTACTAAACTTGATTTAGATGAGTCAGGAAAACTTGTTGATTAGAAACTTTGCAGAAGTATGATTGGATCTTTTTTTATTCTTACTACTAAAAGGCTTGATATTATGTTTATGGTATGTTTATGTGCTCATTTTCAAGCTTCTCCAAAAGAATCTCATTTAAGTGTTGTTAAATGTATCTTCCATTCTTTGATTGGCACTTCTAGGTTTGGTTTATTATTTCCTAAAAAATTACTTTCATGTGACTTGATTGCTTATTCAAATGCTGACTTTGCAAGTTATAATGTAGATAGGAAATGTGCATCAGGAACATGCCAATTTTTAGAACCATCTTTAGTATCTTGGTCATCTAGAAAATAAAACTTTGTTGCACTTTCTACTACTGAAGCTGAGCATATAGCTACTAGAAGCTGTGTTTCTCAAGTACTTTGGTTAAAACATCAATTAGAAGATTTTGGTCTTAAACAAGATCACTTTCTTGTTAAGTCTGACAATATGAGTGCAATTTGTTTAACCAAAAATCATATCCACACCTAAGAACTAAATATATAGAAATCAGACATCATTTTATTAGAGATCATGTTAGCAAAAGAGATGTTAAAATTAATATTGTGAGTATGGATTTACAAATTGCTGATATTTTAACTAAACCATTATTTGAAGAAAGATTTTGTATTTTGAGATGCATATTAGGTATGTTAGATCCCTCCATGTAAGTTCAATATTATTTTGTTAAATTTTTTGATATTACCATAAGTGGGAGAAAATATTATGTTGGTCCTCTTTTATTTATGATGCATAGTTTAGAAGGAGCTTTTTTATGTTATATTCTTATTTTATTTTGCTTACAAATGCTAAAATGGTCAAAATCTTATTTATTCACTTGTTGTACTTTCTCTTTAATGCAAATTATATTTTCAAAGGTCAATGTAAGGTCACTTTGTATCTTCATCAATATTTAACACCAACATAGGTTTGTCATCATCGAAAAAGAGGAGATTGTTGACTTTATAAGCACCACCTCATATGAGATTGATTTTGATGATAACAAACATATATTCAAATGCTACTAATCATTTTAAATTCAAGTGTGCAGGAAAATTCTTCACTTTTAGGTTCTTTAGTGAATTTCGATTGCTAAAGCTATTGGACTTGA
This sequence comes from Cymbidium sinense, assembly GCA_021442155.1. Lineage (NCBI taxonomy): Eukaryota > Viridiplantae > Streptophyta > Magnoliopsida > Asparagales > Orchidaceae > Cymbidium > Cymbidium sinense. The sequence continues at coordinate 55,205,889 of CM038230.1, read as the reverse complement.
ACTGGTTGGGAATTTTCAAGGAATTACTATATTAAGGCAAATGACAGCTCACTAAGATAAAATAAATGGATCATTCAATTTTAAATTCATCATTATAAAATTATTTATATTTTCTATATCTTAAAATTACAATTATTCATTAAAATATTCATTTTGGATAATATGAGCTAAGTGCATGATATAAGTTCCATTAAATGTGTGTTCATGCTATATAAATTATTTTTAAACTTCATTAATTTATTTCCATGGTAATCATAATTTTCATTATATGAAAATTTAATTATCCTAAAATTATCCTTTTATTCTTATTCTTTCTCATATTATCATATTCATCTTCACATTATTTTAGCCAAATTGTTTAATGCATTTTGCCAAATAAAATATGAGAATTTCATTTAAAAGATTTTCATATAATATTCCCTCAGTTTTTATATTTTAAAAATTCATTAATTAGAATTTTTTTAATTTAAATTTCTTCATTCATGACATATTCTTGCCAAATTAAATCAAATATTTTATGGAACATTTAGAACGTCCCAAGCATTATTTATTCAGATTATTTATAGCTTAATTAATTTATTATAACTCATTTTACATTTAAATTCAAATCAACCCTTATGTAAAACAATTCATTTTCAATTAAAAACCATTTTAAGAAATTATCTTTTGGGGGCCATCCACTTATATTCAAAATTAAATTAATTTTGATTAATTTAATATTCAAATAATACATATTATAATTAGATTATATTCAATTTGATTCATTGCAATAATTTAAGGATTTTATATTTTAGGAAACTCCTTCCACCGAAATACTTAAATTATTTTTCTATAGATTTATTTTATTCAAAACTCCATTCATATCATTTTCATGGACCCACTTTGGCCATATTTTTCATAGGATTTCTCCTCTCATTGTACTAAAAAATCACATTGAAATTATTTCATATTAGCTTGTTTTAAATTTGCGAAGGAGCCTCTTGCATAACTCTTTGTCTGATCTAATGTTCTTTGGATTTGAAATTCAAATAGATGCTTATTCTATTTCTCTCTCATTGTCTCTTGTCTTGGCTGATCCTAGACGCTTCCCTCTTCTATTTAAGAGGCTTGTTTCAACTTGAGAAAGGTTCCAAAAAGCTAATTTTCTCTCTTGCTCTCTTGCTCACCTTCTCCACCTTAGCAGATTCTAGCTAAAGCAAATCTCTTAGAGATCTTTGATGATTCAAGTGAAAACATGCCTTCTCTTTCTAACTTTCTCTTGAACTAATAGTTGGCTTGAAGATTGATTGGGAAAAGTGAAGGATTTTTGTGTTTCTCTCGCTTTGCCGAGAGCTTCAAGGATTGGAACAATTCTTAAAGTGTTGAGTTTCTTTTATTACTTTGACCTCTTCTTGGCTTTGAGTTATATAAGGTTATTTTAGTTTATTGTGTTCTTAATCACTTTATATTCCATTATTTTCTTATTTGGCCAAAAGCTAACAGAAGGATTTTACTTTAATTTATGCTTAATTATTTCCCTATTCATTGTTTACATATTTGACCGAAAGATCTTACAAAGATTTAAAATTTCTAGAGCTTAATCATTTGAATATCTCTTTTTCACCTTCGCCAAAAGTTTCGTATAGGTTGCTAAAGTTCGATTGTGGTTGACATTACATCTCACTTATTTTTTTACATGGCCAACCACTTCATAACCCATTTGATTTTTTTGTGTTCATTATTAACTTACTTTCTTTCGGTTTACATAAATTTTATCAAATAACCTTCTTGTGATTATTATTCAAGTGATTATCGAGTTATTTAAATTACCAATCCATTTATTATTTAAATATAGGTTAACTTATATGGAAAATGATTCAAGTTAATGACTTTTGATTTCACATTGCATATTAAATTGTTTCATATTGCATTTTAGTTTGCATTTAAAAGTCATGTTAGAAAATCTTTCGAAACTTTTTAAAGTTTCTTTAAAGCAACATTTACTTACTTGCATTAAAATATTTAATTGAAAATCTTATTTCAATTTTAATTTCAAAGTAAAGTGAGCTCTCTTTCATTAATATTCACTTGCCTTGATATTGGTAAAGTTTGGGCTGTTAGTGCAAAAATCTTTTAAAATTAAGAGTTTAATATTTGTATCTTTCTTTTTGTCTTATCTTGATTTATATTAGGGTTGTACAAGCCAATTGTAAGAAAATACGTGTTACATTGTACTTTCCCACATAGGAAAGTATGATGTTTGATTGTACTTGCCCGTGAAGGAGAGTACGGGAGAGTTATTGTAATCCCATTTTGATTTAGTGAATTCTTAGCTTGGGTTACTAAGTGTGGATATAGGCCAATTTTTGGAGTTTGCCCGAACCACGTAAAAATCTCTATATTTCTTTTTAGTATTCCTACAACTTTACTTTTCTTTATTACTGCTTATAATTACTATAGATAATTAAAGAAAACTTATTTGAAATTAATTTTTATACAAAGCAATCAAATTAAATTTAAAGTTGAAATTATTTTTAAATACCCAATTTAGTCTCCCCGCCTTGCATAACAATTGGTATTAGAGGCTCGGCTAACATCCTTGAGTTTGATCACTATGACACAAGTCTTTCCTAAGGGTGTACTACCTGAAGGACAGTCTACACATAGGCCATCATTGCTTGATGATGTTCCCTTTCAATATTGGAAAAGTAGCATCAGTACATTTATTCGTGGATAAGATTTTAGAATATGTCATATGTTAACACATTAATATTACACTCCCATAATTGACACAAATGATTTAAAAGTTGATAAACCTTTTGATCAATGGTCTTCTTATGAAAGAGAATTAGATGAATTAAATGCAAAAGCTTGCAACATTTTATATTGTGCTTTACTTCCCAACGATTATATGAGAATTTCCATGATTTCTACTACAAAAAAAATTTGAAATAAATTAAATCTTATCTATGAAGGTACTAACGAAGTTAAAGATGCCCACATAAATAGGTTAGTACATGAGCATGAATTATTTCGCATGTTACCAAATGAAAGTATTTCTAATATGTATACCCATTTGATGAAAATTATTAATATTTTACATTCACTTGGAAGAAAATATAAAAATCAAGATTTAGTTTATAAAATTTTAAGATTCCTTCCTAAAGAATGGGATTTAAAAGTTACTAATATTAGTGAAGCTAAAGATTTGACTATATATACACTTGATCAGCTTCTTGATTCTTTGATAGCTTATGAACATGTTATAGCACAAAAAGATCAAAATGACTCTTTCCATAAGAAAGAGAAAAGAAATTTAATTGTTTTACGGGTGGAAGACAATTGTGAAGAAAATTCTTCATGTTCATATGTAGATAGTGCTGAAATTACAATGCTTTCAAAGAAATCAAGAAATATGATTAGAACATAAAGCACGGGTATAGAAAGTCTAAAATTTATAAATTTCCCCCTAAAAAGTTGACTGCTAGTGAAGGAATTGTATGCTATAATTGTAAGAAGCCGGAACATGTAAGAAGTGATTGCCCTAATTTTGGCAATAATAAAAAGCAATTTAAAAAGAAAAAATCTTGAAAATATAAAATGCCTTAGAAGAAAATGAAAAGAGCACTTTGGGCAAATTCTGATTCAGAAGAATCAAGTGAGCACACTTTAGATGAAGTAGCAAACTTATTTTTGATGGTAGATGTGGATACTTCAAGTGAGGTTTGTGCTGATATTTCTTTTGTTGAATTAGATTATGCTTTCAAAGAGTTAGCACATGAATATAGAAAGCTATATAGGAAATTCAATATGTTAGAAAAAGAAAATAAAAATCTAGAAATGCATGCTTTTTCTTTTGAAAAAGAATGTGCTGATTTGAAGTCTGAGAATGATGCTTTATTAGATCAATCAATACTTGTGAATAAATTGAAAATAAAATCTATTACTTCATGGAAAATTGCATACATGTAGCAAATCACATTTACAAGTTTCATTAATTAGACCTTATGCAAATGCATCATAATCATTCAAATTTGAACCTTATCCAAATACAAATGTTACATGAAATTTGTGCGATAAAAATGTCATGTATCTTTCAATTTTCATGCAAAAAGATCTCATGCACTTCCAAGATCAAATTACATTTGAATACCCAAAAATAAAAATGCAATAGCTACAAACACTACACAGCATTCATTGCATACTTTTTCATTTGGATGTGGACCCAAACAAGTTTGGGTTCTAAAAGTTGACCCCTTATTTTATTTTGTTGGAATGCTTTCAAAGAAAAATAGAAGAAGACATGTGGTACTTGGATAGTAGATGTTCAATATATATGTCAGGTGATAAATCTAAATTTTCTGCTTTAGAACCTTGTGAAGAAGGGTATGTAGTTTATGGTGATAATCCTAAAGGAAAAAATAGTTGGCATTAGTTCTATTTCAAAAAAAAATTCATTAACATTAGGTAAAGTTTACTTTGTTGAAGGTTTAAATCATAATTTCATTTCCATTAGTCAATTATGTCATAAAGGACATAATGTTGAATTTCATGCATCTTTTTGTATTAATTGAAATAAAGAAAATGTTTTGCTTGCTCGTTATACATACAAACATATTTATCATGACTTTGAAATTACCTGTTATGTAAATTTCAATTTACTTTCTTTCAAAAGTTCACATAATGAAGTTTTCCTTTAGCATAAAATATTATGTCACATTAATATATTCTTTAAACAAAATAGCAAAACTTGATATTGTAGATGGATTACCTAAAATAAAATTTCATTCTATTTATGTTTGTGACACATGTATTTATGTAAAACATTCTAAACATTCATTTAAAAACAAATTATTTCAACTTAGAGGCCTTTAGAATTATTGCATATGAATTTATTTAGTCTTTTTAGCACTGCCAGTTTATGTGAAAAATTCTACGGTCTTGTTATTGTTGATGATTATTCAAGATTTGATGTGTATATGTTCTTAATTCATAAAAATGATGCTTTTGAACACTTTAGAAAATTTATTAAGTGCATTCAATGAGATATAAGTCTTTTTGTTAGTAGAATTCAAACTGATCATGATGGTGAATTTGAAAATAAAAATTTTAAAACTTTTTTTGATTACTTTGGTATTAAACACAATTTTTTTGCTCTTAGAACCCCTTACAAAATGGTGTTGTTGAATGGAGAAATAGAATTCTAGTTGAATTGAGTAGAGTTTTGTTGGATGATTATAAGTTGGCTAAGTATTTTTGGGTTGAAGCTGTTAACACTACATGTTATGTTATAAATCGTATTTACTTAAGATCTATTTTAAATAAAACCTCTTATGAGTTATTCTTTAGTATGAAACCTAAGATTAGTTATTTTCATATATGTGGTTGTAAATGTTTTATTTTAAATAATAGTAAAGATTCTTGAGGAAAGTTTGATAGTAAATCCAATGATGGTATCTTTTTAGGATATTCTTTGAATGGTAGATCCTATAGAGTTTAAAATGAAGAAGATGAATTTAAGAAAAATGATTGTTGAAGAGTCAGTACATATTATATTTGATGAAAATTTTATAGATCCTATTAGAGATGATATAATTTAAAATGAAGAAGATGAATTTAAGAAAATGAATCTTGAAGAAAATATACATGATTCTTTACCTAAAGAGTGGAAATTTACTAGGAATCATCCTAAAGACTTAATTATTCCCAAAGTGTTAAAATTAGAAGACAATCTAAGGAAATGATCAATCATTCTATATTCTTATCTGAGATTGAACCAAAATTATTAGATGAAGCTTTAGAGGATCACTATTGAATTATAGTTATGGAAGAAGAATTAAATCAGTTTGTAAGGAATGATGTGTTGGAATTAGTTCCTACACCTCATGATCAAAATGTTATAGGAACCAAATGGGTTCTTACAAATAAATTAGATGACTGGGGACATATTGTTAAAAATAATGCTAGATTGGTTGCGCGAGGATACACTTAAATTAAAGGGATAGATTTTGAAGAATCTTTTGCCCTTGTAGCTAGATTAGAAACTATTAGATTGCTCCTTGCCTATGCCTGTTATGAAGACTTTAAACTATTTCAAATGAATGTAAAAAGTGTATTTTTAAATGGCTTTATAGATCAAGATGTCTTTTTAGAACAACCTCCAGGTTTCAAAAATGTTGAATTTCTGGATCATGTTTTTTAAATTGAAGAAAGCCTTATATGGATTGAAATAAGATCCTAGAGCTTGGTATGATAGATTGATTAGCTTTTTTATTGATCATGGATTTAAGAAGGGTAGAGTAGATGCCACCCTTTTTCTTAAGAATTTAGGTGATGACTTGATCATTGTTCAGATTTATGTGGATGACATTTTATTTAGTAGTACAAATAAATTATTATGTGTTGAGTTTTCATCTTTGATGTCTAAAGAATTTGAAATGAGTGTGATGGGTGACCTCAATTTTTTTCTTAGGTCTTCATGTAAAACAACAAGAAAAAGGTTCTTTTATTTGTCAAACTGAGTACACAAATGACTTGATAGAAATATTTAATATAAAAAAAAGTTAAATCTAGTAAGACTCCCATGAGCCCCTCTACTAAACTTGATTTAGATGAGTCAAAAAAACCTGTTGATTAGAAACTTTATAGAAGGCTTGATATTATGTTTGCAGTATGTTTATATATTTTCAAGCTGCTCCAAAAGAATCTCTTATAATTGCTTTTAAACATATCTTTTGTTATTTGATTAGCACGTCTAGGTTAGGTTTATTATATTCTAAAAATTCACTTTCATGTCAAATTTTAGGATCAACTTTAGTATCTTGGTCATCTAGAAAACAAAACTTTGTTGTACTTTCCACTATTAAAGCTGAGTATATACTGGTTGTAAGCTATGTTTCATAATATCTTTGGTTAAAATAACAATTATAAGGTTTTGGACTTAAAGAAGCTCACATTCATATTAAGTGTGACAATAATAGTGCAACTTGTTTAACCAAAAATCCTATCCAACACTCAAGACCTAAACATATAGAAATCAAATAACATTTTATTAGAGATCATGTTAGCAAAGGAGTTGTTAATATTGATTTTGTGAGTATGCATTTCTAAATTACCAATATTTTTACTAAACTATTACCTAAGAAAAGAATTTTTATTTTTAGATGCATGTGAGGTATGTTTATTATTATTTTGTTAAATCATTTTTATATTGCCAAAAGGGGGAGAAAATATTATGTTTGTCTTCTTTTATTTATGATGCATAGTTTAGGAGGAGCTTTTTTATATTGTTATATTCTTTATTTATTTTTCTTACAAAAGCTAAAAGGGTCAAAACCATATTTATTTAATTGTTATACTTTTTATTTAATGAAAATTATATTTTCAAAGGTAGATGTAAGGTCACTTTGCACCTTCAACAATATTTAACACCAACATAGATTTGTCATCATCAAAAAGGGTGAGATTGTTGACTACATAAGCACCACTTCAAATGAGATCAATTTTATGATAACAAATATATGTTCAAACTATACTAATCATTTTAAATTCAAGTGTGTAGGAAAATTCTTCACTTCCAGGTTCTTCAGTCAATTCAAAATGCTAAAGCTATTGGACTTGAATTCATTGGAAATTTTCTAGGAATTACTATATTAAGGAAAATGAAAAGCTCACTAAGATAAAATAAATGATTCATTCAATTTTAAATTCATAATTCTAAAATCATTTATATTTTCTATATCTTAAAATTGCAATTATTCATTAAATTATACATTTTGGATAATATAAACTAAATGCATGATATAAGTTCCATTAGATGTGTGTTTAAGCAAGATAAATTATGTTTAAACTTCACTAAAGTATTACCATGCTAATTATAATTTTTATTCAAATTTTTATTTCATGAAAATTGAATTATCCTTTTATTTAAATTCTCTCTCCTATTATCATATTGATATTCACATTATTTTGGCCAAATTTTTCAATGCATTTTATCAAGTATAAAATATGAATCTCATTTGAAACATTTCCATATAATATTCCCTCAATTTTCATATTTTATAGATTCATTAATTAGAATTTTTGAATTTGAATTATTTTTAGTTCAAATTTCTTCATTCATGACATATTCTTGCAAAATAAAATCATATATTTCATGGAATATTTAGAACATCCCAAGCATAATTTATCCTGAGTATTTAAAGCTTAATTTATTTATTATAAGTCACTTTAAATTTAAATTCAAATCAGCCCTTATTTAAAATAATTCTTTTTTAATTAAAATCCATTTCAAGGGAATATCTTTCTGGGGCTGAGCACTTATATTAAAAATTAAATTAATTTTGATTAATTTAAAATTAAAATAATATATAATGTAATTATATTAGATTAAATTTGATTCATTGCATTAATTTGAGGATTTTCTATTTTAGGAAATTCCCTTGGCCAAAATTCTTAAATTATTTTTCCATAGATTTATTTTATTCAAAACTCCAGCATTCATATCATATTCATGGACCTTCCTTGGCCTAATTTTTCATAGTATTTCGCCTCTCATCTTAGCCATGAATCACATTGAAATTATTCCATGTTAGCTTGTTTCAAATTTTCATAGGAGCCTCTTGCATAACTCCTTGGCTAATCTATTATTCTTTGGATTTGAAATTTAAATAGTTGCTTATTCTAATTCCCTCTCATTATCTCATGTCTTGGCTGATCCTAGACTCTTCCCACTTCTATTTAAGAGGCTTGTTCAAATTGAGAAAGGTTTCAAAAATCTAATATTCTCTGTTGCTCTTTTGCTCTCTTGCTCACCTTCTCCACCTTGGCCAATTCTACCTAAAGCAAATCTCTTAGAGATCTTTGGTAATTCAAGTGCAAACATTCCTCATCTTTCTTCTCTTTCCATTGGACTAAAGGTTGGCTTGAAGATTGATTATAAAAAGTGAACGAATTGTGTGTTTCTATATGTTGACCAAGAGTTTCAAAGATTGGATCAATTCTTAAGGTGCTAAGCTTCTTATATTAATTTAAATACTTCTTGGATTTGAGTTAAATAAGGTTATTTCTATTTGTTGTGTTCTTAATCATTTCATATTGCAATATTTTCTTATTTGGCTGAAAGCTAACATAAGGATTTCAATTTAGTTTTTGCTTTATCATTTCACTATTCTTTTACTTGTTTGGTCGAAAGAGCTTATAAAGATTTTAAATTTTTTAGTTCTTCATCATTTGAATATCTCTTCTTTATCACCTTGGCTAAAAATTTCATGAAGGTTGTTTAAGTTTGATTGTGCTTAACATTACATCTCACTTATTTCCTTACTTGGCCGACCACTTCATAACCTATTTGATTTATTGTGTGTATTTTGTTAACTTACTTTCATTGGTTTTACATATAGTTTATGTGATATCCTTCTTGTGATAACTATTCAAGTGATTATCATGTTATTCAAATTTCCAATCAATTTATCATTTGAATATAAGTTATCTTATGTGAAAAAGGATTCAAGTTAAAGTCTTGTGATTCAACATTGCATATTAAATTGTTTCATATTATGTTTTCATTTGCATTTCAAAGTTATAAAAGAAAATCTATTCAAACTTTTTAAAGTTCATTCAAAGTAACATTTACTTACTTGCATTAAAATATTTAATTGAGATCATATTTTAAGTTCAATTTCAAATTAAAGTGAGCTCTCTTTCATTAATATTCAGCTGCCTTAATATTGGTATAGTTTGGGTTGGGAATGCAAAAATCTTTTAAAATTGAGAGTTAGATATTTGTGTATTTATTTTTTCCTTATCTTGATTTGTGTTGGGTTTGTACTTGCCCATTGTAGGAAATCACGTATTGGTTTGTACTTGCCAGTGTAGAAAAATCTAGTGGAAAGTTGTACTTGCCCATGAAAGAGAGTACAAGAGATTTGTTGTAATCTCATTTTAACATAGTGAATTTTTAGCTTGGGTTTCTAAGCGTGGACGTAGGCTAATTTTTGGGGTTTGGATGAACCATATAAAAATCTCTGTGTTCTCTTTTTTTTACTTTTTTGACACCTTTACTTTTCTTTATTGCTGCTTAAAATTGTTGTGGATAATTAAGAAAAAAATTTTGTAATTAATTTTTATACAAAGCAAACAAAGTAACCTTTAATTTGAAATTATTTTAAAATACAATTCACACCCCTTCCACCCCATCCCACCTACCATTATTGCATAACAAGACTCGTTTAGATAAAATGTTATTAAGGTGGTTTCATTAAATTGGGTAGAAAGTTTTAGGTTCAATCACTCTATTATTAGAAATAGAAGGATTGCAAACTGAAGCAAAATTTCAAATTATCAGCTCAAAAACATCCTTTAATATCATTTTTTGCAAACCTTGGATACAATAATATAGAATGGTTCTATCATCACACCACAAATGTATTAAGTACACTAGGGATGGAGCAGAATATATAATAAAGGTTACATATAACCACTTTCTATCCATGAGACTGAACTTTATGAAGATGCTACCTATTATAAGCCTAAAAGGTAAGTATCTGAACCTATGAAATTTAGTATTATTGAGCTATCAAAGAAAAGAAAAGAAAATGTCATATCAAATGAAAAAGAAGAAAGAAAAAATAAGGAGAAAAATAATAACCTCCACTAATACAAATTGATTTGGAATCCAATTTTGATGAAGATTCCAATCAAAAAGATGCCTCAATAAAAATTTAAAATTTCATTAGAATCATATATTGATGAAGAACAAATCCAACTATTAAAGGATGAGTCTTAGTTATATATTTATGAAATATTAAGAAAATTTGTGGACACTTTGACCCTAAGTCCTCTTTCTCAAATAAAGTTCATAATTAGAAGTGCCCTTGACATCTCAAGAGAAATGAGAAGATTATCTATGTTTTATTCTATACACAAACCTTTAAGCTCTGAAGTACATGTAAAGCTTGAAGATCCATCATCAAATAAAATAATAGAAGTTCCATTTGATTGGTATCCTGATTGTGTTAGAAATTGTATAAGACATGGTTTGATTTCAAATACTTGGCCCAATGTTATAGCTCAATGCATGGAAAGCTTATGGAGTACTAAAAATAAAAATTTAAAATCCAAAGCTAGCATTAGGTTTGGTATTATTATACTTTTAGATAATGTGGAATATTGTTTAATGAAAAGTAATCATATGGAATCCGATAAGCTTTTTAGGATTCCTTCTAACTTTTTAGAGGAATTCTATTTTGAAACACTAAATGTAGTGATTTAGATGATTGCTTAATTCAGAATGGATCCCCTGAATTTGAAGAAGAAATTAAATTAACTGTTGATGAATTAAAGTAAATCAACTTAGGAATTGATGAATATCCAAGACCAACTTTTATTAGTTCATTATTAGGCCTGAATGATTTAGAGGAGTTGATTAGTTTACTTTGTAAATATAAATATTATTTTACATGGAATTATGATGACATTATAGGTTTATCTTTGGATATTGTAGTTCATAAACTAGAGATTAAACCTAATGTTATCCCAAATAAAGAAAACTCCTAGGTGCATGCACCTAAAAATAGAACAACAAGTCATTATTGAAGTCAAAAAATTAATTAAAGCTGAGTTTATATAAGAAGGGCAATACCCTACTTGGGTAGCAAGTATTGTCTCGATAAAGAAAAAGAATGATCAAATACGCATTTGTATTTATTTTTGAGACTTGTATATGGTTTTTCTAATGGATGAGTTCCCATTGCCAATACCAAAACTTATGGAGAACGTAGCCTCTTCATAAGAAATCTTTTCATTCATTAATAGATCATCTAGGAATAATCAAATAAATATGTATATAGAGGATGAAAAGCATATGGCATTTAGAGCCCTTATTAGTATATTTTGTTACACGGTCATGCCATTCGGTCTCAAAAATATTGGGGCTACCTTCCAAAAGTTGATGACTTAATTCAAAATTTAGTTGAATGTTATATTGATTATTTCATCATCAAAAGTAAAGTAAAATACAATCATTTATATGACTTAAGGATCATTTTCAAATGGTTGCACCATTACAACCTAAAAATGAACCCCTTGAAGTGTGCCTTTGGGATAACTTCAAAAAAGTTTTTAAGATTTGTAGTGAGACATTGTGGGATTAAAATTGATTCTAAAAAGATTAAACCATCATAGAAATGTTGCCACCAAAAATTCTTATACAGTTAAGATCATTACTGGGACCACTAGCATATTTAAGGAAATTCTTATCAAACTTATCTAGAAGTTGCCAGCCATTTGTGGCATTAACTAAAAAAGATTCTAAGTTTATTTGGGATGAGAAATGCTAGAGTTTATTTGAAAGCCTAAAGCAATACTTGATGAACCCTTTTATTTGGCTGCTACAATTCCAGGAAAGCCAATAATCTTGTATACTACAACTTTAGATGAATCACTTGGAGCTTTACTTGCCAAAGCTAATGAAGAAAGGAAAGAAAATGCCCTTTATTACCTAAGCTGCAGACTCATCCCACCAGAAATGAATTATCCCTTGATTGAAAAGCATTATTTATCTTTAGTTTTTGCTGCTCAAAAACTAAGGTATTACAAGCTTTCTCATAAAGTAAATTTGACTTCTAGAGTGAATCCTTTGTAATATCTTATAACCGACTTGACATTGTCTGGATGTCTAGCACATTAGTGTATGATCTTATTACAATTTGAGATCATGTATATTCTTCTCTATGCTATAAAAGGTCAAGTCATAGTTAACTTCTTAGTGACACATCCTTTACCTAAGACTTCTCCTTTAAATGATAATCTTCCAGATGAATAGATCATGGCTTTAGAGGAGAAACCTAATGCCACTTGAGAATTATATTTTGATGGCACAACATCATCAAAGAAAAATAAAGAATTAAATTCCTTTATCCTACAGAAGGCAAGGATTGGATTAATTTTTAACTCTAGAGAAAAGAATGATGTGATATTCCTATAATTTGTCTGAGCTATATACAAATAATGAAGCTGATTATGAGGCACTTATAACTGGGCTAGAGTTAGTAATCTTTATGGGTGTTAAAAATATTAAAAATTTTGGGGACTCCCAATTGGTCATTAACCAAGCGAGTCATATCTATAAGGTTTTGCACCCTAAGATTTTCAATTATCATCAATACACGATGAAATTGCTTGAAAAGATTTTATTCATAACTCTATATAGAATCTCTCATAAAGATAATTGCATAGCAAATGCTTTGGCTAAACTTGCTAAAGAAATTGCATATCATGAAAAAAAAAAATCTATATCTATAGAAGTTCAAAATCAACAAGTTTTATCCCCTATAAATTTATAAAACATGAATAGAAAAGTAAAAATGCAAATGGTAACCACCCTTGTTGAAGGTCAAAAAGAGTGTGACTATAGGAAACTATTCATTGACTATTTAAATAAGGGGAGGCTCACTGAAGACAAGTCATTAGAAAATAAAATTAAGAAACTTATCTTATCTTATGTATTGACCAATAATGTATTGTATCGTAGGTCATTTGATCAAATATGGCTATGATATTTAGATAAATAAGAAGCCCATAAGATCATAACTAAGGTACATTTTGGATTGTGTGGTGCTCATCATTCTAGACCCAAAATGAAATTAAAAATTAAAAGACTTGGATATTATTGGCCTTTGATGTTAAATGATTGTATGGAAATTACACATTGATATCATCAATGCAAAGTACATTGTGTAGTTTTACATCAGCCTCATAATGTACTACACCCAACTATTGCCTCTTGGCCCTTTGAGAGTTAGGGTAATGACATCATCTTATTGATCCTCCTTCATCAAAGGGGTATCATTTCATATTAACCACAATTGATTATTTCTCTAAGTGGGTTAAGGAGATTCCACTAAAATAAGTAAAAGCATACCATGTGCTCAAATTATTTCAAGAAAATATTGCATTTTGATTTGGTGGTCCTCGTCAAATCCTAATCTGATAACGATCAATTATTTAAGTACACTAATTTGAATCATTTTCTGGCAAAGCATAAAATTTATTGGAGATATTCTACATAAAATTACCCTAAGACAAATTGATTAGCCAAAGAATTTAATAAAACTCTTATGAGAATTTTGAAAATGACACTTGATGAAAATAAGCATCATTGGCATGAAAAGTTGGTTGAAGCCTTATGGGCCTATCAGACCACATATAAGACAACAACTTAATCCACACCATATGCTTTAATTTATGGAACTGAAGATATTCTTCAATTACAAGTATAATTATCTTCTCTGAGGATATCAATTAATAGAAATATTATAATAGATCAGAATCACAAACTATGATTAGAAGAACTTGAAATCTTTGAAGGAATGCATCTGAAAGCTCAACAAGATCAACAAATTTGAGACAGCAAATTCGAGACATCTTCGAAAGGACTATTTATGGTGGAATAAGTTTATAAAGGAGGTTCTTTCAATTGATTACTTGTAATGGTGAACATCCAATGCCACTTATAAATGGACATTACCTAAAGAAATATTATGTATAAATTGTACTTCAATTTAAGAAGTGATCATTAGTAAAATCTTTGTATATTTTGCAAATTATCAAGATACAAATATTGTTCTATTTTTGAATTTTGTAAAATGACTTTTTTTTGCAAGTTTTTTTTAATCTCTTTAGTGCATAACTTCAACATTTCTCTAGGTTCGAAGTAAGCTTGTCTGAGGCACCCTTCCTATAAATTTGTTAGGTTTGGAGCAAGCTTTTCATGGAATCATTCCTTTTATTCATAGGATAAGATTAATTCATTTAGACCCCTTAACTATGAATTAGACTATTTAGGTTAGATTTAAGTCATAAAGACCCCTTTCCTATTAGTCAAAAATTTAAGGTTTAGGATCAAGTCATTAAGACCCCTTTTCCTCAACCTAAGCTATTTAGGTTGGAATAAGCCATTAAAGGCCCCTTCCTAAAAGCTAATATGATAGAAGTAAGTCCCTTAGTAAGCATTCCACTAAAAAATTTACAAGGATAGGATTAAGTCACTAAGACTCATTTCCCTATCAAATAGGCTATCTAGGTTAGGATCAAGTCATCAAAGACCTCTTTCCTACTAGTCAAAGAAATTTGAGGTTTAAGAATAAGTGATTAGGACCTCTCTTCCTCATTATAACTACTCAAGAATAAATTAAGCCATTGAAGGCCCCTTCTTAATAGCTAATCAAATAGGAGTAAGTCCCTTAGTAGGCATTCTAGCAAGAAAATTTGCAGTAGGATTAAGTCATTATGAACCCTTTCCTTTTCAAGCTAATTCTAGTTGGAATTAAGCCATTGAAGGCCCCTTCCTATTAGCTAAACTTCACTAGATTAAGATTTACTCAAAATAAAAGAAATTAAGGAGTGGAAACAAGTCATTAATGGCCCCATTCCTATAGACAATGTAGGTTCGAAATTAAGTCCATGTTACTCCTACTTATTAGTCATAATCTTATTGATTAGGAATTAAGCTGTTGAAAGCCCCTCTTCCTCAGCTTAGTTATTTAGGTTGGAATTAAGTTCTTAAAGACCCTTCCTAATAACTATGTAGATAAAAATAAATTTCTTAGGGATATTCTATATGGTTCAAATTCATATAGTTAGAATGGGAGTAAGTATCCATAGTGGTATCCTTTCTAGGAAAATCTCTCTAATGAATTTGTGTTTAGATTAGATACCACATTGAGTCTTTTCTTAATGACATCCAAACAATTCATGAAACTTAGTGGATCTGAGTTTTTAAGAATAAATCATTTAAACCAAAACAAATTTAAACATATTGTTTCCTATCTTTCACAATCAATCTAAAAATAATATATGAATCAAAACCAAATGTAAATTCCAAAACCAAACTTAAACTCTTCCAAGCTTATGCTTGTAAATTTTGTTGACTAGTTAGGTCAACACCAATATGTGCACTATACTCTAGTTCATCCACTACCCATATAGCAAGTTCATTTATTGATCTCATTTTTAAAAGGGGTTAACATTATTTATAAAACCAAGAATTAGAACACTTAATATTAGATTAAGAGCCTCTTAATTAGGTACTCAAGACACTATACCTAGTGACCTAGTGCATCCTTCTAAAATTTGACCTAACTCAATGGATTAAGTGGGTCCAAACCCAAAATTCAAATTGGAAACCTAAATCCAATTAAGCTTGAGCTAAGAAAATTTGGATGGCTAACCCAACTACCCTACTTAAACTTAAAACAACTCAAATCCAAAGAAATTCAAATGAAATCAAAACAAACTCAAACCAGATCAAATTAAAAGCATAAAATGAATGACATAAATATGAATAGAATCGAATGAAATGAAAAGCCAAAGGTAGCCAACCATTGAATATATCGTTGACTCCTGTAGGTCCCACCAAGTCAAAAGTCAATCCATCATAATTTGATCAAATTAAATTATTCCAAAGACTCAAAATCATAAAATAAATATGTTTAAACATGAATTAAAAAAAGATAAAACTAATAAAGTTTTAATTAGGCTAATTAGACCATTTCATCCAAATGAGCCTAAATGGACTTTATTGAATTCAAATAAAAATTAAATTGAAATAAACCCAATTAATTATTTAAAATCATTTAAAATTTATTATCAAACATAAATTAAACAATTAGGGGATTAATTCAACTAATATGGTCATTTGACCCAATTAGACCAACCTTAACTCATTAAGCCTAAATTTGGTCAAAGTGAGTTTTAAATTGAAAATAAGTAAAATTCAGTTGAATTAAATCATTCCAAATACTTGGAATAACATAATTAAAATCAAATACCTTACAATTGAGTCAAGAAGGTCATTTGACTCAATTGGATTCAACTAAATCCATTTGATCCATAATGGGTTAAGTATTAAATCAAAAAAAGAAAACACTTCCAAATTTCATAAAGCCCACACATTGGGGACATCATAAATGATTAAATGAATATAATTGAAGCTTACATCTAGCATTAATCAATTGAAGGGAAAAATGTATTCCAAGTTAAGAGAGAAAATTCCTAAGGTGGCATAATTAAAAATGTTTGAACATGAACCTAGGCTATTCACTTTGAAACACATATAAACTTATCCTAAGATGTGTTTAAGTGAATGGCAGCCAAGACTAAGCAAAATAAATGTGCTCAAGTCCACCTAAGGAAAGAAATATTCCATCGATAAAAAGAAAGAATCTTAGAGACAAAGCCCTCACCCAATCCATTCCTTGACCTCCACTCCTCATTCTATCTACCTTAGATTGTTCCAAATCAACTGACCACCCCTTGTAGTTAGCCTCCAAGGGTGGCAATTACCTTGGCCAGCCATGGTAAGCTACCCTTTAGCTATATCTCTCGACCAAGAGTGGAAAACTAAGAGAGAGTAATTATCAAGTTAGTTTGAATCTTCCATCATGTTCCTCATGTGAAATGAAGGAGAGCGGACCCTTTCCTGCATCTCCATGTCATCAGTAAGCTAGAGCTCAACCAAAGCCACTAAAAAATAAATGTAGCTTGGTCCATAGGTTGATCCACAAGGTGGCAATGAAAGTCCTACCCATAGCTTCAATAGGTTCATATCGAAGATTGTTGTCGATGAGGTATGGAATCCAACCCACCCCCAAGCATTTCATTTGGGTCCTTTTTTAAATGATCTTATCTTAAGTGAGTTCAAGCTATATAGATGCATTCCATTTGAGTCTATGATGGATTTGCAATTGAAATTGAGTGATTTCATCAGCTAGATCACCAAAAATATTCTCGAATTGATGGACAGCCTTTAGCTTTCATCATCATTAAAGGATATATAATCTCTATCATATGTTCCTTTTCTTAGGAACGAACTGTTTCGATCTAGCCACTTGAAATGATTTAATCTATATAAGCCACTGCGGGATAGTATGAGCCGTCTGATCAAACCACGTACCCCGCTAATATAACATGGGATCCACGTGGATCCCATGTAGTTGAATTAGACACTGCCACATGTAAAGCGTCCCCACGTTGGCGTCGTGTGGTGCCAACCATCTAAATAAGAAAATCTTGACCAAAAAATGCAAGTAAGGACTGTATAAGGAATCCATTAAACCCAAAATCCTTAATTAATTTTGGGTAATTTTAAGTTAATTTAGGTTTAAATGAAAACAATCAAACTTAAATTAAACTCAAATCACTCATATATTTTATCTGAAACTTTGGGAAATAAAATTAGAGTTAAAACACACCTTCAGTAAAATTTTAATGATTTATTATAAAGTAAACCCAAAGATATGGAATTTTCAACTTTAAACCCTAATTTTGACAAAATAAATTAATATTAAATTATAAAAATCATGAAAAATTAATGAAATAATTTAAATCATCATAATAAACCTTAATGAACCTAAACACCCCCATTAAAAACACTCTAAAATTAAATAAACCATAAAATATTCTAATCTATTAATTAATTAAATTAATTAATCAAATTAATTAATCTAAAATTAAGAAAATCATAATAAATCAATTAAAGCTTCAAAATTTCTAAATAAAGCCTCAATGGATGCATCTTCAGATAGGAATTGAAGAAAAATAAAACACCTAATTAAATTCTTCTAATTTAAGCTTCATTAAGATTTTATTAAAATAATTAAAACCTTAATTAAACCTAAATTACACATCTGATCAAGTTGAAACTTTAGGGAACTTAAACTGGAAGGGGGAAAAAGTGGTGACACCATATAGAATTTAAGAATTTTTTATTTGGATGATCAAATGCATCATTAAAGAGTAAATAAATTATCTAGGAAGATAAATATCATATCATATAATAGATTTGATCATTTAATAAAAGACTCCTAAGGCCAATGAGTCTTTAATGTACCAAAGGGTTTTCCCCTAAACTACATGGGAAGTAGAATAGGGTTTATTTTAAACTAAGTTCATGGTTTCCTATAAGGGTAAGCGTTATAGTTAATTACTTCTTAAGAACAAAGGATCTCTTCATAAGAATACTCTTGATTAAAGAAATAAACTATTATTTTTATGGATTTCTAAGCTGGTTTTCTAAAGGAAATGATATTTTGGAATTTCAATTGGGAACACTGCAAAGTGGAAAGTCTTATTTTTGGAAGCCAAACGGGATGAAGTAGGAAATGTTTGTTGATACTGGAATTCCTAGTTGGCATTTTAATTATCCTATTATTGGGCTTTAAATTTTGGAATTTAATTTGAATGAAATTTTGAGTTGATATTTTATTAGGAATCTAAGACATATATTCTAGTAGTGCAAGACTATAGAAATTCTTAGGGTTGAAGACTTACCCTAGTATGATGCTTCAAAACCTAAATCTTTAAGTACTTCTAACACAAATTAAAGGCTCGGCCTAGTTTCACTTTTGAGAATTATTGGCCATTCCTCTCATTTGAGAGAATAAACCTATCTCCAACTCTTCGAGACATGTAACCCTCCTAAAAGGGCTACCAACTAACACCACTTAAGCAAATTTTAAATCCAATATGTCAAGTCTCATGTATGCAAGATGGTTGGGCTGTTGTATTTTATGAAAGAATCTAAGAACCTAGACTCACTCCCTAATCCCAAGGATCATATAGGGTATGATATGCATTTAACTAATGTGCATTTTCCAAATTTTAGATATTTTGACTCATGATTGATTTAAGGTAATGGGGTATGTATTATATGCCTAAATGACATGTAATTAGAAGTGGTCATGGGCCAAATCAAGAAAAGAAGGCAGACTTCTCCAGAAAGGTTGTCATCCTTAAAGGTCAGATGCCCCATATATGGAATAGGTGAAGTGCCCAATTCATGAAAATAGAATAATATGCTAGTATGATTCACAAAAGTTAGTTGTTTCTAGTTAATTTTAAGTTATTTTTAGAGATTTCATTAATGTGAAGTTTTCAGTTTCTTTATTTTTTTCAAAGTTATTTAAGTTTAAATTGGGTAGATAATTTAGTTTTCTTAAGAGCCTAATCCTCCATGCATCCATCATAGAGTAGATAGCAAAAAAAAATCTTAAAAAGTAGGTTGATTCTATTATGCACCCAAAATAAATCAAGCCAATTTAAATTAAAGAATAGGCCAACACGACTAAGTATGACTGTACACTCTAGAAGAAAGAAAAAATGGGCAGCCAGGCTCTACACTTGTACAGCCCAGCCTAGAACTACAAGTTTAGAACTATGGGCTTCTTCTTTTTTGGATAATTTCCTTCTGCAGAGACCTCCATTGGGCTTCACAGGGGATTACTACACCTATCTACTGGTAGGGTTAGCTCTTATTATTCCTATACCCCATAGATCCTAACCTAATTCTAAGCATCAAATTATATTTTCAAATTCAAAAATAAATCCTAGGCCCTGCAAAATAAACATCGAGAAAATAAAAATAACACACGAGTAGTTATATTTGCAAATATATTGGCTTAGCATGAATTGTAAGCCAAGCCCACCTGTCCTATCGGGCTATGCTAAGGGACTTATTTAGCACCTGCAAGAAAAAATCATTTATATATTTATTTATGATGGCAGCCCCTTTTAGCACATCCCCTTGTAGAAGACAACATTAGTTCTAAAAAAACATCCAATCATCCAATCTAACAGACAAATAATCCTACACATGTAATCTAAAACAGTATACCACACAATAAGAAAAATACACCACATTACATCACAAAATATCATAGATCGACCTAACCAAAGTCTATGGTCTATGACCAAATAATCTAGTGTGTGAAAGAATTGGGTTTGTGTGGCAAGACTTTGCTAGGCCTTTTTAGATTCAAATTTCAAATTTTAAAATTTCAATTTTTAATTTAATTTGATTTTTAGACTTTTTAACTTTTTATAACTTCATTCATAAGCATGTGTCATTGTTATACCATAGATTTGAGGTATCAAGGCATCCTTTAGACCAATAGATCTATGGCCTCGGGTGTTCAGACTATATACCATATGTTGCTAATTATAAAAATTAATATTTTATTCTTTTAACTTCTTTTAGTTTTTAAATTGGTTTAATTTACCACGGTTGATTTCAATTTAAGTGATTTGAAATTTCATTTTCATTTTAGGTGAATTTTATGTTAAGGTGAAACTAAGTTTTCAAGAATGAAGAATATAATAAGTTCAATTTCAGGTGGAATTCATTCTATTCAACATCATAAGTCCAATAAAATGAAATCTTCACCCTAAAGGAAAGACTCATTTCAAAGGTCTAACTATGATCCAATGAATCTTAATTAATCCTTTTTTTTTAATATTTAGATGATTTGGTTTAATTTAAATTTAATCCAATGAATGTCTAATTTTTGTTTTGAATCTTTCTCTTCATTCATTTGTTCTTTTTGTTTAATGTTTAATTGATCACATATTAATTTAGTTTATTTCTTTTAATTAAGTTCAATTAAATTTTATTTATGTTGTTATAGTTTAATTTGACTTTTTTTTCACTTTAAATTTAATTAATTTGTTATTATAGTTTAAGTTTTATAATTTGATTTTATTAATTCATTTGATTAAATTCATCTAATTTGTTTGATTTATATCATTCATTTAACTAATATTAATTAGATTTATTTGTCATATTAGTATTTATGTTATTGTAATTTATTTTAATTTAGCTTTAATTTTATTTCTTTATCCATTTAATTTCTTTCTTAGATTAACTTGATTTGTTGATTAATGTTTTTTTATACTTTATATTTCAATTGGTATGCTTAAGTTTTATCTTAATTTATTTTTATTTTTATTTATTTACTTCATTAATATTCTTATATTTATTAATGGGTTTCAAGTTATGATTTTATTAACATTTACATATTTATCTCTAATTATTTTCTTAAGGAAGTAATATCTTCATTATTTTAGTAAGGCTCTTCTTATCATTTGACTTAGTTTGATTACTATTTTTATCTAAGAAGTCTAAGAAGAAATGTTCTTATACATTAACCTATCCTAAGTCATTTTAATGCTTATGTCATTTAGGTTTAATCAATTCATCTTTATTAAACTTATTTGTGTTTATATTTATTTTGCTCTTTTGATTTAAATAACCTTAATGGGTTCATAAGTTCACAAATTAATGAATTTTTTATTTCAAGTTATTAATGAGTTTATGATGAATTATTAAGATTTTGAATTTTAATTTAATTGCATTTTTTATAATTATTTTTAATGTTAAACTCCAAGTTTATGTTTAATTAAGCCTCTTTGTTTTCTAGTTGTTCGGAAGGTTTCCCCAAATGTTATGATATAATTCAAAATGTTTCAAACTTATTTTATAACTTTTACAAAATTTTATAATTTTTTGAATTATTATTTAATTTATATTGACCTAGAGACTTAGAAATTCAATAATTCCCAATTCAGAATTCAATTGGGTATGAAATTTTTATGGCAAGTGGGGTTCCTTGCGATTTGATTTTCATAAAATTTCACCATGATCACATGTGTAATTTTGGTTTAATTAAGGTTTTAATTATTTTATTAAAACTTAAATTAAGCTTAATTTAGAGAAAATCTTTTAAGGGTTTTATTTTTCTTAAATGCCTCTCTAGAAGATCTTTCCATAGATGGTTTACTCATAATGTTTGAAATTTTTGTTGATTTACTATGAATTTTCCAAGTTTAATTCATTATTTGAATTAATTAAAGCAATTAAATGCTAATTTAGGTGATTTTGTGTTTTATTAAGTTTCAAAGAGTTTTAATGATGTATTTAAATTTATTATAGTGTTTTATGATGATTTAAACTATTACTTTAATTTTTCATTATTTTCTTTGATTATTATTTATTTATTATATTAAAATTAGGTTTTATGATTGAATATTCATTTAGGTTTTTATTATTTTCTTTAATTAATATTTAATTATTATATCATTCTCCTAATTTATTTTCAAATAAATAATGAAAATTTTCTCTAAGGTACATATTAACATCAATTTTAGTTCCCCAAAGTTTCAAATCATTAGGATTAATGGATTTAGATTAATTTAGGTTTCGAAATCTTCATTTAAACCTAAATTAATAAATTGAGAATTTTAATTTTAATGGATTCCTCCTACTGAAATAAATTCATTGAGCTTTTATTTAGATTTTTTGACTTAATATTTTATTTATTATGAGTTTTGAAGTTTTTCTTTTTTTTTTTTGCAATTTTTAAAAGCAAAAATGCCGATTTTCTAGTTTAACCATGTCGGCGCCACCAACCCCACATGGCACCACTTTATATGCCATTTGTCCATGTGGAATCCATGTGGGTCCTGCATTAAGATGGCATCGCATGCAGTTTCATTTCAACCTGTTCAATCAAAGATCGAACGGCTTGAATGCGTCCACAAGTTTCCTATAAATGTTTTAATCCATTCATCCAGCTAGATCTCGACCGTCCATTCCTAATAGAGGAACATACGGTGGAGAATTCACCTTCTTCGGTGACTATGGAAGCCGAGAGTCGTCCTTCAATGCAACATAATTTTCGGTGATCCAACCATTAAAATCACTTGATTTCACTTCCAAAACCATCAAGACATCACAAGGATCACATCTATATAGGTTGATCTCATTTAAGATCAAGTTTCCTTCACAAAGGACCAACATTAGAAGTTTAAAGAGATCATTTATTGGCATACCTCGTCAGCGATGAACTCCGGTGGCGGTGGAGAATTCACCTTCTTCAGTGACTATGGAAGCCGAGAGTCATCCTTCAATGCAACATAATTTTCGGTGATCTAACCATTAAAATTGTTTGATTTCACTTCAAAAACAATATAGACATCATAAGGATCACATCTATATGGCTTGATCTCACTTAAGATCAAGTTTCCTTCACAAAGGACCAACATTGAAAGCTTAGACGGGTCGGTTAAAGGTGTACCTCATCAGTGGTGATTTTCGACGGTGGGATTGATTTGGATAGCTTCATAACGATGTGGCGATGGTGTGGGAAGGAGGAATTGGGTTACGGATTGGCATATGGACTGAGGCACAAATGATTATAGTGATCATGGTCGTTCTTTGGCCTCCAGGCGGTGAGGGGATTAGGGTATAGGTGTACTCGACATCGTTTCACTTATAGGTGATGGAATGCTTGGTTTAACACGAAATGACCTATTTCTTGGTTTTTCCATTAGAGGCCGAGAACCTCTTATGGTTTTTCATCTTCCTCTTGGTTAGAAAGGTTGATTGTTATCCTTGGAAACTAGCTCCAAGCATGATCAGTTGTTTCACATCTATCCAAAGGTGCTGAGGTGGATGGACAAAAGGAATGAGGGACTAGGGAAGTTTGTTTTTGCATCATCTACCATTGCCTTGCCATGGAATATTCTTTTATCTTGGATTCTAGTTGGGATTAATTATAATTATTTAAACATGCTATCAATTACCCATAGCCCATCTTAGGATGGGTATGAATGGGTTTGGTTCAAGCTTGGGTTCATTTGGTGCTTGATTGTTCCATTTGAATTTGATTTAATTTTAATCACATTTCTCTTGATTGATTTCTTTTATTTTTGGGTCCAAATCATCATTTATTGTCCATTAGATAATTGAGATATCAATTAGCCTATGCCACATGAGAGTTTAATTGAATTTTGTGTCAACTTAACCCATTTTGATTAAAATGGGTTAATTTGATTTTGATTGAGCCAAATGACTAATTTTGACTCAATTAAATTATGTTTGGACTTTAATCATGTTTAATCACATATGTGGGATGATTTGGATTGATTAATTACATTTAATTTCAAGTTGATTTTAATTTTGATCCATTTGACCACTTAATGGGCTAGGTTTGGGTTCATTTGTTCCAAATGACAAAATTAGTTAAATTAGACCTAATGATGGATTCAATTATGCTTGATTACTATTTCCAAGTGATTTCGAATAATCAAATTTAGATGGTTTTAATTTGATTTGGATTTAAACCCAATAAAGATTAATGTTTATACATGTTTATTATATCATTTAAATTAATTAGAATGATTTTATTTGGTAAAATTTGGGGGGGTTGACCTTTCACTTGTTGGGACCCACATAAGTCAAACCCATGGCAAAAGGTTTACCATTATTTGACCATGATTTGGATTTGATTTCATTCATTTGATTTGAATTGAATTTATTTTGGTTTATTTTGATTGTTTTTAGTTTATTTTATTTTCTATTGGATTTAATTAATTTTGAGCTTAGCTAAGGTAATTAAGTTAAACGCCTTAATTACCTTTCTTTAAGCTCAAAGGATTTCAAGTTTCAAGTGAAATGTGTTTGATTTAATTTATGTTTAAATTTGGGCTATGTCTACCTAAACCCATTAGGTTTGATCAAACCCAAGGAGGGTGCATTAGGTCACTAGGTGTAATGTTTTGAGTGCTTAATTAGGAGGCTCATAATCTAGGATTAAGTACCTTAACCAATAATTTCAAAAATGTCATTAACCTCATCCAAAAATTAGGTCAACATTGGAAACTAACCCCACTTTCCATAAAAATTTCAAATCCAATTGACATTTGGATTTCAAGTCATTGAATTTCCAATCCTTAGGTCAATATAGTTGAAATAATAAATTGTATAAATTATAAAAATTCATAAAATTAGTTTAAAACATTATTATTAACATGAGAACACTTAAAAATAATTTCTCAACTCTCTAAAATTAAAGGATTTGATTAATCATAAATTTAAGGTTTAATGAAACATTTAAAGAATATAAAAATCTAATTAAAACCAATGTCAATAATTTTTCAAATTTATAATGAACTAATAAATCAATTGGAATGAAAAATTAATTAATCTTTAAATTTCATACTTAAATATATAATTCATTAAATCCTTTGAATTCATTTAAGTTAATAAACAACATAATTCTACATGTAAATAAAATATGAAATTACTAATTGAAGTAATCAAATTAATCAAATAAGAAATCATAAAACATAACATAATGAACTTCTTAATTAATAAAATCAAGGCTTCCCAAATATTAATTGAAACTAATTGAATCAACTTATCTAACTTCATATATAAACATGAATGAATGAAATTCTTACTTGAAATTAATTAGGTTAACTTACTCAAATTCACCAAGATAATATAATGAAATGTCTAAATGAAATTAAATAAAATAAAATAAAACCTAAATTATAAATTAAGAATATATAAATGAATAAATCATTAAATTGAAACATAATAGATCAATTAAATAATGAATCAAAATAAATTTTGAATTAAGATATTTACTTAAATATGTTAGTTCATTCAAGCTAATAAGCATTAATAAACATAAACATCAATAAAATAAATAAGAATAATCCAAAATGAAATAAACCAAAAAATTCAAACACATAAAATTAAATGAAAACTAAATCAAAATAAAAGAACTATAATAAAGAATGTAGTCTCTAAATTATATTAATTATAAACTTTAAAACATTAAATGAACCAAAACATTTGAAAATGAATTAAACTAAATGAACATTAAATTTATCATAATTAAACCCTTAGTTAAGTATGAAGGAAATTCATTAAACTTTAACTAAAGGTTTTAATCTTAATATCATTAACATAAAATTTTAACTTTAAAAAAGGAGAGGTGAAACATAAATCAAATTCAAGCACTCAAATGAATTCAAAAAAGATTAAATAAGATAGTTAAGATCTTATTTAGGCCCTTAGAATGAAGATCTCATTTTACTAGGATTTAGGATTTTGAATAAAAAAGGTTCCACCCAGAATGGAATTTATTTTATTCTTCATTCTTGAAAACATAAATTCACTTTAACATAAAACAAAATTAAAAATAGAAAGAAAATCCTGAATCAATTAAATTACTTAAATTGAAACTACCCATGATAAATTAGGCCAATTTTAAGAATAAAAGAAATTAAAAGAATTAGAAAAACAAACTTTTATAATTAGGAAACATATGGAATATATTCTTGACACTCGAGTTCACAGGGCTACTGGTCTGATGGAGGCCTTAATACCTCGAACCCTTGGGTTAATAATGACACCTACCTATGAAGCAAAATTATGAAAAGTGAAAATCTCAAAATAAAATTAAATTAAACTTTGGAAACCCAAATTGAAACTTAAACTTAAAATGCCTAGCAAAGTCTTACCACACAAACTCCTTTTTCACACACTAGGTTATTAGGTCACTGACCGTAGACTTAGGTTGAGTCGATATTTAATGTTCTATGATGTGATGTAAAATATTTTCTTATTTTGTGGTGTACTATTTTAGACTAAATGGCTTGGATTATTTGCTCACTAGTTTGGATGCTAGGAAGCTCTTTTAAGTTAACAATATTTCTACAAGGGGTGATGCTTAAAGGGACTGTTGTCATGAAATAAAATAAATACTTTTTTCTTGTAGATATTCTTATGTCCCTAAGCATGTCCTAATAAAATAGGTGGGCTTGGCAAGCAACTAATGCTAAGTCAGTATGTTTGCAAATATAACTTCTAGTGTGTTGTGTGTATTTTCTAATATTTATTTTATAGGGTTTAAGAATTTTATTTTTAGATAAATGTAATTTGAGCTTAAAACTTTGTTAGGGTCTATGGGATCTAGGAATAGAAGGAGCTAACCCTATTTGCTAGTTGTCCCCTATGAAGCCCATGGAGGTTCTTGAAGAAGGAGACGATCCTAGAGAAAGAATCCCATAGATTTAGACTTTTAATCCTAGGCCAGGTTGTGTAAGGCCAAAGCTCGGCTACCCATTTGTCTCTTAGTTCTAAGCTAGCCTATTTATTAATTTAAATTAGTGTGATTTATTTTGGGGGCATAATCAAATTAACTTGCTTTTCTTGGTTACTTTCTATGTTGGGTTTCTATGATGAATTCCTAGGTGTTAGACTTCTAAGAAAATTTATTATTTTTCACCAAACTTAAATTTAAATAACATAAACAAAATAAATAAATTCATAACTTTATATATAAATTAAAGCCTTATGAACAACCTAAAATAATCTAGAAATAACTAGTTTTTGCAAACCATGCTAGCATACTGTTCTAAATCTTTGAATTAGGTTCTTAATCCATTGCACATAAGGGGCATCTGACCTTTGAGGATGGCCACTATCTTGGGGAAGTGTGCCTTCTTATTTTGATATTGCCATAATCGCTTCAAACTACATCTCATTGTAGGTGTAAATTACATAACCCAAAAGTCTTAAATAAATTGTGAGTCAAATTTTTAAAAGCTGAAAATTATTACATTTGTTAGAAAAATATCATACTTAGCATGATCTTAAGGATTAAGGAGTGAGTTTAAGTTCCTAGATTCTTTCCTAAAATATAACAACTCAGCCATTTTGCATACATAAGCCCAATATCATGGACTTAAAAATTTATTTAGGTGGTGTTAGCAGGTAGCCCATCCAGGTAAGTGATAAATTTAGAAGAGTCGGGGATAGGTTCATTTTTCCCATTAAGAGAAAGAATCAATAATTCTCAAAAATTAACATAGGTCGAGCCTCTTACTTCTTTTAGAAACACTTGTAGATTTATATTTTGAAGCATCCTTCTAGGATTAATTCTTTAACCCTAGGCATTTATATAGTCTTATACTATTAGAATCTAAGTCCAAGATTTTAATTAAATTTTATCTCAAGATATAAAGCTAAATGATATGATAGTTGAAATTTTGACTTAGAATCCTAGTATCTATAGGTATTTCCTATGTTATCCCAATTCGGCTTGAAAAAAACTTTCTCCCTTTTAAAGTGTTCCCTTCTAAAATTCTAATTTTACCATCCTTTGGAGCTAGCTTCAAAATTCATAAGAAAAAAAATGCTTGCTTCTTTAATCAAGAGTATCCTTATAGGGAACTACAATCCTAGGATAAAATAAACCTTGTCTTACTTTTCCATGTAGTTCAAGGGAAGAGTCTTTAGAATATTAATAAGACCCATTAGCCTTTGGAGTCCTTATTTAAGTGATAAAATCCATTAAAGGATAACATGTTTATTTTTCAAAATAATATGTTTATTCTTTAATGATGAGTTTGATTACTTAAATAAAAATTCTTAAAATTTATGTAGTGTCACAAATTTTTCCCATAAATTCTATCTTAAAACATCATATATTTTAGATGTTTACTTAAACTTAGGAACTGAGTAAGACTCACTGTCAACTTTTATTAGTTCCCTATTGGGTCTTGATAATTTCTATGAGTTTATTATTTTACTTTCTGAATATAAAGATTACTTTGTTTAGAATTATGATGAAATGTCAAGTTTATTTATAGATGTTACAGTCCACAAATTTGAGATTAAATCAAATGTAATTCTAGTAAAATAAGCCAGTAGATGCAAGCATTTGGAGATTAAGCAACGAGTGATTTCTGAAGTAACAAAATTAATTGAGGTCAATTTCATATGAGAAGAAAAGTTTCTTTCTTGGTTAGAAAGTATTGTACCAATGAAGAAAAGGAGTGGCAAAATATGCATATGTGTAGATTTTAGAGACCTGAATAATGATTGTCCCAAAGATGAGTTCCCATTATATATACCAGAACTTATGGTGAATATAGTCTCATCGCATAAAATTTTCTCATTTATGAATGGATCATTTGGGTATAACCAAATAAAAATGGCCCGTGTAGTGAGGCACTGTGGAATTAAAATATATCCTTAAAACATAAAGCTATCATTGAAATATTACCATCTAGATTTCTTACCCAGTTTAGATCATTCTGGGGCAAGCTTGCATACTAAAGGAGGTTTATATCAAACTTATCAGAAAGACGTCAACCATTTGCGTCATTTACAAAGAAGGATTTTGAATTTATCGTCATTTACAAAGAAGGATTTTTAATTTATTTGAGATGAAAAATGATTAATAAATTTTCAAACTTTAAAATAATATTTAATGAATCCTTCTTTTTTGGATGCCCCAATCCCAGGGAATCCATTTATTCTATATACTCTAGTTTTAGATGGATCTCTTGGAGCTTTATTAGATCAAGATAATGGCAAGGCAATGAAAATGCCCTCTATTACTTAAGTTATAGACACATCCTAGAGGAAATAAATTATTTGTCCATTGAAAAGCGCTATTTGGCTTTGGTTTTTACTGCCCAAAAATTAAAGCATTATATGTTATCATATATAGTAAATTTGATTTCAAAAGTAAACTCTTTGTATATCTTATGCTCGCTGGACATTGTCTAGACATTTTGTATGTTGGTCTATGATCTTATTATAATTTGAAATTATATTTTTCTGTATTCGTGCTTTAAAAGGTTAATTCGTAGTAGATTTCTTAGCAATAAATCCTCTCCTTGATGGTTCTCCTTTAAATGATGATCTCTCTAATGAGCAGATCATGAATTTAAAGGAAGAATATAATGCCACCTGGGAACTGTATTTTGATGGTGTAGCATCCTTTCAAAAAGGTTAAGAATTTAATTCTTTCATCCCACTGAAGGGAGGAATTAGATTAATTTTAATAAATCTAGAAAAAGGAATGAAGCAATATTCTTACCATTTATTTGAGCCCTATACAAACAACATATTTGAATATGAGGCTCTTATAATTTACTTAGAATTAACCATCCTAATGTATATTAAAGAGATTAAAGTCTTTGGAGATTCCAAACTATTTATTAACCATGTGAGTAGAATTTACAAAGTATTGCATCCAAAACCTTTTAATTCTTATTAATATATGATGAAGTTACTTAAATATATTTTTTGTGACTCTATATAGAATATTACATAATGATAATTCTATTATTGATCCTTTAGCTAATCTTGTAAAAGAAATCATGTGCCCAGAAAAAAAAAATCAATATTTATAGAGGTACAAAATCAACAAATTTTATCTCCTATATATTTATATTATATGAATAGATAAGTAAAAATGCAAAGAATAGCTACTCTTACTAATGGTAAAAATAATGTAACTGAAGATAGCTAGTCATTGACTATTTAAGTGAGGAGAGGCTACCAAAAGACAAATCACTAACAAATCAAATTAAGAAACATGCTTTATCTAACTCATTAATCAATGGTGTGTTGTATAGTCGATTGTTCAATCAATTATGGTTGCATTGTTTAGATAAATAAGAAGCTCACAAGATTTCGATTGAAGCACATTCTGGATTGTGTGGTGCTCATAAATCTAGACCTAAAAGGAAATTAAAAAATAAAACATTTGGGTATTATTGGCCTTCAATGCTAACTGAATGTATAAAAATTATATGTCATTTCTATCAATGCTAAGTACATGGTGTAGTTTTACATAAGTCACACAATATATTGCATCCAACAATTGCTTCTTAGAGCTTTGAGAGTTGGGAAACTAACATCATAGAATCTATAAATCCATCTTCATAAAATGACATCATTTTATATTCGTTGTAATTGATTACTTTTCAAAATGGGTTGAGATGATTACATTAAGAGAAGTTAAAGCATACCGTGTACTGGAATTTTTTTTATAAAAATATTGTATATCAATTTGGTATTCCTCATCAAATCATATCCGATAATGGCCCAACATTTAAAACCACTAAGATAAATTATTTTGTGGTCAAGCATAACATTGACTGTAGATGTTCTTTCATCTATTATTCTAGGTTGGCCAAAGCTTTTAATAAAACAATTGTACAAATTTTGAACAAATATTTTGATGAAAATAAATGTCAATGGCATAAGAAGTTGGTTGAAGCTTTATGAGCCTATTAGAACACATATAGGAAACTAGCTCATTCTACACTCTATGCTTTAGTTTATGGAACTGAAGCTATTCTTCCATTAAAAGTACACTACGTTCTTTGAGGATCATAGTAAACAACCATATTACAATATATTAGAATCAAAATCTTTGATTCAAAGAACTTGAAATTCTTGAAGAAAGCTCTTGAGAGCTCAAAAGGACCTTAAACTTTATAAATCATTTATGGTTCAAGCTCATGATAAATTAGTTTGACTTAAAACATTTCAAGTATGAGACTTGGTATTGGTTCTTAGAAGTCCAATTTTAACTCGTCATGGGATAGGAAGTAAATTTGAGCCAACATGGGAAGTACCATTTATTGTGGAGGAAGTCTACGAAGATGGTTCTTATTAGTTGATATCATCTAATGGTGAACATTCAATGCTACCTATTAATGTGTGTTACTTAAAGAAGTATTATGTATGAATTGTATCTCAATCTCAAAAAAATGAATAAAGTTTTGTTTCATTAAGCATGTTGCATGCTCGCCGTAACACATAAAGCATAGATAAGAGAAGGATGACCAAACCCTACTGCAGTACTACCCTTAAGCATATTACAAAAATATTTATAAATAAGTTTTCCTATATCCATAGTAAAGCCCTTTTGAATTATAAATTTTAAATGCCTCTATCCTTAGTTACCTCACTGATATTTTCAATGGGCATTAGCTTGATAGCCTCAGCAGTGAAGCATGCCATAGGAAAATTGATAATTTTCTCTTCCTGCCTTTTCCACTACATGTTAGAATTTCTGACAGTAAGAAAATTAATGATTATCAAAGTTAGGATGATCATTATAATGGAAATGATATTGATCGTATTCTACATTAAGTAAATTTTAATCTACGTTAATAGTAGTACTATGAAAACATATTAGTTTTCCCTGAATAAAACTTGATTATTTTGGTGCTCCTTCAAGTTCGTGAAGAACTCCCACACTATGGGGACAACACTAGAATTGTTAGCATAGGCTAGCATCATGTAGCCTCGCTCATTAATAACACTCTCCATGTGACCACCTAGATAGAAGAAACTCCTCTCCAAGATGAGATGTATGTGTATGAGGGCATAGTGATACCTCTCTTTGGCTTATAAACTAAGAAATATATTAGTGTCATTAATAGCTGGTCTCTTCTTTCCCTTGTTGAGAAATTTTACTAGCATGATGGCTTTTCTAAAGAGAAAAATACATGTTGGAAAAGAGAAAGAAAGATAGATCTATGAGGAATGGAGAATGCATAATAGAAAATAAGTAGCCCAAGTGGTCTGTTTATAAATTTGACTTAGCACAGCAGTGCTCCAATATCAGCACTGAGGCACTAACCTATCAGGTTCTAGAATAGTAGCCAAGAGTTGTGGTACTAACATGCAGTGCCACAATGTAGGTCAAGTTGGTTACTATGTAGGTCAAAAAGAACATTCATTACCATTAATTTCAAAAATGAAAAGCACGTTAGGCATTGATTCGGCATTGTAGTGCTCTAACACAGCGCTATAGTGCTGGTCAAAAAGCTTGACCTATCCATTTAAAGTGCTATCAGCTTTCTAAACTGACCTTTGACTAGTGAATGGTGCCAAATGATTAACATCAAGGCCCTGGTTAGCAAGTCAACCTGAACAAATTAAAATAAATAAAAACCAACCATAAACACTACAGCACTATATGTATAATGTTGAGGCACTAATCCTTTTCTTTTAAGACACAAATACCTACCCGAGGATGCTACAGTGCTACCCAAGATAGTGCCACAGTGATATATATTCAACACTATGGCGCTATCCTAACAATGAAATAAATTTGAATTTTTTTGCATAAGCTCTCGGATAATAGTAATTGCCTAAGTATACTACATGAAGATGCTTCATGGGTTAATTTCCTGGTTGGGTCTGATGATTGGGTCCAGATTAACATAACCTACTCATTCCCTAATGATGGTCATGTTGATTATAAAAATTTATCTAGAGGGGATATGTTTAAATTAAATGAGATTCATAATAACTTAAGGTAAATAATCATCCATCCATCCATAATTATTTGTCAAGGATGATAAGCTAAGAAAATCTTTGCTCACAAAGGAGCCAATTTCAAATTAAATATATCACTATTTCATAGTTTTATCATCAAATGACACCACATGAAATGAAGATTTGACTAGAACTCTCTAACTTGGTGGCTTAGCATCCATATAGATCCACTATATTTTGGTCACAATAATAGCCCGTTTAATTCCTAATGGCTTTGCTCCTTAAGCTATGAATTATAGAATATATTTAATAGGCATAAGCCTTCTATTAGCTAAGGTTGACTTAAATTTATTAACTTAAAGAAATATCACCCTGGTTCTATAAGAACACCTTAGATGATGCAACTCATGTTTATTGATAAGGATTCTTTGATCAAGGACTATTTATTTTGGCTAAGTAGACTATGGACCACAATAGCCTGGGATGACAAAATCATGGGATCTTGATCGAGCATATCATCATCAACACCCCTAATATACACTTTAAGTTAAATGATAGTCATTTATGCCAAAGTATGCTCCGCTAGGCATCATTTCATATCAAATAAAATATATTTTACTTTCCAACCTTAATTGAGAGTGCTCTCTTGTTATCTTAAGAGGGGTAATTAACTAAGAAAGCTTGCATTCATAAGAAGTAGAGCCCAAATCTAAATAAACCTTAACATGATGGTAGGCGAAATCTGGTTGAACAAATATACCAACCTGCCTCATGGAAAAAATACTCCTACCCATCTCAAAAAAGTTGGCAAAGAGCATCCTCAAAGGTGTTTTTTTGAGTGATCAATTATTGGAAAAATGGCATTAGTATTCATGGATAAGATTCTCGTATGTGGCATATGTTGACACATCAATACCACACACCCACTATTGAAGCAAATGGTTCGAAAGTTTATAAAGAATTGGATGAACGGTCTTCTTATGAAAGAGAATTAGACAAACTAAATGCTAAGGCTTGTAATATTTTATATTATGCTTTACTTCTCGATGACTGTATGAGAATTTTTATGCTTAATATAGCTAAAAAAATTTGGGATAAGTTAATCATTACTTATGAAGGTACTAATGAGATTAAAGATGCATAAATAAATAGATTAGTACATGAATATATGTTATTTCACATGTTACCAAATGAAAACATCTCAATATGTACACACATTTCATGAAAATTATTAATACATTGCTTTCACTTGGATGAAATCAAGATTTAGTGTATAAAATTTTAAGATGCAATCAAAGAGAATGGGATGCAAAAATTGCTACAATTAGTGAAACTAAGGATTCAACTATATACATACTTGATCAACTTCTTGGTTCATTGATAGCTCATTAACAAGTTATAGCTCATAGAGATCAAAATGAATCCATCCAAAAGAAGGAAAGAAAAGGAAAAAATAATTGCTTTGCAGATGGAAGACACTTGTGATTAAAGTACTTCGTGTTCAAAAGTTCATAGTGATGAGATTACTATGCTTTCAAAGAATTTAAACATATGATTAGAAAGAAAAAGCACATGTACGGAATATCTAAATTACATACTTTTTAAAAGGTGAATACATGTGAAGAAATAGTATGCTACAAATATAAAAAGCATGGAAATTTAAGAGGAGAGTGCTCTGACATTGCTAAAAAAGAAAAGTAGACTGAGAAAAAGAAAATTTGGAAAAATGAAAGACCCCAAATACAAATGTCATATATAATTTCTATAATAAGAAGGTTCATATATCTTTTGATTTTTATGCAAGTAGATCTCAAGAATTTCATAGATCAAATTTCATTTGGATACCCAGAAATAAAAACCCAAAAGCAACATGCACTACATAGGATTCATTGCAATTTTTTTTCTTTAGGATGTGGACCCAAACTTGTTTGGGTTCCAAAAGTTAACCCTTGGTTTTATTTTGTAGGAATGCATTCAAAGCAAAATCAAAGAATGTATGTGGTACTTGAACAGTGAATGTTCAAGACATATGACAGGTGAAATCAAAATTTTCTAGTTTAGAACTTTGTGAAGAAGGGTATGTAGTTTATGGCGATAATGTGAAAGAAAATATAATTGTTCTCAGTTCTATTTCTAAAAATTTAATTACTTTAGATAAATTTTATTTGGTTGAAAGTTTGAAGCGTAATCCTATTTCTGTTAGTCAATTATCTGATAAAAGATATAACGTTGAATTGCATGCCTATTTTAGTGTTATTAGCGATAAAGAAAATGTTATACTTATAGGTTAAAAATTTAAGATTATTTATCTTATTGATTTTAAAAATACATGTGATTCTAATCTAAATTTACTTTCTTTTAAAAGTTCACTTGATGATATTTGGTTATGGCATAAAAGATTGTCATATTAATATGCATTCTTCAAATAAAATTTTAAAACTTGATCTTATAAATTGTTTACCTAAAATGAATTTTCATTCTAATTATATCTATGACACATGTATTCATTGAAAGCACTTAAAAATTCTTTTAAAAATAAAAATATTGTTTCTACACCTAGATCTTTAGAATTATTGCATATGGATTTGTTTGTTCTTATTAGTACTGCAAGTTCAGGAGAAAAGTCTATAATTTTCTTAGTATTGATGATTTTTTTAGATTCACTTAGGTCATATTTTAGTTAACAAAAATGATGCTTTTGATTCTTTTATAAATTTCGCTAAATATATTCAGAGGAATAGAAGTCTCTTGCTTAGTAAAATTCAATCAAATCATAGTGGTGAATTTGAAAATAAATACTTTGAAAATTATTGTGATGAATTTAATATTAAACATATTATTTCTACTCCTTGAACTCCTCAGTAAAATGGTGTTGTAGAAAAAAAATAGGATTTTTATTAAGCTCGTAGAGCTATGTTAGATGGCAGTAAGTTACCTGCATACTTTTGGGCTAAGTCGTTAACACTGCATGCTATGTGATGAATTGTGTTTATTTGAGACCCATCTTAAACAAGACCCCGTATGAGTTATTCTTTGGTAAGAAATCTAAGATTAGTTATATTGATATCTTTGGATGTAAATGCTTTATTTTGAATAATTAAAAAGACTCTTTAGAAAAATTTTATAGCAATTCTGATGATGATATCTTTTTAAGTTAATCTTTGAATATTATATCTTATAGGATTTATAATGAAAGAAAGATGATCGTAGAAGAATCAATATATGATACATTCGATGAAAACTTTGTAATTTCTAATAGAGATGATTTAATTGAGGATGAGATAGATGAGTTTAAGAAAATAAATTGGGAAGAAATTATAGATGAATCTTTACCTAAAGAATGGAAATTCATTAAGAATCACCCCAAAGATTTCATTA
This sequence comes from Cymbidium sinense, assembly GCA_021442155.1. Lineage (NCBI taxonomy): Eukaryota > Viridiplantae > Streptophyta > Magnoliopsida > Asparagales > Orchidaceae > Cymbidium > Cymbidium sinense. Next base: position 55,168,811 of record CM038230.1, on the reverse strand, counting down.
TAGGAGATCCTTCCTAAGGTGTTAGACTTAGAAGACAAACCCAAAAAGTTATTAATCATTTTATATTCTTATCTAAAATTGAAACAAAATCAATGGATGAAGCTTTGAAAGATCATTATTAGATTGTAGCTGTAGAAGAAAATAAATCAATTCATAAAGAATGATGTTCGGGAATTAATCCCTAAACTTCTAGACAATAATGTTATAGGAGCTAAATGAGTTATTAGAATTAAGTACTTAAAACACCTCATCTTATATTAGGAACCTCTTAATTAAGTACTTAAAATAGTATACCTACTGGCCTAGTGCACTTTCTTTGGGTTTATTCAAACCTAATGGGCTTAGGTAGACTCAACCAAAATTTCAAACCTGAATTAAATTTGTTTAATCATGACTCAAAATAAATTTAATTTTATTTAGGCCTTACATAAGTTACTTGGACAACTTAGTTTAAATAAACCTAAATAGGTCCTATTGGGATCAAACCCAAATCAAATTGAAATCAACTCAATTTGATTGCTCAAAATCCTTTGGAAATGATAATCAAACATAATCCAACCCATCATTGGGTCCAATTTGGACAATTTGGTCATTTGACCCAAATGAACCCAAGCATAACCCATTAAGCCCACTTTGGGTCAAATAGGTTCAAATTGAAATATAATAAAATTAAGCACTTCAAATCATCTCACACATGTGATTAGACATGACTGAAATCCAAACAAAATTTATTTGAGTCAAATGGGTCATTTGAACCCCATTAAAATCAACCTTTACCCATTTAAGCCTAAATGGGTTAAAGTGAAGTGAAATTCAAAATTAATTCAAATCCTAATTGAATTAATCAAATCAAACCATAATAAATCATCAATCAAACATAATTGAACCCAAAATTAAATGAATTAAATCAAAATAAACAAAATAAAAAAAAACTCTGAATCCAAATGCTTAAATTTGGTTTAAATGTCCAATCCAATTCAAATGAATTTGGATTTAACCTCAAACTCACATTGGGTTTGATTTGGGCAACCAAACACTAACCTAAGGGTTGTGGTGGTAATGCCAAAAGCCATAAGTGAAGTTAAATAGAGATGAGTTATGGTTTTGACCAAGTAAAGATGCTTGGTGGATTCTTCCTCCTCCCTCCAAATTTCATTGGACTTTACCCAATCTTTGACTACCTCTTGGAGGATGGTTCCAAGGCTTGAAATTAAGTGGCTAGCCCTCAAGCAAAGGAGGAATTGACTTCTTCCTCCATGAGATCAAGCAAAGCAATGGAGAATTCCATGGAGGCCATTCTCTTATCCAAAGGAGGAAAAGAGAGGAAATGACTTCCTCCCCTCAAATTTCTTATCTGAACATGCACACAAGGCTAAGAGGGACTAAACCCACCTTCTAGTCAAGCCACCCATTGCCAATGGCAAGAATCCGGCCACCTAGATGCTTAAATACATGGCTCTCATCCATGTATAAAAAGAGAGGAGAGAGGCCCTCTCCTCTCCATATTTTCATCTTAAATCATCCATAAGATGAAGAGAAGGAAAATTGGAACATTCCCCTGACCTTTCGCTGTCGGCAAGCTAAAATTACCATGGCTATCTCTCGACCTCCAATGGAAAAATGAGAGGGAGAGTGTTTCACCTCAAATTAAAAATCCTAACACATTCTAGAGTTCAAGGTGATCTCAAACGAACCTTAACTGAGGCTCATTACCACCAGAAATCTTGAGAATGGTCAATCCCGATGAAAAATGGCTGCAAGTTGGTCTGTAAGATGTTTGGCTGGGAGGCAAGTGACCAAACCATATCCACGGCTATGTCTCATCAAAGTGAAGGTGTTTGAGTCAATCCAATCACTAGAGGCCACTGAAGTTGAGGTATGCCATGAACGCCACCCTTTGAGCTTGCAGTTTTGGTCATTTTTGAAGAGAATTCGATCCCTGAGAGGATCAAATTGTATAAATCAATTACAAATCAATCCTTGAAATTTTGCAATCAAAATTGCATTGAATTTAGCTTCCTCTCACTAGAAATTAGTTAGATTCAATGAAAGATATTCTTCTATCACCGAAGTTGACTGAGGAATGATCTTCGTCATCTATTTCTTTTATTTGGAATGGACGTCTGAGATCTACCCGTACAATATGATTCAACTAGTATAGGAAACCATGGAATGAATCGGGACTATCCAATCTTCAATCAGATGGTTCGGATTCATCTTGCATAGCACCACTTTTAACGTGGTCATCGCGTCGAGTCCATGTGGCTCAATGGCGTCACCCCATGTGGCAATGACGCCACATCGGCGCCACCATTTAAAATGAGTTTTTCCCATTTATATGATTAAAAAATGCCAAAAAAAATTAAAAAATTACAATAAATAAAATATAAATCCAGAAATTGCAAATGAAGCCTCTATGGATTCATCTCAATGAGCAAAATCCATTAAACCCTAAATCTCTAATTAATTTTGGATAATTTTGGCATAATTTAACTTTAAATGAAATTAATTAAACTCAAATTAATCACAAATCATTAATCCAATTGAAATGAACTTTTATGGAACTAAATTGAGGTTAAAATGCACCTTATGAAAAATTTTCATGAATTATTGCCAAATAATTTAAAAGATATCAAATTTCAAACTACAAACTACAATTTTAATGAAATAAATTGAAATTAAATAAGATAAATCATGAAAATTTATTAAATCACTTTAAATCAAGATAACAAACCCCACTGAACTTAAATACACCAATAAAACTCACTCAAACTTAATAAACCACAAAAAGATGTAATTTGGTAATTAATTGAATTAATTAAGTCAAATAACAAACTAGAACTTAGGAAAATCATAATAAATCAACCAAGTTTCAAAAAATTATGAATGAACCCTCCATGGATGCATTTTCAAATAGGAATAAAAAAAAAATAAAAACCCAAAATAATCCTTATTAAATTAAGCTTAATTTGGGTTTTAATGAAATAATTAATACTATAATTACACCCTAATTATGCATCTCATTAAAATGAAACATTGGAAATATTAAATTTGTAGGGAACCCCACCTGCCATAAAAATTTCTAAATCTCTATGTCAATATAAATCAAATATCAAATCAGAAAAAAAAAATCATAAATCACAAAATTCATAAAAGTAACTTAAAACTCCTTCATCAACACCATAATACTAAAGATAATTCTCCAACATTGTAAATCAAGGAACTTGATCACTTACATACTTAAGGTTTAATGGAAATAATAATGAATATTAAGTTTAATTAAACCTTATGGTTAATGAACTCATAATCAAACAATTAATAAAATCTTAACCCATAATCATCATAACCTAAGAATGGATTAAAGCACTAACCTAAGTGTCTTAGGCTAACATAATTCAAACCAAATGAACATGAATTCAACAAACATAATTAAATTCAAACTAAACATTAAAGAAATAAATGTTAAACCAATTCAAACCAAATAAATCAAGTCAAATAAAAAAATAAATAAATCAAGAAGATTTAATCAAATCAAAGAAATTAAATAAAGAATCAAATTTCAAAAGAATTTAGATTACAAAACTTTAATCTAAACTAAACTCAAAACCAAAATCATCTAAATGAATCTAAAAGGATTAATTCAGATACTTAACAATTTTAGTTAGGCCTTAGGGATGAATCTTCATCTTAAGATGAAGCTTTCATTCTATTAGGGTTTAGGATGTTGAATGAAATGGGTTCCACCCAAAGTGGAATCTTATCTATTCTTCATTCTTAAAAACCTAAACTTCACTTTAACATAAAAAGTCAACTTGAAAATGAAAACAAATCATTGAATCAATTGAATTTAAACCATCCAAGAGTAAATCAAACAAACTTTAAAATTCAAATTTAAATTTAAACTAAAAAGGCTTAGCAAAGTCTTGCCATACAAGCTTATTTCTTTCACACACTAGAGCATTAGGTCACATACCCTAGACTTTGATTAGGCTGATCTGTAATACTTTGTGGTATTCAATGTTGTTATGTGATGTGTTTTTTATGTATTTTTGGTGTACTATTTTAGACTAGATGTATATAATTATTTTCACATTATACTAGATGATAGGACATTTGTTGACCTCACTTTTGGAGTGAGCTTTCAACTTCTTTATCTTAGACATAGGACTCCTCTAGACATTAGGAGTTCTTTAGTCCTAAGACACTTCTAGTAATTAGGTGAACACTTAACCTAACCCTAGAGACTTAAAAGAGTTAGCCATAGGAATAAGTCATGCCTTAGGGATATTAGGAAAACTTGGCTACCCTATAGCTTGAACCAAATCCTTACTTCCATCTTTCAAGTCAAACTTAAAATTCAAATGAACTTCATAATCAAGTCAAACTTCAAATTCAAATCAAATTCAAAATCAAATCAACTTCGAATTTAAATCAACTTCAAATCCAAATAAACTTCAAATTCAAATCAACTTCAAATTCAAATCAATTCCAAATCAAACCTTAAATCAATTCCAATGGATTTTTCTCAAATCATGAATCAAATATCAAACAATTGAAACCCATGATTGAATTCCAAATCCCAAAAAAATCTTTCCTAAGCCCTTTGATTTCATCTTATGGACTTAGCTCAAATCAAATTCAAATCACTCCAAATTCAAAAGATTTTCTCATAACCCATTTATATTCTCATTTATATTCACAAATATAAATGAAATATAAATTCAAATGACCAAAACCAAATTCAAAACTCAAATTCAAATCTAACCTAAATCCAATCTATACCCTTTCAAGTTAAATTCTTGAACTTAACCAAATCATACTCAAATCAATCCAAACCTTTGGATTTTCTCTTCAAACAATCAATCCTTCAATTATAAAACCAAATATAAACATAAACTTTAATTATCAAACCAAAATCAAATCAAACCAAATCAAACCCATGTTCATCCTTTGAACTTGAAATTGTCAAATGAATTAAAACTCATTTCACTCCAAACCACTTACAGTTGGATTTATATTTTAATCATAAGTCCATATGTGAGTTCAACCAAACTTGAATCAAGATTTGATCAAGAAAATTGACCCACTTAGGCTCACTTCACCCAAAGTGACCTAAAGCACCTTTTTGAGCCAAATTATAACCCTACCCAAATTGGATTGAACTATAGCCCATCTAAGCCACACCTTGTGAGCAACAATCATCATAGGATAATCAATCACTCAAATTATGTCAAACCAAGCCAAACCTAGCCCAATTGGCCACTTGACCCAAGTTGACCCAAGTTATCCTAAAAAGTCAAAATGTGTCAAATCTTGATCTAAGCTAAATTGATTCCAACTAATGGGTCAATTCATTCTAAATCACTTGTTGAACAGGACCAAAGCTCCAATTGGCCAACTAGACCCAACCTAGCCCAATTGACTATGAACCCAACTTGACCTAAAAGGTCAAATCAACTTGAAACTTAACTAAACCAAAATTGATTGAAACCAAAGCTTGAAAAATATTTAAAATGATCAACCAAGCCTAAACCAACCCATGACCTACCCAATTGGGTCAAATGGGTCAAATCGATCAACTTGACCCACTTGACCTAAGTGAACAAAAAATGAACCAAAACCAAATATAAATCAAATTGAACCAAATCAATGATACCAAATCACTCCAAATGATCATTTGAACATGACCTAACCCATGGTTTGACCCAATTTGACCAATTGGTCAACTTGAGCCAAATCATATCAAATCAATTCCAAATTTCTTGAAATTTGGTCCAACCTATTTTTCAAACATCTCAAATTTGCCCAAATTAAAATCAAGGTTGAATGACCATTTTACCCTTGGGCCAAAGGGTAACTTATGGCCAAATTCACTTAGAATTTGGTCAATTCCTTTTCATGGCCACTTAGCATCCTCATAATGGGTTTGGGTCAGCCATGACCCAACCCAAGACCAAATCAACCCCTTTAATCAAAGTTCTCCACTTCGGATCGCCTCCCACACTCATTTAACACATGTGCACCTCCACACCTCCACTCCTCTACCAAAACTGAAGCACATGGCACTCCTAACAACTAGAATAACCAATTCAATCTCCTCAATTTGATCAAAATGATAAGGCAAGCTTTGGTCATCTGATCCAAGTAAGGGAAGATATACTCCCGCTCATTTCCACTCAAACCATCTTCCTTGCATTCGATTAAGCTTAGAGGATTGAAGGAAAGCTTCTCCAAGCTTCTCCAAAGATTCCCAAGCTCTTTCCAATATCCCTCTCTCAATTTTGCTTAAGCCAAAAATAGGGGAGGCCTAAGGAAATTCCACTTCACTCAATACCAAACTAAACCTCAATTCACTTGAAAAGCACCATCAAGGAGGCAAGTTGAGCTCACCCAAAGCATTTCCCAAGCATCCAAGCCATGAGAAGGTAGACCTAGACCAAAGACGGAAGCCATTGGAGGGTTGGAAGATCCACTTCAAATTGAAGGTTGAAACCTTTAACAGGGCTTCATCTCCACTAGACGAAGCTACCTCCTCCATTGGAAGCGCCAGTGATAGCCTCCGGTGAGGTATGACTCAAAATTGTGCTTAAGTTAAAAATTGCTTAGTCTTTTATGAAGGGAATTGTAATCCCACTAAAATTCAATCGTTGGATGTTCTTCCCTATGCTTCTAGATGGTGTGGGTTGAATCCCAGCCTAATTCGAGCTCAAGTGAGATAGGATCAAGCCATGGAGGATGGACGATCTTCATTTCCGTAGGCAAAGGCAGGGATGAATCATGGGCTATCCATCCCGCATGTTTTGGATGGACGACCCTGATTAAAATGCATAGATCTGATGATTTAATCCTTTATAACCACGGGTTTAATCCTGACCATATGATCCTTGATCAAATGGACTAGGGGAAAGTGCGTTGCACCATCGGATGATGCGGCATGCGATGTGACAACTTAAATAACTAATCTAGTCAAGCCACGTTGAAAGCACGCGCTACGTTGATGGGACTAGTTAATTAATTAGGTCATTTAATTAGGCAATAATCACAAAAACTTCACAAATTCATAATTAAATGTAGAAAATCAAAAAATATATAAATGAGGGCTTATTTTAAAGATAATTCGGAGGGAAATCTAGTAAAATTATTTCTAATGGATTTTGGACAGTGGATTTTTCTATATTAAAAATCTAATTACCCTAATTATTTTCTAATTACTTAATTAATTAATTCTAAATTTCCTAGACATATTTAGTTGGATGACTTCTGCCTCCCCTAATTTTCTTGGAATTTATTAATGAGTTAATTAGGAAAATTAATTAATGAATCCCTAATCACCCCTTAATGTAATTAAGAGTAATTAAGCACATGAATAGTGGTTTAATCCCTTAATTGAAATAATTAAACATTATTTAAGTAAGTAGGAGGTTTATGGAATGAGTTTGGGGTATTTTCTCTAAGTTATTCCCTAAGCCCACTTTCTTCCTTAATCCAAACATAATTAAGGATTAATTCACTAATGATCTACTTAATTAGCTTATTCAAACTTTCAAAATCAATCTGAACTTAATCAATCTATTGCTGGGTAGATCCTTAGATGTTCAAAAGCCTAAGGTAAATTTAAGGAAATCATTTCCAACTCACATGTGTGGGATGGTTATCAAAGTACTTAATTAAATGCTTTAGCTTAATTAATCAATAATTGTGAGCCAATTGCATTAGGCCCCTTTCTTTCTTAGGTGCATTACTGATTTCAATTCCATGTGGTTGCATATCATATGTTGGCTCATTATTATTTGGTTTGTTATGTTAAAGTGGTGTAGGTAAGGGGTAATTAATGATCTTAATTTACACCTTAACCTAAACAAAATATAAAATCAACTTAATAGTTTTAAAAATTAAACTAAATCAATTCACACATGAGGGAAATGGGTTAGGACCAGCAAACTCTTTTCACATTTTCTAAATCAAATCAAACTCAAAACAAAAATAAAAATCTCTTTAAAGAATGTTGATTCACTTTAAATGATCTTTTTTCATAGGATTATCTTTAGGAATTAATTAGGGTGAATGAAGCCATATGCTTACATCACTTTATCTCTTTCCAAGCATGCTAAATATTGTATGCCATATGAAATCATGCATTTATATCTTTTGAAAAATCAAAATAAATGAAATATTTCCTTTATGTCAAATTGCATGTTTTGGCTAAAGCAAGAATATGAGTGGCTATTATCACTATGAAATAAAAAACTATTTTAAAAACCTATAAATCAAAGATTATAAATGAAGGTATGCTACTTATAAATACTTATAAGCTTGCATGTGATTAAAACTTAGAATGTGTTAGGTGATTTTGGGTTTGTATAGGACTTGCAAAGTGTATAGTTCATTTGAAAAGAACATAACACTTGCTTAAATCTATTCTTATACACTTCTATGTTATGACTTAAGAAGGATCCTCACATCTTTTGCATGATTCTTCATCCATTTGTTTTCTTTTTGTATATGCACATGTATTTAAGAAAATTGATATATTAGTCTGGACATCCCGTGGTTGTGAGGCTTTAAGTAGCCCTAAGAAGGTCTTGTACCTTATACCCCTGGTGTAGAAAATAATGGTGCCATATTCACTTTTGTCTTTTATACTTGTAAATGTGCATTTGATTAATGGATAAAAAATTCCATCTTTCTACTTAACAAAATCATGCATCATGAAACATCCAAATTTTCTTAAGTAATATCTCTTTGAATTCATCATTAAGGTGTGCTAAAACCTTACATTGCATGTATAGATATGCTTCGGATTATTCATGTGCATGATACACATGTTGGAAATAAATAAATAGTTGTGTTTTGTGATAGTAATCCACCTTACTTAATCTTAAAATTCCTTTTCTTATTGAATAGGTTTATGTAGAGCAAACCTAAACTTAGGATTAATTAAAACACATAATAAAACATTCACTAAAGAAAAATCATTAATGAATCTACCTTAGAAATTACTTAAGGTAGGGAAGAAAGAGAAGTTCTCTTCTCTTTTCCTCTCTTTACAATACTTCGTAATTAAATATAGGTTCATTCAAACCAAATCGAATCATCAAATAAAATTAACAAATCAACTAAACCACTTAAATGAAACTACCCTCTATGTCGAATCCTCCACACTTAGAAAATTCCAACCTTAAAGCCTAGCTAAGACATGCCACACAAGCCTTAAATGGCACACACATTAGGCTAAGTCATCATTCCTAGCTCTATGTTAGGGCTGTGCATGGTTTGATGCCTAATTTTATTTTTGTTATGTAATGGTTTTAGTTTGGATGTTAGGGTGTATGTGCGTAGACTGGATGATAGGATGATCTTAGTCTAATCATTATCTTCTACAAGGGATTGTGCTTAAGGGGCATTGTAATAAAAATATAAATACCTTTGCTATGCAGGTTGGTTATACCCCTAAGCATAATCCAAATTAGGACAGGTGGATGTGGTTACCCATGTGTAGGGTGCTAAGTCCAATTAATTCCTATAATTGCTTAGGATTATGTGGTATGTTTATCTAATCTCTGTTTTACAAGTTTAGTTAGATTTACCTTTCTCATTTTAATGTTATTTTTACAATTAAGATTTGGAATGAATGTTATGGGGGAATTAGGATGAACATTGGTCATAAGACTATGCCTTATGTACCATATGAAGCCTTGGAGCAAACTACATCCCAACCAACAAAAAGAAGGAAAGAAAGAAAGAAAGAAGAAAAGAAGAAAAGAAGAAATGAAGAAAAGAAGAAATGAAGAAAAGAAGAAATGAAGAAAAGAAGAAATGAAGAATGAAGAATGAAGACCCCCATAACATGAATTCTTTATAAATTGTAATTATTCATTTGTAATCCAGGTTGTATAAGGGTAGAGCTCGGCTACCCACATTTCTTTTCGGGTTATGTAGTGGAACCCGACCACATCGGCCTCTTATTCTTTTACACTAGCTTTATAAAATTATTTGATGTTTGTTTAGCTTGTACATTAAGATGGAACATTTTTCCTAGTTTCTTCATTGACTGATGAATGGCCTATATGCGATTAGCCTCTTAGGGAAAAATAAATTTTCTATCCAATTAATCAACTCAAAATTAGAATTAACAACTCATAGCCTCACCTAAGGCCTAGGTTATAAATCAAGATAATAAAAGATTTAGCAACCCCTTAGCTAGATGTTGTATGTCTCACATCATGCCTAAAATCATATTACTTCACTCTTGCTAATGGAGGGCTTCCACCTTTGCCAGAGAACTTGGCTTGACCTTTGAGAGCCTTGGTGGAAACACTCCTCCTTCTTGCTGATTTTGACCCATAACCAACTTCTCATGCATTAGGCATATGAAATCCTATAGCCTGTGTCAAATAAATTGTCCAAAAATAAAAATAAAACTTAACAAAATTTGCATTAGATTTAAGTCATTATTCATGCCCTATATGATCTAGTCTCTTAGGGAGTGTCTTTAAGGGCTTAGTCTCTTTCTAAATAAACACAACCTAACTATCTTGTAAAAGCATAAGACTTGCCTACATGTATTTAAAATCATAGGAGGAGTTAGTTGACAGTTACCCCCGACTGGTTGTAAGTCCAATAGTCAAGTGATTTATACTCTCTTGTGGAGGTAAACCATATACCCATTTTTCATCTTAGATTTAGGTTGTGCCTTAGCCCTTGCTAAAGCTACCTAGATTTAGGTTCTGAGATTGTTGTTTTCCTTTTGTAGGCTACAAGCATAAATCCTCACCTCTTAGGTATTTCTAAGATCTTGTGTTGTGGAATTGTAAGCCCTAGATTTCTAATAAAAATTTAACTCAAATAATTAACTCTCTTCAAATTTCAAAAAAAAGTATAAAGCCCAACCATAGGATAGTTTGGGATGCTTGCTAGGTTTCCTAGCATCATGAGAATCCCCTACTTATCTCCCTTTGATTTTGATAATAACTCCCTCTTTTTGATCAATCCCACTTAAACTTCTAAAAATAAACCAATTTATTGATAGTCCTACCTTCAAAATCTTTAGAGATAATGATTATTTACCTTAATCGAGAGTATTCCTAAAGGATCTAATTCATAAAGATGTAATTAACTATGGAAGCTTGCCTCCATATAGAACTTAATGAACCCGATTTAAAATAAACCCTACTTTACTTTTCCATGTAAAGTAGGGGAAGAATCTCTGGTATATTTGAAGACCCATTGTTCTTAGGAGTCCTCATTAGGTGATTAGGTCCACTATAGGATGGTGACTTCTATCTCTCAAGATAGTACATCATTCCTCAATGTCATACCCAATCACCCTAATGAGAATATCTACGGATCTACGTGGTGTCCAACAAGCATATTTTTATTTTCATTTACTCAGTAGATGAAAATAAAAATAGAAAAATAAATAAATTCACCACAACATTCTTTCTAGAACTAATAATATCTTCTGCTGGGGTTATGCTAAAATGGACTACTATCATAAATAAATTAAAATTATTATTTTCTTGTAGGTTTTCTTAAGTCCTTAAGCATAGTCCAATAGGATAGGTGGGCTTGACAAGCAACTAATGCTTAGCCTATATGTTTGAAAATATAACTGTCGTGTGCTATTTGTATTTTCTTGATATTTATTTTATAGAGCTAAGAATTTTTTTTGAATTTAAAATGTAAAATTGAGCTTAGAATTAGGTTAGGATCAATGAGGTCTAGGAATAACAGGAGCTGACCCTACCTGGAAATAGGTGTAGTGGTCCCTTTTAATGCCCAATAGAGGTCCCTGAAGAAGGCGACGATCCTGAAAAGAGACTCATAGAACTAAACTGTACTTTTAGCCATGTTGTATAAGGGTAGAGCTCAGTTGCACAGTTTTTCTTTCTTCCGGGGTGTACAATGGTACTTAGCCAGATTGGCCTTTCTTTAAATTAAATTGGCTTAATTTATTTCGGGTGCGTAATAGAATCAACCTGCTTTTCTAAGTTTATTTTTGTGTTTTACTTTCTATGATGAATTCCTGGATATAGGCTTATAGAAAAAAAATTAAATTTTCTACTCAACTTAAATCTAATCATCAAATATAAACATAAAGAATATTTGAAACTTTATATAAATTAAAGCCATAGGGATAACTTAAAATCAATTAGAAATAATTATCACTTGAAAATCATGTAATCATATTGCTTTAAACTCTTGATTTGGGCACTTCACCCATTTCACATAAGAGGCATCTGACCTATAAGGATGACCACCTTATTGGGGAAGTCTACCTTCTTTTAATAATTTGGCCCAAAACCATTTCTAACTGCATGGAATTTAGGCATAAAAATGAATACCCAAGATCTTAAATGAATCATGAGTCAAAATATTTAAAAGCTAAAAATGTGTATTAATTAGATCCATTTCATACCCTACATGATCTTAGGGATAGGGAGTGAGTCTAGGTTCTTAGATTCCTTTCCTAAAAAAACAACAGTCTAGCCATCTTGTATACATGAGACTTGGCATCTTGAATTCAAAATACACTTAGATGGTGTTAGCTGATAGCCCTTTCATGCGGGTTGTAAGTCTAGAAGTGTCAAGGATAGGTCTGTTCTCTCAAGTGAGAGGAATGGTTGATAATTCCTAAAATGAAATTAGGTCGATCCTATGACTTAAGTTAGAAGCACTGGTAAACTTAGATTTTGAAGCATCCTTTTTAGGGTAAGTCTTCAACCCTAGGCATTTCTATAATTTTTCACTGCTAGAATCTAAGCTTTAGATTTCTAAAATAATGTTAACTCAAAATCTTAATTAAATCCAATAATTTAAAAGCCCAATGATGGGATAGTTAAAATGCCTATTGGGCATCCCAGTATCAATAGGCATTCCATTCTTAATCCTACTTGGCCTCTTATGGTGTTTATTTTTAGTTTGGGGTGCTTTGTGTGTATATCTGAGGGGATACCACACTGATCTACAGATGTACTTATTAGGATGATCAGATTTGACATTAAGAAATAGTGTACTATCTCAAGAGATAGAAGTCACTACCTTAGAATGAACCGGTGACCCTTGGAAGAAAGAGGATCGATCGAACCCACTATGTTAGTGCCCCAACACTCAAATGACCATGAGGCCAAAGTAGGATGTAGAATGTTGGGTGGTTGATGCAGGACCACACCGTGCATCTGACATTGGTGACATCTTCTAGCTTCATCCATGCAATCTGTAATCATCATGGGACAGTAGTATGCTAGTCTTTTGATCTTGGTTTTCATCTTTGGACTGGACTAGTGAGCTCCACATAAACCTGAATGTACCTCAGTCATAATCTTACGGCCTCCATGTTTAGCTAAATAGCATAACCACATATGATCAAAAGATTTTTGATACAAAGTGTCACCCACGAGAGCATATGAGAGTGCTCTCTGTTTCACTTGATGGGCTAATAACTTATCTTGAGGTAGTTTGCCTATGTTTAGGTAATCCATGAATGGATGCCTCCAATCTGACTCATCATCCTCTTTGGCAATGGCAACCTCCCCTTTAAGAAAGAGTCTCTCGATGAGTTCAGCATCAATAAAAGATAAGACTTGTCTATTTTGAACCCTTATTAAAATGGACTCATCTTTTGGGCATGCTAACTCCTTGGCGAGCTTGGGCAATGCATCTGCTATAGCATTATCTCCTCAAGGAATCTTGTAGATAGTAACCTCTAGATTTGAGCCAACAACTCCATGGTGTACTTATGGAACTGATGGAGCTTAAGGTTTTAAACTTTGTAGGACCAAGGGATTTGGTTGATGATGAGCTAAGAATCTCAAAGATGCTGATGCTCTGGACACATAATGTAATAACTAACTCTAGACCAGCAATTAGAGCCTCATATTCAGCTTTGTTGTTGGTGCACAGATTGGACAGATGATATAAGAATCTCATCACATCGTGGCCTAACGTTAGGAGGACTATTTCTACCCTGCCTTCCCTGGAAGAGTAGATCATGGTTCTTCTCCTTTTTGAAAGGAAGCTGCACCATCAAAATACATCTCCCAATCATGAATGCTAGTATCCCCTAAGTTCATGATTTGTTCATCGGGGAGGTCATCACTAAGCGGTGAATTAGTAGGGAGTGGGTGTACTGCTAAGAAATCTTCCATTAGCTGTCCTTTCACACCATGGAGGGGTACGAATATGATGTCAAACTATGATAAAATCATGGACCATGGCTCCAACCATCTAGATAATGTTAGTCGTGTCATGAGATATTGTAGTGGAATGATTCTAGAGATCAGATTCACCTTATGGAAAAGCATGTAATGTCATAACTTTTGGGATGCAAAGATTAAAGCTAGGCAATCCTTCTCGATAGGTGGGTAGTTTGCCTCAGCAAGAATTAGATGATGGCTGAGGTAGTTGAGAGAATTTTCTTTCCCTTCATCGTTGGCTTGGGCCAACAAAGCACCAAGGGAGTCATCTAAAGCAGCGATGTAGAGGATCAATGGCTTGCCCGGGATAGGGGCTGCTAGATATGGCGGCATTATCAGGTAGTGCTTGATGTCTTCAAAGATATGCTAGAACTTATCATCCCACTTGAACTTGGCATCCTTTTTGACAACTACTGAGAATGGCTAGCATCTTCTTTATAAGTTGGATATGAAGCGTCTTAGGTATGCCAACCACCCTTGGAGTAATCTGAGTTGAGTTAGACTTTTAGGGGGTGGAATTTCTAAGGTAACCTTGATCTTCTCTGGGTCAATCTCTATTCCCCGACGTCAGACAACAAATCCAAGAAATTTCTCTGAAGTTACTCTAAATGCACACTTCAGGGGATTCATTTTGAGGTTAAATTATCTTAATCATTCAAAAACTACTCTCAAGTCAAAGAGGTGGTCTTCCTTTTCTTTGCTTTTGACTACTAGATCATCAACATAATATTCAACTTGATGATGAATGAGATCATTGAAGATCTGAGTCATGGCCCGCTGGTATGTAACACCGACATTTTTATGGTCAAAAGGCATGACCTTATAACAATAGATTTTGATTGGGGTTAGAAAAGTAGTGTTTCTTTCATCCTTGGGGACCATCTTAATTTTGTTTTAGCCAGATGACACATTCATGAAGGAGAATACTGCATGAGATGAGACAATGTCAACTATCAATTCTGGTATAGGAAGTGAAAATTCATCTTTAGGGCATGCCTTGTTCAGATCCCTAAAATTGATGCATATGCAAATTTGGCCATTCTTTTTCTTAAATGGGATGACATTGGCTAACTAGGTGGGACACTTTTCTTCCTTGATGAAGCCAGCATCGATCAGTTTCTTGATTTCAAAAGTGACCTATTGTTCAATTTCTAAGCTCATGCATCTAGGAGCCTTCTTGATAGGGTTAGCATTAGGTTCTATTGCTAGTTTGTGGACTGCTATGTTAGGAGATAAACTGGGCATTTCTTCATAACTCCATGCGAAGCAGGCCTTAAACTCAGCTAATAGCCTAACTAAGTCAGTGGTTTCTTCTTCATTTAACAAAAAATTGATGTATGTAGAGCATCGATCTTCTTTTGTTCCCAAGTTGATTTCTTTGAGTTCAACAATGGTTGATCTGATTTTCTCTTCAAACTCTGGTGGTGCATCTTTGACTTCAGGTTCATTTGGGTCATTTGAAGTTTCTAAACATACCTCTTCATAAGAGTTAACATGATTTGAGAAGAACCTATCAGACCCCAAATGAGTGGTGATGACTAGGAAATGGTTATTGTCATCGACTGGACCCACTATGCTGAATCCTAGTCTTGATCTTGTTAGAGAGTGTCTTCTTTGATTGTCCCATAATTTTTAAAAGTAGTTTGACCTGTGTTTAGACCAAGTATGTGGGATTATTTCCTTCTTTGCTAAGTTAATAAGATAAGGCGAATACCAGTCAAAAGATAGTTCTATCAAATCTTTATATGAATCATTATCAAGTTCTACATTGGCTTCCTGATTTGAAGATGATGCTCCCAAAAAAAATCCTCTTCGGCCTAACATCCATGGATGACTTGAGGGCCTCCTTAATTACTAAACCTTCAACTTTCTGGGAGGAAAGTGAGGTTAGAGATAAAGTTCCCAATTGCTACTTGACTGTTCTATATAATGATGATTTGGATACATTCATGCTTTACTTGGAGGCATGGTCTTCACCACTGTCTGGATCAAACATCACCTCTAAAGGGACTCACTGAGAGGGGTTGGTCGGCATGCTAACCACATGAGACTCATCCTCCGAACTGGACTCTAAGTCTATGTGGATAGTAGGGGTACTCCTGTGAGCTGGAACATAGCTTTTACTGGTTGGCCACTAGCAAGGAGGTCTTCCACCTCTAGAATTGTTTTTGAATTTGCCTCTTCTTTTACCTAGTGGAGGTCGAGTCATCTTACCCATGTGTTCAAATGGAGGAACAAACTATGGGTGGAATCTAACATCTAGCTCTACCTCTTCCTTGATGTCTGATTCTCTCTCAGTTGTGCAGTCTTTTTCTTTTCCTTTTTTCTTTTCTTTTTCTTTTTCAATTTCTTTTTCTTTTTCTTTTGTTTCTTTTTCTTTTGATTTTGAACTTTCACCAAGTTCACGAGAATAGAAATTTTGATTTAGAGGAATATAGTAGGTTGTATCTTCATAAATCTCAACCTCTCTTAACTGAGAATGGCTTCAAGTCTCCTTTGACACAATACTCGATTCCACCTCTTCTAAATTTGATGCACTGATACAAAGAGGATGAAATCGTGTTGTTCGCATGTATCCAAGGCCTACCGAACAAAGTTGTGAAAGATGTATCTGAATCGATTATGTAGAACTTGGCTTCAGTCTTCTAGTCATCTATCTCTAGTGGTAACACTATGGAGCCTAAAGCCCTCTCGCCTTGTTCGTTGAATCTTCTCAACATCATCTGATCTCCTCATAGTTCAGAGATGTCGATCCTCAAGTAGGGAAGGTTTTTTAGACTCATAATATTTACTGATGCACCTTGATCAACTAACGCCCCGGAGAGTCTGAATTTGCCCATGTCCATTGTGATGTAGAGAGGACGGTTGTGCTCTGTTGTCCCCAAAAGAAGGTCTTCATTGGTCTCCTCGTGCTTCTCTTTAAAAATATGCCTCCTTGCCAATAGCGATCAGCTGAGCAAAGCATAGTTCTAGATCAAGAAGGGCTTTGATAAATGACTCTCTCATCTCTTTGGAAAAGATAAGGGCATCATATATGCTTAGTTTAGTAATTAGTGCCTAATTATTTCATGTAAATTAAACCATCCTATGGAAATATATTTAGAAAAATAATTAGGGATGGAGTCTTAATTATTTGCCCTCTCCATTCCCACTGTTCATAATGATTAATCATTATAAATTATTTAATTTTTGTAGTTTAATCATTCTAATAAATATTAAATTAATTAAGTTAGATAATTAGCGTTGAAAATTCCATATTCTTTAAATTACATGGTTAATAATCCCAAGAAAATCATGAGACGTAGAGGACATCCCATAAAAATATTCCAAAAAATTTGGGATAAATTGGCCAAGTAATTAGGCCTTAATTAAAGTAATTATCCTAAACTTTAAACCTTAATTAAGCACTATTCACTCATCACAACTTAGGGGATTTATTTTTATTAAATTCTCCTCTATTTACCTTTTCTGAAATGGGTTTATTTGTATTTTTTTTGGATTTTTAAAAATTAGTTATGACTTTTCAAAGTTATGGCTATTTAATTACATTTTTAAAGCCAAATTAACCAATTAAACCATCGATGCCATGAGGATACTGATGTAGTAGCACCTTCCACATGGCACCATAGGATTGGTTATTTCAAACATCCGATGTGGTAGCTAACTCAGCAGTTGTGAACGCAGTTTTGTCTCAACTGTCCAACCTTGGATCAGATGGCTGGGATTAATTCCATGGTTTTGAGAGGATAAAATCAAAAATCAAGTGGATTAAATCATGACCATCCATTCTAATCATACAGAATGGAAGGTTAATGATCCGTCATCTCCTGAGCGTTGATAGATAGACACCAGCTACCTTCCATCGCATGATTTGAACTCGTCAGATGGTAAGATCAACTCCAAAATATTTGGAGAGGAGATCTAAGGAGATCCTATAGTGGAAATTGCACGTAATCATAATTTTCTTCAAAAAATACCAACATGTTGGGGGGAAATCTATGGTTGACAAATTTTTATCTCACTGGAGCTAAAGTTTGGAGGTCCACTGACTGAGGTAGCTTTGTCTTTAAAAGATGAAGCCCTATTGAGAAGATCTCGAATTGCCTCCTCGTTGATTCCTCTCTAGACTGAACAACATCATGAAGCTCACCGGACTTGGTCTAGGGATGGCTTCCAGTTATCGAATCACTCATAGAATGATTTGTTTCAACTCACTGGAGTGTGGTGAAGGTATGGGAAGAGTTAAGTTGGGTTTTGGTAGAGTTTCAGTGAGGTTGGATAGTCGGGGCTCTCAGTTTTGCTAGGTGGTTGGTCTCGCCAGTAATAGAGTGTGCTAGGGATTCTGGGAGAGGGCTTCAGCTACTTGAAATACTCTGAGGAAACTCTTTATGAAGTTTGAATGGATGGGGTGGAGTATACTCTTCTCCCCAAGTGAACCAAGGGCTGAGATTGGCTCAGCTTTTGGTAGTCGTCAGGCTAGGGTAGGTGGCCAAAGGTGGTAGGGGCTACTGAGGTGGAGGTGTGTGAGAGGCTAAGGGAGGATGGTGGGCTGCCATGGAGTGTACCACCTTCCCTAGGTGGACCAATGGAATGCCATGGGTGAACTCACCCTCTCAATGCCAAAGGCTGAACCCAACAACCTTAAGTTAAGTTAGGTTAGTGGTCCTTGTGTTTAAGAAAGGCCAAAGGTGGCTGCCATGGCATGGGGAGTGGGAGAAACCATCCAAATGAGAATTTTATCCCATTTGGGTTGCTTGGTTCAAGGGTTTTGACCCAAACCAAGTTCACCATGGGTTGGGTCCACTTGGGCTGGCCCATGCTGACCTAAGGATTAGTCATGCTGAGTTTGGTTATGTTTGGACTTAGTTTGATATGGGTTCGCTCAATTTGACCCATATGAGTCAATTTGGGTTCAATTGGGTCATGTTGACGAATTGATCAAATTGGGTCAAACCAAGGGTTTGGGTGAGTATAATTGGTCATTCAGAGTTTATTGTTGCAATTGGTTTTATTTAATTTGAAGTAGATTTGGATTTGGTTCACTTAGGTTCATTTGGGTAAAATGGGTTAAGTTGACCAATTTTGTCAAATTGACCAAATTGGCTTAGGCATGGGTTAAGTTTGTGTTCAATTGAACATTTAAGAATGATTGTAGGTGTTGGTTTTAATTGATTTGGATTAGGGAATGATTTAGTTCAGTTTGACCCTCTTGGTCAAATTGGACTAAGTGGGTTAATTGGGTTGGTTTGACCAAATTAGGTTCAATTAAAGGTTGAATCATATTCAATACTCAATTTATGATTGATGGGAGTCATTGATTACAATCAATTGGAGTTGAAATAAGATTTGGTTCATTTTGGTCCATATGGGTTAATTGGGTCAACTTAGATTAAGTGATCAAATTGGTTTGGTTTGACCCAATTCATTGTAAGTGGGCAATCAAAGATGATCAACAATCATTATAGAAGAGATTTGATGGGTTGATTTAATCCAATTTGGGTTGGATTGAAGTTTGAATCAAATTGGTCTTTTAGGTCATATTGGGTCAAATGAACTACTTGGGTTGATTGGGTTAAGTTGGTGTCAATTAAGTGTTAAGAGGGGTTGAATGATGGATCTAGAGTTGATTAGTGGCTTTGATTGTAATTGGTTTAGGTTTGATTGGGTTTTAGCTCATTTGAATTTCTTGGGTTAAATGGGCTAACTTGGCATGATTGAATTCACTTGATTTGATTGGTTCGATTGCAAATGTTGGGGAGGTTTGAAATGATCTATTGGATGATTAGAGTGATTGAGAGAATTAAATTGGATTTAGTTTGCCTGAATGGGTTTTGGGTTGGATCCATAAAATCATTGTGGAGTTAACTTTGGTTAAGGTTTAAGTTAATTTGGATTGGAGCTTGGATTAGAAAACAAATTCAATTGAGGTTGAATAGATGGGCTTTAGATTGGTTATGTTTTATTCATATGAGTTTGTGTTTGGATTAGTGAATGGGCATGGATCTTGGTTTAGGCTATAGGGTAGGTAGAACCTATTTGTCCTAAGGTATAACCTAATTTTGGGGTATGCCTCTTAAGTCTCTAAGCATGCATTTAGTGTTCCCTTAGTCACTCAAAGTGTCTTATAACTAGGGAGATCCAAGTTCCTAGAAGGGTCCTAAGTCTAAGACGGGAAGGATGAATCCTCACTCTAAAAGTGAGGTCAACACTCTTTTTGGCTGAAGTCCTTAATAAATTGATGGATTCAAAATTGAATTATTTTCTTAGTTTTATTTTCCTCCAATTATCTCCTGCTTAACTGACCCTCTCTTTCCCCTTTACTATTTAATATGGTTAGAACTAGGCTTTTCTTTATTAGTTCCTCTCCATCTTGGAAAAAATCTTATAATTTAATTTATTGGAGATTCTTGTGATTCAAAGTGCTACAATATTTTCTCTTCTCCATCTTTCTTCCTTGGCCAAAATCTTTGTAAACCAATCATAAGTCTTCCAAGGTGTTTAAGCTCTTATTCTCTTACACTTTCACCCTTAGTTGAGACCTTCTCTTGAAGCTTACTTGGAAAAGTTTGAATGTTTGGTGAAAACACATCCTCAGCTGATCCCTCTATAGGGATTTTTAAGAAGCAAGTCAATATACTCTCCATCATCTCTTGTTTCCTGTGTGGCTGAAATCCATCCTTGAAGGTTCTTGAAGATTTGGCATTAGAAGTCATCTCTCTCTGTACTATCTTCATCAATCACTAAGTGGGAGTACTTCTTATTTTATTTCAAGTTATTTTCAAGAGATTAAAGTTTGATTTCACTAGTCTTCATTTATTTCGATACATCAAAAGTTTTTGGAAAAAAGTTCATAAGTGATTTTTCATATTAGGTATTCACATTTGATTCTGTATTTTAACTTATACATTGCATAAGATAATTTAGGTACACTTTCATGCAAGTGTTTTAATCATCCTTATGTTGTGGTTTCATATGTCATTTGAAGTTATTTTGGTTTCAAGCTTTCATTTCTCTTAAAGTAAATCAAGTTCTTTTAAGAATTGTTTGCATACAATATTCCAATAAAGTTCTAACTTTTACATCAACTTTAAATCAACAAGAAAGTTATTAAACTTGAGGTCTCTTTTATATTTGTCTTAATATTGTTTAGTTGGGTTGTGGGTGAAAAATATTTATTAAATTAAGAGTTAGATACTTTGTATCTTTTTTGGTTCTTTTCTCTTGTCCTTTGTTGGGTTGTACTTGCTCGTATAGGAAAGTACAGTGTTAGGTTGTACTTGGCCATGTAGGAAAGTATAATATTGGGCTGTACTTACCCATAAAGGAAAGTACAGTGTTGGGTTGTGCTTTCCCATGAAACAAAATATAGGAGATTTGTTATAATCTTAACTTAGATTTAGTGAATTCTTAGCTTGGGTTGCTAGGTGTGGATGTAGGATGATTTTTGGGTTTGGTCGAACCACATAAAAATCTTTGTTTTATATTCTTTATTTTTTCATGTACCTTTGCTTTCCTTTGCTTATGTTGTTCGTTTCTTTGGAATCTTATCTTTTGAAGTTAACTTTTTTATAAAGTATAAAAAATTAACTTTTAATCTAATAAATTTTTGAAAACCCAATTCACCCCCTTTCCCCCCTTGAATGCCATAGCTTCATAACAAATACAATTCATCAAACCCAAACCTAAATAACTTAAGCTTAAATTCAAAGCAATTGAAGTTGGATTCCACTTGGGTTCATCTTAGTATGGATCTAAGAAGTTTCCAACCCATTCTAAAAGTCCAAAAAGCTGCCAATCAGCTAAAGGGTATAGGTGGAGGTGTTATAGATAAGGAGAATCCATGCGAAGCCCAAACCAAGCCATCTCACTCCATCTAAACCCATTTGATACCTCTTTCATCATCCAAAATGTTTCAAACATGTGCTCAAAACTTCTCACTGCCTTTAACAACATCATTAGAGCCCCAATCCTCATGGCTGGCCACCTCTCTTCAAAGCTAATGAATTGGCATTCAAAGTGGAAATAAGCTAAATTGAAGGCTACTATTGACACTATTAGCTTGAGTGAAATCGATTGCAGATGAACCTTCCCCCTCCTCCCAAACTTCTTTGATCATCCTCCACACTAAGCTCTGGTGAGCAGTGGTTGTTAACCTCCACATCAATCCAAAAGGAGGCAAGTCCTATTTCTTATCTAAAAGTGTTGTCCATTCCCCCTAAGTGTTTCCAAAACCCAAAAGACCATTGAGACCCAATGTCAATGAGGTATGGCCAAAACTGAACTCCCTTTTCATTCATGTTGGTCCTTTATGAAATGAAATTGATCTTTAGCAATATCAAGCTGCATGGATTGATTAGAAATTGATTAGTGATCATTTTGCAATCAAAACATTACATAATCGCTAGCCATATTATTAGAAATAAAGTCCTTTTCATTGATGATTCTCGATCTCTATCATAGATGGGAGAGATGAAATCTTAGTTATCCATTCCTTTTATTTGGAATAGAAATCTATGATCTAATTGGATCAATTGATTTAATCCCTTAAGGAAACCACATATCAATCCTGGACCATCCAATCTTTGAGCAGACAATGTTGATCCAAACTGCATCCCCATCGATTTTTGATGTTGGATCCATGTGGATGTCATGTGGCCCAATAATGCAGCACCATGTGTAACTTTGCACCATGTGACGCTAACTTGGCTAAGTGGGAAAATTCTTTTTTTCTGCATTTAAAAAATGTAGCAAAATTACTAAAAACTAATTTCATAAAAAATAAAATACTCAACCAAAAAATACAATATAGGGCTAAATGGAATCATCTTAGTAAGAGAAATCCATTAAACCAAAAATCTCCATTTTTTATTGAGTGATTTTGGGTTCATTTTAGTTTAATTAAAGTCAATGAAACCCTAATTAAGCCCAAAATATTAATCCAATCAACTTAAAACTTTGGAGAATTCAAATTAAAACTAAAACATACCTTAGAATTTTTTTTATTTGTGATTAACTTTAATACATAAAATTTTATTCTCTAAATCTCAATTTAATGAATTAAAATAAAAATTATTTAAAGAAATTAAGAAAAATTATGAAATTAACTTGAAACATTATAATAAATATTAGTGAACCTAAGAAAATCTTAAAGCTCACTGAAATTCACTAATCCTCAAAATGGCATAACTGGTGATATAAATAAATTATTTAATTCATTTAATTAATTTTATCTTTGAAAAATTATAATAAAAAAACCAAAATTCTAAAAATTCTAAGTTTATTTTACTTATTTTTTAAAATGTGAGTGGTGATGATATTTTAGATATGTGATATTATAAAAATTATGATTAGTTAATCTTTAAATTCCATGTCCAAATAAGTATTCATTAACATTAAAATCATCTTAAAATCATTTATATCAAGTAAAAAAATGAAATTGGAATTAAACTTAAATAATTATTCTAATCATCTAATCTAAATAAGGTATAAACTTAGGATGGCCTACATTAAGTTTGGGACCTTAAGTATTTTATTCATTTAGGTTTTCTCAAGCTAAAATCAATAGTTAAGTATTGATAAACAAAACCTTATCATAAAAGTTAAATAAGAAACTAACCCTTAACCATAAAACACTCGTTAAATCAACTTAATCAATAAATTGAATAATTAAATCAACAAAGATATAAAATTATGAAATTAAAATAATACAAACTCACTAGTTGGATGTTCAGTAATTCTTCTTTAGGTTAATACTATTTTTTACAAGGGGCTAAGCTTAAAAATACTATCATAATAAATATAAAATAAAAACCATTTGCTTGCTGGTCTGCTTAAGGATTTAAGCATTGCTCAATAAAACAGGTGGGTTGGTAACCATTGGTGCTAAGCTTGTATAATTGCAATATAAACTA
Organism: Cymbidium sinense; assembly: GCA_021442155.1. Classification (NCBI taxonomy): domain Eukaryota; kingdom Viridiplantae; phylum Streptophyta; class Magnoliopsida; order Asparagales; family Orchidaceae; genus Cymbidium; species Cymbidium sinense. The sequence goes on along the minus strand of CM038230.1, from coordinate 55,144,705 downwards.
GTGGTGTGATGTATATATTTCTTAAGATCTATTTTGTAAGATTTAAGACTTTAATTATGAAATTTTAAAATATGATTTGAGCCTAGAATTCGGTTTGGATCTATGTGGTCCACAAATAGTAAGAGTTGACTTTAACTATTAGTGGTCTTATGTGGAGCCCAAAGAGGTCCCTTTAGAGGTGACGATCTTGGATGAAGACCCCCATAGATCAAGACTTTAGTTTTAGGTTGGGCACTATAAGGGTAGGGTTCGACTACCCATTTCTCTTTTCTTCTAGGGTGTACAATGAATCTCAACCGAATTAACCCATTTTATTAATTTAATTTGGCATAATTTATTTTGTGGTGTGCAATAGAATTACATGATTTTCATAGATTTCTTTCTATGATTAATATGTTCTGTGAAAAAGCTTAGATACATTAAGCTCTTAGAAAACTAAATTTTATACCCCATTAAATTAAAATAACTCAAATATAATATGAAAACTCATAATCTCATCATAAATAAAGCCTTAGACATAAATTAAAATCAACTAGAAAGAATTTGACTCTGTGATCCATGAGAGCATATTATTCATAATTCATGAATTGGGCACTTCACTCATTGCACATAAGGGGGCATCTAATATTTGAGGTTGACCACCCTTCTTGGGAAAGTATGCCTTCTCATATTGATTTAACCCATGGCCTTTTTCTAACTACATCTCATTGTAGGCATGAAATTGAATATCCAAAGCCTCAAAAAAAATTGTGAGTCAAATACATAAAAATAAAAATTATTGCATTTGTTACATGCATAACATATTATTCATAATCTTAGGGTTAAGAAGTGATTCTAAGCTTTTAGCTTTTATTCTTAATACAATAGCCCATCCATCTTGCATGCATAATACTAGAATCATGATTTTAAATTTGGTCAGGTGGTGTTAGTTTGTAACCCGTACAGGCAGAAGCAAGTCCATAAGAGTCAATGATAGATTTATTTTCTCATATGACAAAAAGAATAGATAATTATTAGAAATTAGACTAGATCGAGCCTCTAAGTTATGTTAGAAGCACTTATGGAGTTAGGTTGTGAAGCATACTATTAGAATAAGTCTTCAATCTCTAGGCATTTCTATAATCATGTACTACTAAAATTTAAGCCCTAGATTTCTAATAAAATGTCAATTCAGAATCTTAATAATTTCAAAAATGTACAACCAAATACTAGGGTAGTTTGACATGCTTACTAGGCTTCTTAGTATTCAAAATATTTTCTACTTATTCCCAATCAACTTCCAAAAAGAACTCATCCTCCTTAAAGCACTCCCTTATAAATTTCTGAATTAATAATCCTTTTAAGATAACTTTGAAATCTATAGAGATAAAAATCATTTCTTATAATCGAGAGTATTCTTAGGAATAATTCTCTTCCTTCTTAAGATGTAACTAACTATAGGGGCTTGCTCTTATAGGGAACTTGCTCTAGGAGGAATCTCTAGTATATCAAAAATACATCAGCCTTCAAAATCCTCATTAAGCAATCAAATCCATTATAAGGTAAAATGCTTATTTTTTGAGGTAATATATTTATCCTTTAATAACATATTTGGTTATCTAAACAAGTACCACCAAGATCAATGTGGTGTCATAAATTTTCTTCACAGATTTTTTTGATGACTCCGCTGGGGACTAGTCCTTCTCTCTATCTTTAGAAATAGATGTTTACATATATACATCAGTAATGAACTTGTGTTATTCATGAGTTATGATTGCCTTTCAATCTATTGAGTACCACTCCATTTCATTCTTGGTAGATCTTACACAACATCTATAAAATTAATTATAGAACCTCCTTATTTGTTAAAATCAAATATATGGTTTCTATAATTTGTGCATTTTTGAATATCAAAATAAATTTATTTTAAGAAAATTTTGGCCATGATAAATATGGCTAAACTTTTCTAATGGGTCAAAAGATTTTGACTTAATTATTTTAGTTGAAGTTTGTTATAACTTATATAATTTTCTTACTTGAAAATAAAAAATGGTCGGATAACTCATTTTCGTTGCTACTTTAGAAATCAACTTCTCTGTTGATAGTGGTAAATTGCTCAATGGCTCCATCATTAAATTTAGAGCTAGTTCTAAAGGCTTGAATATCACTACTAACCAAGCGACCCTTGCTCCGATTAGTGATACCCTAATTAAGGATAAAAACGCCATCATGGTGTTCTAGAAGGTACCCTATAGCACCCCTGCTAGTGGTTAGGACTTAACTATAGAAGCCACTTAGAGGATCTAAGAAGGTCCTATATTGAAGAAAATCAAATTATCTTCTGCAAAGACACCTACTCTTTTCTTTCCTAGAACTTTTGTGATAGGTTCCACTTCTGAACCTCCACTAATGACCAAGAGTTAGAAGAAAAATAGGAGTAGGAGGCTTCAAAGATAGGGCCATAAGGAAAGGAAGCAGAGTGAGTTGCTAGAGATTAAACAAGCTTGGGTGAGTGAGGGGTTTGCCCTTCTAAATTCTTCACCTCTTCTAGGTGGCAATAGATTTCACCCTCTTTTGCATCCCAAGGAGAGAAAGATATATCTAGAATCTCAAGTCCTCCACCTCATGAGTTTTAAATAATTAAATAAAGAAACTCATGGTAGACTACAACTGGTCCTTCATAAAACCTTTGAGTCCTATGCCTACACTAAGGAGGAGCTACTTAGAGTTATAAAGGGAAAAGTCTCCAGAGAACTTGAGAGAGTGATTTTAGGACAAGCTAGAACTATCCAAAATAAAGGAAAGGAAAAGGTAACTTTGCAAGATAGAAGAAGACCCTATTGACCTAAGCCTATAATACATGATCAGTATCATCTCCCAATAAGGTTAATAACTTGGCATAGAAGTGAGTCAACTAATGTAGGGAGAGATAGGTTTATCCCTAGGAATGAGACTAGAAAAGTTTATGAGAGAAAAACCACATTGGCTACTAAACCAAAGTTACACCTTCCATAATAGCGAAAGAGATCATAAGTTAGTAGGCCTATTAGAGATAGGCCTTCATCGCCCTTATCTACGTCCCAAACTGAGGGGTTTTCATCATCATCTTTTAAAGGAGGGATAGAGCCTCTTCATCCATATTCTTATAATATAGAAATTTTAGATGATATACAGCTTTATTTGGGAGCCTCTCTTACTATAGAGGAAATCTCTATCATTCGAGAAAATCATAAAGGAGAGACATCCGAACCAAAACCTATGGATGTAGAAACTAACAAAAAAATTGAAAAAATTCTTGATAGTAATGGTGATCCACTTTATCTAATAGAAAAATAATTGGAAACCATTTTGAGGGAGGATAAAGAAAAAATAAATAGAATTCAAGGAAGTTTTCACTCAAATTAAGATGAACTTTTAAATATTAATTCAAAGCTACTTGTAGCCCATATCTTTTTGGTAAACATGAGAGCATATGAAAAATAAAAAGAAGAAACTCAGGATATTACAAAAGAGGGTCTTATACTTGATCCAACCCAATAGTAAATCCTTGAATTATAAAAGAAGGATGACCGAATTTTAAGAGTGGAAAAGAAGATGGAGGAGATGATGGCCACAATGCAATTGCTCCAAAGTCAAATTCTTACCACATCAAAGCTGTATTCACTAAAGGAACTAAAGGATTTCCATCCCACACATGATAAGAAGTTCAGTTTAGGGGATCATTGCCAATAACTTAAAACAACGAATGATGTATTACCCAAAATTTACTTAAAGTCTCTGGTAGAAAAATAAGTGAAAGAGGTATTGGCACAGTCCTGAGGTATTACTCTAATTCCAAAAGGTAGAACCTGTGCTGAAGAATATGATTATGTATCATATCTAACTGGATTTGTAGCCTCTACTTTCAAAGTATTTAATGTGACAGGTAATTCTAAACAATATCTAGCACATTTTTGGGTGAGTTATTATAATGCCGGGAGACGCAATGCTTTATTATTTAGATAATTCATTAGCAGTCTAACTGAGGTTACCATTGATTGGTATATAGAATTGCCAAATGGTTTACTGTGCACATTCACTGACCATAAAAATTTATTTGTGAAGCAATTCACTAGTACATAACATCATGTTACCATAGGTGATTTAGTCATTGAAAACAAAAACCTAGTGAATCTCTTGTAGATTATATTCTGAGATGGAGGATTATAGCCTTACATGGGAATCCTAGCTACAAGAATAACACACTGTGGAAATCCTTCTCCAAAATATCTATGATCTTATTGCCTTTTTTCTAAAGAGCTTTACTATTAAAACTTTTGAAAATTTATTGAGTAAAGACTCTAGCCATCAAGAGGAAGCACCTAATATATCATTCCTAAAAGACCAACCCACCACGAAAATTTTTAAACATTAGAAAGTGCTGGAAAAGAAAGTAGGCACTGTCTTTACAATAGGCAAAGAAAAAGCTCCAATCCAAGTCTAAGTAAAGAGGCCTCCATCTCATAGGCCACAACAATAACAATTCCACCACTCAAGAAAAATCTTGCATGCCCTCTTAGTGAAAGAATGAACTAGACTTATTCTTTTAAGAGAGAGAGGCTATGAAGAAAATATTTAAATATTTTAATAATAAGCTAGATTTAAAACTACCTAATCTAAAGAGGCTAGAAGAAGTTAGCAAGGTCAATGACCCAAATTATTATCCATATCATCAAATACTAGGTCGAACCTTTGAACATTGCTTCACTTTTAAAGATTAGCTTGAAAGTAATTACAAGTGAGGATTGGTAATTATTCCTAAATAATACCTTGTGGACTCTAGGCAAGAGTCTGTTAAGGTGATCACAGGTGAATCTTCCACCTCTTCTTTAAATGATATATCTTTTTCAAATGATTAGGATATAGCTTTATCCCACTCTTCTAAAAAATATTTGATGAAAAAAGTTTAGGTAGGATCATGTGTAGGATGATATTCCAGGTTGATCCATCAGTGTCAGAAGTAATTTTTCTTTGACCCCATTCAGCACCATCAAATGCTCAAATGTTTGAAGAAAGTGATGAGTGTAGAATAACTACTATATTAGAGAGAGTATTATATAACAAGGATAGAGAAGCTAAACCCAATATCCATTAATCTTTATGTACTTATTTTAACATTTTGAATGAAAAATCTATCACAAAAGATATTTCTTATGTTTTTGCCATCTCTGGTGACTGTGACATGAATGAAGTAGAAAAGAAAGAAATTACAAAAGAACATTCTCATAATGAGTGTCATATGTTTTATGAATCAAGATAAAAAAATAATAGTTCTATGGCTGATTTGCAAGAAAATCATGTTAACATAGAAGTAGAATTCTCATATTAAGATCAATCTTTGGAGAAGGACATCAATGATGAGGGATAGATTGGCATGATCCCTTCTTCTAATTTAGGAGATATTACTGAAGTTAATCTCCAAAGTGGGAAGGTCCTACCACCTCACCTACCTCCCTCTAAGGACAAAAGAAAATAGATCATTGATCATGTCCCGAGCTTTCACAAAATGATCCAGTAGTCAAATTAGTTGTTCTTATGGTCAACTACAATGTGTTAGCTCACCTTAGAAAGCTACTTGCTAAGCTAAGCATTTATGGTGCCCTTATTCTATCCAAAGAAATGAGGAAATCATTAGTTCAGGCTTTACTCGACCCAACAATATGCCTGACACACCTAGCAACAACTTCCTCATATGAGACTTTTTTATTTTAAAGAAGTCCGTCAAATTTTTTTATGAAGAATTACTTTTGGGGATCAGTGACCATAATCAGACCCTTTACATTTCAGTCAAGGTGGAGAATTATTGATTATCTAGAATTCTTATCAATCCTAATGCTTCAATCAACATCATGAACTTTAAAATATTATCAATTTTAAACTTAGTTTAAACAAAATGTTATTAAGCAAGTTTAATAAAATATGGGAAAAGGCTTTGGGTTCAATCACTCTATTATTAGGAAAATGGGTTGAAAATTGAAGCAAAACTCCATATTATTGATTTAGATATATCTTTTAATGCTTTAGGTAGGCCATGGATACATAAGTATAATATGGTTCCTTCATCACTCCACCAATGTATTTAATACACAAGGGATGGAGCAGAATATACAATAAAAGGTGATATATAATCATTTTCTTTTCATAAAATTGATCTCTATGAAGATGCTACTTAGTATATGCTTAAAAGGAAAATGATAGATTCTTTGAGATCTAACATTGTTAAGGAATCAAAGAAAATAAAAGAAGATATCAAAATAAATAAATAAATAAAAAGAAAAAAATGAGAAAGATAAAGAACCCCTTATTATTCAAATTGATTTAAAATCTAGCTCTAATAAAGATTCACATCAAAATGATGCTTTAAGAAAGTTTGAGATCTCATTAGAATCAGATAGCGATACAGAGTAGACTCATTTAAAGATGAACCTCAATTGTCTACTTATGAAAGATAAAAAGGTATGTAGACACTTTGGCTTTGAATCCTTTGTCTGAATATAAAATTATATAGTTAGAAGTCAAAGTAGCCTTAACTTTTCAAAAGAGGGTGACAAGTTATCAAAGCTTTATTCTATTCCTAAATCTTTGAGCTTAGAAGTAGATATTAAGCTTGAAGATTCATCTTCTAATGAAATAATAGAATTCCTTTTGACTGGTATATTGACTACTTTAAAAATGCAATTAAAATGGTTTGATTCCTCATACTTGGCCCAAAGGTATTGCCCAATACATGAAGCACTTATGTGACACTAATTATAAAAATTAAAATCCAAGGCTCATATTGGGCCTTTAAATGACAATGAGTATTATTTAATGATGAGTAATCATATGGAGTTTGATCTACTTTTGGAGAGATCATCCAATCCCTTGGGAGAATTCTTTCTTGGAACATCATATAATCTAGATGATTACTCAATTCAAAATGCACTTGTGGAACTCGAAGAAAAAATAAATTCAACTATTGATGATTTAAGGCAAATCAACTTAGGAACTGAGGAAGACCTGTGGCAAACTTTTACTAGTTCACTAGTAGGTCTAAAAGATTCCTATGAGTTTATTAATTTAATTTTTAAATATAAAGATTACTTTGCTTAGAATTATGATGAAATGCCAAGTTTATCTTTGGATATTATAGTTCATAAATTAGAGATTAAACCAAATGTAGTAAAATAAAGCCCTAGATGCATGAGTTTCAAGATTGAATGGAAAGTAATTGCTAAAGTAAGGAAATTAATTGAGGCTAGTTTCATACAAGAAGAAAAGTATCCTCTTGGTTAGAAAGTATTATACTAGTAAAAGATCTGAATAGCCAAATGCGCATATGTGTTGATTGTTATGCAATTATGACACCTAAGAGGGCTAGTGTGAATTAGGAATTTTAAAATATTTTTAAATTTAAGACTTAATTTGAATACTTTGTATACAAATTAATTACAAATAAATATTCATTAAAATTCTATAGTAATTATAAGAAGCAATAAAGAAAATAAAAGGTGTAGAAAAGTAAAAAAGAGAACATAGAGATTTTTAAATAAATGGTCAAATCCTGAAAACCACCATACATCCACACCTAGAAACCCATGCTAGGAATTCCTTAAATCAAAATGAGATGACAACAAATCTCCCATACTCTCCTTCACGGGCAAGTACAAATGAACACCATACTTTTTTACATAAGCAAGTACAACCCAACATGTACTTTCCTATAATGGGCAAGTACAACCCCAACACAAATCAAGACAAGGAAAAAGAAATACATAAATATCTAATGCTCAATTTTAAAAGATTTTTAAACTCACAACCCAAACTATATCAATATTAAGGCAAGTGAATATCGATGAAAGATAGCTCACTTTAATTTGAAATTGGAAATGAAATAAGATCTTCAATGAAGTATTTAATGCAAGCAAGCAACTGAATGTTGCTTTGAATGAACTTTATAAATGTTTGAAATGATTTTGGAATGCAAACATAAGGTAGAATATGAATCAACTTTAGTATGCAATACAACTTTAACTTGAACTCTTTTTCACATAAGATAGCTTTATTCAAATGATAAGTGAATTTTTAGTTAATATATTAGATAATAACTTGAATAATAACCACAATAATGCTATCACATAAACTTTATGTAAATTAAGTGAAAGAAAGTTAATAACAAGCACAAAATAAATTAAATAGGTTATGAAGTGGTCAGCCAAGTTAACAATTAAGTGAGATGTAATGTTAAGCACAATCAAACTTAACCAAGCTATATGAAGCTTTTGACCAAGGTGATAAATAAGAGGTATTCAAATAATTAAGCACTAGGAAATTAAAAGCCTTTGTAAGAGCTTTCAGCCAAATAAGAAACCAAGGGATTATGAAGTGATTAACCACAAAATAAATTAACTTCCTTATGTTAGTTTTCGGCCAAACAAGAAACCAAAGAATTCTAAAGTGATTAAGAATAAAATAAATTAACTTCCTTATGTTAGCTTTCGCCTGAATAAAACACCAAAGTATTAAAATGTGGTTAAGCACAAAATAAATTGAATTAATCTTAGGTAACTCAAAGCCAAGGAATGATCAAGATAATATAAGAGACTTATCATCTTAAGAATTTAAAACCAACCTTTAAAGCTCTCTACTAAAGGAGGAACCACGCAAATTCTCTACTATTTTCCAACCAATCTTCAAGCCAACTAAGTGTCCATGATAAAGAGAAGCATGATGAGCAATGTCTGCACTTGAATCACAAGAGATCTCCAAGAATTTGCTTTAGCAAGAATCGGCAAATGGTGGAGAAGGTGAGCAAGAGAGAATATTAGCTTTTTGGAACCCTTCTCAAGTTGAAACAAAGCAATTAAATAGAAGTGAGAGGAGTCTAGGGTATTTCAAAGCATGATACAATCAGAGATAAATTGATTAGGCATCAATTTGAATTTCAAATCCAAACGATATTCGATCGGCCAAGGAGATATTCAAGAGGCTCCTTTGGAAAATTGAATCAAGCCAATATTAAAGTATTTTTAATGGGTTTCATGGATAGAGAAAGAGGTAAAATTTGATGAATATTGTGGCCAAGGGAGGTCCATGGAAAATAAATGAATGAGGAGATTTTGAATAAATTAAATCCATGGAAAATCAAATTCAAGAATTTCACCCAAAGGAGTTTCCAAAAATAGGAAATCCTCAAATTAGAACAATGAATCAAATTGAATCTAATAAAAATATATTATGCATTATTTGAATATTAAATTAATCAAAATTAATTTAATTCTGAATTTAAGTCGGTGCCCCCTAAAGATAATTTCCTAAAATGGATTTAATAAAAAGAGGAATTATTTTGAAAAAAGAGAGTTGATTTGAATTTAAAATAATGCGTAATTAATCAATTAAGCTTTAAATAATTAGAATAATCATTCTTGGGACGTTTAAAATGTTCTATAAAATATTTCATTTTATTTGGAAAGAGTATGTCATGAATAATAATTCAAAATAATTCAAATTAATAAAATTTTAAATAATGAAAAATAATAGAATATTATATGAAAAATTTTTGAATGAAATTCACACATTTTATTACACAAAATGTATTAAAAAAATTCAGCCAAAATAATGTTAATATCAAAATGATAATAAGAGAGACAAGAAAGAATAATTTGAGAGAGAATAAAAGAAAAAGAAAAATTTTAGGATAATTCAATATTTATGCAATCAAAATATGAATAAAAATTATGATTAGCATGGAAATAATTTAATGAAGTTTAAACATAATTTATCTTGCTTGAACACACATTTAATGGAACTTATTTCATGCACTTAGTTCATATTACCCAAAATGGATAATATAATGAATAATTTTAATTTTAAGATATAAAAAATTTAAGTGATTTTAGAATGATGAATTTAAAATTGAATGAATCATTTATTTTATTTTAGTGAGCTTTTCATTTTCCTTAACATAATAATTCCTAGAAAAATTTCCAACCAGTTCAAGTCCAAAAGCTTTAGCATTTTGAATTAACTAAAAAATCTCGAGGTGAAGAATTTTCCTCCACACTTGAATTTAAACTGATTAGTAGCATTAGAACATGTGTTTGTTAACATTAAAATCAATGTCAAATGAGGTGGGGCTCATGAAGTCAACAATGATTAATGTTACTTTGAAATTAGTTTGATTCCTTTAATAATTCAATTAAATTTTTATTTAATTTCATGTGTTTGAAATATTTAATTTATTTGATTATAGTTAAGTTGATTTCATTCTTTAATTTAATGTTTTCATCCCTCAAATTATTTTATTCATTCTTAGTTTAGGTTTTTATTATGCGTTAATATTTCAGTAATTAATTCAATCCCTTTAGATGAAATTTTGTTTATCAATTCATAACTTAAGAGACTTAGGCTATTTTGGGCACCAAACCGAATCTAGGCCTTTTCAAATTTTTAGGTTATTTAAGTTTAATTGATTTGGTTAATCACTTTCATTTGCATTTGAAATTATGTTATTCATTAACCCAACTGGATTTAAAGACTTTTCATGTTAATGAAGTCCATATTTGAATATAAAATTCAATGGTTGATTTGTCTTGATTTCCAATTGATTAGTTCATTTATCTTGAATGTAATAAGTTATTAAATTAAGGTTTAATCTTTATTTTCTTTATTTTATTAAACCCTAAATGTATGATTAATCAAATCCTTTCATGTCAAATGATTAGGAAATTTTCTCCAAGTGTTTTAATGTTAATGAAAATGCTTTAGGTTAATTTTATGAATTTTCATAATTTCTATGGTTTTTGTTATTTATTATTTCACTTAAATTGACCTAAGGATTCGAAATTCAATAACTTCAAATCTAAAGCTCATTTAACCTTGAAAGTTTTATGGCAAGTGAGGTTCCTTGCCAATTTAAGTTCCCTAAAATTTCATCCTAATCAAATGTGCAATTTAAGGTTAACAAGATTTTAATTATTTTTATTAAAACCTAAATTAAGCTTAAATTAAAAGGAATTCATTAAGGGTTTTATTTTTCTTAGATTCCTCTCTAGATGCATCAATTTTGGGTTTAGCTAGAATTATTGGGATTTTGGTTGATTTGTTATAAAATTTTTTAATCTTAGACCATTTAATTAAGTTAATTAATTTAATTAATCACTTAGTTAAGTCATTTTGAGATTTATAAGATTTTAATGAGATTTAATGATGTATTTAGACTCATTAAGATTCATTATGATGATTTAAGTTATTTTCATAATTTTTCATGATTTTTCAAATTTAATATTTTTTTTATCAAAATTAGGGTTTAAAGTTGGAAATTCCAACTCTTTAAATTTATTTTTCAATAAATCATGAAAACTTTCTCTAAGGTGTGTTTTAACCCAACTTTCATTTTCCCAAAGTTTCAAATTAATTGAATGAGTGGTTTGAGTTTAATTTGAGTTCGATTATTTTCATTTATACCCAAATTAACCAAAAATTGCCAAAAATTATTTTTTATGATTATTTGAAGTTTTGGTATTTTTTAATAATTTTTTATTAAGAAAATTTGATTTTTTTTCCTACTTAACCATGTCAGCACCACATGGCACCAACATGGCGCCACTTTACAAATGGTGTAACGCCCCTAGGCCACATGAGATCCACGTGGATCCCATGTTAAAAGATGACGCAAACATGGGATTTATTTTGACCGTCTGATCATCGATTGGACGATCATGATTTCACACACGAATCTTATAGGATTTAAATCAAATCGTGTGGCTAGATCTTAGCTGTCCATTCCTAACAAATGGAATGGACAGCAAAGTTTTCTCTCTTGTCCTCGTGCTAGAGAGCTGAGAGCTGTTGCCTCTTTGGCCTTGATCAACAGTGATCAGAGTAGCGAAAGAGTGGGATTTTGATTGTAAATCAATCAAGGATCAACTTGTGAGTGATCCTTACAATTTGATCTTAATGGAGATTGACTTCCATTATCAAAGGACCAAACCAAAATGTAATGGTGGTCAGTTTGAACCCATACCTCGCCAGCGTTGATCCTCAATGTCCACCGTGCTTTGAGCACCTTTGTCTCATTGACTCGAAGCTATGGTGAAGAATTCTTAGCTTGCCTCTCTGCCAAACACCATGGAGACCAATGCTCCATAATTTGGCATCAGCCTTGGTCATTTTCTAGCCTGTTGATGCTGATAGACCTTGAGAAGGATTCGTTTGAATTAACCTCTATCCCTAAAATGTGTAGGGGCATCCAATTTGGGGGGATGAATACCATTCCTCCATTTTGACCTTTGGATGAGAGCTTGGCCATCGGCTTTGGTCAATTTCAGGCCTATCGATGGTGAGTGGTCTAGGAAACACTATGTTTCTCTTTTCTTTCACCTCTTGAATGTGTTTAGATGATCCAATTGACTAAAGGAAGCCTCTTTCCTCTTTTCCCATGCTTGGCCGAGAGCCATATGCAGAAAATTTTAGGATGGCCAGAATCATGCCATCGGTGGTGAGGGCCTCAGCCAAGGGGTTGACTTAGTTCCTGTCTCCCTTGGGAGTGTGTTTGGATGCATTCCTTGAGGGGAGGAAGCTTCCTCATCTTTTCATGCCTGGGCCATGAGCTACCTCATGGTGATCCATGGAGTTCTTCCATGAGAGGGAAGTCAACTATAGTTGGCTCCTTTGATTGCCACCCTTAGAGGCTAGCTCCAAAGAGTGGTTAACTGATTAGAGAGAGTCCAAATCAGCCATGATTAGGAGGTGGATGAGGTATGGAGAAGAGGAAGTGTAATTTGAATTCTTTGCTTGGATTACAAACCTTCTTCTCATGGTTCCACCTCATCCCTTATCTTTATAACATTATGGTTATTTTCACTTCATTTGGACTGAAGTATATTCACTCTTAGCCAGGTTAATGGTGTGTTTAAATTAGGCCAACTTTATGTTGGTTTGGGTTTAGTGATTGCACTTGGTTTGATGCAAAATTGATTTAAGAGGTCTTGAGTATCTCTCTTTTCATTGATTGACCTTTGATTTGAGATTCAATCATTGTTAATTATTCTATAGGTAATTTGGAGTTCAATTGGTCCATGCCATTTGTGGTTTGATGTGACTTGAGTTAGGTTTGATCGTTTTCACTTAAATTGGTCAAATTGAATCCTTCAGCTCAAATGGCCTTTTAAGATTTAAATTTAGGTTCAATTATGTTTATTTAATGATTTCTAATGTTTTATTTTGATTAATTTTCTTGGATTTTAAATTAATTTTGATTTTAGTTCAACTTGACCCATTTTGACTTAAATGGGTTGAGTTGAGTTCAATTCAGTTGAATGACCAATTTGACTCAAGTAAATTATGTTTGGACTTTTATCATGTTTAATCACATGTGTGAGATGATTTGGAGTTATTTATTTCATTTGATTTAGAATTGATTTCAATTTTAACCAATTTTACCCAAATCTCAAGTTGGGCTTAATGGGTTAAGTTGGACTCATTTGGGTCAAATGAACAAATTGGTCAAATTAAACCCAATGATTGGATGATTGGTTGGATTGTGTTTAATTATGATTTCTAAATAATTTTGGACAACCAATTATAGTTGATTTTAATCTGATTTGGATTTTGATTCAATAAGTCCATTTAGGCCAAATTAGAGCAAGTGGTATAATTAGGCCATTTGAAGCCTTATTAGTTTTAGATTTATTTGATTCTTGTTTAAACATATTTATTTTATTATTTAGTTCCTTTAGAATGATTTAGTTTTGTCAAATTATGGTGGGTTGACCTTTGACCTAGTGTGACCCACATAAGTCAACTCCATATCAAAGGGTTGACCATTTTTACATTCATTTGGATTTAGTTTTAGATTCATTTTGATTCTTGCATTGACTCTAATGCATTTTATTTCAATTTTGGTTTCATTTAAATTTCTTTAAGTGTAGGGGACTTTGAACTTAAGTAGGCTAATTGGCACTCCAATCATCTTACTTTAAACCTAAATAGATTCAGATTCTAAATGGAATGTTCCAAATTGGATGTGTTTGATTCAATTCTATGTTTAAGTTTTATTTTTGGGTTGAGTCCACCTAATCCCATTGAGTTAGGTCAAATCCTAAAAGGATGCATTAGGTCATTAGGTGTAGTGTCCTTAATACCTAATTAGGAGTCTCCTAATCTAAGATTAGTTGTCTTAATTACTAGTTTTAGAAATGATGTTAACCTCATCTCAAAATGAAATCAATAGACATCGTCAAAAGGTTCATAATAAAATAGAAGTTTGTTATATCAATAAAATTATCTTCCTTAATTAAGTACAAGAGTAAATATAAGTATGAGAGGATAAAATAGTTAAAGATTAACATGCTTGATATTCTCCCTTTATTTAATGTAAGCCAAATATAATTTTTTGATATGAAACTAACTGTGAATAATTATGCAAATGTAGACAAATGTCATATGCGATAGAAATATACAATTAAGCATAAGAAAGATACAAAAATGTCTCTAAAATAAAGCTTTAGTAAAATTTAAAGTAATTTGATATTCCACATCTTAACCATTCAAAATGTATTATTTTAAAATTAATAACAACTTAAGATAGAAACAAAAATTATCTTAACATCAAACCAAATGTAATTGAAGAATAAGTGATAAAAATCATAAATTTTCATGAACATCGAAGATAGATATATTACAGAATTTTTAATCATGCAAAATGATTCATAGAACATAATTACATATTTATTCCAAATTAATGTAAACAAGCTAATTTATGAATCATATCAAGTTTCTAATATAAACTAAGGAAAATTAATAATCATAAGCTATATAAAGTAATAATGAGTTTTAAATAATGCATAATAAGCTACTTATCATATAACATGTGTTAAATAAGCATGATTGTAATCAATACACTAATAAAAATCACAATTTATTAAAGGGGGCATATGAGATCAAATTAATTATAAAGTTATGCTAAATTCAATTATGTAAATTATTTTATCTCTAAAATTAGGAATGAATCTAGTTTAAAGATTGAAAGATGTACATAGGTTGAGCAACTATATTTACTTATCATTAATTTTAAAGAATTTAAAAATGAATCAAAAACATTCATTAGCAAAACAATATAAAACTCATAAAGTCTATAAAAATATTATGCCATAATAAACCAAATTAATATTTTCCATGATTGAAAGAAAAAAATATGAAGCTTAAATAGATTAGTTAAGCATGAATGAAACATAACTAATCTAAGGAATAAAATATATAAAGAAACATAGAATTATTTTCAAATCATATTTTAAAAAAACTCATTCATTAAAAGAAATAAAATATGAAGTTTAAATATATTAGTTAAGCATGAATAAAACATAACTAATCTAAGGACCTACCTATATGTAAGGATGGTATTAATGAATAATACAAAGTACTTTACCTCATTCCATTCCTTCTTATATACCTTTGAAATTTAATATTTCTTTTGTATACCTATATCATTTGTCTTCCTCAATCCTTCATGAAGACTAACATGCAATTCAATCTCATTTCCTAGATATTGGTATCTAAGAAAGCTTGGATCCTTTAACATTAGTAATGTTATAAAAATTTAAATAAGTAGATGATGGGCAATGCAAACTAGTTCCCTTAGGAATCCAAATATATGAAGATAAAGCATTTAATTGTATGGATCTTTTAAATGAACAAAAAAACAAAACATGGCCTTGCTTATAACAATAAGTGCAAGTAACTTTGTGCAAAGCAAGGATAAATGAATTTTAACTTCTAGGTTTATTCTTAGAGAATGAACTAACATACTTGTGACATGTACAATTTTTGAAGTATGTGAATAACATAAATATTGCTTACAAGACGTGGATAGATTTGAATGTAAAGCATGTGAGGAACTAAAACTTGTAGAAGATAAAGATATATCATTTAATTTAATTTTAATATTATCAGTCCCACCTTTTAAACTTTCTATCTCAATGTGTACATCTTGTTCAACTATACTTCTAAATAATAACTCATTTTGCAGTACTTTATTTTCATCTTCTAAAATATTAACTTTAGATATAAACTTGTGAGACAGCAAGATGTATAAGTTGCTAGATAGATCACTTAGCAAATTATTTACTTTGGTATTCAATGAAGTAACTTCATTTTTAATAAAACAAATCATATCATAATATTTTTAGCATCTAATACAAGTTACTCATTTTTTTCATCAAAGTGTCAAGATTTACTTTAAAACTTCTAGACTTTATTTTAGTGGAAATGTTTTTCTATTTTAATTTATCATAAAATATGCTAGACAACCCTTCATAAGATAGATTTTTTTCCTCATAGTCATCCTCAGAATTAGTTTGAGAATTGAAGCTTTGAGTGGCTAACTTGAGGGATGTTGTTGGAATCTCTTTTTCTTCTTTTTATGTAAGCACTATAAGGCTCTGTTTAAAATTTTCTTCATTCTCCTTTCCTTGGCCGAATTCCCTCCTTTGGGATTACTTGAAGTTTGGTGATAAGAAGTCCTTTCCCTCCTTGCAATTTATCTTTAATCATTAAGTGGAGATCCTTCTCATCTTCTTTCAAGTTATTCTCAAGACTTTATAAGGTTTAAAATCACTAATCATTCCTAATTGTCATACATCAAAGGCTTTAAGAAAAAGGTTTTTAGATTAATTTCACATATAAAAAATCATCATTGGTTAGTTTCTTTGAATTTAATTATTGCATAACATACTTTGGATACACTTTCATCCAAGTGTTTTGATTATCCTTGGGTTGTAGTTGTATATATCATTTCAAGTTGTTTTTTTTTTTTTTTGAGGTCTTCATATCTTTTAAAGTAAAATAATTTTTTAAGACATATTTGCTTCAATCATTCCATATAAAGTTTTTATTTTCATTCTAACTTTAAATCAACCAAAAAGTTAATCAACTTAAGCTCTCTTTAATATTGGTTTGATATTGCATAACTTAGGAAGATTCTCATACTACCCTAGTCTAACTGATATGACTTTCCCAATTTGACTAATCAAGTTGAGTTTGGTAAATTTCTTGAAACACTTGAAATAAAATTAGTAGGTTCAAGGATATATATATTTATCATCAATAAATATCTAAATTGAAAATGATAATCATAATTATTAATATGGATAATTTATCTTACAAAGAAATTATTAGTTCTTATTACATAAGGTTTATTATCATCAAATCAAATGGTGAAATATATAAGGTTTATACTCAACAAAATTAATCCTAAAAAAATTAAAGCTATCAAGGAAATGCCACCACATGGAAGTCTTACCCAGTTAAGATCATTCCAGGGTAGGCTTGCATACATAAGGAGGTTTATATAAAACTTATCTGTAAAATGCCAATCATTAAGTACATTAACACAAAAAAAATTCTAAATTTATTTTGGATGAAAAATGTCAAATAACATTCTAATGTTTAAAATAATATTTAATGAATCCTCTTATTTTAACAACCCCAATATTAGGAAGAAATTAATTATATATATAGTACAATTTTAGATGAATCTCTTAGAGCTTTATTAGCTTAAGTCAATGAGGAAGGCAAACAAAATGCCTTCTATTATCAAAGATGTAAACTTATCCTAGCGGAAATGAGTTATCTGCCTATTAAAAATCACAATTTTGCTTTGGTTTTTGTTGCTTAAAAACTAAGGCATTATATGTTATCACATAAAGTAAATTTGATTTCAAAAGTAAACCTTTGCAATATCTTATGGCACGCCCGATGTGGTCTAGACATTTAGCATATTGGTCTATGATCATATTACAATTTAAAATTACATTTCTCCCTCTTCAAGCTATAAAAGGTCAAGTTATTGCAAATTTCTTAGCAGCATATCATCTCCCTGATGGTTGTCCATTAAATAATGATCTTTTTAATGAGTAGATCATGAATTTAAAAAAATAATGCAACTTGAAAATAATATTTTGATGGTGTAGCATCCTCTCAAAAAGGTGTAAAGTATTTATTTCTTTCATTCTAGGGAAGGTAGGGATTGGATTAATTTTTAAAACCCTACCAAAAAGAATGATGTGATATTTTAACTTTTTATCTAAGCCCTGTAAAAACCAAAAAATTGAATATGAGGCTCTTATAACTAGTTTAGAGTTAGCCATCCTTATGGATAATAATGAGATTAAAGTATTTGGAGATTCTCAATTAATTATTAACTAATTGAGTGGAATTTATAAAGTATTACATCAAAAACACTTAAATTATTATCAATATATAATGAAGTTACTTGAACAAATTTTTTTTGTGGCTCTGTATAGAATATTACATGAAGGTAATTCTATTATTAATGCTTAAGCTCATCTTGCAAAAGAAGTCATGTGCCCCAAAAAAAATCAATTCTAAAGAGGTACAAAATCAATAAATTTTATCTATTATAGATTTAGATTATTTGAATAGAAAGTACAAATGCAAAGAATAGCCACTTTTACTGAAAGTCAAGAAGAATGTGACTGGAGAAAATCGTTCATTGACTATTTAAGTTAGTGGAGGATATCAGAAGACAAATCACTAGAAAATCAAATTAAAAAAATACTTTATCTTATCCATTAATTAATGGTGTGTTGTATCGTCGGTCATTTAATAAATTATGGCTACGTTATTTAGATAAACAAGAAACGCATAAGATGGTGATTGAAGAACATTTTGGATTGTGTGGTGCTCACTAATTTGGACCTAAAATAAAGTTAAAAATTAAAATACTTTGGTATTATTAGCTTCTGATGCTACATGATTATATCAAAATTGCATGTCATTGCCATCAATGCAAAGTACATGGTGTAGTTTTACATCAGTCACCCAGTGTATTGCATCCAATGATTACTTCTTAGCCCTTTGAGAGTTGGGGAACTGACATCATAGGGCATATTGATCTGCCTTAATCAAAAGGGCATCATTTTATATTTGCTGCAATTGATTAGTTTTCTAAATGGGCTGAGGAGATTCTATTAAAAGAATTTAAAACATAAAATGTGCTTAAATTCTTTCAAAAAAATATCATATATCGATTTGGTATTCCTCATTAAATCATATATGATAATGGCCCAACTATGGTATTTTTAATTTTAAGTTGTTGGGACACCACACAGATCTTAAGGGATACTTATTGAATTCATCAAGTACAAAATCTAAAGAATAATGTACTGTCTCGAAAGATAGAAACACCATCCTACAATATACTCAATAATTAAGAACTCATAAGACAAATGGGTCTACATATATACCAATGATCTTTCCTCAACTTTACATGGATAAGTACAGTAGAGTTTATTTTAATGTCAAGTTGTTTAGTTCTCTATGAAAGCAAGCTTCCATAGTTAATTACATCCTAGAAAATGGAAATTTTCTAAGAAAACTCTCGATTAAAGTAGCCAACTAATATATCCAAAGATTTCAAAGATAAATAATCAATGAATTTATCATTTTAGAAAGTAATTGAGAAGAGCTCAAATAAGAAGAGTTTTTAGTAGATTCTAAAGGAGAATAAGTAGAAAGCATATATGATACTAGGAAGCCTAGTGAGTGCTTCAATCTACCCTATAGTAAGGATTTACATTTCTAAAAGAGAGAAAATTATTTAGTTGGGTTAAAATTTTATTGGAATGCTAGGACTTAGATTCCAACAACACAAGATTGTGGAAATGCTTAAGAAGTAAAGACTTATACTCATCACAAAAGAGAAACAAGTAACCTTTGAACCTATATCTAGAGTACTCTAGCACAAGTTAAGATCTCAACCAAATTTTACTCTAGGGAACGGGATATATTGGTTCACTTCCACTAGGGAGAGTAAACAGATCCCGACTCTTCTAGACTTACAACTGGCTAGAGTGGCTGCCAACCAACACCTCCTATGATTTGAAAACCATGTGGGCTAGTCATATGTAAATGCAAGATAAGTGGGTTGTTATTAATTATGAAAGAATCTAAAATCTTAAACTCACTCCCTAAGAGACTAGAACATGATTGGTGCGGATATTATGACCTATGCTAATATAATAAAGTTTTTATATTTTTATTTCATTTTTAACTCATCATTTTAAACTCAAGCTTGGAAAATTTTATGACTAAATGCATGATGAAAGTAGATTATGAGCTAAATCAGATACAAGGGATGTTCTCCACTACAAGAGACTGATGTCAAGCCTATCCCCAGTCATGCAAGAGTAGAGATCCCTTATTTGTAAGAATGAAATAATATGCATGATTGATATTATGACAAACAACCATATATCTAAGGGGTTGTTTAATCTTTTATTTTCTTGATTAACATCTTAAGCTTTATGGTGAGGTTATGAGTTGATTAACTTTTAATTGAAGTTATCAAATTGGGGTAGAAAAATAATTATTTCTTAAAGAGCATACTACATCCAAGCCACACATCAAACAATCAAACTATAAGAAACCTATGAAAAATATGCCATTTTTATTTTTCAATCAAAGTAAACACAATAATCAAATAATCAATTTTGTAAAAGAGTAAAAGGTTAGTCCGGTAGGTACTACCGTACACCATGAAAAAAAAAATTGGGTAGTTGAGCTCTACCCTTATACAACCTAGATTACAATTAAAATTATAATTAAAGATAAAGTTATGGTGTTTTCCCTTCTTCTTCATCTTCACTTCTTGGATTTGAACATTCCTAGCTTCATAGGGCCTCCTAGGTCTATGCCTTCTAGCCATTGCCCATCCTAAACCCCATAGCACTAATTCTACTCCTATTGCAAAAAATTACATTTTGTAAATGGAAAATCTAACTACACTTGTAAAATAGAAGTTAGAGCAACATACATGCAAACCAAGCAACTTATATATCATACATGCAGATTTAGCACCTTGCCTTTGGGTAACCAAGCTCTCCTATCCTAATGGATCATGCTTAGGCATTCAATAGCACCTGCAACCAAAAAGTATTTATACTTTTATTATTACAATGGTCCCTTAAGCATGATCCCTTGTAGAAGACATCATTAATCTAATATCGTCCTAACATCTAGGCTATGCACAAATAATCTTAACATCCAGTCTAAAATATTACATCACAAAATAAAATATCACACCACTACAATCATTGGCCTAATGTAGTGCTAAGATTGGTGGTTAGTATTCTAATGTGTGTGCTAAGGCCAAGCGTGGTATATCTTAATTAGGATTTAGAGTTAGGATTTTTTTTTAATGATTGAATGTTTAAATTCCTTATTAAGGGTGGTTATTATTTAAGTTCTTTTAAGTTTAGATAAGATTTCAAATTATATTATTTTTGTCATTTGTTCTTTAATTATAATTTAACATTATAAAGAGAAGAAAGAGAGTTGATTCTCTTTAATCCCTACCTTACATTGATCCTAAAGAATGAATTTTTATGACTTTGAAGCCTTTTAATGAAACCTATATAAATATTAACTATACTTATATTTGGATTTGACTTAATGAATCTTATTTAAATATGAAAAGTACCTTAATATTATTGAAGCCAAATCATAATCAAATGAGCAATGTTTTGCTATCTTAACTTCATTATCAATATACATCACTATTTTATTTTTGCTCCATTTTTTATTTTACACATGTACATTCATCTTATATATACTTATTAGCCTTGTGTCCCCAGGATATCCAGACTATATACTTACTAGCCCAAATACACACATACACATACATAAATACAAAGATAAAATCATAAAAGGTCACAAGTCGTTATCCTTTTAAGCATGAAAGCCAAGTAAACCTTACTTTATTTTAACATTTATAATTGAAATTTATAAATACAAAGCTTAGAATTATATTATTTAATTAATAACTAACATATGATTCTTGATTAAAGAGAGAAAATAATTTGAGATTTATTAGTGATAATAGTCATTCCATATATTTATATCTTCTCACATCATGCAATTGAGTGCAACATATCTCTTTTTCAAAACTTAAAATATGAGTGTATGAAACATATGGCATGTTAATTTATGATAATTGAAACTAAATAGTTATACATTATCAAATGACATATTTGGCTTCATTAAAACCTAAGGACAATCATGCTAAATAAACATATCTTAAGCCTAATCAAAGTCTTTTTAGAATTTTAGTTTTATGGTTTTGAGTAATTTATTCCTAAAGAGGAGAAGTGAAAGTTAGTGTTCGACCCATCTCCATGCTTATTTGTTAACAAATTTAAAGAGAATTTAAGTATATTTTATGAATTAATTAAGTTTGGTACATTAATAATCCATTTAATTACCCTCCTAAAAGAAATTTGTTAATTTGATTAATTAAGTAAGAGCCCATGAATCATGATGATATGCTTGGAAAATAAAATTTGCAATTTTTAAAGGATTCTAATGAAATTAAGCTTATGTTTAATTATTAATTTATTTAAGAGAATTAAGCTAACTACTTTCATAATTCTCCACACCCATGGAAAATCATGATTTCATTAAAGATTCCTATACTAATTAAGCACAAAAGGAGGATTCAATTAGACATCTGGATTAATTAAATTGATTATGATGATTTTCGAGCTATAGATTTCATTTTAATCATTTAACTAATTAACTAATCATGGCCACTAAAGAGAATTTTGAAAAATAATTAGAATGAGCGGTCCTAATTATTACTTCTCATAATTTTTATTATCTTAGTAATTAATTAACCTTCTCTAATCAATTTCATAATTTTCTTAATTTCAATAATTATTAAATACATAAAAAAGGCAATTAGGGCTTAAATATTTAATTATCCTAATCCACTTTAGAAATTAACCCAAGAAAATTATATGAGTTAATTTTAATTTATTTGGTGTCTAAGTTTAAAAGGGTCCATTTAGGTTCACTCGAACTAAGTGACCCAATTAAGCCATTTGAGTCCTTATTGGATTTAGATTTATTTTGTTTTATTTTTGATTATGTTTATTTGATAATTTGAGTCTTTAGGATGACTCAATTTGATCAAATTATGATTGGTTAATTATCGACTTGGTGGGGCCCATGTGGGTGAACTAAGGTCAAATGACCTAGCTTGCCATTTTATACCCCCATCTGAATTTAGTTTTATATTTATTTATGTTTATATATTGATTCTATACTTTTTATTTAATTTTAATGTATTTTCATTTTATTTTATTTCTTAAGGATTTATGTTATTTTGAGCTAAAATATGGTCAATTAGGTCAATCATGGCAATTGTCTCAATTTAGGCTCAATTGAATTTAGATTCTAATTTAGATTTATTTGATTTAAGCCTCTATTGAATTTTATTGAACTTAGATTTGATTGGACTTTTCTTGTCCAATTAGGTCAGGTCAAGTCAGATGGGTACGCTAGGCTAACATAAATTTCACCTTAATGTGTAAACTTTTTAATTTAGTTTTGTTTTTAGATTATGAATTCAATTTCACTTTAATTTTTATTTCCATTTCTTCCTTAGTTTTGGTTGTACACCTAGTTATTAAATGTAGTGTCATATGTGTCTAATTAGAAAGCTCTTAATCTAAGATTAGAGATCCTAATTCTAAAGATTAGGGTGATTATCAACCTCACTAAAATAAAATGTGATTAATAGAACCTTAGTACCTAAATCAAATCCTAAGTCTAAAAGGAAGGTTGTCAACCTCGCTAGAAGTGAGGCCAATAGCCTCATCCTCATATGAACCACCATTTCTGGTGGGTTTTGTCTATGGCAGCCATCAAGGTAGCATGCAGGACTGGAATTGGCTTTAAAATGATGAGGTGACCACCTCTAATAGCTAGAAGAGTTTGTTGACTAGTGGTGAAGTGGACCCATGGTTTCTGAATGAAGGGATGGCCATGGTGAGCGTGACCTCTTCTTGGATAGTGGCTAGACCAAATAGCTTTGAATCAACTTGGCAGTGATCATTGAGCCTAGTGCTAAGGAGAAAGGTTTTAGAAAAGTTAACATGCATGGAAATTAATATCAAGCACTATCCTTTATTCAATTTTATTCATAAGTTTCTCTATAATAATTATTTGAGACTATATAGATCATTTGTTATTTTTGACTCACTCATGCTAAATATTACACTTGCCTTTTTGCAGGAGATGATGTCTCCACAGTTTTCCCTTTAGATCTTGAGTAGTCAAATTCCATGATGATGTTAAGGAAGGGAAGGAGGGTGGTGGCGAGATTATTTTTGCTGAAGCCACCCATTAGAAGTAGGCTAATGATGACGGCCATGTTCAACTCTCAAGAAGTCCAAGAAAAGTCTAGCGAGTGCTGCTACTCACACTTCTCTGAGAAAGAAGAGCATAAAGGGAGAGGAGCTAGTAGATCAACCTAGCTTTATTCACTTTAAGGACAATTATACTCTTGACCAAGCATTTAAACTAAGTAACTGTTCAAGATTAAATTTTATTTTTATCAACTACCAAGTTGGCTCATGTGTACTCATAACAAAAGTGTATTGCCAAGTTATTTACTTAGCCAAAAAGTGGCTCACTGAGTGACTTGAGATGACATGTTGTTTCTTGAGCATTAACCCTCTTAATTATTCCTCACTAAGTGCCTTGGATCATCAAATAATTCACCAAGTCACTAAGCGAGTGTTGTTTAGATTCTCAATTAACATGTCCTAAATTTTCAGCACATATGAGTAACAAAAGACCAATAAGTGAGTAAAAATGACAAAATAATTATTAATTTACATCAATAACATATACTCACTTTGATGAAGAATTTATTCTGAAAGGAACAATAAGTAAAAAATAAAATTAGTACAATGATAGAGCTTACCATTGGGGCAAAGCTTCTTTAAATCTCTCACATTCCATGTACACAACACCTCTTATCCTGAATTTATTTATAGTTGATAAGCTTTATCCTGACAATATAGGGCCTTTCCCAAGTGTCGAAAAATTTTCCTAACACATTTTAGCAAGATGTAGCATCTACTTTCTATAATACTAAGTCACCAACTTTTAAATGTTTATCTTTAATGTTCTAGTTGTAGTATTTTGCCATTTATCTATTTGGTTTTCCTTGCCTTAGTGATGCTTCAATCTACAACTTTTCTAGTAGGTCAAGTGATCTTTCCATGGCCTCTACATTTGACCTTTTCCACTCAAATATTCCTTTATCTAACTCGATAGTCACTCTTTGACTATGGAGTTCATACTCGACTGATAGCATGGCTTTTGTCCCATGTGACAGGATAATTGGTGTTTGCCTAGTAGGGTCACTTTGAGGTCCTAGAGCATAGTGGGTAAGGCACCATTTAGCTATTATACCTTCCACTTTTTTCTTCAATAAGTTAATAATCTTTTTAATCACTGCTTCTAGCTAACTATTTCTCTAAGGATGATGCACATAAGTATACTTGAGTTGTATTCCTTGTAACTTATAGAATTCTCTTAGTTATTTGTTGATGAATTACAGACCATCATCTATGATGATTGACATAAGTAGCCTATAATAATAAATAATATCTGTTTGAATGAAATTTTGAACTCCCTAGGCTATTATCTTGGAAACTGGCTTGAGCTCAATCCACTTGCTAAAGTAGTTTATCATGATTAGTATGAATTTTTTTTGCCCACTAGAAATTGGTAAAAGGGCTACCAAGACCATTCTTTAAATTATGAAGACCCAAGCACTTGTGATAGGTTGTAGAGATTATGGTGGCTATTACTATAAATGAATGAACTTCTAACACTGTTAGAACCTCTTAGTGAACTCTTTGGAATCATTCCTTAGTATGGGCAAAAAATTTCCTTATCCGAGATTTTTGTGGGCAAGTGTTCTTCCTCATAAATGACTACCACATATGCAGAGTGCATCTTGTTGAGTTATTTCATTTGTCTACTTTCTCTCAAACACCTCAGGTTTAATGAGGTCACTAACCTTCGAATAACTCACAACAAAATTAAGAGATATTGGATAGTTTTGATCTTGAATCTTCTTGAATCTTTGATTTCTTCTTTCAATTTTTTATTTTACAAGTACTTAGGGGGAATGATTTAGCTAGGTGAATCATTATAGTCTACTTGCAAGACTCATTTGCCTCTTTCCTTTGCTATTCAAATTGGAGGATTTTCTTCTCCATTTATTCGGCTATAGCACCCAATAGGGGGGTTGAATTGGGGATTAAAAAAATAATTTTAAAAAACTTAAATCTTTAAAGACAAAGCATTAGAGATATGAAATAACAATTAACAATAGTAGAAAAGTAAAGTGCAAAAAATAAAGAAAAAAATATAGAGAGTTTTATGTAGTTCAACAAAACCCTAAAAATTGGCCTATGTCCATGCCTGGCCACCCAACCTAGGAATTTAGTAAATCAAATTTGAGATTATAAGAAATCTCCCATACTCAGGAAAGTACAACACAACACCATACTTTTCTTAATGGAAAATATAACCCTACACATACTCTCCTTAATGGGAAAGTACAACCTAACACATACTTTCCTTAATGTGTAAGCACAACCCAACAACATACTTTCTTAATGGGCAAGTACAACCAAACAAAAAGATAAGAAAAAAAAAGAATATGAAAGATCTAACTCTCAATTTAAAAGTATTTTGCTTTCACAACCCATCTACATTAATATTAAAGCAAGTAAAATCAAAGGTAAGAAAGATAGCTCATATTAATTAATATTTAAATTTGAAAGCAATGATTAAACTTTATATATATATATATGTATGTATGTATACATATATGATGCAAATGAATCTTTAAACTATTTGATGTAAATATAATAACTAGAGATCAAATTGATTTAATTGATGATTTAAAATGTAGGGCAATAAAGATTTGAAAACTAAATCAATTAATTATTACAAAAGAGACTTTAAGTTTTCCAAAAGATCAAACAAAAAATGAAATCTTAAAGCACATGAACTAAATTAAAATCTCTTTCAAAAAGAAGTATTGCTTATGCCAAGTATGAGACAATTTTAGAGAAAAGAAAACTTACAACTTACAAGTGTTCTTTATGAACCAATTAACATAACATAAGCTTCACTTAAGCATATGTAAGAGTAAAGAGAAAAGAAAAATTTTGTAAAGACAAAACTTTAACCAAACATAAATAAAGCTTTTGGTCAAATTGAAAAGATGAATGAATAGATGAGCTTGGTGTTTTTAATTTATAATCATAGGGATACCACACAGATCTTTTGGGGTACTTATTGAAATGATGGAGTATGACATTTAAGGAGTAATGTACTATCTTGAAAGATAGAAATACCATCTTATAATGGACTCAATCACTTATTAAGGTCTCCTAAGGCAGTTGTGTCTACATATTTATCAAAGATATTTCCCCTACTTTACATGGATAAGTATAGTAGGGTTTATTTTATGTCGGGCTCTTTAGTTCCCCATGGAAGCAAGATTCTATAGTTAATTATATCCTAAGAAATGGAAATTTTTGAAGAACACCCTCGATTAAAGTAGTCAACTAACATCTCCAAAGATTTTAAAGTAGATAATCAAAGAATTGCTCATTTAGAAAGTAATCAGGAAGAGCTCAAATAAGAAGAGTTCCTGGTATATTATAAAAGAGAATAAGTAGAAACAACATATGAAACTAGAAAGCATAGTGAGTGCTTTAATCTACCCTATATTAAAGCTTTACATTTCTGAAAGAAAGAAAATTATTTATTTGAGTTGAAATTTTATTAGAATGCTAGGACTTAACTTCCGATAATACAAAATTATGAAAATCCCTAAGAGGTGAGGACTTATACTTATAGTAAAAAAGAAACAAGCAACCTTTGAACCAATATCTAGAGTGCTCTAGCATAAGCTAAGAGCTTGACCTAATTCTACTCGTGGGAATGGGATATATTGGTTTACTTCCACTAGGGATAGTAGATCGATCCCAACTCTTATGAACTTGCAATCGCTTGGAGTGGCTGCCATCTAACACCTTGTGGTGAATTTTCTTTATCTTCATCTAAAAATGAATTAAATGAAAGCAAAAATAAATTCTTCTTTTTGGACACCACATAGATCTACAGATGTTCGTATTCGGGTGATCGGGTATGACATTAAGGAATGATGTACTATCTCGAGAGATAGAACTCACCATCCTACAATGGACCTAATCACCTTAATAAAGACTCCTAAGGACGATGGGTCTTCGAATGTACTAGAGATTCTTCCTCTACTTTACATGGAAAAGTAAAGCAGTGTTTATTTTAAACTAGGTTTGTTAAGTTCCCTATGAAGGCAAGCCCCCATAGTTAATTACATCCTAAGGAATGAGAATCCTTAAGAATACTCTCGATTAAGGTAAATGATCATTGTTTCTAAAGATTTCAAAGATAGGACTATCAATCAATTGGTTTATTTTTAGAATATCAAATGGGATTGATCAAAAAGAGGGAGTTATTATCAAAACCAAAGGTAGACAAGTAGGGGATGCTCACGATGCTAGAAAAACCTAGCGAGCAACCCAAACTATCCTATGGTTGGGCTTTATATTTTTGAATTTGAAGAGAATTATTTATTTGAGTTGAATTTTTATTAGAAATCTAGGGTTTACAATTCCACAATACAAGATTATGGAAATGCCTAAGAGGTGAGGATTTATGCTTGTAGCCTGTAAAGGGAAGTAGAAACCTCTAAAACTAAATCTAGGGAGCTTTAGCAAGAGCCAAGGCATGACCTAAATCTAAGGTAAAAATGGGTGTATGGTTTACCTCCATAAGAGAGGATAAACCACCTGACCGTTTCAACTTACAACTGCCTTGGGGTGGCCGCCAACTAACTCCTCCTATGATTTTAAATACATGTAGGCAAGTCATATGCTTTTATAAGATAGCTAAGCTATTATTTATTTAGAAAGAGACTAAGTCTTTAAACACACACCCTAAAAGACTAGATCATGTAGGGCATGATTAATGACTTAAACCTAATGCAAATTTTTATTATGTTTTATTTTTATTTTTGGACAATTAATTTAACACAGGCTATAGGATTCATATGCCTAATACATGAGAAATTAGTTATGGGCCAAAATCAGTAAGAAGGAGGTGTGTTTCCATCATGGCTCTCAAAGGTCAAGCCAAGTTCCCTGGCAAAGGTGGAAGCCCTCCATAAGCAAGAGTGAAGCAAGATGCTTTTTTATGCATGATGTGAAACATACAACATCCAGCTAAGGGGTTATTAAATCTTTAATCTTGATTTATAACCTAGGCTTTTTGTGAGGTTATGAGTTGTTAATTTTTAATTTTGAGTTGATTAATTGGATAGAAAAAAATTTTTCCTAAGAGCCTAATCGTATCCAACCCATTCATCAAAGCAAGGAAGAAACTTGGAAAATTATGCCATCTTAATGCAAAAGCTAAACAAACATCAAATAATTTATAAAGCTAGCGCAAAAGAATAAAAGGAATTTGTGGTCGGACTCCACTGCACAAACCCAAAAAAAATTGGGTAGCCACGCTCTACCCTCATACAACCCAGATTACAAATGAATTAATTACAATCAAAAAGGAATTCATGTTATGAGGGTCTTCATTCTTCATTTCTTCTTTCTTCATTTCTTCTTTTCTTTCTTCTTTCTTCTTTCTTCTTTCTTCTTTTTGGCTTGGTTGGAATGTGGTTGCTAAAAAGGCTTCACATGGTGTATAAGACAGTCTTATGACCAATGTTCATCTTAATCCCCCATAACATTCATTCCAAATCACAATTTTAAAATTACATGAAAATGGGAAAAGTAAATCTAACTAAAACCTACAAAAAAGATATTAGCTAAACAAACCACACAATCCCAAGCATGTACATGAATAAATTAGACTTAGCACCCCACACATGGGTAGCCAAGTCCACCTGGCCTATTTTTGGATTATGCTTAGGGGTATAAGCAACCTACATAGCAAAAGCATTTATATTTTTATTATAGTTCCCCTTAAGCATAATCCCCAGTAGAAGATAATGTTTAGACTAAGATCGTCTTATCATCCAGTCTACGCACATACACCCTAACATCTAGTCTAAAATATTACATCACAAAATAAAATTAGGCATCAAACCACACACCACCCTAACATAGAGCTAGAAATGGTGATTTAGCCTAATGTGTTCACCATTTAAGGCTTGTGTGGTATGTCTTAACTAGGCTTTAAGGTTAGAATTTTCTAAGTGTGAAGGACTCAGCTTAGAGGGTGGTTTCATTTATGTGATTTAGTTAATTTGTTAATTTTATTTGATGATTTGATTTGGTTTGAATGAACCTACATTTAATTACTAAGTGTTGTAAAGAGATGAAAAGAGAAGAGGACTTTTCTTTCCTTCCTACCTTAAGTAATTTTTAAGGTAGATTCATTAATAATTTTTCTCTAGTGAATGTTTTATTATGTGATTTAATTAATCATAGGTTTAGATTTGCTCTAACTAAACCTATTTAATAACAAAGGAATTTTAAGATTAATTAAAGTGAATTACTATCACAAAACACACACTCTTTTATTTCTTTCCAACATGTATACCATGCATATGAATGATTTATAAGCATATCAATACATGCAATGTAAATATTTAGCACACCTTAATGATGAATGCTAAGGGATGTTGCTTAAGGAAATTTGGATGTTTCATGATGCATAATTTTGTTAAGTAGAAAAGAAAGGATTTCTTTAAAGCATTAATCAAATGCACATTTACAAGTATGAAGGCCATAAGTAAGTATGGCACCATTATTTTCTACACCAAGGGTATAAGGTACAAGACCTTCTTAGGGCTACTTAAAGCCTCGTAACCCCAAGATGTCTAGACTAATACACCACTTTTCTTAAATACATGTGCATGTTCAAAAAGAAATGAATGGAAAAAGAGTCATGCAAAAGATCTTTGTTTATTTGGTTGGTTGTATTTTGGTTGTTTAATTTATATTTGTAATGTGAAGATCCTTCTTAATTCATGACATGGGAGTGAATAGGAATAAATTTAAGCAAGTGTTATGTTGTTTTCAAAAGAATTATACAGTTTGCGAATCTTATGCAAACCATGTTAAGAAAAGAGAAGAAAATCACATAACATATTTTAAGCTATATTCACATACAAGCTTATAAATACTTATAAGTAGCATACATTAATTTATAGTCTTTAATTTATAAGTTTTAAAAATAATTTTTGATTTAGTAGTGATAATAACCACTCATATTCTTACTTTAGCCAAAGCATGTAATTTGACATAAAGGAAACATTTCATTTTAATTTGATTTTTCAAAAGGTATGAATGTATGATTTCATATGACAAACCACATTTAACATGCTTGGAAAGAAATAAAGTAATCTAAGCATATGACTTCATTCACCCTAATCAATTCCTAAAGATTATTTAAAGTGAATCAAAATCATTTAAAGAAATTTTGTTTTAATTTTGATTTTGATTTGATTTTAGAAAATGTAATGAGGTTTTCTAGTCCTAACCCATCTCCCACATATGTGAATCAATTTAGTTTAATTTTAGAACCATTAGATTGATTTTATATTTTGTTTAGGTTAAGGTGTGAAATAAATTAATTAATTACCCCTTACCTACACCACCTTAACATAATTAACCCAACAATTATAAGTCAACATATGATATGAAATCACATGGAATTTAAATCAGCAATGCTCCTAAGAAAGAAAGGGACCTAATGCAATTGGATCACAATCATTGATTAATTAAGCTAAAGGGTTTAATTAAGTGCTTTCATAACCTTCCCACACATGTGGGTTGGATATGATTCCCTTAAAAGGCACTTAGGTTATTGAACACCTAAGTATCTACCCAAGAATGAGATTGATTAAGTGATTAAGTTTCTGGATTAATTTTTGATTTTGAGTTTGGTTAATTAAGTTATTTAATGAAATGATTAAATCATTAATCAATTTGTAAATTAATTAAGTTTTCATTCAAATAAAATAGACTTAGGGAAAAGATTTGGCAAAGGCATCCTAATCTCATTCCCTAAGTCTATCCACTATTCCAAGATGATTAACAAGCTTAATTAATGAATTCATCACCATTTAATAGGTTAATTAATCATTTAATTGATTAAGAGAGTGATTAGAGATTAATCAAGCAATTACCTAAATTAATCCAATATTGAATTCCAAGAAAATCATCGGAGCCAGAGGTCATTCCACTAATTAACCTTAGGGAGTTTGGAATTAAATATTGAAATAATTAAGGAGTAATTAGCATAATTACATGCCAAATAAAACTCAAATTGAGTAAATGTTACTATTCAAAATCAATTAAACTTAATCTTATTTTATTCCCCTTTGAATTATCTTTAAAATGAAGTTGAGTTTACATATTTTGGATTTTTCTATATTTAGTTATGAATTTTTGAAGTTTATGTAATTAATAGGTCATTAAATAACCTAATTAAATAACTAATCTCGTCGGCATCACGTGGGCTGCTAACGCAGCATGCGCTTTGCATGTGGCATGATGAGATTGATTATTTAAGTTGTCAAATTAGATGTCACGTCAGCCGGTGGCGCTACGCGCTTTCTCCTAGGATCGTCCAATCAAAGATCGGACGGTCAAGATTAAACTCATGATTTCAATGGATTAAATCATCAGATCTAAAGCATTTAATCAGGATTGTCCATCCAAATCACGTGGGATGGATGGTCCATGATTCATCCCTATCCTCTTTTCTGGGAGACAGAGATTGTCCATCCTCCATGGCTTGATCTGAGCTCACTTAAGCTCAGATTGGGCTAGGATTCAACCCACACCATCAAGAAACAAGAAGAAGTGCATCCAATAGTGAAAATGCAATGGGATTACACTTTCCTTCACAAAGGACCAAAGAATTTTCAATGGGAGTTCATTTTTGAAGCATACCTCGCTGGATGCTATCACCCGCGCTTCCAACCATTGAAGTAGCTTCATCTAGTAGAGACGAAGCCCTATTGAAGGTTTGAAGACCTGAGATGAAGTGGATCTTCCAATTGGCCAAGCTCCCCTTTAATGGCTTGCAGCTTTGATCGAACTTCTCCGTCCAATGGCTTGGATGCTTGGGAAATGATTTGAGTGAGCTCAATTAGGTCCCTTGATGGTGCTTGCAAGAAGAATTTGGATTCTATGGAGAATTGAGAGAGTTGAAAATTTCTCCTACCTCCCCTATTTTTAGCTTAAGGAAAATCGAGAAGGAGAAGTTTGAATGAACTTGAGAAACCTTGGAGAAGCTTGGGAAAGCTTTTTTTGGGTTCCCCGGGCTCAATAGAGTGCAAGTGTGCTAAATTGGAATGGAATGAGAGGGAGTATATCTCCCCCTACTTGAATCATATGGTCGTGAGCCTCCTTGCCATTTTGATCAAATTGATCTCACGGAATGGGTTGTTTAGGTTGTTAAGAGTGCCATGTGGTTCGGTTTTGGCAGAGGAGTGGGAGTGTGGAGGTGCAAATGGGTTAAAATTAGTGTGGGAGGTGATCCATGTGGAGAATTTTAAGTGGGGTGGTCATTTTTGGCTTTGGTTTGGGTTTGGCTGATCCAAACCTATTGGGTCATGTGCACCACCCTCCTTGGTGTCCAAATGGTCCACTAGGTGGATGCCATGTGGTCTTGAGTTGGAATATGATCAAATTCCAAGTGAAATTGATCATAGGTTACCCTTTCACCTAAAGGTAAATGATCATTTGGCTTTGATTTTGATTTGTACATATTTGGAACGATTGAAAATTGGGTTGTGCCAATCTTTAATGAATTTGGAGTTTATTTGATATGATTTGGCTCATGTTGACCCATTTAGGTCAAAATGGGTCAACTTGGATCAAATTGACTAATTGGTCAAATTGGGTCAAACCAAGGGTTGGCCCAAGTTCATATGACAATTTGGAGCAATTTGGTATTATTGGTTTGGTTCAATTTGATTAGTATTTAGTTTTAGTTCATTTGAGTTCACTTAGGTCGATTGGGTCAAGTTGACCAATTTGACCCATTTGACCTAATTGGGTTAGGGCATGGGTTGGTTTAGATTTGGTTGGTCATTTGAAATGTTTTGTAAGCTTTGGTTTTAATCAATTTTGGTTTTGTTTTCTTCAAGTCAATTTGACCTTTTAGATCAAGTTAAGTTCATGGCCAATTGAGCTAGGTTGGGTCTAGTTGACCAATTGAGGCTTTAGTCAAGTTCAACAAGTGATAAGAATGAATTTGACCCATTGGTTGTAATTAATTTGGCTTAGATCAATATTTGACACAATTTGACTTTGTAGGTCAACTTGGGTCAACTTAGGTTAAGTGGCCAATTGGGCTAGGTTTGGCTCAAATCATGACTTGGTCAAGTCCAATAATTAATCATGAATTAGTTTTGATCAATGGTTTCAATAAATTTGGCCTATGGTGGATTTTGGCTAGTTTGGGTTTCATTTAGGTTAACTATTGACTTGGTCAAAGGCTAAGTTTGACCCAAATTGAGTGATTGATCATCTTATGATGATTGCTGCTCATAATATGAGGCTTAGATGAGCTTAGTTCAATCCAATTTAGGTAGGATTAGAATTTAGATCAAAAGGGAGCTTTAGGTCACTTTGGGTCAAGTGAGCCTGAGGGGTCAATTAACTTGATCACGGCTTGATTCAAGTTTGGTTGAACTCACATATGGACTTATGATTGAAATATAAATCCATTTGCAAGTGATTTGGAGTCAAGTGAGTTTTGATTCATTTGACAATTTCAAGTTCAAAGGATGAACATATGTCTGATTTGGGTTAGAATTTTGAATTTAGTTTTGGTTTGATGATTCAAGTTTATGATTGAATTCAGTTTGTGATTGAAGGATTGATTGTTTGAATAGAAAATCTAAAGGCTTGGATTGATTTAAGGTTGATTTGGTTAAGTTCTAGAATTTGACTTGAAAGGGTATAGGTTGGTATTAAGTTAGATTTGGGTTTGAGTTTTGAATTAGGTTTTGGTTATTTGAATTTATATTTCATTTATATTTGTGAATATAAATGAGAATATAAATGGGTTATGAGAAAATCTTTTGAATTTGGAATGATTTGGATTTGATTTGAGCTAAGTTCATAAGATGAAATCAAAATGGCTTAGGAAAGATTTTAGATTTGAACTTGAGTTTTAGATTTGGTTTTGATTACTTGAATTTATATTTCATTTATATTTGTGAATATAAATGAGAATATAAATGGGTTATGAGAAAATATTTTGAATTTGAAGTGATTTGGATTTGATTTGAGCTAAGTCCATAAGATGAAATCAAAGTGGCTTAGGAAAGATTTTGGATTTCAAGTTGATCGTGGATTTCAATCATTTGGAATTGATTCATGATTTGAGAAAATCCATTGAAATTGATTTAAAGTTTGATTTGTAATTGAAGTTAATTTGAATTTGAAGATGATTTGGATTGAAGTTGATTTGAGTTTGAAGTTGGTTTGAGTTTGAAGTTAGTTTGGATTTGGAGTTTGACTTGAAAGAGGGAAGTAAGGATTTGGTTCAAGCTATAAGGTAGGTATGTTTTCCTAACACCCCTAAGGCATAGCCTCTTCCTATAGCTAACTCTTCTAAGTCTCAAGGGTTAGGTTAAGTGTTCACCTAATCACTAGAAGTGTCTTAAAGCTAAGGAACTCTTAGTGTCTAAGAGGAGTCCTATGTATAAGATGGAGAGTTTGAGAGCTAGTTCCAAAAATGAGGTCAACAAATGGCGTCCAATAGGTGTGGTGTGACTGACAAAGAACACCACATGTATTTGTGTTAACCAAGATGATCAACAACACCAAACGATCACAAGCACCAATAGATATGATTTACTCCTAACCCAAGGTGTAGAAGGAATCAAGAACTTAGTGTAATGTGACTCTACTCATGTTAAAGACATAAGAGAGTGAATGTGGAATCCACTAGGGATTGAGAATGTGAACCTTCCACTAGGGAAAATGTTCAAGTCATCCATTGGGGATGAGAAGTTTGATTTGATTTGAGTCTCACAGAGAAGAAATTGATTTGATTTGTTGATTTAGAATTTAGTTCTCCACTAAGGGCTGAAAAAGTGAACTCTCCACCAGGGGAGCAAGTTCAAGTCATCCACTAGGAGAAGAGGTTGTGAAATCTGTTAGGGGATTAGAATTTAGGATCCGCTGGGGAACCGGAAAGACTTACATCTCACCGAGGAGAAGCAGATTGATTTGTTTGATTT
This sequence comes from Cymbidium sinense, assembly GCA_021442155.1. NCBI lineage: Eukaryota > Viridiplantae > Streptophyta > Magnoliopsida > Asparagales > Orchidaceae > Cymbidium > Cymbidium sinense. Next base: position 55,108,545 of record CM038230.1, on the reverse strand, counting down.
AATTATTTTTATTGTTTGATTATTTCATTATTTCATTATTTGATTGTTTGATTTTACTCCACTATAGGAGGTTGATTAAGTTTGTTTTGTTTGTTTAGTTGGACTCCACTAAGGGAGGAGGGTTGAATTTGTTTTAGATTTTTAAATTTTAGGATTTTAAGATGGACCCTATTGGTTTGTGATGGATCACACTGAGTAGGGGCCATGTAGGCCTTGGCCTAACTAAGATTTTCCAATCCAAAGGGCTAGTCTACCAACCACATGGTAGGACTATCCAACCAAAGGAATGCCTTTTGGTGTGCAGCAGCTGTACTAAGAAGAAAGCGTAGTAGGCTTACATCCTCCAAAGTAGGGGTGATCCATTGGCGAGGCAACAGATTGAACCCAACCTTAAGCTGACTATTGAGTGAATGCCGCTGGGGGACTTAAATCAGCTCAAAGATAGTCAAGATTAATTTTATTTTTTAGTTATTTTTGATGGATCATATCGGTTTGCGATGGACTGCACTGAGTAGGGGCCATGTAAGCCTTGGTCTAACTCAGATTTACCAATCCAAAGGGGTAGTCTATCAACCACACTGTAGAACTATCCAACAAAAGGGACTACCTTTTGATTTGCAATGGTCAAGTTAAGAAGAAAACATGGGGACTCACATCTTCCAAAATAAGGAGCCACTAGGGTGATTAATTGCTTGTGCAACAAATCGAACCCAACCTAGGGCTGACTATTGAGTGAATACCGCTGGGGGACTTAAATCAGCACAAAGATAGTCAAAGATTAATTTCATTTTTTAATTATTTTTGATGGATCCCATCAGTTTATGATGGACTTCAGATATGTAGGCCTTGGTCCATTTACCGCCCAAAGGGAGTAGTTTCCCTGGGGAGAACTATCAAACCAAAGGGGTTTTTGTCACAATGGAAGAAAGCATGGGACTCACATCTTTCCTGAATAAGAGACCATTGGGTGACACATTAGTGAGGTAACATGTCAACCTGACCTAGGGTTGCCCATCGATTTGCGACAGTCATGCTAGAAAGAATACATAGTAGACTTATATCTTCCAAAGTGGAATGACTTCTGGGGTAACCTGTTTGTAGAAAAATAGATTGAACTCAACCTAAGGGAAACTACAGAGAGAGTGCCGACCCGGGGACTTATCTGAACTGAAGCGTAGTTAGGTAATTCCTATAGGGAGTTCTGCTGACACTGCCCTAAAGATTGGATGCCTGCTTGGGAAAGGGGCCACTAGGTGTTTGAATTCCTAATCCACAAGTGAAATATTTTGTTTATTTATTTTATTTGTTTATCATGGACCGTATTAGTTTGTGAGAGATCATACTTAGAAGGAGCTTATATCAGCCTAGACCTATCTCAGATTTACTAAACCAAGGGAGAATCTTCACATCCATTGAATGGATTCTCCAACCATAGGGATGGCTACTAGGAAAGGGGGACTGTCCAATCCAAGAGTAACCCGGGTAGAGTCTAAATGGGGTCACAAAGGATGTAATCTAAATAGAGTGCCCTCAGGGAAGGGACCACTAAAGGCTTTATCCAAAACCTTGGAGAAGATAATATCTGTAGGTATTCGGTGGCCAACTCAAGGTGAAAGTGTGGGGACTCACACATGCTAAGAGTGATGTATCCATCGGGTGAGTCGCTATCAGCATAGTGAAGATCAACTAACCTAAGGTGCCCATCAGTTTGCAACAATTAGCCTAGGAAGAAAGCATCAAAGACTCACATCTTCCTATAGAACGACATTGGGATAGTCTATTTCTTCTCAGTATTCGACCTAGGCTACTACTAAGTGAATGCCACTAGGGGACTTATATCAACTCAAGAGTAGTCAAGAGAAAAGGAACCTCTGGGGGACTTATCCTAAACCTCAAATATACTCAACCTAGTCAGTACATGATGATTAGTTGAAGAAGAAAGTGCAGGGACTCAAATCTTCTTAAATAAAATCAACATGAGGTAGCTTACAGGCTAGGCAGTGAAGTATATCAAACTAACATGACACTCGTTGGTTTGCAATGGTCAACTTAAAAAGAAAAAGTGGGGACTCACATCTGTTAGAAAAGGACCACTGGGGTGACAGGCTAGAGAGGTAGCATGTTAACCCGACCTAGAGCAGCTAATGAGTGAGTGTCATAGGGGGCATGCTCCCACATCAAAATTGCCCGAGATAAAAGATATGTGTTTATTTTTGTTTATGTTTATTTTAGAAGGAATAGGATGCCTCTTGGGTCCCTTCACACCTATTCTAGTAGCACCGGGGAATTGTGCTTGATTTGTGTTTGTGTTGTGAAAGAGGGATAGGATGCCTCTTGGGTTCTCTTACACCTATCCTAAATACATCATGGTGGATTGGCAAGACAAGCAAACAATGCTTCGAATGAAGAGAAAATTTTGATGAATTGGAATGAAATTTTATTCTTTTTATGATAATTATTTTCAAACATGATTTTATAGGTAATATTTATTCAAATATAGCCCATTAACTATAAGCATCGGTTGTTCCTCTTTATAATCAATAAGCTGATAAGATCCTCCTTGGTAGGCCTTTCCTATGACAAAAGGGCCTTCCCAAGTGGGTTCAAACTTACCTCCCATCTTTTGACGGGCAACAATTAGTCTCCTTAGAACTAAAATAAGCTCTTTTACTTGAAAAGATCTAGGGCGGACCAGCTTGTTATGAGCTTGAATCACTTTGGCTTTGTATAACTTGAGGTTTTAGCATGCCCGTAGGCGTCTCTCCTCTAAACCTTTGAGCTCCTTTAACTGCAACTTGGCATTCTACTCTATAGTGATTTTGCTACCCAATGCTATTCTTAGTGATGAGAGTTGAACTTCTAAGGGTATAATGGCTTCGGACCCATACACTAAGGAGAACGGGGTAGATTGAGTTGGAGTTCTGTATGTGGTGTGGTATGCCACAAAGCTTCAACTAACTGCTCATGCCACTACCACTTGTTGTTATCGAGCATCTTCTTTAGTATTTGGATGAGAGTTACGTTGAATGCTTCTGCTAGGCCACTCGCTCTAGGGTAGTAGATAGTGGAGTATCTCCAATATATACCATGTCTTCTGGTGAAGCTATTGATCTTGGTGCTTTTCAATGCAGTATCATTATCAAATATAATTCATCAAGGCACCCCAAACCTATATACGATATGGTCCTTAAAAAACTAAAGCACGTGCTGAGCTGTGACTTCTCTAAGTGGGATTACTTCCGCCCACTTGGAAAAGTAATCGGTGGTAGCTAGAATGAACCGATGACACTTGGAATTAGGAGGATCGATAAGACCCATAATTTCAGTACCTTAACACTCAAATGGCCATGTGGCCAATGTAGGATGTAGAATGTTGGGTGGTTGATGTAGGACCACACTGTGTACCTGACACTGATGGCATCTCCTTGATAAATCCATGCAATCTATAATCATCGAAGGCCAGTAATATCCTTGTATCTTGATCTTTGCTTTCATCTTTGAACTAGAATGATGTGCTCTACATAAAGCTAAATGCACCTCGATCATGATCCTACAGGCTTCGTGTTTATCTAAATAATGCAATGATATTTGATTGAAGGATCGTCGATACAAGGTGCAATCCATGAGAGCATAAGAGAGAGCTCTCTATTTCATCTGATGGGCTTATGAATTCTCTTGAGGTAGTTTATCAATTTTCAAGTAATCTATGAATGGTTGCATCTAATCCAGCTCCTCATTTTTTTTGGAAATGGCAACCTGCCCTTTAAGAGAAAGTGTCTCGATGAATTTAGCATCAATAAGGGATATGACTTGTCCATTTTGGATCCTTATTCGAATGGACTAAACTTCCAAACTTGTCAATTCCTTGGCAAGTTTGGCCAAAGAATATTCTACTATGTTCTCTCCTCGAGGGACCTTGTAGATGGTCACCTCAGAGATTTGGGCCAATAGCTTCATGGTATACTCGTGATAATGATGAAGCTTAGGTTTGAGAACCTTGTAGGATCCAGCTATCTGGTTGATGACCAATTGAGAATCCCCATAGATGTTGATGCTTTTGACACACACTATAATGGCTAACTCCAGACTGGCAATCAAAACCTCATACTCAGCTTCAGTGTTGGCGCATGGATTGGAGAGATAGTATGAGAATCTCATCACATCGTAATATGAAGTTAAGAGAACTATTTCTACCGTTGACTTTCCTGGAAGAGTAGATCGTGGTTCTTCTCCATTTTGAAAGGAAACCACGCCATCAATATAAATCTCCCAATGGCAGTTGTCAACCTCCCCTAAGTTCATGATTTGTTCATTCGGGTGATCATCACGAAGCAGGGAATTAGCAGGCAGTGGGTGTGCTGTTGAGAAATTTGCTAGTGCTTGTCTTTTCACCGCATAGAGGGGTACGAATGTGATATCAAACTATGAGAGAATCATGGACCAACATGCTAAATGTCTGAATAGCGTTGGCCTTGTCATGAGATACTACAGTGGATTGGTTATGGAAATCAAGTTCACTTTATGAAAAGTATATAGTGTCATAGCTTTTGGGATGTAAAAATTAAAGCTAGGCATTGTTTCTCAATAGGTGGGTAGTTCACTTCAACATGAATCAGATGATGGCTGAGATAGTAGAGAGTACTCTCCTTCCCTTCATCATTGGCTTGAGCCAACAAAGCACTGAGGGAGTCATCCAATGTAGTAGTGTAGAGGATGAGTGGCTTGCCGGGATAGGGGCTGATAGAACTAGCGACTTCATAAAATACTGCTTAATGTCTTCAAAGGCATGCTGGCACTTCTCATCCCACTTGAACTTGGCTTCCTTTTTGATAAGTGCTAAAAATGGTTTGCATCTTTCTGATAGATTGGAGATAAAGCATCTTAGATATGCCAACCACCCTTGGAAAGATCTGACTTGAGTTAAACTTTTGTGTGGTGGCATTTCTAAGATAACTTTGATCTTTTTTGGATATATTTCTATTCCCCGGTGTCGGACAATAAAACCAAGGAACTTCCCTGAAGCTACTTTGAATGCACACTTCAGGGGGTTCCTTTGAGGTTAAATTATCTTAATCATTCAAAAACTACTCTCAAGTTAAAGAGGTGGTCTTCCTTTTCTTTTCACTTGACTACTAGATCATCAACATGGCATTCAACTTGATGATGAATGAGTTCATTGAAGATCTGAGTCATGGCCTGTTGGTATGTAGCACTAGCACTTTAAGGCCGAAAAGCATGACCTTATAACAATAGATTTTGATCGAGGTTCAAAAAGTAGTGTTTATTTTATCCTCGGGGGCCATCTTGATTGGGTTGTAGCTAGATGATGCATCCATGAAGGAGAAAACTATATGAGATGAGGTGATGTCCACCATTAATTTTAGTATAGGAAGAGGAAACTCATCCATAGGACATGCCTTATTTAAGTCCTTAAAATCGATGTATATGTGAATTTGGCCATTCTTTTCTTAATTGACACGACATTGGCTAACCAAGTAGTAAATTTTTCTTCCCTAATGAAACCAGCATTGACTATTTTCTTGACTTTAAAAATGATCTGTTGTTCGATTTCTAATCGCATGCATCTAGGAGCTTGTTTGATAGGGTTGGTGTTAGGGTCTATTGCTAGTTTGTAGATTGCTACGTCAGGAGATAATCCAGGCATCTATTCATAGCTCCATGAAAAGCAGTCCTTAAACTCAATAAATAGCCTAACTAAGTCATTGGTTTCTTCTTCATTCAGCAACGAACTGATGTATGTCGGGCGTGGATTTTCTTTCATCCCGAGGTTGATTTCTTTAAGCTTGTCAATTATTGAATGGATTTCCTCTTCAAATTTTGGCAATGTATCTTTGATTTTGAGATCATCTGGATCATCTAAAGTTTTTAAACACACATAATCATAAGAGCTAGTGCTATTAGACTTCAGGTGATTGGTGACAACTAAGCAGTAATCATCATCATTGATTGGACCCACTGTACCGAATCCTATTCCTGACCTTGATTGTTCATCCCTACCTCTATTATTCCATAGCTTTATGAAGTATTCTAATTTGTGCTTAAACCATATATAAGGAATCAAACCCTTCTTTGCAAGATTAAGAACACATGGTGGGAACCAATCAAAAGGAAATTTCATTAATTCTTTATATGAATTATCCTCAAGTCCTACATCAGTTTCTGGACTTAAGGATGATGATCCCAATAGGAATCTCTTCAGCTTGAAATCCCTAAAAGACTGAGGGGCTTCCTTAACTACTAAACCTTCAACTTTTTAGGAGGAAAGTGAGGTTAGAGCTAAGGTTCCTAACTGTTGCCTCATAGTTTCACATAAACTTGATTCGAATACATTCGTGCTTTACTTAGAGGATGATCTTTATCGCTGTCCAGCTCAAGTGTCACTTCTAATGAAACCTATTGAGAGGGGTTGTCTGGTATGCTAATCACATTAGACTCATCCTCTAAGCTAGATTCCAAGTTTATGTGAATAGTAGGGGTAATCCTATGAACTAGAACATAACCCCTGTTGGTCGGCTGCCAACCAAGGGGTCTTCCACCTCTGGAGCTGCCTCTATGTCTGCCTCTGCCTCTGCCTGGTGGAGGTTGAATCATCTTACTCATATGTATATTTGATGGAATGAACTGTGGGTGGAATGTGGCATGCGGCTCTACTTCTTCCTTGACATCCTTTTCTCGTTCACTTGTATTTTCTTTGTTCTTTTCTTTTTCTTTCCCTTTTTCTTTTTCTTTTTTTTATTTTTCTTTTTCTTTTGCTTTTGCTTTTGAATTTTGACCAAGTTCATGAGAAAAAGTGTTTTGTGGAAAATAGTAGGTTGCATCTTCATATATCTCAACCTCTCTGACTGAAAATAGTTTTTCATCTCCTTTGACACAGTATCAATTCCATCCTTTTCGGAACTTACTGCACTGATGAAGGGAGGATGGAATCATCTTATTTTGATGTATCCATGGCCTACCGAGCAAAGCAGTGAATGAAGTATTTGAATCAATGATATAGAACTTGGCTTCACTCTTCCATTCACCTATTTCCAAAGGTAACACTATAGAACCTAAAGCCCTCTCACCTTGTTCATTTAATCCTCTCAACATCATCCGATCTCCTTGGAGTGTGGAGATGTTGATCCTCAAATAGGTAAGGGTCTTTAGACTCATAATGTTCACTGATGCACCTCGATCGATAAGAACCCTGAAAAGTCTAAATCAGCCCATATCCACTGTAATGTATAAGGGACAGTTATGCTCCATATCCCCTAGAAGAAGGTCTTCATCTATGAAAGTTACTCCTTGGGCTTCTCTAGAATAATGTGCCACCTCTCCAATAGCGGTCAGTTGAGCTAAGCTAATCTATGGATCAAGAAGAGCCTTGATTAATGATTCTCTTAACTCGTTGGATACGACAAGGGCATCACATATGCTTAACTTAGATAGAAACTTTCTTAGGTGAGAGAGGACATTGTAATCAACTTTGGGTTGATCCTCCATAAACATTTTCATGGGTTCAACATCCTATGGAGGGGCTTCTCGATCATCAAAACCAATGACTTATTTCCTCTTTTCATGAGGTGCTACCCTAGGAGGTAGAACCTTGCCACTATAGAGGTTAACTTCGGTGATCTCTTATGGAAAGTTAGTGGAAGATTCTACCTACTCATCAGGCTCACCTATAGCTTCTCTTATAGGACCCTCAGAAGCAGATGATTCCAAGTCTATCTCAAGAGGTGAACTCATAGTATTCAGAGAAGGAAAGTTCAACTCTGAATCAGATAGAGGAAGATCAGAGTTGTTATAATTATTATTTAGACTTGAAGAGCTTTCAATAAGAGCAAAATTAGATAACCCATCAGAAGTGACATAGATGTAATTCAAACTAGCTTTATTCCTCGATTTCTTAGATTTTGAAGGAGGTACATAGTAGAAATCTACTAAAGTAAGTGGGGTGATGGATTTAATGCCCTCATCCATCGATATAAGATGTCTACTAGAAGGAGAGCTAGCTAAAGTAGAAGTGTCAACTGATGTAGTAGCTATAATGATGGAATGGAGACTGGGCTCGATCAATGGTTGTGCTACTTGCTATCCGGCTAGTGTCGCTGCTACTGCCACCCTTTCCCAAGTTATCTTTGGCAACCAACTAACCTTCCTTGATGTTGGAGGTTGAGTGCCTGTGCACCCTGCAAGGAAAGTTTCTTTTTTTTGAATCTTTTAGAGGTTCGAGATAAGGAGATATCCCAACCTTCTTTAGTTTTGAGAGGATCGCAAGTATCCCCAAGGATTACCCTAACGGAACTAGATGGTTGTTCTGCAAGGTATTCCTTTGGGATAACTATGATGTCTATCTTGTAGCTATGCCCAAGCCAGTCCTTAGATGTAAAACAATCCTCCAAAACATGGCCTAACATGTGGTGGTAGGGGAAAAAGGTACGATCATTACTCCTACCCACTTCATCTGGCTTTCTAGGCTCGGGTAGCTGAAAATTAAGCTTCTTTAAGAGATTCTTAAAAATTTTCTTGATTACCTCCTCTTAAATGAATAAAGTTTGTTTAGTTTATCCAAAAGAGTAGGTGGATGGTAGCTACTTGGTGAAGGGTATGTGTACCGTTGCTGTAAATGCGATTGAGGAGGAGGCGGCGAAGGCCATGGAGGATGATGTGGTGGCCGGTAGGATGGCCTAGGCAATGGTAGAGGAGGTGGAAGTGATGTGGAGCTCGAGGTCTCTACCGCTTCCGGGTTGCTTCCCATGTCTATTGTCACCGCCTCGCTTCTTCTCATAAGCTTTATGTGGCTTTGGCTTTGTTGATTGATCCAAAAAAAGGCAAATATTTGGCTTCTCCTCGTAAGCTAGCCGCCTTATTGATTAATTTCTTAAATTTCTTGATGGTAAAACCTTTGAGCATGAAGGTGACTGGGCCATGAATATTCTTTAGTAGAATTTTAATGGCGTGCTAGTCAGACAGATGCAGTTTGCATTTCATACTCAAATTGCACCATCCGAGAATATAATCAATAGGGACTCACCGTGTTGTAGCCATGAGATCACACCCTTTTTGAGCTCCAAAGAAACCTCTTAATGAAGAGTTCTCTAACTCAACAAAAGTCTTCACTAAACTATTGAGGAGTTTAGGTGTACCATCGAAGGCTATATTTTACTGTGACAAAAGATGGAATAATGTTAAATGCTTCCAGATGTTACAGTGGCCACGAAGTATATCTTTGCGTGGGTTCCCACCATCAAGCTCTTGAAAGAAGGTGGCACAAAACCCTTAGGATACTGGATGGAATTGAATTCCTCTGAGTAGGGTCTTCCCTTAGGAACTGATGATCCTCCTCAGGCTTGCGCCAACGCTTCTCTCACCTACTGCCCAAGCATGAGTTTAATGTCCTTTTCTTATACTGAGGTACAATCCACTACCTTCCTATACAATCTGGTGTTGCCCTGCTCTACTGAGGTGAAGTCTTAGCTTGATCCAAGACATGCAACAACTCAGGCTGGCAAGTATCTGCAATAGTAGGATTCACTATCGAGGCTTGGTTCTGAAGTGCCAAAACTACTGCTAGCAAATCTTCAAGCCTCTTCCCCATCCTATCGATTTGTTCATCATTCTATTTTAATTATTAAAGGAGGTGTTGGGTCGAATGAGTTGTGTCATCCTGCTCGACCATGAAACCTTCCAAACCATACTGATCACGAAGGTGGGAACCCCTAGTGTCTACCATGTGCACTACTATTGAATCCTTCAACATATCATCTTCATTGGGATCAAAATTGATCTTCTCATCCTCTAGGTTAGACCAAGAATACCCTAGAATTTCCTTCTTCTCAACCAGATACTGAGCTACAATGTCATGTAGGGATCGGTCCAACTGAATAGGTATAAATGATCGAGGCCGACTAGTAGTAGGATCACTATCATGAACAGAGAGACATCTAACCTCCCCTATTGTTGGAGAACTGATCTTGTGAGGACTATGTTCACCAGAAGATAAATGTTTCTAACTATCACTAGATCTGGGTGGAGTGGTACTCCTAGCAGGATCTATAGCCATGGGGACAGTGGTATTGTCTCCCTCTCCCTCAACTGCTGCTATCTCCAAGACCTGTTATGGTGGTGGTGGTGATGGAACAACTATAATGCTCCGAGGTCACCATTCCCTCTTCACTACAACTAGGTCAAGAGGTCGAGTAGGAGAGCTTGGCCTCGTCTCAATCGGCTGTGTAGATGGAATGGGATCTCTTGGCCATAGCCGGATTACTAGTGAGGCTCTCTTCTCCCCGAATGCAGCCTTCATGGCTTCTGTTGGAACTGTGGATGATGGGACTTGTACTGGAGATGGTGGTGGCACTGCCAACTCTCTCTATGCAAGGGCTCCTCTCTTGTGGTGGGTAGTACCCATCAATATAATGATATTATGATGGTGTGGGTAGCTCACATCTACAAATCAATAAGGTGAGGGCTCTGTCCTCCACCTCTCTGGTAACATGCAGATGCAGGGACTCCCCGTCTCTGATGTGCTCCCCACTTGAGGGATGATAGACGTAAATCAAATTGAGCCAAACTCGATCATCCAGCTCCAGCGGTGACGATCTAAGGCGACCCGACCTCCTCCTATCTTTAATAGGAGCCTCAAACTATACTGTAGGTGGAGGTGAAACTGAGATCCTCTTAATGTCTTCTACTCCATCAAAACCAAAGAGGAGGTGAAACTTATTCTCTGTGATAAGAGGAGAGAATATCCTAGGTAACTCCTCTCAAGGCAGGAAAGCCCCTCAGCTCCTTGGCTGCGCATGATGTCTTTAATCTTGTGACCGGTTTGTTGAGTCCACCTAAGAGGGGCAAGACTAGACCCTACAGGTGGGGAGACTATCCGAAGATAGGGTAGCCTTCCCTTGGGAAACCAATGAGTGGGTGGCCGTCTTGGGGTAGAAAGGGGAACCAGATGCACGGCATTGGACCTGGCTCTTGTGAACCCACCTTCCTCTTTATTGAGGGAAACTTTGAGTCAGACGACATCTCAACCTGGATGATTAGCTTCTACCCGATCACCACACTCCTGCTGACGGTTGTGAGGGTGCTCCCCTCACAAGTGATTCTAGCCCCCTCAAAACCTCGGATAAAATGAATGTGGTGGGCGAAGTTAGTCTGTGGGAGGTTGGCTCGATCTAAGGATAAATCCATCCGGAAAAGTACATTTACGGGTATGTGGCATTGAACTTGATTGAAATAGGGTTGAAAATCTACAATTTTGGAAAACAAACCTGAATTAGATTTCTACTTTTGCATGACTTTTGAATTTTGATTTTAGAATTTTGAACCCACACTCAAAAATTTGAATATGTTAAGTGGAACTCATTGATTTTGGAGAGAGATTTTGAATTGATTGGAAAGGAGAATTTTGAATGTTGAATCCATTTTCAACAAATTTGTGTATGTTGAAAATGGGTTCAAAAAATATTTTTGAAGAGATTTATTCTTCCATTAGTTCATATTTGAATTTGATTTTTGTGTTTGAGGACCCTTTATTTAACAAATTTCAGTATGTTAAAGTAAAGGGTCAATCGATTTTGTTTGGATTTATGATTTTGAAATTTACTTAGCAAATTTCAGTATGCTAAGTGAAGTGTTTGAAAATAATTTTCTTCTTTTGTTTGCTTTTTTGTGAATTATGTGTGAATTTGAAAATGGAATCTTTACTTAGTAAATTTGAGTATGCTAAATGAAGAACCGAATGTTTTGTTATTTTTGAAAAGAGGATCTTTACATAGCAAATTTGGGTATGCTAAATAAGGAATCCTAATGTGTTTTGTGTTTGGTGATTTTGAAAAGAGGATCTTTAGCAAATTTAGGTATGCTAAATAAAGAATCCTAATGTGTTTTGTTTTGATTTTTTGTAAAGAGGATTCTTTACTTAGCAAATTTAGGTTTGCTAAATAAAAGAAATCCAAATGTGTTTTGTTTTGATTTTCTGAAAAGATGATTCTTTACTTGGCAATTTTAGGTATGATAAATAAAAGAAATCCAAATATGTTTTGTTTTGATTTTTGAAAAGAGGATTCTTTACTTAGCAAATTTAGGTATGCTAAATAAAAGAAATCCAAATGTGCTTTGATTTTTGATTTTGAAAAAAGGATTCTCTACTTAGCAAATTTAGGTATGTTATATAAAAGAAATCCAAATGTGTTTTGTTTTGATTTTTGGAAAAGAGGATTCTATACTTAGCAAATTTAGGTATGTTAAATAAAATAAATCCAAATGTGCTTTGATTTTTGATTTTGAAAAGAGGATTCTTTACTTAGCAAATTTAGGTAAGCTAAATAAAAGAAATCCAAATGTGTTTTCATTTTTGATTTTGAAAAGAGGATTCTTTACTTAGCAAATTTAGGTATGCTAAATAATGGATCCAAATGTGTTTTGATTTTTTATTTTGAAAAGAGGATTCTTTACTTAGCAAATTTAGGTATGCTAAATAAAGGATCCAAAAATGTGTTTGATTTTTGTGATTTTGATTTCGAAAAGAGGATCTTCACTTAGCAAATTTAGGTATGCTATATGAAAGATCCAAAGGTGTTTTACTTTTGAAAAGATGATTATTGATTTTTTTTAAATGATGATTGTTGATTTTATTTTGAAAAGATGATTATTGATTTTATTTTTGAAAAGATGATTGTTGATTTTGTTTTTGAAATGACATTTCATTCAATAAATTGAATGAGGATGTTCATTTGTACTTTTTGAAAAGAATGATTGTTGATCTTGATTTTTGAAAAGATAATTGTTAATTTTGTTTTGAAAATGAAATCTTCATTCAATAAATTGAATGAGGATGTTCATTTGTGCTTTTGGAAAATAATGATTGTTGATTTTGATTTTTTAAAATATGATTGTTGATTTTGTTTTGAAAATGAAATCTTCATTCAATAAATTGAATGAGGATATTCATTTGTGCTTTTGGAAAATATGATTTTTTTTTATTTTGATTTTGAAAATGAAATCTTCATCAAATAAATTAAGTGAAGATGTTCATTTGTGCTTTTTGAAAAGATGATGCATGAAATAATCATGAAGATTGTTAGATGAAGTTGAAATATTTTATTATGTGCATTTTAGAAAAGTGCTTTCTTTTAAAATTGTTGTTTTTATAAAGGATTTATTTTTATTTATTTTGGAAATAACCTTTCCTTACCATAGAAATGGTAAAGGGGAAGTCTTTAGTTATTTCTTTTTATTAAATTTTTATTTTCACCTATTGGGGAACCCAATAGGGATTTTAAGACCCACACAATATGAGGTCCTAAAACCTAAAGGATGTTGGCTAGCTTAGCTTAAGAATGAAATAAACTAAGTGCCAATAGAAAATAAAGATAGTCTCAGACTTATACAAAGTACAAATACACTATCGATACTTGGAGACAATGATCATTTACTAAAGATGGAGAGAGGAACCTTCCCCAGTGGAGTCGCCAAAAAAATCTGTGATGAATTTTCTTTATTTTTTATCATCATCTAAAAATGAATTAAATGAAAACAAAAATAAAATCTTCTTTTTGGACACCACATAGATCTACAGATATTCTTATTAGGTTGATCGGGTATGACATTGAAGAATGATGTACTATCTCAAGAGACAGAAGTCACCATCCTACAATGGACCTAATCACCTTAATAAGAACTTCTAAGGATGATGGGTCTTCGAATGTACTAGAGATTCTTCCCCTACTTTACATGAAAAATTAATGCAGGGTTTATTTTAAATTGGGTTCGTTAAGTTCCCTATTGAAACAAGCCCCCATAATTAATTGCATCCTAAAAAATGAGATTCCTTAAGAATACTCTAGATTAAGGTAAATGCTCATTATATCCAAAGATTTCAAAGATAGGACTATCAATCAATTGATTTATTTTAAAAAATCAAGTGGGATTGATCAAAAGGAGGGAGTTATTATCGAAACCAAAGGTAGATAAGTAGGGGATGCTCACAATGCTAGGAAACTTAGCGAGCATCTCAAACTATCCTATCGTTGGGCTTTATATTTTTAAATTTGAAGAGATTTATTTGTTTGAGTTAAATTTTTATTAGAAATCTAGGGCTTATAATTCCACAACACAAGATCATTGAAAGCCAAAGAGGTGAGGATTTATGCTTATAGCCCACAAAGAGAAGTAGAAACCTCTGAATATAAATCTTTGGAGCTTTGGGGAGACCCAAGGCATGAATTAAATCTAAGGAAAAAATGGGTATATGGTTTACCTCCACAAGAGAGGATAAACCACCTCACTGTTTGGACTTACAACAGCCCGAGGGTGGCCACCAACCAACTCCTCCTATAATTTTAAGTACATGTAGGCAAGTCATATGCTTTTGCAAGATAGCTAAGTTATTGTTTATTTAGAAAGAGACCAACTCTTTAAACACACTCCCAAAGAGACTAGATCATGTAGGGCATGATTAATGACTTAAATATAATGCAAATTTTTATTATATTTTATTTTCATTTTTGGATAATTGATTTGACACAAGCTATGGTATTCATATGCCTAATGCATGGGACATTTATTATGGGCCAAAATCAGCAACAAGGAGGTGTGTTTCCACCATGGCTTTCAAAGGTCAAGCTAAGTTCCTTGGAAATGGTGGAAGCCCTCCATAAGCAAGAGTGAAGCAAGATGCTTTTTATGTATGATGTGAAACATACAACATCCAGCTAAGAGGTTGCTAAATATTTTATCTTGATTTATAACTTAGGCTTTAGGTGAGGTTATGAATAGTTAATTTTTAATTTTGAGTTGATTAATTGGATAAAAAATTTATTTTTCCCTAAGAGCCTAATCGCATCCAGCCTATTCATCAAAGCAAGGAAGAAACTAGAAAAATATTCCATCTTAATTCACAAGCTAAATAAAAATCAAGCAATTTATAAAGCTAGCACAAAAGAATAAAAGGCAATTGTGGTCGGGCTCCACCACACAAACCCAAAAAGAAATTGGGTAGCTGAGCTCTACCCTTATACAACGTGGATTACAAATGAATTAATTACAATAAAAAAGGAATCCATGTTATGGGGGTCTTCATTCTTCATTTCTTCTTTCTTTCTTCTTTCATTTTTCTTCTTTCATCTTTTGGCTTGGTTAGAATGTGGTTGCTCCAAAGGCTTCACATGGTGCATAAGACACAGTCTTATGACCAATGTTCATCCTAATCCCTCATAACATTCATTCCAAATCCTAATTATAAAATTACTTGAAAATAGGAAAAGTAAATCTAACTAAAACCAATAAAATAGAGATTAGCTAAACAAACCAAACAATCCCAAGCATGTATATAAATAAATTGGACTTAGCACCACACACATGGGTAGCCAAGTCCACTTGGCCTATTTTTTTTAGATTATGCTTAGGGGGTATAAGCAACCTACATAGCAAAACCATTTATATTTTTATTATGGTGCCCCTTAAGCACAATCCCCTACAGAAGACAATGATTAGACTAAGATCATCTTATCATCCAGTCTACGCATATACACCCTAACATCTAGTCTAAAATATTACATCACAAAATAAAATCAAGCATCAAACCATGCACCTCCCTAACATAGAGCTAGAAATGGTAATTTAGCTTAATGTGTGTGTCATTTAAGGCTTGTGTGGTATGTCTTATTTAGGCTTTAAGGTTAGAATTGTCTAAGTGTGAAGGATTCAACTTAGAGGGTGACTTCATTTAAGTGATTTAGTTAATTTGTTAATTTTATTTGATGTTTTGATTTGGTTTGAATGAACTTACATTTAATTACTACGTGTTGTAAAGAGAGTAAAAGAGAAGAGGACTTTTCTTTCCTTCCTACCTTAAATAATTTCTAAGGTAGATTCATTAATAATTTTTTCTTTAGTGAATATTTTATTATGTGTTTTAATTAATCCTAAGTTTAGATTTTCTCTAACTAAACCTATTCAATAAGAAATGCATTTTAAGATTAATTAAAGTGAATTACTATCGCAAAACACACACACACCCTTTTATTTCTTTCCAACATGTATACCATGCATATGAATAATTTATAAGCATATCTATACATGCAACGTAAATATTTAGCACACCTTAATGATGAATGCTAAGGGATGTTGCTTAGGGAAATTTGGATGTTTTATGATGCATAATTTGGTTAAGTAGAAAAGAAAGGGATTCTTTAAAGCATTAATCAAATGCACATTTACAAGTCTGAAGAACATAAGTGAGTACAACGCCATTATTTTCTACACCAAGGGTATAAGGTATAAGTCCTTCTTAGGAATACTTAAAGCCTCACAACCCCGAGATGTCCAAACTAATATATCACTTTTCTTAAATACATGTGCATGTGCAAAAAGAAATGAATGGAAAAAGAGTCATGCAAAAGATCTTTGTTTGTTTGTTTGGTTTGATTTTGGTTAGTTAATTTATAACTGTAATGTGAAGATCCTTCTTAATTCATGACATGGGAGTGCATAGGAATAAATATAAGCAGGTGTTTTGTTGTTTTCAAGAGAATTATACACTTTGCGAATCTTATATAAACCATGTTAAGAAAAGAAAAGAAAACCACATAACAAATTTTAAGTTATATTCACATGCAAGCTTATAAATACTTATAAGTAGCATACACTCATTTATAGTCTTTGATTTATAATTTTTGAAAATAATTTTTAATTTAGTAGTGATAATAACCACTCATATTCTTACAATAGCCAAAGCATGTAATTTGACATAAAGGAAACATTTCATTTTAATTTGATTTTCAAAAGGTATGAATGCATCATTTCATATGATAAACTACATTTAACATGCTTGGAATGAAATAAATTGATGTAAGCATATGACGTAATTCACCCTAATCAATTCTTAAAGACAATCTTACGGAATAAGATCATTTAAAGCGAATGAAAATTATTTAAAGAAATTTTGCTTTACTTTTGAGTTTGATTTGATTTTAGGAAATGTGAAGTGAATTTCTAGTCCTAACCCATCTCCCACATATGTGAATCAATTTAGTTTAACTTTAGAACCATTAGATTGATTTTATGTTTTGTTTAGGTTAAGGTGTGAATTAAGTTCATTAATCACCCCTTTCCTACACCACCTTAACATAATTAACCCAACAATTATGTGCCAACATATGATATGCAACCACATGAAATTTAAATTAGCAATGCTCTTAAGAAAGAAAGGGGCCAAATGCAATTCGCTCACAATCATTGATTAATTAACCTAAAGGATTTAATTAAGTACTTTCATAACCTTCTCACACATGTGGGTTAGATATGATTTCCTTAAAAGGCACTTAGGTTATTGAACGCCTAAGTATCTACCCAAGAATGAGATTGATTTAGTGATTAAGTTTTTGGATTAATTTTTGATTTTGAGTTTGGTTAATTAAGCTATTTAATGAAATGATTAAATCATTAATTAATTTATAAATTAATTAAGTTTTCATTCAAATGAAATAGACTTAGGGGAAAAGATTTGGAAATGCCATCCTAATCTAATTCCCTAAGTCTATCCACTATTCCAAGATGATTAACAAGCTTAATTAATGAATTCATCACCATTTAATAGGTTAATTAATCATTTACATGATTACAGGAGTGATTAGAGATGAAACAAGTAATTACCTAAATTAATCAAATAATAAATTCCAAGAAAATCATGGGAGGAAAAGGTCATTCCACTAATTGACCCTAAGGAGTTTGGAATTAATTATTGAAATAACTAAGAAGTAATTAATATAATTACATTCCCAATAAAACTCAAATTGAGTAAATGTCACTATTCAAAATCAATTAAACTTAATTTTCTATTATTCCTCTTTGAATTATCTTTAAAATAAGGTTGAGTTTGCATTTTTTGGATTTTTCTACATTTAGTTATGAATTTTTGAAGTTTTTGAAATTAATAGGTCATTAAATAACCAAATTATATAACTAACCCGTGGCGCCACATGGGTTATTGACGCAGCGCACGCTTTCCACGTAGCATGATGGGATTGGTTATTTAAGTTATCAAATTAGATGTCGCATCAGCCAGCGATGCTATGCACTTTCTCCTAGGATTGTCCGATCAAAGATCGGATGGTCAAGATTAAACCTACAATTTTAAAGGATTAATCATCGAATCTAAAGCGGTTAATCAAGACCGTCCATCTAAAACACATGGGATGGATAGTACATGATTCATCCCGGCCCTTGCTTGCAGGAGACAAAAACTGTCCATCCTCCAAGGCTTGATCCAAGGTCACTTGAGCTTGGATTGGGCTAGGATTCAACCCACACCATCAAGAAGCAAGAAGAAGTGCATCCAATGGTCAAAATGCAATGGGATTACACTTCCCTTCATAAAATACCAAAGAACTTTTAGTGGGAGATCGGTTTTGAAGCATACCTCATTGGAGGTTATCACCAACTCTTTTAACCATTGAGGTAACTTCGTCTAATGATGACAAAGCCCTGTTGAAGGCTTGAAGGCTTGAGATGAAGTGGATCTTCCAATTGGCCAAGCTCCCCTTTAATGGCTTATGGCTTTGATTTAACTCCTCCTTCCCGTGGCTTGGATGCTTGGGAAATGATTTGGGTGAGCTCGATTAGGTCCCTTAATGGTGCTTGTAAGAGGAATTTGGATTCTATGGAGAATTGAGTGAGTTGGAAATTTCTCTTACCTCCCCTATTTTTAGCTTAAGGAAAAGCAAGAAGGAGAAGTTTGAATGAACTTGAGAAACCTTGGAGAAGCTTGGAGAAGTTCTATTTGTGTTCCTCGGGCTCAATCGAGTGCAAGTGTGCTGAATTGGAATGACATGAAGGGGAGTATATCTCCCCCTACTTCAATCGAACAGCTGTGAGTCTCCTTTCCATTTTGATCACATTGATCTATGGAATGGGTTGTTTAGGTTGTTAGGAGTGCCATTTGGTTTGGTTTTGGCAGAGGAGTGGGAGTGTGGAGGTGCACATGTGTTATAATGAGTGTGGGAGGTGATCCATGTTGAGAATTCTATGTGGGGTGATCAGTTTTGGCTTTGGGTTAGGTTTGGCTAACCTAAAGCCATTGGGTTATGTTCACCACCCTCCTTGATGTCCAAATGGTCCACTAGGAGGATGCCAAGTGGTCTTGAGTTGGAATATGATCAAATTCTAAGTGAATTTGATCATAGGTTACCCTTTGACCTAAAGGTAAAATGGTCATTTAGCTTTGATTTTGATTTGGGCATATTTGGAATGATTGAAAAATGGGTTGTGCCAATTTTCAATGAATTTGGAGTTTATTTGATATGATTTGGCTCATGTTGATCCATTTAGGTCAAAATGGGTCAACTTAGGTCAAGTTGACCAATTGGTCAAATTGGGTCAAACCAAGGGTTGGGTCAAGTTCATATGACCATTTGGAGTGGTTTGGTATCATTGGTTTGGTTTAATTTGATTTATATTTAGTTTTGGTTCAATGGAGTTCACTTAGGTCAAATGGGTTAAGTTGACCAATTTGACCCATTTGTCCTAATTGGGTTAGGTCATGGGTTGGTTTAGGTTTGGTTAGTCATTTGAAATGTTTTGCAAACTTTGGTTTCAATTAATTTTTGTTTGGTTTGGTTTCAAGTCAATTTGACATTTTAGGTCAAGTTGGGTTCATGGTCAGTTGGGCTAAGTTGGGTCTAGTTGTCGAATTGAGGCTTTGGTCAAGTTCAATAAGTGATTTAGAATGAATTTGACTCATTGGTTGTAATCAATTTGGCTTAGATCAAGATTTGACACATTTTGATTTTTAGGTCAGCTTGGGTCAACTAGGGTCAAGTGGCCAATTGGGCTAGGTTTGGCTCAAATGATTACTTGCACTAGTCCAATCATTGATCATGAATTGGTTCTGATCAATGGTTTCAATCAATTTGGCCTATGGTAGATTTTGGCTAGTTTGGGTTTCATTTGAGTTAAGTGTTGACTTGGTCAAAGGCTAGCTTTGACTTGATTTGACCCAATTTGAGTGATTGATCATCTTATGATGATTGTTGCTCGTAATGTGAGGCTTAGATGGGCTAAGTTCAATCCAATTTGGGTAGGATTAGAATTTGGCTCAAAATGGTGCTTTAGGTCACTTTGGGTCAACTGAGCCTAAGGGGGTCAACTGACTTGATCAAGGCTTAATTCAAGTTTTTTTGAACTCACATATGGACTTATGATTGAAATATTAATCCATTTGCAAGTGATTTGGAGTCAAATGGGTTTTGATTCATTTGACAATTTCAAGTTCAAAGGATGAACATGGGTTGGATTTGGGTTAGAATTTTGAATTTAGTTTTGGTTTGATGATTGAAGTTTATGATTGAATTTGGTTTGTGATTGAAGGATTGATTGTTTGGAGAGAAAATCCAAGGCTTGGATTGATTTGAGGTTGATTTGGCTAAGTTCAAGAATTTGACTTGAAAGGGTATAGGTTGGTTTTAAGTTAGATTTGAGTTTGAGTTTTGAATTTGGTTTTGGTTATTTGAATTTATATTTCATTTATATTTGAGAATATAAATGAGAATATAAATGGGTTATGAGAAAATCTTTTGAATTTGGAATGATTTGGGTTTTATTTGAGCTAAGTCTATAAGATGAAATCAAAATGGCTTGGAAAGATTTTGGATTTGGACTTGAGTTTTAGATTTGGTTTTGATTACTTGAATTTATATTTCATTTATATTTGTGAATATAAATGAGAATATAAATGGTTTATGAGAAAATATTTTGAATTTGAAGTGATTTGGATTTTATTTGAGCTAAGTCCATAAGATGAAATCAAAGTCCTAAACTCACTCCCTAAGAGACTAGATCATGATTGGTGTGCAAATTATGACCTATGCTAATGCAATAAAGTTTGCATATTTTTATTTCATTTTTAACTCATTATTTTTGGCTTAGGCTTGGAAGAGTTTATGACTAAATACGTGATGAAAGTAAATTATTAGCTAAATCAGATAGAAGCAGTGGTGCTCACTACTACAAGGGGCTGTCCCATAAGTCAAGCTAGTCCCCTATTTGTAAGAACAAAATCATATACATGCATGATATTATAACATATAACCATATAGTTAAGGGGTTGATAAATGTTTTATTTTCTTTATTAACATCCTAAGCTTTATGATGAGGTTATGAGTTGATTAACTTTCAATTAAAGTTATCAAATTGGAGTAGAAAAATTAATTTTTTTTTCTAAAGAGCCTACTGCATCCAAGCCACATATCAAATAATCAAACTTTAAGAAACCTATGAAAACATGTCATTTATATTGCATAATTGAAGTAAATACAATAATCAAATAATCAATTCGTATAAGAGTAAAAGTTTGATGCGACTGGGTACCATTGTACACCCCAAAAAAGAAAAGAAATTAGGTAGCTGAGCTCTACCTTTATACAACCCCGATTATAATTATAATTACAATAAAAGAAAAGCTATGAGGTCTTCCTTTCTTCTTCATCTTCACTTCTTGGATTTGAACATTTGAATCTTCTCAGGACCTCTTGACTCTATGCCTTCTAGCCATTACTCATCTTAAACCCCATAGCACTATCATATTCCTATTGCAAAAATTATATTTTGTAAATAAAAAATCTAACTACACCTATAAAAAAGAAGTTAGAGCAACGTACATGCAAACCAAGCAGCTTATATTTAATACATTCAGACATAACACCCTGCCCTTAAGTAAATGCTTAGGGACTCAACAGCACCTGCAAAAAAGAAGCATTTATATTTTTATTATTGCAACAGTCTCTTAAGCATGATCCCCTATAAAAAAATATCATTTATCTATTATTTTCCTAATATCCAAACTACGCAAAAACAATCCTAACATTCGATCTAAAATTTTACTTCATAAAGCAAAACATCACACCACTGCAATCATTGGCCAAACATAGTGCTATGATCTGTGGTTTAGTATTCTAACATGTATGCTAAGCCCAAGTGTGTTATGTCTTAAATGGGCTTTAGAATTAGGATTTTGTTTAATGACTAAATGTTTAAATTTCTTATTAATGGTGGTTATTCTTTAGGTTGTTTAAAAGTTTGATAAGATTTTCAATTATATGCTTTTTGTTGTTTGTTCCATAATTCTAATTTAACATTATAAAGAGAAGAAAGAGAGTTGTTTCTCTTCAATCTCTACCATAGATTGATCCTAAAGAATGAATTTTTATGACTTTTAAGCCTTTTAATAAAACTTTATGAATTTTAATTAGATCTATATTTGGATTTGGCTTAATAAATCATATTTAAACATGAAAGGCATTTTAACATTAATGAAGGCAAATCATAATCAAATGAGCAATGTTTTGTTATCTTAGCTTCATTGTCATTATACGCCATTATTTTATTTTTTTTGCTCTATTTTAGATTTTATATATATATTGAGCCCATTTGAAATATGAATATTCATTAATTTTATAACAAGAAGAGTTTCACTTCATATTTATAAACATATATAAATTTATAAGAAGCTATACAAGTACATGCCTTTGTTAACTAGGAAAGTGAGGTTATCTAGAACCTTCTTGGGGCAACTTAAGGCCTTACATTCCTGAGATGTCCAGACTATATACTTATTAGCCCAAATACATGCATAAACATATATAAATACAAAGATGAAATAATGAAAGTCACAAGTTGTTATCCTTTTAAGCATGAAAGACAAATAAACCTTACTTTATTTTACAATTTATAATTAAAATTTAGAAATACAAAGCTTAGAATTAAATTATTTAATTAATAACTAACATATGATTATTGATTAAAGAGAGAAAATAACTTAAGAATTATTACTAATAATAGTCATTCCACAAATTTATATTTTCTCACATAATGCAATTGAATGCAACATATCTTTTTTTTTTAATTTAAAACATGAGTTTATGAAACATATGGCATGCAAATTTATGATAATTGAAGTAAAATTGTTATACATAATCAAATGACACATTTCACTTCATTAAAACCTAAGAACAATCATGCTAAATAAACATACTTTAAGCCTAATCAAAGTCCTTTTAGGATTTTAGTTTTATGGTTTTTAGTTTTTTAATTCCAAAGAGAAGTGAAAGTTCATGTTCAACCCATCTCCATGTTAGTTTGTTAACAAATTTAAGTATCTTTTATGAATTAATTAAGTTTGTCCCATTAATAATCCATTTAATTACCCTCCCAAAAGAAATCCCTTAATCTGATTAATTATTAAGCAAGAGCCCATGAATCATGATGATATGCTTGGAAAATAAGATTTGTAATGTCTTAAGTATACTAATGCAATTAAGCCCATGTTTAATAATTAATTAAGTTAAGAGAATTAAGCTAATTACTTTCATAATTCTCCACACCCATGGAGAATCATGATTTCATTAAAGATCCTTATATTAACTAGGTACATAAGGAGGATTCAGTTAGGCTTATTGATTAATTAACTTAATTATGATAATTTCACATTTATGAATTTCATTTTAATCATTTAATGAATTATGGCCACTAAGGAGCATTTTGGAAAATAATTAGAATGAGGGATCCTAATTATTATTTATGGTCATTTTTACTATCTAAGTAATTAATTAACATTCTCTAATCAATTTCATAATTTTCTTAATTTTAATAATTATTAAAAATATAAAAGGGGAGTTTTGGGCTTCAAAATTTGATTCCCGTAATCCACTTGAGAAATTAACCCAAGAAAATTATGAGAGACAAAGGTCATCCCATATATTCAACATGCCAAATCTCAAGTTAATTAACTAAGTGATTATGGCTTAATTAAGATAATTAATTAAAACTTAAACTCTAATTAATTATTGTTCAATAGATAACATTTGGGGATGTTATTTTACTTGGATTCTCCTCTATCTAAGCTTTCCAAAATGGGTTTATTTGTATTTTTTTATTTTTCTACAATTAGTTATAAATTTTTGAAGTTTTGGCTAACTAAAATATATTTTAAACCCTCATTAATACATTTACACAGTCAGTGCCATACAGACGCTGACACGACATCGCTTTCCATGTAGCATTATGAGATTGTTTATTTAAATCATTTGACGTGGCTGCTAACTTTGTGGAAGCGTATGTGCTTTTGCCTCAGCTGTCCCATCATGGATCGGATGGTGGAGATTAGTCTCGTGATTTAATAGGAAAAATCAAAAAAAAATCTAGCACGATTAATCATGGCCATCCACCCTAATCATGCAGAATGGATGACAAATGATCCACTATCTTCCTGTGACAGAAGATGGACACCGTCTACCTTTTGTTGGTAGATCTGATCTCATCAGAGCTAGTTCGATGGCGGATTGACTCCAAAATGATCGAGGGGGAATTCTACGATGATATTTGCACGAAAAGATAATTTCTTTCATAAAATACCAAAAATCCTATGGTTTTCTATGGTTGGTCAGAAATTACCTCGCTGGATCTCAAGACTAGCAGTCCATCGACTACGACAACTTCATCTTGAAGAGATGAAGTCTTGTTGAGAAGCTCGTGAGCTGCCTCCCCACCAGTTGCTCTCTAGACTAAGCACTATCATAAAGCTCACCAAATTTTAGTATTGGATGGCTTCCGATGCTCGAATTGACTAAGAATTGATTCATGTCGACTTATCAGAGTGAGGTGAAGGTGTGAGAAAATTTAATTTGGCTTTGGTGGAGGTTTGGATGGAATGGGGCTTAGTATCCATGGTGATCAAAGGAACGAGGGGCTCTAAGGATGCTTACAAACTGCACAAAATGCTTTAGAGATGGTCTCTGTGAAGTTTGAATGGATTAGGAGGAGTATAATCTTGTCCCAAAGTGAACCAAGACATGGGATTGGTTCAGCCCTTGGTAGCCGTCTGGCTGGTGTAGGTGGTCAGAGGTGGCAGGGGACTAATGATGTGAAGGTGCTTGAGTGTCTAAGGGAATTTAGTGGAATTCCATGGGTGTACACCTCTTTTAAGGTGGACCAATGGCCAGCCAAGGGGAGGGGGTCCTCACGTTGGTCAGGGGTTGCACCCAACAGCCTTGGGTTAGGTTGGGTTAGTGGGCCTATGTCCAAAGAGGGCTAAAGTTGGCTGCCATAGGTAGAGGAGTAGGGTAGGCCTTCCGAATAAGGCTTTTATTTTATTTAGAATCCTTGATTCACTTGATTTGATCCAAATTGAGTTCACCATGGGTTGGATTCACTTGGGTAGGTCAATGGGGACCTAAGGATGAGTCATGTCAAGTTTGGTTGAGTTTGGACTTGTTTGGTTAGGTTTGGCTCAACTTCACTCATATAGGTAAACTTAGGTTTATTTAGGATAGGTTGACAAATTGAACAAATTGGGTCAAGAGGGATATTGGATCATGTTTAATTAGATATTTGGAATGCATTGGTACAATTAGTTTGATCCAATTTGAAGTAGATTTGAATTTGGTTCGTATAAATTCATTTAGGCCAAATGGGTTAAGTTGACTAATTTTGTCAAATTAAACAAATTGGCTTCAGTGAGGGGTTTGTTTATATTTGATTGATCATTTGGGATTGATTTTAGGTTTTGGTTTGAATAGATTTAAATTAGAATGAAATTTGATTTAATTTGTCCCTTTAGGTCAATTTAGGTCAACTGGATCAATTGGGTTCATTTGACTACGTTGACTTCAATTGGTGGCTAGATTGAGGTCAATATGCAATTGGAGATTGATTGAAGTCATTGGTTGCAATGAATTTGGAATAGAATGGGATTTGGCCTAATTTGGCCCTTTAGTTCAATGTGGGTCTAATAGGTCAAGATGGTCAAATTGGCTTGACTAGGTCTAATTGGATAGAATTGGATGATCAATGATGATCAATAATCATTTTAATATGGATTGAATGAATTGATTTAGTCCAATTGGGGTTTGATTGAAGTTTGATTCAATTGGATCATTTTGGCCAATTTCAGTCAAGTAACCTAATTGGATTGATTGGATTCAATTGGGGTCAAATGAAGGTTGAAATGTGTTCAAGGATGAACTTTGAGCTGATTGAAGGTCTTGATTATAATTGATTTGAGCTAGATTGAATATTGGCCCATTTGAACCCTTTAGGTCAAATGGGTCAATTTGCATCAACTTGGGTTAATTAGGTTGATTTGCTTGATTACATGAATTAGAATGGATAATCATATTCAATTGGGCCTTTAAAATAATTATGAGGCTTAGATCTGGTTTGTTTGGCTTGAATCAAGTTGAATAGCATTTTAGCTCTATGGAGTTCAAATAGGTTAACTTGGGTTAAAGCCTGAGTTGACTTAGTTTGATTCAATTAAATTGAAGTCAAGTCTCCATCATATTTGATTAGAGTTCAAATGAGTTTGCATGGGTTAGATTTTAATAATGTTTATTTGATCTTAAATTTGGTCATCTTGAGTCCAAATAGGTTAAGTTTGATCAATTTAGCCAAGTCGAACAAAGATTAATCAAATTGAGCATATATCAGTGCTTGGATTGTAATCATTTGATTTTAATTTGGTCAATTAACTTGATATAGAATTTGGTTGGGCCTTAGGGTAGATGAGGTTTCACTTACCCTAAGATAAGCTCTAACCTTAGGGTTGTACCCAATAAGTCTCTATGCTTGGGTTTGGTGTCCCCTTAATCATTGAACTATCTTAACACTAAGGAATTCTTAGTGTCTAGAAGAATCCTAAGTTTAGGATAAGGGTAGTCAACCTCACTCCAAAAGTGAGGTCAACACTAGAATTTAAGTCCACTAAGATAAAGTATTTCATTTCCAGGCATAACACTGGTTGGAGATATTCGACCATCAATTATCCTAGGTCAAATGGGTTGGCAGAAGCTTTTAATAAAATTCTTGTATGAATTATGAATAAAATTTTTCAAGGAAACAAACGTCAATGGCATGAGAAGTTGGTTCAAGCCATTATGGGCATATCGGATCACATACATGACACCAACTCAATATACACCTTATGATTTTGTTTATAAAGCTAAAACAATTCCTCCATTATAAGTATAACTGGCTTCTCTAAAGAACTTAGTCAATAATTATATTACAAAGATGAAAATCATAAACTTCAATTAGAAGAACTTGAAAATCTTGAAGTAAAGCGACTAAGAGCTCAACAGGATCTTGAACTTTACCAATCATGTATATTTTAAGCTCACGATAAATTGGTCTATCCTAGAACATTCTAAGTATGAGATTTGTTGTTGGTTCTTAGAAGGCAAATTTTAGCTTACCGTTGGATAGACATCAAATTTGAGCCAAAATGTGAAGGACCATTTATTGTGGAGAAAGTATACAAAAGACATTCTTATCAATTGATTACTTATAATGGTGAACATATAATGCCGCTTATTAATAGGCATTACTTAAAGAAGTATTATGTATGAACTGTATCTCAATTTTAACAGAATCAATAAAGTTATATTTCATTAAATTTTCTTTCTATTATTTATTTGGGTCCAAAGATTGATCTTTTGTGAAATAAAAAAAATCTTGAGCTAAATTTTTATTTATAATATTGCTCTGCATAATAATTGACTAAGGATAAAATCCTTTAGTGATATATGTCAAATCAACTTTTTGGAAATGGATTTAAGTCATTAATCAATAGGCTATCTTGGTTAGGATTAAGTTAACAAAACCTTTTCCTAGTGGTCAATATCTAGGTTAGGATTAAGTCACTTAAGATTAATTTACCAAGACCCCTTTCTACTAGTCAAAATTTAAGGTTTAGGATTTAAGTCACAAAGACCACTTTCCTCACTTTAGCGATTTAAGTTGGAATCAAGCCATTGAAGACCCTTCTTAATAGATAAATAAATTGGAGTAAGTTCTTTAGAAGGCATCTATCAATGATAGAATCATAAAGATCATAGATTACTTAAGTTTGAATTAAGTCACCAAGACCCCTTCCTTTTAGTCAAAATTTGAGGATTAAGATTTAAATCATCAAGATCCTTTTCTTCATTTTAGCTATTTTAGTTGGAATCAACCCATTGAAGGCACCTTATTAATAGCTAACAAGATAGGAGTAAGTCCCTTAGTAGGCATCTTTTCTAGGAAATAAGGATAAGATTAAGTCATTATTACCCATTTCCTCTTTCAAGCTATTTAGGTAAGAACTAAGCCATTGGAGGCCCCTTCCTACTACCTGAATCATACTAGATTATAATTACCCATTTAGTTCTAAAAAAAGAAAATTTAATAAGCCTCACTTAAAGCTCCATTCTGGTAGACCATTTGTTAACTAAATCCATAAACCCCTTTCTAGATTAGAGAAAATCTAGGATTTTCAAGCTACCACCTTAGCTACTCTCAATTGTATGTTAGGTTAATAGCATCCTTTCAATAGTTAAATAGAATAACTCCTTTGAAGCATCTTTATTAACAACCATTTTAGTTTTGATCTATGAGCATCTTCTCAATGATTCTAAGATTTGCATTAAAAAAAGCCATTTTATATGCCTTTTAAATTGAAAATCAACAAAATTAAATTTAAATAAATAAAATTTTTAGAACAAATTTAAACCAAAGTGTTACTTGTATTCTTCATATATGTTGATTTGGCCTCAAAGTTTATTTCCACTATTAAATATGTGTTTAATTTATTGACCTCATTTTATTTAAATAAATCAAAATAAAATAAAAATAAATCAAAATAAATAAAATGAAAAATCAGAATGATCAAAAAACTCAATGAAAAAGCCAATTTTGAATTTTTTAGGACTTGACCCAAACTAGTTGGATTAAGTGAACGAAAACAAACCTTTTTTTGTATATTAGAAATTTAAATTAAATTTAATGAATAGTTGGGGGAGGTTGACCCAATTGATCCATTTAAGCTTAAAATCACCTAAGTATAAGGGAATTCAAATAAAATATAAATCAAATCAAATAAAAAGCATAAAATCAATGCATAAATCTAAATAAATCTAAAAATAAATTCAGGTGTAGTTTAGAATGGACAAATAGGTCATTTGACATAGAATTGACCTATGTGGATCCCACTAGGTCAAAAGGTTAACCCACTAAATTCAGCCAAATTAAGTCATTTTCAAGACTTAAAATCATTAAATGAGCATTTATTAATATAAATCTAAATCCAATAAGGTCTCAAATGAGCTAATCAAGTCATTTGATCCAAATAAATCCAAATGGATCCTATTAAACCTAAATACAAATTAAATTGAAATAAATTCAAGTCTAGCATCCAAAATTATATGAAATTTATAATTGAACATAATTCAACCAATTGTTGGGATTAATTTGACAAATTTGGTCATTTAGCCCAAATAAATCCATGTTAACACATTAAGACCATTTTGGGTCAAAAATGAATCTACATCAACTTCAAATTAATTGATCCAAATCATTTCAATTACTTAATGAAGCCCAAATCCTTTTCAATTCAAGACATACTAGTTATTCAAGCCAAGTCAAGTCACCTTAACCTAATTGAATAAAAATATATGTTAAAGTGAATTTTAACCAAAATTGAACTTGGAATAACTAAAGTGGGACAAAGATAATCACTCCTTAATATCATGGATGATCATTTATGCATACTTGAATCAATATCCAACTCCTAAAGTGGAAAAGTAAACTAGAAAACTCAACTTGACCTATATAGGTCACGTGGGTCTAAACCAAGTTAAATCCAAACATGACTTGACTAATTGATCCATATATTCCACAATGAACAAATATATTAATTACAAATATAAAATCAAAGAAAAAGATACAATAATGCTAGCCTAAGTCAAACCAATTCATTAAACCCAAACCTAAACCACATTAGTCTAAATCCAAAGTAATCGAACTTGGATTTCACTTGGGCTCATCTTCCAATGATTCTAAGTAGCTGCCAAACCATTCTAAGAGTCCAAAAAGCTTCCAATAAACTCATCGAGAGAGGTGGAGGTGCCATAGATAAGGAAAATCCATAGGAAGCACAAACCAAGCCACCTCACTCCATCCAAATCCATTCCATACCTCTTCCATCGTCCAAAATGTTTCAAACATGTGCTCTGACCTTCTCACCTCCTTTAGCATGATCATGAGAGCCCCAATCCCCATGACCGGCAACCTCCCTTCAAAGCCAAGGAAATGGCATTCAACCATTTATGATAAGGGGGAAAGAAGCCAAGCTGAAGGCTATTGTTGACTCTATTAGCTTCTATGAGTAAAATCAAGGGAGAGCAAACCTTCCCCATCCTTCTGAACTTCTCCGATCATCCCCCAAACCAAGCTCCAATGTGCGATGGTCGATGTTGACCTCCACATCAATCCAAAAGGAGGAAAGTACTATTTCTTCTCTAAAAGTGTCTTCCAATCTCCCCATGTGTTTTCAAAACCCAAAGGACCGCTCATACCCAATATCGATGAGGTATGGCCAAAACTGACCTCTTTTTCAATTCACATTGGTTATTTATGAAATGAAATTGATCTTTACCAATATCAAGCCACTAGGATTGAAAAATTGATTAGTGGTCATTTTATAATCAAAAAATTACGTAATCGCCAACTAAATTGCCAGAATTCAAGTCCTTCTAATGGACGGTGCTTGGTTTCCACCGCATATGAGAGAGATGAAATCCAATTCATCCATTTCATTTATTTGGAATGGACAGATGTGATGTAGTTGGATCGATTGATTTAATCACTTCAGGAAACTACAGATCAATCCTAGACCATATGATCATTGATTGGATGGCCCTGATCCAAACTACATCCCTGCCGTAATTTGATGTGTGATCCACATGGATCCTGTGTGGCCTAGTCACCCAAAACCATGCATAAAGTAGCTCCCCGTCAATGCTGCGTGGCGCTGACTAGGTTAAGTGAAAAAAATTTAATTTTTAAGATTGAAAGAATGCAAAAAAAATGGCTAGAAATAGAATACTCAACCAAAAAAGCAATTAATAGCTCTATAGATTCATCACAATGAGAGGAATCCATTAAATCTAAAATCCCCAAATTTTATTGAGTGGTTTTGGGTTAATTTAAATTTAATTAAAATTAATTAAATTCTAATTTAGCCCAAAATATTAATCCAATCAACTTGAAACTTTGAAGAATTAAAATTAAAGCTAAAACACACCTTAGGCAAAAATTTTAGGATTTATTAGTGATTAAATAGAAATATAAAAAAATTCAATCTCCAAACCTCAATTTAATGAAATAAAATAATAATAATTTAATAAATTTATGGAAAATTATGGAATTTACTTGAAACATCATAACAAATATCAATGAACCTAAGAAAAATATTAAAGCTCACTTAAATACATTTATCTTTAAAATGACATAATTAGTGATTTAAATGAATTAATTAATTTAATTAACTTGATCTTTAAAAAATCAAAATAAATCAACCAAAATCTTAAAATTGCAAATAAATCCTCTATGAATTCATCATTTAAAAGGTTCTAAGAAAATTAAAAGCCCTAAATATTTCCAACTATTTAAAGCTTAATTTATGTTTAAATAAAATCATCAAAACATTAATTAATCCCAAAATACATCTCTAATCAAGGTAAAACTTTAGGAAAATGAAATTGGCAAAGAAGACCACTTACCATAAACATTTCAAAGAAAAATGGCTTCTCAATTAGAAATTACTAAATTTTCAAGTTCTAGGTAATTCAAATAAAAAAATTACAAAAATCATAAAAAATAATGAAATTTACTCAAAAATTTTTTCAATAATGTCAGAGAATCTAAAAAAAATTTCTTAGCCCTCTAAAGTTATGAAATCTTAAAACTCACATTTTTAAGCTTTAAAGAATAATTAAAAATGTGAAATTATCTAAACCATAAATTACTAAATTTATAAATCCATGATAAATCAAATAATCATATGAAAATTATGATTAGTCAATCTCTAAATGTCATGTCCAAATAAGTATTTATTAACATTAAAATCATCTTAAATCCATTAATATCAAGTGAAAAATGAAATTATAATTAAACTTAAATAATTATTCAAATCATCTAATCTAAATAACCTATAAAGTAAGGATGACCTAGATTAGGTTTGTGATCTTAAGTATTTAATTCCTTTAGACTTTCTTAGGATAAGATCAATCATTCAGTATTAATCAACAAAATCTTATCATAAGAAGTTCAATGAAAAAATAAACCCTTAACCATAAAACACTCTTTAAATCAACTTAAACAATAAATTAAACAATTAAACCAATAAAGATCTAAAATCATGAAATTCAAATACTATAAACTATTTAAATAATGAAATCAACATCTTTAAATCAAGATTAAATTAAATATCAATGCTAGGCCTTATAAATTAACCAAATCAATCAACTTAAAGAACTTAAGTTTAACAAACATTCATACTAACTTAATGTTAGTTGAACTTAATATTAATAAATTAGATTAATTAAGGTGAAAATCAAATGAACTGAACTACAATATGTGAAATTCAATAATCATTTTATCTTAATCAAATAAATAAGTATAAAGTTGAATATAAAATCCAAATTATGCAATCATATTAAATAACTATTCATCTTAAACAACATTAAAAAAACCAATCAACATAGAATTCAAACAAATTAAATTAATTAAAGTGAGATAAGAAATTAATTTAAATTGAGATAAAAGATTAATTAAATCAAATCAAACATTCATCAAGATAAAATAATCAAACCATACAAAATTCAATAAAATCTATCAATTAAACTTTAAAAGAAAGAATTAAACATTGATTACATCAAATTAAACCAAACCAAAACTTAATAAATCAATATAAAGAATCAAGATATATAAAATTAAATATATTCAATAAACTTTAATCAAACAAACATTAATCAAATTAAATCCAATTCAACTAAACTATTAAAGTAAGGGGAGTTAATTAAGATACTTAGGTTCTTAACTTGACCCATAGAGTGGATCCTCATCCTAGAATAAAATTCCATTCTTTTAGGATTAGGATGTTGAATAGAATGGGTTCCACCCAAAGTAGAATTCATTTTATTATTCATTCTTCAAAACCTAAACTAAACTTCAATATAAAAAATAAATTTCAAATTAAAATGAAATCTAAAATTGATTAAATCATTTAAATTGAAATTACCTAAAGCCCTTCTTTCACACACTAGATTGTTAGGTCATTGACTTTAGATCTAAGTTAGAATGATGATTTGCGATGAAGTGATGTGAAATGATATTTTCTTATTTTTTGGTGTAATATTTTAGACTTGATGACTAGAAATTGTGCTCTCTAGTTTGGATGTTAAGACCTTTTTTTCTAACACTATTTCTATAAAGAGCTCAGCTTAAAGAGACTCCCATAATAAATATAAAAAAAATGTTATTTGCTTATAGGTGCTACTTAAGTCCCTAAGCATAGCCTAATAGGAGAGGTGGCCTAAATAACTATTGGTGCTAAACCCATATGTTTCCAATATAAATTACTAGTTTTGTATGCATTTCTTAATATCTATTTTGTAGTGTTTAGAATTTTATTTTTGGAATTTTAAAATGTAATTTGAGATAAGATTTAGGTTAGAATCTATGTGGTCTAAGAATAGTGGGAGCTGACTTTACCTATTTTGATTTCTTGTGGGCCAAGGGAGGTCCTGAAGAAGGCGATGATCCTGGATGAAAACCCAATAGAACAAGACTTTAATTCTAGGGTGGGCTCTATAAGGGCAGAGCTCGGTTATTATTTTAATTTGGGTTTATTTTTTTGGGGTGCGCAATAGAACTGAATGATTTTCATATATTTCTTTTTATGATTGCTATGTTCTATGAAAAATCTTGGATACATTAAGCTCCAACGAATAACCCCATTAAATTAAAATAACTCAAATATATTATGAAAACTCATCCCTCGCCATAATTAAAGCTTTAGGTATAAATTAAAAGTAACTAAAAACAATTAGACTTTATGAACTATGCGAGTATCTAACTTATGAGGATGACTACCATTCTTGGAGAAGTGTGCCTTCTCATATTAATTTGGCTTATGATCTTTTTTTTAATTGCATATCATTGTAAGCATAAAATTGTACACCCAAAGTCTCAAATAAAATTGTGAGTCAA
Organism: Cymbidium sinense; assembly: GCA_021442155.1. Classification (NCBI taxonomy): domain Eukaryota; kingdom Viridiplantae; phylum Streptophyta; class Magnoliopsida; order Asparagales; family Orchidaceae; genus Cymbidium; species Cymbidium sinense. The sequence goes on along the minus strand of CM038230.1, from coordinate 55,074,459 downwards.
ATACATAAAAATAAAAATTGTTGCATTAGTTAGGTGCATAAATATACCAATTATTATCTTAGGGTTACAAAGTGAGTCTATTTTATTAGCTTTCTTTCTTAAATACAATAGCCCAACCATCTTGCATATATATGAATATAATCATGAATTTAAAATCAATTAAGTAGTGCTAGCTAGCAACCCTTCTAGGAAGGAAGTAAATATAGAACATTTAAAGATATGTTTATTTGCTCAATTAAGAAGAAGAATTGATAATTCTCATAAATTAGACTAGGTCGAGCCTCTGACTTATGTTAGAAGCACTTTTAGAGTTAGGTTCTAAAGCATCCTATTGGAACAAGTCTTCAATTTCTAGGCATTTTTGTAATCTTATGCTATAAGAGTTTAATCCCTAGATTTCTTATAAAATGTCAATTAAGAATCTTAATAAATTTAAAAATGTAAATCCCAACACTAAGGTAGTCTAAAATGTATTAGGCTTCCCAGTATATAAAATCATTTCTTATTTATTTTCGATTGACTTCTAAAATGAACTCTTCCTTCTTGAAGCATTCCCTTATGAATTTTTGAATTAAAATTTTTTTAAGATGGGCTTTTAAATCCATAGAGATAAAAGTTATTTATTAAAATCGAGAGTATTCTTAAGAGGAGTTTCCTTCCTTCTTAAGATGTAACTAGCTATAGAGGCTGCTCTTATTAGGAACTTTAAACCCCATAATTAATAAATTATGTTATATTCCACTATATAGTTTAGGGGAAGAATCTCTGGTATATCAAATACCCATTAGCCTTAGAAATCCTTATTAAGCAATCGAATCCATTATATGCTAATATGCTTATCTCTCGAGATAATATATTTATTCCTTAATCACATATTTGATTATCTAAATAAGTGCCCCCATGATTTACATTGTGTCTTAAATTTTCTCCACCCTATAGTGTCCACTTTCTTCAATATTAAGTCACCCCTTTAAAATCTCTCTTTATAGGGTGATTATAGTTTCTTTCCATCCATCTCTTTATTACTTCTTATTTTAGTGATGCTTCAATCCTTAATTCTTCAAGCATGTCAAGTGTGTCTTCTATGGCTTTAGAGTTTGTATTTTCCCACTCGTCGGTATTTTCTCCTAGTGCTTCAACCGCCAAGACTCTTTGCCTGTGGAGTTCATGCTTGACAGGTAATATGGATTTTGTTTTGTGTGATAGCATAAATGGTGTATTTTTAGTTGGTGTGGTAGGAGTCATTCTGATGGCCCAGACACAACTAGTAATGCATCATCCATTTGGCTTTGGCTCCTTATGCCTTCTTCTTTAGTAGGTTATGGATTTTCTTATTCACAGCTTATGCTTGGCTATTGCCTTGAGAGTGATGTACCGAGTGAACTTGAGTTCTATTCTCTGAGGCTCATAAAAATCTTTGAGTCTCTTATGAACTATGGCCCATTGTCTGTGATGCATTAACATTGGCACCCATACCAACAAATGATGTCAATTCAAATAAAATTTCTAACTACCTAAGCGGTTATCTTGGCAAGTGATTTCACTTCAATCCATTTGTTGAAATAGTCAATCATGACAAGAATAAACATTCTTTGTCTACTGGCTATTGAAAAAGGCTAATTAGGTTCATTTCCCAAATGGCGAGTGCCTAAGGGATCAAAATAGGTTGTAGAGATTGTGGCAACTATTGTTAAAGAGGGGTGAATTTTTGACACTACTTGCACCATGTTTTCAAATTCCTCTACATCCTTCTTGAGTGTGAGAAAGAAGTATCCTTATCTCAAGATTTTATGAATGAGTATCCTTTCTCTTGAATGGCTACCACACCAGCCTGAGTGTATCTCCTCAAGCATCATTCTTTGTTCTTTCTTTCTAACACATCTCATTTTGAGTGAAGTTTCTAATCTTTGAAATAACTCACCTTTTATTAGTAAGTATTATGTGGATTTTATCTTAAATCTCCTTAGGTCTTTGATAGTCTTATCAATCGATTTAGTCTACAAGTTTTTTAATAAAATTAATATAACTTGACGAATGCTTGTATTCTACTTAAATCAATTCATCTTTTTTTATGGTCAGCTAAGGAAGTTGGATGAAGGAGTGCTCCTTCAGTCCACTCTCCTTGCATAGTAGATCAATGAATTGATTTTGCTTTTTGGGTATATGCTCAATCTTGAAGTACTCCAGCTATCCAATCTCTGCTTTTACATTGAGTAAGTATCATTGTAATGACTCATCTCTGACCTCATAATCTCTTTTTACTTGCCTTACTACTAGTTGTGAACTTTTATAAGCCATGATGTGTGAAGCTCAAAGTCCTCGGATAAATCTTAGTCCAAAAGCAGGGCTTTATATTTATATTGGTTGTTTGTTGATTTGAATCTAAACTTTATTGAATGTGTTAGAGTGATGCTCACCAAGCATTTCAATACTTCATCAACACCCAGATTTTGTTTGATAAATGACCCATCCAAGTAGAGTTGCCATAACAATTCTAGATTAATCAGGACATTATGTGAATTGTAAAATCCTATAAGGGAATCGACTAGTGCTTGAGCCTTAATCACCATTCAAGGTAAGCAAGACATATCGAACTCACTCAATTCAACTGATCATTTCAATAACCTCTAAAAATGATCTACCTTGGTGAGTACTAATTTGAGTGGATTGTCTGTGATGAAATGGATTGAGTGCACTTGAACGTATGACCTAAGCTGCCAGGATGAAATAATGAGCATGATTGGATAGCTCAACTCAGTCCCTCATAAAGATTTATTGACATAGTACATGAGTCATTACTTTTCAGCTTCCTCTATAATCAGAACAAAATTGATCGAATATTCTCCAACCCTAATTGCATTAATAGGGTTTTCATTCCTTTGGGCTTTGTAGTTGAAGTGATGATGAAAATAGATTTTTAAGATTGTAAAAATGTTATTTACATTCTAGAGTCTACTCAAATCTCTCTGCTCCCCTAAGAATATTAAAAAATGGCAATTAGTGTTCTCAAGATTTGGAGATGAACCTATTTAATCTAACAACTCATCCTATGAGTCCTTGAACCTCTTTCATTGCCTTGGTCGATTATGACCTTCACTTTATTTGTGTTAATTTGTATTCCTTCAAGGGTAATTAGGAATCCCTAAAATTTTTCTAACCTGATACCAAAAGTACACTTTAGAGGATGGAGGTGCATGTTGTACCTCTTTGGGTGGTAAAATTTTTCTTGAGATCTTAAATGTGCTATGTGGGAAATTTATTTTTGACTTGTTTATCTATATAAACTTCTATGTTTCTTTCTTTTTGCTCCTTGAACATACAATCCACCGTTCTCTGATAGGTCCCCCTGCATTCTTAAGGCAAAAGGGTATTACTCCATAACAACATAGTCCTTCTGAAATAATGAAGGATGTTTATTTTAAGTCAATAAGATGCATTTGGATTTGATGGTATCTTGTAAGTGTGTATAAGAAACTCATTTTCGAGTATCCTACTATCAAGTCAATGAGTGCGTCTACTTGAGGCAGAGGATATTCATTTTTTGACATGTCAAATTCAAATTCATTAAGCAAATGCACATCATCCACTTTTTGCTCAACTTTTACACTAATATCACATTTGACACTCATTTCAGGTATTAGACTTATCTGATGAAGACATGAAGATGGCATCGAGTAGCTTGGCAACTTCCTCTTTGATTATTTTAGTGAGTAATATTATTATCTTTATTATTTTTTATATTATAGGTCCAACGTCTCCATGGACATTGAGGTGATGATAAGTGATGTTGATATCAATACAAGGCATTTTGGCAGAAGTCCAGGTGAATGCATCACCATCATCTTAAAGAATTTGGATAAGGGCTTCTGTATGCTTAAGGTAGCAAGTCGAGCTAATTATGAGAACTCTTCATGTAGGGTTGAGGTTTTGGATAATTCTCTTCTCACCCAGTGTGCTAGATGAATCATCGATCTTAACAATCCTTCATTTCTTTAACTCTTAGTTCCTTGTGGTTGCCTTTTTTTCATAGATGCATGTACTAGGCAAGTAATCCTATCCTTCAATCTCTTATGTCCTATTGCATGAAAAACTACTGAGTGTTCAGCTCCATGCCCACTAACTGATTCTATCATGAGTGTCCTACTTCACTTTGTACCTGACATCTAGTTTTTGGCCTTATCCATGCTCACCTCACTTAAAAGATTGTTGAATCCAAATCTATTCATGGAGTGAGGCAGAACCTTTTTAAATACTTTGGAAATATGGTTAGAAAAATTAGAGAAGCAAAAGTAAAAAAAAAAGTGCAAGAAATATCCCAAAATTTATTATTTAGCAAAGATCTTAGTACAAAGTGATAAAGACTCTCTAAAACCTAGAGAAGGAGAGAGAAAAAAAAGATCCCCCTTTTGAAAGGATCCCTTTTTATAATATCGGGAGAGGGCTATTGCACATAGTAAGTACATATAAGATAAGTCGAGTATAGATAGAACTCACCTCAACATGAGGTGAATTTTTAGTGGTGAGTGGTGAGCTCCAAAGATTGCTAAAATAAGCAGCTTACTATTTATTTGGATTTATGTAGTAGGTTCCTATGCTAGGGTAGGATCTCTAAACTTTGGTCATTTAAGCTAATTGGTCTTCCTTGATCACATAAGATTTCCTATAAATCTTATACTAAATAAATAAAATAAAATTTTACAAGCAAAGAAGCTTCACAGAACTTTACTTCATAACCTTCCCAATCAACTTTTTTTTGTCCAACTGTTCCACTTCTAAGAGTCCTCTAAGACACTAGTAAATATATAAAAAAATGTTCAGTAAAAAAAATACAAGTGAAATAGTTTACAAGCAAATATAATGTTACATAAAAAATAGTGAACTCATTAGTCTAGGCTTTCAAGTTAATGATAGAGGCAATACATGATTTTATTTCTGTCATGATTAAGATCAAAGTCTCAAAACATTTTCACTAGAAAATAAGGTGGTGATTCAAAACTTTCATTTAATTTTTAGATTTAATTAAGCTCCTAAACAGCTAGAGGCCATGAATTAAAACATTTCATTGCATACTTAGTGGTGGTTCATTAAGTGGCGATCAATAAACTTTGTGGAGGCTTACCTATTAAGTTTATCAAACATTATATTTTGAATGTTAATCAAATAACTAATGCCTATTTTTGAATACACAATTTAATTAATAATTTTTGGGACTATATTTGATATATTAAAAGTAATTTGATTTTAAAAATATCAACTTTAATATATATATATATAAATCATAAAAAGTTAAAGCTCTCTTGGGCTCATGAGATCAATAATCTCCCATTATTAATAATATTAAGTGTATACAATAATAAGCCTTGATCCCACTATAGGGTTGGCTACATGAATTATTTTATTTTTATTTTTATTTTTTCATTATGTCTTATTAAATTTCATATTCTAGTTTAATTCTGAAAAAATAAGTTCATTTTTATACTTCCAAACCAACTCTTTTTAGGCCTATCTCTACCTTTATAATAATATTAAATGTATAGTATGGGTATTCAAAGTATGTAGGGTTAGGGTAAGAGTCTCCCTTGAAGATATGCATAGAATAACATGTAGTCAAATAAATAATAAACCTAAGCAACACTCTTTACATAAATGTAATAGGGAAATTATACTCAAAAATAGTACAAGTTATGATAACAATTCTAAGATCATAGTTTTGAATGATGAAATGAGAGTACATGGTCAATATTTTCTACTTCACATGCTACATACTCTTTCCCCCATATCAATAAATCTCTTGCTAGCTATAATTATTCTCTTCCCTTATTACAAAAAAATAGGGTTTACAAATAATAAGCCATAAGTTACAATAATAAAAATCTTATCAACACCAAAAAAACAAAAGAGAAAATAATCCAATGAACTAAAAAGGACTACAATATTAAACAAGGGCCAAATAAAAATAACAATGTAACAAAAGATTAAAATGCTTCTCTCATCTCCATCGATATTCCCACCCTCTTCATCAAAATTCCATGCATCTTTCTGATGATGGACCCCCTTTGCCTAGCTAATTGTCAATCATCCATTCTTAATATGGACCAGTCCTTTTAACCACTCAGAAAGATTTCAATGAGACATTCCTATATATACGTAAATGAGGATATTGAATGTGGGGGATAGCCAGTCTCATGTTTATAGATTTCTAAAATGTGTGTATCTTCTCTAAAGATAATTGACAATCTTCTCAAAGTGAACAAATAAATGATACCTTATTTGGTTACGCTTCATCCTGACATGAAATGCAACATTCTTAGTTAGATGAATAACACTCAAAATATTACTATGAAGTTTTTCATTCCCATGCCTTTTATAAATTTTTATCATAAAGCATTGTAGTTAAATGATTTTCTTACTAGCTTTAGTGATAGTACTATTCTCAGCTTTTATGCTAATTAATAATTTTCTACTATATGGAAACCCAACTGACTATTGTATTTCCTAAATTAAAGATATTACTTATTGTGTTCCTCTTACCATCAATGTCTCCTATAAGATCAGAATCCACATATCCCTATAATTAAAGTCTTACACTTCCAAAGTAAAGTTCTTTGTCAATTGTCCCTCTCAAGTATCTGAGAATCCACTTAACCACCTCTTATTGATGTTTTCTTGGATTATTTATTTATCAACTAACCACTCCCACTACATGTGTAATATTTGATCTAATACAAGTCATGACATACATCAAACTTATAATACCTGAAGCATATTAGATTCTCTACATTAGTTCTTGTGCTACTTCAGTCTTAAGTGAGTGCTCCTTGGATAATTGAAAGTGATTTGCTAAGTAGCTTTATCTCACTTATGTTGAATCTTTGAAGAACTTTTTTTATTATATTTAGCTTGAGATAACATAAATGTACTTGTACTCCTATCCCTATTGATTCTCATACTAAGTATTTTATTAGCTAGACCCAAACCAGTCATTTCAAGCTTGCTTGATAACCTCTTATTTAGGTCTTCAATCTTCTCCATATATAATCTTATAATTAGCATATCTTCTTTAAATAAGAGAAGAAAAAAATATAGCAATTATCAAAATATTTAAAGAAACAATAATAATCCAACGAACACTTTTTGTACCTACTATCTAACATAAACTCATTATATCTCCTATACACCATCTTGGTTAAAACCATACATACTTTTGTTTTGAGCCTACACACAATGTGTTCTTTCAAGAAATCATGTGTCCCTATGGTTGCATCATGTATGACTCTTCTTCTAAGTCACCATGGTGAAAAGCTATCTTCACATCTATCTACTCAAGTTGTAAATCCTCCATTTCTACTATGCTTAACTCAACTCTGATTATTATCATCTTCATGATTAAGAGAAAATTTCAGTGTACTCAACTCCTTCTTTTTGCTCAAATACTTTCATAAGAAGCCTCACCTTATAACACTTATTACCATTTCATTCTTTCTTTAGTCTTTAAACTCACTTATTGTGCAATATTTTCTATTCATCTAGTAGTTCAACAATTTTCATGTCTGATTTAACATGAGCAATGCATCTTATCATCCATGGTAAACTCTCACCTCTTTGAGTCATCAACTTATATAGTCACATCATAGTACTCTAGTTCATCAACATTAGTCAGCAATAAACAATATAAAGAAGGAGAATAACTCTATGTAAGTCATGAGATTCTACTATATATCATAACTTTAGTAGCAAGTATCTAAGGAACTCCTTGTGCTTCATCATCTTGAGCACATGTTCTTTTGTTTATCTTCTTAATCACCAACATCCTCTATCTCAACATATTTGGAATAATCTTCTTGAGTGATTAATAAATGATTTTGAGTACCATTTTTATTCTTGTACATCTCCTTTTTATTGAAAGTGACATTCTTGCTCCTAAATTTTTTTTTTATTTTGATAATCTCAAAATTTTTAACCAAATTTATCTGAACCGTATCTAATAAAAGTACACTAGACAAATTTGGGATTAAGCTTACTCATGGATCCTACATCAATATAAATATATGATGAATACTAAATACTTTTAGGTGAGAGAGTTACCTCTTTACCACTCTAAGCATCCTCAGGTAAATTTTCATTTTGAGAAATTGGTGGACTATGATTAATCAGATAAATGATAATGGTCATTGCTTCTGCTCAAAACTGCTTGGTAAATTAGTTTGCAACCTCATATTCCTAGCATGCTTTATGATAGTTCTATTCATGTGTTTAACAACAATATTTTGTTGTGGTGTCATTAGAATAGTAAACTTATTTCTAGTACCTTTCAAAGCATAATAATCCCTTAAATTCTTACCATAATACTCGCCACCCATTTCTAATCTAAGACACATCAACTTTAAATCTATCTCATTCTCAACCATGACCTTCCACTTCTTAAAGATATCAAAAACATCTTATTTATATTTTAAGAAATATACCAATACTTTCCTAGTGTGATCATCAACAAAAAGTAAAGTATGAAGATCCTTCAATAGAAAGAATTGAAGCAGGACCTAATACATCAGTATGCACTAACTCCAGCTTTGTCGACTTCAACTTTAAAACAATTTTTTTTGAGAAACTAATTATCTTTTGATAGCCATAAGCACAATAGTAATAAAAAAATTAAATATATTGAATTTAAATCTTGAAGCTTTCTTTTAGAAATGATAGAAATTATTAAATTTTTTTCACTCATATGACCAAGCTTACGATGCCAGAGACTTGTATCACCACATTTTTCAGTTACTCTAATCGATTCAGACACTTTGTTGATCAAGTTAAGTGTATCTTCAATGTTACCATGATCTATCAACATTGCAAATTTTGTCACATTCTATGAGCCTTTTGTGAGAGTTGTCATATAACCTGATTATGTAAGTTAAGTTATAGATATTAGATTTCTCTTCGAACATAAAACATGTCTAAGATCTTTCATTTTCTAGACTAATTCATTAGCCAACTTGATATCAACATTAGTCTTTCCAATAATATTATAAGCCTTGTTATCTCTTAAATATACTTTTCCTAGATCACCTTGAGTGTTCTTTTAAACACCTCTTTATTGGGACTAGCATAAAAAGAGGTACTTGAATTTCCAATCCATGATTCTATATAATATAGAGATTAAATGAGAGAATCACCATGGGTATATGGAGACATTTATAAAGGGACTTTTGTCTTGATCTCTTCCACTAGATTTTGTAGAGCTTTGTAGTCATTCTTGAAGCGATCTTTCTTTTCACAATTCCAATATTTACCTTTTGGTATTCCTAGTTTGGACTTTCCTCTCCTGGACTGAGATCTTCATTGGCTTAAGTTTTTTATCTAAACTTCTTTCTTTAATTTCAACATTTAAGGTAGAATTTGAGATTTCATTGTTCGCCTTCTTGTGAACTTCATTATTCAGCATTAACCCCAAAATATCAACAAAGTTTAACTTAGCATTCCTTGAAGAGCTACTCACCATAGTAACTGCTCCACTTCAACTGTTTGGCAATCAAGATAAAAGCAATAATGCCCTAATCTCATAATCAAATTTTATGCTAACAGAGCATCACTAATTGTCACACCATTAAAATTATTTAAATGTTCAACCACTAAACTACCATAACCATCTTCATATTCAATAACCTTTTCATTAAAAAAATTTTATTTGAAGCTGAAGGCTTCTTATACATTTTGTTAGCGTAGCCAAAAGATTAAAAATAATCTTCTCATTAATAATACATAATAATGAAAGCCATAGATGGGAAAAGTGAAAGTCAAATCAAGCCTAAGGTTATTCAGTTGAGAACTTCCCATTTTTTCATAGTCAATGATTTCAGCTTCTTGGTGGTTTCATCTAATGGCAAATACAACTTCTTTTGATATAATAGATCTTCAATTTGCACTTTCTAGAAAACAAAGTTCAAATCACTGAACTTTTCAAACTTGTACCTTGCTTTATCAGCCATTACTCCCATTCAAACTACAAATCTTTTGGCTCTAATAATAGTTGTTAGGTGAAAACACCAAAGCAATTCAAGAAATCTAGAGCAAAACATAGAACGAAAGCAAATAAAATAATAATGTACAGAGAACATTAAATTTTATGGAAAAAATCCATAACAGGAAAAGCCATAGAGTCACACCATATTAAAATATCCAATATAAAGGAAAACATAGGAGAATTATACAAATCACACTTGCTTAAAACCATTTCAAACTTTATTCATTCTAGAGCACACTCTCTCGACTTATATTCTTAATAGAATAAAGAAAAAGCACACTCAAAACTATATACGACTGCTTTAGAATGGAATCTTTTGCTTTGTAGTGTCTCAGGGTTACAAAGGTAGTGCCTAGGCACTTGAGACTCTGGCTTTCAACTTTGGTGGCAAGATCCTAACACTATTGTGCTGCTTGCAACAGTGCTAATGTTCTAGCTTCACTATCTTCCTGGTGTTATCCCTCGAATCTTGGCACTATGGCGCTGTCTTTTAGCTTTGAGGGATGTCTTCTCTGTCTTTGAAGCCAAATTTTTCATATCACACAGCCCAGACAGTATACACCACAAGAATTTTTTGGAAACTTCACATTCAAATCCTTAAGAAAGTGGAGTGCTACCCCCTTTCAACCCCAGTGACTTCACCGTCAAGCTCAACTGATAAAATTGTTAACTTAGTTGACAGTATATTCTAATTAATTGACATAATCAGACTCCACAAAATAATAGTGCAATATTTAGATAATCATTCAAAATTTACATTATATTCACCTTATTATATATTTAATTGCTTTAAGATGCATCCTAATTAAAAAATTAATAAAATTAATATTCTAAATTAATTACTTCTTTAAATATTTTTACTTAAATATATAACTTATGAAGGGTAAGATGGCATTTAGATGTATGCCAAGTGGTTCGTTCACAGGTGTCGGAATAATTAGTTGGCCAGCGAAAGAATTGACTTGCGCTTAGTTATTTGGCACAATAATTGAGGGTCTTTTTTATATCGATGTGTTTGACATTTGAAATGCATTATTATGTGCATGAATTTATGTTAATGGCTTAACCGGTAAAAAAAGACTTTCATAAAAATGTTAATTTATTTTAATCCCGTTTTAAATGTGAGGTAAAAATACATCGGAAGTTTACTCATATGAGATGCTTCTCAGCACATTAAGTTCTTGGAAAATGCTAAAACATTAACTGCACTAAACTGAAATTGAGGCGAAACCAGCAGAAAAAATAAAGTCTCCAAAATACATAATCTGTCATATATATATATATATATATATATATATATATATATATATATATATATATATGCCAAATCAAAAATGGGCGACTAAATTATCAAGATTTTATGATAACTTTTTTTATTATTGATACATCCTCAGAAAATTAATCGGCGCGAATCTGAGGCATTTTTTGAAATGCGATCTAATCACCGATTTTGGTAAAACTACAGTCAAGCGGCGTCACCGATGAGACATAGCATCAAGCATGGATCCGAACGAATCGGATCAAGTATCGGGCATGAAAATGGATCGATCAAATGGTCACCAAAGCGACATATTTATAGTCGGATCAAGCTCGTCAAGGCGAATCCAAGCGAATCCAAGATCACCCAATTCCGACATCATTAAGGCACCGGATCATCAAAATACCCGTCGATCGGGGATCGATCGTCCGATGGGAGTGGTTGGAGTTTTCCGCAATTTACAAGGCACTCCCAAAATCTATAAATGAGCTTCATTCTCAGAGGGGATTGGAAGACCGAGCTCGAGAACCACCGTCGACCGCCTTGGATCATCAATTAGTCGCAGAGTAGTCTTGGGAAGATCGCTTCAGCAGGAGGACTAGAAAAGACCGGTTCAGCTCTTTTCTCACGAAGATCAAGAGGTTGCTCCCGAAGATCCGTTCAGCTTTTGGGAAACTTCTCCCTTGGGTTGGAGTTGATCGATATTGTATTTTTCTACACTCGAATATTGTTTCGCCCACAGAAACACCTTCTTCTCGAACTAAAGAAGCGAGGACGTATCTTTTGAACACATAGTGAAAGTTCTACTGGGGCAAGGCCGTGGTTTTTTTTTCATAACGGGTTTTCCATTATAACCCGTGTCATATCCCACCTTGTGTGTTGGATAATTTTTTGCTGACGAAGATCTGCATCTACGAATAAAATTCTCTTCGCAAGTTAGCGCCGTTGTCGGAACAGTTCCCATTGCTATATCTCCACTATGGTTGGTAAGCGGGGTTTTGCTCAATGCTCCTCATTCGGGATCAAGGGCGCCAAGTCTCCAACACTTCTCTACATAGCAGACTTACGTCCCGGGTGAGGTCGTCGGGGCCCCTCTTTGGAAGATCGCGTTCAAGGATGGAGGATTCCCGAGCGAAATTCTTGACTCTGAGAGGGCGGCAAAACTTTCCAACGCGGAAGAGCCCGAGTTCGCCGGCCCTCGGCATAATCAGATTTTCTTCACGAGAATGATTGCAGGAATGCGGATCAACAAGTAGAGAACCCCTTGGCACCACATAGATCTTTGAAACGGATACGGTTACTCACCCCACGAATGGCTCGACCTGTGTCGGTGAAACTCCACGTCACCTTATACGCGATGAACTACGACGGCAGTGCGGGAAGAGCTCGTGAAATAATCGAATGATCCATTCTCCGCCCTCTTCCAAAACTTCGTCCCTTCGGCGAGATCATCTCGATACCCGATTAGATGAGATTCAAGCTTCCCGGATGGACCCTTACGATGGCTAGCCGATCCGTCGAGCATATCGATCACTTTGAGCGATCATGCACATTCGTCTGACTCTGTCTTGTGTCGGTATTCCGGCGACTCTCAAAGGGCAGGCTCGTACTTGGTTCTTTTCACTTTCGCTAAGAATTCCGTCCGATCATTTGGAGAGCTTCGATTTTTTTGTAGAAACGGTTCTGGCGAACAAGAGAATCATCGAGGACTCATCACATCTCTCAGGAATCGCTAGAGCGATGGAGAGTCCCTCGAATACTTCGAGGTTCTCCTCCTCGGCTTCGATACCTGAGTAGATCCAGAACTTTTGAGGCGTGCTTCTGAGGACTCCGGCGGATACTTATTCATCATTAATGCGGGAGCAGTCCATTCCTCTAACACGGTCCACGAATAGAGGCACAAATCTCCGGCGAGGCTATCGGTGCTCATGCAGCTTTGAACCACCAAGCGACAAGCGGAAGAAGGTTCCCAAAGATGATGTTCAAACATCTCGAGAAAAAAAGAAGAAGCGACAACCTCCCCAAAACCTCCTCGGATGACTCGACCGAGAGAGGAAATATCTGACTCTCAACACGTCATGTGAACATCCTATTCGGGAAGAGGATGGGCGTCAGTGGCGACCTTTAAAGCACAGGTGGAAATCAAGAGAAATTACGCCACTTTCCAGCGTAGGGCACACCGAAGAGTGCCACCAAGCGAGGAGATTGAAAGACTAATCGAGGTATCTAGGCCATTTTATACAAAACCAACCATCCAAATAAATCTTTGGGGCTAACTCGGAGGAACCGCTTGGCGGTGGAGAGATAGAAACAATTGCGGAGGGCGGTGTTATCAGCCAAATATTCATTGCCACCCTTCAGAGCGAGCGAAGAAGTCTCGGGTTGACCATTCTATCACCTTTGATGATTTAGATCTAGAGGGCTTAGCATCCCACATCAAGATCCCCTTGTCATGTCAGAGGTCGGTGATCCATGCTTCAATATTAAAGGATATTGATCGACAATGGGAGTTCGGTTGATGTTCTTTTTTACTCCACTTTCACCGCATGGGTATAGAAGAAGCTTCAACCCTCGGCGGTATGGATTTGATAATCGGCCAGGTATTAGTGGAAGGGACAATCGGTCTTCCGTAACTCTTGGGAATTTCCCGACCGCATAACCCACTTGATACAATTTATTGTAGTCAAGTTTGAGTCAGCGTCTGCAATATTTGGGAGACCTCTCCGATTCATATTCGGTAGCGATGTACCTCACAGATGAAATTCCCGGTGGCATCGTGGTAAGTGGGAATCAGCAGAATAACCTGGCGTCTATATCAAGCAAGCGACCATTTCGTCGGTAACCCTCAACATCGAGAACTTGACTGAGATGAGGATGCCTCGAAAGGGCTTCTCCGGTTGAAGATGTAATTTGTCTTCCTATCTCAGTTGATCCATCACGAAGGTGAAGGTGGGATCGTTCGTCGCGATAAATCGAGAATCGTAGATTTTAGCGTAAAATCAAGATATCTTTGCACGGGCATCGATATTACGGGCATTGACGGAAGTCATTACGCACTCCCTCAAAGTTGACTCAACCTGGCGGTGTCTGAGAAGAAGAAAGAACCTTACGAGCGATTGCGGGTCATAGAACAAGAAATCACCAAATTTCTAGAAGTCAAATTCATTCGAAGTCTACTACCCCACGGTTGGCTAACGTAGTGTTAGTCGAAAGGCCAGATCTGGAGAATGTGCAATTACGGCCTTGTCGTGCATGCCCAAAAGATACCTTCCTCATAGTTGATGCGACATGGACATCGATGTTGAGCTTCATGGATGCCTATTACGGCTACAATCAAATCGGGATGAACAAAGCAGATGAGGAAGCAACATCCTTCCAAGCAGATAAGGGATCTTTCTTGCTCGGTCATGCCATTGGGACTAAAAATCTTTGGAGCAACATATCAGCGCTTATGAATAAGATCTTCAAGGATCTTATAGGGCACTATGGAGGTGTATGTTGATGATATCTTTGGTGAAGAAAACTTGGAAATATCCATATTTACGATGCACGATGCTTTGACATTCTTGACATTCTGAATCACGGCGCAAGTGCATTTTTGGAGTTTCCTCAGGAAATTCTAGGCTTCATGGTCACTCGGCGGGATAGAGGCCAACCAGAAGATAAAAGCACTCAGGACATGTCACCTCAAGAGCGATCAAGGAAGTCCAGCGTTTGGCTGGAAGGATTGCAACTTTATCACGATTCTTGACATTTCGGAGATAAGTATCTACCATTCTTCAAAATCTTAAGGGGTGCACGAAATGGATTCCAGTGGACAATGAATGTCGGACTTTTGAGCAACTTGAATCTATTTAGCTTCCCCTCTATTATCAAAGCCTATCCAAGGAGAAGGCACATCTATCTTCTGTTTCTTCTCTTGCCGTAAGTCTGTCGCGTCGAGGAGAATTCATTCCAACGACCCATTTACTATGTCGGAAATCCTTTTATCGAAGGCTATCCACTAGCAGATAAAGGCGGCGTTGGCCTAGTGCATTACGCACGAAAATTGCGGCACTTTCAGCCCACACCATCAAGCGTCTACACTCATCTTCCATTAAGAACTATTTTGCAAAAGCGATGTATCGGAAGGTTGATGAAGTGGTCGGTCGAGCTTGGAGAGTTTGACATCCATTTTCTTCCGTCGATATAAAGTCACAAGTGCTTTCTTGTTGTAGAATGTACCATCCCATCACCACGAACAGATCATTCATCACTCCATGACAAATCAATGGACATTGTATGTTGATGGAGCTTGTACTTCCAGGTCGGGAGCGAATTTTGCTTATCTCCCAAGTAAAATAACTTTAGAGTGCGACTTCTAAAGTTCCGACCACCAATAATGTCTGATGAGGCCCTCGTAGCGGGACTAAGGCTCGCCATTATTTGTGAAGTCGAACTTAGCCATCTACCGGACTCCGCGACTTGTGGCCTCACAAGTTGAAGGAGACTTCGATGCAGTCATCCATGACTTGCTGATGCAGTCTTTTGGCAAAGTCACTTCTTGCAGTCGAGACCCATCGATAACTCATATTCTAAGGAGGCGAGAACAGCGGCGGATGCCCTCTCCAAGTTAGCCACAACAACGGCGGAGATCTTTTCAAGAGAAAATACATAGAGGACATCCACTTTCCCGGTATTCAAGGCCCTTGGGTGATACAATCTGGAGGACCCAAAAGAATCTTCATGGATTGACGATCATGTCCTTTCTTCAAAGCGGGGCCTTGCCACACCGATCTATTAGTCTCGGCGTGAGCACCGAACTTCACCATGTCGGTGACGAACAAGCGGTCCTTCTTGGGGCCCTACTTAAAGTGTCTACCACCTTGAGGCTAATGCAATGCGAGAGGTTCATTCAGAATTTGTGGTGAACATTTTGGAGGAAAAGCCCTCGCCTCAAAATCATGAGGCAAGGTTTTCTTGGCCTACAATGAAGAAGGGCGCTTGGAGTTTGTAAAGAAGTGTAACAAGTGTCGTTACATTCCAATCTCACTCATACACCATCGTAGAACTCACCACAATCAGGCAGTGGCCCTTTGCAATGGGGATCGATATAATGGGACCCTTTCCCATTGCCTTGGGCAGCGAAAATTCATAATCTTGGCGTTGATTACTTCCACAGTGGGTGGAAGGCGAACCGTAGCCAAAATCACCAAACGAATGCCAAGCAATTTGTGCGGAAAAATATTATTTGTCGTTTTCCGGCAAAAATCATCACCGATAATGGGACGCAGTTCACAGGAAAGACATTCACATCTTTCGGCCAGGAGCTGCATATCAGTTAATCCACACAGCTGTATCCCATCCACAGGCAAATGGGCAAACCGAAGTCACCAATAGAACAATACTAAAAGGGCTAAAGACAAGACTGAACCACGCCGGGGGGCAATGGGCCGAAGAACTATCCAATGTTCTTTGGGCTTACCTTACATCTACGGAAAGCGGCAATCTGTCGTGTTTGGGCGGTATTATTCGGTCGGGGTCGAGCCTAGAACCCATAACTTTAATCGACAGAACGGCGATAAGCTTCGATTCCATCTGGATCTCCTGCGAGACGCGACATGTCGGCCTCAGAATGGCTTCTATCGAAAGGATTGCTCGAGGTTTCAACCGAAGGGTAAAGCGACCAATATCTTGGGGACCTCGTCCTCGAAGTCTCGACTCGGCGGAAAAGGCCCACAGAACAAACTCTCACCGGTTTGGGAAGGCGGTATGTGGTGGTAAAATTCAGCACGCGTTCAAGCTTAAAGATAGTATGGGAAGACTCTCCCACGTGCACGGAATGCTACAAACCTCGAAGTACTACCGGTGGCGCGACTTTTTTATTCTAGTTAATGCGGAAAACATTATCATCGTGTATGTTTGTATTGCAATTATTGTTATCGAATTAAACATTTATCGATACTCTGTTTGTCATACTTATTGTCCAACCTTGGCATCAAGTTGTTTGGATTTATGTTTCTATCTATGTTAAAGTTCTCATACTTATTGTAACTTTTTCTTGCTTATGCTTGCATTTTAAAACACCCGACTCAAGAGATCGCTATTGTTGTATCTCATTCGAGGTAGATCGATCCCAGGGAATTGATCGATCTTCTATCTGAGTTAACATCGTCGAAAGCCTCGATAAACAACCTTGGATAAGTTGGCAATCCTCATAGGCGCCTACAACTTTCTCCAGTTAACATCATCAGTAAGCTCGATACACAACCTAGGATAGATCGAGAGGTCCTTAGTGGACTTCACCTCTTCCATCTGAGTTAACGTCGTCGGGTAACTCGACAAACAACCTCGGATAGGTCAAAATCCTCGGTTCAATTCTTTCCATATAGGTTAACATTCGTAGCGCTCGATAAACAACCTTGGATAAGTTGGCAATCCTATAGGCGCTACAACTTTCTCCATAACGGTTAACATCATCGAGTAAAACTCGATACTACCTGGGATAGATCGAGAGGTCCTTAGTGGACTTCCCACCTCTTCCATACAGGTTAACGTCATCGGGTAACACCCTGACAAACAACCTCGGATAGGTCAAAAATCCTCAGCGGATTCAATTCAAGATCTTCCTATACAGGTTAACATCGTCGAGTAACGCTCTGATAAACAACCTTGGATAAGTTGGCAATCCTCATAGCACAACTTTCTCCATAAGTTAACATCATTGAGTAGGCTCGATACAACCTAGGATAGATCGAGAGGTTAGAGAACCTCATAAATATATTCGTGCAAGTTTGTCATCAAGTAGCAGCTCGGTAATGATCTTAGAATAGATCAATTACCCAAGGGATTCGATGATCTCTTCTACGAATATTTATCATCGATGCGCTTTGACACAACTCGAAATATTCACAAACAATTTTGTATATTATTAATACTTCTCATGAGCATACAAGTACAATCAACCGAAATAATATACAACACTAACAACACATAAAGGAACTACAACTACACGGTCTTGATGGTCTCATCGGTAGATGATGAAGAACTATCGAGTCATCCTCGTCGTAGAAGTCGGGAAGCTAGGCGGAGAAAGGACCTCAACTCCAGCTTGCGTCATGGCGTGTCCCCTTAAAGAAACCTCGGATGAAGCCTTCATCAACACAGCCGCTCAAAGCCTTCACCTCTACATCATACCGTGGTCTCTCTGAGCGTGATCTGTATGATACTCTTGAAGTGTCGAGTTCTTGAAGTCCTCCACGGCGTGATCGCCTACGAGATAAGGCCTCTTTCTCGAAAGGCGGCGTAACTCTCGGTTCTTTGCCTCGAAACCTTCTCGAGAAAGATCTTGAGATCCTTTTGCAACCAACCTCTGTTACAGCCTCCACTAATTCATCCAGTTCTCTTCATGAAAAGAAAGAGTCGCTTGAGTCGTAACTTCGGTCCTACACTCATCAAGTTGATTCTCCAACACGGACATCTCTTTTACTTTCTCCATCGCTTCTTATATTCACCATGGAGAAACTTGACCTTCCGAACTCGAATTCGGTCATTCAAGATGTTCATTTTGAAGTCAAGTTCTTGCTTCTTCGATGTCAAATAAGAAAAAATTCGTTAAGCACCGAAATGGGAAATAAAAGATGATGAGCATAAGAAGGATTGTTACCAGTTCTTGACATCGCGGCGACTACTGTGAGGAATGATTCAACACGTCGGGAATGAAGATCCTTGGGGGACTACTCGAAGGGCATTCTTTTGGTGTCGATATCACCATCACCTCTTAGCTCCTTTTCCTCTTCTCATTGGAGGCGGGTCCTTGGGGAAGGAGCGGAGGGCCAGAGATCGGAAACCTCCTTGTTGGGCTTTCTCAGCATAGCATAAGACCGGGATGAATAGAAAGCCGCCTCGAACAAAGATTCCTCCCGCACAAATCTGTCGATATATCGAATCTCAAATCAAAGATCTTCAATATTCTGGAATTTCAGCGTCCGCAGGATATCTTCATCACAAACCTGTAGGGGAATGGGTAAATCTCTCAGCTTTCCCCATTTCTCGAAGACCATCATTCTTCACAAAAGAATCACGCTTGCCCAACTCTTGGGAGAATCCTTCCAGATCAGTAGCGACTCCTGCGGTGATACGACCATGTGCATAGTAAACTTGCACATCCGTGCGAGTGTCGATAGTCAAGGTCGCACGAAAAACTATAAGTCCCATCGATCGTCGTTGCCGCCGAAAATTGGGAAATGCAAACCTCATCTTGACAAAATGGCGATCATCTCGGGGGATGGGGGAAACTTCAATCCCGCACCCAAACTCATCTCGTAAATGGTGAAATACCCCTGCGGTGGAGATTGGGCTCTATCAGACTTCTTCGGACACTTAAGAACCAAATCATTCGGAAAATAATATTTTTTCCGAAGCACGATCAATGTGTCTCCCGTGATCGACGACTCCCACGAACCTTCAGTCCTCCCATTTTTAGGAGGTTCCCTCGTCGCTGCCTCCGTTACAAGGGTCGGACGTGTCTCTTTCAAAAGATTCTCACCCATCTACAAACTCCCACGGAGGGCTATGCACTCGGCTTGGTGGGGATGAGAGGTAAGGTTGATCGAAGAGTGCCCAAACTCCCACCGGGGAGGCTATGCACTCAGCTTGGTGGAGATGAGGAGGTAAGGTTGATCCAGAGTGCCCAAACTCCCACTGGGGAGGCTATGCACTAAGAGGAGGTAGAGGTGGATCCAGAGTGCCCAAACTCCCACGGGGAGGCTATGCACTCTAAGAGAGGAGGAAAGGTGGATCAAATAGGTGCGAACTCCACCGGGGGGCATGCACTCAGAGGAGGAGGTGGATCAAAGAGTGCAAACTCACCGGGAGGTATGCACTCTAAGAGGAGAAGGAGATGAGAAAGTGTGCCTTCTCCACTTAACAGGGGTTTTATAGACCCTCAGAGGCAGCATACCAAAAGCTACAACCGCTCAAAAGCAGATCATTCCGGACCCGATCGGGCCTCATGAGACGCAACCACCGATCCACCGGTCGCAGCCAGTCGATGCCGACCAGCGGCGCAACCCGGGTCTCGGTAGAAACCTGACCGCGGCGCCACCGCCGCCCGGGATGCCGACAGTCATAACCCGCTCAGGCGCTTGACCCTCGACCAGCGACCCTCGTCTGATTCGCAGCGTCCGACCTGACCCGCTCCAGCCATTCCAGCGACCAGCCGCGAATGACGCCACACCCTGCGCGTGCCGTGTATGCATAGACATGTCTTGTAGCGAGGCGTATGCAGCCCATTGTATGGCCAGCTCAGCGAATGACTCTGTTCGCTGTTGCACTCGATGGATCCAATTAACCGAAATCTCGCGCACGCGTACCTGCGCATATCGGCCTGCGCCTTCCGAAGTTATAATCTCGTACTCCTATGAAGATTTGTTCTCTCAAAACGCGCAGTTGATGGACTCTCAAATTTCATTGAAGAATTTGCTATTTTTCAAGTATTTGACATATATTTTTGGATGACTGAGATAATGTCACCCAAAATAGAGCAACGATACATCCTCAAAATTAATCGATCAAACGAATCTCAAGGCATTTTTGAAATGCTTGATCTAATCACCGATTTGATGCTACGATCAAGCGTCTCGATGAGACGAATAGAACATCAAGCATAGTCTGATCCGAGCTTGAATCGACTCAGATCAAGCTATCGGAGCATGAAAATGGATCCGATCCGCCAAATGGTCACCGCGACATATTTATATGAGTCGGTCGGCTCGTCAACGAATCGAATCCAAGATCACCCAATTCGACATCATTAAGGCACCCGGATCATCAAAATACACCGTCAGATTGAGGGGATCGCCTGGCCGTCCAGATGGGAGTGGTTGGAGTTTTCCACAATTTCTGAGCACTCCCAAAATCTATAAATAGCTTCATTCTGTAGGGGGGGAATCTGAGAGGAGCTTTGAGAACCCGTCGACCTTGGCCGACGATCTATCACCAGGTGCACCGGTAGTCTTGGGAAGATCGAGCTCGCCAGAAGATCAGAAAAGACAGGTTCGCTCTTTTCTCCCAGATCAAGAGGTTGCTCCCGGAAGATCCGTTCTTGCCGCTTTTGGGAAACTTCTCTCCCTTGGGTTGGAGTTGATCGATATTGTATTTTTACCTAATATTATTTCCACACCTTCTTCTCCGACTACGAAGCGGGGCGTGTATCTTTTGAACACATAGTGAAAGTTCTGGTGACGAGGCCGTGGTTTTCCTTAACGGGTTTTCCATAACCTGTTCATATCCGCTTGTGTGTTGGATAATTTTGGGCCACGAAGATCTCGCATCTACCGGAATAAAATTCTCTAGCACGCAACAATTATTATTTATTAATATTTAAGAATAATATTAAAATTATTATTATTTTATAATTTAAATATTAAAAATATTAAAAATAAATCATATTTTTATATAAGATTTATGATAATTTTATTTTATTTTATATAAATATTAAAAATACGTAAAATATATAATTATTAATAACTAATTTTAAAAAAGAATTAATTAATAAAAACTTGAGAAAAATCTCACTTAGGGCATTATGTGATACTTGATATTAATACTTGATTAAATATCAGATAAATTTAATTAATATTAATATTAATCATTAATATGTATATAAGAATATATGATTTATAAATATCAATATATTCATATTAAGTAATTTAAAATGAAATTTATAATTTAAATATAAAATATAAATATAAGTTATAATAAAAAATAATTATAATAAAAGTTCTAAAAATAAAATTTTATTTACTAAAACTAATAAAAAATATAAATATAATTAATAATAATATGTTGAAATATAATGCTAATAATTAATGTAAACTGCTTTCGAAAAGCTAATAATATTACCCATTCTTTATTCATATTTTTTATAAAAAAATATTTAATAGTACAACACATTTCTCTTATTTAGTCTCACAATACTTAGAAAAACTAAATTACTTTTATTTATAGAAAAATAAAATACACATTCTATTGTTATGTGAATTGTTCAATTTAAATATTGGCTAAAATATTTAATAAAATATATTTTTTATATATTATTATAATTAAAATAAATAAATTATTTGTGATAGAAATAATTAAACTTAGAATATATTATGTAAATTGCCCACCCTCGCCTATTAGCAGTTCCTTCTCTCTCTCTTTATATATATATATATATATATATATATATATATATATATATATAATTTAATTTATCCAAATATTTAAAAAAAATTCATGCAAGAAAATTTAAATTTATCATGAAACATTTTCACGCGCAAAACACAAGACCTTATTATTGGCAAACTCAACAAGAAACAGCACGATCATCTCGAGATTCTCAAATCTCAAGTATACATCAGCGTACTGCTTTATTGTCATAATCTAGCATACACAGGCAGACACCAAACCTAATAAGCAGCAGCTTCTCCTTCCTCTTCCACCGGCCACATCGAAATCCTTCCCCCATTCCTCGCCGAGCAATTACTCCTTATCTCCCCATTCTGGCCCGTCAGCACGCTCAGTTGCCCCATCTTCACCATCGAAAACGCAAACCTCTCAAAGAAAAACGACTGATTCAGCGCAAAGTCTATAACCGTCTGCTTCGTCCTCGAATCCATATACAAATCCTCATCTGATGTAAAAAGCCCTTGCCTGTTCAATAAATCCACGTAGTATTTGTTGTCGAAGACATTGGGGCTGCGGATGTCGAGCACAGTCGTGTTGGTGGAGTTGGAAGACGGGCAAGTTAGGCGGAGGTTTTTAAAAAAGGTTTGGTCCATGGTGGGGTCACGAGAAGGGAAGATGCGGTTGGAGAAGGAGGAACAGTGGCCACGGCCGATGGTGTGGCCGCCGGAGAGGGCGACAAGGTCGGCGGCGTCGAGGTTGATGCGCGCGAGGACGGGTAGGATGTTTGACACGTTGAAGGTCGGGGCGGGGAGAGCGGCTAGCGTGGCGTTGCGTGTGGCGAAGGTTAGACCGTCGCGCCGGCCGAGTGGGACTTCGTAATCCGGACCGCCTGACTGTCATGCAGTTAACCAGATGGTTTCAGTTTAAAGCTGCGTTTACTATCGTTTTCTTGCGAAATTATAAGGTGCTTCGGCTTCGGTGTGAATAGCAAGAGAATACATCCATGATCACGCTCACATACAACTTAACAAAACTGCATACACCCATACCTATTTGCGCTCCTTCAAAAACCATGATGAGCACATGAAATATAATATAATTTTATTATTTGTTAGTAATGAGCTCAAAAAGATAAGTCTTCACCAGCTCAACTTTCAAAGTAGACTATTTCTAATTATCGATAGCGTAGAAAGCTCGTGACGAACATAGTGCTTTAATAAAAAAATATATAAGATTTATTGTGCCTAAAATTTTTTTTATAAATAAATCAATAATAGTTTTAAATAATTAATTTATTTTAACATGATATAATTTAAAGTTTATTATAGAATATATGATAGCAACAAAAAAATAAAACAGCGCAAACGCAGACTTTAAAAATTAATTCAGCTGATCGTAGACCTGCAGAAATCGAACCACTGTGTCTACTGTCTACAGAAGCTAATAAATACAATTTATTACAATATCTATCAACTGAAATAAACATTGTGTAAGCCTAAAGAAAAATTAGAATTTATCTTGTTTATTTGATAGGTCATCAGGGCTCTGACCGCGTCGATCTGAACTCATATTCAGGATTTAAAGAAAAAAAAATTTTATAGTGGAAACAAAAATTCAGATTTTTGTTTAAAAATTCAAGATAATTATTAATTAAACAACTGATACCTACAAAGATAATATTATTAACCCTATCTCCTTATTTTTTAATAGGATGTTGGTTATATCAGTAAATATTTACATATTTGCTTAATAGTTCAGAGTAAAATGAAGATAAAGAGGAATCTTCACTTGGAATAAAAAAAGAAAAATTGATCAGACTATTCTAATGAAAACTTGATGAGGATGATTTTTTAAATTATTATTTTTAAATAAATAGAAGAAATTAAAAAATCAAATTGTAATCATATTTATTTTATAATAATTTTATGACTTAATATTAGATGTATATACATAATATACAAATTTTAACCATCAATATATCAAATATTAAAATTTTAATATTTATTTGTATAACATTTTAATATCTTGATTATATCAACATATATTTATTAAAAATATGTTCTTTTAAAAAAATAATATTACTAAAATTTCTTAGGTAAAATTTAAATGCTATAAAAATAATTATTAAAAATTTAAATATCTGATATAGAAAGACAGAAAAAAGTAAGATATGTACTTAAATTTAGATAACATCCTACCTATTTTTTTTTCCTTTTTCATCCATAAAATTGCATCGAAATGAACTTAATCTTTAGATTTTGATGGCCTAAGAAGAAATAAAAAAGAAAATACCCACCATCTTTTGGTGGCGCGAGCGATGAGAATTTTTTTGGACCTAGTTTAAATCATCTTCAATCATGATGGAGGCGTTTATATCTAAAGTGAGAAAAATAAATGAGGATTCGATAAATGTGAGTGATAAATATGATGCTAAACTCTCATGAAATTAATCATAATGATATCCCCACTCATAAGATGTGTGGGATGTTAGGTAAATACCTATTACAAAAAAAATAAAATAAAATAAAATAAAAAATAAAAAAGAAAAAAGAAAATCGTGTTCCGGATGGAGAGAGAGAGAGCGAGAGCGAGAGAGAGTAATACCAGGGAAACAGAGTCCCGTGCTGCAAGGGCGACCACGTCGGCACAGGAGACCACGCGGCCGCATTTCTTATCGATCAGAGCTCGGAGGTCATTAATGGCCTTGAATGCCTCCGGCCTCAGTGTCAAGTTCGGCGGCGCGTCCTTCTCACTCGGCCCGCTTGCCGACCCGTCAAGGAGCACCGAAGCATCGCAGCCCTGCATCATCACTCGTCATGCACTTCCCTCATTAAAAAAAAAGTTGAAGATGACTAAAACATACGATTATAACACATAGGAGTTGTTTAGTATCCTATTTTAGGCATGATTTATGGAAGATCAACCTTAAATTCTGTCATATATAATTTGGAGGACTTTAAAACCTGCACTTCTCATAGATCACATCATTCACATGCTTTAATTAATTTAACATTATTTATTTTAACGATGAGAGCCTCACTCAACTGTCTTCAGTAAAATAGAGTATAAATCAAGTCAAAAGAATTATAACAAAATACAATTAAATTATAATAGCTCCAAAAAAGAGCTCAAAACAACTTATGACAAAAAAAATTAGACTCAGGAGCTAAATAAGGACTAAAAACCAAAGCGAAAAGCTGAACGACAATCAGAATGAAAAAAGGAAAGGTGTTAAACAATGGGACTCAGAGAGACTTTTAGTAATAATTGTATAAGTTTAGCCATCTGTGAAAACAACCAAATCTAGAGCAAAATACCCGTTGAACTCACTCATATTTGACATAGATAGTCAATTAATTCATCAAAATTTATCAATATTTAAGAATTATCATGTCAATAAATTTTCAGACCTCAATTCAAAAGCTGCAAGCAGCTAGCAATGTCTTTCTTGAACTCCTTCTTAAGGAAATGTCGGACGATGGATTCCAACTTCGGGCAGCTTGACCTGTAGAAAGTGAAGGAGAGCCCGTTTACGATGGGCGGAAGGGTCTGCGACAGCGCTGGCAGCGGCGACGAGAGCAGGGCCAGAGCAGAGATCAGGAGGCAGAGGCGTATGGAAGCCATAGATTATGCCGATGTGCATAAGCTTCTCCAAGTAGTTATGTGTAGCTCGAGAAGATCAGTCACTATATATTAACAGAGCAAAGCTGTCCAATGGATTGGATGGCAACCTTCGTAATTTTTTTCGAGGTGAAACGATGTGTCATGACGGAGTAAGCCGGTCGCGCCTCAAGAATTAAGAACAAAAAATTTACAACCCGCGTGTTCAACACGCGTAACTTAAATAATTAAATATAAATATAAATTAAATTAATTATTTAATTTAATTATTATAATTTCTTTAATTTATTTAATAACTTTATGTCGCTATCAGAATTTATAAAAGAAACGAAATTTCTTATCAGTCACTTTTATATTTATGAATATTTTATTATTTTATTATATTGTAAAACTCTGTTGACTTATTTTTATTGAATTGATATTTTGCTATATATATATATATATATATTAAAATTATATATATTTTAACTTTTTTTATTATTTTATTATTATTTTATGCTAGCTATCAGAATTTATAAAAGATAACAAAATTCTTTTTAATCACTTTTATAGTTTTAAATATTTTTACGTTTGCTTATATTCTTAAAATTTATTGACTTGTTTTTTTATTTAATCTGGGTTATATTATATAAATTTTTTTAAATATACATATAAATTATAATATTATATTACATGCAAACTCTTGCTATATAATTTTAAAAATAATAGCATGTCATATTCCAATTATATTATATTTATATTTTTGTATTCGTTGTCGCCGTATTCAAATTTAGCTCTAGTGGTAGATAAGATTAGAGAGTGCAGATGGTTTAGTACATAAAGCGTCGTAGTAGATGACTTAGGAGAGTAGATCGTTAGATTTGTCTTATGTTAAGAAAGATAGGTAGACAAAAGACTTGGTTAAGATGTATAAAAAATGATCTTGATATCTTGAATTAAATAAGAATTTGACACATGTATATTGATGACGAAGGATTAAATTAGACCAGGATTAAGCATTGTTATTGTTGTTGTTGTTGTCGCCGTATTCTATAGTCTAATATACCAATTTGTTTAGAAACATAAGTAAAGAGTACAGTAATTTATTTAAAATTCTGAGTGCATAAAGATAAATTTCATATAATATTTTATTTTAAAAATCATAATAATAAATATACTAACTTCACTCAGACAATGTAAGGTTCTGTTTAGGAAGATTTACCAAAATACCAAACAATTCTTATGCATTTAAATCAACGATATGATATTGTTTTGTTTTGTTTTTTTTTTTTTTCATTCAATATATCTTCACGCACATTTATATATTAACAGTGCTTGTTTTCTCTTTCAAAAAGTGAAAAAAAGGCGTCGCGTGGACTAACCACAATCGCTAATTTCCAAAAAGCTTTTTTTTTTTTGTAGAGGGAAAGTAATTTTAAAAGTCCAAAAAGAGGAAGCCTTCGTCAATGTGGCAAAGAAGAACGGTTCGGATGCTTGAAAAAAATATATATATATATAAATATATATAATATAAAGTGAATGTAATATAATTATTTTAAATTATTTAATTAAAATTTATATAAATATATGAGTTTATTTTTTCTTCTATTTAATAGAATAAATATAATCTAAAATATTTTTGAGTTATGGGTGATGGTGATGATGCGATGGCGATAAGATAGTGGTAGTTATTAGTTAGTCATTGAGTGCATTGGCGTGACGATGGCTACGATGGCGTGGCATGATGTGGATGATTCTGACGGGGGGTGACGTGATGATAACATTTCTGTGCGATGTATTTTGAATTTCGATTTTGACTATCTTACAAATTGACTCTTGTGTATTCTAAATACATCACATTACTTTGAAATTTTACTTTATATCATGCCAAACACACAAAGAGTTAAAATTCTTTGCATTTACTTTACACTCAAAATTTATCAATCCAAACAGCCTCTTATTGGTTGTGTAATATTTGGATTGGCCACAAATAAAAACAAGGCATCAAATCTATATCTTTAATTTTGTGTGTGTGTGATAGATTTAAGCCTTTATTTGAGGCAGCTGTGTTGTATTTCAAAATCATATTTAGACCTCATTTTAAAAATTTGTGATGAAAAAGTTATATTTTTTCTACTGATCTCGTTGAGTGCCGTGGTTATCAAAAAGCTACGATTTGACTTTTTAAAAATAAAAACTGTATTACTCATCGTAGTTTTTTATACAACAGCTTCACCACAACTTTTTCAAGTAGTTGTAGCTGCTCCAAAAAGACTCTAAATATTTATGGCAACTAGAGTTATACGGGTTAATAATAGGCGTGAATCAATCTTAGTTCAAATGTTAGGAGGATAAGACCTCCATCACTTGAACTTATGTAGCTCAATGGTTTGCAACAAATTCAACAACAAAGAAATTTCATCTAAAAGAATAGTTTATAAAGCTAAAGAAATACCATCCTGGAAGAGCAAGATAGTTGTGGCTACATAATGACCGACATTGTAGTGGAAATGGTGAAGAAGATTTACATACATACATCTAAAATGTTTTAAATTACTTGTCTAATATCCTAAACTTAAATATTATATACATACCACCCAAAAAATTTTAATACATTAAATCTACCACTATATCACCTCTCTTATTACTCTCCATTAATCCACGCTACAACTTCGCTTTTTCTCCTTATAATGATCACTAGAAGGAACTCAAGTGATTCAACAATGTGGAGTTCTTTGGTGCAAGCAAGATGGTCATATAGAGAGTTGATGTTCTTTCCTCCATACCAAATTTGTTCACATTAAGTCTATTAAAAATATAGGATTGTAAGGCTCTCAAGTATCAATCGGGACTACATTGTTGACTCTATGAGCCCCATCTTATATGAGATTGATTTTGATGATAGCAATCACATTTTCAAATACTACTAATCAAGTTAAATTTAAATGTGCAGGAAAAATTCTTCAGCTTCTAGTTCTTTAGTTATACGAAATTGTTAAAGCTACTAGACAAGGATTGTGTGAGAATTTTTTTAAGGATTACTATATTAAGGACAATGAAAGCTCACTAAATTAGAATAAATGATTTATTCATATTAGATTCATCATTTTAAAATTACTTTATTTTTTTTATATTTTAATACTACAATTATTCATTAAGTTATCCATTTTGGATAGTATGAACTAAATGCATTAAATAAGTTCCATTAAATATGTGTTCAAGCAAGATAAATTTTGTTTAAACTTGATTAAATCATTTCCATGCCATTCATAAATTTTATTCATATTTTTTAGTGCATGAAAATTGAATTATACCAAAATTATCATTTTTTTTCTTATTCTCTCTCCTATTATTCTTTCTTCTCTCTCCTATTATCATCTTCATCTTAACATTATTTTTGCCAAATTTTTTAATGCATTTTGTGTAATAAAATGTGTGAAGTTCTTTCAAAATAATTTCATATTATATTCCATAATTTTTCATATTTTAAAAATTCATGTATTTGAATTTCTCAATTTAAATTATTCTTGAATTATTCTTTAATTCAACCTTCTTCATGCATGACATGTACTTGCTAAATCAAATCAAATTTTTTCATGGAATATGTTGAACGTCGTAAGCATGATTAATTATAATTATTTAGAGTCTAATTAATTTATTTAAAACTATTTTAAATTTAAATTCAAATCACCCTCATTTTCAAAATAATTTCTTTCTATTTTCCAATTTAACCTATTAGGAATGTTTAAAGGAGGCCGACCACTATACTTTAAATTCAATAAATTTATATATTATTTAAACATTCAATAAGTATAGAATACAATCATCTTTGATCTAAATTGATTCATGCATTATTTTAAGAATTTTTTATTTTAGGAAACTCCTTTTGGCCAATATCCTTGAATGGATTTTTCATGGATTTATTTTATTCAAAATTTTCTCCTTCATATATAAACTTCCTTGGCCAAATTTCATATGAGATTCCTCTAATCTTAGCCGTGAATCACATAGCATACATTCCATATTGGGTTTAAACATATTTGTAAAGGAGTCTATGGAAGATATCTTTGGCCAATCCCTTCTCCCTTGAATTTGAAATTCAAATTAATGCCAAATCAATTTCTGTCTCATTGGATCAATTTTTGGCTGACCCTAGACTCCTCTCTCTTTTATTTAAGATCCTTGTTTTAACTTGAAAAAGGTTCCAAAAAGTTAAAAAGTCTTTCTTGCTCTCTTACTCTCTTGCTCACCCTTGGTCGGATTTCTGCTAAAGCATTTCTTGGAGATTTTTGGTGATTCAAGTGCAAGCATTCCTCATAATTCTTCTCTTTCCCTTAGACATTTATTTGGCTGGAATATTGATTGGGAAAAGTCAAGGTTTGGTGTGTTTTCTCCCTTGGCTGAAAACATCAATTCCTTGGTGTAGAATTTCTAAGGTGCTAAGTTCTTAAACTTCTTTTATTTTTTCTTGGTTTTGAAGGTTACAAGGTTATGTAAATTTTCTTGTGTTCATGTTGATCTCACTTTTGGAGTGAGAATTGATCCCTCCCATCTTAGATTTAGGAATATTTTAGAGACTTACACTTCCTTAGTGCTAGGACACTTCTAGTGATTATAGGAACACTAAACCTAGGCCTAGAGACTTATAAGGCATAACTCTAAGCCCAGATTTTACCTTAGAACAAGTAGGCTTCACCTACCCTAAGGCCCAAACCAAGACTTTTTCCCATCAACTCAACCAAACTAAAGCTCATGTGATTGGAGCTAAACCAACTCAAACCTATTCAATTAATCTTAATTGAATTTTGACTTCCAATCGCAGCTCCAAGCAAAATTAACTTAGACCTTAACCCGAGTTAATCCACCAAAAATCTATAATTTCATTCAAATCTATTCAAGCAAACTAAACATTATTTGATTTTCTCAATCACTCTAATTATTCAATAAATCATTTCAAGCTACTCCAACACTTGCAATCAAACTAATTGAAATAAGTGAATTTGATCAACCAAAGTTAACCCATTTGACTTAAAAGGTTCAAATGAGCCAAAACCAATGAAGTGAAAATCAATTGTAATCAAATCCATCCAATCTTTTCATTGATGACTGTAGGTTACTATTAAACACTCCACTACAATCAATTGAACCTAATCAAGCCAATTTTTCCATTTGACCCAAGTTGATCCAATTTAACCTAAAAGGTCAAATTAAACCAAATCAAATTCTAGATCAAACTGATTGAAACCAAGGCTTGCAATTAGTCACTAATTGAATATTGAATCAGATCCAACCTTCAATTGGACCCAATTGGGTTAACCCAACCTAATTGACCTACTAAACTCAATTTGACCAAAAATGTCATATTGAATCAACTCATTCCCTAATCCAAATCAATTTAAATCAAATATTTTAATTAATCACAAATGATCAATTAAATATGAACCTAACCCATGCTCAAGCCAATTTAGCCAATTTGGTCAAATTGGTTAATATGATCCATTTGACCCAAATTGAACCATATGAGCCAAATCCAAATTTAACCCAAATTGAATCAAACCAATTGCACTCACTCATTCTAAATGACTAATTAAACTTGTCCAAACCCTCACTTTGACCCAATTTGGTCAAAATGATCAACTTAGGCCAACATGACCCATTTGACCTGCATGGTTTAAATTGAACCAAACCAAGCCCAAACATAACCAAACTTAGCATGACTCATCCTTGGGTCATCATGGGCCTGCCTAAGTGAGCACAACCCATGGTGAGTCTGATTTGGCTCAAACCCATTGAACCAAACCCTCCAAATGAGATAAAAATTTCCTTTTGGAAGGGTTCTCCAACTCCCCACCCCTTGGCAGCCACCTTTATCCTTTCTTGGACAAAGGACCACTGATCCAACCTAACTTAAGGTTGTTGGGTTCATCCTTTGGCCAAGAGAGAGTGAGTTCACCCATGGGAAACCATTGGTCCACCTAAAGAGGAGTGTATACCTCATGTCAGCCCACTATACTCCCTCAGCCTCTCATACTCATCCACCTCAACAGTCCTCTACTATATCCAACTGGGACTGAGAAATTAGCTTGAAGATCGTTAATCACTCAAAAATTAACTAATATTTTGACTCGAATCAAGCCAAATGAGCCAAGCTATGAGTTGAATTGTTGGCTCAAATTTTTCCAGAATTCGCTTTAAAAGATCTTAATTATATATGGTTACCTTCTTAGGAAGATTGGAATCATTTTGATAAGGTTAGAGAGTTGCTTCATACATTTCATTGAATAATTGAAATCTTTTCTAGATCCAATTATTCTACTGCATGTAGGCTTCTTCCAAATCTAATACTAATTAAGAAAACCTTGGATAAAGAATGTTTATCTGATACTCTATTCATTTCTAATATGAAAAGTACCATGAAAGAAAATTTTGATAAATATTAGGCAGATTATTCATTGTTATTCTCAATTGCATGCATTCTAGATCCCAAAATAAAATTATTTATCATTAACTACTACTATGCACAAATTTATGCTAATGATATTGATGAGAAAAAGGATGAAGTCAAACAAAAATTATTTGAGCTCTACTCTTTCTATGATGTTCATAAAAAGCATACAACTAAAGAAAATACTAGAGCCGCTATTGCACAAGTTGAAACAACATCCATAGTAGAAGGAAGTCACAGTTTATCTAACGATTTGGCTGCGTTGTATGATTTTATAGACTTTATTGGCCTTTTAGTTCCATAGAAGTCTGACCTAGAATTATACATAGAGGAAGCCTATGTTAAATGTCCAGATTCAGAATTTGATTTTTAAAATTGGTGAAGATGTTTTCCATGAAGTACAAGAAAATATCTGATATGGTAAAAGATATTTTTACAATCCCAATAACTATAATTACTTCAGAATCAGCCTTTAGTACAGGTGGTCATGTGCTTAGTGATTATAGAAGTTATATTTCACCAAAAAATATTTAATACCTTAATATGCAATGAAAATTGGATTCGAGCAGCGTAGAATAATTCAAAAGAGCATATGGTAATGTTTTTATTCTTCTAATTTTATTGTGGAATTACTTTCTATTTAATTTTTTAAAATTGACAATGTTTGTTTTGCATTTTTAGTTTGACATTTTAGCTAAAGAAAACTTAGTTGTATCTGTGCCTGAAAGCTTGAGTGTGGATCCATAAATCTGAAATTCAGAACGATAATAATTTAATTATAGAATACTACAAGTTTCGCGCAACATTTCCTTCTTTTGCATCTTATTGTAGACTTTAACTATTTTGTAGATATTTATAATATGTTGTATTAGTTGTATTATCAAATTTACTGAAGTTTTACTACTGTTTTATGCATTATAATATAAGTTTTTAATTTTGGATGCCCAATGATAAAATTAAACCGAGATAAACTTTTGAGGGAATTTTTGATTTTTAGGCCTACAATATGGTGGATTTGTGGTTTTTAAATATATTAGTTTGGTTAATGATAAAATTTGAGACCATTTAGGGTGGCAAAATGCTTTTCAATTCTGTGCTTTTTAATTATGGCTTAATTTGTTAAAGTGTAGCATTTAAAGTGTGGTTAAAAATTTTTAGAATGTTGATAGTTACTCTAATGTTTGAATGTGATGGAATTGGAAGGCTGGAAGACTTGTTTCAACTATATTAGAGTGCTATTTGTACAATTTAGTTGCTACTCTAATGTCATCACAGTAATTTCTTGAACTTTTGAAATCATTTTGTATTTTGATATAATTGAAGTTGATGCTTTTCGATGTCTTATGTCACCCTAAAAAAATAGTGATCATCTTAGTTTTTTAAAGGAAAAATAATAAAAAAAAAAAAATAAAAAAAATAATAATAATAATAATAATAATAATAATAATAATAAAAGAATTCAACACAATAATTTTTTCTCTTATATTATCTTGTGAATTAGATTTGAATTTCATTCCACTTCACTATTGTGTATTTCAGTATTTCAGTTTTATTTCACTTTTATTCCATACTATACTATCTTTGGGTTTTGAAATACTCCAATTTCTATAATTATGTTACTTATGTAGTACTTTTGTAATTTGGGTTCCCCTTTTATTCTATGTTCTCCAATTCCTGCGGATTATAGCTTTGTTCTGTTATACAAATATTTACAAGTTATTTTTTCTATAGGTTGTAGCTTCTATTTTATCCAATTTTGAACTCCCAAATGCCTGTTATTTGTTGACTATTGTCCTAAGTTTAGGCTTGCTTGTCTTTGCCGTGATATGGTGGCTTGAGGTATATTTGTTTTATTTCATAATTTTTGCTGTTCAATTACTTTAGTAACTTCAGTTGGAGCTTGAGGTATTTATTTTATTTCACAATTTCTACTATTCAGTAAATTCAGTTGGAGCTTGAGCTATTTATTTTATTTTTCTAATTTGTTATGTGGCTTGTGGTATGCATATAGTGGGGGTCGGGGGCTATCATAAAGTTGGAGATTTATTTGATTTGCTTATTCGAGAATCGGGAGTATGATGAGAAGAGTATCATTTCACAATTTCATATTTTTCCAACGAACATTTCTGATCCATTATTGGTGGCTCTAATTGGACGGCCACACAATCTCGCCAATCTATTTTGGGGCTTTTTTTATTTTAATGGTGCTATCGAATGACCTCGACAGCCTGGAGTCTATAAGTAGATTATAGAAACTTATATAGATTGTGGATACTTGAAGATGATTATAACTCTCTCTGAGTGCCAATAGTCAATATAAATATGTAATATTGATATTGTCTTTTTTTGTAATTTGATTTTTGTATTGGCTAAACACATTTAAATATGTCCACTAAAAAATAAATTGTAAAAATTTCAGTTTATCTATATATTAATATGTACAATAATATTATCTTTAATTAATTTAAAATTTTTAACTATTCTACTGATTTAAATTTCAGTTTTACATTGTTAATTCAAGAAAATTTTAGTTTACATGTTTCTTTTTTTTTGCATTAAATTAGAGCTAGTTAAACCAAAATGAGATAGCTCGTTTATATTTTCTAAAACCCCTCAATAAAATGGTGTTGTTGAAAGGAAAAATATAATTGAATAGAGCTATGCTTGATGATTATAAGTTGCCTAAGTATTCTTGGGTAGAAGCCTTTCACACTGAATGCTAAGTTATGAATCATGTTTTCTTAAGACCTCTTTTAAATAAGACCCCTTATGAATTGTTCTTCGGTAAGAAACTTAAGATTAGCTATTTTCATATCTTTTGTTGTAAATGCTTCATTTTAAATAATGGTAAAGATTCTTTAGGAAAGTTTGATATTAAATTCGATGATGGTACCTTTTTAGGGCATTCTTTGAATTGTAGATCTTATAGAGTTTATAATAAAAGAAAATTGATTGTTGAAGAATCTGCACATGTCATATTTGATGAAAATCCTATAAATCCTATTAAAAATGATTTGATTGAAGAAGAGGTAAATGATTTTAAGAAAATGAGTTTGGAAGAAAATGTTGATGATTCTTTATCTAAAGATTGGAAATCCATTAGGAATCATTCAAAAGACTTGATTATCAAAGACCCTTCTCAAGAAGTTTGAACTAGAAGACAATCTAAAGAAATGATAAATCATTATGTGTTCTTATCTGAGATTGAACCAAAATCAATAAATGAAGCTTTGGAAGATAACTATTGGATTGTAGCCATGAAAATAGAATTTAATCAGTTTGTTAGAAATGATATGTTGGAATTAGTTCCTAGACCTCAAGATCAAAATGTTATAGGAACCAAATAGGTCTTTAAGAATAAATTAGATGACTCGGGACACATTGTTTTAAATAAGGCTAGATTAGTTACACAAAGATATACTCAGATTCAAGGGATGGGTTTTGAAGAATCTTTTACTCTTGTAACTAGATTAGAAGCTATTAAATTGCTTCTTGGTAATGTTTGTTATAAAGACTTTAAATTATTTCAAATAGATGTAAAAAGTGCACTATTAAATGGCTTTATAGATCAAGGTTTCTTTGTAGATTAACCTCCTAGTTTTGAAAATGTGAAAGTTCTTGATCATGTTTTTAAATTGAAAAAAAAGCATTGTATGGATTGAAACAAGCTCTTAGAGCATGGTATTATAGATTGAGTAGCTTTCTTATAGATCATAATTCTAGGAAGGGTAGAGTAGATAAAAATATATTTCTTAAAAATTTAGAATATGATTTGATTATTGTTCAAAATTATGTGGATGATATATTATTTGGTTGTACAAACAAATCTTTATGTGTTGGTTTTCATCTTTGAAGTTCGAAGAATTTGAGATGAGCCTGATGGGTGAACTCAATTTTTTTCTTAGTACTTTAAGTAAAACAAGAAAAAAAATGCACTTTTATTTATCAAACCAATTATACCAATGACTTGATAGAGAGGTTTAATATGAAAAAAAAAATTAAATCTAGTAAGACTCCCATGAGCTCCTCTATTAAACTTGATTTAAATGAGTCAGCAAAATAGTTGATCAAAAACTTTATAGAAGTATGATTAGTTCCCTTTAATATCTTGCTACTAGCAGGCCTGATATTATGTTTGTTGTATGTTTATGTGCTCATTTTCAGACTACTCCAAAAAAATCTCATTTACTAACTATTAAGCATATCTTTCATTATTTAAATGACACTTTAGATTAGATTTGTGGTATCTTAAAAATTCACATTCATGTGACTTGATTGCTTATTCTGATGTTGACTTTGCAAGATATAAAGTTGATAAGAAAAGCACATCAGAAACATGTTAATTTTAAGATCATCATTAGTATCTTGGTCATCTAGAAAGTAGAGCTCTATTGATCTTTCAACTGCTAAAGTTGAGTATATAGCTATTGAAAGCTATGTTGCTCAGGTTCTTTGGTTGAAGCAACAATTAGAAGATTTTGGAATTATGCTAGATCACATTCCTTTTAAGTGTCACAATACTAACGCAATTTGTTTGATAAAAAATTCTATCCAACACTCTAAACTAAACACATAGAAGTTAGACATCACTTTATATGGGATCATATGAGTAAAGGTGATGTGAAAATTGAATTTATTAGCAAAGATTTATAAATTATGAACATTTTTACTAAACCATTATTAACCTCACTTTTGGAGTGAGGGTTCAATCCTCCATTATAAATCTAAGAGTCTCCTAGAGACTAAGAGCTCCTTAGTCATAGGACACTTCAAGTGGTTAAGTGAACACTTAGCCTAAGCCTAGAGACTTAGAAAGATTAGTTATAGGGTCTAGGTCATGCCTTAAAGACTAGGATAACTCACCTACCCTATAGCCTAAACCCAACTTATGCCTACCTCCTTTGCTCAAACCAAACCTCAAATTCTATTCATTCAAATTCAATTAAATCTACAATCAAATCTAATTTAATCTCAAACCAAATCAACCTTTCTTAAGCCTTATGATTTAACCTTGTGGACTTAGCAAAAATTTCCTTCAATCCAAACCAAACTTAATTGATTTTCTCAAAATTAATTCAATCCCCCAATCATCCTTCCAAATCAAATCTACAATCAAATTCAAGTCCTCAAATCAAATTCAATTAACCTAAGCCTAAGCCCTATAATTTAATCCTATGGACTTAGGCAAATCTCTTCAATCCAAATCAAGCTTAATTAATTTTCTCATGAGTTAATTCAATCTTTCAATTACCATTCCAAACCAAAATGTACAATCACAATCACATCCAATCAAACCAAAATCAATTCAAATTAAACCAAGCTAACTCACTTGACCCAAAATACCCAAATGAACCAAAGTCAATTCAAACCCAAATCAATTGCAACCAAAGCCATAAACCAATTCCAAATCAATACTCAAACTCAACTAAACTCAAATCAAGTCTCAATCAAGCCAATTGACCCATTTAGGCTCACTTGACCCAAAGTGACCTAAAGGACCCATTTGAGCTAATTTTCAATCCAATCAAAATTGGATTGAATAAAGACAACCAAAATCTCATACAATGATTATTGATCATTCTTGATTGATCAATTGTAATCAATTGGGTCAAACCAAGTTAATTTTGTCATTTGACCAAGTTATTCCACTTAACCCACATGAGCCACATTAGCCAAATTTCATCCAAAGCTAAATTAATTGAAACCAATGATTCACATCAATATAAGATCAATCATTGAACATGACTTGGCCATCAATTGATCCAAACCTATCCTAATTGGCCCTTTGACCCAAGTTGAGCCATGTTGACCCAAGTTGACCCAATTTGACCTAAAAGTTTAAATTGGGTCAAATCAAGATCTAACCTAAATTGATTGCAATAAATGGCTCAAGTTCATTCCAAATTAATCATTGAATGTGATCAAAGCCTTGATTGAACCCAATTGACCTATTTGGTCCAAATTGACCTAAAGGGTCAATTTGGCCTAAATCAAAACCAAATCCAAATTGATCCAAACCAAAGCTTACAATCACCATAAATTGATCAATTGAATATGAACTAATGCCTAACCTGAGCCAATTTGGCCAATTTGGTCAAATTCATCAACTTGACCCATTTGACTCATATGAACTCAAATGGGTCAAATCCAAATCCAAGCCAAATTGAACCAATCCAATTGCACCAAAATATTTCGAATACTCATTTGAACTTAACGCAATTTTTGGTTTGACTCAATTTGATCAATTGGTCAACTTGACCCAGCCTAGCCCAATTTGACCTACATGGGTCAAATTGAGCCAAACCAACTCAATCCAAGCCCAAACCTAATGAAATTTTGCATGACCCATTCTTAGCTTACCTTGGGTCAGCCAAAATCAAACTTAACCCAATTTGGACCCAGTATAACCCATTATCTAATGGTTAAAGCCTCCCATATATGACAAAATTCAAATATTGGGTGGTTGGGTCAACAACCCTCATTTATACTTGGCAGCCACCCAAAGCTCAAATAGACCCCTAGCTATGTGGCTAACCTGACCCAAAGTGGTTAGGTCAGCTCTAGTTCAAGGGGAGGTGAGTTAACACAACTCCCCTCATTGGCTTAACCTAAGTAAGATGGAGACCACTCAAGCCAGCCACCTCAGTCCCTTGGCCACTAAAACCGAGCCACCTAAGCCCATTCCTGCCATCCCTAGCAGCTAGATGGCTACAAATGATAGAGATCATCTTATCCGTCCATCTTGAGGGATGAGGGGGTATACTCCCCCTCATCCCAATAAAACCTTGCTATTGAATCTCATCCAAGCTCGAGCAGCTCATTCAAAACTCCCTGAGTGATTTCTTATGCTTTCTGGGCCTTCACATCACTAGAGATGATGAAATCAAGCCTGTTCAAAATAGGACAAGCTTCAACTCCATCCAACTCCATGCAACTCCATCCAACTCCATCCAACTCCACCAAATCCTTACCAATTCAAATTAACTTCACCAACATGTTCCCCAAGCTCTAGTGAAGCAAAATGAACTGAGCAATTAGAGCATTGGAGGCCACCCCAAGCATAACTCTGATGCATTTTTTGGTGACATTTCATCCACAGAGTCATCGGTGCATCTTCTCAATAAAACTTTACCTCGTTAAGGTGAAGCTACCTGGTCAATTCACCGCTGATCTTAAGCTCTAGTGAAGTAATTTTTTGACAAACTGATATTTTCCAATTTTTGTTTGGCCTTTTCAAAGGGAATGTTGATACAATGCAAATCTAGCCATTGGATCTCTTAGGATCCTCCTTATGAAGGTGTGGGATCAATCCCGAGCCAATCTGAGCTCTAGCGAGCTTGAATTGGGCAGAGGAAGGTGGACAATGTCCGTCTTCCATCATGCGGGAGACGATAGATCATCCATCATCCATTTCATGTGATTGGAATGGACGATCGTGATCTCCCATTAGATTTAATCCTATTTTAATCCTTAGGAACTCGAGATTAATCCCCACCATCTGATCATAGATCAGACGGTGGGGATGAAAGCGTGTCCGCGGCCACCACGTTAGAGTTAACTTTGATAATTTTAAATAACCAATATCACGATGCCGCATGGAAAGTGTGCCACGTTAGCGCTCAGTGTGGCGCCAATGGAATTAAGCTTAATTAAAGGTTTAATTATTCATTTTAATGGCTAAAACTTTGGAAAATCATAACAAATTGTACAAAAATTAGAAAAATATAAATGAATACTCATTTTAAATGGAAAATAGAGGAAACTTAATTAAAATCAATTCCAATTAATTCTAATTACTTAATGATTAATTAGGGTTTAAATGTAAACTTAGTTAGCTTAATTAAGCCCTAACTACTTGGGAAAATTATTTCAAAGTTTGTGTGTTCATTCAATGGGATGACCTCTGCCTCCCATGATTTTCTTGGAATTTATTGCCTAGGTAATTAGGGAGATTATTAATCCTAATGATTAATTAACATTAATGGAATTTATTTACATCTTAACTACTCATTTAATCAAATTAATGGTTAATTAACATTCCAAATAGTAAAATTTAATTAATTAAAACTTATTAACCACTAATTGAAAGTGAATGGAAGAGGGAGACAGGATTAGGACCTCTTCCCTAATCTCCTTCCAAAATTCATTTCATTTTAAGAGGGTTAATTAATACTGAAAGTCATTAAGTGCTTAATTAATCAATTATATGGTTAAATTAAATAAAATTATAATACAAATCACATTAGATAATTAACAATAAAATTAAGGGTTCCTCTTTATGTGTTTAATAACATAAAGATGCTTAAGGAAATTATGACCTACTCATAAGTGTGGGAAAATCATAAGAGTACTTAATTAGATCCCTTAACTTAATTAATATTTAATTATGAGCCAATTGCATTTGGTCCGTAGGAGCATTGCAATATTTAATTATGAGCCAATTGCTATTGAATCTCATCCGAGCTCGAGCAACTCATTCCGAACTCCCTGAGTGATTTCTTAAGCTTTTCGGGCCTTCACATCACTAGAGATGATGAAATCAAGCCTGTTCAGAATAGGACAAGCTTCAACTCCATCCAACTCCATGCAACTCCATCCAACTCCATCCAACTCCACCAAATCCCTACCAATTCAAATTAACTTCACCAACATGTTCCCCAAGCTCTAGTGAAGTGAAATGAACCTTCTCCTGAGCAATTAGAGCATTGGAGGCCACCCCAAGCATAACTCTGATGCATTTTTTGGTGACATTTCATCCACAGAGCCGTCGGTGCATCTTCTCAATAAAACTTTACCTCGTTAAGGTGAAGCTACCTAGTCAATTCACCGCTGGTCTTAAGCTCTAGTGAAGTAATTTTTTGACAAACTGATATTTTCCAATTTTTGTTTGGCCTTTTCAAAGAGAATGTTGATGCCATACAAATCTAGCCATTAGATCTCTTAGGATCCTCTTTATGAAGGTGTGGGATCAATCCCAAGCCAATCTGAGCTCTAGCGAGCTTGAATTGGGTAGAGGAAGGTGGACGGTGTCCGTCTTCCATCATGCGGGAGACGATAGATCATCCATCATCCATTTCATGTGATTGGAATGGATGATCGTGTTCTCCCATTAGATTTAATCCTATTTTAATCCTTAGGAACTCGAGATTAATCCCCACCGTCTGATCATAGATTAGACGGCGGGGATGAAAGCGTGTTCGTGGCCGCCACGTTAGGGTTAACTTAGATAATTTTAAATAACCAATGTCACGATGCCATGTGGAAAGTGTGCCACGTCAATGCTCAATGTGGCTCCAATGGGATTAAGCTTAATTAAAGGTTTAATTATTTATTTTAATGGCTAAAACTTTAGAAAATCATAACAAATTGTAGAAAAATCAGAAAAATACAAATGAATACTCATTTTAAAGGGAAAATAGAGGAAACTTAATTAAAATCAATTCCAATTAATTTTAATTACTTAATGATTAATTAAGGTTTAAATGTAAACATAGTTAGCTTAATTAAGCCCTAACTACTTGGGCAAATGATTTTAAAGTTTGTGTGTTCATTCAATGGGATGACCTCTGCCTCCCATGATTTTCTTGAAATTTATTGCCAAGGTAATTAGGGAGATTATTAAGCCTGATGATTAATTAACATTAATGGAATTTATTTACATCTTAACTACTCATTTAATCAAATTAATGGTTAATTAACATTCCAAATAGTAAAATTTAATTAATTAAAACTTATTAACCACATATTTAAACTGAATGGAAGAGGGAGACGGGATTAGGACCTCTTTCCTAATCTCCTTCGAAAATCCATTTCATTTTAAGAGGGTTAATTAATATTGAAAGTCATTAAGTGCTTAATTAATCAATTAAATGGTTAAATTAAATAAAATTATAATACAAATCACATTAGATAATTAACAATGAAATTAAGGGTTCCTCTTTATGTGTTTAATAACATAAAGATGCTTAAAGAAATTATGACCTACCCATAAGTGTGGAAAAATCATAAGAGTACTTAATTAGATCCCTTAACTTAATTAATATTTAATTATGAGCCAATTGCATTTAGTCCTTAGGAGCATTGCAATTTTATTTCCTGACATGTTCATGTCATTTGAGGCTCATAATTGAACGATTAATCAAATTAAAGGAGCATAGAAAAGGGTAATTAAATGATTTGCTTTATGATTTAACTTAAGCAATTCATAAAATCTATCTAATTACATCACCTTAAATCAATTAATTTTACTAATATGGGAATGAGATTAAAAGAACAGATAATCTCCCATCTTACTAAATCAACTCAAATCCAAAATCAAACTAATAAGAGGCTTTGTTTTTCCTTAAATAATTTTATTTAACTTAATTTTCCTTAGGGGTTAATTTAGTTGAATGAATCACATGTTTATGTTTGGTTATTCTTTCCTAATTACTTTAGATGTTGTATGTCATGTGGTTTTATGCATTCATCTTTTCAAAATTAAGTGAATCAAATGAAAGTTATTTATGTAAGCTTGCATGTGTTGATTTAACTTAATTATATGTGTGGCTATTATCACTAATAAATTCAAATCTATTTTCAAAAGTTTATAAATTGATAATAACATGTGGAGTGATGGTAGTTATGTATACATATAGGATTTGCATGTGCTTATAGATTAATCATATGAATTTGAAGCTCACTTTCTTGGGTTCATATATAGATTTATATTAGTTTGAATATTAATAAGTATATAGTTTGGACATCCTAGGAATACGAGACTTTAAGTATCCCTAAGGAGGTCATTTTATTGCCTCACTTCCCTAGTTAACAGCAACACATTCTTATTTGATTTCATTCCTATGTACTTTAATATTAGAATTTGGATAGAGATTTAATCCATATGTATAAACTATTCAACTAAAGAAAATGCAATCTTTGCATGATTTTTCATCCTTATGATTGTGTATACACTTACATGTATGTAAGATAGCAATGTTTAGTCTGGACATCACTGGAATATGAGGCTTTAAGTAACCCTAAGGAGGTACGTACTTGTTTACATCTTTTATAAATATGTATGTATGCTTAATTAAAAAAATGAAAATATTCTTTTGTTATTAAAAAATACATTCATCCATAATCACATAAGTCAGTGGCATACATTATATGTAAGTTAGTGCTCCCTTTCTTGTGATTCATATATAGATTTACATAAGTTTGAATGTTA
Organism: Cymbidium sinense; assembly: GCA_021442155.1. Classification (NCBI taxonomy): domain Eukaryota; kingdom Viridiplantae; phylum Streptophyta; class Magnoliopsida; order Asparagales; family Orchidaceae; genus Cymbidium; species Cymbidium sinense. Next base: position 55,030,778 of record CM038230.1, on the reverse strand, counting down.
ATAAGTATATTGTCTGGACATCCTGGGAATATGAGGCTTTAAGTAGGTCTTTTGATTATTTCACTTCCTTGGTTAACAATGACACATACTTATTTGATTCCATTTCTATTTATTTTAGTATTAGAATTTGGATAGAGCTTTGATCTACATGTATAAAGAATCCAATTAATGAAATATAAATTATAAACATATGCATCCATCACCATTTAAGTGTGCCAAAATATATTGTATTTATAGACATACTAAGGATTGAATCATATGCATGTCATAAGTAATGGAAAGGAATGGTTTAACATGTGTTATGTGACTCAATCATGTTAATCTAAAGATGCCTTTATATTTAATAGAATTGTTTACGATTCACCTAAACTTAGGATTAATAAAAATATTTAATAAACTATTCACTAAAGATAATTAGGTCATTAAAATATGTTTTAAAAAATGGCTTAAGGTAGGGATGAAAAAGAATAAGCCTCTTTCTTCTCTTTATAACACTTAGATGTCAAGTGTAAGTCAATTAAAATAAATCAAAACATAAACTACAATTTATAAATCAACTAAACAACTTGAAATGAAATAAAATCTTCATGGTTAACTTAAATAATTTCTAAAACTTAGATAAATTACAACTCTAATGCTTAGTAAGACACACTACACAAAGCTTAACACACACATTAGAATTAAGCTACCACTTCTAGTCCTAAGTTAGGACTGTGTATGTGTGATGTACTTTCTATTTTGTGATATAGTATTTTATACTGGATATTAGGGTGTATGCTTCGTAGACTTAATGTTAGGTCGCTCTTAGCCTAATCATGTCTTCTATAGGGGGTTATGCTTACCCATTTATGGGGTGCTAAGTAAAACTTATAAATATAACTACTTGGGATTATATATATGCTTAGTTAACCTCTATTTTACAAGTGTAGTTAGATTTACTTTCCATAAAATTTAATTTTTGTAATAAGGATTAAGATTAGTTCTACGGGGGATTAGGATGAGTAGTGGCTAGAAGGCTTTGTCCTGGGGTGCCTGTGGTGCCTTTGAAGCAAATACAACTAAATTAAAGAAGGAGTAAATCAAATCCAAGGAAGAAAGAATGAAGACATGAAGATGGAAAAGTGATCCCCATAACATGTATTCATTCAAATTGTAAAATTATTCTTTCATATTCTAGGTTGTATAAGGGTAGAGCTCAACTTCCCATCTTTCCTCTTTTCGGGATGTATGGAGGAACCCGACCGCACTGACCTCTTATTATTTTACGGTAGTCTATAAATTGATTGGTGATTTGTTTAGATTATTCAATAGGATTGCATCCTTTTCATAGTTTCTTAATATTTGATGCTTTAATGTATGGCCTGGATACGGTAGGCTCTTAGGATAAAATTTTTTTTCTACTCAACTAATAACTCATAATTAAAGTTTCAAACAACTCTTAGGTTATAATTTAAAACATAAAGCTTCCCATCATAAAGCTTAGGTTATAATTTAGATAATTAAAATATTTAGGAACCCCTTAGCTGTATGCTGTATGTCTCACATCATGCATGCATCTTCTATCACTCTTGCTAAAAATGAGGGCCTCCATCCTTACACTATAGGGACCGCTTGACCATGGGAGAAACCCCTCCATATGGAGCTTCACCCTCTCTCTTTTGATTTAGATAATAATCAATTTCATCATGCATTTAGGCATAAAAAAATCCTAAGCCTTTGTCTAAATGAATGAGTCAAAATGAAATAAAATTTGAAAAGATTTTGCATTTGTAGTTTAAGTCATATGCTTATACCACTCATGCTCTAGTCTCTTAGGGAGTGGGTTTATTACTTTAGTCTCTTTCCAATTAAGTAATAAGCCTAGCCATCTTGCAAATTCATAAGACCGGACTACATGGTTTTGAATCATGGGAGGTGTTAACTGGCAACCCCTCTAGGTGGTTAAAATTCTAGAAGTGTCGGATGGGTTAATTCTCTCTTATAGAGATAAACCCTTGTGTCCACCTTTCTCTTAGATTTAGGGTGTGCTTTAGCTTGTGCTAAAGCTCCCTAGATTTATGATCTGAGATAGCTAGTTTTCTTCAGGCTACAAGCATAAATCCTCACCTCTTAGACATTTTTACAATCTGTTGATAGAGTATAAACTCTAGTAATCTAATAAAATTACAACTCAAACTAATAAAATCTCTTCACTCTCAAACATATAAAGCCTCACTATGGAATAGATTGGAATGCTCACTAGGTCTCTTAATATCATGAGCATTCCCTTTTTATCTTTCTTTTGGCTTCCAAAATAAGTCTTTCCACTTAGTCCATCCTTTTTGATTTTTTAAAATAGCCAATTTATTGATAGACTTAACCTTGAAATCTTTGGAGACAATAATTGCCTGCTTTAATCGAGAGTATTCTTAAAGAATCAATATTCCTTAGGATGTAATTAACTATGGAGGCTTTCCTCCATAGAGAACTTAAGAACCTGACTTAAAATAAACCATGCTTTACTCTCCCATGTAAAGTTGGGAAAAAAATCTCTAGTATATTCGAAGACCCATCATGCCTTAAGAGTCCTTATTAGGTGATAAGTTCCATTGTAGGGTGATGTCTTTATCTTTTGAGATAATACATCATACCTTAATATCGTACTCGATCACTTCAATAAGCACCCCCTACAATCTGCGTGGTGTCCACCCCACATCCAAAAATAAAATAACCATTACCTAAAGAATGATTTTGTACCCTAAGATGCATGTTAGGCTTGTTAGATGCAAGCATGTAATTTTATTATTGTTCATGGTTAATCCTTTTTGATGTTGTCAAAAGGGGGAGAAAATAGTATGTAGGTTTTCTTTCTCTTTATGATGCATAGTTTTAGGGGCGTTCATGTTTTATACTCAAGTTATATTCATGCTTTATTATGGTTAAAAATGTTTAAATGCTTTAAATTTTGTTTATATACTTGCTATAAATTTTCTTTAATGCAAATTATATTTTCAAAGGTTGATGGAAGGTCACCTTGCACCTTCATCACTATTTAACACCAACGTATGTTTGTCATCATCAAAAAGGGAAAAATTGTTGACTCCATGAGCCCCATCTCATATCAGATTGATTTTGATGATAAAAAACACATGTACAAATGCTACTAATCAAGCTAAATTCAAGTGTATAGGAAAAATTCTTCAGCTCCTCGTTCTTTAATTATATCAAATTGCTAAAGCTACTTGACATGGATTGGGTGGGAATTTTTTTAAGAATTACTATATTAAGTCAAATAAAAAGCTCACTAAATTAAAATAAATGATTCATTCATTTTTAGATTCATCATTCCAAAATTATTTCTATTTTTCATTATCTTAATATTGCAATTATTCATTAAGTTATCAATTATGGATAATATGAGCTAAATGCGTGAAATAAGTTTCATTAAATGTGTTTTCAAGCAAGATAAATTATTTATAAACTTGATTAAATCATTTTCATTTTATTCATAAATTTTATTCATATTTTTTAGTGCATGAAATTTGAATTATCCTAAAATTATCCTTTTTTTCTGATTCTCTTTCCTATTATGCTTTCTTCTCTCTCTTATTATCATTTTCATCTTAACATTATTTTTGCAGAATTTTTTAATGAATTTTATGTAATAAAATGTATTAAGTTCATTCAAAATATTATCATATTACATTTTCATTTTTCATATTTTAAAAATTCTTTTATCTGAATTTCTGAATTTGAATTATTCTTGAATTATTATTTAATTCAAACTTCTTGAAGCATGACATGTACTTGCTAAATCAAATCAAATTTTTCATAAAATTTATTGAACGTCCAAGCATAATTAATCATGATTATTTAGAGCCTAATTAAGATATTTCAAGCTATTTTAAATTTAAATTGAAACAACTTTTTTAAAATAATTCCTTTCCTTTTTCCAATTTGACCTATTTTAGGAAAGTTTAAGGGAGGCCAACCACTATGCTTTAAATTCAATAAATTTTTATATTATTTAAAAATTAAATAAGTATAGAATACAATAATCTTTAATCTAAATTGATTCACACATTTTTTAAGAATTTCCCATTTTCGGAAACTCCTTTTGGTTGAAATCCTTGAATGGATTTTTCATAGATTTATTTTATTCAAACTTTTATCCTTCATATCTAAACTTTGTTGGAAGAATTTGTATGGGAAGTCCTTTATTCTTAGCCATGAATTACATAGTACACATTCCATATTGGGTTTAAACAAATTTGTAAAGGAGCCTATAGAAGATATCTTTGGCTGATCCCTTTTGGCTTAAATTTTCATATAGGTTGCTTAAATTTTATTCTTCTTAACATCTTATTTCATCTATTTATCCATTTGCTTGACCACACCATGCATAAATTATTTTATTCCTGTTGATTACTTGTATTCAATTTATTTATGCATATGTTATGTGATAGCTTTCATGTGATACAATTCAAATCCTTATTCAAGTGATTGTTGAGTTATTCCAATTACGAGTACATTTATCATTTGAATAAAAGTTAGCTTGTGTGAAAAAAAATTGGAAGTAAAGTTTTTGTGATTGCATTTTAGTTTGTAGTTCAAAGTCATTCAAGAAAATCAATTCAAACATTTTAAAGATCATTCAAGCAACATTAAGTTACTTAATTGCATTAAACATTTGATTAAAGATATTATTTTAATTTCATTCAAAGTTAAAGTGAGATTTTTTCATTAGTATTAAATTTTTTTAATATTAGCATATATTAGGTTTGGAGTGCAAAAACATTTGAAAATTAAGAGTTAGACTTGTATCTTTCTCTTTTCCTTGTCTTGATTTCTTGTTGGGTTATACTTGCCTATTAAGGAAAGTGTGTGTTGGGTTTCACTTGCCTATTAAAGAGAGTACATGTTGGGTTGTACTTGCTCATGAAGGAGAGTACAGGAGATTTGTTATAATCACAACTTTGGTTAAGTGAATTCTTTGCCTGGGTGGCTAGGTGTGGACATAGGCTAGTTTTTGGGGTTTGGTCAAACCACATAAAAAATCTCTATGTTCTCTTTCTTTACATTTCTACTTTTATTTTTTATATTGTTTCATTTATCTAAAAAATTATTATTAAATATATAAGTTTTTGAAAAAAGTTAAAATTAATTTTTTGAAATTTATTTTAAAACCCAATTCACCCCCACCCCGACCCCCCTCGTCTTGGGTGCTATAGCTAAGTAACATACATATGATAGAATCCCTCAAAAATTGGAGATTATGGAATGTCCATAGTTTTATGTTATCACTTGTCCAAAGATTATCATCCACGCTTTAATATTTGTTTATAAGTAATTGGCCAAGGCTTATGTGGTTGCCTTGACTATAAGAACTTCTCTCCCTAAAAGATATAAAGCTATATGAGTATCATGAAGTTATTCTCCTGCCACTAGAATAGCTTCCCTTCAAGCATCATGTTCAGATAAAAATTATTAATTGTCCAAAGATTTGAGAGTGGTGTCATGGACATAAACTAAGCTACAAGAATAAGGTGATAAAGTTATCATTAGTACTTCAATGGAGATACATACTCTTGTTTCTTAATTTGTCAAAACATTTTTACTGATCCATTTTAATTTTGAACTAAGCATCCTTAAAAGCTCTATTTGCTATGAGTAGTCAACAGATCAACTCATGGCTCGATGAAGCATCTATAATCATTAAAAACTTATGAGTTTTGGACTGTGATGAAGATATTCTTAAAACAAAAAATTGGCCTACTTTTTGACTCTTGGGCTTCAATGTTTGCTTCTGTGTCCATATAAAGTCTATCACTTTTAGGGAAAACTTTACCAAACTTAAGCAACTGATGATATGGAACTGTTCTGATCATAAAGGGCTTTATAGGCTGTTGAACTTACCTCATTGCATAACATGGATATAAGCAACTATCTAAACCTCCAGTGTCTGTGTGGTCCCTAAATTTCATAAATTTTCCAATCTCCTCTCTCAAATAGTGCTGAAAGATTGCACTTTGTGCTTGTGCTAAATAACTCTACATTATTAAATATCTTAAGTTGCTTCTAGTAATTATTATAAGGGAGATAGTGATGTTGTGGTGATTGAAAGATTGCACCTTGTGCTTGTGCTAAATAACTCTACATTATTAAATATCTTAAGTTGCTTCTAGTAATTATTATAAGGGAGATAGTGATGTTGTGGTGAAGATTAGTAGAGAGTAATGCAACTTTTGTTTGGTATGTATGTAATATTAAAGTTTAGGGTGTTAGATAAGTAATTTAAAATATTTAGGTGGTAAGCATGTAAATCCCCAAATCAAAAATAAAAACCAACAAACCACATAGCCTATAAGCTGGTGCAAAGCCAACATCTAGGCCATAAATATATAACTAGTAATGCCACATAGAAATACAATCAATATGATGAATCCAACTTGTCATGAGGTTAACTTCATAGTTACTTGGCCCTCATCTTATTATTATGGATAGTTTATTACAAAAATTATGTTGATCATGTAGTTGTGCCAAAACTCAAGTAGTAAAACTAAAGAGTCAGTGACCACAATAACAACTAGGAATATAGAGAGAAGCATAAAAGAGAGAAGAGTGAAAAAGAAAACTTCTAAAAAATTTATTATAAGTTCTCCAAGAGAGCGCAAAAGTTAATAGTTGAAGGTGTGTAATCTATTTTATAATATTTGACTTTTTATTTATAAGTTTGAGAAGATATGACACCTTCCATATATTTTTATTTTGCCATTATGAAATAATAATCATATAAATTATTTTCATATTAGATTGAAAAATTATTCATCCATCAGTCTGAGTTGCTACTCAAAATTCTAAACTCAATGAATCCCATATGGTTGTATGAATGGACAATTACCAAATAGACTTAGTTAACCTCCTTTCAAATGCTAACTTTGACCTTGATCTTCTAAGGATGGTTTACTTTGATGTTGTGGGAGGGGGTTGGTATATGACTTACATACTTACTTATATGATTTTCCTATATATTTGAAAGTTTTATTGTAGAAAGAATGAGAAAATTATATAGACTCTTGTAACAAATTGATTTGATGTTAATATTGAATGTCCATGCAAGCAAATTTTGAGCTTATAAATATGCAAATAAATATCCTTATTTGCACATGTTTTTTGTTGTTTCTTAATATTGTTCATGAAGACACCAAGAGAAAATTGATAATCCTAAAGTGGATATTATCACTTACTTTTTAAGCAAGCCTTAAGAAAAAATTTGGTAGAAAGAAGAAAATAAATAATTTGAATAATTGGAAATGAAGAAGTTCCAACTATTGTTGTTAAAGTGATGTAGATCACCCATCATCTTCTCAACTTGTGATTCAAGAAAGGATGAATGTTTAATAAAATCTTACAAAATTGGATACTATGAAAGAACTTGAGTTTTTTTTCGTTAATTTTATAATTTATTAGTAAGATTTATATCAGTTTTGTTCATAGTTTCTTGTATTCTTATAGCATAATCTCAACTTGGATAGGCTATTTAACCTGAAATCATAGATACTTTTCAAGAAATATAGATCAAGGTTTGGTAAATAATTGTTACTTTGTCTAAATTAGAGCTGATTGTTTGGAAAAAAAGATAAATGAAAACCTACTATATTTTACTAGTCGACAAGGTGTTGAACATATTGTTATAGGTCAATTGATTGTTGGTTCTTAAATTATGGAAGAACAAAGACAAAATATTAAACCAAAATTGCTTGAGAGCATGCCAGCTATTGCTTATTGAAAAAAAGTGTTTATTTGATCTTATTTAGAAATACCCTTTAAGCCATATTTGTAATCTTCATTTGTTACCTCCATATTTGAAATTTCCTTACACAGATTTTCATGGCTAATATTAATCTATGATTAAAGCTTCATATTTACCTTAATTATTATTAGCTAGAAAGCTAATTTTTAATGAATAGAATATAGTGATTCTAGTTAGAATTTTCAATGCCATGCTAATATTGATTCCTTATTTTTTAGATACTCCATCTACATGTAGAGTCCATAATTATTTCATTATTATAATTTCCTTATATTTGGTTCTTTTAATTGAGAAATCAACAAAATAATCAACTAGTGCTGAAGCATTGATTGATGTTCAAGAGACATATGTTCTTAAGCATTGATTGAATGATTTTGCTTTGCAAGTACTATATTCAGTGGATGATCCATTACAAATTATACCAAATGCACGTGAAAATAAGTCCTTAGCTTTCTTTCTACTATGATTAAAACACAAATTAATTTTTTAATGATCAGATATCATAATTTGCTACCTCATAATATTTTGTTCACATAGTATTTTTGTCATTATTTTCTTTCTTCTTCTTTAACTAGCACCAAATCCAACTTCTTCATGCACTCCCAAATACAATAATAAATCTTCTCTTAACACTAGACTTAACAATATTTGAAGTGAAGATAATAATAACTTGAGTTGTTTGATGTCATTTCATGTTCATCATTCTGAGTAAAAAATTTTAATTTTATTGAGATCTTAAAGATTGCCAAAGATCTACCACTTGGTTTTTATATAAATATGCTTAATTTAGTAATTTGACTTATTAAAATTCTCAACTCATTTTGATTTTTAGGTGATGAAATTTTAGGATGGCTTTTACTATTTTCGGGGTGCATTTTTATGCCTTTCAAAGTTATTAAAAAAAAATCTAAGCATTATCCTATTTCAACTCTAAAAGTACATCTTAAAGGGTTTAATCTCTTGTTTTACTTCTTTAATATTTTAAATATTTCCTTTAAATCAAGTATATGTTATTTGGGTGTTTGCTTTTAATTAACATATCATCAAAGTATACTTCAATATTTTTTTTCTTTATGGTATTTAAATAATATATTCATCATCCATAGGTATTTGACTCCTTCATCTCTTAAGACAAAAGGCATTACATTATAAAAATACATTCCATCTTGTGTAGTGAATGCTATTTTTTATTTGTTAGATGCATTTGAATTTATAGAACTAAAAAATGCATAAAAAACTAATTATTAGATAACTAATTTTCAAATTAATTGATGTATCAATTTATAATTTAAGTTAACTATCATTTAAGGATAGTGAATTATGATTCATGAAGTTTATACACATCCTCTATTTATCATCTTACTTTAGCACCAAAACTATATTTATGATCTAGTCTAGGTCTTGTATTGTATGAATCTATCATCAAATAGTTTATGAAGTTCTTCTTAAATTTGTTCTACCAAGGTTATGGCATGGGTGTACACCCATAAAATATGCATGCACCCAACAAGCATTCATAAATAACAAAATTTTGACATAAGAGCATTCAACAGTGAGAAGTATAATTCAAACAAGTAATTCAACCACCCACAAGGATTCACTCTAAACAGGCGAACATGAGAAAATACCATCTTAGTAAGGTGACCGGCATCAAGTGACTCACCTCATATATGAAGACTCACTCACAAATAAGTGACTATTTATCAAAACACTCACATCAGATAACTCACCCAACTGGTGCTGGCAATTATACTTGAGAATTCATCACACAGCACATATTAGTCCTAAATTTCTATATTATGACTAAATCTTTCATGTAACAAACACAACTAATTTATACTTTTTATTTAGCCATCTCCCATTCTTATAAAAGGGGGAATTTTCAAAGCGGTTGGAAATTTGTCTCAAAAAGAGAGAGAGGGAGAGATTCTTGGATTGTGACTCTCTGCTTATACTCTTATTCTCTAATATAGTGAAATTTCTTATACTTCCTACACTTTTTTATTTTATTTTATATTCACTTTGTCCTACTTGATCTTTCCCTAAGAATGGTCCTACATCTCTTCATAGATAAATTTGAATTTAATAACCTTTTAGGTGTAGTGAGCTTAGAAAATAATGAGGATAAGAGTTAGGTACCAAACAAAGTAGGTCTATTAGCACGTGATAACACAACATGCATGAGATTGAGTATACAATAGTTTGTTACAAACCAAGATTTGAAGGATATGGAGGACAAGATCACTCACATAGTCTATGTGGATATGAAGAGAGTAAAGAATGAAAATTTAAAGGCTAAAGAAAAAAAATAGTCCTCTAGTTCAATGGCTTGTTAAAATTAACATCATTGAAGAAAATTATCTAGGATGCTTAGTGTTGATGTCAAGTCCTATCAAGTGTGTGAGGAGGAAGTTACTAGAGAAGATTTAATGAAAATTACTCCCACTAATGTCTAATTTAAGAATATCACAAAAGCTCTCCCTCATTGAAGTTCATGATTCAACATTTATAATCTTATAAAGATTGCAATGACCATACCAACCATATAACATATTTAGAGTCCACTATGTTGTTGTTGGACTTGGATGATATGATGAAGTGTTGACTATTCCTTACCACTTTCAAGGAGTCAGCCTTCAGATAGCTCTCATGTTTAGTGGTGAGATTTATCACTTCTTCCACAAAATTTAAATGAATGCTATACACACAATTTGTTAGTGTCTAGAAACCATTGAAGAATTTAAAACCATTGAAGAATTTAAAAGCCCTCCCATCCATCTCTATTAGCTTATTTGATTTCCCATCACCTTCTCTAGTTATGATAAACCATAACACAATGCTAACCTAAAATAAGCCATGCTCAACCATGGTTGATCTCAAAATTTTTTAGCTCTATAAAAGATGCTCGAATTGATTGTATTAAGGAATTAAAAAGACTTCTCTGAGGTCTATCATAAAAACAAATTTCTTTCTCATCACCCTAACCACCAAATAAATCTCAAGACTAAACCACAATATGGTGTTTGTTGCACTTTGGTTTACCCATCAAACCAAAGAGAGGCAACCTACTCATTCTTGGTGGCAAGTTTTGTAGCAACTCCTTACAGCTTCCTTAATCGACTTTGGATCAAACTAAGGTCCCCATTGTGAGAATTTCTCCTCTCCCACTTGTCATATTCTGTAGAATGCAAGAATTTGAGTCAAATTAGCCTCGAGTCATAGTGGTTAGAACCCAACCTTGGTTGAGGCTCATCTCAATGAAAAAGATGTTGGTTAGTGCATTAGATCAAATGGTCCATCTAAAGTATAAAAATTTAAGGTTTTTTTTGTTTTGTTTTCGCTCTCGATTACCTTGTTTGTATTATAATTAAAAATGTTTAGGGTAGTCACCTCTTAAAACATATTACCTAGGAAAAATTATCAAACCTAAATTATATAATTTAATTTTAATCTAAAAATTTTATTTTTTCCCCTAATTTAAATGATTGAATGCAATAAACAAGTCCAAAAATTATGAAGATTTAACATGTAGAACAATCATAAACACTTCCCATAAAATTTTACCTTTATTGAAGTTCAAATTAAAGATTTAATACTTTTCTATTATATTCTCTTGCAATTAAATAATAATAAAAGTTTTAAATATTAGTTATAAAATTATATGAATTTAGGAGAATATTTAAAACACCAATCTAAACAAGTTGAAAGGCTTTCATAATTTTTAAATTAAATTTAAATAGGTATATAAATTTTATTAGGTCGAATCACTATTGAAAAATATTAAAATAATAATTATGTTTAAAAAATTTTAAAAAATTCATACATTGTTTAAAATGATTATTTAAGCTTATTGTAAAATTTTACAAATTTTTTGAGTTGAACGAAGTTAATTATCAAATTTAAAATAAAATATTTATTATTTAAAACATGAAAATTAAAAATGATTAAAATACATAAAAAAATTAACAAAATTTTTAAAGACTAATCTAAGAATTTAGCAATAGGTTCCAGTTTTCAAAATCAAAATTACAATACTATGAAATTTTAAAGTCATTTAAGAAATATTGAAATTAATAAAAAATAAGACAAGTCTCAAAAAATTTAATTAATCCACTAATGTTTAAATTAATAATTTATATTATTTTTGGAAATTTGATAATGTGTTTTATAATAATTTGAACATTGAAATCAAATTTTAAATTAAAGTTGAAAATTAAATTGAATAAATAATTAATATTTACTAGAAACTAAGGAAAAAATAATTATCTTAAATTCTCTAAATTATAATTATATTTGAAAAATTAGTTCATAGAATAATTCAATAGTTTAATTCTTAATTAAACGAATAAACTAAATAAGCAATAATTTTTTAAAATGTAAAATGCTTGAAATCATTCAAATAATTTTAGAAAAATTTAAAATAATTTTTAAACAATTATAATAAAAATTAAAATAAATTTATAAGTGAAATAATTAATAACCTTGAACATTCAACATTAAGTAAAATTCAAATAAAATTCAAATAAAAACCATGTATAAAATCAAATATGTTCAAATAAAATTAAATGAAGATTAACTAAAATTAAATGAATTCCACAAATTTAAATTAATTTGAAAACTTAAAATATTAAGAACTTACAAGAGATTTCTAAAATAAAATCACTCATTTCCATAAGCAATTAACAACTGGGACTCACTTAGTCAGATTGGGTCCACAAGTTAATCATTGCCATTAAACATAAATTAACTTTAAAGTCTAATTTAAACCATAATCCTCTTCATAACCATTCTAGCTAATTCAGAGCAAAAATAGTCGAACACTTATGGATGCACAATACTCTTGTAAATGTATTTACATTAGGTTAGACATCGGTCATGTGTACACACTTGTACTATTAATCTCATCATCTAATAAGTTTAATCTCAACCTTCATCTCTTATTGGATTGATTATATCAATCAACTTCATTTACATAACTTCATGTGCATATAGGATGATCACCTCTTTAAGGTAGATCAACCTAGTTGGTGAACACATAATCTATGATCACCCAACATAAAATCATTAGATTTGATTAATTTTTGAACCAAACTCATAGATATTTGCATTGTAGCATACATTGTCCTCTTTAATTACTTAGTGATATTTTTCTATGTTATTCTAAACTAAACTAACAAATTTTGGGTTTAGTGTCGTTTACACACTTACAAGATATGCATTGAACCTTAATCATGTTTGCATGACTACGGGATTTTCATGATTTAGTCAAGCATATAATGACTCAACTCATTCGTAGCATAGTTTTCATCCATGTAATCCTAGTATATTTTCTTGATGAACCTAATCTTCCCTTTAGATCAAATTCAACATGAGATGACCAACCACTATTAGTTAGCTCATATCCGACTAAGTCATTATGGTGTATTATTTCGGATGCCAGGTGGACACTACACAGATCTTAGGGGATAGTTATTAAAGTGATCAGGTATGATATGGAGGTATGATGTACTATCTCGAAAGATAGAAATATCACCCTATAATGGATCTAATCACCTAATAAGGACTCCTAAAGCATGATGGGTCTTCGTATATACTAGAGATCTTTCTCCTACTTTACATGAAAATGTAAAGCGGGGTTTATTTTATGTCGGGTTCTTTAGTTCCCTATGGAGGCAAGCCTTCATAGTTAATTACATCTTAGAAAATGGAATTTCCTAAGAATACTGTCGATTAATGTAGTCAATCAATTATCTCCAAAGATTTCAAGGTTAGGCTATCAAAGAATTGGTTATTCTTAGAAGATCAAGTGGGAATGTTCAATTGAAAAGACTTATTTTTGGAATCCAAAAGAAGATAAGTAAGGAGCACTCATGATACTAAGAAGCCAAGTGTGCACTCCAATCTATGCTTTATGTATTTGAAAGAGAGAGTTTGTTTTAATTTGAATTGAAATTTTATTAGAATGCTAGGACTTATAGTCTATCAACACAAGATTATGAAAATGCCTAAGAGATAAGGATTTAAACTTGTAAGCCAAAAGAAACAAGCAACCTTGGATCTTTAATCTAAGAAACTTTAGCACAAGTTAACAGCATGATCTAAATCTAAGCTAAAGGGGGACAAAAGGGTTTACTTCCATAATGGAGGATAAACCTATCTAACTCTTCTAGATTTACAACCGCTTAGAATGGCTGCCAGCTAACACCTCCTACAATTCAAAACCATGTAAGCTGATCTTATGTAATTGCAAGATAGCTAAGCTGTTATTTAATTTGGAAAGAGACTAGAGTCCTAAACTCACTCCTTAAGAGACTAGATGAAGACTGGCATGAGTATATGACTTAGTCTAAAGGCAAAATTTTTAAATTCTTATATCATTTTGAGACAATATTTTGGACAAAGGCTTAGGTCAATCAAGCCTAAATGCATGATGAAATTGAGTTATTGGCCAAATTAGAGAGAGAGAGAGAGAGAGAGAGAGAGAGAGAGAGAGAGAGAGAGAGAGAGAGAGATCTCCAACATGATGGTGTGCTCTCATAGGTCAAGCATTATCTAAAGTGCAAGAATGGAGACCCTCCTTATTTAAGAGTGAAATAAGATGATATGCATGATGTTATGCATTCAACATTCAGCTAAAAGGTTACTAAATTTTATTAATTATCTTGATTATGTCGTAGGCTTTAGAATGAAATTGTGAGTTACTTTAAATTTTTAGTTATGAGTTATTAATTGGGGTAGAAAAAATAATTTTATCCTAAGAGCCTATCGCATCCAGGCCATACATTCAAGTATCAAGTTTAAGAAACTATGAAGAAGATATAATTTCTATTGCTCAATTTAAACATAACATTCAAAATAGGCATAGATTTTGTAAAAAAGTAAATGGTCGGGCACCACCGTACACCCTAAGAAAGAGAAATTCTAAGCTTTACCCTTTTATAACCTGGATTACAGAAGAATATTATAATTTATAGTATAAATTTGATGTTATGGCGGTCTTCATTCCTTGCTTTCCTTTATTCTTCCTTTTTTTCTTTATTATGTTGATTTGATTATGCTTTAAGGCTTTACAGGGCCTCTTAAGACTATGCCTTCTAGCCACTGCTCATCTTAAACCCCATAGCACTAACCTTAATTCCTGTTGAAAAATTGAATGGATGTTAGATAAACATACATACATCCCAAGCAGTTATATTATGTAATTTAGACTTAGCACCCCACACATGGGTAACCATGCCCACCTATCATAATCATGGATTATGCTTACGGGCATAAGCAATCTTCAAGTAGAAGCATTTATATATATATATATATATATATATATATATATATATATATATATATATATATATATATATATATATATATAATATTACCTATTAGCATAATCACTTGAAGAAAAAAAACATTAGTATAACAATGTTCGAACATCTAGTCTATGAACCCCAATCCTAACATCCAATCTAGAACATTACATCACCAAAAAAAAAAAACACAACATCATTACATACATTATCCTAACATAAAGCTAGAAGTGGTGACTTAGCATTCTAATGTGTGTGCTTAGGCTTAGTGTGGTATGTTTTAGCTAGTCTTTAGAATTTCAATTGGCTAAGGTTTAGAATTTTTTAAGTTAAACATGAGGGTGGTTTCATTTCAAGTTACTTCAAGAATTGGTGGATTTTAATTGGTATTTTTTTATTTCACTTGATATTTTCTTAGCATCTAAGCATTATAAAGAGAAGAAAGAGGCTTGACCTCTTTCATGTCTACCTTAAGTTACTTTCTAAAGAGTGTATTATTAAAATTTTAGTTTATTTTAGTGATTTATTAAGTGTTTTATCAACCTTTAATTTAGGTTAATCTTAAAAAATTCTATCCAATATGAAAGGCATCTCAAGATTAATGAAATTGAATTGCCATTACATGGGTAATGTTGCATCATTCCTTTTCATCTTTAATAGCATGCATATGATTTAAGTCTTAATGTACCTATACATATAATACATTTTTGGCACACTTAAATGATTATGAATGCATATATTTTGGTATAAAAGTGGGGTTGTCATTCTTTAGTTAAACACACACACACATGTATTAAAGATGTAAGCAAGTACATGTCATTATTTAAACCAGGGAAGTGAGATAATCTAAAACCTCCATGGGGCTACTTAAAGCCTCATATTCCCGGGATGTCCATACTATATACTTATTTTTTAAATACGTATGAGTGTTCACACAACTTTGAGAATGAAAATTATGAAAAGATTGTATTTTGGTTGAATTATTTACACATGTAAAATAAAGTTTTATCCAAATTATAGTATAAGTACACATAGGAATAAAATTAAATAAGTATGTGCCTTTGTTAACTAGGGAAGTGAAGAAATTTAAGACCTACTTGGGGCTACATAAAACCTCGTATTCCCGGGATGTCCAAACTATATATCCAAACTATATACTTACTATCATTCAAAACTATATAAACCCATACATGAAACGTAAAGATAGAATAAGATTTTAGTATATTTAGATTATTAGCACATGCTATTCATAGTTAGCATCAATCCAAATCTTCATTATCAATCACATTAAATCAAATCATTTAAGATTAACCTTTGCTTCTTATGGGATTTGATTTTTTTTTTGAGTTATTAATCATAGAGAGAAGAAATATTTGTTGTTTTTATCCCATCCCATGTGAGCGATTTAATGTGTTTAAAGAAAACATGATTAAGTGATTTTTATGGGTTAATTAAGTTTGAATCATTAAGCAAATGATTTATTTTCCCTTTTCTATGCTTCTTTAATTCAATTAATCATTTAATTATGACCTTCCATGATATACAAATGAGAAATTAAATTTTCAATGCACTTATAGACCTAATGAAATGGCACTCATAATTAAATATTAATTAAATTAAAGAATATAATAAAGTACTTATATGATTTTCCCACACCCATGGGTTAATCATAATTTCCTTAAGGGTCTTTATGCTATTATACACATAAAGAGGAACCCATGAATTCAAATTAATTTATCTAATCTAATTACCATTTTAATTTGATTTGATTTTATTATTAATTACTTGATTAGCCCTTAATTAAATTTTGAGTTAATTATCTTCCTAAATGAAATGAACTTTGGGAAATAATTAGGGAGGGGTCCTAATCATCCCACATCATTCTACTATTAATCAGTGACTAATCAAGTTTCATTAATTAATTTTACTATTTGAAATTTTAAATAATTATGAAATCCATTTATGAGGTGATTAGGGTTTGAATTTCAAATTCTCACAATTTTATAGCTAATAAATCCGAAGAAATTTATGGGAGCTAGAGGACATCCCATTAAATCAACATTTTAAATTTAAGATCAATTGGCTAAGTAATTAGAGCTTAATTAAGCTACTCAAGAAAATAATTAAACCCTAATTAAGCTCTATTCATTGTTCAAACTATAAGGAAATTATTTTAATTAAATTCTTCTATGATTACCCTTTCCAAAATGGGTTTACTCATAATTTTATGATTTTTTTATAATTAGTTAAAATTTTTTTATGTTTTGAGTAATTAATTACATTTTAACCATAATTAATCCCTAATCATGTCAATAGAATGGCTTAGGTTAGCTCACCTCCTTTGACCCATAGCTAACCCAATCAGCTTTGGGTTAAGTTAGCTAGTGGATCAGAGGTCAAAATCAAGTTTTCGGTGCCTGTCAAGGGCAAAGGGGTAGGTGAGACCATCAAAATGGGGATTTTGTCCCATTTGGAGGGTTTACCGAATAGGTTTTAGGCTAATTGGGATTTGAAATGGGTTGGGTTTGATTTGGGTTGACCCATGGTGACCAAAGGATGGGTCATGCCAAGTTTGGTTGGGTTTGGCTCAATTTGATCATGTAGGTCAAATTGAGTCAAGTTAGGTTGACCAATTGGTAAAATTAGATTAAACTAAAGGTTGGGACATGTTTAAATGATGATTAGGATGTTTTGGCTCATTTGATTTGGTTTAATTTGAAATGAATTTGAATTTGGCTCATATGAGAATTGGCTAAGTTGATTGGTTTGGTCAAAATGTCTAAATTGGCTTGGGTTAGGGGTTGGTTTAGGTTCAATTAATGATTTGAGAATGATTATAGGTGTTGGTTTTAATTAATTTAGATTTGGGAATGATTTAAATTAATTTGACCCTTTAGGTCAATTTGGGCCAAATGGGTCAATTGGGTTGACTTGTTGGTCAAATTAGGTTCAATCAATGGTTTGATCATGTTCAATAATCAATTCATAATGGATTTGGGCCATTGGTTTCAATCAATTTGGATTAGACTAAGGTTTGGCCCAATTTGGCCTTTTAGGTCAAATTGGGTCAAAGGTCCAATTGGACTTGGTTTGGCTTGATTGATGGTTGAATCATATTCAAGGGTCAATTTATGATTGGTAAGAATCATTGGTTTCAATTGATTTGAATGAGAATGAGAATTGATTCTATTTGGTTCATATAGGTTTTGGGTCAAATGATCAAAATAGCTTGGTTTGACCCAATTTATTGCAATTGGATAATAAAAGGTGATCAGCAATCATTGTAGAAGAGATTGAATGAGTTGGTTCAATCCAATTTAGGTTGGATTGGAGTTCGGATCAAATGGGTCCTTTAGGTCACTTTGGGTCAAGTGAACCAAATCGATCAATTTGTGTTGGACTAGGTTGAATTAGGTTGAATTGAGTTTGATAATTGGTTTAGGATTAGTTGATGGCTTTGATTGTAATTGATTTAGATTTAATTGGATTTTGGCTCATGGGGACCCTTTAGGTCAAATGGGCTAGATTAGGTTAGTTGAATTGATTTGGTTTGATTGGCTTGACTTGATTGTAAGTTTTGGAAGAGTTTAAAATGATGTATAAAATGGTTATAATGCTTTTTTTGTGAAAATCAATTGGGTTTGGTTTAACTGAAGGAGCTTTGGGTTGAGTCCTTAGGATTGGATCATGGGATTAAAATGAGTTTGAGTTCAAACCATTTTATCTTGGAGCTTGGATATGAAATATGATTTAATTGGGTTTGATTAAATTAGTTTGGGGTTGGATTTGGATGAGTTGTTAGGCATAGGTCGTGGGTTAGGCCATGGGATAGGTAGGTTCCCTATTTATCTTAAGTCATAGCCTAAACCTATGGTACCCCTTCTTAAGTTTCTAGTCTTAGTTTTAGTGTTCACTTAATCACTAGAAGTGTCCTATGACTAGATAAATCCTAGAGCTTAGAAGACTTCTAAGTCTAAGGAAGGATGAGTCAATCCTCAGTCCAAAAGTGAGGTCAAAAAATGGACCCCAATAGGTATAGTGCAACTGATAAGGCACATCGCATGTATTGGAATTGATTGAGGTGATCAACAACATCCATAATGATTACAAGCACTAAGGATGGCCATCCATATCCCAAATGAAGAGATAGATGGAACCATGAATCCTAACAAGATGTAATTTACTATCATGCCAAGGACATGAGAGAGATGAGTTAAATTGGTTTAAATTATTGAAAGTTGATTTTTTGTCAAGGATATCAAGGGAGATCCATTGGGGATACATACATGATTTAGATTAGATAAAGATTGATTTATGCCAAGGGATAAAAAAGGGGGAGATCTACTAGGGATTGAGATTTGATTGAGTTAGTTTGTTTTAATTTGGTTTGATTTATGCCTAGAGTATAGAAGGAAATCTACTAGGGGTTAAGATTTGATTGAATTTGTTTGATTAGGTTTGAATTGATTTAGGGAAGAGATATTTTCTAGGGATACAAGTTTGGTTGAGTTGGTTGATTGGAATCCACTAGGGATATAGGTCTAGATTTGTTAGATTTAGTTTGGTTGATTTATTATTTATTGGTTTTGACTTTGATTGTTGGTTGATTTAATTTGAATTTAGTTGATTAATTTGGTAGAGGATCGGCTAAGGGTGTAAATTTGATTGAATTTGTATGGAATCCGCTGGGGATTGAGATTGTGATTGGATTTATTTGAGCTAATTGGAATTGATTTAAGAGAGAGAGATCTGCTGGGGATACATGTTTAAATTTGTTTAATTTGATTTGTTGATTTGATTTAATTTTGATCGATTTAGTTGATCAATTTTGATTTAGTTTGAATTTGGTTTCATTTTGGTTTGTATTTGACTCCATGGAAAAGTAAGTTTGAATTTGTTTTTGTTTTCTAATTTTGGATTTTGGTTGATTGATTTGACTTGGACCTTGTCGGTTTGTGATAGACTGCACTATAAAGGGCTATGTATGCCTGAACCTACCTTAGATTTACCAATCCAAAGGGGTAGTCTACCAGCCGAAGAGTAGAAGCTTCCCAAGCTAGGGGTTGCCCATCGATTTGCAATGACTATACTAAGAAGAAAGCTCGGGGACTCACATCTTCTAAAGTAAAAATAGCCATTGGGGTGACCTATTAATGGCACAACAAGTCAAACCTGACCTATGGTGACTACTGAGTGAGTGCCGTTGGGGTTCTTATCTCAAGTCAAGAGTAGTTAAGGAAATTTTTACAAGGAGTTTTGTTGACATTGCCCAAAATCTTTACTAGTCCAAATAAAATACTGATAGGGAGGGTGCCTCTCGGGGTCTTATCTTAATCCTTGAAAAATAAATCTTATAGGTATACGGTGGCCAACTCAAGGAGAAAGCATGGGGACTCACATCTACTTGAGCAGTGTTATCCACCGGGTGGGTTTTCGTTAGCAAGGTAAACACCAGTCAACCTAAGGTGCCTATCGATTTATGATGATCAACCTAAGAAGAGATCTTCAGGGACTTACAACTTCCTTAGAAAAAATAATCATTGGCATAGTCTGTCATAAAGAAGGACTGAACCCAAGCTTGAAGTAGTTAGGTGGAAGAGGAGCAACTAGGGGACTTAACCTAATCCTAAAATATAAACTTAGACCCAGTCAATCCATGACAACTACTTTAAAAAGAAAGCTTGGGGACTCACATATGCTTAAACAAAGTCGACCACAAGGTAGCTTATTGGTCATGCAATAAAGCATACCAAACTAACAAGGCTCTCATCGATTTATAGTGGTTAAGCTAGGAAGAAAGCACGGGGTCTCACATCTTCCTAAGCAAAAGGACCACTGGGGAGATACACTAACTAGATAATGAATCAAACTCGACCTAGAGTAGCTGCTGAGTGAAGGGTACTAAAGGTCTTATCTCAACTCCAGGTAGCCTGAAGAAAATGGATTTGTGTTTGTGTGTAATTTTTTGATTTTGGTGTGCTAATGAAGGATACGATGTTGCTCGAGTCCACTTATACCTACCCTAAACACACCATGAAAATTCTAATAAATAAAAAGTTTTCAATTTGAAAAGATGCTTGATTTGAAATGAAAGTTTATTGATGAAAGAAATGGTTTTGAACATTATTTATGGATAGTATTTCTTAAGGTAAAGCCTGTTTTTAGGAAGCATTGGGCATTCTCCTTTATGGTTGATGAGTTGATAAGATGCACCTTGGTAGGCCTTTTCTATGGAGAAATGGCATTCCCAAGTGGGTTCAAACTTTCCTCCCATCTTTTGACAGGTAATAATTGGTCTCCTTAAAACTAAAACAAGCTCTCCTACTTGAAAAGTTCTAGGGCGGACCATCTTGTTATGGGCTTGAACCATCTTTGCTTTATACAACTCGAGATTCTGGCATGCTCATAATTGTCTCTCTTCCAAACCTTTGAGTTCTTCTAGCCGTAGCTTGGCATTCTGGTTGGTTGTGATTTTGCTACCCACTATTATCCTTAGTGATGGGAGTTGAACTTCTAATGGTAGAATGGCTTCAGATCCATACACTAAAGAGAATGGTGGTAGATTGAGTTGGAGTTCTATAAGTAGTACGGTAAGCCACAAAGCTTCAACTAATTGTTCATGCCACTATCGCTTATTATCATCGAACCTATTCTTGTGTATTTGGATGAGAGTTTTGTAGAAGGATTCTACTAAACCGTTCACCTGTGGGTAGTAGATGGTAGAGTTTTTCCAATCTATGTTGTGTCTCCTGGCAAAGTTATTGATTTTGGTGCTCTTGAAAGTGGTACCATTATCAGATATAATTCAGTAGATACCCCAAATCTATAAATGATATAGTTTTTAAAAAATTGGAGCACATGCTGAGCTTTGACCTCCCTGAGTAGAATCACCTCCGTCCACTTGAAGAAGTAGTCCACAACTGCAATGATGAATTGATGACCTTTGGACAAAAAAGGATTAATTAGACCCACTATGTTAGTGCCCCAACACTCAAATGGCCATGAGGCTATGGTTGGATGAAAAATGTTGGATGGTTGATGTAGGACCACTCCATGTAGTTGGCACTAGTGATAATGCCTTGCTACATCCATATAATCTGTGATCATCATCGACCAATAGTATCTAAGTCTCTTGATTTTTCCTTTCATCTTGGGACCGAATTGATGTGCTCCACCTAATTTTGAATGTACCTTAGTCACAATCTTATGGGCTCTGTGCTTGTCTAAACAACATAATCACATATGATCAAAGGACCATCGATATAAGACACCATCCATAAGGGCCTAAGAGAGTGCCCTCTGCTTTGTCTGATGTGCTTGAGATATCTCTTGGGATAGTTTTCATTTGTTTAGGATATCAATGAAGGGTTGCCTCTAATCGAGTCATTTATCCTTTCTTTCAATGACAACCTCCCCTTCAAGAGGGTATTTGTCAATGAGTTCAACATTAATAAGAGGCAAGATTTGTCTATTGTAGACCTCTATTGATATGGACTCATCTTTTAGACATGCCAACTCTTTGGCAAGCTTGGCTAAGGCATCAGCTATGACATTTTCTACTTGAGGAATCTTATAGATTGTTATCTTTAGAATTTGAGCTAGTAACTCTATGGTATACTTGTGTCAGTGATGGAGCCTTGGCTTTAAGTTCTTGTAGGACCTAATGATCTGGATGGAAACTAAGAATTCTCAAAGATGTTGATGTTTTAGATGCCTAGAAAAATGGCTAACTCTAGACCGATGAGAAAAGCCTCATATTTGGCGTCATTATTGGTGTAAAGTTCAGGTAGATGATATGAGAATCTCATCATATCGCAGTCTAGTGTTAGGAGGACTATTCCTAGCCCAATCTTGCCTAGGAGAATAGATTGTGGTTCTTCTCCTCTTTGAGAGGAAGCCGCACCATCAAAGTACATCTCCCAGTAGTGAATGCTTGTGTCCCCCAAGCTCATGATTTGTTCATCCAAGAGATCAACATTAAGTAGAGAATCTGGAAGAAGTGGGTGTGCTGCTAAGAAATCCATGAGTACATGTCCTTTCACCACATAGAGGGTACGAATGTGATATTGAACTACGATAATATCATGGACCAATGTGCCAACCATCTGGATAGCATCAGTCATGTCATGATATATTACAGTGGATTGATTCTAGAAATCAAGTTCACTTTATGAGAGAGCATATAATGCCATAGCTTTTGGGTTGTGAAGATTAAAGCTAGGTATTACTTCTCAATGGGTGGATAGTTTGCTTCAGCAGGTATAAGATGATGGCTTAGATAGTAGACTATGTTCTCTTTCCCTTCATCATTAGCTTGGGCCAATAAAGTGCAACAGTGTAGAGAATCAGGGGTTTGCCCAAGATAGGAGCATCTAAAACTAGCGGCATCATTAAATATTATTTGATGCTCTCAAAGGCATGATGACACTTCTCATCCCACATGAACTTAGCGTCCTTCTTGATAAGTGCTAAAAATGGTTGACATCTGCCTGATAGGTTCAAGATAAAGTGTCTTAGATATGCCAACCTTCTTTGGAATGATCTGAGCTGAGTGAGACTTTCAGGGGATGAAATTTCCAATATCACTTTATTCTTCTCCAGGTTAATCAGACAACAAACCTAAGAAACTTTCTTAAAGATACTCTGAATGCACACTTTAGAGCATTCATTTTGAGGTTGTATTGCCTTATCCACTCAAAAACTACTCTCAAGTCAAAGAGGTGGTCTTTTTTATATGCTTTTGATCACGAGATCATAAATATAGCATTCAACTTGGTGACGAATAAGTTCATCAAAGATTTGAGTCATAGCCCATTGGTATGTGGCTCCAGCATTTTTAAGATTGAAAGGCATGACCTTATAGCAATATATTGCGATAAGGGTTCTAAATCAGTGTTCCTTTCATCTTTAGGTGCCATCTTTATTTGGTTATATACAGATGAACCATCCATAAAAGAGAAGATCACATGAGATGAGGCAATGTTCACCATAAGTTCTGGTATTGGTAGTAGAAATCCATCTTTTGGACATGCCTTATTAAGATCCCTAAAATCAACGCATATGCGAATTTGACCATTCTTTTTCTTAACTAGGACAACTTTAGCCAACCAGGTGGGGTATTTTTCCTCACAAATGAAACCAGCATCGATCAATTTCTTGACTTTAGAAATGACCTTTTGTTCAATGTCTAATCACTAGCATCTAGGAGCTTGCTTGATAGGGTTTGCATCAGTATCACTAGTTTATTGACTTCGGGTGTGAATTATCTTTTGTCCCCAAGTTGATTTCTTTGAGTTCATCAATGGTTGATTTGATTTCTTCTTCAAATTCTAGAGGTGCATCTTTGACAAATCATCTAGATCATCTTAAGTTTCTAAGAACACCTCCTCATATGAGTTAATGGAATTTTAAAAGAACTTATTAGATTCCAAATGATTGGTGATGACTAAGTAGTCATCATCATCCACTAGACCTACTATACCAAAGCATAGTCTTGGTCTTGATTGAGAGTTCTTGCATTTGTTGTTCCATAGCCTTTCAAAGTATTTTGACCTGTTCTTAGACCATGTATGTGGAATTAAACCTTTCTTTGCTAAATTATCAACACGAGGTGAGTAGGAATTAAAAAGAAATTCTATTAATTCTTTATATGAATTATCCTCAAGTTCTACATCAACTTATTGACTTGAGGATGCTGTTCCTAGATAGAACCTCTAGATATTTGTGGTTATACATGCTCTAGAGGCTTTCTTAACTACCAAACCCTCAACTTTTTATGGGGAAAGTGGAGTTAGAGTTAATGTTTCCATCTGATGCCTTATAGTTTCACATAAGCATGACTTAGATACACTCATGCTTTGCTTAAGAATCTAGTATTCATCGTTATTTGGCTCAAGTGTCATCTTCAATGGGATTTGCTATCAAGAAGAGCTAGCTGGTGCACTAATTACATAAAACTTATCCTCTGAACTTGATTCTAAGTTTATCTAGATAGAAGGTGTACTGCTAGATGCTAGAATAAATCTCCTAGTGGGTGGTAAGTATGGAGGCCTTCCACCCGTAGGACTTCCTCTAGACTTGCCTCTTCCTTATCCTGGTGAAGGTCGGGTCATCCTCCCCCTTTCTTGAATGGAGTAATGAACTATGGGTACAATCTAATCTCGGGCTCCACTCCCTCCCTAAAGTCATCTTCTTGTTCCCTTTTCTTTTTTTTTTCTTTTTCTTTTTCTTTTCATTTTGACTAAGGTCACGAGAGAAGACATTTTGTTTCTTAGAAAGATAGTAAGCACATCCTCATATATCCCGACCTGATGAACTCTGAAAGATTTGAGTTTTTCTTTGACATAACACTCAATTCCACCTCCTAGAAACTTGATGAGAGGATGGAACCATATTGTTATCATGTATCCATGGTCTCCCAAGTAAAGCATTGAAAGATGTATCTGAGTCTATTATGTGGGCCTCTATTTTCCAATCATGTACCTCCAAGAGTAACACTATGGAGCCTAAGGCCCTCTTGCCTTATTCATTGAATCCTTTCAACATCATCCTCTCTACTTAGAGTTTAGAGATGTCCAACCTCAAGTAGGCAAGTGTTCTCAGACTTATAATATTAACTGATGCACCCAGATCAACTAAAACTCTGGATAGCCTGAATCTATCAACATCCACTGTAATGTAGAGCGAATGATTATGCTCGATCATCCCTAGAAGTAGGTCTTCATCAGTGAATAAAACTCCTAGGACTTCTTCTAGGCAACGTGCCTCCTCTCTAGTAGCAGTTAGCAGAGCTAAGCATATTTTTGGATCAAGCAAAGCTTTGATTAATGACTCCTTTATCTCTTTGGATAAGACAAGGGCATCATATATGCTTAACTTAGCTCGTAACTTTCTACGGTGTGTGAGGACATTATAATCAACTTTGGGTTGGTCTTGCACAGGTATATCCATGGGTGGAGCATCCTATGGAGGGGCTATCTACTCATTGGAACTAATGACCTATTTTCCCATATCTTGAGGTGTTACCCTATGAGATAGAACTTTTCCACTGTAGAGGTTGACTTCAGTGACTTCTTGAAATAAGGAGTTTGTGGAAGGTTCTACTTGCTCATTAGGTATACCTACAGGTTCTCCTAAAGGATCATCAGAGTCAGATGACTCCAAATCAATCTCAAGAGGTGAACCTTGATGATTTAGAAAAGTAAAATCTATTTTTGATTAGAATAGGATTGACTAAAATTATTTAAATTATTATTGCTATGACTTGGAGAGCTTTATATAGGTATAAAATCATTGAGATCATCAAAAGTTGAAAAGATGTAAGTTGAATCTATCTTCTTCATTAATTTCTTTAATTTTTAAGGTGGTACATGATAGAAATCAAGTAAAGTAAGTGGTATGAGGGGTTTGGTACCCTTATCTGTAGATATAATGCTCCTGCTGGAGGTGGAGGAGCTGGTGGATGTGGTAGTTGCAATGGTGGAAGGAGTATTGGACTCATATGGTGGTTGTCCTATGGATCTATCTTGGGCAAGAGATTGCTGCTATTGTTGCTATTAGGCTTCCACCCACCCAGAGTTGTCCCTCACAACTGGAAAATGTTCCTTGATGTTAGAGGTTTGAGTTGAGTCAGGCACCTGCAGAGAAAGTTTCTTGATTTTAGAAATTATATTTTTAGAGGTACGAGATAAAGAAATATCCCAACCTTCATTTATCTTAAGAGGATTGGATGTATCCCCAAAGATTACTTTGACATAGCTAGAGGATGGTTTTGCTAAGTATTCCTTAGAAATAATTATAGGTTCTAACTTGTAGCTACGCTCAAGCTAATCTTTAAATGTGAAATAACCTTCTAAGATACAGCCTAGAATGCAGTGGTAGGGGTAGTAGTTAGGATCTTCATTCCTAGCCACTTCTTCTAGCTTTCTAAGCTCAA
Source organism: Cymbidium sinense (assembly GCA_021442155.1). Lineage (NCBI taxonomy): Eukaryota > Viridiplantae > Streptophyta > Magnoliopsida > Asparagales > Orchidaceae > Cymbidium > Cymbidium sinense. The sequence goes on along the minus strand of CM038230.1, from coordinate 55,003,747 downwards.
GTAGCTGAAATTCTTAAGAAGGTTTTTAAAAATTTTCTTGACTACCTCCCTCTTAAATGAGTATGGTTTGTTGAGTTTGTCTACAAGAGTAGGTGAAAAGTAGCTACCTGGTGTAGGCTGCTATGGTGGTGGTGGTCATTGTGGTAGCCAAGGCAGTGAAAGAGGAGGCTATAGTGGAGGCTACTGGACTCAAGGCCTCTTAAACTATACTCTCCCTGGTTGCTTCACTTTGTCAACTGCGATTACAACCCCTAGCTTCTTCTCAAAAATCTTCTGAGGCTTGGGCTTGGATGACTGGTCTAAGAAGGGTAACTGTTTGTCTTCCTCATGTAGGTTAGCCTCCTTCCTGTTTAATTTCTCAAATATCTTAATGGTGAAGCCCTTAAGCATGAAGGTGATCGAGCCATAGATATTCTTGAGTAGAATCTTAGTGGCATGCTGCTCTTGCAGCTGTGGTTCGCATTTCATACTTAGGTTGTGTCATCTAAGAATATAATCAATAAGGGACTCGTTAGGCTTTTTCTGCCCTATAACGAGGTCACCTACAGTTACCCTTTGTTGAGCTCCTACAAACCTCTTTATGAAGAGGTGCTCTAACTCTACAAAGTACTTCATCAAACTGTTAGGTAGGTTGACATGCCAATCAAATGCTACCCCTAAAAGGATACTGATAAACTGTTAAAATAATAATGTGTCAATGCCACTAGCATTGCAATAATTGGCTCAAACTCTACCATCAAAGACCTTGAAGGATGGTCGCAAAAATCCCTTTGGGTATTGAACTAGATCTAATTCCTTTGGGTAGAGTCTACCCTTTGGAATAGATGAGCTCCCCCGGGCTTGCGCCAACTCTTCTATCACTTGCTGCTCCACCATTTGTTTGATATCTTTCTTCTACACGAAGGTACTATCAGTGACCTTCCTATGTAAATTGCCAGCATCCTCATTGATATAAGTGCACTTGATACGATCTGGGGTATGTACTAGCTTAGGCCTATCGGCCTCCATTAGGGAAGGTTATTAAACGTGGGCTTGGTTCTGCAAGCTTAGGACCACTTTCATCAACTCCTCTACCCTTCTCTCTATCCCGTTGATTTGATCATCTTTCTGCTTGTTTCATTGAAGGAGGCATTGAGTTGAGTCTGATGCCTCACCTTCCTTAACTACAACGCTTTCCTCACTAGGTTGTTCCCTTTGCAAAGATCCTCTGGTATCTACCATGTGGACTTCTGCTATATCTTCTAACATCTCATCCTCATCAGCATCAAATTCTACCCTACCCTTCTCTAAGTCAGGTTGATCATCCTCGATTATTCACCTCACCACAACACGATAGTCTTCCAAAATTTTATCCAAAGATTGGTCATCCACCTGATTTAGTGTTATTTGAACATAGTTTGGACCGATTGGCTATAGAAGCTATGTGAATCTTTGGAAGAGTACTCTCCCTAACTGACTCAAAAACCATCGGGGTCACCTTAGTATCCACTCCCTTCTCCTCCTCTAATTGTGGTGGTAGAGCGACCACAACACTCTGGGCTACCACTCCTTCTTCAGCACTATTGGGATGGAAGGTCAAGCAGGGGAGCTCGGCCTCATCTCACGGGTGGGGGGTTGATGAAGTGGGGTCCCTGGGCTATAACTAGATCACCAAAGATGAGCCTCTCTCCCCATATATGGGGTTATGGAACTTGGTGGGGACTTCAGATGGTGGAACCTGAGTTGGTAATGGTGGTCGGTGAGTGGAGCTGTGTAATGAAGGTAACACCGACTGCCTCTCCACTGGAGATCTCCTCCTATGGCTATTGGAATTGGTGAGAATAATGCGGTTAGACTGATCAGCTCTATAATATTGATTAGAATGATCAATCAAAGTAGAGGTCACTGATTATATGGTGAACCTCCTCCTGCCCCTTTTGCTCGCTTAGTCAGCTATCTTGGCCTCAGTGGTCCTCTCTTTATGAATCCGATCCCTAATGCTCCTAGGGATCATCCTCCTCAAGTCATGTAAGGTACCGGACTCCGAGCATCTGTGGGCTCTCCCAACTCTTCTGAGCATAGACCGCATACCAGCATAGGGCCTCCTCCTCTCCCTAGCTAGTGTCTCATACTCTACAGATGGTTGGGTTAATGAAGCTATCATCCAATAGTCCTCCTCTCACTCTGAAGTTGAGAGGGAGAGAAACCTTCTACGATTGAGAAGGGGAGAGGTATCACGAGGGGAACCCTCCTCACCCACATGTGAGGCTTCTTTTGGCTCCTTCACCACATGCTCATAATGTCTTTTATTTTTTTTTTTGTTCTTATTACAGTGTTGGGTCTTAGTCAAAAGAGTAAGGCGGGAACTAGAAAAAATCTCAAAAGTGGGGGAGACTATCTCAGAAGCTAAGAAGGCCTCCCCCTTCAGGGCAGGGGCAACAATAGAGGAGGTACTAGCCCACACTGAGATTATGATAAGCATAATTGGCAGAACTAGCATGACTGATAGGGGAACATCTACTATCTTCCTCTTCAGTGAGGGGAACTGATAATTGGAGTGAAGATCAAACTGCACAAGTGGCTTCTTATCTGTCACCTCTTCCCTACTAACGGTGGTGGTGAGTATGCTCGAAGTCAAAGGAAAACTTGATGATGGGGGTGGTGGTGAGTATGCCTGATCCAAGGCCAAATCCACACCGAAAGAAAAGGAGAAGATCAACTTGCCGAAAGACATGGTGGAAATATGATTGAAGGGACAAGAAAGAGATAGGGTTGGGATCTTTACTGCACTATTGGAAAGAGAACATGATTAGACTTTTGCTTTGTTGTTGACTTTTGATTTGATTTTAAATTTGAACCTACATTTAAAAAGTTTGATTATGTTAAATGGGGTTCATTGGTATGTTGGAAAAGTTGAGAATTGGACTTTTGTTCTTGATTGTTGTTGTTTGATTTTTGATTTTGAATTGAAACCCTCAATTAACAAATTTTCTTTTGCTAAATGGGGTTTGTTTGTTTGTTAGAGAGATTTTGGAAACTTTGGAAAAGAGACTTTTGCTTTTGCTTTGGACTTTATTGGTATTTTTTGAGAATGTTGGATGAACCTTGCTTCACCATGCTAGTGGTAAGAGGTTCATGATTTTGTTTGGTTTATATTTTGGGATATTTATTTGATAGATTTTCTTTTACCTATTGGGGGTCCAATAAAAATTTTATGACCTACTTGGAGTGAGGTCTTAAAACCTAAAGGATGTTGGCCACCCTTGCTTAAGGATAAAATAAGCAAGTTGTCCAACATAAAGAAATATAGCCTTGGGCTTATACAAAATATAAGTCCACTATCGATGCTTAAAGATAATGATTGATTACTAAAGATGGGGAGAGGAACCATCCCTAGTGGAGTCGCTAAAAAAAATCTGTGGTGTTTTATTTTGGATGCTGGGAAGACACCACACAGATCTTAGGGGGTACTTATTGAAGTGATCGGGTATGATATACTATCTCAAAAGATAGAAATATCACCCTACAATGGACCTAATCACCTAATAAGGACTCCTAAGGCATGATGGGTCATCGTTTATACCAGAAATCTTTCCCTTATTTTATATGGAAAGATAAAGTAGGGTTTATTTATGGTAGGTTCTTTAGTTCCCTATATAATTACTTCCTAGGAAATGGGATTTTTTAAGAATACTCTCGATTAAAGTAGTCAATTAGTTATCTCCAAAGATTTCAAAATTAGGCTATCAATGAATTGGTTATTTTTAGAAGATCAAGTTGGAATGCTCAATTGGAAAGACTTATTTTTAGAATCCAAAGGAAGATAAGTAGGGAGCACTCATGATACAAGGAAGCCTAGTATGCACCCCAATCTATCCTATGGTGAGGCTTTGTATATTTTAAAGAGAGTTTATTTTAATTTAAATTGAAATTTTATTAAAATGCTAGAGATTATAGTCCATCAACATAAGATTATGGAAATGCCTAAGCGGCGAGGATTTATACTTGTATCCCAAAAGAAACAAGAAAACTCAGATCCTAAATTTAAGAAACTTTAGCATATGCTAAGAGCATGACCTAAATCTATGCAAAAGGAGGACATAAGGGTTTACCTCCACAAGAATGGATAAACACGTCCAACTCTTCTGGACTTACAACTGCCTAGAGTGGCCGCCAGCTAACACCTCGTACGATTCAAAATCATGTAGGCCGGTCTTATGTAATTGCAAGATAGCTAAGCTATTTTTTAATTTTAAAAGAAACTCACTCCATAAGAGACTGAATAGATGTGTATATGGTTTATATTCAGAAAATATTTACAATTTGCTAAATTTTTTTTAAATATTTTGATTATGCTAGGCTTTAGAATGAAGTTGTGAGTTGGTTTAAATTTTAGTTATGATTTGTTAGAGGGGAGGAAAATAATTTTATTAAAATTTTGATTCTATGAAAAAAAATTTAAGAAACTATGAAGAAGATATAAATTCTAGAAATCAAACATAATATTAAAATGTATAGATTCCATAAAAAGAATAAAAATTTGATGTGGCCATATGTGTAATTTCCAGTACACCTTGAAAAGGAGAAAATTTAGGTTGTCGAGCTCTACCTTTATTCAACCCGGATTACAAAAGAAAATTATAATGCATAATTTAAATTAAATTCTATAGGGGCCTTCATTCCTTGATTTTTTTTATTCTTCCTTCTTTTCCTTATTCTCTTGATTTGATCATGATTCAAGGCTTCACAGGGCCTTTGAGGACTATGCCTTTGAGCTATTGCCCATCCTAAACCCCATAGCACTAACCCTAATTTATATTATAAAATTATATTTTTATGGAAAGTAAAAAAATCTAACACACATCGTACATCCAAAGCAGCTATATTATGTAATTTAGACACTTACATCCAAGCCCCTAATCATGGATTATGCTTAGGGGCATAAGCAACTTGCAAGTAGAAGTAATTATATTTATTTTGGTGGCCCCATTGGCTCTTATAGAAAATAACATTAGGCTAACAACCTCCTAACATCTAGTCTATGAACCATAGTCCTAACATTTAGTCTAAATATCACATCACAAAATAAAACAAAACATCATTATATACACCATCCTAACCTAAAGCTGGAAGTGGTGACTTAGCATTCTAATGTGTGTGCTTAGTCTAAGTGTGGTATATCTTAGCTCGACTTTATGATTTCAATTGGCTAAGGCTTAGAATTATTTATGTTAAACATGAGGGTGATTTCATTTCAAGTTACATAGAGAATTGGTGGATTTTAATTTATATTTTCTTTGATTTCACTTGATATTTACTTGTAACTAAGTATTGTAAAGAGAAGAAAGAGGCTTAACCTCTTTCATCTCTACCTTATGCTACTTTCTAAAGAGTGTATTATTAAAATTTTGGTTTGATTTAGTGAATGATTTATTAAGTGTTTTATTAATCCTACATTTGGGTTAATCTTAACGAATCCTATCCAACATTAAAGACATCTTAAGATTAATGAAATTGAATTATCATTACACGGGTAATGTTACATCATTCCTTTTCATGATTAATAGAATGCATATGATTTGTCTTAATGTACTTATACATACAATACATTTTTGGTATACTTAAATGATTATCAATCCATATATTATTCTATAAAAGAGGGGTCCTCATACATTAGTAAAATACACACACACATGTATTAAAGATGCAAGCAAGTAAGGTAAGTGAGATAATCTAAGACCTCCTTGGGGCTACTTAAAGCCTCATATTACCGGGATGTCCAGACTATATACTTGCTATTTTAAATACATATGAGTATACACACAACTATGGGAATGAAAATCATGAAAAGATTGTATTTTAGTTGAATTATTTACACATGTAAAATAAAGTTCTATTCAAATTCTAGTACAAGTACACATATAAAAAAAATTAAATAAGTGCATGCCTTTGTTAACCAGGGAAGTGAGGTAATCTAAGTGCTCCTTAGGGCTACTTAGAGCCTCGTATTCCTATGATATCCAGACAATATACTTATTATCATTCAAACCTATGTAAACCCCATACATGAATCATAAAGATATAATAATATTTTAGCATGTTTAGATTATAAGAATAAGGAAATTATATGTAGTATTCATAGCTAGCATCAATCCAAATCTTCATTATCAACTTATAACTTTGAAAATAATTTTGAAATTTATTAGTGATAATAGCCATACATATAATAAAATTAATTCAACACATGCAACTTTCACATAATTAAATTCAATTGATTATTTTTTATTTGAAAGAATGAATGCATGATATCAAATGACATACAAAATTTATAATTATTGAAATGGAATAATTGAACAATTCCACATAATTCATTTAACCACATTAATTCCTAAGGACAATAACATTAAATAAAATCATTTAAGATTAACCTTAGCTTCTTATAGAATTTGATTTTTGGTTGTGTGTTATTAATCTTAAAGAGGAGAACATTTGCTATTTTTGTCCCATCCAATGTGAGTGATTTAATGTGTTTAAAGAAAACATGATTAAGTGATTTTTATGAATTAATTAAGTTTGAATCATTAATCAAATGATTTATTTTGTCTTTATAAGCTTCTTTAATTCAATTATTCATTTAATTATGTGCTTCCAATGATATGCAAATGAGAAATTAAAATTGCAATGCACTTAGAGACTTAATGCAATGAAGCTCATAATTAAATATTAATTAAATTAAAGAAACTAATTAAGTACTTATATGATTTTCCCACACCCATGGGTTAAGCATAATTTCCTTAAAGGTATTTATGATATTAAACACATAAAGAGGAATCCAAGAATTCAAATTAAATTATCTAATCTAATCACTATTTTAATTTGATTTGATTTTATCATTAATTACTTGATTAACCCCTAATTAAATTATGAGTTAATTATCTTCCTAAATGAAATGAACATTAGGAAACAATTAGGGAGGGGGTCCTAAACTTCCCACCTCATCATTCCATTGTTAATAAGTGACTAATCAAGTTTCATTAATTAATTTTACTATTTAGAATTTTAAAAAATTATTAAATCAATTAAGGAGAGTGATTAGGGTTTGACTTTTAAATTCCCCTATTTGCTTAGCCAATAAATCCCAAGAAAATGAAGGGAGGTAGTGGAAATTCCATTAATTCAACTTTTTAAATTTGAGATCAATTGGTCAAGTAATTAGGGCTTAATTAAGCTAATTAATAAAAAAATTCAAACCTTAATTAAGCTCTATTTACTATTTAAACTATATAGAAATCATTTTACTTAAATTCTCCTATGTTTACCCTTTCCAAAATGGTTTTACTCATTTTTTTAAAATTTTTCTACAATTAGTTATGAATTTTTGAAGTTCTAAGTAATTAATTATAATTTAAACCTTAATTAATACCTAATCTCATCGGTGCCATGCGTGAGCTAACGTGGCAGTGCTTTCCATGTGGCACCATAAGATTGGCTAATCAAATGAATCCACGCAGCGTGCTAAACCAGCGGTGGTGGACGCACTTTCATCCCCTCCATCACATCTCGGATCGAACGGTGGAGATTAATCCAACGATTCTTAAAGGATAAAATTAGGTTTTTTTAATTGGATTAATCATGGCCATCCATTCCAATCATGTGGAATGGATGACAGATAATCCTTCATCTCCCGAGCGACGGAGGATGGACATCATCTGCCCTCATTTGCTAAATTAGAGCTCTTCAAAGCTCATGAGGCATCAGGATTGGCTCTAAAACCTTAAAGGTAAAGATCTAAAAGATCCAATGGTGGAAATCCCACAAAAATAAGATTTCTTTCACAAAACACTGACTCTTAATGAATTTTCTATAGTTTGCCCAAAAAATACCTCACTGAAGCTCAAGACCAGTGGCCCAACGATTGAGGTAACTTTGTCTTGAAGAGATAAAGCCCTATTGAGAAGCTTGTGACTTGCCTCCCTGTCGGTGGTTCCGTGAACCAGGTGTTGCAGGAAATGTTGCAAGAGTTGGTATATAAGTGGTCTCCGGTGCTCGAGTCGATTGGGGATTGATTCATTTTGCCTTGCCTGAGCTTGAGAAAGGTGTGGGTAAAGTTAATTTAGATTTGGTTGAGTTTAAGTGGAGTTGGATGGAGTGGAGGCTCAATTTTTCTCAGGTTTGATGTCGACGGTGATGGGGGAGCTTAAGGAAGGTTGGAAAGGCACTAGGAAGCTCGTCTCTACTCTCTGATGCTCTATGGGTGAGTGTGTCTATTTAGGAATGAGATGGAGTAGAGTATGCTATACTCCCCATAGAATTGTGTAGTTGGGATTGGCATTGCTTTTGGCAGATGACCAGCTAGCACATGCAGCCAAGGACATTTGCAAATGGCTAAGGTGGTGCTCCTTGAGTGGTTGTGGGTCTGGGATGGGCTAAGGTGGAATGTCCTTCCTCCCAAAGGCGAGCCAATGAAATTGCATAGGTTAACTCACCTCCTTTGACCCATGGATGACCCAGTTAGCTTTGAGGTAGGTTAGCTAATGGGACAGAGGTCCAAATCAAGCTTTGGGTGGCTGCTAAGGGCAAAGGGGTACGTGAGACCATACAAATTAGGATTTTGTCCCATTTGGAGAGGTTTACCTAATGAGTTTTAGGCTAATTTGGGTTTGAAAAAGGTTAGGTTTGATTTGGGCTAACCCATTATAACCCAAGGAGGGGTCAAGCCAAGTTTGGTTGGGTTTGGCTCAATTTGACCCATGTAGGTCAAATTGGGTTAGGTTGACCAATTGATCAAATTGAATCAAACCAAGGATTGAGTCATGTTCAAATAATGATTTGGGATGTTTTGGCTCAATTGGTTTTGTTTAATTTGAAGTGGATTTGAATTTGGCTTATATGAGTTCATATGGGTCAAATGGTTTAAGTTGACCAATTAGGTCAAATTGATCAAATTAGCTTAGGTTGGAGGTTGATTTAGGTTGAATTGATGATTTGAGAATGATTGTAGGTCTTAGTTTTAATTAATTTAGATTTGGGAATGATTTAGATCAATTTGATCATTTAGGTCAATTTGGGCTAAATTGGTCAATTGGGTTAACTGGGTCAAATTGGGTTCAATCAAGGGTTTGATCATGTTCAATAATCAATTCATGATGGATTTGAGCCATTGGTTTCAACCATTTTGGCTCTACTTTTGGAAAATGCTTGACCGACGTAGGTAGTTGGGGACATTAGGGAATCGCTGGGGTGGAACTCCTTGAGTGGCTGATGGTCTAGGATGGGCTGAGGTGGAATGTCCTTCCTCCCCAAGGTGAGCTAATGGAATGGCTTGGGTTAGCTCACCTCCTTTGACCCATGGATGACCCAATCAGCTTTGGGTCAGATTAGCTAGTGGGTCAAAGGTCCAAATCAAGCTTTTGGTGGCTGCTATGGGCAAAGGGGTAGGTGAGACCATCCAAATTAGGATTTTATCCCATTTGGAGGGGTTTACCCAATGGGTGTTAGGCTAATTTGAGTTTGAAGTGGGTTGGGTTTGATTTGGGCTGACCCATGGTAACCCAAGGATGGGTCATGCCAAGTTTGGTTGGGTTTGGCTCAATTAGACCCATGTAGGTCAAATTAGGTAAGATTAACCAATTAGTCAAATTAGGTCAAACCAAGGGTTGAGTCATGTTCAAAATTAGTTTGGTCAATTTGAAGTGGATTTGAATTTGGCTCATATGGGTCAAATGGGCTACGTTGACCAATTTGATCAAATTGAATAAGTTGACTTGGGTTAGGGGTTGGTTTAGGTTCAATTAATGATTTGAGAATGATTATTGGTGTTGGTTTCAATTAATTTGGATTTGGGAATGATTTAGATCAATTTGACCCTTTAGATTAATTTAGGCTTAATGAGTCAATTGGGTTGACTTGGTCAAATTAGGTTCAATCAAGGGTTTGACCATGTTCAATAATCAATTCATGATGGACTTGAGCCATTGGTTTCAATCAATTTGGATTGGATTGAGGTTTGGCCCAATTTGGCCTTTTATGTCAAATTGGGTCAAATTGGGTCAAAGGTCCAATTGGACTTGGTTTGGCTTGATTGATGGTTGAATCATATTCAAGGTTTAATTTATGATTGGGAAGAATTATTTGTTTCAATTGATTTAAATTGGAATGAGATTTGGTTCAGTTTGATTTATATAGGCTAAAATGGGTCAACTTGGGTCAAATGATCAAATTAGCTTGATTTAACCTAATTGATTGCAATTGGACAATCAAGGGTAATCAAAAATCATTGTAGAAGCAATTGAATTGGTTGGTTTAATCTAAGTTGGGTTGGATTGGAGTTTGGATCAAATGGGTCCTTTAGGTCACTTTTGGTCAAGGGAACTAAATGGGTCAATTTGAGTAGGAATAGGGTGAAAAAGGTTGTATTTAGTTTGATAATTGGTTTAGTATTGGTTGATGGCTTTGATTGCAATTGATTTTGATTTAATTGGATTTTGGCTCATGGGGACCTTTAGGTCAAATGGGCTAGTTTAGGTTAGTTGAATTGATTTGGTTTGATTGGCTTGACTTGATTGTAGGTTTTAGAAGAGTTTGAAATGGTGTATTGAATGGTTGGAATGATTTTATAAAAATTAATTGGATTCGGTTTAATTGAAGGAGCTTTGGGTTGAGTCCATAGGATTGGATCAGGGGATTATGATGGGTTTCAGTTCAAACCATTTTAGCTTGGAGCTTGGATATGAAAGAGGAATTGGGTTTGATTGAATCAGTTTGGGGTTAGACTTGGATGAGTGGATAGGCATAGGTCATGGGTTAGGCCATAGGATAGGTAGGTTCCTTATTTTTTCTAAGGCTTAGCTTAAACCTATGGTACACCTTCCTAAGTCTCTAGGCTTAGTTGTAGTGTTCACTTAATCACTAGAAGTGTCCTATGACCAGAAAAAATCCTAGTGCTTAGAAGTGTTCTATGTCAAAGGAAGGATGAGTCAATCCTCACTCCAAAAGTGAGGTTAATAGTCATACACTCATGTTTAAGTAATTCTTTAGTTCAATTAGCCATGATAACTGGACAATTTTAGGATTTAAGTATACACAAATACCCAATCCCATTCCCTTCTTCTGAATGGATGGCCCAATAAGGAAACAAGGACTTAGTAGATGGACTTTGATGTAGAACACTTAGTTAAGAGTAATAGAGCCCAAACAAAAACTTACTCATTAATTATACATGACATCATGCCTACTCACAAGCAAGTACGCTGAACTACCTAACTCTAATTGATGACCAAACTTGGGTACTCACCACTTAGTATATAACACTTTCCCAACCACTAGAAGCATGGATGGGTCTCTTTATATTAGAACTAACACATACCTTTTAGAAATTGACATATAGTTGCCTTTTATAACCACCCATGAATCTTATAATAAAAGTAAAAAATTACAAGGGGGACAACCTTATTTTTATTATTCCATAAGGATTGGAGCTAATTCTTTGACTCTGATACCTCTACTTGTACTCATGCTTGCATAAATGTCATTTCTTAAATTCTCACATATTTATATCTATGTAGTCCTATTTTCTCTTACCCTACTTCTCACATGGCTAAATAAGGTCCTACATCCCTTCATAGATAATTTTTGATTTAACATCCTTTTTGATGTAGTAGGTGTGGAATATATCAAAGATAATAAGTGATGTTCCCAATAAATTAGGCCATTAGCATGGGACAACTCGACCATTATAGGGTTGAACATGTAATGATTTATCACACAATAAAACTTGAGAGATATGAAAAAACATGATCACTGGTGTAGTCCATGTAGCGAGGGGGAAAGTCAGGCACAAATTTCTAATGGCTAGGGAGAATGAAGGGTCCTTAGCCTTGACAACTTATCAAACTCATTCTCATAGGTGAGAATTATGAAGTAAGCATAATATCGATGAAGAGTCCTTTCAGACAAGTGATGAGGAGGTTGCTAAGGAGAGCCTAGCAAATGCCACTCCCATAAATGTTTTCTTGAAGGAAAATTCAAAGGTGCATTCTCCAGTAATGTTTAAAATTTCTCACTTAGAGTCTTTTAATGGACACACAAACCCTACAAACCATGTAGTATACTTTGAGTCCACCACATCACTATTAGAGCTTGACAATGTAATGAAGTGTTGACTATTCTTTGCTACTTTTAAAGAGCAATCCTTTAATGGTTCTCATTCCTTTATGTCGGTGTCATTACTTCCCTTATCAAATTTTAGTGAATGCTCACTACATAGTTTATGAGTGCTTCAAAACTTTTGAAATGCTTGCAAACTCCTTTACAAATTAGAAAAGAGCCATGCAAGTCCCTTAAGAAGTTTATTACATATTTTAAAAAGGAAATGTTTAAAGTAAAGAATATGAATCTCATAGTCAAATAGGATATACTCACCCAGGGACTTAAAGAAAGGCCATTCATCTATCCCCATGGTTTATAATAGCCAAAGTCATTATCAGAGTTGTTTGAGTTGGCTAATATTCACTTAAATGCTGAAGCATATAATAAGATTACCAAATCATCAAAGGTAACACATAAAGAGACTTGAGAATGCCGTATCCCCATGATCAATTCTCAAAGGAGTGGATCTGAATGCAATGACAGGATAAGGGGAGAAGATAATGTAGCTTACAAAAGAGAGCATCAATGCACAGATTTGAATATAAAAAAAAACTCAGCACCTCAACACACAAAGGGAGAGTAGCCACAACTACTAATGGTCACACTATTATTGCCATCCATGGTTGAGTTAGTTGAGGACTTTCAAAATAAAAAGAACACATCAATTGACCACCACTCGTGAAAGCTAATGGAATACAAGATCAATCAATGCATTCTGCTTATCATTTTGATCGTGATCATGACATTGTAATAATGTTGAAGCTTGAAGAGCTTGGTTGAGGAGTTTTTTAAGATTGAAGATTTGAAGGAATATGTAAGGGGACTAGGAAAATATGCTACTGAGTTGAGTAATGAACCCATAGTAGCTTGTGCAATCCACATCACTAGAGTAATAACCATAATCATTGGAGAATATAAGGAGTCATCACGACAAGCTAGCCTTTAGTGACTTCAGACATGTGAAGTAAACTTAAAAGTTATGGCATAGGTGCTGATTAAATAAATTTATTCTATTAGCTTCAAACAAGAAGACCAACTAATAGTCGATAATCCTTATAATGACTTGGTATTAATGATAATTTTAAACTCCAACAATCAAATTAGAAGTATTTTAATCTTGATGGAGAGCTTGGAGAATATCATTTTCAAATCTATATTTGATAAAATGAACCTAGTGAGTTCAAGACTCATACCTATTGCATGTCCTATCTATAGATTTTTAGAATAAAAGAGGGAGAATTAAGAAATAATCACTCTCTCAATGACTTCAAGAGAAAAAGAAAAATAGTTCATGGCCATGTTCGACTTCATCAAAGTAGAGCAACCTACCATATGTAATTCTATTTTTTTATTTACCAATGTTGAACACATTTAAAATAGTGGTTTTATCTTATCATGCGCCTGTCAAGTTCTCAGTAAGAAAAAAAGAAATTACTATATAAGAAAACTTGAGTTAATTTAAGGTGTGCTTGCAAAAAGCTATGAAGCTTTATAATTAGAATTAGCACACACTTAATTATAGGCTATGCAAAAATTGAAGAAGTACTAATAGCAGATGATGTAGAGTGAGTGCTCAAAATTAGCTCATCTTACAACATCAAGTATTAGAAGCCCTTATATTGACACTTAAGTAAGACATACATATTTTTCTAGATTGCTATGAGATGCTGGGTGAAGATATCACCATTTCCTTTCATAGGATCAACATCAAGAAGGATGCTCAACCAATCTAAAAGAAAATGAGAAAGACAACAACCCAACTTGTTGAGCTAGTAAAAGATGTCACTAAATTGTTACAAGCTGACTTCATTAAAGAGGTATAGTATCTGAAATGGATCATTATCATGGTTATGGTACAAAAGTCTTACCATAAGTGGAAGATGTGCATCAAATTCACTAAACTAAATTCAACTTATCCTAAAGATGGGTGACCATTTTCATGCATAAACACACTCATCAACTTTAGCAGTGGGATACTCAGTAATGAGTTTTTTGGATGCCTTCTCTAGTTACAACCAAATTAAAATGCACCAAGTAGACTAAAAAATGACAAACTTCATCATAATAAAAGGTATTTACTTCTATAAAGTAATGCCCTTTGATTTAAAAATTTGAGTGTCATATACCAAAGAATGATCGATTGAGTATTCAAAAAGTAGAAAGAAGGAAACATGGAGATCTAAAATGATGGCTAGTTAGCTAAAAGTAAGTTTCCCAAACAACAGATCATTAATCCAAAATATACATTTGCAACAATAAAAAAATACAACAAGTGCCTCATTCCTTTGAAGTGCACATTCAACACTGAGTCAGAAAATTCTGGGGATTCTTACTCACCCTTGAGCACATAAAATTTAGCCTTAATAATGTTAAGGCTATACAAGGCATGCCATTTCCAGGAATAATAAAGGAGGTGTAGCAACTCACAAGGCTAGTCATATAATTGAATAGGTTAATCTCAAAGATAAGAGAGCACTACTCACCATTCTTTAAAATATTAAAGAGTGCAAAGAACCTTAATGGACCCTATAATATGAGAAAGCTTTCAATAACCTAAATGATTTATTCACTTCACCGCCTTTACTACAGTCTTAAGGCTTAACTTAGGTGTATGAGAATATGTGGTAAGTTCCATGGTTATTAAAGAAGAAGAGACAAAGTAATGGCCAATGTATTATGCTAGTAACTCACTTAATCTGGTTAAATGGTGAACTCAAGTGCTTGTATTTTTCAAATAATATAATGATAAATAGAGTATCATTCTAATGAGGATCTTTTGTAAACTTCTCAATTAAGTTAATTACTAATATTTCAATAACCTAATTTTTATCTAATAGAGTTAAGTTCATAATAAATTTTAAAAAAGCTTTAAAATTATAAAAGTCAATTTTGAAATTAAGATTTTTCTTAATTTTTATGAAACGTACTCTAAATTTATGAAAATCTTAGTTAATTTTAAGTACTTAGTGAGTGAGAGTTTAAAATTTATAGTTGTAAATTAGGAGTATCAATGTGATATCATTTATGGTTAGATTAGTATAACTTAATCACTATAATTAATAAGTAATAAGCCTATAATCTAATTAAAATAAATAATTGCATTAAAAATTTTTCTTTTATATTTATAAATCCATGAATATCATATTCCTATGTATATTTAAATGATTAATTTACTTTTTTCATTTGTTTCAATAGGATATTTATGCTATCTCTAGATCACACTAAATATTAATATTGCAATTTGCTAGATTACATGTAAATGAAACATAGGAAAAGAAAAATAACTAAAAATATTGAAGCATAAATAATTTTCTAATATGGTAACTCACATCAATAATAATACATAAATCAACATAAGATAATTTTAACCTAAAACACTAAATATTTAGTTACTCATTGTACAGAGTAGAGAAAATATTGGGATGGAAAAAATGTTTGAAAACATCAAGAAATATTAAAAGAAAAATAAGAAAAAATTGAGTAAATTTTTCTAAGTTTCTCATAATCCAAATCCGCACCTGCATCCCCTCGTTTGGCCCCAATATGGATTCCCCTTCTAATGGATTTCTTCCTTCTTCAGTCTTCAACATGGACACTAAACTACTCACACAACACTTGGAGTCTCACTCTCTAAATAACATACTATACACTCACACTCTCACTTTCAAATGACATTACATACTTTGCTAGAACTCTTTCCTTTTGCAAATCTTCTCCTTTTTATAAATTTTAGTGCCTTACCATTTGTCCCCATGTCATGCCAAAGAACTCCTTTGAATTATTTTAAAAATTTCTTGAACCACAAGTTGAAACTACTCAAACAAATTTATTGGGCAATCGCACCATATTGTTGGGTATAGCACTGTGACATTAATGCTTTAGCACAAAGGTGCTCTCTTTACTATCTTTTTCCTTAATTTGAGTCATTTCAGCACTGCACCACCTCTTCTTCATTTGGTAGGCATTCTTCTCATTATCTTGTGCTTATATATGTTGAAATTTTGCTAAGTCCCTAGTGCTACATTACTAGATTTCAGCATAACGATGCTCTGGGCTAACTTTCTGAAGAAACATATTACTACAACACTGGTTTCGTAGCATCTAGGCACTATACGTACTATCTTTAAACAAAATCAAGGCTTCTTTGGGCTCTTTTAAGCATCACAATATTGAAAATTTAGTGCCTAGGTGCCAGGCTCTTTGTATGGTAGTCCAAATCTCTTGTTATAGTGTTGTGGTGCTATTTTTCCTTGCTCCCAAGTGTCATACTTTACATCTCAGTAGTCATTTTTCCCATTTATAGTGTTGTGGAACTACCTTGTGCAACATCGAGGCACTAGCCTTTAAACATAGTATATTTCTCCTTTTCATTTTAGTTAGGAATTTCTTGTCAAGAACACTATAAAAAATTAAAAATAATATATTCTAACATTATTTAATCACAAAAATGTATATTTAAACATAACTAATTCACTAAAAGTTTTATGCTTATCCAACTCCCACAAACTAAAATAATCACTTGTCCACAAATAATTCAATGCATTTTATGAAACCTTAAGGTAATTTGATAGCAAACTTTTGACATTTAAAATCATTACATAACCAACTTAATTGACAAATTGACTTACATGATTTTTTAGTAAACATAAAAAATAACTTAACTACAACAACCTAAATTCTTACTCAAACTAATATTTCTTATGAGTTAAGTCATTTTATTGAGTAATATGAACATATTCAATTTTATTGAAGTTTATTAAATTGACAGTTATAAGTAGTTCTCACTTGTTATTTGAAAAATCATAAATTGACTTTCTCTTTTGAATATAGCACATTTAGTTACTTTAATAACTTCATTGATTTGTTTAGACTATTAGGAGAATTTTTAAGTGTTATTATGGTATGATACTCATCTTCAAGTGTTTTCTTCATTTTGTTCTCCTTTTATAATATGAGAAGATGACCTTATAGGTGTTATAACCCACTAATATTATAAATTTTAATTTTCTTTATATATCTAACATCAATTCTAATGAATTACTATTATTCACTAAATGATTTAATTTTTAATTAATACTAATAAATATTTTTGTATTCAAATAATAGTTATTTCTATTTATTACATATCACTTAAGAAAATTCAATGTGAATCTCTTATGTGTGGTGTGTAAGAAATTTATTAACTCATTATAAATTACTAGTTGTTAGAAAATACTTTAGATTTTAATAGTTTAAGTTAAAATTCATAGTTTAACAATTATGAAGCAACTTCCATTTTCAAATTAAAACATTATTTAAATAAATTTAATGCCAAATTTTTTCTTTTCTAATTAAACTAGAGTTCTAGGAAATATATGTAATTAAATAAAAAAATTAATAAAAAGATTCAATTTTCATTAACATAACTAAAAAGATACAACCAATCTTATAACAGAACACAATGCTATGGTGTTGTACACAAAAACTAAAATTTAAAATTTATTTAACAAAAATAAATTTGTAACTCTCAAAAACTCACTTTTTACATACATTTAAAATTAAAATAAACTAACAAAAACTAGTGCTAAAACTTATAAACAAATAATAGTAACAAAAATAAATGAAACAAAAACAACAAAAAAATTTTAATCCTCCTCCTCTTCTTCCTTTGTCACTATTTGGGTAACATAGGATTGGAGTTGTGGCACTACAAAAAATATACATGGTTGAAACTCATATAGACTTGGTAGTTCTGAAATATGTGTGCTAAGGTTGAGTTTTAATCAACCATATATGCATAGTGCTGCTATTACTAGCCTATATAACGATTAAATATTCTCTCCATTTTTTTTCACTCTCCTTAGCCCTACACTATAGACCAGTCACCTGCTCACTAAGATCCTATAATGTTCACTCAAAGTTTTAGAAGATCAAGGTTGAGAAGGTGGTCTGTGTGTACTCTCCCTAAGTTCAAGCTTGAAACCTAGTACTTTTTATCTTCTCCTTGGTCAAAGGAGCACTTTGAACTAACTGCTCTTCATTTTATTCTCCCAACATTCTAGTTAAAACATAAAAATGATTAACTAAAAAAATGGTTACCATAAAATATGATAATGCTACCATTAATCACATTACATAAAGAATTATGCGTAGCCATACAAATATAACTAAAAAATTCCTTTTTTTGAATAGCGAAATTTAAAATCGCCCTATCTTTAGCAACCTCACTAAGATTTTCACTTGCGCCTACTTGATAGAAATGGAATAATGGCAAGCTTTTTATTGTTGGTCTTCCTAGAGGCTGATAAATTGATGATTTTCTATTCCTTCTTATCATTGGGTATTTGATTCCTTAATAGTGATGTACCTAAAGATTTCATTAAAGTTAAGGAAATTATTTTTGTAGGCAAGATATTCATTAAATTCAATATGAAGTAATTTGTAAATAGAATTAAGGGTATCACTGTCAATTCCAATCCATTTCCTTTTAATGAAGAATCTACCATCTTTTCGCTCCTTCGCATTTGCAAAGCATTCTCTAACAATGGGAAGTATACTATCTTGTTTGTTATAGGCTAAAAGCTCCAAACCGTACTTACAATGTTGCAATACCTAGGTGTTGGGTATAACACTGCAGCCTAAATGCTTTAGAGCCAAGGACCTCTCTTTGCTATTTTGCTCCTTAATTTGAATCATTTTAGCCTTGTTGCATTACTTCTTCAGTGTTTAGGCACTCTTTTGATTATACTGGGCTCTTCTATGCTAATACTTTTTTAAGTCCTAGAACTATGGTGCTGAATTACTAGTGCCTAAGCACCAGGCCCTCAATTTGGCAGTCCAAATTTCTCTCCTATTATAGAGTTGTAGTGTTTGTTATCCTAGTGCCTAGGTATTATTGTTTCTATCTCAATAGCTCATTTTGCCCATTTGTAAAGCCACAACATTGCTTTGTATAGCATTTGTGGGATCCAAATATATTCATGGTTGAACCAACATCTTGAGTGATACTTGGAAAGCAGGGTTAATAAAGCAAGAAATAGTAGGTAATGGAGAGAAAGGAGAAAAAAATATATGGTTTTATTATCTTTCTAAAAATCTTAGTAAAAGAAAGGGGGAAATTTTCTTGCTAAGAGAACAAAAGAATAAAGCTTAGGAAGATAAAACTAAGATCTTTTCTGAACTCAACCAGTCAAAAATGAGCTAAACCAAAATGATCGAACTCCACTCCCCTGCCTTTTATAATGTTAGGGGTGAGGGGTAGTATAAAATAGAACTAATCAAGCATGTACAAGGGACTCACCTTAACTAGAGGTAAGTGTTTACTAGTGAGTGATAAGCCTCATCACAAGTATGTAGTGTCTTGATTTCATACATGGCCACTCTCCCTACTGTTGGAGGGTGATGTGCTTGAGTTACCTTGAGATGACCATTCTTCCTTGAATGCTTATCTTTTGAGGGTGATTCTATATCTGAGTAGTTGATGCCCATCTTCTTACTATTCTTTCCATGCACGTGATGAGTCTTTAGTATTTAGGATAGTTGCTTATTTTGAATAAGGAGATCTTTTCCTTTATTCTATCCATTACCTACTATTCCTCTTCTCATTTAGCCAACTTTCTAGACATGTCTTGAGGTTCTACTTCAGCCATAAACAAATTTGGATCTAACATATTTTTAGGGGAAGTGAGTGTGGATGAGGTTAAGAACTATGAGCCAAATATAAAGCAAATAAAGACATTCAATTCAAGATTTGTTAGCAGAAATGGAGCTATACACTCAATAATTTACCACCTAATGTGACTTGAAAGATATAAAGGATAGAATCACTTACTTGATAAATATGGCCCAAGAGAAAGTTAATCATAATGCGAGCATGAAAGGTCATCAGGATCGATGACACACCAAACCCATCAAGAAAGAAGGGAACTATCTAATACTCCTAGTGTGGATGATGAGTCATATTACTCCAACGAGGAAGATGATGTGCATAGAAAGAGGGTGGCTCCTACTAATGCCTTCTCCTTGAAGATTACTTAAGCTCCTCCATCTAGGTGAAAATTTTCACATTTGGAGTCTTATAAGGGTTGGATAGACCTGCCATATCACATCACTTATTTCAAGTTGATGACATCACTGTTGGACTTGGATGTCATGATAAAGTGTCACCTTTTCTTTATTACCTTCAAAGAATCAGCCATGAGGTGGTTCTCATGCCTCCCACTAGGGGTAATAACCTTAGTGATTCGTTAAGTAGATTTATTACTCACTTAGCTAGAAGTGAAGAATATGGAATTTGTAGTAGCCTAGGTAACACTCACCCAAGGATTGATGGAAGATCCATTTAGGTATTCCCTCAGGCTTTAATAGTCCAAAGCACTCACCGAACTACTTGAGATGGAAAATAACCATGTAATTGCAAAGGAATATAATAAAATTATCCAACTGACTTTGATGACTCGTGCTAATGACTCATTAAAGAGGCTGCATTTGGGATAGTCACCTGGAGATAAATTTTGAGCATGGAGACTAAAAAAGGGAGACCAAAAACACTCGCACTTAGATGAGACTTTAGAAACCCTACAACTTGTTACCAGGGGAATGAATGCTCATTGCTCAGTAGTGACTCAACTGAGGGTATCAATGATTGAGTTGGTGAAGGCCATCCAGAATAAAGATTTCTTTAAAAGTCACCACCATTAAGGCCTGATGGTTTGTAAGATTGCTTCAAGTATTACACCTAAAGGATTATACTTCTACAAAGTTATGCCCTTTGGGACAAAAAATTATAACGGTGACATACCAATGACTAGTGGATCAAGTATTCAAAGAGCATAAAGAGTGAATTATGAAAGTTTACGTAGATAACCTACTAGTCAAAAGCAAATCACCAATGCAATACATCCAAGATGTAAAAGAAATATTTGCCACACTTAAAAAGTACAATATGCACCATAACCCTTATAAATACTTTTTGGTGTAGAAGAAAAAAAATCCTTGTGGTCTCTCATTACCCATGAAGGCATAGATGAAAATCTAGATAAAATAAAAGCTACACTCGACATGCTGTCATCCAAAAATGTGAAAGATGTACAACAACTTACTGAATGAGTACCAGGATTGAATAGGTTCATCTCGAAGGTAGAGGAGCCTATGAAGAAAATTTATGACACTACAGAGATTTTAAGAATTTCTCATTAAAGTAATCAAATAAGTCATTAAAGGATAATATATCATATAAATAGATAAAAATAGCACTTTATAATGGATTTTATTATTAATATAAGACTCTTAAAATAGATGGGTCTATGATATTCTAGAGATATTTTTCTTGATCTATATAGTGAACTATAATAAGGTTTATTTTATTGTAGAGTTTTTTTGTTGCTTATAAGGCAAGACCCAATAGTTAACTACCTCTCAAGAAAGGGATATTTTCTTAAGAAAACTCTTAATTAAAGAATGGATTTGTACCTCTATATGGATTTCAAAGTTTGTCTTAAAAGGATAATTTATTTAAAAATTCAAAAGGGAATGCTCTAAAGAGTAAGAGTTCTTTTTGGAAGCCAATCAAGAATAAGTAAGAAATGCTTTTAGATATTTGGAAGCCTAGTGAGCATTTAAACTATCCTACTATTGAGATTTACATTTCTGAAATTGAAATTATTAAGATTCTAAATTGATATTTTATTGGAAATCTAGGATATAGTTTCTAATAGCATAAGAATATAGAAGTGTATGGGAGTTGAAGACATATCCTCATATCAAATGAGGTGCTTTAGAACCTAAGTCTAAAATTGCTTCTAACATAAGTCAAATGCTTAACCTAGTTTAATTTTTAGGAATTATTGGTTGTCTTTCTCACATGAGAAAAAAACTTATCTTTGACTCTTCTGGACTTACAACTCACATGGAAGGTGTCATTAGCTGATGCCACTTAAGCAATTTTAAATCCTTGAGTTCAGTCTTATGAATTCAAGATGACTGAGTTGTTGTACTTAAAATAAGAAACTAAGAGTGTATTCTCACTCCCTAACCCTAAAGTAATGACCGGTATGTTATGCACTTAACTTATACAGTAATTTTTATTTTTATGTATTTTTTTACTCACAATTTTTATGTAAGGCTTTAGGTATGTAAATTCATGCTTAATATGATATGTAGTTAGAAAAAGGTCATGAGATAAATCAATAAAATATGGCACACTTTCCCAAGAAGGGTGGTCATCTTCATAGGTCAGGCCCTAATATGCAATGGATAAATCTTCCAATTCAAAAACTTTGAGAGAATACTCGTATGGTTCACAATGTTTAGTTGTTTTATACTTAAGGATTTATTTATAGTGAGGTTATGAGTTTCTATTTTTATGTTTAAGTTGAATTAATTTAATAGGATTGAAAAATTAGTTTTCCTAAGAGCCTAACATACCCATGCTTCATCACAAAATACATTATTGACGTCATTTTTGGATGAGGTTAATATCACCTCCAATCTTAGTAATTAGGAGACCTAATCTTAGATTAAGAGTTTCCTAATTTGGCACTTCAGATAGTACACTTAGTGACTTGGTGTATAAAAAAATTAGAATCAAAGAAAAAATTGAATAAAAAAAATTTTAAATAAAAAATTAAATTAGAAATCAAAACTACATTTAAAAGGAAATCAAACTTAATACCTTAAGGTTTAGGCTATCTTAGTGAATCTCTTTAGGATCTAACCTAACCTAATAGGATTATGTGAACCAAAGTACACCCAAATCTAATAAACTTCAACATATACCCAAATCAAACACGTCTTAATTGAAATATAAATCCAATTGAGCTTAATCTAATGTAATTGGGGTGGTTAACACAATTAATCTATTTAAGTGCAAAATCAGCTTAACCTAAAGAAATTTAAATAAATTTGAAACAAAATGTAATTGAATCAAACCAAAAGCAGAGATTCAATCCATAAACGTAAATGAACCCAAAAATAAGTTGAAATGAGGTTCAATATGATCAATCATACCGCTTAACCTATGGTTGACCTATATGGGCCCTACCAAGTCAAAGGTCAATTCACCAAAATTTGACAAAATTAAGTCATTCTACGGACTAAAAGCCATAAAATAAATATGTTTAAACATTAATCTAAAGAAATTTAAATCCAGCAAGGTCTCAAATGGGTTAATTATATCTGTTGATCTCATTTTTGAATGAGATTAACATCACTTTTGAAATTAGTAATTAAGATACCTAATCTTAGATTAGGAACCTTCTAATTAAAGTGCTTAGGACACTACATCTAATGACTTAGTGCATCTTCCTTGAATTTGATCAAACCTAATGGGCTTAGGTAGACTCAACTCAAATTCCAAACTTAAATTAAAATAAAAAAATTCAAATAAATCAAAATTAATTCAAATTAAATTAAATGAATGACTCCAGATTCAATTCAAAGTCAAATCTAGTAAACCCTTTTTATATGGGTTTGACTTATGTGGGTCCCACCAACATTTGACCAAATGAAATCATTCTAAATGATAAAATAAAAATGTTTAATCTTGAATCAATGGAAATTTAAATTTATTTAGGCCTTACTTAGGTTTATTAGACCACTTAGTTTAAATGAACTTAAATGGGTCCTATTGGGTTCAAACCCAAATCAAATTGAAATCAACTCAATTTGATAATTTAAAATAATTTGGAAATAATAATCAAATATAATCCAACCTATCATTAGGTCTAATTTGGTCAAATTAGTCATTTGACCTAAATGAACCCATTAAGCTAAATTTGGGTGGATTCAAATTAAAATAAAATGAAATTAACCACTCTAATCATCTCAAACATATGATTAAACATGATTGGAGTCCAACCAAAATCCAATTAAGTCAAATGGATTATTTGAACCCAATTGAAACTAAGCTTAACCCATTTAAGCCTAAATGGGTTAAGGTGAAATGAAATCCAAAATTAATTCAAATCCTATGAGAATTAATTAAATAAAAACTTGATAAATCATCAATTAAACATAATTGAACCCAAATTAAATGAATTAAAAAAAATCAAAACACTTTGAATCCAAATGCTTGAATTGGGTTCAAATGCCCAATCCAATTCAAATGGATTTGGATTTAACCTCAAACACACATTAGGTTTGATTTGGGCAACCAAACACTTGCTTATGGGCTTTGGTGATGATGCTAAAAGTCATAAAAAAAAAAAATCAAAGGGGTGGAGGTATGAGAGGAGAAGACTTGGAATCCATGAAGGGAATTCAAGTTTCATTTCTCATCCTCCATACCTCATCCTCCTCTTGGCTTTAGGTAATTTGGCTTCTTTCCAATCAATTGAGGGCCTCAAAAGTAGAAATCAAGGGAGAGCTAGCTTCTTCCAAGAGGGAAAGTAATATGGTGCAAGGGAGATGTCCATGGAGGCCATGTTCTCAGCCATAGAAGGAAACGGGATGAATTAACTTTCCCCCCTGAAATATTTTATCCAAACGTCCTCACAAGGCTAAGAGAGACTAAATCCACCCTCTGGATGAGCCTCACGCTGCTGGTGGCCAGAATCTAGCCAGCTAGAAGCTCACATACATGGATCTTAGACATGTATGGAAAGAGGGGAGAGAGACCCTCTTCTCCCCTTCTATTTATTTTAAATCATTCACAAGATGAAGAGAAGGAGATTTGGAGCATTCCCCTGACCCCTCTTTGTTGGCAAGCCAAAATTTGGATAATTCTAGTGAGCAACCATTTGACCTCTAATGGAAAAATGAAAGGGAGATTGATTAGACTCAAATTAAACATTCCAACACATTTTAGAGGTCGAGAAAACCTCAATTGACTCCTCACTGAGGCTCGCCACCCCCGGTGAGCCTGAGAATGGTCAAACCCGATGGAAAATGATCATACATAGGTCTCCAAGGAATTTGGTGGGGAGGCAAGCCACCAAATCACGTCCATGGCTTTATCCCATTGAGGCGAAGGTGTTCAAGTAAATCCCACCATCGACGATCGTCGGAGTTGAGGCATGCCTCTCAATCGGCCTATTTAGTATTCAATTTTGGTCATTTTTAAAATAAAATTAATTCTTATGAGGATCAAACCATATAGATTGATTGAAAATCAATCCTTTATCACTTTGTAATTGAAAAAAATCAAAAATCATCTCAGATCATTAAAAATTTGTTGAATTTTACTGACGATGTCTGCCTCTCACCGGAGATGCTCGTGAAATGATCTATATTATATATTCCTTCTATTTGGAATGGACAGTTGAGATCTAGCTACATGATTTTAATCTATCCCTATAGAAAATTAAGGAATGAATCGAGACCATCCTATCTTTGATCGGACAGTCGAGATTCATCTTGCGTGGCACCGCTTGTGACATGGCTTCCATGTGGATTCTACATGGCCTAGTGGCATCGCACCACGTGGCAATGGTACCACATTGGTGCCACTGTTTAAAATGGTAATTCCCATTCTAAATCACTGAAAAATCCTTGAAAATTGCTAAAAATTCAAAAAATCATAGAAAATAGAATATAAATCCAAAAAGTACAAGTGAGGGCTCTAAGAATTCATCTCAATGAGCAAATTTTATTAAACCCAAAATTCCCAATTAAGTTTGACTAAATTTGTCTTAATTTGACTTTTAATGAAATCAATGAAACTCAAATTTATCATAAATCACTAAATTGAGGTTAAAATGCACCTTAAAAAAAATTTCATGAATTATTGCCATGTAATTCAAAAGATATCAAATTTTAAACTCTAACTTCAAGTTTAATGAAATAAATTAAAATTAAATAAGATAAATCATAAAAATAGATCAAATCACTTTAAGTCAATATAATAAATCCTAATGAACTTAAAAACACCAATGAAACCACTGAAACTTAGTAAATTATAAAATGTCCTAATTTCATAATTAATTGAATTAATTAATTTGAATAATTAACGTGAACTTAGAAAAATCATAATAAATCAACCAAAACTCCACAAATTATGAATAAACCCTCCATTGAAGTATCTTTTAGAGAGAAATCAAGGGAAAATAAAATCACCAAATAATCATCATTAAATTATGCATAATCTTGATTTTAATAAAATAATTAAAGCTATAATTACAGCCTAATTATGCATCCAATTAAGAATAAAATTTTGGAAATGTGAAATTGGCAAAGAACCGCACTTGCCATAAAAATTTCAAACCCAATTTACCTTTAGATTGGGAATTATTGAATTTTCAAATTTCTAGGTCAATATAAATAAAATAATAAATTTAAAAAATTTCATAAATCACAAAATTCATAAAGTTACTTGAAATAATCTTCATTAACACTAGAACATTCAATGATAATTCTCCAACATCCTAAGTCAAAGAACATGATCGCTTACATACTTAAGGTTTAATGAAAATAATAATGAATATTAAGTTTAATTAAACTTTAAGGTTAATGAACTCATAATCAAACAAATCAATGAAATCTTAATCTATAATCAATATAACTTAAGAATGGATTAAAACACTAACCTAAATGTCTTTAGTTAATAGAAATCAGACAAAATGAATATGAATTCAATAAACATAAACACAATTCAAACTAAATGTTAAATTAATTCAAATTAAATGAAATAAATGAAATAATTCAAATCAAATGAGAATAAATCAAACCAAGAAGATATACATAATCAAATTAAAGAAATGAAATGAAGAATTAAATTCCAAACTTGAATTGAAACACCTAAATTATCTAAATGAATTTAAAGGGATTAATTAAGATACTTAAGGATCTTTGTTAGGCCTTTGAGATGAATCTTCATCTTAAGATGGAGGTTTCATTCAATTAGGGTTTTGGATATTGAATAGAATGGGTTTCGCTCAAAAGTGGAATCTGTTCTACTCTTCATTATTGAAATCCTAAACTTCACTTTAACATAAAAATAAAAGTAAACTTAAAAAATGGAAATAAAATTCCTAAATCATTAAATAACCTAAATTGAAACCATCCTAAGGTAAATCAAACAAACTTCAAAAAACTCAAATTAAAACTTAAATGAAAAAAGGCATTGCAAAGTCTTACCACACAAGTTTATTTCCTTCACACACTAGCTCATTAGGTCATAGACCCTAGACTTAGGCTAGGTCATTCTGTGATTTTCTATGATATTCTATGTTTTGATGTGATGGACTTTTCATGTCTTTGTGGTGTACTATTTTAGACTACATATCTAGGATTGTTTGCCCATTGAACTGGATAGTAGGACATTTTTTTTAGAACTAATATTATCTGCTGTAGAGGGCTATGCTAAAAAGTATTATTGTCATAAATAAATTAAAATGTTGTTTTCTTGTAGGTTTGTAGCATAATAGGAAAAGTGGGTTCAGCAAACAACTAATGCTAAGCCCATATGTTTGTAAAATATAGTTGCTATGTGTTATTTGTATTTTTCCTAATATTTGTTTTGCAGGGCTTAGGATTTATTTTTGAATTTAAAATATATAATTTGAGCTTAGAATTAGGTTAAGATCTATGGGGTCTAAGATTACTAGGAGGTGACCCTATTGACTATACAAGTTGTGTAGCCATTTGATTTGATGATAATAAACCTTGTGTAATAAGAACCAATTATTTCTTCACAAGTTAAATTATTTATATTAATCATTATGAATGTCATTCTTACTTTAGATTTATACTGATGATAAATATATATTTTTGATATTATAAATCATGTTAAATTCAAGTGGACAAGAAAAATTCTTTAGCTCCTAGTTCTTCAGTTATTTCAGAATGCTTTAACATGGACTGAGTGGGAATTTTACTAAGAATAACTATATTAAGAAAAATGAAATGGTCACTAAAGTAAAATATATCATTCATTCATTTTAAAATAATATATTTTAAATTATTCATAAACACTATATTAAATATTTATAATTATTCATTAAAAATATTCATTTTTGGATAATGTGAACTAAATGCATAAACCATGTAACATTTATTATGCTTCCATACAAGTTAAATTAAGTTCACCTCTCATTAAACTATTTCAATGCTAAAATATGTTCATTATCCATTTATTACTTGCATAAAATCCAATAATCTTGAAATTATTCTTTTTATTTATTTTCTCTCTCCTATCCTTTTTTTTTCATCCTAAACCTTTTTGGCCAAATGTTTTCATGATTATTTGCTAAATAAATTATGTGAGAGTTATTCAAATCATTTCCGTAATTATCACATATTTTCTAGATTAAAAATTTTATTTATTTGAATCTTTAATTTGAATTATTTTTTAATTAAAATTGAATATTCCTTTGATTACATATGAAAATTTAAACTTCTATCTTTATGGAATGTTATGTGGATAATAATATGATAATATAGTTGATTTAATTTAAATTAATCTGATATAATTCAAAATCAATTAAAATAAGCCATGGAATTATCTTTTTTTTCCTTTTATATAAATTCTATTTTTGGAAACCTCCTTTAGCCAATCATATCTTTATTCAAATTCAAATTAATCTCTTTATGAAAATTGATTAAAACTCTCTGAAGATTTGATCCATCATTATTTAATTTAAATTAAGTACATTAAAATAAATCTAATCTATTTTAGGAATGTAGCTTGGCCGAATTTTAATAATTCATTAGATTTTATTTTAAATGTTCTATAATTATATCATTCCCTCCTTCATTCAATAAAGATGAATTGATTGATTATTCCATGATATTGCATTAAGTACAAATTGAATCAAATCATGGGAACTTCATTTTGGTCGACCATATATCATTCTTAATTTAATTAATCAAAATTTTATTTATTCTTTTTTTTTTCACTTGGACAGTTAATTATGTCATGACTTGTTTGCTAATAACTCAACCTCTTCTCTCCTCTCTCTATCTTGGCCGACCCATATAAGCATTAACTTCTTAAGTACATTAAAAATAAGGTCATATGATGAATTGATTCAATTTAAGTCTCCTTCCAAATTATTTTTCCCTCCATGATGCCTGGCCGATTTCTTCATCTTGCAAAAATAAATAGATTTAAATTCAATTGATTCAATGTAAATCACTTACCATGTATATTTTACCTCTCCTTGCCTTGGACAAAATGCCTCTCATACTATTTGAATTTCAAATTGATTTTTAAATTAAACCAACCTTCCATATTAAATTGCCACATATTTCTCCTTGGCCGAATCATTCACTCATGCAGATTAATTATATTTTGATTGGTTTATGTTTAAATTAATTCCAAATGAGTTTCCCTGCTATTTTACCTCCTCATGGCTGACCCTCGTGACCCTTATCTTATAAATAATTTCTCTTAGACTAGGTTAATTTCTCTTGGAAAAATCTCTCATTGAAAAATTTCTCTCTTGGCTGAATTCTTGAAAAAGCTTTGTAGATCCTTTCTTGGTGAATCAAGTGCTAATCTCTTCATCCTTCTTCCATCTTCCATCCTACAAGTGATTGGATTGAAGATTGCACAAAAAACGTTGGTGGGTTGGTGGAAATCCTTCTTGGCTGAAAGCTATTCAAAGTTCCTTTAATTTATTTTATTAGTACTCTTGTGTGAACCTTAATTTCTTTCTTGGGCTAAGATTCTTTAGTATTTTGTCACTTTGATTTGTGCTTAACACAACTATTCATACACTTTGTCAAGTGGGCTGAAAGCTTTGTTTGGTTTTGTTTAAAGTTTTGTGTTTGCAAACTCTTCTCTTTTTTGTTTTTATATAAACTAAAGTGAAACTTTTGTTGTGATAATTAGTTCATAAAAAACACTTGTAAGTTGCAAGTTTTCTTTTCTCATAAATAGGCTCATACTTTGCAAAAGTGATATTCATTTTAAAAAGAGATTTTATTTGACATCATGTGATTTAAAATTTCAATTTCATTTATTCTTTTGGAAAACTCATAGTCTCTTTCTAACAAGTGATTAATTCAAGTTTCAAATCATAAATTAAATCACCTTGATTTCAAGTTATATTCACATCCAACAGTTTAAACATTCATCTACATTAAATACATCTTTCAAGTTTGATCATTGCTTTCAAATTTAATTATTAGTTATAGTGAGCTATCTTTCTTTCCTTTGAATTCACTTGCCTTAATATTGTTGTAGTTTGGTTATGAGAGCAAAATAATTTTAAATCAAGAGTTAGATACTTTCATATTCCTCTTTCTTATTTTCTTGTTGGGTTGAACTTGCCCGTTAAGGAAAGTACATGGTTGGGTTGTAGTTTCTCATTAAGGAAGGTATAGTGTTGGGTTGTATTTGAGGAGAGTACAAGAGATTTGTTGTAATCCCAATTTAGATTTTGTGAATTTCTAGTTTTGGTGGCTAAGCATGGATGTAGGCTAGTTTTGGGGTTTAACTGAACAACATAAAAATCTCTATATTCTTCTTCTTTATTTTTTGTACTTTACTTTTGTATACTGTTGTTCATTATTATTATATTTCTCTAAAACTTTATCATTAAGAATTTATGTTTTATACAAAAGTTTAAAGTTAAGTTTTCTGAAATTATGAACCCAATTCAACCACCCCCCCACCCCTTTTGTACTTCACTTTTCTATACTATTTTTGATTGTTGTTTTATTTCTCTAAAAATTTATCATTAAGGATTTAAGTTTTATACAAAAGTTTAAAATTAAGTTTTCTAAAATTTGTCACTTTGATTTGTGCTTAACACATCTATTCATACACTTTGTCAAGTGGGCTGAAAGCTTTGTTTGGTTTTGTTTAAAGTTTTGTGTTTGCAAACTCTTCTCTTTTTATTTTTATATAAACTAAAGTGAAACTTTTGTTGTGATAATTAGTTCATAAAAAACACTTGTAAGTTGACCCTAGTGAAGATAAACATGTTATCTTATAATGGATTCGATCATTTAATAAAAGACTCTTAAGGCTAATGGGTCTTTCATGTACCACAGAGTTCAGACCTGAACTACATTGGAAGTAGAGTACGGTTTATTTTAAATTGTGTACATGGTTGCTTGCTAATGCCACCTAAGCACATTTTAAATTCATAATGCCAAGTCCTATGTATGCAAGATAGCTAAACTGTACAACATTCATTGCATACTTTTTCATTTGGATGTGGACCTAAACATTGTTGGGTTTCAAAAGTTGACCCCTAATTTTATTTTATAGGAATGCCTTCAAAGAAAAATTCAAAGAAGGCATGTGGTACTTAGACAATAGATGTTCAAGGCATATGATAGGTGATAAATCTAAATTTTCTACTTTATAACCTTGTGAAGAAGGGTATGTTGTTTATGGTGATAATGCTAAAGGAAAAAAAGTAGGCATTAATTATATTTCAAAAAATTCAATAACATTAGATAAAGTTAATTGTTGATGGCTTAAAGAATAATATTATTTCCATTAGTCAATTATGTGATAAAAGGCTTAATGTTGAATTTCAAGCATCTTTTAATATCATAAGAAAAAAAAAGAATGTTTTGCTTGTTGGTTATAGAGAAAAAATATTTATCTTATTGATTTTTAAAATACTTGTGATGCAAGTTTAAAGTTACTTTTTTTCAAAAGTTCACATGATGAAGTTTTGCTTTGGCATAAAAGATTATGCCACATTAATATGCATTCTTTAAACAAAATTGCAAAACTTGATCTTATTGATGGTTTACCTAAAATGAAATTTCATTCTGATTATGTTTGTGATGCATGAATTTATGGAAAACAATTTAAACATCCTTCTAAAAATAAAAATGTTGTTTTTACTTCTAGACCCTTATAATCATTGCATAAGAACTTATTTGGTCCTGTTAGTACAACTAGCTTAGGTAAAGAATTCTATTGTCTTGTTATTGTTGATGATTATTCAAGATTTACTTGGGAAATATTTTTTAATTGATAAAAATGATGCTTTCGAATGCTTTAGAAAGTCTATTAAGCATATTCTATGAGATAAAAGTCTTCTAGTTAGTAGAATTCAAACTAATCATGATGGTGACTTAGAAAATAAATATTTTGAAAGTTTTTGTTATGAGTTTGGCATTGAACATAATTTTTCTACTCTTAAAACTCCTCAGCAAAATGGTGTTTGAATTGAATAAAGCTATGCTTAATGTTTATAAATTGCCAAAGTATTTTTGGGCAAAAGCTATTAACACTGCAAGTTATGTTATGAACTATGTTTACTTGAGACCTATTTTAGACAAGCCCTTATGAATTATTTTTAGTAAGAAACCTAAGAATTATTATTTTAATATATTTGGTTGTAAATGCTTCGTTTGGAATAATGACAATGATTCTTTAGAAAAGTAGGATAGTGAATTTGATGATGGTATATTTTTAGGATAATCTTTGAATGGTAGATTCTATTGAGTTTATAATAAAAGATAAATGATTGTTGAAGAATCAATATATGTCATATTTGATAAAAATTATATAGATCTTATTAGAGATGATATAATTGAAGTTGAGGTAGATGAATTTAAAAAGATAAATTTGGAAGAAAATGTAGATAATTCTTTACCCAAAGATTGGAAATTCATTAGGAATCATTCCAAAGAGTTGATTATTGGAGATTCTTCCCAAAGTGTTAGAACTAGAAGACAATCCAAGGATATGATAAATTATTCTATATTCTTATCTGAGATTGAACCAAAATCTATAGATGAAGCTTTGGAGGATCACTATTGGATTGTAGTTATGGATGAAGAATTAAATCAATTTGTTAGAAATGATGAGTGGGAATTAGTTCCTAGACCTCAAGATCAAAATGTAATAGGAACCAAATGGGTCTTTAGGAATAAGTTAGATGACTCATGAAAAATTATTAGAAATAAGGCCAAATTGGTTGCACAAGGGTACACTCAGATTGAAGGGACAGATTTTGAAGAGTCATTTACCCCTGTAGCTAGATTAGAAGCCATTAGATTGTTCCTTGGTTAAACCTATTACAAAGACTTTAAAATTTTTTAAATGTATGTAAAAAGTTGATTTTTAAATGGCTTTATAAATAAAGATGTCTTTGTATAACAAACTCTTGGTTTTGAAAATCTTAGGTTACTTCATCATGTTTTTAAATTAAAGAAGGCCATGTATGGATTGAAACAATATCATAGAGCTTGGAATGATATATTGAGTAGCTTTCATATAGATCATGGCTTTTCGAAGGGTAGAGTAGATACCACCCTTTTCCTTAATAATTTAGGTGATGACTTAATTTTTATTCAGATTTATGTGGATGACATTTTATTTGGTAGTACAAATGAATTTTTATGTGTTGAGTTTTCATCTTTGATGTTTAAAGAATTTGAGAAGAGTATGATGGTTGAACTTAATTTTTTCCCGAGGCTTCAAGTAAAGCAATAAGAAAAAGGCACTTTTATTTGTTAAACCAAGTATAACAATGACTTGATAGAAAGATTTAATATGAAAAAAATTTAAATCTAGTAAGCCTCCCATGAGTCGCTCTACTAAGCATCAGTTAAATGAGCTAGATAAACTTGTTGATTAGAAACTTTATAGAAGTATGATTAGCTCTCTTTTATATCTTGCTGCTAGTAGGCCATATATTATGTTTGTTGTATATTTATGTGCTCACTTTCAAGCCGCTCCAAAAGAATCTCTTTTAACTACTGCTAAGAATATATTTCATTATTTAATTGACACTTCTAAGTTAGGATTGTGGTATCCTAAAAATTTACTTTCATATGACTTGATTGCTTATTCTAATGTTAACTTTGCAGATTATAAATTAGATAGAAAACTACATTAGGAACATGTCAATTTTTAGGATCATCTTTAGTATCTTGGTCATCTAGAAAATAAAACTCTATTGTTCTTTCCACTGCCAAAAGTTATGTTACTCTGGTTCTTTGGTTGAAAACAATAGTTAGAAGATTTTGGACTTAAACAAGATCACATATTTATTAAGTGTGACAATAGTAGTGCAATTTATTTGACAAAAAAATCCTATCCAACACTCTAGAACTAAGCACATAGAAATCAAATATCATTTTATTCGGGATCATGCTAATAAAAGATATGTTAATATTGATTTTATTACCACAAGTTTGCAAACTGCTAATATTTTTACTAAATGATTTCATGAAGAAAGATTTGTACCCTAAGATGCTTGTTAGGCATGTTAGACCAAGCATGTAATTTTATTGCTATTCATTTTTATATCTCTTTGATGTTATCAAAAGGGGGAGAAAATAGTATGTTGGTTTTCTTTCTCTTTATGGTGCATAGTTTTAGGGGGAGATTTTTCAGGTTATACTCATGTTATATTATTGTTTTATTTTTCTTTAAAATGTTATATTATTTAAAATTTTATTTATTTACTTTTTATAATTTTTCTTTAATGTAAATTATATTTTCAAAGGTTGATAATCCCTTTGCACCTTCATCTTTATTTAACACCAACATAGGCCTATCATCATTAAAAAGAAGGAGATTGTTGACTTCATGAGCCCCACCTCATATGAGATTGATTTTGATGATAATAAACACATGTTCAAATGCTATAATCAAGTTAAATTCAAGTGTGTAGGAAAATACTTCAACTCTAGGTTCTTACATCAAATCTGAATGCTAATGCTATTGTACATGAAGTGGGTGGGAATTTTTCTTGGTATAACTATATTAAGGAAAATGAAAATCTCAATAAGATAAAATAGATGATTCATTCTAAAATTATTTATATTTTTTCTATATCTTAATATTGCAAATATTCATTAAATTATCCATATTGGATAATATGAACTAAATGCATAAAATAAGTTCCATTAAATGTGAGTTCAAGCAAGATAAATTACGTTTAAACCACATTAAATCATTTTCATCCTAATCATTAATTTTATTCATATTTTTATTACAGGAAAATTGAATTATCCTAAAATTATCTTTTTTTTCTCTTATTCTCTTTCCTATTTTCATTTTCGTCTCAATATTATTTTGGCCAAATTTTTTAATGAATTTTGTGTAATAAAATGTGTGAATTTTATTTGAAACATTTCTATATAATATTCCCTCATTTTTTATAATTTAAAAATTCATTTATTTCAATTTGAATTATTTTTTGAATTCAAACTTCTTTATTAATGATATATACTTATTGAATCAAATCACATATTTTATGGAACATTTTGAACGTCCAAAGTATTATTGTTTATGATTATTTAAAGTATAATTAATTTATTACAAGTTATTTTAAATTTTAATTCAAATTAGCCCTTTATTAAAACAATTCTTTTTTGATTTAAACCATTTTAGGAAAGTGTTTAGGGGCCACGTACTTTGGTTTAAATTTAAATATATTTAAATATTATTCAAATATTTGGTAAGTATATAATTTAAATAGCCATGATCTTCATTAATTCATGCATTAATTTGGGAATTTTCTAATTACAAAAATTCTCTTGGCTGAATTCCTTAAGGGTATTTTCCATTATTTATTTTATTCAAAATTCCTTCCTTCATATCAAAACTCTTTGGCCAAATTTCCCATAGGTTTCTCCTCTCTCTCTAGTCATAATTCATATTTAAAACATTCCATATTGGTTTGAATCAAATTTGCAAAGGAATCTCTTGCAAATCCCTTGGGTGATCCATTATTCATTAGATCAGAATTCAAAATTTTTCTAATTTCATTTCCTTCTCATTCCCTCATGCCTTGGACGAACCTATACTCCCTACTCTTTTATTTAAGAGTCTTGTTTTAACTGAAAAAATGTTTGGAAAGAAAAAAATATTATTCTCTCTTGCTCTCTTGTTCACCTTTCTCCACCATTGGCCGATCCTAGCTATAAAAATTTATAGAGAATTTTTGGTGATTTAAATGCAAACTTTCCTCATCATCCCTCTCTTTTCCATGGACAATTAATTGGCTTGAAGATTGATTGGGGAAAGTGAAGGACTTGTGAGGTTCTTTCCTTGGTTGAAATGTTATAGCTTTGTCTTTAATTTCATAAGGTGTTAACTGCTTTTATTACTTTTATTTCATATTGGCTTCATGGTTATAAGGTTTTTTCAAACATCTTGTGCTTATTTACTTAATAATATTTAGGTCATTATTTAGCTAAAATCAAACTTAAAGAATTTCAATTTTCTTAGTGCTTAATTACTTCATAACTTCTTAATTCTTTTTTTAGTTAAGAATTACATGTAGGTTACTCAAGTTTAATTATGCTTATTCATTTCATAAGCTTTATTTTCTTGTTTGACTGAAAGCCATTATAAGGTCTATTGATTATCTAGTCCTTATTTATTTGAATATCTATTGTTTATTACTTTGGCCTAAGGTTTTATATAGGTTGGTTAAATTTGATTGTGCCTAACATCACATATCATTTACTTTTATATTTGGTAGACCACTTCATTTCTTGCATAAATTATTTTGTGCTTGCTGATTACTTGACTTCAATTGATTTATATATATATATATATATATATATATATATATATATATATATATATATATATATATATATATATATATATATATATATATATATATATATATATATATATATATATATATATATATATATATATATATATATATATATATATATATATATATATTATGTGATATCTTTCTTATTGTATCATTCAAATCTTTATTCAAGTGATTGTTTAGTTATCCTAATTATAAATTCACTTATCATTTGAATAAAAGTTATCTTGTGTAAAAAAGAATTCAAGTTAAAGTTTTGTGATTTAACATTACAATCAAGTTGATTTGTATTCCATTTTAGTTTTCATTTCAAAGTCATATAGAATAATTTTATGAATTTTTAAAAGATTATTCAAAGCAGCATTAAGTTACTTACTTGCATTAAATGCCTGATTGAAGAAGTTATTTCATTTTTAATTTAAAGTTAAAGTGAGCTCTCTTTTATTAATTTTCAGTTGCCTTAATATTGGTATAGTTTGGCTGTGAGTGCAAAAACATTTTAAAATTGATAGAAACAAATTTATATCTTTCTTATTATCTTGTTCTTGATTTGTGTTGTGGTTACACTTGGCCGTTGTAGAAAAGTTCATGTTGGGGTTGTACTTGCCCATTGTAAGAAAATACATGTTGGGTTGTACATACCTGTGTAGGAAAGTATAGTGTTGGATTGTACTTTCCCGTGAAGGAGACTATGGGAGACTTGCTATAATCTCATTTTGATTTAGTGAATTTCTAGCCTGGGTGTAAGCCAATCTTGGGGTTTAGTCAAACCACATACAAATCTCTATGTTCTCTCTCTTTATTTTTCTACACTTTATTTTTCTCTAATTAATGTGGAAATTTAACAAATATTTATTTGTAATTAATTTTTATACAAAGTATTCAAATTGCATTTTAGTTTAATTTTTTTCAAAAAATTCAATTCATCCCTCTTCTTGGGTGCTATAGTTAAATAACACCTTCTTATTATAATCTCTTCGACCGCCATCTTTTATTTATAAGTTCTTAATTCTAGGTTAAACATTCTTAGACTTTTCTCCTCACTTGACCGAACCCTCGCAAAAAATGTTTTCCGAAATCTTTCTTGGTGAATGAAGTTTTAACCTCTTCATCATCTTTCCTCTTCCTTCTTACAAGTGATTGATTTGAATCTTGAACAAAAGAAGTCGGAGGAGTGGTGCAAATCCCTTTGGCCAAGAGCTTCACAAGGTTCCATTAATTTATTTTTTATTACCATTCATGTGTGTGACCTTGATCTCTTTCTTGGCTTAAGGTTTTTTAAAATTTGGTCAATTTGCTTTGTGCTTAAAAAATGTTTGCATATCCTTTTTTCAAGTTGGTTGAAAGATTTATTTTGATTGGATAAATATTTGTTATTTCAAATTCTCCTCTTTCCTTTATTCTTACATATCCTTAAGTAAGATTAATTTTGTGTTGATTAATTCATATATAATTCTTCTAGATAGCAAGATCGCTTTTCCTTTAAATTGTCTCATCTTTTACATATGAAATGGTTCTTTTAAAAGAGACTTCATTTGAGTTTATGAGCTTTAATATTGCATATTCATTTGATCCTTTCAAAACTCAAGTCTCCATATAAAAATTGATTGGTTTCGTTTCCAAATCATTGTTGTGCCACACTTTAGATCATCAACTAAATCACTTTGTTTTCATGTTCTTATAATTCTCTTCAAACATTTTAAAGATTTAGTTGCACAATATACATCTTTCATGCTATATCATTGCTTTCAATTTTAAATACAAATTAAAGTGAGCTCTATTTCTTACTTTTGTTTTCACTTGCCTTAATATTATTGTAGTTGTGTTGTGAGAGTAAAATAGTTTGAAATTGAGAGTTAGATACTTTCATATTCCTCTTTTTATTGTTTTTTGTTGGGTTGTAGTTGCCTGTTAAGGAAAGTACATTATTGGGTTGTATTTTCCTGTTAAGGAAAGTACCAAGTTGGGTTGTACTTGCTCGTGAAGGAGAGTACAAGAGATTTTTTGTAATCTCAACTTTGACTTAGTGAATTCCTAGCCTGGGTGGCCAGGTGTGGACGTAGGTTGGAGTTTTGGGTTTGACCGAACCACGTAAAAATCTCTATGTTCTTTTTCTTTATTTTTCTACATTTTACTTTTATATACTATTATTGATTGTTTCTATATTTCATTATAGGTTTAATTCATCTATAAACATTAAAAATAAGTTTTATTAATATATTTTTAAAGCACAATTCACCGCCCCTATTGGGTGCTATAGCTGAATAACATAAAGTTTCAAAATGATTTGATTACTAATTTAAGTTTGATTATTTTTAATTAAACTCAATTTAACATAAATGTACCCAATAAAAATTAGGGATTTTAAATTTAATGGATTCCTCTCATTGAGATGAATTCATAAAGACCTTATTTGCTTTTCTTGTTGAGTATTTTAATTTTTTATGAGTTTTTAAAGTATTGTGCATTTTAATATTTTTTAAATTCAAAAAACTAGAATTTTTACTTAACCCAGTCAGCATTGACGTAACACTAACTTGGCGCCACTTTATGTGTGGCCCTATGTGGTTAGGCCATGCAAGATCCATGTAGATTCAACTTATAAAGCTGCGGGGATGGAGCTATAAATCAAGACTATCAAATTGAAGATCGAACAGTTTAGAATTATCCTGCAATTTTTTTATAGACATTTGAATCAGATTGTGCTTCTAAATCATTATCATCCATTCCAAATATAAGGGATGGATGACAGTGATTTTATCTTCAACCTCCAATTGGAAGCCAAGGGTAGTCAATGTTTAGGGATTAAAATTTCGTGATCTACATGATGAAAATGCAAAATTTAGATTGCAAAAACTTCATAGATTGATTTGTTTTTGATTTGTATGGTTTGATCTCATTAGAGATCAAACTTGTTTTACAAAAAACCAAACCAAATAGAAATAGAGGTCAGGATTGATGGAGCCTCATCAGCATTGGATCTCGATGTTTCTTTTGATTTTAAAATCCTTCAAAGGACTTAGATGAAGTAGAGAGTTTATATGGCTTGCCTCCCTATGGATTTGTGTGGAGACCAACATACACTATTACTCCCCAATTTTTGGTGTGGGGAGTGATCAAAGAGGTTATGGAGGAGGGGAAAGGTTCATTCGAGCTCATATCAATTGAGGGAAGCTATAGGAATGTGCAAAATTTCCTAATTCGGCCTCACTGTTTCTCTTTATACATGGCCATGAGGTTTATTTTCTTGGAGGTGGTAAGAGGTGGCTGGCCATTAGAATTGGGACCTCATGATAATGCTAAGGTGGAGAAAAGAATAAAGCACATGTTTGAAATTATTTTAGATGATGGAGGAAGCCTAGGATGGGTTTGGATGGGATGATGTGGCTCAGTTTGGGCTTCTCTTGGCTTCAACTCATCCATGGAACTTCCTCATCCCCCTTTGAGTTTGTTAGCAACTTCTTAGGTCCAACATAACATGAATCCAAGTTAAACCCAAGTCTAGTTATCTTAGGTTTAGAGTTAAGTGTTTTAGGTTTGAATTTGGGTGGGTTGGTTTGACTTAAGCTAGAATAATTTTTTCCAATTTCAATTTAATTTATGTTTGCAATTAGGATGATTCTTCATTATATTATTATGAATCAATTGGTTTAGGTTATGCTTGGTTTTGACTTGATTTAGGCTATTTTTAACCCACTTGACCTAAATAGGTCAAATTGTGTCTTGTAGATTATTTAAGCATATTCAGATCTAAATTTAGGTTTAGTTATGTTCAATAAATAATTTTATGATTTTAATTAATTAATTCAATTTAATTTAGAATATATTTTGATTTGAATCAGAACTAGTCTATTTTAAGTTAAATGGGTTAGGTAGGACTATAATTAATCCAAATTACTAGTTTTACTCAATTAAGGTGGGTTTGAGCTCCAATCATGTTTGATCGAGTGTTTGATAAGAGTTAGAGCAATTGATTTCATTAGATTTGAGGTTAATTTTAATTTTAATGGGTTAAGATCGGGTTCACTTGAGTGAAATGACTAAATTGGTCAAATTAAACTCAAGTAAAGGTTGACTTATGTTTAATTATGATTTTTAAATGCTTTATAATATTTTATTTGGAGTACTTTCAACTTAATTTAAATTTAGACTCAATATGGTCTATTTAGACCTACTTGGGTCAAGTGAACTAATCAACTTGTTTGAATCCTTTTTGGATTTAGATTTATCTAGATTTGTATTTATACATATATATTTGATGGTATTGAGCCTTTGAAATGGTTCAATTTGACAAAATTAAGATTGGTTTACTTTTTGCTTGGTGGAGTCCACATGGGTCATCTTTAGGTCAAATGGCTTAGTTGACCACTTTGAATCTCACTTGGATTTTCTTTTTTGGATTCATCTATATGTGTCTATTAATTCTATGCTTTTTATTTGATTTATTTTAATTTTACTTAATTTTTCTTAGACTTTGGTGATTTTGAGCTTAAATGGGTCAACCATCTTAACTACCTTAATTTAGGCTCAATTGAATTTATATTTCACTTCAAATGTATTTTATTTAGATTCTCAATGAATCTCATTAGATTTAAGTTTGCCTAATCCAATTAGGTTAGGCCAAGTCCAAGAAGGTCCACTTGGGTGACCTAGACTTTCACTTTAAGGTATTAAGTTTAATTTATTTCAAATTTAGTTTTGGTTTTAAAGTTTATATTTAATTTAATTTGTTATTGTATTTTGATTTAAATGTACACCTATATAATAAATATAGTATCCTAAGTGTCTAATTAAGAAGCTCTTAATCTAAGATTAGAAATCATAATTACTAAGATTGGAATGATGTAAACCTCATCCAAAAATGTGATCAATAAAGTGGTGCTCACCATTTTTTAAGGTTCTTAGAGGAACAAAGAGGTTTGAATGGACTCTAGAATGTTAAAAAGCTTTTAATGTTTTAAGGACTCTTCTCGCATCCTTTTCTTTGTTGAAGAGTTCAAAAGAAGGAAAGGTCCTGTTGCAATACTTAGGAGTGGGAGAAGACTCAATTAGCTTAAGTCCTATTCAAAGAAGAGGTGTGAAACAATGACCCATCTATTATGCTAGCAAATGTCTATGAAGAGCTAGTTGAACTACCCACTCATGGAGAAGCTCACACTTACACTTATCACCTCAGCTAGGTGATTACGGCCTTGCTTCTAGGCATACTCCATACAAATTATCACTAATAACCTATTCAAATTTGTACTCACTAAGCCTTATCATTCTGGAAGACGACTAAAATGGCCTATGGACCATGATGGTAAAAATTTGGGACACATAGAGTTTAGGAATTTCTTATTTGGATGATCAAATATGCTATTAAGGAATAAATATATTATCTCGAATGATAAACTTTTTTTCCTATAATGGATTCAATCATTCAATAAAAGACTCTAAAGGCTAATGAGTCTTTCATGTACCCATGAGTTTTCCACTGAACTACATGGAAAGTATAATATGATTTATTTAAAAGTGGGTTCATGGTTCCCTATAGAGGCAAGCCCCTATTGTTAATTACATCTTAAGAAGGCCTTCTTCCTAAGAATACTCTTGATTAAAGAAATAAGATATTATTTTAAAGAAATTCTAAGTTAGTTTTGAAAGGAATGATCTTTGGAATTTTCAATTGGGAATGGTCGAAAGTGGAAAGAGTTATTTTTGGAAGTCAAATGAGATGAAGTAGGAAATGCTAGTTGATATTGGAATGACCAATAAACACTTTAATAATCTCATATTAGGCATTATATTTTGGAAATTAATTTATATTTTGAATTGGTATTTTCTTAGAAGTCTAGGACTTAGATTCTAGCAACACAAGATTGTAGAAATGCCTAAAATTGAAGACTTACTCTAAGGAGGATGCTTCAAAGCCTAAGTCTACAAGTGCTTCTGACACACGTCAGATGCTCAACCTTATTTATTTTGGGAATTATTGGCCATTCCTCTCACTTAAGGAAACTAACCTATCCCTGGCTCTTCTAGACTTACAGCCACATGAAGGGGCTGCCAGCTAACACCACCGAAGCACATTTTAAATTCATGATGCCAAGCCTCATATATGCAAGATGGCTAGGCTATTACATTTTTAAGAAAGGAATCTAAATAACATAGACTCACTCCCTAATCCCTAAGATATTGTAGGGTATGAAATGGGAAACCTAGCTATACCTTATACAGATCAGCCTAGAACTATAAGTCTAGAACTATGGGTCTTCTTTCTAGGATTGTCTTCTTCTTTAAGAACATCTTTTGGGTCTCGTAGGGGACCATTGCACCTATCTTCTAGTAGGGTTAGCTCCTTCTAATTCTACACCTGATAGATCTGAACCTAATTATAAGTTAAAATTTACATTTTGAATTCAAAAATGAATCCTAAGCCATGTAAAATAAAAGTCAGGAAAATACAAATTACACACAATAGTTATATTTCATAAACATATGGGCTTAGCATGAGTTGCTTGTCAGGCCCATCTATCTTATGGGCTATGCTTAAGGACCTAAGCACACATTAAAGAAAATAAAATTTTAAATTTATTTATGATAGTAGTCCTTTCTAGCATATTGATCTACAGAAGACATTATTAGTTCTAAAAATATTGTCCTATCATCCAGTATAATGAGCAAACAATCCTAGACATGTAATCTAAAATAGTACGTCAGAAAGGCATGTGAAGCACATCACATCACAACATGAAGTATCATAAAAAAAAATCAGAGAATGGCCTAACCTAAGTCTAGGGTTCATGATCTAATGATCTAGTGTGTGAAGTGAATAGGCTTGTGTAGTAAGACATTGCTAGGCCTTTCTGATTCAAGTTTCAATTTAGAGTTTTTAGTTTAATTGATTTTTCTTTGGATAGTTTTAAATCAAATGATTTAATGATTTATTTTCATTTTTATTTTCACTTTTATCATGTTAAAGTCAAGTTTAGGCTTTCAAGAATCATGAGTTGAATAG
This sequence comes from Cymbidium sinense, assembly GCA_021442155.1. NCBI lineage: Eukaryota > Viridiplantae > Streptophyta > Magnoliopsida > Asparagales > Orchidaceae > Cymbidium > Cymbidium sinense. The sequence goes on along the minus strand of CM038230.1, from coordinate 54,960,205 downwards.
ATCCCACTTTTGAGAGGAATCCATTCTATTCAACATTCTAACCCCTAATATAATAAAAATTTCATCATAAGGTGAAGAATCATCTTAATGGTCTAACTAATATCCTTAAGTATCTTAATTAATCCTTTCAATTTCATTCATATGATTTGTGTTTAAATTCAATTTGGATTTGGAATTATTGTTTCAATTCTTATTTTAGAATTTGATTCTTCATTTGATTTCTTTTTATTTGATTTGACTATTATTCTTAATTTACTTTATTCTTTTAGTTTGGTTTGATTTGATTTATTTCATTTGATTTAGTTTGAATTAATGCTTTAGTTTGAGTTATGTTTAAGTTTATTGAATTATGCTCATTTCATTTAGTTGGATTTATGTTAACCTAAGCCACTTAGGTTAATGCTTATTCCATTCTAAAATTACATTTTTTGTGGATTAAGGTTTCATTAAGTGTTTGATTATGATTTCATTATACTTAAGATTTAATTAAACTTAACATTTCATTATTAGTTTCATTGATCCTTAAGTATGGAAGTTCTTAAGTTTCTTTGATTTAGGATGTTGGAAGACTTATCTTTGAATGTTCTGACGTTGGTGAAGATTACTTCAAATTACTTAAAGATTTTGTGAATTTATAAATTTTTTATTCTTTATTTGATTTATATTGACCAAGAGATTTGGAAATTCAACAATTCCTGATCCAAATGTTAATTGAGTTTGAAATTTATATGGCAAGTGGGGTTTCATGCCAATTTCATATTTCCAAAGTTTCATTTTGATTAAATGCATAATTAAGGTGTAATTAAGGTTTTAATTACTTTATTAAAACCTAAATTAAGCCTAATTTAACGAGAATTAATTCAAGATTTTATTTTCCATGATTCCAATCTAAAAGATGTTTCCAATGAGGGTTTATTAATAATTCCTAGAAATTTGATTGATTTATTATGATTTATTCATGTTTTAGTTAATTATTTAAATTATTTAATTAATTTAATTATAAAATTAAGCCATTTTATGATTTATCAAGTTCCAATGAGTTTCAATAATGTATTTAAGTTCATTAAGGTTTGTTATGTTGATTTGAAGTTATTTGATCAATTTTGATTATGTATTTCATTATATATAAATTTACATAATTAAAATTGAGGTTTAAAGTTTGAAATTTAATACCTCTTGCATTACTTTGAGGTAATTCTTGAGAATTTTTCTTAAGGTGTGTTTTAACCTCAATTTCAATTTTTAAAAGTTTCATTTCAGTTAGATTAATGGTTTCTGATTAATTAAGGTTTGATTTTTTTTTTATTTAAAGTCAAATTGAGCTAAATTTACCCAAAATGAATTGGGGATTTTGAGTTTAATGGATTTTTCACATTAAAATGAATCCATGGAGCCTAAGTTTATAATTTTTTTATTTAAATTTTATTATTTATAAACTTCTAAATTTTTTGTCATTTATTATTATTTTTATAATTAAATAAAAGTGGATTTACCATTTAAAATGGTGGCACCTACGTGGCGGCTAGCATGGAACCTTTGCCCTGTGGCGTGGCACCATTGGGCCACACAAATCTCACATTGCGGCTGCATCAAAAGTAGTGCCTCGTGGGATGAATCTTAACTGTCCGATCCAAGATCGGACAATCCTGATTCATTCCACAGTCTCCTTAATGGAATCAATCCAGTTGTCCTGGAAGATCTCGACCTTCCATTCCAAATAGAAGGAACGGGTGGTGGAGATCATCGAGTGACGAATGTTGTCCATTGATTTTGATGAATTTATGGTAATCTTTGATAGATTTCAATGCAATTTCAATTGTAAAATGTTTATACATTAATTTGCAGTTAGTCTATATGGTTTGATGCTCATGGGGATTACATTTCCTTAACAAAAGATCAAATTTGAATGCTCAATAGGTCAGTGATGAAGCGAAGCTCAATTCTAGCGATCAGTGAAGGTGGGATCAACTTGAACAGCTTCGTCTCAATGTGATGTATCCATGGACGTTATTTGGTGGCTTGCCTTCTAGCCAAACATCTTGGAGACCAAGTCAAGGTTAATTTTCATTGATTTTGGTCGATCTCGAGCTCATCGAGGTTCAGGGGTCACGATGGAGATTCATTTGAGGTCATCTCAAACTCTAGAATGTGTTGGAATGTTTAATTTGATGTAAGAAACTCTCCCTAGCAATTTTCCATAGAAGCCCGCTCGGGGGTTGCCATATTCGTCTGTTTATTAGCATGGCAGTGGCTAGAGCTTAGGGGATCGATCCAATTTTTCTTCTCTTCCCTTGATGAGCATTTTGTAATGAAAATATGGAGGGGAAAGGCCGTCCCTCCCCTCTTTCCATTCATGGTCGAGAGCCACGTATGTGGCCTTCTAGGTGGTAGGATTCCCCCTTGGTCTGATGAACATGTTTGGATAAGAGATTGGAAGGGAGAAGGGCATCTCCTCTTTTTTCCTTCCTTGGTTGAGAACTTTGGATCCCATGACTTTTCTTCCATGGTCTTTTGCTTCCACTCTCGGAAGAAGCCAAGTTTTCTTTTGCTCCAAGGCTAATCACCATGAATTTTTAGCCTTGGAATCACCCTCCTAAGGGGTGATCAAAGGTCTAAAGTCACTTGGATAACAATTCAAGTAATTTTGATGATGGAGAGCAGAGGAGTCTACCAAGAATAATCACTTGGTCTAAACCTTAACCCATTTTTTGGGTTATATTTTTGGCTATTGGCATCACTATAACAACCTTTAGGCTAGTGTGTGGCTGCCTAAATCAAACTCAATATAAGTTTGAGACCAAGTCTAAATCTATTTGAATTGGGTTGGACATTTGAACCCAAATAAAACATTTAGATTTAAAGTGTTTGGTTTTAATTTATTTCTTTTAATTTTGATTTAATGATGTTTAATTAATGAAATATTATGGTTTTATTTAATTAATTCATTTAGATTTGAATTAATTTTTGGATTTCATTTCAGTTCAACCAATTTAGGCTTAAATGGGTTAAGCTTGATTCAAATTGGGTTAAGATGACCAATTTGACTCAATTGGATTTGGTTTGGACTCCAATCGTGTCTAATCATATGAGTGAAATGATTTGGAGTGGTTAATTTATTTAATTTCAAGTGGATTTCAATTTGAACTCATTTGACCCAAAGTGGGCTTAATGGCTTAAGCTTGGGTTTCATTTAGGTCAAATGACCAATTTGACCAAATTTAGACCCAATGATGGTTGGATTGTGTTTTATTATCATTTCCAAATAATTTTAAACAATCAAATTGAATTGATTTCAATTTGATTTGGGTTTGAACCCAATAGGACCCATTTAGGTTCATTTAGACTAAGTGGTCTAATTAGCCTAAATAAGACCTAAATAAATTTAAATTTTTATAGATTCATGATAAAACATGTTTATTTTATCATTTAGATCATTTGGAATTATTTCATTTGATCAAAGTTTTGTGGGTTGACCATTGACTTGGTGGGACCTATCTAAGTCAAACCTATGTGAAATGCATTGACTAGATTTTACGTTATTTTAGTTTTAGATTTGTTCATTAATTTAATTTAATTTAATTTTTAGTTATTTGGATTTGATTTGATCTAATCAAAATTTGGATTTGTGTTGAGGTCAGCTAAGCCCATTAGGTTAGATCAAACCCAATGAGGGTGCACTAGGTCACTAGGTATAGTGTCTTGAGTACTTAATTAGAAAGTTCCTAATCTAAGATTTGATGTCATAATTATTAATTTCATAATTGATGTTAACCTCATCCAAAAATGAGATCAAAAAATGGACCCCCAATATGTGTTGTAGATCGGTTAAAGTACACTTCACATATTGGTGCTGACCGATTTGATCAACACTACAAGTATAAGCTTGAGGTTGAAATTCAAAGTTTTGATTTATGATTTGATTTTGATTTCAATTTGTGTTTTGGATTTGATTGTGAAAGATAAGCGTAAACATTTCTATACTAGTTTTGAAGTGATTCACTCTTAGGAACTTAAATTCACTAAGTTTTAAGAGAAAATGGAATGTCATTAGGAATGGACTCAAAAGATGGTCTAGTCCTAATACATTAATTGTACTCAAAGAATATTCCTTCAAAGGACAAACCCTTGTCTGAGAATAGTACTTAAATAGGATGGCAATATGAACACTTATTCCTAATCCATACTACATGATGTTTTAGCCAGGGAATAATATCATTAGGGGATTTAGTCTTATCTGGTAAAGTATTAGGGAGTGGTCTTTAGAGACTTGAATCCAACATAAATAGCTAAGCTGGGGAGAAGGTGCTTTAGTAACTTAATCCTAAACCTTAGCATTTTGATTACTAAGCAGAAATGGACTTAATTCTTGGTTTGAGGAGTCCATAGGAATGGGCCCTTCAATGGATTATATCCATTCCTTAGTTTCTTTTATTTTAAACTATAAAAGGAGTCACAAGGACTTAGATCTTATTCTAATGAAGTTTAACTAATAGGAAGGGGCTTTCAATGGATTAATTCCAACCTTGGTAACTTGGAAGGGGAAGGGGTCTTAATGACTTTATTCTATCCATCTAAGGATGCATACTAAGGGACTTACTCCTTTATGATTGGCTATTAAGAAAGATCCTTCAATGGTTTGATCTAACTTGAGCAGCCCCAATGAGAAAGAGAGGTCTTAATGACATGTCCTAGACCTCAAATTTTGGCTAATAGGAAAGGTAGCCTATTTGACAAGAAAGGGGTCTTCATGACTTGTTCCTATCCTTGTCCTTCAGAAAGAATGTCTACTAAGGGACTTATTTCTTTCTAGCTAGTTATTAAGAAGGAGCCTTCAATGGATTTATCCAACCTAAATAGCTTGGGTTAAGGGAAGGGGTCTTTAATGACTGGATCCTAAATTTTAAATGTTTTATTTGACTAATAGAATAAGTGTCTTAATGACTTCATCCTAACCTAATTCATTTTAAAAGGATGCCTACTGTGGGACTTATTCCTGTGTGATTAGGTATTAAGATGGTGACTTAATCCAATCCTCAAAAGTTTGGATAATAGGAAGGGGGTCTTAAGGACATATTCCTATCCCATGTAGCCTATGTGACATGAAAGGGGTCTTCATGACTTAATCCAATCAAGTGAATAATAGGAATGGTGCTAAAACAGGATTGTTCCAAACCGATGAGAAGTTATAAGAAGGGTGCCACAAATGGGATTACTCCTAACTCAAAGAAAGAAAGAACTATGCCATACAATGCTTACTCTAAGCTTATCAGAATGGTGCATAAAAGATTACTCCAAACTCATAGGGAGGTCATCAGAGAGGTGCCTCAGAGGGCAAACTCCCAACTCTAAGTATATATAGGAAAGGTGCCATAAAGGGCTTGCTCCTACTCCCAACTCATTGTATATGCAAGAAAGGTGCCACAAAGGGCATGCACCTAACCTTTGGAGGGTATGAGTGAGGAAAAGAGATCATAGTAACTTTATTCAAAATCCTCAAATCTTTTGACTAATAAACAAGAGCCACATATACTTAATCCTTACTTAATTCGTTTGACTAGTGAAAAGGTGTGAAATGTTTGTTTCCATTTCTTGATTTCACTAATACTTCTTACACATGAAGAAGTTTAGTGAAGAAGGCTTCAAAGAGTTGAAGTATCTTTTAGGATCTATTTTGGACCCAATGCTTTAGTATGTCATAAGCATAAAATTTCATCATTTTTCTTTCTTCTCTTTTCTATCTTATTTCTTTTGATCTCAAAGTTACATATAACCATGCTAGATGTCTAACCTACTTTAGGCAAGAAATCATAAGGTACTGACTTGAGAATTTTACTTTTTGAGCTTGCATGTGATTTTCTAGTTTTTAGACAACAAAAAACCAAAGTTAACCAGTGATTCTCAAATGAAGTTTCTTTTCCTTTCTGATTGGATATGTATTTTATTTTATTTTGTTTACATGAATCAATAGCTTATAAGGCCTTCTCTTAGATTCAATAAAGAACAAGAGATTCTTTTAAAGCTTTCATAAGTGAACGAGAATCAATGTAGACAAACTGTTAGATTCTTCTAAAGATATTTTATTTTATTCTTTTATCCCTAATCAATAAGGTAATTAAGAGGATTAACTTATTAGAGAAATTAAGATTCTCCTGATAAGTTTGAAATTAACTTTATTTTGTTTATTTATTGTTCTTAAAAGGTCTTAATAAATGATATTTGATAAATGTCTTTGATTAATTCTTGTTTGTTTATTTCTCTTTATCCTTCTAAATTTTACTATGAGTTCCTTGAAATTACCTTGAAGGTTTATTTCAGGACTCTACATGTAGTGATATGATTATTTTCAAATAACAACAATGTATCTTTTTATTTTTCTTTTCATCAACACTTTTTTTAAGCAAGATTGAGGTTATCAAAAATCTTGATAAGGACACTTTGATAAATTGTCCCATTTTTTTTGTGAGACTGAATGATATGATTATGTAACAAAACATTGTTGTAAGGATTCTGAATGTTGTATTGTATGCTTTCAATTCTCTTTTCTATAATTATTTTTATTTGAAATTTTTTAGATATGTTATCTTTAATGAGGATAATCTTATGCATGAAAACTTTTTGATTTTGAAATGAATTATGGGTAATAAGAACCTATCTTCAAGGTAAATATTTTATCCTAGTACTAAGATGTGGCACATGTGGATTTGATCTTTTTTTTCTCTTTTTCTTTTCTTGTTCTAATGATGTTAACCAACCAACAAGAATGTTTTCTTCTTATGTAAGGCCATCATTGATTAGCTTTTAGTCTAACAACATCTTGCTTTTCTTTTGAAGTTTGATGGCATTTATCAATGGACTTAGTTTATTTGAAATGGCATCAAGACCAAGTTCATAGATTGATACATCTGGAAGATATTTTATTTTATTTCTAGATAAAGTAGTCTTTAAACATCTAAGAAAAGCTTGATTGAGTCATCAATATCCAGCTCATCAAAGAGTTAGATTATTGATATCAATTAAAAATCAAGTTATATTTATAGGCTTAGTTCTTTTAGCTTCTCAATTGTGAATTTAGATTCCTCTTCAAATTCTAGGGGTGCATCTTGAAATTGAAGTTTATATAGATCTTCAAACACATCTAAATAACATTCATTTAATATGTTAGAGAGCCGTTGAAAAGAAATTTAGGACTCTGACTATTTAACAATTCTTATCTTGCAATGGCTCTATAGTATTGAATCTTAAACCAACTTTTGGGTATTAATTTCTTGAATAGTTCATAGACTTTCTTGCTTATGACTACTATCTATATGCCACTTATAATGGAATCAAATTATACTCAATTGGAATAAAAAGATCCATTATCTCTTTGACCTGCCATATGAGCACACCCAACACGACAAAGGCCATGATGACAAAGTATCAAGCTTCTGATTATTTTCTAAATTTACTATACATTCTTGACTTCTAACCCTACCACTTTCTTTTGATGTGGAGGAGTTTAATGTCAAAATGTCCACATACTCATAAATTTCAGACTTCATTCTTTTGCTCTTGGATATAATTCGTCCATCCTTTTTATTTTCTTTCTTTCTTTTATTAAAATTTCAATAACATTTCAACTCCATGTAAAATATTATATTTAATATTTTTCTTAGACACAAGACTTACTATGACATTGGATGCATTTGACTTTTTATACGAATGCAACATTAAATTTGATTCAATCATTTATTTTGGTTGATTGATCATATTTTATAATATAATCCTTTCTAATTCTTTGATTAAACTCCATACTTATTGTGGTCAGTTAGGACTGGAAAAATGACATTCCTAATGACTCCACACTTATGATTATAGAATCGATACAAACAACCTTTCTCAATTATTATTTGTATTCTTTTTTTCTTTCATTTCATTTCATTCTTTCTTTCATCATTTTTTTTATTTGGGCTGGATAGGACCATCCAAAAGAATTTAATGATGTTCCTGAATTTCTAAGTTTTTTTTTCAATGTTTGAATTTTCATTCTTTAATCAATAATGTGATTGAGATTAAGTTTATCTTTTGAATTGAATTTTCAAGATTAAATTTTCAATAAATTAAAAATTACTATCTTTACTTGATTGAATTTTCATGTCACTAGCTTATCAAGGTCAATTAGAATTGGGCCTATGTATAGTCACTTTCATGTTTCTTTATAATTGATGTTGACCGATGCACCTAAATCAATAAGAATTTTGGAAATTCTCTTTTTGCACTTTTCACATCGACTAAGATGTTGATAAGTTTTGAGTAGTATATCCTCATCATAGAAGATAACCCTAAAACTTCTTTATAGTATGCCACATCAGGAAGTTTGCTTAACACAAAGGAAGGCTAATTACAGAATAATGCCTTGCTTAATGATCATTTTTTTCATTTCTTTTATTTTATTTCTTTTATTTCATTTCATTTTCAATTCCTTTTATTATTTTTATAGAGCATTATGATGCTTGATTTTTCAAACAACTTCTCTATGATGGGCAAAACATCATATTTTAAAGATGACTTATTTGTCATTTCATTTCAATATCATTTGAGCTGGTATGATTACCATTTTGAAACAGGATTTCAATAATTTCCCTTTTGATCTAGAGGGAGGGTTGGTCTAACTCTATCCTCAATAAATCAATGGAACTCATGATCTATTCATTTGAAAGATCATCATTTAAAAGAGGGCCCTCTGGTAAAGGATGTGTGACTAAAAAGTCAAGTATGTCTTGATAAAAGATTAGAGGTAATCTCAAAGTGCAATGAAATCTTTGGACACCATGCTAGACATCAAGACAATGTCAAGTAGGTCATAAAATATTGCTATGGATTCACCATATATTCATTTTGTATGAAAGCATATAATGGTTTAGTTTGTAAGAGTAGAAAACTAAGGCTTTTTCATTAATTTGGACTAACAAACTTCCTTGTGATTTATCTACCAACCTGCTAGAGATAGAAGTTTCATACTTTCACTCCGAGAGATAGAAATATCACCCTAAGGACCCAATCCTAAGGTCATGATTTCTTTAGAAGGATTGACATCTTCATTCATTTTTAGGATTGATGGTTAAAATTAACTAAGGCCATTTATGAAATATCAACCACTCAATGGGAGGAGACTCTCATTAAAGATGTTGATTAAATTTCTTAGATTCAAATTTCATTCATTTCAACTTTATCAAGAGAACCAGTATTATGTTTTGTGGCCCTCTTTTTTATTTTATTGATTAAGAGAAAAAGTGAATCATATCATCATTTTTTATTCACAATGTCAAGTCATCTTCCTTTTTTGACTCTCTCCTAAACTCTTAAAGATTCAAGATTTTTGGAAGGTCTAAAGAGGTTTACCTCCAAGTCACTCCTTAAAATTGGCCAATCAACTTGAGCAACTTATTTTCCAAACTTCTAGTAAACATGTGGAGATGAATCTAGATTAAAGTTGATTTGCATTTATGTAAATTTTCTCTATAAGAATAGAAGATTCACATTTAATTCTTTAATTGACCTCTACCTAAGGTCAATAAAATATTCTTTCTAATGATTTTTTATATCTATGCCTCTTTTAAAATTTTCTTTTAAGTTGATTCTTTTAAAAATAAATGCAACTCAAGCTTCAATCATAGTGGTAAGGGGCAATAGGTACAACTATGCCTCCTTCCTTTGATTTGGATTTTCTTAGAATTTGAAGAAATTCCATCATTTCAATATACATCCATAGGTATTTACTACCTTTGAATGTATTAGAAAAAATGGTATCAATTTAAAACCCTATCTTGATTCTGTTTAGTTTTAGTGCAAAGTAGAAGTAGGATCAAGGATGAATTTAACTTTAAGATTTATTCTTGAGATTTGTTTTTCAAAATTTAAGATACCTTCCAAATTTTTTTGAATATAACATTTCTTTTCCACATTGGAATGATATCAAATCTGTCTTGGCTAGACTTAGGTCTAATAGAAATTACTTAATTTTAATTTGTTTCTCTCTCTTTTTTTATTTTAGGATTTGGTTCTAAGACCCAGTCATGTAATTATGGCAAACGAAGAGTTCTAGAACCTTAGTTAAGGATGTTGGATGAAGCTCAATGAAGGATGAAATGGAGAGGTATCTAATAGAAAGAAAAGTAGTCTTGACTAATGAGTGGCAAAAATAATGACTTATTTTTAAAGATGGAGAGTGGAACCATTCCCAAGTGGAGTCACTAGAAAATATATTTTATGGCAAAAAATTTATGACACCACATAGAGTCTAGAAATTTTTTATTTGGATGGTTAAATATATCTTTAAAAAATAAACATATTATCTTGAAAGATAACATGTTTTACTACAATGGATTTGATCACTTAATAAAATACTCCTAAGGCTAATGGGTCTTTCATGTTTCAGAGAGTTTTTCCTTGAACTACATAGAAAGTAGAACATGATCTATTTTAAACTGGGTTCATGGTTCCCTATAGAGGCTAGCCCCTATAGTTAATTACAATTTAAGAAGGGTGTCTTCCAAGGAATACTCTCGATTAAAGAAATAATATATTATTTCTAAGGAACTCTAAGTTGGGTTTCAAACGAATGATATTTAGAATTTTCAATTAGGGATGATCCAAAGTGGAATGAATTATTTTTTGAAGTCAAATGAGATGAAGTAAAAAATGCCTGTTAATACTAGGATGCCTAGTAGGCACTTCAACTATCCTATAATTTGGATTTAAAATTTAGAAATTAATTTATATTTTGAGTTGACATTTTCTTAGAAGTCTAGGACTTAGAATATAGCAACACAAGATTGCAAAAATGCCTAGGATTGTAAACTTACTCCAAGGAGGATGCTTTAGAGCCTAAGTCTACAAGTACTTCTAATAGACGTCAAATGTTTGATGAAGTTTCATTTTAGAAATTATCAACAATTTCTTTCACTTGAGGAACTAACATATCCTTAACTTTTATGGACATACAAGCCACTTAGAGGGGCTGTCAGCTAACACCACCTAAGTGTATTTTAAATTTATGACACCAAGTCTCATGTATGCAAAAATGGTTGGGTTGTTGCATTTTTAAGAAGAGAATATAAGAACCCTAGAATAACTCCCTAATCCTTAAGATAGTGTAAGGTATGAAATGCACTAACTAATGCACATATTTTTAAATTTAATATGTTTTGGTTCATGATTCATTTGAGGTCTTGGGTATGCAATTTATGCCTACATGGTATGCAATTAGAAGAAAGTCATGGGCCAAATCAATAATGGAAGGCAAGCATCCCCAAGAAGGTGATCATCCTCACAGGTAAGATGCCCCATATGTTCAATAAGGGAAGTTGCTCAATTGAAGGATTAGAGCAATATGATTGAATAACTTCTGAGAGCTAATTGATTTTAAGGTATTCTCTATGACTTTAATTTAAGTCAGGTTTTTAATTTAATTATTTTTATATTTTAGTTATTTAGATTTAATTTGATAGATATTTTAATTTTTCTTATGAGCCTATGTCCAGGCATTCATTACAGAAAGCACAACATAGAAAAAAACTTAGAAAAGTAGGTTGATTTTATTGTGCACCCAAAATAAATCAAACTAATTTAATTAAAAAAGTCCAATGTGGCCGAGTACCACTGAACACCTCAGTAGAAAGAGCAAATAGACAGCCAAGCTTTGCCCTTATACAACCTAACCTAGAACTATAAATCTAGATCTATAGGTTTTCTTTCCAAGATCATCTCCTTCTTCATGGACATCCATTTAGGCTTCACAAGGGACCACTCACCTATCTTTTGGTAGGGTCAACTAGACCCCAAGATCCTATCTTATCTAAGCTCAAATTTATATTTTGAGTTCAAAAATGAATCCTAAGCCCTGCAAAACAAATATCATAAAAATGCAAATAGTACACAATAGTTATATTTCATAAACATATGGGCTTAACATTAGTTGCTTGCCAAGCCCACTTATCCTATTGGCTATGCTTAGGGATTTAACTACACCTACAAGAAAATATCATTTTAATTTATTTATGATAGTAATATTTTCTAGCATAGCCCCATATAGAAGACAATATTAATTCTAAAAAGAACATCCTATCATCCAGTATAATGGGCAAACAATCCTAGACATGCAATCTAAAATAGTTCATCACAAATACATGTGAAGCACATCATATCACAACATAAAGTTTCATAAAAACAAATCACAGAACGACCTAACCTAAGTCTTGGGACCGTGACCTAATGATCTAGTGTGTGAAGAGAATTGGCTTGTGTAGTAAAACATTGCTTGGCCTTTCTAATTCAAGTTTTCATTTGAAGTTTTAAGTTTAATTGATTTACCTTTGGAGTGTTTCAATTTAAATTATTTATTGATTTGTTTTCATTTTTATTATCACTTTTATTTTGTTAAAGTGATGTTTAGGTTTTCAAGAATGAGGAGTAGAATAGATCCCACTTTTGAGAGGAATCCATTTTATTCAACTTCCTATCACCTAGTAGAATGAAACCTTCATCCTAAGATGAAGATTCATCTTGAAGGTTTAATTATGATCCTTAAGTATCTTATTTTATCCTTTTAGTTTCATTCAGATCATTTGGGTTTGAATTGAATTTAGATTTTGGATTAATGTTTCAATTTTTATCGTTGGAATTTAATTCTAAATTTTATTTGATTTGATTTTATTTAACTTTAATTCTTGATTTAATTTATTCTTTTAATTTGATTTGGTTTGAATTATTTCATTTGTTTTAGTTTCAGTTATGTTTAGGTTTATTTAATTATGTTCATTCATTTTGCTTGATTTATGTTAACCTAAGGTACTTAGGTTAATGTTTAATCCATTCTTAAATTATGTTGATTATGGATTAAGGTTTCATTAAGTGTTTGATTATGAATTCATTATACTTAAGATTTAATTAAACTTAAAATTTAATTATTAGTTTCATTGATCCTTAAGTATGGAAGTGATTAATTGCTTTTTATTTAAGATTTTGGAAGAGTTATCTTTGAATGTTCTGATGTTGGCGAGGATTACTTCGAATTACTTTATGATTTTGCAAATTTATAAATTTTTGTATTCATTATTTGATTTATGTTAACCTAGAAATATGGAAATTCAACAATTCCTAATCCAAAGGTCAATTGGGTTTAAAACAATTATTGCAAGTGGGGTTACATGCCAAATTCATATTTCCAAAGTTTCATTTTGATTAAATGCATAATTAGGGTGTAAATAAGGTTTGAATTATTTCATTAAAACCTAAATTAAGCCTAATTTAATGAGAATTAATTGGGGGTTTTATTTTCTTTTATTCCTCATTTAAAGATGTTTCCAAAGAGGGTTCATTCATCATTTTTCAAATTTGATTGATTTATTATAATTTATTTAAGTTCTCATTAATTATTTAAATTATTTAATTAATTTAATTACCAAATTAATCCATTTTATGATTTATCAAGCTCCAAGGAGTTTCATTTATGTATTTAAGTTCATTAAAGTTTGTTATGGATTTAAGTTCATTAAAGTTTGTTATGTATTTAAGGTTTAGAGTTTAAAATTTAATATCTCTTGAATTACTTTGAGATAATTCATGAAATTGTTTCCAAAGGTATGTTTTAACCTCAATTTCAATTCCTCAAAGCTTTAGCTCAATTGGATTAGTGATTTATGATTAATTATGATTTAATTGATTTCATTTAAATTCAAATTAAGCCAAATTTACCTAAGCTAATTGAGGATTTATGGTTTAATGGATTCTACTCAATGAGATGAATTCATAGAGCCCAAGTTTGTATTATTTATTTATACTTTATTTTCTATAAAAGTTTGAATTGTTTATCATTTTTATTATTTTTTTAATTAAATATAAGAGGATTTATTGTTTAAAATGGCATTTTGTATGTTGCGGCAGACATGGCTCATTTGCCACATGGCACAATGCGATTGGGCCACGTAGACCCCTCATGGCGGCTGCATCAAAATTGGCACCACACGGGATGAATCTCGATCGCTCCATCCAAGATCAAATGATCCTGATTTATTTCGCGGTCTCCTTAATGGAATTGATTTGATCGTTAGGCTAGATCTCGGCCTTCCATTCCAAATAGAAGGAACGGATGGTGGAGATCATCTCCCAAACATCTCAGAAGATTTTGATGAATTTCTAGTAATCTCTATTAGATTTCAATGCACATTTGATTATAAAATGGTTAGGGATTGATTTGCAATCAATCTATATGGTTTTCTCCTCATGGGGATCAAATTTTCTTCAAAAATGATCAAATTTGAATTCTCAATAGCTTAGTGATGAAGCGTACCTCAATTCTGGAGATCATAGATGGTGGGATCAACTCAAACACCATCACCTCAATGTGATGAAGCCATGGATGTGATTTTGTGGCTTGCCTCCTAGTCAAACATCTTGGAGACCAATTCAAGGATATTTTTCATTGGTTTTGGTTGATCTCCGATTCATCGGTGGTGAGGGGTCGAGGTGGAGATTAGTTTGAGGTTGTCTCAAACTCTAGAACGTGTTGGAATGTTCAATTTGATGGAGGAAAGTCTCCCTAGAATTTTACCATATAAGGCTGCTCAGTGGTTGCTAGATTCAATCATTTTTTGGTGTGGCGGTAGCTAGGGCTTGGGGGATCGATCCAATTTTTTTCTCTTCCCTTAGTGAGCAATTTTTAATGAAAAGAGAGAGGGGAAAGGCCCTCCCTCCCCTCTATCCATACATGGCCAAGAGCCATGTATGTTGTCTTCTAGGTGGTAGGATTTTGGCCACTAGTAGTGGGAGTGTCAGCTAAGGGGTGGATTTTGTCCCCCTTGGTCTCATGAACATGTTCAGATAGGAGATTGGAAGGGAGGAGGGCATCTCATATTTTTTCCTTTCTTGGTTAAGCACTTTGGCTCCATGGACTTTTCTTCCATGCTATCTTGCTTCCACTCTTGGAAGATGCCAAGTTCTCTTTTGCTTCAAGGCTAATCCCCTTGAATTTTTAGCCTTAGAATCCGTCTACTAAGAGGTGGTCAAAGATCAAAAGTCACTTGGATAAAAATCAAAGGAATTTAGTTGATGGAGAGGTGAGGAATTTACCAACCATCATCACTTAGTCTAAACTTTAACCCATTTCCCTTTTGTTTTATTTGTGGCTTTGGCATCATTACCACAACCTTTAGGCTAGTGTGTGGCTGGGTAAATCAAACTCAATGTAAGTTTGAGACCAAGTCCAAATCTATTTGAAATGGGTTGGACAATTGAACCCAATTCAAATATTTGGATTCAAAGTGTTTGGTTTTGATTTAATTCATTTAATTTTGGATTCAATAATAGTTAATAAATTATTGATTATGTTTTGATTTAATTAATTCATTTAGATTTGAGTTAATTTTTGGATTTCATTTCATTTCAACCCATTTAGGAATAAATGGGTTAAGCTAGATTCCAATTGGGTTCAAATGGCCATTTTGACTCAATTGGATTTGGTTTGGACTCTAATCATGTCTAATCATATGTATGAGATAATTCGGAGTGGTTATTTTTATTTAATTTCAAGTGGATTTCAATTTGAACCCATTTGGCCCAAAGTGGGCTTAATGGGTTAAGCTTAGGTTTCATTTAGGTCAAATGACCAATTTGACCAAATTAGACCCAATGATGGGTTAGATTGTGTTTAATTATCATTTTTGGATGATTTTAAGAAATCAAATTGAATTTATTTCAATTTGATTTGGGTTTGAACCCAATGAGACCCATTTAGGTTCATTTAGACTAAGTGGTCTAATTAACCTAATTAAGGCCTAAATAATTTTAAATTTTCTTACATTTGTAATTAAACATATTTATTTTATTATTTCGATTATTTGGAATGATTTCATATGGTCAAATTTTGGTGGGTTGACCTTTGACTTGGTGGGACCCACCTAAAGTAAGACTTATGTCAAATGGGTTGACTAGATCCGACTTTATTTTAGTTTTAGATTTATTCGTTTGTTTTAATTTAATTTTATTATGATTTATTTGTATTTGATTTGATCTAATCCGAATTTAGAATTCAGGTTGAGTCCACGTAAGTCCGTTAGGTTAGATCAAACCCAAAGAGGGTGCACTACGTCACTAAGTATAATATCTCGAGCACTTAATTAGGAAGTTCCTAATTAAGATTAGGTTCCCTAATTATTAATTTTAGAATTAATGTTAACCTCATCCAAAAATGAGGTCAATAGTGTTGAGTGAGTTTGACATATCATACTCACCTTGAACTGCAATCAAAGCCCAATTACTCTTAGATGTTCATATTGAATTTAGTAGCTTAGAAGATAGTCTCATCAACTTGGAACCCTTATAGTAATTATATGTCGATGGTTTTTCTGATGAACCAACTATGGACGCACAAATAGTGCTAAAATGTCTAGCAAAAATCATAATAACTTAATTAGTCAAATTTGTCTTCGAGGTAACCGACAATCAGGTCGAATATATAGCTTTACTCGCCAGACTAAGATTTGCTAAGGTGCTTGGAGCTACACATGTAGTAGCCTATTCAGATTCATAACAAGTAGTAAGACAAGTAAATGGATAATATGAAGTCTAATATAAGTCTTTACTATAATATTTACTGAAAGTAAAATAAGAATTTGGACAATTAGAGTATTTTAATATTGAGTAAATTCATAGAGAAGAGAACTACCTTATTGATTTATTATCCCAAGCTAGAGGACTCAAGGAGCTTTGAGCACTAAAGAAGAAGAGCTAATGCAAGTTGATCATGAATACTTGCCAAGCTGGGTCGACCCCATCAAAAATTATTTACCAACTAACAAAATTGAAGAAATGAAAAAGGACTTCATGAGTTTCAAAATCATAAAAGCCCAATATTCTCTGATAGGAGGGGACTTATTTTAAAGGTTGGAGACCTCACTCAACCTTAAATGTGTGAGAGAGCATGAACAAATAAAAGTCCTTGAGAAAATACATTCTGGTTAGTGTGACAACCATTCATGAGGAAGGACACTCTTTTATAGAACCTTAAGACATAGGTATTTATGCCCCACACTTAGAAAAGATGTAGAAGAGTTTACAAACAGATGTATATAATTCTAAAAGTTTGTAACACTTTAGTAGAAATGATCATAAATTTTATATCCATCACCAGTTTCTGGCCATTCACTATTTGGGGGATGTATCTAATGAATCCCTTGGTTATTACTAGTGGACAATAAAAGTTTAGCTTAGTCTTGATTGATTATTTCATCAAGTGGATAGAGGCAAAGCTACTCACAAAGATCGCCTCGTTGGTAATAAGAAATGTTATTTGGACTAACATTATCTATGAGTTTGGGTTACCACTAGCCATCATCACTGATAATAGGCCTTAATTCATTGAGGAAGGCCTAAGGGTGTATTGCGAGTGTTAAGACATCAAGTTGAAATTCACATTAGTGCATCACTTGTAGAGTAACAGACCAGTCTAGGCTCTAACTAAGAAGATCCTGAACATGCTTAAAAAAAGGTTCAAGGAACCGAGGCTAAATGGGCAGAGATAATTCCCATGATAGTTTGGGTTCTGAGAATGACTCTCAGCAATGCAGCAAGACACTTGCCATTAATATTATTGCATGGAACAAAAGTTGCCTTACTGGTCAAGTATGCAGTATAGAGCTAACGAGTTAAAGGATGAAGATGGTGAATAGAGTAAAGTAAACTCAAAGGCTATGGAAGACATGCATGACATGCTTCAAAATCTTAGAATTGAAGCTAGGGGAAAAATTTATTACACCACATAAGATTTTAGAAATTATTTGTTTGGATGATCTAATACATCATTAATGAGTAAATATATTATCTCAGAACATAAACATGTTATCCTATAATGGATTCAATCATTTAATAAAAGTCTAATAAGACTAATGGGTTTTTCATGTAGTAGAGAGTTTTCCCCTAAACTACATGGGAAGTAGAGCAGGGTTTATTTTAAACTGGGTACATGGTTCATTATAAGGGCAAGCTCCTATAGTTAATTATATCTTAGGAATGAAGGATATCTTCTTAAGAATACTTTTGATTAAAGAAATAAGATATTATTTCTATGGATTTCTAAGTTGATTTCCAAAGGAAGTGATATTTTGGAATTTTAATTAGGAACAATCTTATGTGGAAAGACTTACTTTTAGTGGCCAATTGGGATTAAGTAGGAAATACCTGTTGATACTGGGATGTTTAGTAGGCATTTAAACTATCCTACCATTAGGTTTTAAATTTTGAGATTTAATAAAGATTTCAAGTTGACATTTTATTAGAAATCTAGGACATAGATTTTAGCAGCACAAGATTACAAAAATGCATAGAGTTAAAGACTTACTCCAGTAGAATGTTTCAAAACCTAAGTCTATAACTATAAGTGCTTCTCATACATGTCAGAGGCTTGACCTAGTTTTACTTTTGAGAATAATTATCATTCCTCTCATTTGAGGTGATAAACTTATCCCTGACTCTTCTGGACCGCTTGAAAGGTTGCTAGCTAACACCACTATTGACCTTATTTTTGGATGAGGGTAATATTATTCTGAAATTAGTAATTACGATGTCCTAATCTCAAATAGGAATCTCCAAGTTTAATGCTTAAGATACTATACCTAGTGATCTAGGGAATCTTCCTTGGGTTTGATCTAACCTAATTGGCTTAAGCAAACTCAACACAAATTCCAAATTTGGATTAAATCAAATGAAATTAAATTAAAATAAAGGAACAAATCCTAAACTAAACTAAAGTCAAATCTAGTCAACCCATTTGGCAGATATGACTTAGATGGGTCCCACCAAGTGAAAGATCAACCCACCAAGAATTTGACCAAATTAAATCAATGCAAATGTTTCAAATGATCAAATAAATATGTTTGATAAAAAATATAAAGAAATTCAAACTCATTTAGGCCTTAATTGGGTTCATTAGACCACTTAGTCTAAATAATCCTAAATGGGTCCTGTTTGGTTCAAACCCAAATCAAAATGAAATCATTTCAATTTGATTACTCAAAATCATTTGAAAATAATAATCTAACACAATCCAACCATCATTGGGCCTAATTTGGTCAAATTGGTCATTTGACCCAAATGAAACCCAAACTTAGCCCATTAAGCCCACTTTGGGTCAAATGGGTTCGAATAGAAATCCAATTAAAATTAAATGAAACAAAACATAATTGGAGTGTGAACATAATTTAATTAAGTCAAATTTGGTCATTTGACTCAACCAAATCCAACTTAATCCATTTAATGCAAAATTGGTCATGTTTACTTGGAGTTAGGCTAATCCTTCATATGGCATGGGTCAAGTCAATTCCTAATCATCCAATGGTTAATTAAGGATGATCCAAATCAAAATTTGAAACTAATTAATGGTGTCTAAAGCATTTGAAACTAACAATTAAAATAATGTTAAGGTTAATGAATTCAAATTGAAATGAAATATATGGAAACTATTTAAATTCATCCTTGCATGGATTAAGAGAGGTTGCCAAGTAATCTTTTTTTTTTTTAAAGGAAACCCATTATACGGGGGTATTTTATTGCCACAAAAAAAGGTTACAAGATCCTTAAAGAGGATAAACTCCGAATCTACTGCTCAAAGAGCTACAATCGAGAAATCCCCATCTAAGTACATCCAAAAGCAAGAGAAAACATTAAAGCAATCAAAAGATACAATATGACTAACATAGTAATCGAAAGAAAGATTAAGGCTAATGCTCTGATGGTTGTAAGAGAGCTTGGTAATATGGAGCAAACCTGCAATAGAATAAGGGAGAATCACCTGCAAAGTGACACTAGAGAGGAGATTAGAGCAGGTAAAATAATACAAATAGAGAGATAAATGAAAACAATAAAAACTGAGAGCGATAATAGGGAAAGTTGATAAAGAAGGCTCAGGCTCAATCACACCAAATTGGGGCAGATGCAAAATTGAGCATCCAAACTTCATTAGAAGGGTTACATCACATGAGCTACTACCATACCAAAAGGGAGTGAAAACATCACAGCCATCATAGCCAACAAACCTGTGAGGAGGTAACACCCAGTTGTTGATAGTCTTATGAACTTTATTACGCAATCCTACACACAATCATATCTAAAATAGAGGTAATTGCAAAGAGCTAAATGGTAAGTTGTCTCATTCAAGAAAGATATCAAAATATAGTCATCCGACATGAGAGTATATAAACATAGGGGAATAAGTCATCTTAGCTAGAGCCTCATATCCAAGTGAAACCAAAGATATAAACCCACCACCAAAAAAAGGATGAGATAATTCTTTGCGATCATGCTAAGTCAATGATCTTATAGTGACCTTCCCATCATAAGATATATAATTGAAACTTTCGGGAAACAACCTCCTTTTTATGTCCATATGAGTAATTGGAGAAAGACAATTGTAAAGGAAGGCGATAGCTCAACACGTAAAAGAGCAACCAACCAAAATTAACAACAAAGGACATTTAGAGCTCTGACCCCATACAGTCAAAATTGGATAATCCAAAATCAGGCGAGAGAACAAGACAACAAAAGGTAGCAACTTTCCATTACACCACTCTTCCAGAATAGACAGCTCAAAAAATTGCACAAACCAAACTGGACCGAGATAGGAATAGAGACAACAGCCGGTAATGCAAATTACAGCATTCAGGAGATGAACAACAACCCAGGTAAAAATAGCACGGGCATACAGAAAGCCAACCCCAACAGTAAAACAAGTAATGCAATAATGTAAAATAGAATGCAAAAAAGATAGGACAATGGATAACCAAAGCAAAAAATAGGCAAGACAAAGAACAATGAAGACGGCATTCGAGACAGGGGAAGGACTGATTGGCCATAAAACCTCCCAATCATAGTAGATATTAGGCCATAAAAGCTTATCTTGAAGGCAAACACAAAAATATCCAAAACCATCACCATCGAGCATCAAGAGCGATTGTTTCTTTGAGCGAAGGACCCAGAAATCTTGCAGCCAACATAGAAGGAGCCAACAAGGGTGGCGAGATAAACCAAGCCAGGAAATTTCCAAGACATGAAACAATCAAAACAACCAGTATGTCATAATGCCTCCCATCCAATATATGAGCAGATGCGTTTATCGAGGATGAAAGAAAGCAGATATGATAGATCACATTAGTTCGATGATAAGCAACTAAAAGACCAAAAAGGGGGTTCAAAGCAAAGTCCACCAAGTAATCAGCAACAACATGCTGAATAAGGTAAACCAGAACCTCAGACACAATCCAGTACAGCCAATAAACAGGATGGCTAAGACCTACCAGCTGGCCAAGAGGCCACCAAAAATTATATATAAGTAAATGGAAGGATAGATAATGAATAGCACCCCACCCCAAGCAAATTACATTCAGAGAAATCAGATCAGTAACAGGGTGCTTAATCACCATAATCCAACACTGCCAAGGATAGTGAGAATAATAACCAATAGGATTGCCAATAATCCCATTATGCTTATAAGATAAACCATTGATGCCTTTCCAACATAACAAAAAAAGGATATTTAAAAAAGGCATGTTCACAACATAACAAATGGAGAGAAGACCACAACAAGGACAAACAACAATCCAGATGTTGGCATCTTGCTGGACAAGGAAAAGCAGAAAACCAAAATCAATGAATACAAAATTGCCCACAATCACACAAATGCGGGATAATGATCCATTGAGAAAATCCAAGCTTCTTTGCTGGAAAACAAAACCGAGACGAAGATTGTGAAGCCTCAAGGAACCAAATTAGCCTCAGAAAAACTACCACATAAGGAACATTCATAATAGCAGCAACAATATCCCTATTCACAATCCTTGGAGAAATACCCCAGCTTGCCAAAATAATCATTGAGAGTATACCAACCATAGTTTATGATCAAGTAGAACAGTTGATAAGGCATAGTGATCTACACAATACTAACAGCACTAAAAGGGATATTATAGCAGGTTAAGACAGAAGCCCAGAAATAGCTAATCAGATAAACCAAATCCACAAACATCCAAAGTCTTAAAGCAGCAACAGGTAACATCAGACTATAGTACCACACTAACAGAAATAGCACTCCAATCCAAGAAGGTAACAGCACAGACCCAATAGATGCAGGATTACAATATAAACAAAGACTGTAGATATGATTCACAGCCACCCAGAAATGAGCAGCAACCCAGCCAGAAATAATTCGGGCAATCAGAGAGTCACTCCCATTAGAGCAACTATTGCAACATAAGTCAGCCATTAAGGGTAAGAAGGTCAGCAGTAACCTATGAGAAATCCTCTAAAGAACATCTATAGCAGGAGGAAGAAAGGAAGAAAACACCCCACAGCAAGATCCCACCAAAGAAACCTTGCTGAAACAGTAAATGGCATGATGATTGGGGTCTAGGTTCCAGTAAAAACAACATCGATAAGTATCAGCAAAAAAACCAAATGTCCTCATCATGCACAAAAATGAAGTAAAATATAACTCCCAGAAGTAAAAGAAAAATGTCAAGGAGAGTTAGGACACAATGGAACAGAAAACCAGAAAAAAGAGAGACAAAGAGGAGAGTTAGATTCTGAGGTAAGGAAGCCCGGAATTGTCCAAGTTAACCAGACCACGCAGGTATTTCGGTAATGTAAATTGATTAAAGAGGATCATACTGTCTAATCTCGCACCCAGATTTGCAAGGTAATCAGCACATGCGTTACCTTCGCTAAACATGAGTGATGGTAAAATTCGGTTGAGAGAAGAGCCCTAGTTTGCTTGAGGAGGTAGTATAAACAAGCATTGCTCATATTGGTAGAAGTCAAAGGTCAATAGAAGAGCGTCCACCTCTATCCAAATATTGAGAGCGGTCATTTTGAAGACAAATTTCTAGAGCTTTGTGGATAGCCATAAGCTCGGAGAACGATTAGAAATAAGGGGATAAGCAAAAGCACATAGAACAATACCCTTAGAATCCCTGAATATGCCTCCATAACCCGAGCCATTATGAGAGACAGAGCCATTAGTATTAATTTTAATAATATGATCAAGAGGTTTTTTTTCCAAAAAACCATTCTATTATTTCGATAGTAGGACTGGTCTGGAAGGTTGAGGCCCAGTTTATTAGCGACAGATTTACAATCTTTAAAATGCTTGTGATGGCTTAAATTGGCTTTAAATAAGTCACAAATTTTGTTTTTAGTTCTAGCAATAATCCTCATGTGATTCATACGAATCCCACGATGTTTAGCTTCATTTCGGTCCATCCATATGAACCAAATAAGAGTAATGGCGATTATGATTTTAATATGACCTTTAATTGCATTGTCAAAGTAAACTTCAAGAAGTTGATATAAAGTAAAAGAACAATTAAAATTGATAGTGTTGAATAGATTGTCATACCAAATCCAAATTTTAGAGGAAATAGTCCCATTAACAAAAACATGGTTAACATTCTCAATATGGGAACAACATTGACATTTAGAGGGTAAATAAAACCCTTTACCCCACAATAAAGAGTCAACAGGAATAAAGTTTTTTAGGATATGCCAAGTAAGAACAGAGTAAGAAGAGGGGATATTGCTATTCCAAATTTTGGAGAACACAATAGAAGAATCCTGATTGTCTTTAATGTGAATCCACACATTTTTAAGGTTGAAATCCCCATTATGAGATAACTTAAAGATAATCTGATCATGATTGTTTGGAGTGATAGGAATACTAGTAATCATATTTAAGAAATACAAGTAATCTTAATTAAACTAATCAAATCTAAAGCAAGCCAAAAGAATTAACTTATCCAATGGCAAAGAAGGATTATAGGAAGTAAAGTCTACTTTGATTTTCTTAATCCCTTATCCCTTTTAAATTCTATCTCATGGTTGAAAGGCATGGAATATGGCAACCATCAATTAAAGGCCACCAAACCAAGAAGAAATCAAGAATAAATTGGCTTTCTCCAAGTGAAAAACCAAGGAAGAAAAAAGAAGAAGAAAGGAGCCAATGGCTTAACCAAGGAGAAAAATAGGGGAAGAGGGCTTCCTCCCTCCCGAGCTTGCACACAAGGCCAATGAGGATTGAATTAACCCCTCGGCTAGACTTGCCACTACTAGTGGCTAGATTCTGACCAACTTGAAGGCCATAAGAAAGTCTCTCAGGCAACCATGGAAAGAGGGGAGGGAAGGCCAATTCCCTCCTCCTTCTTTTCATCTCAAATCATTCACCAAGGAAAGAGATGAAGGTGGAGACCCTTCCCCTAACCCCTTGTCATTGGCTTGCCAAAAATTGAACAAAAAAGAATGTCCTTGGAGCTCCATTAATGGGTAAATGTAAGGGGACTCTCCCACATTAAATTGAATATTCCAACACATTCAAGAGGTTGAGGCAACCTATAATGAATCTCCATCGCATCCCATCACAACCGGGAGGCCGGAGAACATCCAATGCTGCTAGATTCCGATCCGATGTTGCTCTAGGGAGCAATCCATGGGGAGGAAAGCATCCAAATTGAATACACACCTCCATCACATCAAAAGGAAGCTAATGGAATCGTTCCCACCATTGGTGATCACTAAAAATAAGGTACACTACACCATCGATCCTTTAGGCATTCAATTTTGGCACTTTTCAAAATGAAATTGATCCTCAAGTGGATCAAACCACATAGATGGGTTACAAAATGATTCTTGATTATTTTATAATTGAAAATGTATCAAAAATTGCCAGGGATCATTGGAATTTGGGCAAACATGATGGATGGTGTTAGTCTCTCGTCGGAGAGTTACGAGATCTAATATCTACAGTCCAATCCTAATATTTGGAATGGACGACCATGATTTAGTCAAACAATCCAATTTAATCCATTAAGGATGTCGTGAATCAAATCGGGATCATACAATCTTCGATCGATTCTGATTTGATCAGATGGTTGAGGATTGACGTGCGTCGCACAACTTTTGACGTGGATACCATGCGAGATCTGTGTGGCCCACTCCTACCTCGCCATGTGGCGATGACACCTTGTAGCTGCCACATTAGTACGCCATTATAAAATAATTAAATCTCTTTAAAATTAATTAAAAATTATAAAAAATTAAAAATTTCATAGAAAAATAAATACGAATCCAAAAAAATACAAACATAGGCTATATGGATTCATTTTGATATGAGGAATCTATTAAAAATAAAATCCTCAATTAATTTTTGGGTAATTTGGGCTTAATTTGGCTTTGAATGAATCAATTAAACCTTAATTAATCATAAACCATTAATTAAATTCAAGTGGAACTTTGGAAACTAAAATTGATGTTAAAACACACCCTATGAATATTTTTCATGAATTATTGCATTGTAATTCATGAGATATGAAATTTCAAATCCTAAACCTTAATTTTAATTAAACCTCATGAAAATGAATTAAATCACATCAAATCATCTTAATAAACTTTAATGAACATAAAAGCATTAATGAAGGTTAATGGAACTTAATCAATCTTAAATTGGCTTAATTAAGCAATTAATGGAATTAAATAATTCAAATAATGAACAAAAAATAATTAAATCACAATAAATCAACCAAATTTCCAAAAATTATGGATGAACTTTCTTTGGAAACACCATTCAGAGAGGAATCAATGAAAAATAAAATCCTCAAATAATTTTCATTAAATTAGGCTCAATTTAGGTTTAAATGAAATAATTAAAACTTTAATTACACTAGAATTATGAATCTAATCAAGATGAAACTTTGGAAACATGAAATTGGCACCACTTACCGTAAAAATTTCAAATCCAATTGATCTTTGGATTGGGAATTATTGAATTTCAAAATCTCTAGGTCAATATTAATCAAATAATGAATAACAAAATTCATAAATTTATAAAATCATGAAACAACTTGAACTAATCTCAATCAAACATCAAAAACTATTAGGATGGTTCTCCAAACATCTTAAGTTAAAGAACTTAATCATTTCCATGCTTAAGGGTTAATGAAATCAATAATGCATGTTAAGCTTAATTAAATTTTAAGCTAATAAAATCATAATCATGAACACTTAATGAAATTTGAATATACAATCAATTTAATTTAAAAATGAATTTCAAATATTGACCTAAGTGCCTTCGGTTAATATAAATCAAACAAAATGAATGAACATAAATTCAAAAAACCTAGACATAACTCAAATCAAAACCAATTCAAACAAAATCAAATGATATAAATGAAATAATTCAATTAAATCAAATAAAAGAATAAATTAAACCAAGAATGAAAATCAAATATCTAAATTCCGAAGAAAAGAAATGAAATATTAATCCAAATTCCAAATTAAATTCAAACCTAAATCATCTAACTGAAACTAAAAGAGTTAACTAAGATAGTTAAGGATCTTAGTTAGACCTTTAGGGTGGATCTTCATCTTAGGATGAGGATTTCATTATATTAGGAGTTAGGATGTTGAATAGGATGAGTTCCATCCAAAAATGAAATTTATTCTACTCTTCATCCTTGAAAACTTAAACATCACTTTAACCAAACAAAATGAACCTGAAAATGAAAATGTATCACTAAATCATTTCAATTGAAAACATTCAAAGGTAAAATTCAAACAAACTAAAAAACTCCAAATTGAAACTTAAACTAAAAAGGCCTAGCAAAGTCTTGCTACATAAGCCTATTTTCTTCACAAACTAGATCATTAGGTCACAGGCCTTAGACTTAAGTTAGGCCATTTTGTGATTCTTTATGATTCCTTATGATGATTTGTGATATGATATGCTTCAGATGTATTTGTGGTGTACTATTTTAGACTGCATATCTAGGATTGTTTTCTCTTTAGACTATATGATAGGACGTTCTTTCTAGATATAACATTATCTTCTATTGGGGGCTATGGTAAAAAGGACTGCTATCATAAATAAAATTAAAATATTATTTTCTTGTAGGTATGCTTAAGTCGTTAAGCACAACCCATAGAACAGGTGGGCTTGGCAAATAGCTAATGCTAAGCCCATATGTTTATGAAATATAACTATTGAATACTGCTTGTATTTTCTTAACATTTGTTCTGTAGGGCTTAGGATTAATTTTGAAATCATAATATAAATTTGAGCTTAGAATTAAGTTAGGATCTATGGGGTCTAGGATTAGCAAGAGATGACCCTACTAGAAGATTGATGCAGTGGTTCCCTACGAAGCCCAATGGATGTCATTGAAGAAGGAGATGATCTTGAAAAGAAGACCCATAGATTTAGACTTGTAGTTCTTGGCCGGGATATATCAGAGCAGAGCTCGGTTGCCCATTTGCCTTTTTTTCTAGGGCATACAGCCGTATCTGGATGCATTGACCTTTTCTTAATTTAAATTAGCTTGATTTATTTTGGGTGTGCAATAGAATCAACCTATTTTTTATTTTTTTGTGTTGTGCTTTCCTGTGATTGAATGCAAGGACGATTAGGTTCATGAAGAAAATTAAATTTTAGACATAACTTAACAACTAAAATAAAAATAAAAAAATTTAAAACTTTACATAAACTAAAACCTTAGGAAAAACTTAAAATCAATTAGAAACCAATTAGGTTTTAAAACCATAGAATCATATTATTTAATCCATTGATTGGGCAACTTCTCCCATTTGCATATAAGGGGCATCCGACCTGTGAGGATGACCACCTTCTTGGGGAAGCCTACCTTTTATTATTAATTTGGCCAATGATCATTTTTAATTACATGGAATTAGGCATAAAAATGCATACTCATGACCTTAAATGAATCTTAAATCAAAACATTTAAAACTTTGAAAAATGTACATTAGTTAGATGCATTTCATGCCCTATCTGATCTTATGAATTAGGGAGTGAATCTAGGTTAAAAAATTTCTTTCTTAAAATATAGCAACCTAGCCATCTTGCATTCATGAGACTTAACATCATGGATTTAAAATGTGCTAAGGTGGTGTTAGCTGGCAGCCCTTTTCAGTCAGGTTGTAAGTCCAAAAGAGTCAAGGATAGGTTAGTTTCCCTCAAGTGAGAGGAATGGTCGATAATTTCCAGAATAGAATTAGGTCGAGCATCTGACTTGTGCTAGAAGTACCTGTAGACTAGGTTTTGAAGCATCCTTTTCAGGAATATGTCTTCAACCCAGGAATTTATGTAGTCTTGTGCTGCTAGAAGCTAATTCTTTGATTTCTAAGAAAATTTCAACTCAAAATCTAAATTAAATTCCAAAATTTAAAGCCTAATTATAGGATAGTTGAAATGCCTACTAGGCATCCCAGCATCAATAGACATTTTGTACTTCATCCCATTTGACCTCCAAAATAACTCTCTCCAATTTGAACCATTCCCAATTAAAATTCCCAAAATCAATCCTTTGAAAACAAACTTAGAAATCTTTAGAAATAATAATTCATTTCTTTAGTCAAGAGTAATTTTAGGAAAAGACCCTTCATAAGATGTAATTAACTATAGGGGCTTGCTTCTATGGGGAACCATGAACCCAGTTTAAAATAAATCTTATTTTCCATCTAGTTAAGGGGAAAAATTGCTTGTACATGAAAAACCCATTAGCCTTAGGAGTCTTTTATTAATTGATCAGATCTATTATAAGATAACATGTTTTTGTTCTGAGGTAATATTTTTATTCCTTAATGACACATCTGATCATCCAAATAAGAAATTCCTAAACTCTATGTGGTCTCACAAAATTTTCCCATAATGACCTAAGCATATTTTAAATCTATGATGACAAGTCTCATGTATGTAAGATGGTTGGATTGTTGTATTTTAGAAAAGATTCTAAGAACCTAAACTCACTCCCTAACCCTTAGGATCATGTAGGGTATGATATGCACTAAGTAATGCACATTTTTTAGAGTTTCAATATTTTGACTCCTCGAGTCTGAAATAATACTCCATAAAATAATAAAAAGGCATTTTACATAACATCATCACATAATATAATAAAATGACCTAACATAAGTCTAGGGTTGGTGACCTAATGATCTATTGTGTGAAGAATGAAGGTTTGTGTGGTAAGACATTACTAGGACTTTTTAGTTTTAAGTTTCAATTTAAGGAGATTACATACCATGTGATTGGGATGGTGTTAATTATAGGCTCATCGACTTATGTAACAGATTCTCAGCTAGTAGTCTCCTCTGTATTTATCTTATGGAGGGATTATATGTTGAACAATTTCCCCCTTCCGTACATGGCTATTGAGATTCGGCAAAGATGTTTCACTTACTTATGTTTCAATTCTCATATCAAGATGGCTATATTGATGATAATTCTCTTGAATGAGACTCCTTATCCTTCAGCTCTTAGCAATTACCTATATATTTTAGATATGATTTTTCTTAGGTTTGCAGGTAATAAAGCTCACAAGAATATCAACAACTGGGTGCTTCCTTCTCACAGGTTTGTTGGCTATGATGGCCGTGATGTTCTCACTCCTTTTTGGTTCGGTAGTAGCTCATGTGATGTAACCCTTCTGCTGAAGTTTGGATGCTCATATTTGCATCTGCCCCAACATGGTGTGATTGAGCCTGAGCCTTCTCTATCCCATTTTCTTATTATCATACTCATATTATACTATTTTCTCCTATCCTTTTGTCTGTATTACCTTAACTGTTCTAATCTCTCTCTTATTACTTTGCGGTGTTTCTCTCTTTTATCTTGCGTTTGCTCCATATTACCAAGCACTTCTACAATCATCGAGCTTTGGCCTTATCATTTCTTTAGCTTATTATGTTAAACATCTTGTATCTTTTGATTGCTTTAATGTTTTCTTTTGCTCTTGGATGTACTTAGTTGGGGATTTACTCCTTAGACTGTAGCTCTTTGAGATAGTTTGGGTTTATCCCCTTTAAGGACCTTGTAACCTTTATTTTGTGGCAATAAAATACCCCAGATAATGGGGTTTCTAAAAGTTTCAATTTAAGTTTCCAATTTTAATTTAATTTGAATTTTAAACTTTTTAAATTTTATAATTTAGCTTCATAGGTATGTGTCGTTGTTATATGAGAGATTCAAATTATCAAGACTTCCTTTGAACCAGTAGCCATGTTATCTCGAGTGTCCAGACTATATATCATATGTTGCTAATTAAAAAAATTATTATTTTTATTCTTTTAACTTATTTTAGTTTTGAAATTGTTTTAATTTGGCAAGGGTGGTTTCAATTTAATTGATTTAATGATTTATTGATTTTGTTTTTATTTTTAAATTCATTATTATGTTAAAGTGAAGTTTAAGTTTTCAAGAATGAAGAGTAAAATAGATTTCATTTTGGGTGGAACCCATTCTATTCAACTTCCCAAATCCAAATAGAATGAAGCCTTCCTCCTAAGATGAAGATTAATTCTAGAGGTCTAACTAAGATCCTAAGTATCTTAATTAATTTCTCTTAGAATCATTTAGATGATTTGATTTGAATTAAGTCTGTAATTTTAATTCTTTTGAAATTTGATTCTTCTTTTAACTTTTTTTATTTAATTTATTTTTCATTCCTTTTGTAAATGTTCATATTTGATATTTATTTTTTGTTTATTGTGTGTTCATTATGTCAACCAAATATATTTAAGTTAATGTGTTTCACTCTTTTCCATTTTGTTCATTAGTATTATTATGTTTTAGTTTATGTTAAACCTTTATACTTGATTTTATTTAGCCTTGTGTTTTATCTTCCATCTTTATATTTCATTAAGTTATATTCATTTTATTTGTTCATTTTTATTAATTTAATTTTAGGATGATTTAGTTTACTTATTACATTTAGATGTATTTATCATGTTTATTTTCCAAGTTAGTTTCCTTTGTTCATTTCGTTGATATTTATTAACTTAAGTAAACTAACATTCAATCTTAAGTTTAATATTATTTATTTTATCCATTTATATGATTTATATCATCTTGAATTGATGTTTAAAATATTATTTTTATTGTTTAATCTCTCTTATTTCTATTTATTTATTTCATTAATTTTTTCAATGCTTATTAATGTACTTAGATTAAGATAGTTGATTCCATGTTATGATTAAATATATTATGGAATAGCTCAATTCCTTTCAAAAAACTCAAAGGGAATTATAATTATGTTATTTAATAAATGTTTCTTTTATCATTTGGTATAATGTGATTACCCCCAATGATCATGACCTAAGAAGTTTAAAGAAGGGTTAATATTATGTTATATGAATTAAACTTCCTCTAAGTTACTTTAACTTTTATGTCATTTTAAGTTCAATTAATCTTATTAAGTTTGTTCACATTTACATTCATAGGTGCTTTATTCGTTAATCTAAATGAGCTTAATGTATTCATATATTGATAGATTATAAAATTCAGAGGTTAATAAAAATTTATATTTTAGTCTATTAGTGGGTTTATCATGGTTTAATTGCTTGTTAATTTTTGAATGTAATTAAATTCCATTTTATCAATTATTATTAATCTTTAACTTGTGTTTAATTAAGTTCCTTCTTTTTCGAATTGCATGGTCTTTATTTTAGGTGTTCTAATATTAATTATGTTGTTTTCAGTTTATATTATGGATTTTGTAATTTTTGAGATTTTTCTGATCTATTATTTCTTTTAAATTGATCTAGAGACATAAAAATTCAATAATTCCTAATCCACAATTCAATTGGGTTTGAAATTTTTATGACATGTGGGGTGTTTTGCTAATATAAACTTTCTAAAATTTTACTTTAATGAGATGTGTAATTTAGGATTAATTAAGGTTTTAAATATTTTATTAAAACTTAAATTAAGCCTAATTTAATGAGAATTATTTAAAGGTTTCATTTTTCTTACACCCCTTAAGAAGATGCATCCAAATAATATTTTTAATAATAATTTTAGAGTCCTAGTTGATTAATTATAATTTATTAAATTTTAGGTTAATTAATTCAATTAAATGCCAAATTAGGTCATTTTATGATTAATTAGGTTTTAGTGGGTTTCAATGATGAATTTAAATTTATTAGGATGTGTAATGATCTTTTGGGTTGTTTCAAAGTTTTTCTTAATTTTATTTTATTCATATTTAATTTATTTTTCTTAAAATTAAGGCTTAGAATTGAAAATTTCATATATCTATATTTATTACTCAAAATATTATGAAAGATTCACCAAATGTGTACCTTAACACCAATTTTAATTCCCCAAAGTTTCAAGTCATTTTGATCAATGGTTTCATATTAATTTAGGTTTGAATTTTTCATTTAAACCTAAATTAATTTAAAAATACCCAAAAATAATTGGTGATTTTAATTTTAATGTATTGCTATCATTAAGAGGAGTCCATAGAGCCCTCATTTGCTTTTTCTAGATTTACATTTTATTTTCTATGATTTTTTGAATTTTTTGTCATTTTTCTTTAATTTTTAAATTCAAAAAATCATAAATTTTCTCTTTAACCACATCGGATCCATGTGGATCTGACATGGCTCTGCTTTATACATAGGGCTATGGTATTCATCCATGTGGGTAGGGGTGTGCGTTTGGTTGATTTGGATGGATTGGATGGTAAATTTTTAAAACTGATTGGTTTTGGATTGTTTAAAATATTGAACAAAACTGACCAAATAAAATGCAAAACCAAACAAACTGAATAAAAATTTGGTTCGGTTATTTTGGTTTGGTTTTGGATAAACCGAAGTTTGCAACATTTAAAAATTATTTGCATAATTTTTATTGTATAATGTAGAAGCAATAAGAAAAATAATATAAATATAATAAAAAATGCAATTACCTACTTCATGTGCTAAAATAAATATTTAAAACTAATTTTTATTTACCTTAATGATGTTTTGGACTTAGAAGTTGATGGAACCATATTACCATATAATGAGACCAAAATATTTTGGAAAATTGGATAATGGTCCTCTAAAAAGCACCTACCAAGTATTAAAAAAATAAATAAATATAAGTGTATAATTGATAAGCCTATTATACATAAATTAATAATATCGCATTACATATGATTAGTTTGGTCTATTTGGTTCCATCCAAAATTTTATTTTACAATCCGATCCAAAAACCAAAAACCAAAAACCAAAGTTTTCAATAATTAAAACCAAAATCCAAATTACTAAGTTCGAAACCAAACCAAATTACTCAAAAACTTTAGTTCGGTTTGGTTTTTTGGTTAAAACCAAATAATGCACACCCCTACATGTGGGTTTCATGTGGATCCTGCATTAAAATGCTGCCTCACATGGGATCCTTGAGGGCCATCTGGTCGAAGGTTAGACGACTCTCATTAATCTGTGATTTCTTTAAGGGATTTAATTAAATAATCCACCTAAATTGTGTCTGCTCATTTCTAACGGATAGCAGAGATTAGGTCTTCTTCAATGGAGATAAATGACGAGAGTCGTCCGTCGATTCAAGGTGATTTTTGGTGATCCAACCATCGAAATTGCTTGATTTTAATTCTAAAACCATCATTGAATCAAGTAGAAAGGATCTATATGGTTTGATCTTCCTTGAGATCAAACTCATTTTGAAAAGCCCCAAAATTGAAAGCTTAAGAGGTGGCTTTAATGGTGTACCTCAATTCTGGGGATCTTCGGTGGTGGGGTTGACTCCAATAGCTTTAGAATAGTGCGATGATGTTGTGGGGGAAATGGAATTTAATCCTCTCCTCATGGATTGCTCTATAGATCAAGCTAGACCTATTTCCTATTGGCTTTGGTTGCTTTCCAGTCTTACGATAATGAGGCAATCAGGAAAAGGTTGCGATCGTATAAGATGGGGAATGTAATAGAATAGTCAATTTGACTCAATATGCCCTCTAAATATTTTATCCATTAGAGGCTAAGAGCCTCTTATGCTTTTTTCCTTTCTCTTGGTCGATCATGCTTAATTGCTATCCTTGGAGGCTAGCTCTGAGGATCATCAGCTGTTTGACAGCTATTTAGAGGGGATGAGGTGAGAAACCATAGAGGATGAGGGATTGAAGAAGTTGGATTTGGCTTCATTCTCTCTTTGCCTGCTATGGCATATTTCATCTTTTTGGACTTTAGATAGGATTGGTTTAGTTTCCTAAGCTTATTGTCAGTCTCTCTTAACCCATCTTAGAATCTTTTTGGATGAGTTTAAATGGGTTTGAATGGGTTTGGTTCAAGCTTTAGTTCATTTGGTGGTTATTTATGCCCTTGGATTCAATTCAATTTCAAATGCTTTAATCACATTTCATTTCATTGATTTGTTTTAGATTTAAGTTAAAATCATTATTAATTGTCTATTAGATAATTAAGAATCTAATTAACCCATGTCACACGAGGATTAAATTCAATTCCAAGTCAACTTAACCCATTTTACCTTAAATAGGTTCAGTTGAATTTGATTTTATCAAATGATCAATTTCCCAATTAGAATATATTTGGAGTCCAAGCATGTTTAAGCACATGTGAAAAATGATTTGGAGTGATTGATTTCAATTAGATTGAAGTTAATTTCAATTTGGGCCCATTTGGCTCAAATTGGGCTTAATGGATTACATTTGGATCGAATGACCAAATTGGTCAAACTGGACCCAATGATAGATTTTATTATGTTTAATTATCATTTCCAAATTATGTCAGATAATTAACTTTGGTTTATTTTTATTTGATTTGAATTTAAATCCAATATGGTACACTTAGGCCCATTTAGATTAAGTGACCTATTTAGCCTAATTAAGGCCTTATTGGATTTAAATTTTCTCAAATTTATGTTCAAATATGAATATCTTTCATTTAAACTATTTGAAATGATTTTATTTGATCAAAATTTAGTGGGTTGAGTTTTTGAATTTATGGGACCCACCTAAGTCAAACCTATGATAAAAGGGTTGACCACTTTTTGACCGTAATTTGGATTTAGATTTATTCCTACTTTTCATTTGATTATAAGGTTTAATTTTATTTTGATTTAGATTTTTTGAAGTTTGGTTGGAGTTTCTTTAAGTTTAAATGGCTTTAAGGTTAAATAGAATAATTAGAGTTATTACCCTTTTCACTTTGATTTAAATTCAAGTGTCTTTAGATCTCAATTTTTTTAGGCTTGGATTTGAATTTGGTCTAGTTCTATCTAACCTTGTTGAGTTAGATTAGATCCTATAAAGGAGCATTAGGCCACTAAGTGAAGTGCCATAAGTATCTAATTAAAAGATTTCTAATCTTAGATTAGGTATCCTAATTACTAGTTTTGGCCCATTAAATATAAGGGGTATCTAACCTTCGAGGATGACCACCTTCCTAGGGAAGAGTGCCTTCTCTTCTTGATTTTGCCCATGACCTCTTCTAATTGCATGTCATTTGGGCATAAAATGCATACCCTAAAGCCTTAAATTAATTGTGAGTCAAAAATATTTTTGGGCTAAAATATGTTGCATTAGTTAGGATCATTTCATACCCAAATATGATCTTAGGGATTAGGGAGTGGGTCTGGGTTCTTAGATTATTTCTTAAAATATAATTATCTAACCATTTTACATTCATGAGACTTGACATCATGGATTTAAAATTTTCTTAGGTGGTGTTAGCTGGTAGACCTTCCAGGCGGGTTATAAGTCTAGAAGAGTTAGGGATAGGTTTCCTTTCTCAAGTGAGAGAAAGAGGTAATAATTCTCAAAAGTAAAAGTAGGTCGAGCCTCTAATTTGTATGAAAAGCACATATAGACTTATGTTCTAAATAATCTTCCTTAGAGTAAGTCTTCATCCTTAGGCATTTCTGCAGTCTTGTGCTGCTATAATCTAAGTCTTAGATTTCTAATAAAATGTCAACTTATAATTTTATTTAAATTTTAAAATTTAAATCCAAATAATATGATAGCTATCCACCGGTATCCCAAAATCTACAGACATTTCCTACTTAATCATAATTAGCTTATAAAATAACTCTTTCCACTTTGCAATGTTCCTAGTTAAATTCTCTAAATATCATTTCCTTTGGAAGCAGCTTAAAAATATATAAATATAGTAGCCTAGTTCTTTAATCAAGAGTATTCTTAGGAAGAGATCCTTCATTCCTAGGATGTAATTAACTATAGGGGCTTTTCCTTATAGTGAACCATGAACTCAATTTAAGATAAACTCTGCTCTACCTCCTCATGTATTTCAGGGGAAAACTCTTTTGTATATTAAAAATTCATTAGCCTTAGGAGTCTTTTATCAATGATTAAATCCATTATAGGATAACATATTTATCTTTTGGGATAATATGTTTGTTCCTTAATGATGAGTTTGATCATCCAAATAAGAAATTCTTAAATTCTAAGTGGTGTGATAAATTTTCCCCACAACTCATAATACTCATGTGATCATCTTGGGAGAGTTCTCTTAACTGATTAGCAAATTGAAAATATTGTAAGTCAAGAGTCGAGTTATTCAAACATCAATGATTGAATACATGCAAACTCACTATACTACTCATGACCACCTAGGGAGAGTTCTCTTAATAGATCGGTAAGTTGAAAATATTCTAAGTCATAGATAAGTCATCAATGTGTCGCCAACAAGTACCAATTTAGCAACCACACACTTATTTGATAATACTCAACAAAGAAATAAATTTAGTAGCAATTTAAATAAATATGCTCAACTGCGAATACAATTATATCTAATAATTATTTTTATCTCCTTATAATAAAGTGAGAAAAGTATATATATTTTACTCACAAAAAATGTTTACATAAAGAGAAAGGAAAGAAAAAAGATGTATCAACATGAACTACTCTTAGTCTCATTGTCATCAAACATCAACAGTGTGAGTATATTAGAGAAGTCCAAAAACTTGATGTCCAAATGACCATGTTTCACCAACTTGGTGATAATGAAGTAAGGACCATCTTTGAACTTCTACTATAAAGGCTCTCTGTACTCATCAGAGTCAAGAAATCTAGTGAACTAGACTTGTTTCTTCTGAAACTCCTCATTATGATGAGACAATTCATCATCAAACTCCTTTTTCACCTCTACAAGATGAGTAAGTTCCAAAGTTGCCCTCTCCTTATCCTCTTCTTAGTGAGTAGCCTCAGTATGAAGGCCGTTATGCTTGGCTTATGTCAACTCTTTCTTCATGCTTGCCAGCTTTGACTTATTTATGTTGTAACATAGACGACACATCAAGCATTAAGTGAAGAAATGATTATCTAAATTTCTCAAATATCTTGAATGTGAAACAGTAGTAAAAAATGAAGTGGAATTTGTGAGCAGAGAAAATACAAATTAATTATTATCTTCACTTATAG
The DNA here is from genome assembly GCA_021442155.1 of Cymbidium sinense. Classification (NCBI taxonomy): domain Eukaryota; kingdom Viridiplantae; phylum Streptophyta; class Magnoliopsida; order Asparagales; family Orchidaceae; genus Cymbidium; species Cymbidium sinense. Next base: position 54,922,949 of record CM038230.1, on the reverse strand, counting down.
GAAAAGAGTATATCATACATGCTATAATGTTTACATATTTATTTTTGAACAATTCACTTATAAGGTCTGAGCATCAATCCTTGATGAGTCTACCTTTCTCACACATATAATTAAATAAGAAATTCTTGCCATAAAGGAGAAGGGAATTACTCCGTGACTTAAATAATTTCTAAAGTAATTCTATCTTAGCCCTCATGGCCATGAAGAAATGTTAGGACTTCACCTCCAAGGAATGTTTCTCCTATGACTTTAGCTCCAACTTTGAGTGTAGCTCATATATGTCTCACTAGAATAAGTGTAAGGCTTCTTTCAGGAGTGCAATCTCACCTAGTAGGGTGGTGACTCTGGAAGAGTTAATGAATACTTGCTACTCTTTCCCTGCATCATTTCCCTTTGTAGGCTCACCACTATCTTTGTAAGCAGAATAGAAAAATTCTCACCATCATATCCCTAATGCTAGTAGAGGTGAAGTTGCTCATAGAGATGGGTCCTTTGACAATCGCTCCTAGTTGATTTGAACTTTCTACTAAGTTCACATGTGGTACCAATTTAGTCTATGGGAAATTTAGAGTCACTACTAGTTAGTGAGAAAGAACTCATTGAAAACTAGAAGAGGAATTTCGATAAGGGAATTTGTTATAGGTCCAACCCTTAAAAAGGGAAGCCACCTATCGAGTATATGGAATTCTTCTTTACCCAAGAAGTGTCCTAGCGAATCACCCAATAAAAACTAGAGTGACTCAATGAATATGCCTAGATTGTCGGAGGAATTAACTTGAATGGCTAGCAAGTTCCCCTCATTATCCTCTGCTGAGGCTTAACTTATAGTTATGCTTAGTTATAATCAAAGAAGAAAGCAAGAGATGTAGATAAAAAAAAACTTGCAATACATGACAACAAGCAACTCACCTCAGTGAGGAATTCCTCAAAAGCCTTCTTCATGGTAGCTAGCCCAACAATTTGACACACCAACACTTTCCTACGTTGAATCAATGGTACCTCTTCTTCTCCTTCCTCTTCTATAGGAGACTTGCCACAATAACTTTTTTCAGTAGCTAGAGTGCTAGATTCTCCTTGTGGGTTTAAGGATGTGCAAGATTTATAATTGGAGGAGCTAAAATGCTTACCTTAGCCACAGGAATGGTGGTGACTTCTTTTGATTTCGTTGCTTTCTTGGCTTCCTTCAAAGACTTGCCCATAGAGTTGCAGGGTCAATATCACCACAAGGCCTCTTAACATACATAACTATAATTTTTTCTTAAGTTTTGTAGACTCAACCACTAGAATTTAGAGACTGGATTCAATAAAGAAGTTGAAATATTGACTGCATTAAAGGAAGGATAAAAGATCCATTATTGCTTTCGATGTATTTGAGGATTGGATTTGATCAAAAGTTGATGTGACCTCTCAATAATTGCATAATTTTTTTAAATCATTAAATATTTTAGTTAATTAACCTATCCATTCTTCTATCCTTTTTGTAAGGTACGTCTACAAGAAGCACAAGTATCATGAAACTAAATGTATAGCCTAGGCTACGAGCAGGCTCAAGTGACTGAATAAGTCTATTTATCAAGACCAACATACTCAGATTCAGGATACTAAAAGACTTGAATAAATACTCTACCTTAAAGGTATGCCTAATAAGGGAAGATCAACATGATGTATTGAATCAAGGACTTATAGAATAATGACCCTAAGTATGTGGTATGAATCAACCCACCAACAATAAGCCAATACTTAAAGGACCATAGTAGCTACTTTTCTCAGCCTGATGTCCACACACCTACTCACATGATGAAGGGATACTCACCCTCACTGGCCTACATATATATACTCACTTAAATGTGTACTCACCAGTAGCTTGGGCGAGAATCCACTTGTACTTGGTTTACCTTATATGTACTTTCTATTAATAGTCACCCCTTAATATTATAAAAAGGGACTCATCTATTACATGAGGGATTTCTTTCTCTCACTCTAGGTCCCTAATCTTTGTAATTTCATTTTGAGGAATAAGGATTACTACTTCTTCTTTACATCTCTACTGTCCTATCTTTTTTCTAGCAATATATTTTTCTAATCCTATTTCCTAGGTATCTAGAAGGTTCCTCTTGTATCCATAGACTAATTTGGATTCAACAATGACTATAACTGAAGAAAAAACTCCACAAAAATGAGAAGTAAAAGAGGAAAGGAGGAGACTTGTACAGGAGAACAATTGATGTCCCCAAATAAATTCATTATAATATAAACCTCACCTAAACCTGAATGAAGGCTTTCATAGGCTAGGGGTAAAATATTTGATAATGTAGGTGCCATATCAATCATTTGATGTGAAAAATCAGATAAATTATTACTAGATCTTATGAGAAGCTCAAGCATCATGACAAAATAACAATTAGAATACTCATGAATGAGGTGAAGAATCAATAAAGTCATCAGAAAGATAACAACTTAAAATACAAACATAAAATCAACAAGAAAGTAAAACAAACAAGTCCTTTTCCATTCAATATAAAAATTTTTATTACATAATAGGGGGTCACATACACTCACCATAAATTATCTTTTAATTCTTAAAAAGCTTGAAGACTGGACCAAGAAGCCACTCAATAAAAAGTGCACCCTTGCTTAACTTGCCCTTACTTGATAGATAATCAAGCATAAAGTTGGCACCCATAATGATGTGAAATTAATTTGGTTACCACATCCTCTAGCCTGTTTTGCTCTTTAACTGCCTCTCCTCCCACCAAGTTATTGCATTTTTTAAAGAGAACCATTCTCTCATGCAAAGAGACAAACAATAGAAGGAGCAATAAGTGAAGGCTCTTCCATGACATTTCCTCCATGTGATTGACTTGTTGCTCTCATGGAAAATCAAAGATGAGATGCCCACCTACATTTTGTTCAAATTCATCAAAGTCAAGAACCATAATAAAGTGGCTACTCAAAGAATCATGCTTGAGAAATGATGCCATTGAAGAAAGAAATGCACTTTTTCTTAACTTTGAGGATGTCTTAGTAACTCACTTATAGTGAGAAGAGTACTAATCTTAATTCCACTCATAAGTTCATAAATACCACTTGAATGAACTGATAGATGATCATCATCTCTCTCAGTGGACTCATGAATGCTCATCATATTAAGTTGTTAGAATTAAAAACTTGGTTAAACTTTTTATTAAAACTAACATAACTAAGATTAAATATAAAGTCATATACTATGGTGAGACAGTCCTCCACCAATTCTTGTTAAGATGAAGTCCTCACCAACTTACTCATCAAACCTTCTACTTCCAACTAGAAGGAGGACATTACTATTCACTCTTCTTAGAAAATCTCAATACTCTCAGATTCATCTCTTCAATAATAGGAAAAGTATCCAACTACATAGACTCCCTTCTTATGATACTTACCCCAATAACATTGAAGGCACTTGCCTCAATTTATGAGTCTGTGCCACTTTGCTGGCCAATTGTGCCATTTATACCTATTGTGACTTTTCCTTTAAGTATCTTTTTAGTTTTCTTCTTCTTTTAAAAACTTAACTAGAGGTTGGTAGCATCAATATCATCAAGGGACTCTTAGATGCTATTGATTCCATTAGACCCATTACTTATACAAATAATTTTAATGATACAAATATATGATTAGATGAAACCAATATTTTAATTTAAGTGTTTTAGGAAGCTAACCAGACATAGTGTGCTCAGTCAGTTTTGGAAAGTCAAGATTAGTCTGGACTTAGGTAGTTTGGAAATCTTCTTAGTTTTTATAATAATAAGGAAAATAAGAGCTCAAGGATATAAAAATATTGGCTTAAAAATGTCCATGTCATTTATTTAGGCTAATCATTTAACTACCTACTTTAACATGATAATTAAATTACTCTTTCATTATCAAAATTATCCTATTTTCTTTCTCATATCCTTATTTTTTCCCTCTACAAGCAATAATATATTTTATAATTTATTTTGGCCGAATTTTCTTTAATTTTGGCTTGATAAATTAGGTGGGATTTATTTTATTTAATGTCACATTATGTTTTTCCTCATTTATTGAATTTTAAATTTTAAATTATTTAAAATTTGAATTTGAATATATTTAGATTTCAAATTGCACTTTCCATTGAATTCTTTTCAAATATAGTCTATATTATTATGGAAATCCTTCGTCGGCCCTATTATGTTTAAATGAATTCATTTATAATTTATTTGAATTAATCAAAGTTAATTCAATTTTAAATTCAAAAGAACCTTGACTTAATTCACCTTCGTTATTTTAATTTTTATGTAAGGAAAGTGCTTTACCACTGCCATCCCCTGCTCCAACCATGGTCCTTGTTTTAATTAATTTAAATTAAGTTTAAACTTAAAATCCTTTACCATTTAATCTCACTTAATTTATTTTTAGAATAAGTGGATTTAATTCATACTTGGAAATACCTTTGGCTAAAATTTTCCATCATGTCGAGTTTATTTATTTTATTTAATTAAATCATATGACTTGGCTTAATAATTAAATTAAATTAATTCCTCATATTAAGTCCATTAATTCATGATTGATCCCATTATGGTAAGCTTTGGCCATCCCTTGTATTTAGAATGAGTGGATTTATTTTATTTGAGTTTAATTCACATTATGTATTTGTTTAATCTTTTCATAAATTAGGATGTTCATTAATCTAATTTCATCTTCTTGCATGGCCAACCACATTAAGTTTATATTTGATTTTATTCTAGTGTTATGGCACATGCACAAATATTCAAAATCAAATTTCTGCTTAAATTGATTTTCCACATATTTTCTTCCATCTTTTTTTCCTCTTAGTCTTGGCTGAAACTTGCATTGCCTTAATCACTTTGTTATTTTATGTTTGCTTATTTATGCCAAGTGACTTGACCCTTTCCTCCACTTTCTAAACCAACCAGCTTTAGGATTGAATTGAAAATTTTGAGTTCAAATCAAATGCATTGAACCTAAATTATTTCCTTATGCAATGTTCCTCACATTTCTTCTATTCCTTTTTAATCTTAAAATTCTTGAACCCCCTTCAATCATTGCCTATTTAAAGAAGTGCTATCTTAGCTTACTTCCTTCTTGATTCTCTTTAGATTGGCTGACCCCTTGTTAGTTTAATTCTTGGAGTGTCTCTTAGATTCAAAGTGCTAAAACATTCATCTCTTGATTGCTGCCACCTTAGCCAAGAACTTTATTAAAGATAGCTAGGGGATCAAGTGCTTAAGAGCATCTCCTCTATTCTCAACTTCATCTACATCCAAGTGGATATCATCTTAAAATAATTTTAAGGCTTTGAAATCTCACACCAAGTGATTAATTTCATTGCTTACATTCATAAGGACTTGAGTTATAATATTTATTACAATTCAATGTTTTAAGTCATTGGATCTATTGCTTTGATTTGGATGAAAAAATCCACGTGCTTTATAGTTAAAGTCTTTTAGTATCTCTTTTCATTCTCCTTTAAGTGATAAAAAAGGTTTTTAATTGGTTTGATTGAATTGAATTCATATGGATTTTATAAATATTGGTTTTCATATTTAAGTTCTTAACCATCCAATTTGTGCAAGTAATTTTAAAATTTATTCTTCATTCTTGCATCTTATGTTAAAAATATTTTAAAATGCATTTCATTACATTAAAATTTCATAAAGCATATAATATAAGCTTGAGCTCTCTCTTTTCTTATTTGTCTTAATATAGTTTAGTGGGTTTGAGTGTAAAGTTAGCTTTAAATTTAATAGTTATATATTCAAATTATAATTTTCTTTTTCTTGTTCACTTGAATTTATTTTGGGTTGGACTTGCCTGATGTAGGAAAGCATAGGAGATTGGTTGTAATCTCAATTTGATTAGTGAATTTCTAATTAGGATGATTAGACCTTGATGTAGGACAATTTTTTGGGTTATGCTAAACCACATAAAAATCTTTGTGCTTCTTGTCTTCTCTGTTTAAGATTTAATTTTCTAGTTTGGTTGGTTGCATGCTTTCCTCTTCCATTAAAAATTATTTACTTTATTTTATAATTATGTTATATACAAAGTTTTAATAATTAAGTTCTAGATTCAAATTTTTTTTAAACACACAATTCACCCCCCTCATGGGTGTCAAAATCTCTTAATAGCTTGTATTAGAGTCTCAGCTCATTTTGTAGCTTAGCATCCTTGAGTAGATCACAATATCACAAGTATTTCTTAAAGGTGCACTACCTGAAGGATAATCTACACATAGACCACCATTACTTGATAATATTTCATTTAATTATTATAAAAATTATATAAATACTTGTATCATTGTCAAGATTTTTATATGTCACATATGTTAACACACTAATACCACACACCTATTATTGAAATAATTGATTTGAAAGTTGAAAAGGCTTTTCATGAATGGTCTACTTATGAAAGAGAATTAGATGAACTAAATGTGAAAGCATGTAATATCTTGTATTATGCTTTACTTTTTGATGATTATATGAGAATTTTCATGCTTAGTAGTGCTAAAGAAATCTGAGATAAATTAATTGTTACATATGAAGGTACTAAAGAAGTAAAAGATGCACACATAAATAGATTAATTTATGAGTATAAACTATTTTTCATGTTACCAAGTAAAACCATTTTTGGTATGTATACCCATTTTATGAAAATAATTAACACATTGCATTCACTTGGAAGAAAATACAAAAATGAAAATTTAGTTTAAATAATCTTGTGGTGTCTTCCAAAAAAAATGGGATGTGAAGGTAACTATTATAAGTGAAGCTAAAGATTTGACTACATGTCCACTTGATCAACTACTTGGTTCTTTAATAGCACATGAATAGGTGTTAGCATAAAGACAGCTAAATGATTCTTCCCAAAATAAGGAGAAAGGGAAAGCTATTACTTTGCAAGTAGAAGATAATAGTGAAAACACAAACTCAAGTTTTGAGGTGGGTAATGCTAAAATAGCTGTGGTTTCAAAAAGATCGAGTAACAAGCTTAGAATGAAAACTAAAGGTATAAAAAATCTAAACTTCATAAATTGCATACTAAAAAGCTTAATGCAAGTGAAAGCATAATTTGCTACAATTGCAAAAAACCCAAATATGTAAGGGGAGATTGCCAAAAAAAAATTGTTGGTGATAATTGAAATAATCAAAAGGAGGATGAAATGAAGAAAAGCTTGAAAAATAAAATGCTTCAAAAGAAAAAGGAAAGACCATTATGGGTAAATTCAAATTCAGAAGAGTCAAGTGATGACACATTCAAGGAAGAAGCCAACATATGTCTTATGGAGGATGTGGACATTTCAAATTAAGTATGTGAGAAATTACTTATAAACAATTATATGATGCATTTAGTAAGCTAGCACATGAATATAAATAATTAAAAAAATACAATAGTTTAGAAGAAGAGAGGAAAAGTATGAAAATGCATGTTTTATTTTTAAAAGATAAAGACAATGAATTCAAGCTAAGAAAATTATTTTAGTAGATCAATTCTTGATTGTATAAAATTTAAAAAGAGAAAATTGTTTATTACATGTAAGATTGAATACTAGTTGTAGTTCATATTGACATGCTTCATCTAGTAGAGGTAAATTATTCATTGCATCAAAATCATCTAGATATCGACCTTATGCTAATATAAATATTTGGTTTAATGTTTGCAATAAAAGAGGTCATATATCATTTGATTGCCATGCATAAAAATCTCAAGCATTTTCTAAATATAATTTTGTTTTATTACCAAAAATAAAAAAAAAATGCAAAAATGCACACTACACAACATTCATTGCATACTATTTCTATAGGATGTGAACCCAAAAAAGTTTAGATTTTAAAAGTTGACACTTTATTTTGATTTAGAAGGAATGCCTTCAAAGCAAGATCAAAGAAGGCATGTTATTCTTGGACAGTGGATGCTCAAACTATATGACAGGTGACAAATCAAAGATTACTCATTTAGAACCTTATGAAGAATTATATGTCATTTATGGTGATAATGTTAAAGATAAAATTATTGGTATTTATTCTATTTTTAAAAATACAATTACATTAGAAAAATTATTTCTTGTTAATGGCTTGAATCATAATATAACTTTAATTAGCCAATTATATGACACAAGTCTAAATGTTGAATTTCACACTTCTTTTTTATCTTATTAGAAATAAAGAAAATATTTTACTTGTAGGTCATAAGCATAAAAACATTTATTTGACTAATTTTGAGAATTCTTATTATGCAAGTTTAAATTTTCTTTATTTCAAAAGTACACATGATGATGTTTGGTTGTGTCACAAATGATTATGTCATATCAACATGCATTCTTTAAATAACATTATAAAACTTGATATAGTAGATGGTTGCAAAAAATTAAATTTATTTTAATTATGTTTTTAATGCATGCATACATGAAAAACATTCAAACTATTGTTTAAAAAATAAAACATTTTTCTCCATTTAAACCATTAGAACCTTTGCATATGGATTTATTTGGACCAGTTATCACTGTTAGGTTAGGAGGTAAATTTTATGTATTTGTTATTGTTGGTGACTTTTTTAAATTCACTTAGATTATTTTCTTAGGACATAAAAATTAAGCATTTCATATTTTTAAGAAAATTAAAAATATATATTTAAAGAGATCATGGTTGTTTGATTAGTTGAATTCAAATAAATCATGGAGGAGAATTTAAAAATAGTATATTTAAGAATTTTTATGATGAATTTGGAATCAAACATAATTTTTTTGCTCTTAAGACTCCCTAGCAGATGGTGTTATATAAAGAAAAAAAAATAGGATTTTGAGTGAGTTGAGTATAACCATGTATGATGACTATAGATAACCTAAATACTTTTGGGTTGAAGCTGTTAGTACTACTTGTTATATGATGAGTAGAGTTTATTTGATACCTATCTTGAATTAGACCCCCTATGAGATATTCTTTAGAAAGAAACCTAAGATTAGTCATTTTGTATATTTGGTTGTAGGTATTTCATCTTGAATAATGGAAACGAATCTTAAAGAAAATTTTATAGCAAATTAGATGATGGAATTTTTTAGGCTACAATTTAATTGGTAGATTTGATAAAGTTTTAAATAAAGGAAGATGATTGTGCAAGAATCTATACATGTAATATTTGATGAAAATTTAGTTGACTCTATTAAAGATGATTTAGTTGATGATGTGTTAGAAGATTTTAATAAAATTAATTTGGAAGAAAAACTTTGATGATTTTATGCCTAAAGAGTACATATTTAATAAAAATTATCCTATTGAATTGATAATAATAGAACCATCTCATGTTTTTAAGACTAGAAGACATTTTAAGGATGCGATAATCATTTTATTTTATCTTAGATTGAGCCTATGTCTATTGATGAAGCCTTGAAATATCTTTATTGGATTGTAGCTATGGAATAAGAATCTAATCAATCTGTTAGAAATGATGTTTGGGAATTAGTACCTAGGCCCTAAGATCAAAATGTGATTACAACTAAATGGGTCTTTAGAAATAAGTTCGATAACTCAGGTTTTACTATTAGAAATTATGTTAGGTTAGCTGCACAAAGGTACACATAAGTTGAGAGAATTGATTTTTGAGAAATCCTTTGCATCGATAGCAAGATTAGAGGCCATTAAATTGCTCTTTCAAATGTATATGAAAAGTGCATTCTTGAATGGTTTATTGACCAAGATGTCTTTGTGGAGCAACCTCCAAGTTTTGAGATCCTAGAATTTATTGACCATGTTTTTAAATTAAAGAAAGCATTATATGGTTTAAAATAGGATCCTTGAGCTTGGTATAATAGGTTGAGTAGTTTTTCTTATTGACCATGGGTTTTGAAAGAGTAGAGTAGATACCACCCTATTCCTCAAAATTATAGGTGAAGACTTGATTGTTGTACAAATATATGTGCATGACGTTTTGATTGGAAGTATTAATGAATCTTTGTGTCTTGAGTTCTTATCTTTGATATCTAAAGAGCTTGAAATAAGTGTGATGGGAGAACTTAACATTTCTTGGTTCTTTAAGTGAGACAACAAGAAAATGACACCTTTATTTATTAGACTAAGTGTACAAATGATTTGATTTTAAGGTTTGACTTAAAAAGATTTAAATCTAGTACAGTTCCCAGGAGATCTTCCACTAAATTATACTAAGATGAATTAGGTAAAACCCATTGACTCGAAGCTTTATAAGAGTACGATAGGTTCATTGTTATACTTAGTTGCTAGTACGCTTGATATTATATCTGCTGTTTATTTATGTGCTCATTTTCAAGATGCTCTTAAGGAATCTCATCTAACTACAATAAAGCATCTATTTCTTGAGACTTCTAGGTTAAGTTTATAGTAAGCTAAAAATTCTTTTTCATGTGATTTAGTTGCTTATTCTAATGCTAACTTTGCAGGTTACAAAATAAATAAGAAAAGCACATTAAACACATGCCAATTTTTAGGATCATCAATTGCGTCTTGGTCCTCTAAAAAATAAAATTCTATTGCTTTTCTATTGCTATAGTTGAGTACATAGATGTTGAAAGTTATGTTGCTCAGGTTCTTTCGTTAAAGTAATAATTAGAAGGCTTTGGCATTAGGATAAGACACATTCATGTTAGATGTGACAATACTAGTGCTATTTGTTTTACTAAAAATCCTATTCAACACTCATGGGCAAAACAAATGAAGATTAGGAACCACTTTATCAGAGATCACGTTTATAAAGGTGATGTTGATGTTGAATTTATTAGTACAAATTTGTAAATTATTGATATTTTTATAAAATCTTTACCTGCAGAATGTTTTTGTACTTTGAGATGTATGCTTAGCATGTTAGATCCATCTATTTAAATAAAGTTCCTTTTTAGCATATTTAGCATGTTTATATCTTTTTAATGCTACTTAAAGGGAATGAAATATGTATGTTGGGTTTTCAAATATTAGTTTTCAAAATAAATTTAAAATATGCAAAGATTATTTATTTATTTTCTTGTTTTGTTATTACTACATATTTAACTCAGCTACTTGATTTTACTTTCTATATGTTTCATTTCATTTTGCTTACAACTTGTTTAATTTTACTAGTTAAATTTGCTATATTACTTAAATGCATATTCTTAAGAGTAGATGAAATGTCACTTTACACCTTCATCTCTAAACACAATTAACAAAAGTTTGATATTATCAAAATGGGGGTGATTTCTAACTCCACAAGTTACATTACTTATGCAATTGATTTTGATGATAACAAATATATGATTGAATGAATATAATATTTTATTTTAAGTATTTCTAGAAACTAATAAGACTTACTATGCTTAGTCAGATTTCAAAAGTTAAGATCAGGTTGAACTAAAGTAGTCTGGGAATCTTCTTAGGTTTTATAATAATGAGATAAATAAGAACTAAAAAATATAAAAATAATGGTTTAATTATTTTAATATAATTTATTTGGATTTATGATATTTTTTATATTTTAATTGTATTATTTTTTCAATTATTTTTGGAATTATCCTTTTTGGTTAATTTGAGTACTTGAATGAGGTTGAGTATTATCTATTAGTTTTTAAAGTAAGTTAAATTTATTTGACACCTCATCAAGTTATTTTTATGATTGGATTAATTATTTATCAATTTATTTTATTATAAGAATTAAATTATTTCTTCTTTGTCAAAATTATTATTTTTCTCTCTCCTGGCAAGAATCTTCTTTTATATTTTTTTTTTGGCCAAATATTTCACTGATCTTGGCATGATTAATTGTGTGGAATTTATTTTGTTTAATGTCCCATTATTTTACCTCATTTCTTGATTTTTAAATTTTAAACTATTTTAAATTTGACTTTGAATATATTTAAATTTCAAATTCAACTTTGTCATTGAATTATTTTCAAATGTCTTCTATATTATTATGGAAATCCTTGACGGGCCCTTTTATGTTTAAATTAATTCATTTATAATTTATAGTAACTAATTGAAGTTAATTCATTTAAATTCAAATGAGCCATGACTTAATTCCCCTTCTTTATTTAATTTTTTTTATTTAAGGAAAGTGCTTTGCCCCCTATCCCCTCACCGCCGTGATCATTAGCATAATAAATTTAAATTGAGCTTAAAATAGAAATCCTTTTCCCTTTATTTAATTAAATCATATGACTTGGCTAATAAATTAAATTAAATTAATTCTTCATATTAAGTACATTTATTCATGACTGATCCCCTTATGATAAGCTTTAGCTGTCTGTTGCATTTAGAATGAGTGGGTTTATTTTATTTGAATATGATTCAATTTCTTTCTTTGTTTATTTCCATCATTAATTATCTAGTTCATCAATCCAATTTTATCATATTGCCTAGCCGACCACATTAAGCTCATATTTGCTTTTTTTTCAAGTGTACTGGCACATGCTCAAATATTCAAAATCAAATTCTTGCTTAAATTGATTTTCCCCATATTTTCTTCCCTTTTTTTTCTTCTTAGCCTTGGCTAAAACTTACATTGCCTTAATCATTTTTATATCTTGTGTTTACTCATTAATGTGAAGTGAATTTAACATTTCCTCCATCATTTTAATCAGCCACCTTGAGATTTGAATAAAATTTTTTTTAATTCAAATCGAATGTATTAAATCCAAATTATTTCCTTATGCAATCTCAATCTCTTGTTACCTCTCTTTTTCTTCTTGGCTTGGATGAACCCTCTTGAATCAAAGCCTATTTAAAGAAGTGCTATCCTAGCTTACTTCTCTCTTGGTTCTCTTCACCTTGGCAGACCCCTTGCTAGTTGAATTATAGGAGCATCTCTTAGATTCAAAGAGCTAAAACATGCACCTCTTAATTGTTGTCACCTTAGCTGAGAGCCATATTAAAGATAGCTAAAGGATCAAGTGCTTAAGATCATATCCTCTCTTCTCAGCTTCATCTACATCTATGTGGATATGATCTTAAAATTTTTTAAGCCTTTGGAATCTCACACCAAGTCATTGATTTCATTGCTTACATCATAAAGACTTGAGTTAGAATATTTATTATATTTTAATCTTTTCAATCATTAGTTTTATTGGTCTGATTTGTAGAAAAAGATTTAGGTACTTTATAGTTAAAGTCATTTAGTAGTCTTTTTTCATTCTTTTTTAAGTGATTTAAAAGGTTTTTCTTTTTGGTTTGATTTAATTGAATTCATATGGATTTTACAAATATTAGTTTTCATATTTAAGTTCTTAACCATCCACTTTTGTGCAAGTAATTTTAAAGTTTATTCTTCATTCTTGCATCTTCTGTTAAGAATATTTTCAAGAGCAATTCATTACCTTTAATTTATAAAATGTTTAATATAAGCTTAAGCTCTCTGGTTTCTTATTTGTCTTAATATTGTTTAGTGGGTTTGAGTGCAATATTATTTTTAAATTTAAGAGTTAGATATTCAAATTATAATTTTCTTTTTCCTATGCACTTGAAATATTTTTAGGCTTGTACTTTCCCAATGTAGGAAAGTATAGAGTTGGCATTGTACTTGCCTATTGCAGAAACTATGAGAAATTTGTTATAATTTCATTTTGATTAGTGAATTCCTATTCAAGTTGACTAGGCATGGACATATGCCAGTTTTTGGGGTTGGTTGAACTTTTAGGAGGTGGCATTTTAAGGATGAATTTAATCTTTTCTTTACCAATTCCATTCCCTTTATGTTTCATTATGAATCTTAAGAATTCCCTGAAGTCACCCTAATGGTGCATTTTAGGGGATTGATCTTAAGATCCTAGTAATGATGTTGTTTAAAACTAATTCTCAATTTATAAAAATCCTTTTTTTCTCTTTTGGCAACATGATCATTGATGTAGTAGTTCACTTGATTATGGATGAGATCATCAATGATTCTAGTTGTGGTTCTTTGTTAAGTTGCCTTAACACTCTCATGATTGAAAGACATGACTGTGTAATAGAAGATCTTGATTGATGTTTTGAATGCCTTGTGCTTCTCATCTTTAGAGGCCATCTTGATTTGGTTATCTCTAGATGAGCCATCCATTTAGGAGAATGTTTTATGTGAGGAGGCTATGTCTACCATGAATTTTGGTATGGGTAATGGGAACTCATGTTTAGGATAAGTTTTATTCAACTCTCTAAAATTGATAGATATGAAAATTTGACCATTTTTTTCTTTCCACTAGAACAATGCTAGCCAACTAGAAAAATATTTTTCTTCATGAATAAAGCATGCAACATTAATTTTTTAATGTCATCAATAAGTTCTTCCTTAATGTCTAAGTACATACACCAAGGGCTTTGATTTATTGAAATAGCATCAGACTTAATCTCTAGCAGCTGGATTGCTACTTTTAGAGATAGACCAGGCATCTTATGATAATTCCATGCAAAATAATCTTTATTCTCTAAGAGTAGCTTGATTAAGTCATTGGCATCTAATTTATTTAAAAGTGATATTATAAATCTAAGATGTGGACCAATTTATGTTCCTTAATTTATTTTTCTCAACTCATCAACTATGAATATGATTTCTTCTTCAAATTCTAGAGGTCCATCCCAAACTTGAAGATTATCATAATTTTTTGACATCTCTAAATAATAGCCATTAAATGAGTTAGATGAATTTATGAAGTGGAGGTCAGGTTCTTGATTGTTAGTTATCATTATGCACTGTTCATCACCTCATAAAGGTTTTGTAGTGTAAAACTCTGCCCCAACTTTCGATTTTACTTTCTTAAAATTAGCATCCTATAGCTTCTCTTAGCATTGAGTACTATTTTTAGACCACATGTAACGGGTTAAATCAAGCTTAATTGAATTTTTAACACACAAGAGATACCAACCAAAAGATAGTTCTATTTTTTCAATGAAATTTTATCTTTAAGCTTTACACCCTCTTCTAAATTTGAAGATGGAGGTATAGATTAACATTATTAAACTTCTCAAACTTCTCTTGTAAGGTTAGGGCCTACTTTTACTTCCAACTCTGTCACCTTATTTTGTGATAGAAGTGTTAGAGTTAAAGTTCCCACATATTTATTTAGCCTTTCATACATAGAAAGTTCATATTCAACTTTATATTTAGACTCGATCCTCAGCACTATCGAACTCTAGAAATTTTAAACTTTTGCCAAGCATTATTCTTTTCATTTATTTTTTGAATTTTGCATTGTATACTTAATTCTTCATCTGAACTAGATTCTAAGTCGATGAATATTATGGGCATTTTATTTTTAAAAATTTCTTCTCTTTTTCCTTCATATTTATCTTTCCATTTATCTTTTTCTTTATTCATTTCTTCTTTCTTTTTATGTTCCTAACCTAGGCTTATGTCTTCAGAAAAGATAGCTTGTTTTTAAGTGAATAGTAAGTGGGGCCCTCATAGATTCTAGTCCAACAAATAAAGAGTAGTTGTATATCCCCTTTTATAATATGTTCAACTCCATTTTGTGTATACTTAATACAAAGATGGAGGATAGAAGTGACCAGCCTATACTCATGAATCTAAGGTCTACCAAAAAGAGCATTAAAAGATGTCTTTGAATTAATACTATGAAATTTATCATTAGTTTTAGATCACCTATTTTTAATAACAAGATAATTATTTCAAAGGCTCTCTCTCCTATTTCATTAAATCAATGAAACATCATCTTATCAGAGCAATGTTTGTGAATCCACTTTTAAGTAAGCTAAAGTTTTAATATTCATAATGTTGATTAATGCACTTGGGTCACTAAGTAATCTAGAGAGTTGAAAGTTATTCATAATTTTTATTATATAGAGAGAAAGATTATGATTAGTAGTTTCTAGCAGTAGATCTTGATCAAAGAGCATAACCCCAGGAACCTCTTTAAAGTAGAGTGGCTCATTTGAGTAAGTTGTTTCTAACTAAGCAAGGTGAGTTTTGATGTCAAAAATACTTAGCTTTGTAAGCAACTTTCTAATATGCGCTAATATGTTATAATTAACTCTTTAAGTAATAGAATTCCATGTTGATGGATTAGGAGGAGAATCTCTTTATGGAAGCTCAAAAATTTGTTTGCATTAATAAATTGTTTACCCATTTGATGTAGTTCCATTGAGGTGGTAAGACCTTGCCACTATAAAGGTTAACTTCATGAATCTCCTCTAACTCAAAGGTAGAGTCAACTCTATCTTTAATAACTTTCTTTAGTTCTCCTATTAAGCTATTAGGGTCTAAAAATTTCAGGTTGATGTTGAGAGGTACACCCTAAAGTGAACAATAATAGCATTACTATCTGAACTTAATTCATACATTACTTCAGGATCATGAAGATTATGTACAATTTCTTGAGAAGTATTTTTTAAAGAGGTTGAAATTTTCATTGTCACTTTTAATTTCAAAATTTTTATTTCCACTTTTATTGTTCTTGATACTATTATTAAGAGAAATCAACAAAAAATAGAACCCTCCTTTATTGGCTTTTTATTAAGATCATAACATAAGGGATACAAAGTGACGGGATGTTGGGTCTGACTTTACCATCCTCATGAATAGTAATTCTATTAGTTATAGATTTTATATGCCTTTCCGCACTCTCTCCTAAACTTCTAATGACAAGTTGGGTTTACTATAAGGGTTAAAGTGGAGTCTTCCCTGAGTCATTTCCTGGAACTGGCTGATCAACCTAGATAGCCAAATTTTGAGTTTCTTAGTGGAACTATAAGAAAGATTTAAAAGCTTTAACTAGAAATTATAAAAATGAAGAGGAAAAACTAAATTCCATTCATCAGAATGAGAAATTCTTTTAGTAAAGGTAGAAGGTTCACTAAATCCCATTCATCAATCAAAATAAGATATTCCTTCGGGATTATAACTTTCCCTCTCTTGATGTTTCTCTTGAGTTAATCCTTATTAATAAACCACTCTTCAAACACATATTTTAGCATATGGAGGTAGGGGTAGTAGGTAGTGATTATAACCTTGCCTCCTTCCTTTGGTTTCATAGAATTAGGCAATTTGAAGTTTGCATTTTTCAACAAATTTTTGAAAATTTTCTTTGTTTCCTTTTTTGTAGATGAATATGGCTGGTTAATCCTTTCTTCAAAAGTGGTAGGATACTATTTTCTTGGTATTACCCACATCTAAAACTATGGTGGTCATGGTTGTAGCTATTATGATAGAAGAGGAGGCTTCTATGATTGTACTCTTATTGATGCCTTCCCCTTATCCACTACTAAAATTGATTCAAATTTCTTTTGAAATATTTTATTTATCCTTGAGTCTGAATGAAACTAATCCTTCATAATAGGTAAGTGAGATGCTTCTTCCTAGAGAGTGGTAGTCTTATTTAAAAGCTTCTCTAACATCCTAATCATAATTCCTTTTAGATGAAAGTCCATAAAGTCTTGAATATTCTTAAAGAGAATCTCCACAACATGTTGTTCTTATAATTTTGGGTTGCATTTCATGCTTAGGTTCTTCCACCTCAAGATATAGTTAACAAGGAATTCTTTTTTACTTTTGTGATTTTACAATTAGATTATGACTATAATGTTGTGTTGTGTAATAGCAAACACCTTAATAAATAAACCTTCCAGTTTTGTAAATATCTAGAGGGATTAGTTTAAAAACTTAGCATGTCAGTTAAATTCCACTCCAAATAGATTTTTAGTAAACTATCTAAATAATAGGGCATCAATCGCTCTTGCATTCAAACAATGGCCTTATAATAGCATAGATGCTGTTAGGGGTTTCCCATGTCATCAAAGTGTTTTAGAGAAGGGAGCATGAATTCCTTAGGGTAAGGTATCGTGTTGAATCTCTGCAAGTATAGTCTACCATTTAGAATAGATGTAGTGCCCTAAGTTATGCCAATGCTTCTCGATATATTGCTTTATTAAATATTTTAAATCATTTTTATAAGATATTTTTTATTTTTTTATCATAGTTTTGCTCAACTAAATCAAACACAAACTTAGCTTTTTTTAGCTATCAGAATATTCTTAGATTGGTCTACATCCTCTATTTTTGTTGGGGTATATGTAGCGAGCCTGATAAAGCTAGCACAATGACCATCCTTTACTCTAATCTCCTTTTCATTCTATAGATATGATCATCCTTTTTAGAGAGTTGAAGAAGTAGATGTTGAGTTAAATTTGGTGAAGCACCTTCCCCTACCACAATATCTTGAACTTCTTTAGATTTCCTACTCTAACATCTAGTATTAGTCATAAAAATATGGGCCTCTGATATTCCTAAATCTTCACTGAAGAGGTCATCTTGATCCATATCAAACCCTCTCTCTACAACTATCCTCTTTTCATCTTCTTCTTTTTCCCTAATTCAAGCATTCATTTCCTTAAAAAGTTATTCTATAATCATATTAAACACATAATTTTGATTGATTGGGATATATCATGAGCATTCCTAGTCATCCAGAGTCTTTTTTTATATTCAATCTTTTTTATTGATTTCTTTTTCTATTTCTAACATTTCTTTTCCTATTACTTCCTTCTTAGTTATTTCTTCTTCCTCATCCATTGGCTGATCTTCTTGCACAGGAGTGGCACCCAATCCAAGTTATCAACCATCAACCACTTACCAAGAGTAAAGAGATGGCCTAGAAGAAGCCAATCTTCCCTTAACAACTAAAGGTGATGATGAAGTCCTCTGCTTGAAGCTAGTGGCAGGTGATTAGGTTGCTAGAGTGCTAAGTAGTTTACTGGGTGATGTGTTTGTGACCTCATTTTTGGATGAGGATGAAATCATCTTTAATCTTAGTAATTGGGACATTTAATGATAGATTAATAGTTTCTTAATTATGCATATAAGACACTACACTTAGTTACTAGGTGAATAAGTCAAAACCAAATACCAAATGAAATCAATTGCTAAATTTAAAACTAAAATTAAACAACAAATCACATTAAATAATAAACTTGAAAAAAACTAAAACTAAAATTGAAAATAAAACTAAGTTCAACACTCTAAAGTGAAAGCCTAGGTCATCCTAGTGGCCCCTTCAAGGACCAAACCTAAACTAATTAGATTTAGTGAAATCAAGTCAAATCCAAATCTAATAAGATTTAGCAAGACTCTAAATTAAAAAATTGGAAAAAATATCTAAATTCAATTGAACCTTGGGAGAGATAGTTGGGATGGTTGACCCAATTAACTAATTTAAGCTCAAAATCACTTAAGTCTAAGACAAGCTAAATATAATCAAAATAAATTAAAATTAAATCAAGTAAAAAGCATAGAACCTATACACATACAAATGAGCCCAAAAATACATCCAATTGAGGTTCAAAGTGGCCAACTAAGTTATTTGATCTAGAGTTGACCCATATGAGCCCTACCAAATTAAAAGTCAACCAATCAGAATTTGGTCAAATTGAGCCATTTAAAGGATCAAAACTATCAAATAAATATTCTTTAACATAAATCTAAATCAATATGAATCCAAAGTGAGCTCGAAAAGGGTTAATTAGGTTACTTAACCGAAGTAGGCCTAAATAGACCCTATTAATTCTTAATTTAAATTAAACTGACATTAATCCAAATCAAACATTCTAAAGTATTTAATTTCCTAATTAAGCATGATTCAACTTTTTCTTAGTGTTATTTGACCAATTTGGTCATTTTGACTCAAGTGAACCCATCTTGACTCAATAAGTTCTTTTTGGTTCATAATAGGTCTTAATCAAAATTAACCTTAAATCTAATGAAATCAATTACTCCTACTCATATCAATCATTAATCAAAAAATATTGGAGCTTAAACCCACTTTAATTGAGTTAAATTGATCATTTAACTGAATTAAAGCCAAACTTAACCCATTTAGCATAAAATGGATCAATTTTGATTCAAATCAAAATATAATGCAAATTAAATGAAATAAATTATTTAAAATCATCATAAATTATTAATTAAACATAATTGAAGCTAAATTCAAATCTTAAAGTGTTAAATAGGCTTGAAGACCCAACTTGATCTATTTAGGTCAAGGGTCATGTTAGATTAAAAATCAAGAAAAATTAAGTCAAACCCAAATTTAACTTAGACCAATTGATCCAAAAATCATTCAATAAAAAATCATCCTAATTCGAAGCATAAACTTAAAGAAAATTAGATGCAATTAATTTAGCCTAAGTGAAACCTAAATGAAAAGTTAAGAAAATAAAATTTCAACATTGAAATTATTTAATCAATATAAATCACATAAAATTTATTTAAATCTTTAAAAGTCATATGCCCTCTTATGTGCAATGAGTGAAGCACCCAATTCAAGAAGAATGGATAATATGCTCTCATTGTTCACATAAGCTAATTATTTTTAGTTGCTTTTAAGTTATACCTAGGGCTTCTAATCTAATTGATGTTATGAATTTTTATTTTTTATGTTTGAGTTGTTTAAATTTTATGGGGTAGAAAATTTACTTTTTCTATGAGCCTAACGTGTCATGCATTTAATCATAAAACACTTCAAGGTAAAAGACATAGAAAAAATATGCATTTTTATTACACACCCCAAAATAAATCTAACTATATTAAATTAACAAAATAGGCTAATGTAGCCAGGTACTATTATACATCTTAAAAGAAAGAGAAAATGACCAACCGAGCTCTGCCTTATACAACTCAGCTTAGATCTTAAAGGTTCTGATCTATGTGATCTTCTTTTAGGATTGTCACCTTATTCAGGGACCTCCATGGGCTTCACAAGAGACCAACGGTTGGTAAAGTTAGCTTATGCTATTCTAAATCCCATAGATCCTAACCTAATTCTAGGCTCAAATTACATTTTTAAAATTTAAAAAATAAAAATCCCAATCCATGCAAAATAAATATAAAGATATGCACACAGTGCACTGGTAGTTTATATTTCAAACATACAAGCTTAGCATTACTTTTTAACAAATTTTCTTATTTCAACAATCCCTTTAAGCTCAACCCCTTGTAGAAAATAATGTTAGCCTAAAAAGATAGCCCTAACATTCTAACTAATAGAAAAATAATCTTAGCCATCTAATCTAAAATATTACACCACAAAACAAGAAAAATATTTCATATCACATTTCATCACAGATCATCGGTCTAACCTAAATCTATGATCAGTGACTTAATAATCTAGTGTGTGAAGGAGGGGCTTGTGTGGTATATCTCTACTAAGCTCTTATTTACATTCAAGTTTAGGTTTACTTTAAAATTTAATCTTTTTTTTTATAATTTTGCTTCATAGGTACATGACATTATTAAACCAGAGATTTGAGCTATCAAGACCTCCTTCAGACTAATAGCTCTATGACTTTGGGTGTCTAGACTATATAACATATGATAACTAGTTATGAAATGTTTTATTTTCATTTGGTTTCTTTTATTTTAGAATTTATTCAATTTATCATTGGGAAATTTTAATTTAAGTGATTTAATTGATTTATAAGTTTATTTTAATTTCTAGGTTTATTTTTATATTAAAATAGAATTTTGGTTTTAAAGAATAATGAATTAAATAAAATCTTCTTTGAGCAGAACCCATTTTATTCATCATCCTAAATCCTAATAGAGTGAGATTTTCATACAAGAAAAAAAAATTTATTCTAAGGGTCCTACTAAGAACCTAAGTATCTTAATTAACCTTTTTTTAAAATTTATTTGAATGGTTCATTTTAAGTTAGGTTTGATTTGTTTAATATTTTAACTCTTCTTTTGAAATATGGTTAGAATTTATTCTTCTTTTACTTCTTCTTATTTGTTTAATGTTTCTTAGTTTGATTTATGACTTTTTGATTTATAACCTTTAATTAAGATTTAAAGTGTTTCCTTTCACTTTAACTAAGAGTTTAATCATATATCATGATTTAATTTAATTTGATGTTCACTTTAAGCTATTTTGATTTCATGTGACTACATTCACTTATATTTTATGTTATTTAATTTATATTGTGTAGGATGTATATAGTTTCATGACTTAGATTTTTGATTAAATATTCATTTAATTTCATATGTTATGATTATTTAATCTATTTTATTGGATTTGAATTAATTTCATTCATTAATTTCATTAATGTTTATGTTTACTATTTTGAATAAATAAACTTATTTGATATAAGTTAATTATTAATTTAAACTTATCTTAGAAGTTTTGATTTCATTATTTAAGAAATCCATTATATTTCAATTCCATAAAATAGGAGAATCCATTAGCTTATTCACTTTTAATTATCATTTACTTTTGTTTTAATAAAATATTATATGTTAAAATTTTATTATTGAATTAAATCTATTAAGATGAAGTTTTGCTTGTCAATCATAACCCAAAAAGCTTAGTGAATGAACTACTTATGGTACCAAACCTAATCTAGGCCATTTTAAACTTCTAAGCTATTTAGATTTAGTTGATTAATCATTTGCATTTTTATTTCAAATTACATTATTCATTAATGTCAAATGGATTTAAGTAATATTAATGAATCTCTTATTTAGTTATGGAATTCAGAGGTTAATTAACTTTAGTTATTTTAATTAATTAATTGATTTACTATCAATCATCAATTTAATGATTTAAGATTTGATTATCTTTATATTCTAAACCATTTCATAAATCTTAAATGCATAACTAATTAGATTTATTTAACTTTAGAGAGTTAAGAAATTTTTCTTAAGTGTTATGATGTTAATAGAAATGTTTGAGTTAATTCCATAATATTTTATTATTTTTGTGATTTCCTAATTAACTATTTGATTTAAATTGACTTATATATTGGAAATTCTACAACTTTTGATTGAGAGGACATTTGACTTTAAAATTCCTTGCCAATTTAATCTCTCTAAAATTTCATCTAATTCAGATGTATATTTTAGGACTAATTAAGGTTTTAAGTATTTAAATAGAATTTATGTTAAGCCTAAATCAATAAAGCTTAATTAGGAATTTTAATTTTCTTTAATTCCTCTCTAGAAGATAAATCCTTTGAGGGTCCATTTAGAATTTTTGGAGCTTTGGTTGATTTAATATGATTTGTAAAGTTCAAACTAACTTATTAAATAAATTAATTCATTTAATTGCTTCAATAAGTCATTTTAAAATTTATTAAGTTCCAAAAAGCTTTAATATTTTTCCTAGCATCTTTGGTATTTTTATGATGTTTTAAGTTGATTTCATAAATTTTCCAAATTTTCTTGAGTTATTATGATGAGAAGTTTAATGTCTTTTTATTCAATCACCAATAAATTTCTAAAATTATATCTTAGGTATGTTTCAACTTTAATTTCATTTCTCCAAAGTTTCAAATTGATTTAATTAATGGTTTGAGTTTAATTAAGTTTGATTATTTTCAGTTAAACATAAATTAATAAAAAAATTCCCAATAAATTTGGGGATTTTGAATTTATTAGATTGCTCTTATTGAGATAAATCCATTGAGCCCTTATTTGCAATTTTGGGTTGAATATTTTATTATCTTTATGAATTTTTAAAAGTTTTAGTTAATTTTAATGAATTTTTAAATCCAAAAATCAAGATTTCCCTATTTATCCCCATTAGTGTTGATAGGGGCAAACTTTTCATATTAGGATTACGGTAGATCCACATGGTCCACCTCAGCTGGCTGTGAAAAATATGGGATTAATTAGGGCCTTCCGATGAAAGACCTGATTTAATCTATGATTTTAACGTGTTTAAAACTCAATTTTTTTCAGCTCAATCATGGCCTTCCATTCCAAATAAAAGGATTGAATGGCCATGATTTCATCTCTATTCTTTCCAATGAAAATTGAGAACCATCCACCTAAAAAGGATAAATTTTAGTGATATAGGCTATGATTTTGAGTGATTTTTATTTCAAAATGATCATGAATTGATTTTAATCAATCAATGAGGTTTGATTTCTTGCACATGCAAATTCACTTAATAGAGGACCAAGGTGCAATCAGGGGTGGTCGGGTTTGAGACATACCTCATCGGCGTTAATCCTCTGAGTGGAAATGCTTCAAACACCTTTGTTGAGATGTGACAACTCTTTGATAGAGAGGAATTAAGTTGCCTCCTCACCAATCACTGTGGAGGCTGAGCTCCACTTGTTTACCGGTGGGTTTGGTCAAAATTTGGTTTGCCAACTTGAGATTCAAGGGAGAGTTCGGTTCTTAATCTCTTCACCTCTGGAACGTGTGTGAATGCTTAGTTTCTTGATAAATACTTTTCTTACTCCCTTTCCTTACATGGTTGAGAGAATATCTTATGAGGAACTCGAATAGGAATTTTCCATGGTGATTGCCACTCTTGGACTTTTCTTAAAATGATGGTTACTTGACTAGGAAAGGGTTTAAGTTAGTTGGATGAGGAATGACAAGGATATGGAGGATGGGAGATTGGGTTTGGCTTCTTATGCATGGATTTTAGTTTTCTTTCTTCCCATGGCAAGAACTCACATTCCATGGAACTTATTAGCTTTACGATGCCACCCCAATAGCCTTTAGATTGATGTTTGGTTTCCCAAGTTAGAGCTAGGGTGAACTAAGAGTTAAACTGAAGTTCATTTGGCTTAGACTTTAGTTTAAGTACATAGATTTGATTTATTTGATTATTTTTTCTTTTGGCTTAATAATGGTTTATTCATTTGATAATTGGATTTATATTTAAGTTATAATTGTTTATAATTCCCCATTAGAAAGCTTAGAAGCCAATCAATATATGGGATTTTAATTTAACTTAAGCTAGTTTGACCCATTTAATCAAAGATGAATCAAATTAAATCCTTAAGCTCAATTGGTCACTTTCGGATTTTGATTAAATTTTAATTAGGTTTTTTTAATGATTTATAAAATTTTAAATTGATTGATCCCATTGGATTTGGAATTGATTTTGATTTTATTCAACTTGACCCATTTTAACTTAAATGGGTTAAGTTGGATTCAATTGAGTCAAATGACCAATTTGACTCAATTAAATTTTATTTAGCTTTTAATCAAGTGTTTAATATGATTTAAATCAATTAGTTTCATTTCATTTAAAGTTAGTTTTGAATTTAAATCCATATTGACCCAAATTGGGTTTAATCAGTAATTATGGATTTAATTGAGTTTAAATGACCAAATTGGTTAAGTTAGTCTCAATAATTTGTTAAATCATGCTTAATTATGATGCTAAAATAATTTTTGATATTTGACCTGAATTAATTTTATTTTATTTTGATTTCGATTTTAATAAGGCTCATTTGGGTTCATTATAATCAAATGATCTAATTAGCCCATTTGAGAACCTATTAGACTTAGATTTATTTAGGTTTATGTTTACACAAGCTCATTTAATAATCCTAAGAATGATTTAATTTGATCAAATTTTAGTGAGTTGACCTCTGACCTGATGGAACCAACACAGGTCAACTCCATGCTAAATGATTGACTTTCTTTGACCTTAATTTCAATTTAGTTTTTAATCTATTTATATGCATACACTGACTTTTGCTTTTATTTGATTTAATTTCATTTTATTTTGGTTTAATTTAAATTTCTTTTGGTTTAAGTAAATTTTGAGTTTAAATAAGCTAATTGAGTCAACCACCTCAATTATAGTGATCTAAACTCATTTGATTTTGGACTTCAATTAGGATGTATTTAATTTAGATTTTTGTTAAATTTTATGAAATTTGGGATTTCTTGGAGTTCACCTAATCTAAACCAATTGGGTTAGGTTAAGTCCTAAAGAAGGTTACTTTAGGGTGTTTTGCTTTTAGGTTAGTTTTGATTTTAGATTTATGATTATTTTGATTTGTTATTTAATTTTCCTTTAGTTAGACACTAACCACTAAGTGTATGTCCTAAGTGCCTAATTAGGAGATTCTTAATCCAAGATTAGGCATCTTAATTACTAGGGTTGAAAATGATGTTAAACCTCATCTAAAAATGAGGTCAACAATTCACAATTTAACTCTTAGAATGGATTTACATTTTAAAGTAAAGATTTCATTCTACTAGGAAGAGGATATTGAATAAAATGATTCTATTCCAAGTAGAATTTATTTTGTTTTTCATTCTTCAAAACCTAAATTCAGCTTTAACATGAAAAAAACATAAAATTGAAACAATTGAAAAAAATGAAAAGAAAAAAAGAAAAAATTGAAACACTTCTTAAAAAAACATAAAATTGAAACAAAATTCAAAAATTAACTTAATCATTTAAATTGAAATCATCTAATAAAAAATTGAACAAATTCTAGATTCAAAATTGAAACTAGAACCAAAAAAATGCTTAGTGTAGTCATACTACACAGGCCTCTCCTTCCACACACTAGATTGCTTGGTCAATGACCCTAAACTTACTTTAGGCCGATGGTCTATGATGGTTTGTGTTTTGATGTGTTGTTTTTTTTATGGCATAATATTTTAGACTAGATGGCTAGGAATGGTTTGCTCACTAGTCTGAATGTTAGGGAGTTCCTTTTAGGCTAACATTATTTTCTATAGAGGGACATACTTAAAGGGACTGCCATAATAAATATAATAAATATTTTTTGCTTGTAGGTGCTGCTTAAGTCTCTAAGCATACAAATAAATGAGATTAGAATCAACACCAAACTTAGTAATTAGGATAGTTAATCTTAGATTAGGAACCTCTTGATTAGACACTTAAGACACTATACTTGGTGACCTAGTGGATGCTTTTGGCTTTTGATCTAACCCAATAGGATTAGATAAATTCAAACAAGCTTAAATTTAAATAAATGATTAAATGAAACACATTTTAATTAAAATCTAAAATTTAATTAAACTTAAACCAAGGTAATTAAAGTAGACAACCCAATTAACCTATATAAGCTCAAAATTACTTAAACCTAAAGAAATTCAAATAAATTTTAAAAAATTGAAATCAAATCAAATAAAAGCATAAAATTAGTGCATGAATATAAATGGACCTAAAAATAAATTTAAGAGGGGTTCAAGATGGCTACATGTCATTTACCATAATATTGATGTAAGTGGGCCCCACTAAGTCAAAGGTTAATTCATCAAAATTTGACCAAATTAAATCATTCTAAAGACTTATAATCATCAAATGAGCATGATTAAACATGATTAGTATCTAGACAAGCTTAATTGACTCAAGTTGATTATTTCACTCAATTAAATTTAACTTAACCTATTTAAGTCAAAATGGGTCAAGTTGAAACAAAAATCAAAACCAATCCCAAATCTAGTAAAATTTATCAATTAGAAACATCATAAATAATTAAACAAACATAATTATAACCTAATTCTAAAATCAATCAATCAAATGCAATAAATTAAACTAAGCTAAAAGAAAAGATATCCAAGTGAATCAACTTAAGGAATTTGAACCTAAACCAAATTCAAATGAGTTTGTTTGGCTCATAAATTACATTATGCTTGATTTAGGTAGACAAACATTAATCCAAAATGTAAATGATTAGTATTTAATGCTAATTGGTCACACTTAACCCAAACTAAATCAAGTTAAATCCTAATGGATCAAGCTTAGGCATTTGAGCTCAAACTCAAACTAATTACATTTGGATTCACTTAAACTCATCCTATGTTGAACCCGAAGTAACTAACAATCAAAATTAAATGGTCTAAAGAGGTCTCAAATCAGCCTAAAGGCAAACAAATATTCCATGGAGGGGAAGAGGCCAAATTAGGCCTATCCCCTTCCTGGCCCCACCAAAATTCTTTCCATGTGTGCATTCTCAACCACTCGATGAATTCAAATAGATGCTTTGACATTGATACCACCTTTAGCCTCATCATTGGAGTGCAAATCCTTATGGTCATTGACCTCCATTGAAATCCAATAAGGGAGCTCTCGACCAAGCTTAAAAATGCAAGGGGCTGATCAAATTTTCTTCAATTTTTGAATCCAAAACCTTATGCTTACCTTATTTTTGGATGAGGATAGCATTAGCTCTATCCTTAGTAATTAGGACACTTACTTTTAGATTAGAAACCTCCTAATTAGGCTCTTAGGACACTATACTTAGTGACCTAGTGAACCCATTTTGTGATTTGGCCAAACCTAATAAGATTAGATGAATGCAGACTAAACTCCAATTTTAAAAAATGATTAAATCAAACATATTTTTAATGAAAATCTAAAATTTAGTCAAACTTAAACTAAGATAATTGGAGGGGTCAACCCAATTAATCTACCTAAGCTCAAAATTACATAAACTTAAAGCAATTCAAATAGAATGAAAATAAATTAAAATCAAATCAAATCAAATACATCAAATCAATGCATGAATATAAATCGACCAAAAAATAAATTTAAATGAGATTCAAGATGGCCAATCATGTCATTTTCCCTAAGATTGATCTAAGTAGACCCCACCAAGTCAAAGGTCAATTCATCAAAATTTTAGAAATTAAATCATTATAAAGACTTATAATTATCAAATGAGCATGATTGAACATGATTAGACCTTAGACATGCTTTATTTGAGTTAAGATTGATCTAAGTGGGCCCCAGTAAGTCAAAGGGAAATTCATTAAAATTTGATAAATTAAATCATTCTAAAGACTTATAATCATCAAGTGTGCATGATTAGAGCATATACATGCCTTATTTGAGTTAAGTTGATCATTTGACTCAATTAAAATCAACTTAACCCATTTAAATTAAAATGAGGTCAAGTTGAAACAAAAATCAAAATCAAGCCTAAATCCAATAAAATTCATCAATTAGAAACATCATAAATAATTAAACAAACACAGTTATAACCTAAATCTAAAATTAATCAGTCAAATGCAATAAATTAAACTAAGCCAAAAAAATATGATATCTAAGTGAATGAGCTTAAGGAATTTGTACGTAAACCCAATTCAAATGAGTTTGTTTGGCTCATAAATTACTTTAGGCTTGATTTAGGTAACCAAACATTAAAGCAAAATGTAAATAATAAGTACTTCATGCTAATTGATCACACTTAAACCAAACTAAATCAAGAAAAATCCTAATGGATCAAGCTTAGGCATTTGAGCTCAAACTCAAACTAATCACATTTAGATTCACTTAAACTCATCATGTGATGTATCCAAAGTAACTAACAATCAAAATTAAATGGTCTAAGGAGGTCTCAAATAAGTTTAAAGGAAAATTAATATGCCATAAAGGGGAAGAGGCCAAACTTAGCCTATCCCCCTCCCAACCCCTCCAAAATTCCATCCATGTGTGCATTCTCAACCATTTGAAGAATTCAAATAAATACTTTGACAAACATACAGCTTTTGGCCTCATCATTGGAGTGCAAATCCTTATGGTCAGTGACCTCCATTGAAATCCAATAAGGGAGCTCTCAACCAAGCTTAAAAATGCAAGGGGCTGATCAAATTTTTTTCTGCCTTTGATTCCAACACCTTATGTTGACCTCATTTTTGGATAAGGATAGCATTAGCTCTATCCTTAGTAATTAGGACACCTACTATTAGATTAGGAACCTCCTGATCAAGCGCATAGGACACTATACTTAGTGACCTAGTTGACCCTTTTGTGATTTGACCAAACCTAATAGGATTTGATGAATGGAAACTAAACTCCAATTTAAAAAAATTATTAAATAAAAAACATTTTAATTAAAATCTAAAATTTAATCAAACTTAAACTAAGGTGATTGGAGTGGTCAACCCAAATAATATACTTATGCTCAAAATTACATAAACTTAAAGAACTAAAAATATAATGAAAACAAATTAAAATCAAATCAAATAAAATACATTAAATCACATGAATATAAATCAGCCTAAAAATAAATCTAAATGAGTTTCAAGATGGCCAATCATGCCATTTTCCCTAAGATTGATCTAAGTGGGCCCCACCAAGTCAAAGGTCAATTCATCAAAATTTGACAAATTAAATTGTTTCTAAAGACTTACAATCATCAAATGAGCATGATTAAACATGATTAGTGCCTAGACATGCCTTATTTGAGTTAAGTTTATCATTTGACTCAATTAAAATCAACTTAACCCATTTAAATCAAAATGGGGTCAAGTTGAAACAAAAATCAAATTCAAAGCTAAATCCAATAAAGTTCAATAATTAAAAACATCATAAATAATTAAACAAATATAATTAAAACCTAAATCTAAAATCAATCAATGAAATGGAATAAATTAAACTAAGCCAAAAGAAAAGATATCCAAGTTAATCAACTTTAGGCATTTGAACCTAGACCCAATTAAAATGAGTTTGTATGACTCAAACATCACTTTAGGCTTAATTTAGCTAACCAGTCATTAATATAATGGGTACAATATAAGTATTTAATGTTAATTAATCACGCTTATCCCAATCAAAATCAAATTAAATTATAGTGAATCATCCTAGGATTCATTTAGACTAAGCTCAAACTCAAACTAATTCCTTTTGGATTCGCTTAGAATCATCCTAGGATGAATCCAAAGTGACTAACATTCAAAATTAAAGGGTTATAGAGAAGTATTAAATCAATCTAAAGGCAAAGGAATATTCCATGGAGGGGAAGAGGCCAAACCTAGCCAATCCATACAAAATTCCTTCCATGTGCACATTCTCAACCACACTAAGAATTTGAATAGATGCTTTGAATTCTCACTGTCGTTAGCCTTATTATTGAAATGGAAATTGCTATGGCTATTGACCTCCATTAAAGTCTAATAAGGGAGCTCTCAGCCAAGCTTAAAAATGCAAATGGGATCAAATTTTCTTCTTCCTTTAATTCTAACACCATCTCCAAATGAAATCGAATATAAGCATACCTTCCCCCTCCTCTGAAGCTCTCTTGATCATTCCCAACTCCAAGCTCTAACGAGCCTCGATGGATATCTATCTCCACATTGATCCAGAGGGTGGTAAATCTCTATTCATCTTCCAAAAGCTTTGTCTCTCACCTTTAAATGTTTCAAAATTCAAACCACCACTGAAACCCCAAACAAGTGATGTATGGCCAAAACTAACCTCTTTTTAATTTGACATTGGTCATTTGTGAAATGAAACTTTCCCTAAGATCAATCAAACCATATAGATCCCTTCAAATTCATGCCTTGATCATTTTGCAATCAAAATTCTATGATTTCATTACAAAGATCACCAACACATAACTCCAAAAAGTGGATGGTGTACCACTACAGATGAAGAAGACATAATTGTGATCAATCGTTCCTTCTATTTAAAATGAAAGACTATGATTTAGCTTTATTAATTGATTAATTCCCTTTAAAAAATTATAGGACAATCCAGAGCGCATGGCCCAGATTAAATCGCATCCCTACTGCCATATTAAAATGGAATTCATGTGGATCTTGCATGCCCTAATCACATGCCATCCTGTGTAAAGTGGCAATGCATTAGCGCCACGTGGTGCTAACTATTTTAAAGACAAAAAAAAGATTTTTTGGATTATATAAATGCTAAAAAACTACTAATAACTTAAAAAATTCACAAAGAAATAAAATGTTCTATCAAAAAATGCAAATAAAGGCTATATGGATTCATTATAGTGAGAGGAATCTAATAAATCCAAATATTATAAATTTTATTAGGTATTTTTGAGTTAATTTGAGTTTAATAAAAAATAATCAAACTTAAATTAAACCCAAACTATTAATCTAATTATTTATAAATTCAGAGGATTAAAATTAAGGTTGAAATACACCTTAGATAAAACTTTGGGAATTTTTTTGTAATTAAAGTAGAAGATAAAATTTTTCAAGTCATAAGCTTTAATTTAATGGAATAAATTAATATTAATTTGATAAGATTAGATAAACATATGAAATCAATTTAATTCATCTTAATGAGGACTAATGAATCTAAAAATATCATTAGAATTCTTTGGAATTTAATAAACCTCAAAAAGAACTAATTAGGGAATTAAATGAGTTAACTAAATTAATTAATTATCTTGAACTTTGACAATTCATAATAAATAAAATAAGAAGCCTCATGCTACTTTCAGGACAAATCCTTTAGGATGTGTTAACCTGGCTCTCACAAAACTGTGCAATCTTCCAGGCCTTCTCCACTAGAAAGAGTTACCAAAAAGATGTTATTTTCATTCAACTGTTCTTGAAAGATAGAGGTGCTAGAGTTGGTAAGCCCCAATACAAATTGCTGAATAAAAAGTGGTACTTGCTCTGCATCTAGGGTTCTAGCTTTCATCAGTGTAAGGACTGCTCCTTTCCACTTAGATAATCAAAAGTTTTGACTAGAAGGAAGAAAGCAATGGTAGACGAAAAATCTATTTTCCTCCTTCAGCTTCTTAATACACGTTAGTTAATCTGGTATGGCACGAGGGAAGAACTTCCTCTTTTTCCCTAGTCCTTAACATTGAATGATTCTTTCCCTTGGGTATGATGAAAAGTCATTCTCCTTACCAGAAGCTTATGTTAAACAAACCCTTATGGATTTATCTTCCAGAGAGGAATTAAGGAAAATAAAAACCTCTAATTAATTTCTAATAATTTAGGCTTAATTTAGATTTTAGTGAAAATATTAAAATCTTAATTACTCATAAAATACATATCTGATTAAGATGAAATTTCTAGAAAATGAAATTGCCAAGAAACCCCATTCACCATAATAATTTCAAAGCAAAATGACTTATAGATCAAATGTTATCAAATTTTTAATTTGTTGGTCATTTTAAGTCAAATAATAAATAAAAAATACTATAATTAAGAAAATTAGTTGAATCAATTTAACAATTTTGAACAACATTAGAGGAATGTAAAAAACTTTTTTAGTCCTTCGAAGTTGAAAAATCTAATTGATTCTTCACTTAGGGTTTATGGAATTAATTAAAAGTAAAAAAATTTAATTAAACACCCTAAAATACTAAATTACCAATTAGGAATAAAATGAACATTTATTTGAAAATAGAAACTAATTCATTCCTAATTTTTATATCAAAATAAGAGACTCATTATCATTAAGGCCACCTTATGCTTTCTTAACATCAAATGAAAAACATTGATGTTTGATAAATATGAATTATTAAAAGTAACCCTTCTAACTCAAATGCATTAAGAATAAGAATGACCTACATTAGAATTAGCACCTAAATAGTTTATTCTTTAAATTCTTTTAGGTTATGATTATTAGGCAAAACTTTATCTCAAAATGTTTAATCAAATAATGAACCTATAACATATAATATCTCTTTAAAACCAACCTAAATAATGGGTTAAATGCATAAATTAATGAACATCTTAAGTCATGAAATTTAAATGTATTGAACTACTTGAGTAATGAAATCAATGCTTTTAATGTAACCCTAAATAAGAAAATTTTAATTAATAAAAAATAAAATAAATTGGGTCATTCAACTTAATAAACATTGGTATTAATAGAATAAATTAATAAGTTCAATTCAATCAAAATCAAATGGATTAAATAAAAACATGTGAAACCAAATAATTATTCCTTCATCAAATCAAGGAATATAAGATCAAACATAAACTTAAATTATGAAATTATGTCCACCTTAAATAATAGCAAAATTAATTAGTATAATACATAAGTAGATAAAATCATTTGAAACAAAATCAAATTAAAATGAATATTAAACTAAACTTAAACATGTTAAATGAATAAACTTTTAGTTAAAATTTAAAGAACTATTTTAAATTTTATTTAAAGGTTACAAAATAAACTATGAACTATTATTCAAGTCAAATAAAAATATTAAAGTCTTTGGCTTAATAAAAATTAAAATTAACTAGATAATATAAACTTTAACCCTAAAATAAAAATTAAACATTAATAAAAACAAACTATTATGAATTCAAAGACATTATGAATTCAAAGACATTTAATTAAGATACTTAAAATCTTAGTTTGTCTAAAAATGGATTTTTTTATCTTTGGATGAAAATTTTATTCTTCTAAAATTAAGATGTTGAATGGAATGGGTTTCGTCCAAAGAAGAATTTATTTTATTCATCATTCTTTAAAACTTGAATTCTACTTTAACGCAAAATTAAACCTAAAAGAGAAATAAAATCATAAATCAACTAAATTATTTCAATTAGACTATCTAATGGTGAATTAAATAATATAATAAACTTTGAACTTAAACCAAATTCAAATTCAAGTAAGGCCTAGTGTTGTCATACTACACAAGCCCCTCTCACACACACTAAATTACTGGGTCATCGATCTTAGATTAGGTTAGACTAATGATTTGTGATGTTCTACGATATGAAATGAGGATTTTTCTTATTTTATGCTGTAACTGGATGACTAAGATTATTTGTTCACTAGTTTAGTTGTTAGGGCATTCATTTTAGGATAATATTTTTTCTATAGGGGGCTATGCTTAAAGGGATTATTGTAAAAAAAGTAAAACTAAATGTTATTTTCTTATTAGTGCTATTTTGGTCCATGAGCATTGCTCAACAAGATAGTTGGGCTTGGAGAACATTGGTACTAAGCCCATATATTTAAAATATAAATTATTATTGTGTTGTACATATTTCTTGATGTCTATTTTGTAGAGATTAGGAACTTATTTTGAAAATTTAAAATGTAATTTGAGCATAGAAATAAGTTAGGATCCATAGGGTCTAGGAATAGTAGGAATTGACTTTACTAGCTAGTAGTCCCCTATAAAGCCCATGGAGGTTTCTAAAGAAGTTGACAATTTTAGATGAAGACTTGCATAAATAAAAAAAGTTTTAGTTCTTCATTGAGCTATATAAGGGCAGAGCTCAGCTACCCTTTTTTTTCTTCTAGGGTGTATAGCTATACCTAACCATATTGGCCTATTTTCTTAATTTAATCTAGCTTGATTTATTTTAAGGTGCATAATGAAAATATATGTTTTTTCTAAGTTTATTTTTATGATGTTCTCTATGATGAAATGCTTGGAAATGTTAGGCTCGTAGGAAAATAAAATTTAATAATTTAAACATAAAAATAAAAATTGATAACCTCACTTTAATTAAAGCCCTAGGCATAACATAAAAGTAACTAGAAATAATTAGCTATGACAAACCATGAGAGCATATTGTTCATCTCTCTTGAAATAGGTGCTTCACCTATTACACATAAGGGGGCATACGAGCTCTGAAGATTACCACCCTTTCTAGGGAAGTCACTTTCTAACCACATCTCATTGTAGGCATGAATTGCATTCCCAAACCTTAAAATAAATTATGAGTCAAAATAGTTAAAAGATAAAATTTATTGTATTAGCTTGGTGCATAGTATGTCGAACATCATCTTAGGACTAAGGAGTAAGTTTAGGTTCTTAGCTTACTTTCTAAATGCAACAACCCAACCATCTTGCATACATAAGACCAGAATCATAGTTTTAAAATCAATTAGATGGTGTTAGTGGCAACCCTTTTAGAAGAGTCAAGGATAGGTTCATTTTTCCCTAATAGGAAAAGAAGCAATAATTCTTAGAAATTACATTAAGTTGTGATTTTGATTTATGTCATAAGCATTGAAGACTTAAGTTCTAAAGCATCCTATTGGAATAAGTCTTCAACCACTAGGCATTTTTACAGTCTTGTACTGTGAGAATTTAAGTCCTAGATTTTGAATAAAATGTCAATTCAAAACTTTATTAAGTTCAAACTCAATAAAGTAAAACCTAATGATAGGATAGTTTAAATGCCTATTAGGCATCCTAGTATCTATAGACATTTCTTATGTATTCCTTATTGACTTAAAAAAAAGAATTCTTCCCTTCTGAAGCTTTCACTATTGAATTTTTAAATTAATTATCCTTTCAACACAATATTTGAATTTTTAAATTAATAATCCTTCAAATCTAGAGTATTTTTAAGAGGAATTGCCTTCCTTCTATGAAGTAATTAATTATAGGGGCTTGCCTTTATAGGGAACTATGAATCTGGTATATAATAAACACTGTTCTACTTCTTGTTGATCTCATTTTTGGAAGAGGTCATTTTAGTAATGAAAAGAGCTCAAGTTCAAATACGGATTTCCTACTTCAATATTCAGGTAACTATGCTTAGTGACTTAGGAAATACATTTTCGAGCTAAATATAATTTACTTGGTTTAATGCAAAATCAAGTCAAATATTGAACATATATTAAATCAAGTAAAATAATGAAAATATAATGAAAATTCAAAGTCAAACCAAAAGTCATCTCTAGTCAACTTAGAATTGACTTAAGTGGACCCACTTGGTCAGAAAGTCAACCCACTAAATTTGACCAAATAAAATTGTCAAAAATATTTTTAATAATCAAATAAATATGTTTGATCATAATAACAAAGAAATTTGAGTCCATTAAGGCCTAGATAGGTAAATTAAATTCCTTAAATCAAAATAACCTAAATAGGCTACATTGAACTCAAACACAAAAAAAATTAAAATAAACTCATATCTTAAATCATTTAGAAATGATGATGGAACATAACCTAACTCTCCATTGGGTGTAATTGGGTCAAATAAGTCATTTGACCTATATGAAATCAAGATTAATTCACTGAACCCCATTTGGGTTAAGTGGGTTAAATAAAAAGAAATTAATGGGGAAATAATTAAAATATTTTAGAAACCTTGATTAACTCTTAATAAAACCCCTTAATTACTTCATGCTAAAGGAGAAGAAGCCAAATGCAAAATCAAAGGGAAGAAGGAAAAATTCATTTTTCTCTCATCACCTCCCCACCTCTTCCTCAAAGGACACATGTAATGCAAACATAAGTGAGATAGCAAGATTCCAAGCAATCTCCATATCTCTAACAAATCAAAGGGAAGAGAAATAAAAAGAATAGCTCATGGACAAAGTGGGATTCCAACACACACACCACCAAACATCTAATTGAGGATTCCATTACCTTCACTAGTGAAAACTGAAATAAAAGCACCATTCCCCCACTTCCCAACTCACCGGGAAGAAGGAGAAGCACCAAAACTGATGTGTAGGAGATATAGCTTGGTCTAGGGATCAAGCTATAAGGAATTGATCCTATTCATTTGGCACAAGACCTTCCCTTGAAGCTTTGGAGCTAATCGAAACAACTCCCCCACTAAAGACCCAAGGAAACAAGGTACACCATTGATGACCCCACTTTTCTTCTACAAGCTTTCAATTTTGATCATTTTCATAGGAAACATGATCTTCAAGTTTATCCAACCATATAAAATCACAAGATTTCTTTCCACGATCATGTAGCACTTGAAATCGGGTGATTTCATTACCCAAATCAAAAGATATTAGCAAAATACTATCAAAGTCCTCAGCTCTTGCAGGAATTGAAGGATACAATCTCTACACTATTCGATCCATGTATTTGGATGGGATGTCGAATGCACTATATCGATTTCACCTCAGGAACCACGGATCGACCGGACCATCCGATCTTTGATCGACCCGTAGCGATCCCGCATTTTGAACTAAGTTGATGCACCAGATGCACCAACTGCGATGCACCATGGATGCACCATGTAGGTGCGTGCCACCTACCACGTTGATCCCGAGTGGGACCCCCCACTTAAAAATCGTTAAATAACGGTTTAATTAATTTAATAAAATGCAAAAAACTTCTAAAAATTGTATAAAATCAAATATAAATCAAACAATTACAAATAAAAGCTTTATGGATTCACCTTGATGAGAGGAATCCATAGAAATTAAAATTCCCAATTTTTATTAGGTAATTTTCCCTTAATTTGGGTTTAATTGAAAACATTTAACTCTAATTACTCTAAAATTAATAATCCAATTAATTTGAAACTTTGGGGAAATGAAATTAAGCATAAAATACACCTTAGGTGAATTTTTGGAGATTTATTTCTCTAAATTCAGGGGAAATTGAAATTTCATATGCTTAACCTTTTAATTAATTAAATTAATTACCCTTTAATAAAATAATTAAGAAATGTTGTTCTAATAATCTTAAATCAATGTAATGAACATTAATAAGCATCAAAACACTAATTAAACCTAATTAAATCTATATGAACCTAATAATCTCTAAATTGACTTAATTAGATAATTAATTGAATGAAATAATTAAATTAAACAACCTGAACTTAATTAAATCATAATAGATCAACTAGTTAACCAAAAATTATTAATAAACCCTCATTGGAAAGGTATTTCAGTGAAGCATAAGTGAAAAATAAAATCCCTAAATGAATCTTAATAAATTAGGCTTAATTAGGTTTTAATAATATAATTAAAACCTTAATTACACCCAAATTACATCTCTAATCAAGCTAAAACTTTAGGGATATAAAATAGGCATGCAACCCTACTTGTTAGTGATATTTCAAGTCCAGATGATCTCTGGATTAGGAGTTTTCAAATTTCTAAATCCCTAGGTCAATGTTAATCAAATATTGGGTTAAGGAAATTAATTAACCTATTAAATAAAGTGGTAATTCAAACTAATATCCATCAAACATTAGAAAACTATTGAGAAACTTCTGTAAATATCCTAAGTCAATTAAAGTGAACAAATTCAATCCTAGGTTAATGAAATAAAATCTTAGGTTAATAAAATAATTAATTAACTTAAATCTTAACCTTTGAATCAATGAAGTTTAATAAAATCATTCATCTCTAATAAATTTAAATAATGAATCTAAAACCTATGTTAATTAAATTAGATTAAATAATTAACCTAAGTGCTTTAGGTTAAGTATAATCCAAGAACAAACCTATTGTACTAATTTATATTAATGAATTTAAACCTTAATCTTAAAAATCCATAATTTAATAACATAAGTTAAATTGAATAAAATCAAACTCTTTAAATTAACATAAGCCAAATCAAAAGAAACCCACATAGCTTAATTCAAAATAAAACAAATGAAACAAATTAAATCAAATAAAGCAATTCAAATAAATGAAATAACATAAAACTAATCCAAACATAAATAACATCAAAAGGATTAATTAAAATACTTAAGGATCTTAGTTAAACTTTGGGAAATTTCATTAGGATTTAGGATGTGGAATAAAGTGAGTTTCACCTAAAAATGAAATTCATTATATTTTTCATTTTGAAAACCTATACAACTTTAATAAAATAAAATTGAATAAAAATGGAAATTAAATCACTAAACCATTTGAATTGAAACCAACCAATGGTAAAAATTAAACAACTTCAAAGTTAAACTTGAACTTAAAGGAGCCTAGCAAAGCCTTGCCGCACAAACCCGTCTTTTACACACACTAGATTACTTAGGTACTAAGATCATTCTATGACTTTCTTTTAATATCCTGTGTTGTGCTTCACATGTCTGTGTGGTGTATTGCTTTAGACTGGTTGCCTAGGTTTGTTCGTTCGTTAGACTGGATGTTAGGGCATTCTTTATAGATTTAACACTATTTTTTTGTAGGGGACTGTGTTAAAGGGATCGATGTGATAAATAAATCATAAAATTGTTTTTCGCTTGCAAGTGCTAAAAGTCCCTTAACATAGTCCATAGGATAGGTGGGCTTGGCAAGCAACTAATGCTAAGCTCGTATGTTTGTGAAATATAAACTGCTTTATGTGTTGTGTTTATTTCCTAACATCTATTTTGCAGAGCTTAGAATTTCTTTTTTTTTTTTAATTTTAAATGTAAATTTGAGCTTAGAATTAGGTTAGGAACTATGGGGTCTAGGATCAGCAGGAGCTGACCCAACTAGAATATGGTGCGGTGTTCCCCTGTGGAGCCTGATGGATGTTCCTAAAGAAGGAAACTTACTTGGAAAGAAGACTCATAGATCTAAACTTGTAGTTCTAGCTAAGCATAAGTAACCGCCTACTCCATTTTCTTTTCTTCTTGTATAGCACACCAGTGGCCATTTTCTTATATAATTTAATTCAATTTGATTTATTTTGGGTGTGCAATAGAAACAACATGCTTTTTTAGTTCTGTGCTATGTTTGTGCTATGATGAATGCCTGGACGTAGGCTCATAGGATAAACTAAAATTTCTACCCAACTATATCAATTGAAACATAAAATTAAATACAACTCATAATCTTCATATAAAAACCTAGGCCATTAAAGCAAGATAAAATATATAGCAACCCCTTAGCTAGATGTTTTAATATCATACATAAATCATATTGTTTCACTCTTGATTAATGAAGGACTTCCA
This sequence comes from Cymbidium sinense, assembly GCA_021442155.1. Classification (NCBI taxonomy): domain Eukaryota; kingdom Viridiplantae; phylum Streptophyta; class Magnoliopsida; order Asparagales; family Orchidaceae; genus Cymbidium; species Cymbidium sinense. Next base: position 54,882,905 of record CM038230.1, on the reverse strand, counting down.
TCCTTACCAGAGAACCTATGATGGAAGTACACCTTCTACTATTCTAATTTGGTCCATAATCTTTTTCTAATTGCATGCATTAGGAATAAATTGTTTTCTTATGACCTAAATGAATCCTGAGTCAAAAATTATAAAAATTTGAAAAATATGCATTAATTAGGTACATCTTCATACCCTACATATTCTTAGGGGTTAGGGAGTAAGCTAGTTCATAGATTACTTTCATAAAACAATAACAACCCAGCCATCTTGCATTCATATGACTTAGCCTCATGGTTTTAAAATGCAAGTATGCAGTGTTAGCTGGTAGCCTTCTCCAGCCAGGTTGTAAGTCTAGAAGAGTCAAGGATAGGTTAGTTCCATCAAATGAGGAGAATGACCAATGATTCCCAAAGATAGAACTAGGTCGAGCATCTGACATGTGTTAGAAGCACCTGTAGACTAGGATCTAAAGCATCCTTTTAGGAATAAGTCTTCAACCCTAGGCATTTCTGCAATCTTGTGCTACTAGAATCTAAGCCTTAGATTTCTAAGAAAATGATAACTTGAATCTAAAATTAAATCCCAAATTTGAAGCCCAATCATAGGATAGGTGAAATGTCTACTAGGCCTTTGACTCTTTTCCTGTATCAATAAGAATTTCCTACTCTTTTCCATTTGACTCTTAAAAATAACTCTCTCTCCAATTTGGACCTCTCCCAATTGAATTTCCAAAAATCATTCCTTTAAAAGCTACCTTAGTAGTCTTTAGGAATAACCACTTGTTTCTTTAATCAAGAGTATTCTTAGGAAGAGACCCTTCCTAAAATTTAATTAACCATAGAGGCTTGCCTTTATAGGGAACCATGAACCCAAGATAAAATAGACCCTATTCTACTTTTCCATCTAGTTTAGGGGAAAATACTCTGGTACACGAAAGACCCATTAGCCTTAGGAGTCTTTTATCAAAATGATCGAATCCATTACAGGAGAGCATGTTTATCTTTCAAGATAATATGTTTATTCCTTAATGTCGTATTTGATCATCTAAATAAAATATTTCTAAACTCTATTTGGTGTCATTTCTTTTCTCTATTCCATAGAAAACACGAACATGTTTTCTTGTGACTCCACTGGGGAATGGTTCCTCTCTCCATCTTCAAAAATAGATGGTTATTTCTATATATCGATTGTGTACTAGTGTGAATCATCAGGCATGACTGCCTTTCTTTCCTTTGGATACTTCTCCATTTCATCCTTGGTTGAATTTATCCAACATCTAGAAACAAAATTCGAAAGGAAATAAAGAGAGAGAGAGAGAGAGAAAATCTTGGCCATTTTATTGGCTAAAATATCTTGATAGGTGAAAAACTTGTTTGGACCATATTCTGGTTATTTTATATTTTTAATAAAATTAAATTTTGTATCTAGAAATAGGAAAATGATCGGCCAGCTGATCTTTGTAGCCACTTCTAGCATTAGCTTGTCTGTTGACAGTAGTCGCTTACCTGATGGTTCCATCATCAAATTTGGGGCTTGATTTGAAAACCTCAACATTACTGCCAATGGAGTTACTCTTGCTCTTGTTATTGAGGCAACTCTAAAAAATAAGCAACTTACTCTAAAATTTTCTAGTGTTTTTGTTCTTGTTGGGGATAGGATGCTTACTAGCCAGACTACTGGAAGGGTCCAGCAGGGACCTATTCAAAAGAAATTAAAGCTGCCACTTTAGAGGCATTCCAGCTCTAGTTCCCTTTAGCACCTTTGAAGTAGGTTCCACCTCTAAAACATCTGAAATGACCAAAAGTCAGAAGAAAAATAGAAGGAAGAGACTCAAGAAGATAGCTGTTAAGGAGAGGAGGCAAAGAGATATGTTAGACATGGAGCTAGCTATGAAGAGGGATGGATATACTCTTCCTGATGCTTCCCCACTCTTAGGTGGAAGCAAATTCTACCCTTTATCTTCTGCCTTAGAGGAGGAGGATGTGATGAGGATTGCTAGTTCTCTACCCCATCTTTTCATCTATCCTGAAAAGAAAAGCTTTAAGCAAATAAATAGGGAATCCTAAGGTCAACTTCACCAAACCTTACATAAGATTCCTAGACCTTCTTCCTACACTAAAGAAGATCTATTGAGATCCATGAAGCATTAGGCTTCTCAAAATTTAGCTAGAGAATTATTAGGAAGACCTGCCACCTTCCATCATCAAAAGGAAGGGAGGGCAGTCATGTCTTATAGAAGGAAACCTTCTTACCCTATGTCTATAGTATCAGGGAGATATTCTTATCCCGTGCACTCACTTACATGGCATAGAGATCAATCTACTAAGTCAGAAAATGATAGGACCTATTCTAGGAAAAAGAATAAAAGGGTTTATATTAGGAAAGTCCCTTCTACTTCTGAGCAAAGGATTCCTTCACCACCCTTATCTTCTTGACCTTTAGAGAGATCCTTTGTTAAGCCTAGTTTAGATAAGCCTTTATTCTCATCACCAGTGCCTCAGGCAGAGGTACATTCATTAGATGTTCCCAGTAAGGGATTGGATTCTTCTCATCCATCTCCTTATGTAAGAGAAATTACTGATGACAGTCACTTCGGCCTGGGAGCTTTCATTGAGAGTATCCCTACATCCTAAAGGAATATGAATGAATCATCTGAATTAAGGCCAATGGAAATTGGTGAACCAACAGGTGTCATCTTAGATAGTAATGATGTTCCACTCTATTTATCCAAAGAGGAGGTGGAAAACATCATTAAAGAAGATGAAGAAAATGAAAAATAGAAAACAAGCTCTGAATATTTTGATCATGAGCAAGATGACCTATTGGATGATGATTTAGGATTGCCAATAGAACATATCTACATGGTTGACACGAGATCATCTAAAAAAGAGCAAGAAGAGACACAAGAAGATTCTGGTTTAGCTTCAAACCAACAACTTATCCTTCACCTTCAAAAGAAGGATGAGCAAATTGATTATATAAGTAAGAAGATGGAGGAGATGATTGCTACCATGCAATCACTCCAAAGTATGATTCCATCTCCTTCTCGACCCCATCAAATTGAGCCTTCAGATTTATTACATCCTACCGATGATTTTAGGTCTAGTTAGGAAGAGTACTGGCATGAATCAAAACCTACAGTTATAGTACCTTCCAACATTAAACTAAAGACATTGGTATAACAATGGGTGAAGGAAGCATTTGCACAGAATCGGGGCACAACCTTGACTCCAAAGGGTAGACCATACCCTGGGGAGTTTGATTCCATTTATTATCCAAAGGGTTTTGTGTCCCCAACTTTTAAAGTATTTGACGGGACTAAAAATCCCAAGCAGCATTTGTCTCACTTCTGCACAAGTTACTGTAATGTTGGAGGGAGTGATGCTTTTTTATTTAGATAGTTTTTTAGCAGCTTGAGCGAATTTTCTTTAGACTAGTATGCTGATTTGCCAAACGATTCAGTGCACACTTTCACCGAATTAGAAGAGATGTTTGTGAAGAGATTCATAGGAGTTCAGCATCATGTTATTGTAGGAGACCTAGTGGTAGCACATCAGAAGCCTGAAGAATCTCTGGTAGATTATACCCTAAGATGGAGAATCCTCAGCTTAAAATGCAAGCCTCAGCTACAAGAGCAGAATGTTGTAGAGATCCTCCTTAAGAACATATATGGCCCTATAGCCTTCCTGTTCAAAGGCTTTACTATTCAAACCTTTGAGAAACTTTTAAATAAAGTCTCTAGTTTACAAGAGGAAGCTCCTAGGATGTCATTCTTAAAAGACCAATCTCAGTCATCCAAGCCTACGAAGCCTTTAGAAAAAAGAGTAGGTAATGTCTCTATAGTGGATAGAGGAAAAGCTCTTATGAAAGTACAACCAGAGCAAGCTTCATCTTATGAACCACCACAGTAGTAGAAGTCATCATTTCTTATAAATTTTCCAACTAGCTTTTTCTTAGAAAGGATGAACTAGACTTATTCTTTTAAGAAAGAGGCAGTGAGAAAAATTTTCAAATGTCTGATAAAAAAGCAAGACTTTAAACTCCATGACCTAAGAAAGCCAGAGAAGGTGGGTGGGAAAGGTAAATGATCCCTATTATTGCTCATATCATCAGATGTTGGGGCATACCATTGAGGATTACTTTTCTTTCAAAGATTGGCTTGAAAGAAATTATAAGAAGGGATTGGTGACTATTCCAAAGGAGTACCTTATGGACCCTAGACAAGGGTCCATTAATGTTATAACAAATAGTTCTTCTTCCAATTCTTCATTTCAAAATGAATGGGATATAGCTTTATCTAGTTATATAAAGAAACATATGACAAAAAATTTGAAACTTACCATGCAGGATCAGAGTCAGACCCGGGAGGTGATCACCTAGGTTGATCCACTGGATTCTAGCGTACGAGTTCCACCTCAGCCAAATTTAGTATTTTCAACTTCATAGAAGATCAAAAAGTATGGTGATGGAGGGACATATGTATCTAGTGATAAAACTGTATATGATAAAGATGGAAAAGAGGTACCATAAAAGCCTTTATCTTTATGTACTTATCTCAAAAGAATGAATAAAAAAACCTATCTCTAATGATATTTCTTACATTCATGCTATTTTTGATGAAAATGAGAATGAAAATATTAAAAAATTAAATATCAAAAATGAAGAATCTCATGATGTTTTACATGACTTAGGGTCAGAAACTTACATGAAAGATTTGCATGGTGACCCACTTATCATAGATATAGAAGTGTCAGATTCTGATCATTCATCAGAAAAGGATGGTCAAAATGAGGAACTGGTTGATTCAAACCCTAGAGATTGTCAAAATAATTCTCTATTGTGGAAGAGTCTTACCACCTCGTTTACCTCCTACTCCTCAAGAAAAAGGGAAGCGAATCATGGATGAAAACATAAGTTCAGATTCTTTACTTAAAGAAATACCAGTATAAATAAAGGTTCCAAAGTAGATTATAATATTCTAGCCCATCTTAGGAAGCTTCCTGCTAGATTAAGCTTTTATCATGCTCTCATTTTTTAAAAAGAATTGAAAGAGTCATTAGTACAAGAATTATGTGATCTAGAGATATGCTTGACTCAACTAACAGCTGCTTCCTCAGAAGAGGCTTGTTACTTTAAGGAGATCCCAGTGGTTACTTTCTCTGATGAGGATCTACTTTTGGGAATCAGTGACCATAACTGTCCTCTCTATATTGCTGTAAAAAATAAAAATACAAGATTGTCAAGAGTTTTAGTAGATCCTAGTGCATCTGTTAACATCATGAACTCTAGAACATTGGCATTCTTAAAAATTGATAGTAGAAGCCTTAGCTCTGATAAGGTGTTGTTATGGGGCTTTAAAAAATAGGTGAAAAAGCTTTAGGTTCAATCACTCTATTATTAGAAATAGAAGGATTGAAAATTGAGGCAAAATTTCACATTATAGATTCAAAAACTTTCTTTAGTGCTCTCTTAGGCAAACCTTGGATCAATGAGTAAAGAATGGTTCCATTTTCACTCCACTAGTGTATTAAGTACACTAGGGGTGGAGTGGAATAAGTTATAAAATGAGATATACTACCATTAGCTATTCATGAGATTGAGCTCTATGAAGATGTTATTTACTACATGCCTAAAAAACCTAGATTTGATTCAATGAAATCCATCATTATTGAAGCACAAAGTACAATAATCAAGAAAGATGAAAAGAAAGAAAAGGAGAAAAAAGAAAAAGAAATAGAAAAAGAACCTTCGATAATTCATAGTGATTTGGAATCTAGCTCATATGAAGATTCCCATCATAGAAATGCTTCAATAATGTTTGAGATTTTTTTATCAGACACTAATGAGGAAGAAATCAAAGCATTAAAAGAAGAGTCTAAACTATCCACATATGAAAAATTGAAAAATTATGTGGATACTTTAAATTTGACTCCTATAAATCAAAATAAAATATCTCAATTAGAGGTCAAAGTAGCCCCTAACTTATCAGGAGAAGTGTGGAGGTCAGCAAAATTTTATTCTATTCCCGGCCCTTCAAGCTCAAAAGGAGATGTAAAGCTTGAAGAACCATCTTTTAATGAAATAATAGAACTTCCTTTTGACTGGTATTCAACTTACATAAAGAATTCTCTGAAACATGGTTTTGTCACTAATATTTGGCCCAAAGATAAAGCCCAACGCATGGAGAGCTTATGGAATCAAAAACATAAAAATTTCCACTCCAAAGCAGGCATTAGGTTTGGTACTGTTGAATCATTTGATGATACATAGCATTATTTAATGATAAGTAATCATCAAATAGATCAACTCTTTGAAGTCTCTTCTACTCTTCTAGAAGACTCATTCATAAAAACTATGGAGGAATCCAAAGATGATTCACTTTAAAATGCACCTCTTAAATATGAGGAACAGATAAAATCTACTATAGATGAATTAAAGGAGGTTAACCTAGGAACTCCTAGGAACCCAAAATTGACTTTTATTAGCTCTTTGCTGGGTCCAGAAGATTCTAAAGAGTTAATCACTTTACTCTTTGAGTATAAAGATTGCTTTCCTTGGATATGGCTGTACACAAACTAGGAATGAAACCTGATGCTATCCTAGTGAAGCAGGCTTCTAGGAGGATGTGCCTAGAAGTAGAACAATAATTGATAATTGAAATAAAGAAACTAATTGAAGCTAGCTTTATACAAGAAGAATAATACCTTGATTGGGTAGCCAACATAATTCTAGTTAAAAAGAGGAATGGTCAAATACGCATATGCGTTGACTTTAGATACTTAATTAAAGCTTGTCCCAAAGATGAGTTCCCTCGCCATATACTCATGGTTCATAGCTTTCGCATGAGATCTTTTCATTTATGGATGGATCATCTGGTTATAATCAAATTAAGATGTCCCCAAAAGATGAAAAGCATACGGCGTTCAAAACTCCAATATGGATTTTTTATTACACGGTCATGCCATTTGGTCTCAAAATATTACAGCTACTTATCAAAGAGCTATGACTAGAATATTCGATGACTTGATTTATAATCAAGTTGAATGGTACATCGATGATTTAGTCATTAAAAGAAAAATAAAACAAGAACATTTTTATGATTTATGGGTCATTTTTCAGTGATTGCGCCACTATAACTCGCCATCATAACTTAAAGATGAATCCTTTGAAGTGCACCTTTGGAGTGACTTCAGAGAAATTCTTAGGGTTCATAGTGTGGCATCGTGGGATAGAAATTAACCCAAAAAAGATAAAAGCTATTATTGAAATGTCACCACCTAGAAGTCTTACACAGCTAAGATCATTCCAGGGAAGGCTTGCATACCTAAGGAGATATATATCAAATTTATGTAGAAGGTGTCAACCCTTTGCAGCATTATTAAAGAAAGATTCCAAATTTATTTGGGATGAAAAATGCCAGGCTGCCTTCAAAATCTTAAAGCAATATTTAATGAATCCTCCTATTTTTGGCTTCCCTAATTTTGGGAAAGCCATTAATTCTCTATACTACGGCTATGGATGAATCTCTTGGAGCTTTATTAGCTCAAACAAATGAAGAAGGGAAAGAAACTACCTTTTCTTATCTAAGTCGCAGGCTTATCCCAATGAAAAAGAATTATCCTCCTATTGAGAAACATTGCTCAGCCTTAATTTTTTTGCTCAGAAACTGAGACATTATATGCTTTCTCATAAGGTCAACCTGATTTTAAGGGTGAATCCTTTATAATATCTCATGACCCAACCAACGTTGTCTGGGCATTTAGCACGATGGTCAATGATTTTATTACAATTTCAGATCACTTATATTCCTCTTTGTGCTATAAAAGGATAAATAGTAGCAGATTTCCTAGCAGCACACCCTATGATTGAAGGGTCTCCTTTAAATGATGATCTCCCAGATGAACAGATCATAACATTAGAAGATGAACCTAGTGCCACCTGGGAATTATACTTTGATGGTGCATGATCATCAAGAAGACATAAAGAATCAAACTTATCTATCCCAAGGAAGCCAGGAATTGGGTCAATCTTTATAACCCTAGAAAAAGGAATGATGAGATATTCATATCATTTGGCTAAGCCTTGTACAAATAATGAAGCTGAATATGAAGCTCTTATTACTATTTTAGAGTTGTCAATCCTAATGGAAATTAAAAATATGAAATTTTTTGGGGATTCCCAACTAGTTATAAACCAAGTAAGCAGAATCTATAAGGTTTTGCATCCAAAGCTTTTCAATTATCATCAATATACAATGAAATTACTTGAAAAGATTCCATATGTAACACTATGTAGAATATCTCACCAAGAGATTACAAAAGTAGATGCTTTGGCTAAATTAGCCAAAGAAATCATATGCCTGAAAAAGGAATCAATTTCTATAGAAGTTCAAAATCAACAGGTTTTGTCTCCTATAGATTTAGACTACATTAATAGGCAAGAAGAAATGCAAAAGATAGCCATTCTTACTGAAGGTCAAATAGAATGTGTTTGGAGACAATCGTTTATTGACTATTTAAGTAAGGGGAGGCTTCCTAAAAATAAATCATTAGCAAATCAAATAAAGAAATGTGCTTTATTTTATGCATTAATTAATAATGCTTTGTATCGACCAAATGTGGCTCCATTGTTTAGACAAATCAGAAGCCCATAAGGTTGTGACTGAGATACACTCTGGATTGTGTGGAGCACAAAAATCTGGGCCCAAAATGAAATTAAAAATAAAGAGACTTGGATATTATTGGCCATCGATACTAAATGACTGTATGGAGGTTGCACGTCGTTGTCATCAATGCCAAGCACATGGTGTGGTATTACATCAACCACCCAATGCATTACACCCTACAATTGCCTCCTATCCTTTTGAGAGTTGGGGTACCAACATCATATGGCCTATTAATCTTCCATCATCGAAAGGACATCATTTTATTTTAACTGTAATGGATTATTTTTCCAAATCGGCTGAAGCGGTACCACTGAAAGAGGTTAAAGCATATCATGTGTTGAAATTCTTTCAGGAAAATGTCTTATATCGATTTGGCATTCCTCATCGAAACATATCTGATAATGGTCCATCCTTTAGGCCCACAAAAATAAATCACTTTATGGCTAGACTTAAAATTGATTGGAGATACTCGACCATCTATTATCCTAGGGAGAATGGATTGGCTGAGGCATTTAATAAAACATTGGTAAGAATTCTTAAATAGTTACTTGATGACAACAAGAACTAATGGCATGAAAAGTTGGTTGAAGCCTTATGGGCCTATCAGACCACATATAGGACACCAACTCAGTCTTCACAATATGCTTTAGTTTTTGGAACTGAAGTGGTTCTTCCATTAGAAGTGCAACTAACTTCATTAAGAATAGATGTTAATAATAATGTTATGGCAGATCAAAATTGTAAGATTCACTTGGAAGTACTAGATAATCTTGAAGGAAAATGATTGAAAGCTCAACAAGACCTTGAAGTGTACCAATCATGTATGGTTCAGACACATGATAGATTGGTTCATCCTAGAACTTTCCAAGTAGGAGACTTGGTCTTGGTTCTTAGATGACCAATCCTAGCTCATCAAAGAATCGACAACAAATTCGAGCCAACATGGGATGGACCATTTGTAGTGGAAAAAGCTTATGAAGGAGGTTCTTACCAACTTATTACCTGTGATGGTGAACGTCCAAAACCACCTATTAATGGACATTATCTAAAGAAATATTATGTGTAACTTATAACTTATTGCCAAATAAAGATCAATAAAATAAAAGCTTATTTCTCTTTATTGCTTTTGCTTCAACTTGTATCATATATCTGGAATGTTAGAAACTCATTTGTAAATGTATTTAGAAATGGAAGCAAACCTTCCATCACCCTTTCATCAAGTTAGACTAATCAACTAAGGATTAAGTCCATGAGACTCTTGCTTATTAGTCAAAACTTTTGAGGATTAGGATTAAGTCACTTTGACCCCCTTTTTCTCATTCATATCACTTATAGGTTTGGAGCATTCCCTTTGTGGCAGTTTCCTATACATGACTTGAGATGGGAGCAAGCCCTCTGTGGCACCTTTCTCATGTCTTTCAAGGTTTGGAGTAACAGTTCATAGCACTATTCCTACTTTTGTGTACATGATTGGATCAAGCCATCAAGGCCCCTTTCATGTTACACAGGAGAGTTAGATTTGATCAAGTCTTTATGACCCATTTCTAGTAGCCAGAAAGATATAAGTCTCCAGTTGGCATTCTTTCTAATCATGTAGGAGTAAGTCCTCAATCGGCATCCTACTTATGTGTACATGATTGGATCAAGTCATCAAGCCCCTTTCATGTTACACAAGTAAATTAGATTGGATCAAGTCTTTATGACCCATTTCAAATAGCCAGAAAGATATAAGTCCCCATTCAACATTCTTTCTAATCATCTAGGAGTGAGTCCCTAGTCGGCATCCTACTTTTGCATACATGATTGGATCAAGCCATGAAGGCATCTTTCATGTTACATAGGCAAGTTAGATTGGATCAAGTCTTTATGACCCTTTCTAATAGCCAAAAAGATATAAGTCCCTTAGTCGACAATCTTTCTAATCACATAGGAGTAAGTCCCTCAGTAAGCATCCTATCTAAGAATAAGTCTTCGTCAAAATTCTACTTTTGTATACATGATTAGATCAATCCATCAAGGCCCCTTTCATGTCACACAAGAAAATTAGATTGGATCAAGTCTTTATGATGCCTTTCTAATAGCCAAAAAGATATAAGTCCCTTAGTCGACATTCTTTCTAATCACATAGGAGTAAGTCCCTCAGTCGGCATCCTACCCAGGAGTAAGTCCCTAGTTGGCATTCTGTTTTGAGGATTGGATCATGTCTTCAAGGTCCCCTTTCCTTTTTTTAGCTAATTAGGTTGGATCATGCCCTTAATGACCCCATCTTATTAACTAATCATATAGGTGTAAGTTTCCAGTTGACATCATATTTTGAGGATCGGATCATGTCTTTAAAGACCCCTCTCCTCTTTTTCGCTAATTTGGATGGATCATGCCCTTAACGACCCCATCTTATTAGCTAATCACATTAGAGTAAGTCCCTAGTTGGCATCCTATTCAAACTTCTAGGGAATGGAATCAAGCCATTGAAGGCCCCATTTCTTTGGACTACTTAGATAGAATTAAGTTCATATGGCCCTTGTTTAGTAGTCAAAGTGTTGTGGATTAGGATTAAGCATTTCAAGCCTCTTCTCCCCAGCATAGCTTTTGAGGATTGGATCATGTCTTTAAGGACCCCTCTCCTCTCTTTAACTAACTAGGATGAATCATACCCTTAACAGCCCCATCTTATTAGCTAACACATGGATCACCACTATTCTCAATTAAGAGTAAGTTCCTTGAAGGCATCTTCTTTGAGCATAGTGATTGCATTAGGGTTAGACCATTAATTGGGTCCACCCTTAATAGCATTCCTCTTCACCCTAGAACTTAATGAAGTTAAGTTTCTAGGAATAAATCACACTCCAAAGCAAAGATAGGTATATATATACCTATTTTTCATAATCAAAATCATGAATTGGAACCCCAAGTTTATACTTACATGTTGATTAATCTGGTCAACACCAATATGTGTAGTGTATTATGATAAATCCACTGCACATATTAAGGGTCCATTTGTTGACCTCATTTTTGTAAGAGGCCATTTTAGCAATGAAAAGAGCTCAAGTTCAAATAGGGATTTCCTACTTCAATATTCAAGTCACTATGCTTAGTGACTTAGGAAATATATTTTTGAGCTAAATTCAATTTACTTTGTTTAATGCAAAATCTAGTCAAATATCCAAAATAAATTAAATCAAGTAAAATAATGAAAATAAAATGAAAATTCAAAGTCAAACCTAAAGTCAACTCTAGTCAACTACTATTGACTTAAGTGGCCCACTTCATCAAAAAGTCTACCCACTAAATTTGACCAAATCAAATTGTCAAAAATATTGTAAATGATCAAATAAAATTTTTTGGTCATAATAACAAAGAAATTTGAGTCCATTAAAGCCTAGATAGATAAATTAAATTCCTTAAATCAAAATGACCTAAATAGGCTACATTGAACTCAAACACAAGGAAAACTAAAATAAACCCAAGATGATGGTATTAAATTATTTAAAACTGATGATGGAACATAACCTAATTTCCATTGGGTGTAATTGGGTCAAATAAGTCATTTGACCCATGTGAAATCAAGATTAATTAACTTAACCCCATTTGCATTAAGTGAGTTAAATAAAAAGAAATTAGTGGGGAAAAAATTAAAATATTTTAGGAACCTTGATTAACTCCTAATAAAACCCCTTAATTACTTCATGCTAAGATCCAAAAGACAATAAGCCAAATGAAAAATCAAAGGGATGAAGGCAAAATTCATTTTTTCCCTCATCACCTCCCCACCTCTTCCTCAAAGGACACATGTAATGCAAAGAGAAGTTAGATAGCAAGATTCCAAGCTATCTCCATACCTCTAGCCAACCAAAGGGACGATAAATAAAAGGAATAGCTCATGACCAAAGTGGGATTCCAACACACACACCACCAAAAGTCCAATTGAGGATTTCATTAACTTCACTAGTGAAAACCAAAACCAAAGCACCCTTCCCCCACTTCCCAAGCTGCCGAAAAGTAGGAGAAGCACCAAAGCTGAAGTGTAGGAGGCATTGCTTGGTCTAGGGATCAAGTTATAAGGAATTGATCCAATTCCTTTGGCACAAGACCTTCCCTTGAAGCTTTGGAGCTAATCGAACCAACTCCCCCACTCAACACCCAAGGAAATAAGGTACGCCATTGATGACCCCCCTTTTCTTCTCTGAGATTTTAGTTTTGATCATTTTTATAAGAAACATGGTCTTCAAAGTTGATCTAACCATATATAAGCATAGTATTTATTTACACGATCATGTGACACTTGAAATTGTGTGATTTCATTACCTATATCAAAAGATATTAGCAAAATACTATCAACGGTCCTCGACTCCCAGAAGAATTGAAGGAGACGATCTCTGTACTGTCCGATCCATGTATTTGGATAGGACGGCTTAGATCTAGGTGGACCAAATTGATTTCACCCTGTAGGAACCTTGGGATCGATTTGGACCGTCCGATCTTTGATCAGACGGTCCCTAAGCGATCCCGTGTTTTGAACTACGCTGACGCGACGCCATGTGGAGCCACGCAGACCAAACCACGTGCGCCATGTGGTAGGACATGCCACGTAGGCACGTACCATGTAGGCACGTGCCACGTAGCACGTGAATCCCGCTTGGGATCCCCCACTTAAAAACAGTTAAATAATGGTTTAATTAATTTAAAAAAATACAAAAAACTTCTAAAAATCATATAAAATCAAATATAAATTAAAAAATTACAAATAAAAACTCTATGGATTCATATTGATGAGAGGAATCCATTGAAATTAAAATTCCCAATTTTTATTAAGTAATTTTCCTTTAATTTAGGTTTAATTAAAAAACATTAAAATACACCTTAGGTGAATTTTTGGTGATTTATTACTCTGAATTAATAATCCAATTAATTTGAATCTTTGGGGAAATGAAATTGAGCATAAAATACACCTAGGTGAATTTTTGGTGATTTATTTCTCTGAATTTAGAGGAAATTAAAATTTCATATGCTTAACTTTTTAATTAATTAAATTAATTAACCTTTAATAAAATAATTAAGAAATGTTGATCTAACAACCTTAAATTAATATAATGAACATTAATAAGCATCAAAACACTAATTAAACATATTTGAACCTAATGATCCCTAAATTGACTTAATTAGATCATTAAATGAATTAAATAATTCAATTAAACAACCTGAACTTAATTAAATAATAATAAATTAACGAGTTAACCCAAAATTATGAGTAAACTCTCATTGGAAAGGTATTTTAGTGAAGAATAAGTGAAAAATAAAATCCCTCAATAAATCTTAATAAATTAGGCTTAATTTAAGTTTTAATAACATAATTAAAACCTTAATTACACCCTAATTACATCTCTAATCAAACTGAAACTTTAGGGATATAAATTAACCCTACTTGCGATATTTCAAATCCAAATGAACTCTAGATTAGGAGTTTTCAAATTTCTAAATTCCTAGGTCAATGTTAATCAAATATTGGGTTAAGGAAATTAATTAACCTATTAAATAAAGTGGTAATTCAAACTAATCTCCATCGAACATTAGAAAACTATTCAAAAACTTCTCTAAATATCCTAAATTAATTAAAGTGATCAAATTCAATCTTAGGTTAATGAAATAAAACCTTAGGTTAATTTAATTAACTTAAATCTTAACCTTTGAATCAATGAAGTTTAATAAAATCATTCATCTCTAATAAATTTAAAAAATGAATCTAAAACCTAGGTTAATTAAATCAGATCAAATAATTAACCTAAGTGCTCTAGGATAAGCATAATCCATGAACAAGCCAAAGGTACTAATTCATATTAATGAACTTAAACCTTAAGCTTACAAATCCATAATTTAATTACTTGTTACAACAACAACAACAACAAGCCTTAATCCCACTAGGTGGGGTCGGCTACATGAATCCTTCGTCTCCATTGTGTCCTATTATGTGTCAAATTCTCATTTAATTCAAGTATACTAAGATCATTTTTATACATCTTAACCAAGTCTTTTAGGTCTACCTCTACCTTTCTTAACATAAGGCAAATCTAATGCATCTACTCTCCTAATGATCTGACGACGCTTTATGTGGCCAAACCATCTAAGTCGACTCTCCCTAATCTTATCTACCACTGGAGCTACTCCAACTTTTTCCCGAACATACTCATTAATTTAATTACTTGTTAAATTGAATAAAATCAAACTCTTTGAATTAACTTAAGACAAATTAAATGAAACCCACATAGCTTAATTCAAAATGAAACAAATCAAACAAATTAAATCAAATAAAGTAATTCAAATGAATGAAATAATATTAAACTAATCCAAACATAAATAACATCAAAAGGATTAACTAAAATACCTAAGGATCTTAGTTAGACTTTTGGAAATTTCATTAGGATTTAGGATGTGGAATAAAATGAGTTTCACCTAAAAATGAAATTCATTCTATTTCTCATTCATGAAAACCTATACAACTTTAATAAAATAAAATGGAATAAAAATGGAAATTAAATCACTAAACCATTTGAATTGAAAATAACCAATGGTAAAAATTAAACAACTTCAAATTTAAACTTGAACTTAAAGGAGCCTAACAAAGCCTTGCCACACAAACCCCTGTGTTACACACACTTGATTACTTAGGTCACAAACTCTACATCTAAGTTAGAACATTTTGTGATTTTCTTTTAATAACTTATGATATGTTGTGTTGTGCTTCACATGTCTATGTGGTGTATTACTTTAGACTAGATGTATAGGCTTGTTTGTTCGTTAGATAGGATGTTAGAGCATTCTTTATAGATTTAACACTACTTTCTATAGGGGACTGTGTTAAAGGGATCACTGTGATAAATAAATCATAAAATTGTTGTTTGCTTGCAGGTGCTGAAAATCCCTTAACATAGTCCATAGGACAGGTGGGCTTGGCAAGCAATTAATGATAAGCCCGTATGTTTGTGAAATATAAACTACTTTGTTGTGTGTATTTCTAACATATATTTTGCATGGCTTAGATTTCTTTTGAATTTTAAATGTAAATTTGAGCTTAGAATTAGGTTAGATCTATGAGGTCTAGGAGAGAGTGACCCAACTAGAGATGGTGTGGTGGTCCCATGGAGCCCGATGGATGTCCTAAAGAAGGAGACTTTCGGAAAGAAGACCCATAGATCTAAACTTGTAGTTCTAGGGTGGCGGTTACCCAATTTTCTTTCTTCAGGTGTACTGCACTACCAGATTGGCTTTTATATAATTTAATTCCATTTGATTTATTTTGGGTGTGCAATAGAAACATCATGCTTTTCTTAGGTTTCTTTCTGTGCTATGTTTGTGCTATGATGAATGCCTGGACGTAGGCTCATAAGATAAACTAAATTTTCTACCCAACTAAATCAATTGAAACATAAAAATAAATACAACTCATAATCTTCATATAAAAGCCTAGGTATTAAAGCAAGATAAACTATGTAGCAACCACTTAGCTGGATGTTTTAATATCACGATAAAATCATATTATTTCACTCTTGATTAATGAAGGACTTCCATCCTTGCAAGAGAACCTGGGCTTGACCTTTGAGAGCCTATGATGGAAGTACACCTTCTTCTATTATGATTTGGCCCATAATGTTTTTCTAATTGCATGCATTAGGCATAAATTCTATTCCTATGACCTAAATGAATCCTGACTCAAAAATTATAAAAATTTGAAAAATATGCATTAGTTAGGTACATCTTCATACTCGACATAATATTAGGGGCTAGGGGGTAAGTCTAAGTTCATAGATTTCTTTCCTAAAACTACAATAGCTTAGCCATCTTGCTTTCATATGACTTAGCCTCATGGTTTTAAAATGCGCTTAGGTGGTGTTCGCTGGCAGCCTTCTCCAAGCAGGTTGTAAGTCTAGAAGAGTCAGGGATAGGTTAGTTTCTTAAAGTGAGGAGAATGGCTATTGATTCAAATGAATAAAACTTGGTTGAGCATCTGACATGTGTCAGAAGCACCTGTAGACTAGGTTCTAAAGCATCCTTTTAGGAATAAGTCTTCAACCTTAGGCATTTCTGTTGTCTTGTGATACTAGAATCTAAGCCCTAGAATTCTAAGAAAATGGTAACTTGAAATCTAAAATTAAATCCTAAATTTGAAGCCCAATCATAGGATAGGTGAAATGTCTACTGGACATCCCAATATCAATAAGCACTTCCTGCTCTTTTCCATTTGACTCTTAAATATAACTCTCTCCAATTTGGACCTCTCCCAATTGAATTTCCAAAAATCATTCCTTTAAAAGATACCTTAGTAATCTTTTGGAATAACACTTGTTTATTTAATCGAGAGTATTCCTAGGAAGAGACCATTCTTAAGATGTAATTAACTATAGATGCTTGCCTTTATAGGGAACCATGATCCCAGGATAAAATAGACCCTGTTCTACTTTTCCATGTAGTTCACGGAAAAATACTCTGGTACATGGAAGATCCATTAGCCTTAGGAGTCTTTTATCGAAATGAGCAAATCCATTATAGAAGAGCATGTTTATCTTTCAAAATAATATGTTTATTCCTTAATGCCGTATTTGATCATCTAAATAAATTATTCCTAAACTCTATGTGGTGTCATTTCTTTTCTCTATTCCAGAGAAAACTCTAACACTTCTCTATGTAGTTCAAGGAAAAAATCTTTGGAATATCAAAGACCAATTAGATTTAAGAGTCCTAATTTAGTAATTGAATCTATTATAAGATCAACATGTTTATCTTTTGAGATAATATGTTGATCCCTTAATGACTTATTTGATTACCTAAGTAAGAAATTCCTAAAATCTATGTGGTGTTATAAATTTTTTCCATCGATATATTTTATTATGACTCCAGTGGGGAATACTTCCTCTCAACATCTTTAGAAATAGACTTTTATTTTTAAATATCGGTAATGTACTTATACTTTCACAGGTCAAGATTGCCTTTTATTCCATTGAGTACCTCTCCATTTCATCCTTGGTGGAGCGTACTCAACATCCACTAAATGGATTATAGAACTTTTTAAATTGTTAAAATAAAATAAGAGGGTTCTATACTTTCTACATTTTCAAAAATACTTCTTATAAACACTCTTCCATAATGAAGATGTCTAAAACTTCTTAATGTGTCTAAAAAATTTTTTTATGCTAATAAAAATCCATTATAATTTGTACAATTATGATGCTTGAAAAATAGTAAATGGTTGGACAACTTAATTTTGCTACTACATCTAGGATTAGCTTTTTCATTGATAGTAATAAACTATCTGATGGCTCCTACATCAAATTTGGAGCCAACTTTGAAGACTTAAACATCAATGCCAATGGAGTAACTTTTGTTCCTATTAGCGATATAACTATTAAAGATAAAAAGCCTATTCTAGAGTTTTTAATAGTGCCTTCTAGTATTACTATCATCATTAAGGATGAAGCTATAGAGGCCAATGAGAAGGTTCATGCAGGCCCTGTGTAGAAGAAAGCAAACTGCCTATTAAAAAGGCACTTACTCTCTTTTTTCCTACCACTTTCAAGGTAGGTTCCACTTCATATCCTTCACTAATGATCAAGAGTCAAAAGAAAAATAGAGGTAGAAGGCTTAGGAGGTAGGCCCTAAAGAAAAGAAAATAAAAGAAATGTTAAAAATTGAACAAGCTAAGTCGAGGGGGAGGTATTGCCTCATGAATGCTTCTCTTCTTCTAGCAGGTAGAAAATTTAATCATCTTTTGCAACCCAAGTAGAAGGAGATATATTTAGAAGTATGATTTCTGCACCAATCCATCTACTTATGAAAGTAAAAATGATCTTTAGAATAGTGAATAGGAAAAACCATGGTAGATTACAATCAATCCTTCATAGAATTTCTTGGTATTCTTTCTATACTAAGGAAGAGTTACTTAAGGTTATGAAGGGATAGGTCTCCAGAAAGCTTGAGAGAGAAATCTTAGGAAAACCCATGACTACTCAAAATAAAGGAAATGGAAAGGTTGTCTTCCTAGATAGAAGATCCTATTAGCCCATGCCTGTTATACTAGACCGATATCTTCACCTAGGGATGTAAGTAACTTCACATAGGGATGAGTGGACTAGCTCAGGGAGGGATAGGATTATCCCTAAGAAAGAAAACATGAGGGTTTATGTTAGGAAAACCCCATTGGCCACTAAGCTAAAGACACACTGATCATCATAATTAGAGAGACCACCTATCATTTGGCCTTCTAGAGAGTGGCCTTCATCACTTTCACTTAGTCCCTGAACTAAAGGGCCATCCTCATCTCATACCTCTAATAAGGTGATGGAACCTCTTTTTCTATCTCATTATAATAGAGAAATTTTAGATGAGAGACACCTTGGTTTGGGAGCCACTCTTATTTTAGAGAAAGTACTCACTATTCAATGAAATCATGAAGGAGAAACACCCAAAATAAAACCCATGGATGTAGAAGAGGAATCTGAAGCCATCCTTGACTGCAATAGTATTCCACTTCATTTGACAAAAGAAGAAATGGAAACCATTATACGAGAGGATGAAGAAAAAGAAAAACTAATTAAGATTCAAGAGCATTTTGACCTAGATGAGAATGACCTGTTAGATGGTGACTCAAGACTACCTATAGCTAATGTCTTTATTATAGACACAAGGGCATCGAAGAAAGAGCAAGAAGAAACACATGATATTATAAAAGAGGGTCCTATACCCAATACCACTCAATAGTTGATCCTTAAATTATAGAAGAAGGATGATCAGATTTTGAGGATGGAAAAGAAGATGGAGGAGATGATTACTACAATGAAATCCCTCTAAACTCTAATTCTTACCTCTTCTCAGCCACATTCTTTAGAACCACCATAAGAGTTCCACCCCACTGATGAGAAAATTTTTAGTTTAAGAGAACATCACCAACAACATAAAATAATAGATGATGCATTTCCCAAAATTGACTTAAAGTCACTAGTGGAATAGCAGGTGAAAAAGGCATTGGTACAATCATGAGTTACAATTTTGATTCCAAAGGGTAGCCCATATCCTGAGGAATATGACTTTATACTTTACCCAGAGGGATTTGTAATCCCTTCCTTAAAAGTTTTTGATGGGACATGCAATCCCAAACAACATTTGGAAAATTTTTGAGCAAGTAGCTCTGATGTTAAGAGAAGTGATGCCCTATTACTTAAGTAATTTCTTTAATAGTTTTATTGAAGTCTCATTTGATTGGTATATAGAAATAGTAAATGGTTCAATGTGAACTTTCACTAAATTAAAAAATATTTTATGAAATTGACTTCCACACAACACCACGTTTTTGTAGGTGACTTAATCGTTGAGAAACAAAGTCAGATGAATCCCTTATAGATTATATTTTGAGTTGGAGAACTCTTAGCCTTAAGAGTGAACCTCAGATACAAGACCAACATGCTGTAGGGATCCTCCTCTAAAATATCCATGGCCATGTTGCCTTTTTGTTATAAGGCTTTACTATCAAAACATTTGAAAAAATATTAAGTAAAGCTTCTAGCCTTCAAGAAGAAGCACCTAGGATGTTGTTCCTAATTGATCAATCCATGACAGAACCATCAAAACCTAGGAAAGTGTTGGAAAATAAATAAGCAATATCTCTATAATGGTTAAAGGAAAAGCTTCAATTCAGGTCTGAGCAGAGTAGCCTTCACCTTATAGATCATAACAACAACAGTTGTCGCCACCACCCAATAAAGATCCCATTAGATCTTTTACCAAAAGATAGAACTAGGCATATTCTTTGAAAAAAGAGTCAGCTAGGAAGAAATTTAAAATTTTAAAGAAAAACTAGATTTCAAGCTACCTAATCTAAAAAGGCTAGAATACAATGTTAATGTCTCAAATTATTATCCATACCATCAGATGCTAGGTCATATCATTGTGGAGTGCTTCACTTTCAAAGATTGGCTTGAAAGGAACTACAAGAAAGGGTTGGTGATTATCCCTAAAGAATACATTGTGGACCCTAGACAAGGGTCCATTAAGGTGATCACAAGTGGATTTTCCACCTCTTCTAGTTCACCACCTTCAAATAATTGGAGTATTATTTTGTCACATTCTACTAAAAAATATTTGATGAAAAAGTTTAAAAATTCCATGTAAGATCAAATGAGGACCTAGAAGAAAATCATCTTAATTGACCTATCAGTGTTAGAAGACTTAGTTCCTCCATGACCCCATTTAGCACCATTAGATGCCTAGATGATAAAGAGAGTGCTGAGAGAGGAATGTCTATTATATTAAAGAGAGTTTTGTATAATAAGGATGAAAAGGCTAAACCCTATGTCCATTTATCTTCTTATGCTTATTTTGAGAATATGAATAAAAAGTCAGCTGTGAAAAACATTTCCTACATTCTTACTATTTTTGATGATCATATTTTAAATGAAGAAAAATAAGAAGATAAAAAAGAAATGTCTCATACTTATTGTGATGTACTTTGTGAATTAGGATCAGAGAGTGATAGTTCTTTGGATGATTTGCAAGGCAATCCTATTAATATAGAAGTAGAACTCTCAAATTCTGATTAGTCTTTGGAAAAGGCCATCAATGACTAGGGACAGGTTGACATGACAATTATTTTGATATAGAAGATATTAATGAGATCAATCTTTGTAGTGGGAAGGTCCAACCACATCGCCTACCTCCTCTTAAGGATAAAGGTAAACACGCTATTGACCAATGTCCTAAAACATCATTAAAAGATCCAGAAGTTGAGACAACTATTCTTAATGTCAATTACAACATCTTAGCCCATCTTATGAAGCTTCCTACTAGACTAACTACTTATGATGCTTTGTTATATCATTTTAGCCCATCTTAAGAAGCTTCCTGCTAGACTAAGTATTTATGATATCCCTTGTTCTATATAAAGAAATGAGGGAATCATTACTTTAGGCATTACTCGACCCATAGGTATGCCTGACATAACTAGTAGCAATTTACTCAGATGAGACTTGCTATTTTATGGAGATCCCCAGGTTAACTTTCCCTAATGAAGATTTACTTTTGATAACCATATATCATAATCAACCTATTTTTATTTCAGTCAAGGTGGAAAAAAATAAGACTATTTTGAGCTCATGTTGATCCCAGCACTTCAATCAATATCATGAACTTCAAAATATCATCATTTTTAAGGATCCATATAAAACGACTTAGTCCTAATAAAATATTAATAAGGGGTTCAATGAAATAGGAGAGAAGGCTATGGGTTTAATCACTATATTACTAGAAATAGATGCATTTAAAACTAAAGCAAATTTCCATATTATTAATTTAGAGACATCCTTTATTCATGCCATGAATGTAATAAGTACACAAAGGATGGAGTGGAATAAACTATAAAAGGTGATATACAACCATTCTCTATTCATGAAATTATGCTCTATGAAGATGCTTCTTATTACATGCCTAAATGGCAAATGTCTGATTCTATGAAATTCAACACTATTGATGCATCAAAGAAAATGAAAGAAGATATCAAGATAAATGAAAAAGAAGAAAAAAAAAGAAAAAGAGTCAAAAGAAAAAAAGAAAAAGAATCTCCAATAGTTTAGATTGATTTAGAATCTAGCTCTGACTAAGATTCTAATTCGAAGGGTTAAACTCCTTTTTGACTGATATCATAACTGTATTAAAAATACAATAAAACATGATTTCCTTCATTATGATTGGCTCAAAAATATAGCTCAATGCATAGAAAACTTATGGAACTAAGAATAAAAGCTTGAAATAGAAAGCTAACATTGCGTTTGGAGCCATTGGACTTTTGGGTAATGATGATTATTGTATAATGATAAGCAATCATATGAAATCTGATAAACTTTTTGGAAGTCTATCTAACCATTTAGAAGGGTTCTACCTTGAAAAATAAGATAATTTGGATGATTGCTTGATTTAAAGTCCACCCCCAAATTTTGAAGAAGAGACAATATCAACCATTGATGAATTAAAGAATTGAAGAAGACGAATGAACAACATTTATTAGTTCTCTATTGGGTCTAACAGATTTTGATGAGTTGAAAAACTTAAGTTTTGAATATAAAAATTGCTTTACTTGGAATTATGATGAAATGCTCGATTCACCTCTAAATGTTGCAGTTCATAAACTAGAGATTAATCCTAGTGTAATTCTAGTACAGTAAGCTCTTAGACATATATGTTAAGAAATTGAGCAACAAGTAATTGCTAAAGTTAGAAAAATAATAGAGGTAAGTTTTATATAAGAAAAAAATACCCTTCTTGGTTGGTGTAGATTTTAGAGGCTTAAATAAGGCCTGTCCCAAGGATGAGTTTCCATTTTCAATACCAAAACTTATGGTGAATATTGTCTCATCTCATGAAATCTTCTTATTAATGGTTGGGTTCATCTGGGTATAACCAGATAAAGATGGCTTCTAAGGATGAGAAACATATGACATTCAGAACCTTAATTCAGATATTCTATTACACGATCATGCAATTTGATCTAAAAAATGTCACGGCTACTTATTAAATGGCAATGACTAGAATATTTGATGATCTAACTCATAACCAAGTTGAATGCTACATCGATGATCTAGTCATTACTAACAAATAAAAAGAAAATCATCTATATGATTTAAGATTTATTTTTGAATGTTGTGCCATTATAACCTAAAAATTAACCCCTTAATGTATGCCTTATAAGTAATTTTATTAAAGTTTTAGGGTTTGTAGTGAGGCTCCGTGGGATAGAAACTAATTCTAGAAAAATCAAAGTTATCATTGAAATACCACCAACTAGAAGTCTTATGTAGTTGAGATCATTCTAAGGTAAGCTTACATATTTTAAAGAAGATTTATATCAAATATGTTCAGAAGATGTCAACCATTTACAACATTGATGAAGAATGATTCTAAATTTTTTTGAAATAAAAAATTTCATAGTGCATTTGAATGTTTGAAGTAATATTTGATTAATCCTCCTACTTTGGTTACCCCAAGCCTGAGGAAGCCATTGATTATGTATATGATAGCTTTAAATGAATCCTTTTGAGCTTTGTTAGCTTAAGTTAATGAGGAAGGTAAATAAAATTTCTTTGCTATATAAGTCATAGGCTTATCCTAGTGGAGATGAACATTATCTGAACATCTAGCATACTGGCCTATGATTTTAATGCAATTTTAGATTACATTTATTCCCTTTCATGCTAAAGAAGGTCAAATTATAGCTAACTTTTTTAGCAGCACATCCTCTCCCCAAAGCTTCCCCTTTAAATGATGATCATCTAGATTAACAGATCATGAATTTAAAGGATGAAACAAATGCCACTTTGTTGCTTTATTTTGATGGTGCGATATCTTCAAAGTATAATAAAGAGTTGAATTCCTCTATCCCAAGGAAGGCATGGATAAGTTTAATTTTTATAACTCCAAACAAAGGAATGATGTGATATTCTTATCATTTGTCAGAACCTTATGCAAATAATGAAGCTGAATATGTGGCCTTTATTACTGGGTTAGAATTAGCAATCCTTATAGATATTAAAAATATTAAAGTCATTGGGTGTACCCAATTGGTAATTAATAAAGTGAGCCTAATCTATAAAGTTCTAGACCCAATACTTTTCAATTATTTTGAATATACAAAGAAACTGATTGAAAAGATTCCTTTTATAATTCTATGTAGAATATCACGCAAAGATAATTCTACAACTAATGGTTTAGCTAAGCTCACTAAAGAAATTGTATATCCAGAAAAAGTGTCAATATCTATAGAAGTTTGTGTGATTAGAGATAGCCATTCATTGACTATTTAAGTGAAGAGAGGCTCCTAGAATACTTGTCATTAACAAATTAAATTAAAAAATGTGCTTTATCTTATACATTAATCAATAATGTTGCATTATAAGCCATTTGGCCAAATGTGGATATGTTATTTGGATAAATAAGAAGCCCATAAGATTATGACTTAGGTACATTCTAGATTGTAGAACTCATCAATCTAGACCTAAAATAAAATCAAAAATTACAAGACTTGGATATTATTGGCCTTCAATGTTAAATGACTGCATAAAAATTGCATGTCATTTCCTTCAATGCCAAATACATGGTGTAGTATTACACCAGCCACCTAGTGTATTGCATCAAATGATTGCCTCTTGGCCCTTTTAGAGTTGGGATACTAACATCATAAGACCTATTTACCCACCTTCATCAAAAGGGCATCATTTTATATTGGCTATGACTGATTACTTTTCTAAATGGGTTAGGCTATTGCACTAAAAGAAGTTAAACCATAACATGTAGTTAAGTTCTTTCAAGAGAATATCATATATTATCTTGGCATTCTTCAATGAATCATAACATCAACTGGAGATATTCGATCATCTAGTACCCTAGAGTAAATGGATTGGCCGAAGCTTTCAATAAAACTCTTATACGAATTCTAAGAGAGATTCTTAATTCAAATAAATGCCAATGGCAAGAAAAGTTGGTTGAAGCCTTATGGGCCTATCAGACTACATATAGGACACAATCTCAGTCTACACCATATGCTTTGGTTTATGGAACTGAAGCTATTCTTCCATTGGAAGTATAACTATCTTCTTTTAGGATAGTAGTTAATAACAACATCATAGCAGACCAAAATCATAAACTTTGTCTAGAAGAACTTAAAAGTCTTGAAGGAATATGTCTAAGAGCTCAATAAGACTTTGAACTTTATCAATCGTGTATGGTTCAAGCTCATGTTAAATTAATCCAACCTAGAACTTTCCAAGTGGGAGATTTGGTCTTAATTCTTTGAAGGCCAATTTTAGCTCATTTTAGAGTAGGAATCAAATTTTAGCCAACATAGGAAGGATCGTTCATTGTGGAAAAAGTATAAAAACAATGTTCTTATCAATTATTAACTTATAATGGTGATCATAAATTGCTGTCTATTAATGGACGTTACTTAAAAAAATATTATGTATGAATTGTACTCCAAGTTCAAAGATGGTGATACATAAAGTTATGTTTACCCCTATTTTTGTAATTTATTTGGGTTCAACCATTGTTTATTTCAAATTTAAATTTTATCTACAAATTTATTTCTTCATATTAGCTATTTAGGTAGGAATTAAGCCATCAAAGGCCCCTTCTTAATAGCTAATCAAATTGGAGCTTATTAGGCATCCTTTCTAATAGACAAGTATAAGATTAAGTCATCAAGACCACTTCTTATCAAATAGACTACAGGGTTAGGATTAAGTCACCAAGACCCTGATCCTACTAGTCAAAATTTGAGGTGTAGGATTAAGTCATCAAGAACCATTTCCTTATCTTAGTTATTTAGGTTGGAACTAAGACATTCAAGGCCCCTTCTCAATAGCTAACAATATAAGAATAAGTCCCTTAGTAGACATCCTTCTAAAGGAAAAGGATACCCCTTCCTATCAAAAAGACTACATATGTTAAGATTAAGTATGTCAAAACATGAGGTTTAGGATTAGCTCCTTAAGACCCCTTTTGTCACTTTAGCTATTTAAGTAGGACTTAAGCCATTAAAAGACCTTTCTTACTAGCTAATAAGATAAGAATAAGTTCTTTAGTAGGCATCATTTCAAGAAAAATAGGATAGGAATTAAGTCCTTGTGACCCCTTTCCTTTTCAATCTATTCAGGCTAATACTAAGCCATTGAAGGCCCCTTCCTATTAGCTGAATCTCAATAGATTAAGATTTAAGTCCCTATGGACCCATTTTTAGTTCAAAATAAAATAAATTAGAGAATGGAAATAAGCCACTCTATATAGACTATCTAGGCTAGGAACTAAATCCATGCGACCCCTGCCTATTAGTCAAAATATTGATGAATAGGAAGTAAGCTATTGAAGGCCATTATTCTTAGAAACTAATGAATATAAGTTATTTAAGAATAATTCATTCTAAATCAAAACAACTTAAGGCATGTTTATGACTATCTTTCATAATAAAATTCAAAATATAATTTGAAATCAAAACCAAAACTTAATCTAAATCTCAAATTTCAAAATAAAATACAAACTCTATCAAGCTTATGCTTGTAGTTATGTCAACTAGATTGGTCTACTATAATATGTGTCATGTACTCTAGTTAGTCCACTACACATAATGGGATGCATTTACTGATCTCATTTTTGGATGAGGTTAGTATCAGTGCTAACCTACGTAATTTGGACACCTAATCTTAGATTAGGAACCTTCTAATTTGGTACTTAGGACAATATACTTGGTGACCTAGTGGACCCTTTTGAGATTTGACCTAACCCAATTGGATTAGATGAATGAAAACCAAACTCAAATTTAAACAAATGATTAAATCAAACACATTTTAATTAAAATCTTCAAATAAAATTTAAGAAAATGAAGTCAAATCAAATAAAAAACATAAAATTAATGCATGAACATAAATGGACCTAAAAAAAATCTAAGCAAGGTTCAAGATGGCCAATAATGCCATTTACCTTAAGATGACCTAAGTGGGTCCCACTATGTCTAAGGTTAATTCATCATAACTTGACCAAATTAAATCATTATAAAGAATTATAATCACAAAATGGGCATGATTAAACATGATTAGAGTCTACAGATGCCTTAATTGAATCAAGTTGATCATTTCACTCGATTAAACTCAACTTAACCCATTTAAGTCAAAATGGGTTTAGTTGAAACAAAAATTAAAATCGAGCCCAAATCTAGTAAAATTCATCAATTAGAAGCATCATAAATAATTAAACAAACATAATTAAAGCTTAAATTTAAAATCAATCAATTAAATGAATAAATTAAACCAAGCCAAAAGAGAAGATATCCAAGTGATTCAACTTAAGCCATTTGAACTTTAATTCAATTCAAATGAGTTTGTTTGACTCATAAATCACTTAAGGCTTGATTTAGGTAGCCAATCATTAATTTAAAATTTAAATAATAAGTAGTTAATTCTACATTATCACACTTAGCCCAATCTAAATTAAGTTAAATCCCAATGGATCAAGCATAAGCATTTAAGCTCAAACTCAAACTAATTCCATCTTGATTCACTTAGAGTCATCTTGAGATGAATCCAAAGTGACTAAAAATTAAAATTAAAGGGTCTAAGGAGGTCTCAAATCAATCTAAAGGCAAAGGAATATGCCATGGAGGTGAAGAGGCCAAACCTAGCAATTCCCCTCCCAATCCCTCTAAAATTTCTTCCATACCTGCATTCTCAACTACTCTAAGGATTTAAATAGATGCTTTTACCTTCTCACCATCATTAGATTCATCACTGGAGTTGAAATCTCTATGCCCAATGGCCTCAATTGAAATCCAATAAGGGAGCTCTTGACTAAGCTTAAAAATTCAAAAGGGATTAGACTTTCTTCTTCTTTAGATTCCAATACCTTCCCCTTCTTCTAGAACTACATCGATTATTCCCAACACCAAACTTCGATGAGCTGTAGTGGACATCCATCTCCATATCAATCTAAAGAGTGTAAAATCATGATTCTTCTTCCAAAAGCTTTGTCTCACTCCCTTTGAAACTCAAACTACTATCGAGACCCCATGCTAGTGGGGATATCTCAGAAACCATCCTCTTTTCAATTTGATAATTGTCATTTGTGAAATGAACTAGCCCTAAGATTAATCAAACCAAACAGATACCTTTGAAATCATGCTCTGATCATTTTGCAATCAAAATCTCAAGATTTCATTATGAGGATCTCCAAAGAATAGCTATGAAAAGTGGATATCACTCGGTCATCACTGTGGTTGAAGAAGATAGAATCATGATCGTATATTCCTTTTATTTGTAATGAATGGCTATGATTTTGCTAGATAAATTGATTAATTCCCTTTACAAAATTATGGGATAATCTAGAGCCATTCGATCTTCGATCAGATGGGCCAGATTAAACCACATCCCACCCACCATATTGACCTAAGATCCATGTGGTTCCCACATGGCCTAATCACGCGTCATCGCATCAACGTCACATGGTGTTAACTATTTTAAATTAAAAAATTAGATTTTTTTGGATTAAATAAATGTTGAAAAAAACTAGGAACTTCAAAAATTCAATAAAAATAAAATACTCCATCAAAAAAAAAAAATGCAAATAAAGGCTTTTTGTATTCATCTCAGTGATAGAAAACTATTATACCAAAAAATTCTCAAATTATTTTAGGTATTTTTGGGTTAATTTGTGTTTAATTGAAAATAATAAAACTTAACTTAAACCCAAACTATTAATTTAATCATTTTGAAATTTCAGAGTATTGAAATTAAGGCTAGAAGACACCTTAGAAAAAAAAACTTTTGGGATTTATTGATAATAAAAATAAAAGATTTAAAATGTTCAAGCATAAACTTTAATTTAAAGAAATTAATTAGTATTAAATCAATAAAATCATAGAAACATATGAAATTAATTTAAATCAACATAATGAACACTAATTAATCCAAAAAGATCATTAGAACTCTCACGAATTTAATAAATCTCAAAATGAATTGATTAGGAAATTAAATGAATTAATTAAATCAATTATTAACCATAAATTTTAAAATTCATAATAAATCAAATAAGAATCCAAAAATTTGAAATAAACCTTCATGGATTCATATTATAGAGTGGAATTATAAAAAATTAAAATCCCTAATTAATTTCTAATTATTTAGTTTAAATTTAGGTTTTATTGAAATCCATAAACCTTAATTAGTCAAAAAAAATACATATCTAATTCAGATGAAATTTTTTTAAAAAAAATTGGCAAATAAAACCCCATTTGCCATAATTATTTCAAAGCCAAATGACTTTTAGATAAGATGTTATAGAATTTCCAAATACTATGTCAATTAAAACAAGTATTAAATTAAAAAAATTATAAAAGTTAAGAAAATTAGTTAAATCAACTTTAAGCATCTTAAAAAAACATCAGAAGACTCTAAAAAAATTTCTTAGTCCTCTAAAATTGGAAAATCTAATTGATTCTTTACTTAGGGAAAATACTAAAATATCAAATTACAAATAAAATAATCATTTACTAAAAATTTCAAACCAATTAATCCCTAAATTTTATATCTAAATAAGTGATTCATTAACATTAAAGCAACCTTAAGCTTACTTAACATCAAATAAAAAATATTAATGATTGATAAATATGAATGATTAAAGTTAAACCTTTTAAGTTAAAGAATGTGAATGGCCTAAATTAGGTTCAACACCAAATTAGTTCATTATTTAAATTTTCTTAGGTTATGATAAATAGAAAAAATTTTATCTTAAGAGGTCTAATCAAATAATGTACCTTAAATATATAATATCCCATTAAAAAAAACCTAAACAATAGGTTAAATGCATAATTTAATGAACAACCTAAGTCATGAAATTTAAATGTAATGAACTACTTGAATAATTAAATAAGTGCTTTTAAACTAAGCCTATATAAAAAAATTATAATTCACTCAAAATCAATTAAATTAGATCATCTAAGTTTATAAACATTGGTTTTAATAAAGCAAATGAATAAGATTAATTCAATCAAAATCAAATGGATCAAATTAAAACATGTGTAACTAAATAATTATTTCTTAGTCAAATAAATGAAATATAAGATCAAACATAAACCTAAGTTATGAAATTATATCCATTCTAAATAATAGAAAAATTAATCAATATAAAATATAAGTAAAGAAAATCATTTGAAACTAAATCATTTGAAATGATTAGACTTTTAATAAAAATTTAAGGAACTATTTTAAAATTTTAATTAAAGGGTACAAATTAAACAAAGAAATATTAATCAAGTTAAATCAAATAAAAAAATATAAAATCTTTAAAGTTAATTAGATAATATTAACCTTAACCTTAAAAGATTGATTAAACATTAATGAAAATAAATAACCCCTCAAATGAATTTAAAAGAGTTTAATTAATATATTTAGAATCTTACTTTGGCTCCTAAAATAGATATTTATCTTGAAATGAAAATATCATTCTACAAAGATTAAGATGTTGGATGGAATGGGTCCCACCCAAAAGTGTAATTTACTTTTTTCTTCATTTTAAAAACTTAAATTCAACCTTAACACAAAAATAAACCTAAAAGTGAAATAAAATCATTTAAATTGAACCATCCATTGGTAAATTAAATAAAATTTGAACTTAAACCAAATTCAAATTTAAACAAGGCCTAGTGTAGTCATACCGCACAAGCCCCTTTATCACACACTAGATTACTAGGTCACTAACCATAAATTTTGGTTAGGCCGATGATTTATGATTTTATGTGATGTGAAATAATATTTTTCTTATTTTATTATGTGATACTTTAGATTGGATATCTAGGATTGTTTGTTATCTACTTTAGATTTTATAGTGTTTTTTTAAGCTAATGATTTTTATTATAGAGTGTTGTGCTTAAAGGGACATCTGTAATAAAAATAAAAATAAAAATAAAAGTAAATGCTATTTTCATGTAGGTGTTGTTTAAGTCCCTAAATATATTCCAATAAGATAAGTGGGCTTCGCAAACACTGGTGCTAAGACTGTATGTTTGAAATATAAATTATTAGTGTGTTGTATGTATTTCTTGATTTCTATTTTACAATGATTAATAATTTATTTTAGAATTTTAAAATATAATTTGAGTTTAGAATTAGGTTAGAATCCACAAGGTCTAGGAATAGTAGGAGTTGACTTTACGAGCTAATGGTCCCCTATAAAGCCCTTGGAGGTCCATGAAAAAGATGATGATCCTGGACAAAGATCCCTAGAGATTAAAGGCAAAGTTTAGCTACCTATTTTTTTTATTAAGGGGGTGTACAATAGAAATCAGCCATATTGGCTTATTTTATTAATTTAATTTGGCCTGATATATTTTGGGGTGTGTAATATAAATGTATGCTTTCTCTAGATTTCGTTTTGTGAAGTGCTCTGTGATGAAATGCCTAGAAATGTTAGGCTTAAAGGAAAAATAAATTTTCTACCCCACTAAAATTTAATAATTTAAACATAAAAAAATAAAAACTCATAACCTCACTTTAATTAAAGCTCTAGAAATAACTTAGAAGAAACTAGCTATTGTGAAACATGATTGCATATTATTCATTTCTCTTAGATTGGGAACTTCATCCATTGCACATAGGGGGCATCTGACCATTGAGGATGACCACCCTTTTTGAGCAAAGTGTGCCTTCTTATTTTCATTTGGACCACAACCACTTTCTATTAGCATCTCATTGTAAACATGAATTACTACCCAAGCCTTAAAATAAATTTTAAGACAAAATACATAAAAGAAAATTCTTATTACATTAGCTAGGTGTGTAAAATGCCAAACATCATCTTAGGTCTATGGAGTGAGTTTAGGTTCTTAGCTTCTTTCTTAAATGCAATAGCCCAACCATCTTTCATACATAAGATTGAAATCATAGTTTTAAAATTGTTTAGATGGTGTTAGCTGGAAACCCTTCCAGGCGAATAATAAGTCTAGAAGAGTAAGGGATAGGTTCATTTTTCTCTAGAAAGAAAAGAAGTAATAAATCCTAGAAATTACATTAGTTTGTGCTTTTGAATTATTTCAAAAGCATTACAGACTTAGGTTCTAAAACATCCTATAAATAAGTCTTTAGCCAATAGGCATTTCCATAGTCTTTTGAGTTATGAATTTCTAATAAAGTGCCAATTCAAAACTTTTTTAAATTCAATATAAAAAATGTAAATCACAATGATTAGGCATCCTAGTATCTATATGCAAGTCCTTCTTAATCTTTATTGGCCTCAAAAAAGAACTCTTCCCCTTTAAGCATTCCCTATTGAATTTTTGAATTAACAAACCTTTTAAGATAAGCTTTGAAATCCATAAAAATAAAAGTCAATTTCTCTAATCATGAGTATTCTCAATGAGAATTCCCTTCATTCTATGATATAATTAACTATATGGGGTTGCCCTTACAGGGAACTACAAACCCAATATAAAATAAATCCTATTTTAGTACTCTATATAGTTTAGAGGAAATATTTATGGAATATTTAAGACTCATTAGCTTTAAGAGTCTTTATTAAGTAATTGAATCCCTCATAGGATCAACATGTTTATCTTTCAAGATAATATGTTGATTCTTTGATGACTTATTTGACAACCTAAATAAGAAATTTTTAAAATTTATGTGTTGTTATAAATTTTTCCTAGAGAGATATTTGAAATAAAAACTACTGGTGTGTTGTATATTTTCTTAACATCTTTTTCGTAGGGTTTAGAATTTTTTTTAGAATTTTAAAATGTAATTTTAGCATAGAATTAAGTTAGTATCTATGGGATCTAGGAATAACAAAAGCTGACTTTACCTATTGGTGGTCCCCTATAGAGCCTAAAGAGGTCTCTAAAGAAGATGATGATCTTGGATGAAGACCCCCCACATATCAATTCCTTAGTTCTAGGTTGGGCTATATAAGGGGAAAGCTCAACTATCAATTTTTCTTTTTTTTTTTCGGGTTGTACAATGGTACCAAACTACACTACCCTTTTTATTTAAATTAAATATAGTTTAATTTATTTTGGGGTTCATAATAGAAATGCATGATTTTCATAAATTCTTTATTGTGCTTGATGTGTTTTGTGATAAAGCCTCGATAAATTGGGAACTTAGGAAAACTAGTTTTTTCTACCTAATTAAATTATTGTACCTCAAATATAAAATGAAAACTCATAACTTTATTATAAATAATGCCCTAAGTATAAAATACCTAAAACCAAAAAGAAATAATTAGACTTTATGAACCATACGAGCATATTCCCTCAATCTTCTTAAATTGAGAGCTTTGCATATTGCATATATGGGGGCATCTAACCTGTGAGGATGACCACCCTTTCTAGGAAAAATTTTATTTTTTTATTGATTTGGCCTAGAACCTCTTTCAAACTACTTGTTATCTTAGGCATGAATTTGTATACCTAAAGCTTGAAATAAAATTAAGTCAAAATACATTAGAAAATAAATTTTTTTCTTTGCATTAGTTAGTTGCGTAGCAAATAAGTCATTATATTTGGAGTAGAGGATGAGTATAGGATGTTAGTCTTTTCTGAAGTATAATTATTTAGCTATCTTACATTCATAAGACTAAACTCATAGGTTTAAGATAGCGTAGGTGGTGTTAACTGGCAATCTTTCTAGGTGAGAAGTAAGTCTAGAAGAGCCAAGAATATGTTTATTTTCTCAAGTGAGAAAGGGAATTGATAATTCCCAAAAATTAAACTAGGTTGAACCTCTGGCTTATGTCAAAAGCACTATTATACTTAGGTTCTAAATCATTATATTGGAATAAGTCTTCAAGTCCTAGACATTTCTACTATGGTGTTAGAATATAATGTCAACTCAGAACCTCAATAGTTTTAATTTTAAAATGTAAATTCCAATAGCAGGGTAGTTTGAAATGCTTATTCTTGATTAGTAGGCTTCTTAATATCTAAAACATTTCTTACTTATTCTTGATTATCTTCTGAAAAGAACTCTTCTCCATTTGAGCATTCCATTTTAAATTTTTAAATTAACTATTCTTTAAGAGAAGCTTTCAAATCTATATAGAAGTAAAACTCAATTATTTTAATTAAGAGTTTTCTTTAGAAAGTATCATTGATCTCATTTTTGGATGAGGTTAATATTATTTTTGAAATTAATAATTAGGACACCTAATCATAGATTAAGATCCCCTTAATATTACACGTAGAACACTACACCTAGTGACCTAGTGAATCTTATTTAGTTTTGATCTAACCTAATGGGTTTAGGTAGACTCAACCAAAACCCAAACAAATTAGAACAAAATTAGATCAAATCAAGTGAAAGAATTCTAAATCCAAATCAAGGTAAAAAATGGTCAACCCTTTTAACATAGGTATGACTTATTTGGGCCCAACAAGTCAAAGGTCAACCCACCAAAATTTGACCAAATGAAATCATCCCAAATGAATAACATGATAAAATAAATTTGTATAAACATGAATATAAATAAATTTAAATTTATTTTGGCCTGAACTAGGTTAATTAGACCACTTGGTCTAAATGGGCCTAAGTGAGTCCATTTGGGTTCAAACAAAAATAAAATTGAAATGAATTAAATTTGATTATTCGAAATCATTTGAAAATTATAATAAAACATAATCTAACTAATCATTGGGTCCAATTTGATCAAATTGGTCATTTGCCCCAAATGAACCCATGCTTAACCCATTAAGCCCAATTTGGGTCAAATGGGTCAAAATTGAAAATAACTTCAAACCAATTGAAATTAATCATTCTAAATCATTCTATATATGTAATTAAGCATGATTGAAGTCCAAAAAAAATTCAATTAGCTAAATGGGTCATTTGAACCCAATTGAAGTCAAAATAACCAATTTAAGCCTAAATGGGTTAAATTGGAAGGAAATGCAAAATAAACTCAAAACCTAAAATAATTAATCAAATTAAAACTTAATAAATTATCAATTAAAGATAATTAAATCCAAATTTAAATCAATTGATCGATATAAACAAAATTAAAACACTTTGAATACAAATGGCATGAATTAGGTTCAAACTTTCAATCCAACTCAAATGGGCTTGGGTTCAACCTAAAGTTCACATTGGGTTTGGGTTCAACCTAAAGGCTATGGCAGTGATACCAAAAGTGATAAAATGAAAAGTCAAAGGAGAGGACATGGAGTATGCAAACAAATCTTCTCCAAGCCATGAAACCTTTGTGATTCTCCTCCCCTCATTATCTTAATGGCCTTGGATTTTATCCAATTATTTGACCACCTCTTAGAAGATGTTTCCAAGAGTTAGAATCAAGTGGCCATTATCTTAGAAAAAGAAAACTTGTCTTCCAACATGGGATAACAAGGGAAAAAGCAAGAAAGAATCCAATGAAGGAAGCTCTTGGCCAAGGAGGCAAATGGGAGGAAAAGGCTTCCTCCCCTAAATCCTTTCAGCTAAACACATTCAGAATGTCAAGAAGAACCAAGCCATTGGCCAAAATCCCTCACAACTTGTGGTTGGATATTGGCCACGTAAATGCTTGAATACATAGCTTTTAGCCTAGTATGTAAAGAGAGGAGAGAGGTCTGATTAAATTTCTATAAGAACCGCAAGTGAAATTATGACTGTTAGATCTTCGATTGGACAAACATAGATTGTCCGGTGTGACCACCGCTTTCACGTGGGATCCACATGGATCCCACGTAGCCAAATTGCACCACACCACGTGGCAATGGAGCCATATTGGTACCTTCATTTAAAACAAGATTTAGAAACTTTAAATGATTACAAAATATTTAAAATGCCTAAAAATTTAAAAAATCATATAAAATAAAATATAAATTCAAAAAAATACATGTGGGGGCTTTATGGATTCATCTCAGTGAGTAGAATCCATTAAACCCACAATCCTCAATAAATTTAGAATAAGTTTGCATTAATTTTAATTTAAATAAAAATAATCAAACTAAAATTAATCATAAACCATTAATCCAATCAATGTGAAACCTTGGAGAACTGAAATTAACGCTAAAATGCACCTTAGGAAGAATTTTCATGATTTATCTCAAAGTAAATCAAAAGATATTAAATTTCAAACTCCAAACTTTAATTTTAATATAATAAATTAATATTAAAAGAAGTAAATCATGAAAGATAATCAAATCACTTTAAATTATCATAATAAACCCTAATCAACTTAAACATACCAATAAAACCCACTAAAATTTAATAAATCATAAAATGATCTAATTTGATAATTAATTGACTTTATTAATCCAATTAATTAACCTGTACTTAGAAAAATCATAATAAAACAACCAAAAATTCAAAAATTCTAAATGAACCTTCAATGTATGTATCTTTCTAAGAGGAATCTAAGAAAATAAAAGCCATGAGTACTTTTTTCTAAATTAAGCTTAATTTAAGTTTAATAAAATAATTAAAAGCTTAATTAAACCCAAATCATGCATCTAATTAAAATGATACTTTAGGGAAATGAAATTAGCAAGGAACCCCACTTGCCTTAAAAATTGCAAGGCATATTGACCTCTGGATTTAATTTTATTGAATTTCTAACCTCTAAGTTGATTTATATTGAATAATAAACTAAAATTCTAGAAATTATAAAAATTTCATAAATTGATTTGAAACATCTTCATCAACATCAAAACACCTATGAATAATTTTTCAACATTCTAAGCCAAAGAATTTGGTTAATTACAAACTTTGGGTTTAATGAAAATCATTAAAAAATGTAAAATCTAATTAAACCTTAAAGTAAATAATCTATTAAATTCATAATTAACCAATTAATGAAATGCTAATCCATAATCAATGCAAGCTAAGAATGAATTAAAACATCATCTTAAATAAATTAGGTTAACATAATTCAACCAAATGTATTCAATAAACATAAACATTAATGAATCAAATAATAAATCAAATCAATTGAAAATAAATTAAACTAAGAAGAAACACAAAATAAAATCAAAATAAATGAGAAGAAGAGTTAAACGTCAAAAATATATTTAAAGAATTGATCAAATTTAAATTAAAATCAATTCATCCAAATCAATCTGAAAGACGCTAATTAAGATAGTTAGTATCTTAGTTAGAACTTTAAGATGAATCTTCATCTTTAGGTGAAGATTGTTGACCTCATTTTTTGATGAGGTTAATAATTAGGACACCTATTCTTAGATTAGGAACATCCTAATTAAGTGCTTAGGGCACTACATTTAGTGACCTAGTACATCTTACTTGGGTTTTATCTAACCAAATGGGGCTTAGGTAGAGTTAACCCAAATTCTAAACTTGAACTAAAATAACCAAATTCAAATAAATCAAATGAATGAATCCAAATCTAAATCAAAGTCAAATCTAGTCAAACCTTTTAATCATGGGTTTGACTTAAGTGGGTCCCACCAAGGTGAAGGTCAACCCACCAAAATTTGACCAAATAAAATAATTTTGAATATTCCAAATGATAAAATAAACATGTTTAATAATGAATCTATAAAAATTTAATTTTTTTATGCCTTACTTAGGTTAATTATACCACTAGTCTAAATGAACCTAAATGGTCTTATTAAGTTCAAACCAAAATCAAATTAAAATAAACTTAATTTGATTGCTAAAAATCATTTAAAAATGATCAGACATAATTCAACCCATCATTGGGTCCAATTTGATCAAATTGGTCATTTGACCCAAATGAACCCAAGCTTAACCCATTAAGCTCACTTTGAGTCAAATGGGTTCAAATTGAAATAAAATTAAAATCAAATGAAATTAACCAATCCAAATCATCTCACACATGTGATTAGACATGATTGTAGTCCAAACAAAATTCAATTGAGTCAAATGAGTCATTTGAACTCAATTGAAATCAAGCTTAACCCATTTAAGCCTAAATGTGTTGAAATAAAATGAAATCCAAAACTATTTCAAATCCTAAATGAATTAATTGAATCATAACTTAATCAATCATTAATTAAAGAAGACTAAAACTAAAATCAAATGATTTAAATCAAAATCAAACACTTTGAATTCAAATGCTTGAATTGGGTTCAGATGTCCAATCCAATTCAAATGGGTTTCGATTTAACCTTAAACTCACATTAGGTTGGGATTTGGCCAGCCACACATTAGCCTAAGGGTTGTGGTGGTGTTGCCAAAAGTCATAAGTGGAGCCAAAAGTGAGATGAGTGGAGGTTTCGACCAAGCAAAGATGCTTAGTGGATTCCTTTCCTCCCTTCATCCAAAGTCCTTTAGATTTTATTCAAGCCACCTTTGACCACCTCTTGGAGGATGGTTCTGAGGCTTTAAATCAACTGACCAGCCCTCAAGCAAAGGAGGAGTTGGTCTCCTCCATGAAAAAGAGGAAAATAAGAGAGCAAAGATAAAAGGCTATAAAGCCAAGTCCTTAGGAAAGGTAGAAAATTGGTGGAATTGACTTCCTCCCCTCAAATATCTAATCCAAGATACTTACAAGGCTAAGGTGGACTAAATACACCCTCTAGCCAACCCTTCTTCTATCGGTGGTCAGAATCCAACCACCAAAAAGCTCAATTACATGAATCTCAGCCATGTATCGAAAGAGGGGAGAGAGACCTTCTTCTCACTTTCTTTTCATCCCAAATGGTTCATAAAGTGAGGAGAAGAAGAAAGGAAGCATTCCCCAACCTCTCACTATCGGCATGCTAGAATTCAAAAAAAATTTGACGGCCACCGTTTGGCCATTAATGGAAAAACACTAAGGAGAGTGTTTCAGATCAAATTGAATGTCCCAAGATGTTATAGAGGTCTAGATGACATCAAAAGAATCCTCACTAAGGCTCACCATCACCAGTGAGCTAGAGAATGGTTAAATCTAATAAAAAATCACTATACATTGGATTCCAAGGCATTTGACAGGGAAGTAAGCCACCAAATCATGTCCACGACTTTGTCCCTTTGAGGTGAAGGTGTTTGAGTTGATCCCACCACCATAGATTGCTGGAGTTGAGGTGTGCCTCTCAATCGACCTATATAGCATTCAGTTTTCATCTTTTATGAAGGAAATTTGATCTCTGTGAGGATCAAACCAAATTGATTGATTGCAAATCGATCCTTGATCATTTTACAATCAAAATTGCATCAAAAATGTCCTGAATAGCCAGAAATCCATCAAGTCTGATAGATGATGTTTGTCCTTCATTGGAGTCAAACAGGAAGTGATCTCCACCATTTGTTTCTCTTATTTAGAATAGAAAATCAAAATCTAGCCACACAATCTGATTGAACACCTTAAGAAAATCATAGAATGAATCAAGGCCATCCGATCTTTTATCGGAAGGTCGAGATTCATCTTGCATGGTGTCTCTTTTGATGTAGCTACCACATGGATTCCACATGGCCCAATGGTGTTGTGCCAGGTGGTAACGATGCCATGTCAGTGATGTCATTTTAAAATGGTAAATCCCATTTTAATTATTTAAAAAATTAAGGAAAAAATCCTGAAACTTCCAAAAATCATAGAAGATTAAATATAAATAAGAAAATGCAAATGAGGGCTTTATGGATTCATCTCAATGAGCAGAATCTATTAAACCGCCAAAATCCCCAATTAATATTGGATAAATTTGGCTTAATTTGACTTTAAATGAAATCAATTAAACTCAAAATAATCTCAAACTATTAATCTAATTAAAATGAAACTTTGGGGAACTAAAACTGAGGTTAAAATATACCTTAAGAAAAATTTTCATGAACTATTGCGAAGTAATTCAAGAAATATTAATTTTCAAACATCAAAGTTTAATATTAATTAAATAAATTAAAATTAAGTGAATTAAATTATGAAAATGGATGAGATCACTTCAAATTGACATAATAAACATTAATGAAATTAAACATACCAATAAAACCCACTGGAACTTGATAAACCACAAAATGCCCTAATTAGATAATTAATTAATTTAATTAATTCAAATAATTAACTTGAACTTAGGAAAATCACAATAAGTCAACTAAAACTCCAAAAAATTATGAATAATCCCTCTATGGAAACATTTTTCAAAGAGAAATCAAGGAAAAATAAAATCCACAAATAATCCTCATTAAATTAAGCTTAATTTAAGTTTTAATAAAATAATTGAAATATTAATTACACCATAATTATGCATATGATTAAAATGAAATTTTGGAAATATGAAATTTGCATGAAACCCCACTTACCATAAAAACTTCAAACCCAATTGACCTTAGGATTATAAATTATTGAATTTCCAAATCTTTAAGTTAATATAAATTAAATAATAAATTAAAATAATTCGTAAATGAAAAAATTGATAAAATAACTTGAATTAATCTTCACCAACATCAGGACATTCAAAAATAATTCAAACATTCTAAATAAGAGAATTTAATCACTTAAGGGTTAATAAATTTATAATCCAACAAAATAATGAAATCATAATCCATAATCAAAGTAACCTAGGAATGGGTTAAAACATTAACCTAAGCATCTGAGGTTAACATAATTCAAACAAAAATGAAATAAACATGGATTCAATAAACATGAACATAATTCAAACTAAAGCATTAATGAAAACAAATGTTAAACCAATTCAAAACAAATTAAATTGAAAACTAATTAAATCAAGAATATTTAATGAAATCAAAATTCTGGAATTAAGAATTAAATTTCAAAAGATTTGAAACATTAATGCAAAAATCCAAACTAAATTCAAACCAAAATTATCTAAATGAATTTAAAAGGATTAATTAAATTACTTAAGGATCGCAGTTAAGCCTTTGGGATGGATCTTCATCTTAAGATGAATGTTTCATTCCACTAAGGGTTAGGATGTTGAAAAGAATGGGTTCCACCCAAAAGTGGAATCTATTCTACTATTCATTCTTAAAAACTTAAACTTCACTTTAACAAAATAAAAGTGAATTTGAAAATGAAAATAAAAATCATTAAATCATTTGAATTGAAACCATCCAAAGGTAAATAAAATAAACTCAAAACTCCAAATTGAAACTTGAACTAAAAAGGCTTAGCAAAGTCTTGCCACACAAGCCTATTCCCTTCACACACTAGATCATTAGGACATAAATCCTAGACTTAGGTTAGGTCATTTAGTGATACTTTGTGATGCTCTGTATTATGATATGATGTGCTTTTCATGTCTTTATGTTGTACTATTTTAGACCGCATGTCTAGGATTATTTGCTCGTTAGTTGGATGATACGATGTTCTTTTTAGAACTAACATTATCTTTTATAAGGGGCCATGCTAGAAAGAACTGCCATCAGAAATAAATTAAAATTGTTGTTTTCTTGTAGTTGTTGGATAGTCCCTTAGCATAGCTTAATAAGACAGGTGGGCTTGGTAAGTAACCAATGCTATGACCACATATTTATGAAATATAACTTTGTGTGATATTTGTATTTTCCTGACATCTATTTTATAGAGCTTAAGATTTATTTTTGAATTTATATGTAAATTTTAGCTTAGAATTAGGTTAGGATCTATGGGGTCTAGGATTAGTAGGAGCTGACCCTACTAGTAGATTGTTGCAGTGGTCCCTTGTAAAGCCTAATAGAGGTCCCTGAACAAGGAGACGATCCTAGAAAGAACACCCATAGATCTAAACTTATAGTTCTAAGCTAGCCTGTATAAGGGCAATGCTCCACTGCCCATTTGCCCTTTTTTTGGGGTGTATAGTGGTACCCGACTCCATTGGCCTTTATTTAAATTAAAATTAGCTTGATTTATTTTGGGTTAGCAATAGAATTAACCTGCTTTTCTAGGCTTCTTTCTGTATTGTACTTTCTTTGATGAATGCCTGGATGTAGTCTCATAGAGAAAATTAAAATTTCTACCTAATTAAATTTAATTAACTCAAACACAAAATTAAGAAAACTTAAAACTTCATTTAAATTAAAGCCCTAGGAAAAACTTAAAATTGATTAAAAATGAATAGATCTCAAAAATCATGCAATGATAT
Organism: Cymbidium sinense; assembly: GCA_021442155.1. Lineage (NCBI taxonomy): Eukaryota > Viridiplantae > Streptophyta > Magnoliopsida > Asparagales > Orchidaceae > Cymbidium > Cymbidium sinense. The sequence continues at coordinate 54,840,720 of CM038230.1, read as the reverse complement.
TGCTCTCAACTCTTAAATTGGGCACTTCACACATTACACATAGGGAGCATTTGCCCTATGAGGATAACCATCTTCTTAGGGAAGTCTACCTTCCAATATTAATTTGGCCCATGACTTTCTTCTAATTACAAACAATGTAGGCATAAATTGCATACCCATGGACAAAAATGATTATCGAGTCAAAACTTAAATAATCTAAAAATGTGCAATAGTTAGTGCATTTCTTATCCTACATGATCTTAGGGATTAGGGAGTGAGTCTAGAATTCATAGATTCTTTATTTAAAAGACAATGGTCTAGCCATTCTGTATACATGAGACTTGGCATCATGAACTTAAAATATGATTAAGTGGTATTAGCTGGCAGCACCTTAAGGTGGGTTGTAAGCCTAGAAGAGTCGGGGATAAGTTAGTTCCTTTAACTAAGAGGAATGGCTAATAATTTCTAAAATGAAACTAGGTCGAGCATCTGACTTAGGTCAAAATCACTTGTAGACTTAGGTTCTGAAGCATCCTTCTTTGAGTAAGTCTTCAACCTAGGAATTTCTATAGTCTTTTACTACTAGAATCTAAGCCCTAGATTTCTAAAAAAATGTCAATTCAAAATCCAAATTAAATTCCAAAATTCAATGCCTAATGGTAGGATAGTTGAAATGCCTACATGGCATCCCATTATCAGCATACATTTCCTACTTCATCCCATTTGGCCTCTTAAAATAACTTTTCCCACTTTGGATCAATCCCAATTTCAATTCTAAATATCATTCATTTGAAAACTAACTTAGAACTCCATAAAAATAATAACTTATTTGTAATCAAGAGTATTCTTAGGAAGAAACCCTTCTTGAGATGTAATTAACTATAGGGGCTTGCCTTTATATGGAACCATGAACCCAATTTAAAATACACCCATCTCTACTTCCCATTTAGTTCATAGAAAAATGCTATGGTACATGAAAGAATCATTAGCCTTAAGAGTCTTTTATTAAATGATCGAATCCATCATAGGATAATATATTTATCTTTCAAGATAATATGTTTACTCTTTAATGACACAAATGATCATCTAAATAATAAATTCTTAAATTCTATGTGGTTTCATAAATTTCCCACAAAGATTTCATTCTATTAATATTTAGGATGTTGAATAGAATGGGTTCCACCCAAAGTGGAATCTATTCTACTCTTCATTCTTGAAAACCTAAACTTCACTTTAACATAAAAAATATAATTAAAAAGTGAAAACAAAATTAGAAATATTTAAATCATTTGAAACTTGAATCTAAAAATGCCTAGTAAAGTCTTACCACAAAAACATATTTTCTACACACACACTAGATCATTAGATCATAGACCCTAGCTTAGGTTAGGTTGATCTATGATATCCTATGATGTGATGTGATATACGTCTTTATGGTGTACTATTTTAGACTACATGTCTAGGATTATTTGTCCGTTAGACCGGATGATTGGACGTTCTTTTGGAACTAATTTTGTCTTCTGCATGGGGCTATGCTAAAGGGACCATCATCATAAATAAATTATGAAATTTCTATTTTCTTATAGATATGCTTAAGTCCCTAAGCAAATCTTAATAGGATATGTGGGCTTAGTAAGAAGCTAATGCTAAGCCCATATGTTTGTAAAATATAACTATTGTGTGCTATTTATATTTTCTTAACATTTATTTTGTAGGCCTAAGATTTATTTTTGAATTTGAAATGTAAATTTGAGCTTAGAATTAGGTTATGATCTATAGGGTCTAGGATTAGTAGGAGCTGACCCTACCATCAAATAGGTGTAGAGGTCCCATGTGAAGCATAATGGAGGTCCTTGAAGAAGAAGACGATCCTGGAAAGAAGGCCCATAGATCTAAACTTTAGTTCTTGTCTGGGCAGTATAAAGTTAGAGCTCAGCTATCTATTTTCTCATTCTTCTAGGGTGTACAGTGGTACCCGTATGTATTGGCCTGAATAAGGGCATTGCTACTTTTTTAGATTCATTTTTGTGATATTTTTTCTATGGTAGATGCCTGGACAATTAGTCTCTTAAAAAACTAAATTTTCTACTCAATCTAATTCTAAATAACTCAAACAAAAAAATAAAGGAACTTGAAACTTCATATAAATTAAAGCCTTAGTAATAAATTAAAATTGACTTGAAATAATTAGCTCCTTCGAACTATGCTAGCATATTGATCAAACTCTATGAATTGGGCGATTCACCCATTGCACATTAAATTCATCTGACCTTTGAGGATGACCACCTTCTTTGAGAAGTCTTCCTTCTCTTATTGATTTGGCTCATGACCACTTCTAATTGCATGGTATTTAGACATAAAATTGCATACCCCAAGACCTTTAATGAATCATGAGTCAAAACATTAAGAGCTAAAATTGTTCCTTAGGTAGATGCATATCATACCCTACATGATCCTAGGGATTAAGGAGTGAGTCTAAGTTTGTAGATATTTTTTCTAAAAATGCAATAGTCCAACCATCTTGCATATATGACACTTGACATCATAGATTTAAAATATGATTAGGTTGTGTTAGCCAATAGCCCTTCCAGGTGCGTTATAAGTACAAAAAAGTCAAACATATGGTTATTCCCTTAAATGAGAGGCATGACTGATAATTCCCAAAAGTAAAACTCGGTCAAGCATTTGACTTGTGTTAGATGTAATGATAGATTTAATTTCTAAAGCATCCTCCTCGAAGTCTTCAACCCTAAGCATTTTTGCAATCTTGTGCTACTAGAATCTAAGCCCTAGATTTCTAATAAAATGCCAACTTGAAATCATATTTAAATTCCAAAATTTAAAGCCCAATGATAAGATAGTTGAAACGCCTACTAGGTATCCCAATATCAATATAAATTTCCTACTTGATTGGCTCCCAAAAGAACTCTTTCCACTTTGGATCATTACCAATTGAAATCCAAAAATATCGTTTCTTTGAAAACTAGCTTATAAGTCCATAGATTAAAGTAGCTTATTTCTTTAATTGAGAGTATTCTAATGAAGAGTTTCTTCATTCCTAAGATATATATAACTATAAGGGTTTTCCCTTATAGGGAACTATTAACCTAGTTTTAAAAAAAAACTCTGCTTTACTTCCCATGTAGTTCAAGGGAAACCTCTCTGGTATATTAAAGACCCATTAGCTTTAGGAGTCTTTTCTTAAATGATCAAATCCATTATAGGATAATATGTTTATTTTTTTAGATAATATGCTTACTCATTAATGATACATTTGATCATTCAAATAAGAAATTTCTAAAAGCCTATGTGGTGTCATAAATTTTTCCCACAAGTATTTCTTTCTTAAGATGTAATTAACTATAAGGGCTTGCCTTTATAGGGAATTAAGAACCCCACAATAAACAAATATTGTTTTATTTCTCCATATAGTTATGGGGAATAATCTTTGGGACATCATAGACCCATCTATTTTAGGAGGTTTTTATTAAGTAATCAAGTCTATTGTATGCTGATATTTTAATCTCTTGAGATGTTATATGATCTTTTAATGGCACATTTAGTAACCTAACGAGAAATGTCATAAATCTTATCCACAATGTTGGGTGGACTAAACTCTATGGTCAATTGGTGCATCTTAATGGGAAAATAGACCATAGTTCTTGACTGGGATTAATTTTGGTCCTCTTTTGACCTACTATGGTTATTTTAAAATTATTTGCAGTCCTCAGCCTATTAGAGTAGTTGTATCTATTGGTGATCATTATCATTACCACAGAATTTAAGTGGTGATTCCTACTCTTAGGGACTGACCTATCTTCATTTTTGAACCTAGCATCACCATCTTTCCTAAGTACTTCTTTCACAATGTGTTTGGAAAAATTTTCTTTCATGATCCTGAGAATGTTTTATTTAGTGCATCCATATGCATCCACTATCTTTTGAAAAATTAGTCTCATTCATTACTAATGTTCTTTTCTAACTTGGTGATATGATTTTTCTACATCTTATTAGAATTGATGGCGCAGGGAACTCTCTATTCTTCTTACAATCTCCTCCCCTTATGCAGTTTTGATGGGTAGAATTTGCTTTTACTTAAGAGTGGTCAGGTGTCAGGAAGGGTAAACCCCTCCTTACCTCTAACATCATCTATGCCTTTCATCTTTACTTTTATTTTTTTCTTTAACTAACTTCCTTCTTATTTTTTTATTCCTATACTTTCTCTAGCTCTTATAATCTTAGATGTAGTCAAAGTGGACACAATTTTCCATGTACTTGGTAGTCTGAGAGGGGCTAACTTGACCACAGGAAATTTAGTTTTTTCTTAAAGGTTCCACCCTAAAGTTCTTAATTCCCTTATGAGGAATAGTGTCAACCACCTTCCCCTTATCAAAGAATGTGGAATGAGTGGTTTTTGTGCCCTCATTTGATGGAGAGAATTCTAAGATGGGTTTCTTGCCCTCATTTGATAAAGAAGGTGATTATGTATTGGTTCATATTTGGCTAAGCATTTTCAAACCACTAAATATAAGAAATTACATGCACGGGCTTATGGTCCTTTTAAAATTCTTAAGAAAATTGGAACAAATGCTTATCACCTTGATTTTACTGTTGATATGCTTATTCATCCAATTATTAATATTAAATATATTCTATCATATGAACAAATTAGCAAACCTCCACTTATTCAGTCAAACTCTTTGGTAGGAGATATAACATTATACTTGTAGAAGCCCTTTCTCTTTGAAGTTGAATATATTATTACCGAGGAAGCATCCATTAATCCAACATTTGAATATCATTTTCTAGTTTGTTGGAAGAATAAGCCACTAATTGAAGACACATGGTTGACCCATACTAATTTGAAGACTCTAGCCCCATAATTAGTATACGACTTCTTAGATTCCAACTCTATCGAGCAGAGTTCAATTGAACCCAGGGGAGTTGATTTTGAACATAATGTGGATCAAGAAATTAGATCTCAAGGTACATTTACAAGATCTCAAGCTAAAGCCCAAGAAAATTAAAGAAAGAAAAAGGCTTAGCACATTAGCCTACTAAGGCCCATTTAAGATTTCATCTTTTTTTTAGTTACGTAGTTTTTAATTTTCTCCTATAAACTCCATGTTTGAAATTTTGAATATAAAATTTTAAATCTTGACATGTGAGGTGGTTGAATCCACATAAAATAATAGCAAGTGAAATGGGTGGATGGAATAAAATAATAAGGTAACTTAATGCTTCACATTAATGTGGTCACCCACCTTTCCCTTTATGTTTTAAATTCTATTTATTTTGAAAGTTGATTATAATGGCTATAAATAGCCCCTTTTCTAGAATAAAAAAAGATCTTTTGACAATTACAAATTATTTGAGTTGTTCCTATGATTTGAGAGTTTGGTGGCTAAACTTTGGTAATCCTTAGTGGGAGCTCTAGTTATCTAATACATCTTTCTTTTCTCACTTCTAATACCCAAAGTAATTTATATTCATCTTTCTCATACCGCTTAACATCATCTCTAACCATACACTAAGCCTTCTACTATCCTCGCCTATACCTTCCTTCCACTCAATAATACCTCTACTTTATTGATTTCTGCCTTGTCTTAGTCCTTACACCAAAGTAACCACTTAAATTTTATAATTCCCAATAAACAACACCATGTCATAAATACATATCCTAACCTAAACCTTCACAAGTATTTTTAGTCATTTACCTCACTTAAATCTTATTCCTTATAGCAATATTTTAAACCAACCTGATTTAGCCCAAATTTGACTAGTTTAGGTCATCCCACTATCATATTATCCAATTCCCTTCATTATCCCACAAAAATTTAAAAATATATCTTTAGATATTAATCGAAAGATCCATGGATATTTAATTCTCTCAATCTCAATAAGAGAAATATCACCAACCTCCATCAAATTTGGTATCAAAATAAATCGAAGAAGAAGATCAGAGGGAGCATTTGTTCTCAAACTTGTTTTGTTGATAATTTTATATGATAAGATAGTGGAATGAAATGATAAACTAATATTAATAATATTCATCATATAAATTAGTTATTTGTCAATTGTGTGAACTTGCCGAAATAAAATTAACATAACACCTTAGTGAGGTAATGCTTCACCCAAAAAACAATCTCACCATGAGTGCAAATAAAATTCTAATTGCTTGCTTTATTATCTTTGTTAATATTTATTATTAATTTTAATATTTTTTTTATTAACTTATGATAACTTTCTTTCTTAAAAAAAGAGGCCTGATATATTTTAGCATTTTATTCATTACATTAAAAAATTACATGCATAATAATATAAGTGTGTTAAACTTGATGATTTTGGAAGCTAAATAAAACTTTGTCAAAATGACTAAACTGTCTAAGGAGAGCTTGGGATGTAAGTGGTCTTGTCCCCTCCTCCTCACCTAAAAGTTCTCTTAGCCTAAAATTTCACTTTGATTGCACAACTATATTTTTTTTTTCTTTGATCCCTTTTCATATATCTTTTTTTTAAAATATACATGGCACCAAAATCTATCTCTTAGGACCAAATTGAAAATTTGACTAGATTAGTTGATGCCTCAGATCTTAGGATACATGAACATGAATTATAAACTCAAAAAATATTAGAATAAAGTAAGAATCAAATGCGAGAAGTTAAAGAACAAATGCAAATTCTTATGACTCATCTACAAATGTTGACCTCACTTTTAGTGATATTAACAACCCTCCTCTTAGACCTAGGATTTAACCATGGAACTAAGGTTCTGTTAACCTCAAGTGAGGTTAATAAAACCATAATCTTAATAAATTAGGATCTCTGGCCTTAGATTAGGAGCTTCCTAATTAGGCACTTAGGATATTGTGATTAGTTCCAAAGGGCACAATCTCAACCAAAGCAAAAGTTAAAATAATAAATTTAAATGAAATATGAATTTAACTGAACCTAGATAAATGTAATTAAGTTTGAGTAGCTCAATTAAATCATTTGGTATCAAAATCAACTAAATTCAAGAAAATCTTGTAAAATCAAAACTAAATTAAATCAAACAAAATAAAAGGCATAGAATCAATATGCAAGTATAAATGAAGCCAAAAAATAAATCCAAATGATGTTCAAAGTGGTCAATCATGTTTTCTAACCTAGAGTTGATTCATATGAGCCCCACCAATCCAAAAATCAAACTAATCAAAATTTGTTCAATTTAAGTCATCCTAAATGCTTAAATTTATCAAATTAATATAATAGAACACTAAACTAATTAATTTTTAATCTAGTGATGACTCAAATAACCTAATTGGGTCACCTAGTCTAAATGAACCTAAACTCACCCTATTAAACTAAAACTCAAAGTAATTTGAAATTATTTTAAATTAAATGTTCCATAATTCTTTAAAATTATATTTGAACATAATTTAAACTTTTCTTTAGTTTGATTTGACCAAATTGGTCATTTGACCTAAGTTAGCCCAAAATACGTTTAAATTAAAATCAAATCCAAATTAATTAAAATTAATTACTCTAGATCATTTAAAATACTCAATCAAATATAATTGACACTTGAACACCTACAATTTGGGTCATAATGATCATTTAACCCACATGCACCCAATTTGACCCATTAAGCATAACTTGGATCAAAAATGGGTTTAAATCAAAACTTAACTCAACCCAAATTAAATTAAATGAATGCTTAAAATTATTGGTAAATTGGTCAATCTAACCCGAATTGACCTATATGAGCATATCAAGACAAAATTAAATCAAATTAATTATAATAAATAACTTTTAAAACTTAATTAAACTCAATTTAATTTTGATTGGGTCCAATGTATCTAAATTTCTCAATTTGGCCCGTGGACTCAAGTGAACCCAAATTGGCCCAATTTGACTTATTTATGTTAAATTGAGTTAATTTAGGCTTAAGTTAAATTACATTAATTAATCATAGATATTGTAAATAATTTGTTTAATATAATTTAAATTTAATTCTAAATCATTTAGGCAAATAAAACTCACTTGACTTTGCCTAACTCAATTTGGGTTAAGATGAGTCAACTCAAATCTTAACCCAAAATGAGTTCACTGACCTCCCCATATGAGAACCAAGTAAAATTTCAGTTTTGATAAAGAAAAGAGCATGCCAAACAAAAGAAAATAAAGAAAGAGGGAGACGAGTATGACGAGGAAAAAAAAATACATTTCTTTCTTCGCATGGGGGGCATGGAAAAAAAAGAGGGTTTTTCCACACACCTCATTTCTTTATTCTTAACATACTAAAAGAAAAACACACACACAACTACTAAACAAAAAAAAAAAAAAACTTCGCCCCCACCTCTTGTGTCTTCTAAGTCCAAGAGCCACCAATTTTATTAGCAATGAGTGGTGGTGTACTACGGCCGGAGCATTCCATATGGAGGAAAAATAGGAGATTTGAGATCTTTTAGCATCCACCAAACATGCTTAAGTGAGGTAACTTTTTTTAACTTTATAATAACCATAGGTGTTCGTATTTGGTAAAAAATTTGCATGAATCTAGGATTTTCTTTTAGATCACATTGCACTTTCTTTCTTTCAACTCCCCAACAAAAAATAAATTGACTTCCAGTTAAGATCATCGAAAGATTGTGAGATCTAGTGATGTTTATCATAGATTTCATCAATCTAACCCAATTTAGTTTGCCTCCCATGAGGGAGACAACCTTCGACCATCCATCTTACTTTGATAGAATGGACGACTACGATTACATCTCATCTTTGATTTATTTTATTAGATCTGACTCAAAACTTCAAAATATCATAAAAAATAAAATACTAAACCAAAAAAATGCAAATAAGGGTTCTAGGGATTTGTCTTTTAAGAGGAATCCAATGAACCTAAAATCCCCAAATTTGGATGTATATTTTAGGAGTAATTTGAGTGTTGGTAAAATCTATATTCTTTAATTACTATTAAAATGCAAAACCAATCAACTAAAAATTTCAAAAATGAAACTTAATGTTCTTGCCTACTTATCATAAAATTTTCAAGTTAATTACCTTTTTGGTTTAAGTGTTATTAATTTTTGAAGGAAAATGGCTATTTTTAAATAATTAATTAATTACAAATCTATAAAAATTATGAAAATTCACCAAAATAATTTAGATCACTTTAATAAATAATAAAGATCTAGAAGAACAAATTAGACCTTCCAGATCACATAGAATTACAAAAGTGATTAAATTATGGTTTAAATAGGCATTAATTAATTAGTTTAAATACACAAAACTTTAAAAAATCATAACTAATTTTTAAAAAATAAAAAATATATAAATAAACCCTCTATAAAAAGCTTAGGCAGAGGAGAATCTAATAAAAATAAAATCCATAGGTTTCATCAATGAACATTGATTAATTAAGGTTTGAAAGATTAATTAATTACTTTAATAAAGCTCTAATCACTTGGTTAATTAACCTGAGAATTTGACATCTTGAATATATGGGACAACCTTTGCCTCCCATAATTTTTTAAGGTTACAATCTTAAGTGAATTAAAAGAATTTAAATTTCAAATGCAAATTATCTCTATTATGCAATTAAGTAATTATTAAAATTAAGAAAATTATGAAATTGATTAAAGGGTGTGGTGCTAATTAATCATTATAACAATAATAATAATAAATAATAATAATAATTAGGACCCCTCTTCCTAATTATTTTTCAAGATTACCCTTAAGGTGCTTAATTAATTAATTAAATGGTTAGATGAAATCTAAAAAATAAAACCATCATAATTAACTCATTTAATAAAAATATGTTTAAATGACCCTCCTTATGTGCTTAGTTAGTATAAGGATCTTTAATGAAATTATGATTCTTCATTGGTGTGAGAAATTATAAAAGTAATTACCTTAATCTTCCTAATTTAATTATTTATTAAATATGAGCTTAATTGCATTAGAATCTTTAGGACATTGCAAATTTTAGTTTTCAAGCATATCATCATGATTTGTGAGCTCTTGCTTAATAATAAATTAAATTAAGAGATTTTTTAGAGGGTTATTAAATGGATTATTAATGGACCAAATTTAATTAATTCATAAAAGCCACTTAAATTCTCTTTAAATTTATTAATAAACAAACATGGATATGGGATGAACACTAACTATTATTTCTCCTCTTTAGGTTTCAACAACTTGAATATAAAAATTAAAAATTAAAGAAACTTTGATTAGATTTAAGGTATTTTATCTAACATGATTGTCCTTAGGTTCTAATGAAATCAAGTATGTTGTGTGATTTTATTCAATTATTTCCATTCAATTAGCATAAATGTGCATGCCACATTATGTTTTAAAGTAAAAATAGAAATATGATTGCATTTAAATTACATGAGTTGAACAAATTTTATCATATGGTGTGGATATTATCATTAGTAAATCTCAAACTATTTTTGAAACTATAAGTTAATTATGAAATTTAAATCAATGCTTATTATAAATATCTAATTATGTGAAAATAAAATTTTCATTTACTTGTAATGAAAAGGTGGCAATTGATGGTTTTATTCATATGTTTATACTTATGTATTCATGCATTTAAATTTATAAGTACATAGCCTAAACATCCCGGGGATATGAGACTTTAACTAGCCCCAAGGAGGTCCTAGATAATCTCGCTTCCCTAATTTAATAATGGCACGTAATATGTTAATTTCATTAATGTACATGCATATATTAGAATATAATGTGAAATCCTCTATTTTCCATTCAGATTTACATAAGTAAAAGATATTTATATACAAACCTTTTCATGATTTTATTTTTATGCTTATGTATAGGTTTATGTGTATTTGAATTGATAAGTATATAGTCTGGACATCCCAAAAACACAAGGCTTTAAGTAGCCCCAAAGAGGACTTAGATAATGTCACTTCCTTGGTTTAACAATAGCACTTACTTGCTAAAATTCCTCATGCATGTTTGCATATGCTTAAATATGAGATAAAAGTCCCTTTTTTTCTAACAAATCCATGCATCAGCATTCATTAAGTGTTCAAAAAAAAGTATGAGTACAATATGTGTGTGTGTGTGTGTGTGTGTGTGTGTGTGTGTGTGTATACTAAATCAAATATTGAAGAAATTAAAAAGGAATGATTATGGATGTTATTGACAATGAAAGAAAGTATTAATGGAGTATTATTCTTATGATGGTTTCTTAATTTAATTAGTTTTAAGATGCTTTTAATGTTTGGATAAGATTCATTCAGATTAATCTAAATATAGGTTAAAATAAAATCCATAAATTGTCTATTAAAAAAGTTAAAGCAATAATAATCTATCTTTGGAAATCAACTTAGGTTAGGGATAAAATAGTTAATCTCTTCCTTCTCTTCATAATGATTAGATCTTCAGTAAGAAGTGAACAAAATAAATAAATAAGTTAAAACTCAATCAAGTTACAAAAAGTCTTAAAATGAAACCACCCTTAATGGGTGATTTAAAATCCTAAACTTTAGAAAATACCAATTCTAAATCCCAATTAAGACATACCACATAGAACCTTAGCACAAACATTAGAATACTAAGTCATCGATCATAGTATTAGGTTAGGCTGGTGTATATTGTGCTGATATGTTTTATTTAGTGATGTAATGTTTTAGACTGGGTGTTAGAAGTGTTTATTTGTAGACTGAATGTTAGGTCATTATTAGCCTAATGATGTTTTATGCAGGTGATTATGCTTGAGGGACTATTATAATAATAAATGAATATAAAAATACTTTTTCCTGTAAGTCCTGCTTATGTTCCTAAGAATAATCCAATTAGGGCAGGTGGACTTACTTACCCAAGTGTAGGGTGTGGGTGGTAAGTCCAAATATGTAAAATATAAATTCTTGTTTTGTATGTTTGGTTAGTTAATATATATTTTGTATGTGTAGTTAGATATTTTTTTTTTAAGAAAGATGTAATTTTTATAATAGGATTAGCATTAGTGTTATGGGGTTTAAGAACAGTGGAACAAGGCAAAGACTTGGGAGGCTCTGTGAAGCCTAGAGTATTCAAATCCAAGAAGTGGGGATAGGTAAGAATTGAAGATCCCCATAGCTTTTCATTTTATTGCAATTATAATTGGGTTAATATAAGGGTAAAGCTCGACTACCCAATTTCTTTTCTTTTTTGGGGTGTACGATAGTACCCTGCTGCACTAGCTTTTTATTCTTTTACAAAATGTAAATATTGATTATTATGTTTAGATTGTGCAATAGAAATGGCATGCTTTTTATAGTTTTCTTATAGTGTGTATGTTTGATGTGTGGGCTGGATGTGGTAGGCTCTTTAAGATAAAATTAAAATTTCTATCCTCACTAAATAACTCATAACTTAACTCTAATGCAACTCATAACCTTACTCTAAAGCCTAGGTGTATAAACAAGATTGTAAAAGATTTAGAAACCCCATATTTGAATGGTTGTATGGTATAACAACATTCATGTCATATTGCTCCATTCTTGAATATAGAGGATTTCCACTCTTGTATGATATGGGATAAGCTTAGTCTTCGAGAGAGATCTCTTGTAATGGAGAACACCTCTTCTAATTGATTTTTCCCTTAACTGAATGTCATTATGCATGTAGGCACATTTGTCCTAAGCCTTGGTCCAAAATAAATGCGTCAAAATGAGCCCAAAACTTATAGTTTTTTAGCATTAGACTAAGTCATGTTTGCATAACAAATATTATCTAGTCTCTTATGAAGTGAGTTTAGGATTCTAACTTCCTTCCTAATTACATAATAGCCTAACTATCTGGCATCTACAAAAGATAGGACTACATAGTTTTAAAGTGTAGGAGGTGTTAGCTGGCAGCCACTCTAGGCGGTTGTAAGTCCAGAAGAGTCAGGCTGTGTTCACTCTCTATTATGGAGGTGAACCACTATATCCCATTCTCCCCGATTAGATTTTAAGTCATGCTTCTAGCCTATGTTGAAGCATTTTAGACTTAGGCTTTGAGGAAGCTTATTTCTCTTTTGCTATGAGTATGAGTCTTTATCTCTTAGGAATTCCCACAACCTTGTGTTGTTGGGACATAAGTCCTAGCATTTTAATAAAATTTTAACTTAAATAAAAATAAATTCTTCTCTTCAAAAATATAAGGCCTCATCATAGAGTAAATTGGAGTATTCACTAGACTTCCTAGTGTATTGGATACCCCCTACTTATCCTACTATAGAATCCATGAGTAAGTCTTCCCATTTGAACTCTTCTTAGTTGATTTCTAATAATAACCAATCCTTTGATAATTTAGCCTTGAAATCTTTGGAGATCTTTATTGATTACTTTAATTAGGAGTATTTTTAGAAAATTCTCATTTCCTAGGATGTAAATTAACTATGGAAGCTTATTTTCATAGGGAACTAAAGAACCTGACTTAAAATAAACCCCACTCTACCTTATCCATGTAAAGTGTGGGAAAGATCTCTAGTTTATATTAAGACCCATCAGCTTTAGGAGTCTTTATTAGGTGATTAAGTCCATTGTAGGGTGATGTTTTCTATCATTTAAGATAGTACATTATACCTCAAAGTCACACTCAATCACTTTAATAAGTATCCCCTAAGATCTGCGTGGTGTCCCTATAACTCCAAATTAAAACACAATAACAAAATAATAGAGTACCAACTCCTCCTCTAATACATGCTCAGATTGAGCCTATAGGGTTAGATGAAGAAGATTCATATCTAAACCATAAAGAAAACCAACCACTTAAAAGGCCACTAATTATTAGAAATGGTGGAAGGGGAGATAATTATTTCAAGACTACAGAAGACTCTAATGAACCATCTTGAAGAGTTAAAGTAGAAGCCCTAACTTACGATGGCGTACATGACCTAAATGAATTTATTGATTGATTAATTCAAATGGATGACTTCTTTGATTGGTATAAAATGAATCACTTTCAAAGGATTACTTTAGCTAAAATGAAATTAATAGGACATGCTAAAATTTATCAGGCAAATACTTTAGCTAAAAAATAAAGATTAGGAAGGATAAATCTCACTTGGATAGAAATGAAAGGAATGTTAAGAGCAAAGTATTATTCTAGGCATCATGATAAAAAGTTACATAGTCAATTATTAACTTTGAGATAAGATAATCATCGTGTAACTGAATACTTGAATACTTTTGAAGATCTAGTTTCTAGAACTGATTGTGCTGATAATATTTGTAATTGACCAATAAATTTGTTATTGGACTTAGGACTAATATTATAAATGAAGTTGAATTATTTGACCCATAATCTTTAGAGAAAGTATTTCAGTATGCCTTATTGGTTGAACAATAAAAAAATCTCTTTTCATCTCTAAAACTAAAAGCCAAGTATCTTCCACTTCATTCCATAGGTCTATTGTTAGACCCTCCCATCCAATTTTCCCAACTTCTATGCCTAAAACTTTTATTGAAGGGAGCTCTAAGAGCACTAGAGAGGTAATATGTTTTAAATGTAATAAAAATGGTCATATGAAAAATCAATGTAAAGCATAAATCTTTTTTTAGAAGAAGTTGAAAACCTAATAGATGATAATCTAGAAGAAGTTTAAGATGACACCCCATTATCTATTGAAGAATTGGAATTAACTGATGACCGTCAGCTTAATGTGATGAGATGACTTACTATAATTAAAAATGAAGCAGATGATTGGAGGAGAAAGAACATTTTTATCATGCATATTTTGTATAGATGGAGGAAGTGCTATGGATGTCATTTCAACACACACCTTAACTCAAGGAAATCTAAAATCTTAACCTCACCCCGAACCATTTCATCCTAGCTAGGTAAATCATACGTATCATCTCATCACCAATCAATGTTTAATTCTAATTAAGATAGGAAACTATGATGATAAAATTTGGTGTGATGTTCTCCCTATAGACATTACTCATATTCTCTTAGAATGACCTTGATTGTATGATATGAATGTTATTCATTATGGAAGGGAAAATACTTATGTATTCAAATATAATAATAAGACTATTAAACTTCTGCAAATAAAGTGATTAAAAAATATACCCTCCATAGCACCACACAAAACAACTTCTGACTTGACTACCATTTCTAATTCTTGCTTCAAAACATCTATTCTTTCTTCTTTGACCCTAAATATAGAAATAATAGGTTTTGGAGCGTTATGAAATAAATTTTCTAATCCATTTCTCTTTCACTTATTACATGTAAAGAAAATAAAACTAGACTCTAATGAGACTTACATACCAGTTGTGAACTATTCCCTTCTTTCTGATTTTAAAGATATTGCACTCGATGATCTTTTTGATGAGCTACTTCCTCTAAGAGACATTCAATATGCTATTAAGTTCTTACCTGGTTCTCAACTTCCTAACCTTCCACATTCTAAGACAATCCCTACCGAGCATGTTGAGATTAAAAGGTAAGTTGAGGAATTACTAAAACAGGGTTTTTATTCAAGAAAGTTTTAGCCCTTGTGCAATCGCAAATTTATTAACTTCAAAGAAAGATGAAACATAGAGAATGTGTCTTGATAGTTGAAAAATAAATATAATTACTATAAATTATAGTTTCCTATTCCTTGATTAGATGATATTTTTGATTTAATCTCATAAGCAATTTTTTTTTCAAAGATTGATCTAAAAATTGGATATCATTAAATTTGGATTAGATCAGGAGATGAATGGATGACAACTTTTAAGACCCCTGATAGACTTTATGAATAGCTTGGAATGCCCATTTTGACTTTTAAATACTACTAGCACATTTATGAGATTAATGAATACTGTTCTTAAACCATAGATAAATAAATTTTTGGTGGTGTATTTTGATGATATTTTGATTTTTAGTCCAAGTGAGAATGAGCATCTATAACACCTACAAAAAGTCTTTGAAATACTTAGATAAGAGAAATTATACATTATTTTTAAATAGAATTTTTTTTTTACAAAATGAGGTAATCTTTTTAGGCTTTATTATATCCACTGTAGGACTTAAACCTAATCTTTCCAAAGTGAAAACAATCTTAGATTGTCCATCACATAAAATTTTTACTGAAGTTAGAAGCTTCCATGGTTTAGCCACCTTTTATAAGAGATTTATAAAAAATTTTAGTACCATTGTTGCTCCGATAATTGATATACTATAATTAAATAACTTTTATTAGGCTCTTATTGCACAAAGGGCCTTAAAGTAAATTAAGGTTCTTATCACTTCTGCACCAATCCTTAGGCTTCCAAATTTTTTCTAAAGCCTTTGAAGTGACATGCGATGTTTCAGAAATTGGGATAGATAGAATTTCAAGTTAAGTGAATCATCCTATAGAAATCTTTAGTGAAAAGTTAGATGAAGCCAAACAACAATATTCAATTTATGATATAGAATTTTATGCTGTAATTCGATCCTTAAGGCATTAGCAACACTATCTCTTACATAGAGAATTTATACTTAATTATGATCATTATGCCTTAAAATTCATTAGTACTCAATGAAAATTAAGTCATAGGCTTCCAAAATGAGTTGAATTTTTACAAGACTACTCTTTTAATCTAAAGCATAAGCCTGGAATTGAGAATAAACCTGTTGATGCTTTATGCAAGGTAAACCTAAAGATTTCCTCTTTAGAATTGAGATTCCCATGATTTGATCGAATTAAAGATGATTACATAGTGTGCCCTGAATTTCAGCTATTTTATCTTGAACACCTAGATAAACTAATAACTTTACAAAAACTTTTTTTGATAATAAATAGATATTTATATAAAGGAAAACAACTATGTACTCCTTGATCTTCCTTAGAGAAGTCCTTATCACCAAGCTACATGTTGGAGGTGTAACTGGTCATTTTGGAAAGGATAAGACCATATGTTTATTAGAAAATTGATTTTACTAGCCTTCATTAAAATGAGATGTTCAAAAATTAGTGGTCCAATGCTTAATTTGTAAATAAGCTAAAACTACCAGACAAAGGTTCTGACAATACACTACCTTACCTATTCCTTTTAGACCTCGGGAAGACCTATTAATGGATTTTATTCTAAGATTACCTAGGATAGCTTAAGGACATGAAATTATTTTTATTATAGTGGATAGATTCTTAAAAGTGACTCATTTTTTCCTTGTTCAAAAAATAAATGATGCTTCGTATATAGAAAAATTATTTTTTAAAGAGATAGTGCTACTCAATGGTCTCACTTTAACCATTATTTTTGATAGAGATGTTAAGTTTATCACATATTTTTGGAAAACATTATGGAAATTACTAGGTACCAAATAAAAATTTTCTTCTACCTTTCACTCACAAATTGATGGACAAATTGAAGTGGCCAATCATACCTTGGAAAACTTGCTTAGATTCTTGGTAAGTAAAAATTTAGAAAATTGGGATTTATATTTACCAACCTCTTTGTCTCTAGAACTATAAATAAATCACAATTTCAAATAGTTTATTGTCAAAACCCAATGTTGATCTCATTTTTGGATGAGTTTAACATCACTTATGAAATCAATCATTAGGATACCTAATCCTAGATTAGGAACCTCCTAACTAAGTGCTTAGGACATTATACCTAGTGACCAAGTGCATCTTTCTTGGGCTTGGTCTAACCTAATGGGCTTAAGTAGACTCAACCCAAATTCCAAAGTTAGATTAAATGAAATCAAATCTAAATAAATCAAAATGAATTCAAATAAAATCAAAATGAATGAATCCAAAACCAAACCAAAGTCAAATCTAGTCAACCCATTTGACGTGGTTTAACTTAAGTGGGTCCCACCAAGTCAAAGGTCAACCAACAAAAATTTGACCAAATGAAATCATTCCAAATGTCCCAAATTATAAAATAAACATGTTTAACCATAAATCTAAATAAAATTAAATTTATTTAGGCCATACTTGGGTTAATTAGACCACTTAGAGTAAATGAACCTAAATGTGTTCTATTGGGTTCAAACCCAATTCAAATTGAAATCAACTCAATTTGATTTCTCAAAATTATTTGGAAATGATAATAAAACATAATGTAACCCATCATCATCATCATCATCAACAACAATAATAATAACAACAAGCCTTAATCCCACTAGGTGGGGTCGGCTACATGAATCCTTTGCCTCCATTGTGTCCTATTATGTGTCAAATTCTCATTTAAATCAAGTATACTAAGATCATTTTTTATACATCTTAACCAAGTCTTTTTAGGTCTACCTCTACCTTTCTTAACATAATGTGGTCAAATTGGTCATTTGACCCAAATGAACCTAAAGTTAACCCATTAGAACCCACTTTGGGTGAAATGGGTTCAAATTGAAGTGAAATTGAAATCAAATGAAATTAACCACTCCTAATCATCTCACACATGTGATCAAGCATGATTAGAGTCCAAAAAAAAATTTCAATTGAGTCAAATGGGTCATTTGAAACCAATTGGAATCAAGCTTAACCCATTTAGGCCTAAATGGATTAAAATGATATGAAATCCAAAATCAATTCAAATTCTAATTGAATTAATCAAATCAAAACATAAAAAATCATCAATTAAAGATGACTGAATCTAAAATTCATTGAATTAAATCAAAATCAAACACTTTGAATCCAAATGCTTGAATTGGGTTCAAATTTCCAATATGATTCAAATGGATTTAGATTTAACCTCAAACTCACATTGAGTTTGATTTAAACAACCACACACTAGCCTAAAGGTTATGGTAGTGATGCTAAAAGAAAAAAAATAAAACTAAAGAGAAATGACTTAAGGTTTGGACCAAGTAACGATGTTTGGTAGATTCCTCCTCTTTCCATCATCCAAAATTCCTAAGATTTTGCCAAGTGACCTTTGACCTTTGATCGCCCTTACAGGATGGTTCAAAGGCTGAAAATCAATTGACCTGCCCCAAAAAAAAAAGAGAATTAGCTTCCTCCATGAGGAAAGTAAGAAGGAGGCAAGAGAAAAAGCCAAGAGCGGTAAGCTCATGACTAAGGGTTGAAAGGGGAGGAAATGAATTCCTCCCCTCAAACATCTTATCCCAAGATTCTCATAAGGCCAAGGGGGACAAAATTCAACTTTGGTCGACCCTCCCACCACTTGGTGGCCAGAATCAGGCCATCTAAAAGCCCACATAGAGGGCTCTCAGCCATGAATGGAAAGAGAAGAAGGAGAGTCTTTCCTCTCCCTCATTTCATCCCAAAACACTTTAAAAAAAGAGAAGAAGAAAGAAAGCAATCCCTCGACCCCTCACCACCGATAAGCTAGAATTCGACCAAATTTGGCAGCCACTGATTGGCCTTTAATGGAAAAACACTAGGGGGAGTGTTTCACCATAATTTTAACATTCCAATACATTCTAGAGGTTAACAAAAACTCAGAAGAATCCTTACCAAGACCTCTCATAGAATGTCCAAACTTGATGGAAAATGGTTGCACATTGCTTTCCAAGGCCTTTGGTAGGGAGGCAAGCCACCAAATCATGTCCACAACTTTTTTACATCAAGGTGAAGGTGTTTGAGTCGATCCCATCATCTTAGATCATCAAAATTGAGGCTTCCCTCACAACTAACCTATAAAACATTCAATTTTGGCTTTTTGTGAAGAAACATTGATCCCCATGAGGATCAAACCATAAAGATTGATTGCAAATTAATCCTTGATCATTTTGTAATCAAAATCACATCAAAATCAACCTTAGATAGCCAAAAATTCATCAAATTTGATGGACAACATCCGTCTCTCATCGAAGATGTTCGAGAAATAATCTCAGCCATCTAATCCTTCTATTAAGATTGGACGAGTTAAACCCAACCACATGATTTGATTGAATTCCTAAGGAGACTTCAGAACAAATCAAGACCATCTGATCTTCAAGATCCATCCCACCTGGCACTGCTTTTGACATGGCCTCCATGCAAGATCCACATGGCTGCCACATGAGATCCACACGGCCCTATGGTGTTGTGACACGAGGCAAAGGTACCACATTGGCCCCACCATTTTGAAATGGTAAGTCCCATTTAAAATAATTAAAAAATCATAAAAAATGCTTGAAACTTCAAAAAATCATAGAAAATCACATATAAATCCAAAAAAATACAAATGAGGGCTCTATGGATTCATCACAATGTGGAGAATCCATTAAACCCAAAATCCCCAATTAATTTTAGGTAAATTTTACTTAATTTGGGTTTAAATGAAATCAACTAAACTTAAATTAATTCCAAACCATATATCTAATTGAAATGAAACTTTTGGAACAAAAATTGAGGTTAAAATATACCTCAACAAAAATTTTCATGTATTATTTCAAGGCAATTCAAGAAATATAAAATTTCAAACCTTAAATTTCAATTTTAGTTAAATAAATTAAAATTAAATGAAATAAATCATAAAAATGAATCAAATCACTTCAAATCAACATAACAAACATTACTGAACTTAAAAGAATCAAGGAAACTCATTAAAACTTAATAAACCACAAAATGACCTAATTTAGTATTTAATTGAATTAATTAATTCAAATAATTAGCATGAACTTAGGAAAATTACAATAATTTAATAAAATATCCAAAAATCATGAATGAACCTCAAAGGAAGCACTTTACTGAGAGGAATCAAGGAAAATAAAATCCCCAAATAATCCTTATTAAAATATGCTTAATTTGAGTTTTAATAAAAAAATTAAAAAATTAATTACACCCTAATTATGAATCTCATTAAAATGAAACTTTGGAAATATGAAATTGGTACATAATCTCACTTTCCATTAAAATTTAAACCCAATTGACCTTTGAATTGGAAATTACTGAATTAAATAATGAATTAGAAAATGACAAAATTCAAAAAATAACTTGAAATAATTCTCATTAACAGCAAAACATTAAAGGATAATTCTGCAACATCATAAACCAAAGAATTTGATCACTTAAGGGTTACTGAAATTAAAAATGCATATTAAGTTTAATTAAACTCTAATGTTAATGAATTCATAATCAAATAAACTAATGAAATCCTAATATACAATCAATGTAACCTAAGAATGGATTAAAACATTAAGCTAAGTGTCTTATGCTAACATAAATCAAACCAAATGAAATAAATATGAATTCAACAAACCTAAACATAATTCAAATTAAATATTAAACCAATCCAATTCAAATGTAACAAATCAAACTAAATTAAAAATAAACTAAACCAAGAATGAAAATTAAATTAAATCAAATAAATGAAATGAAAAATTAAAATTTGAAAGAATTGAAACATTAAACCATGTTGAACTCAAAACCTAAATCATCTAAATGACACTAAAAGGACTAATTAAGATACTTAAGAATCTTAGTTAGGGCTTTGGGATGAATCTTCATCTTAAGATGAAGGTTTCATTCCACAAGGGGTTAGGATGTTGAATGGAATGGGTTCCACCTAAAAGTGAAATTTATTATACTCTTCATTCTTTAAAACCTATACTTAACTTTAACAAAATAAAAGTGAAGATAACAAAATATCATCAAATCATCTAAATTGAAACCTTCCAAAGGTAAAGTAAACAAACTCAAAATCCAAATTGAAACTTGAATTAAAAAGCCCTACAAAGTCCTGCTACACAAGCCTATTTTTCTTCACACAGTAGATCATTAGGTCATGGACCCTAGACTTAGGTTAGGTTGTTCTATGATTTTCTATGGTACTCTATGTTGTGATATAATGTGCTTTTTATGTCATTATGGTGTATTATGTTAGACTACATTCCTAATATTATTTGCTCGTTAGACTCGATGGTCGGACATTCTTTTTAGAACTAACATTATCTTTAACAGATGATAGAAAGGACTGTTATCATAGATAAATTAAAAAAATTTTTATTTTCTTGCAGGTGTGCTTATGTCCTTAAGCATGACATAATAGGATAAGTGGGCTTGACAAGGAACTAATGTT
This sequence comes from Cymbidium sinense, assembly GCA_021442155.1. Classification (NCBI taxonomy): domain Eukaryota; kingdom Viridiplantae; phylum Streptophyta; class Magnoliopsida; order Asparagales; family Orchidaceae; genus Cymbidium; species Cymbidium sinense. Next base: position 54,818,806 of record CM038230.1, on the reverse strand, counting down.
AAAGCCATATGTTTGAGAAATATAATTGTTGTGTGCTATTTGTATTTTCCTGATACCTATTTTGTAGGGATTAGAATTTATTTTTAAATTCAAAATATAATTTTGAGCTTAGAATTATGTTAGGATCTACGAGATCTAGGATTAGTAGAAGCTGACCCTACTAGAAGATAGGTGCAGTGGTCTCCTATGAAACCCAATGGAGGTCCTGAAGAAGGAGGCAATCCTGAAATGAAGACCCATAGATCTAGACTTGTAGTTTTAGGCTGAACTATATAAGTGTAGAGCTCGGCTTCCCGTTTACTCTTTCTTCTAGGGTGTACAGTGGTAATCGATTGAATTGGCCTTTCTTCTAATAAAAATTAGCTTGATTTATTTTGGGTGTGCAATAGAATCAACCTACTTTTCTAGGTTTCTTTTTGTTTTGTGCTTTCTGTGATGAATGCCTGGATGTAGGCTCATAAGAAAAAATATTATATTTTCTACCCAACTTAAATCTAATCAACTCAAAGACAAAATAATGAAATTCAAGACCTCTCTTAAATTAAATCCTCAAGCAAAACTTAAAATCTATTAGAAATAATTAGCTTTTGAAAATCATGCATTTATATTGCTCTAAACTCTTAAATTGGGCACGCCACCCATTACACATAAGAGGCATCTAACTTATAAGAATGACTGCCTTCTTCGAAAAGTCTACCTTCAATTCTTTATTTATCCCATGACTTTCTTTTAATTACATGAGATATATGCATAAAATTGCATGCCCGTGGCCTAAAATGAGTATCGAGTTAAAAAATATAAAATCTATTAAATGTGTATTAGTTATATGCATTTCATTCCCTACATGATTCTAGAGATTAGAGAGTGAGTCTAGGATTCTTAGATTCTTTCCTAAAAAAGACAACAACCTAGCCATGTTGCATAAATGAGACATAGAGTCATGAATTTAAAATATGCTTATGTGGTGTTAGCTGGCTAACTTTCTAGGTGGGTTGTAAGTCTATAAGAGTCTAGGATAGGTTTGTTCCCTCAGGTGAGAGGAAATGATCTATAATTCCTAAAATGAAACTATGTTGAACATTTGACTTATGTTAGAAGCACTTGCAGACTTAGGTTCTAAAGCATCCTCTATGGAGTAAATTTTCAACCCTAGACATTTCTCCAATCTTGTGCTACTATAATCTAAGTCTTAGAATTCTAAGAAAATATAAACTCAAAATCTAAATTAAATTACAAAATTTAAGTTCGATGATAGGATAGTTGAAATACATACTAGCATCCCAATATCAATCGACATTTTCTACTTCATCCCATTTGTCTTCCAAAAGAACTCTTTCAACTTTAGATCATTCCCAATTGAAAATCCCAAATGTCATTATTTTAAAAACCAACTTACAAATCCTTGAAAATAATAACTTATTTATTTAATCGAAAGTATTCTTAATAAGAGACCATTCTTTCTAAGATGTAATTAACTATAGGGGCTTGCCCTTCTTGGGATCCATGAACCCAATTTTAAAATAAACCCTAGTCTACTTTCCTTGTAGTTCAAGGGAAAACTCTTTGAATGATTAAATCCATTATAGGATAACATGTTTATCTTCTAAGATAATATGTTTATTATTTAATGGTGCATTTGATCATCTAAATAAGAAATTTCCAAACTCTATATGGTGTCATAAATTTTCCCCCCACCCAAGATGACCAATAAATTTAGCAAACCTATCATCTCATGCATTTTCTAATGCAACATTCTCATTTGCTAAAAACTTTCAAAGCCTCCATGAAGATATAAGAAAGAAAATTACTATAATTAATGAAAACTATACTTCTTAGGCAAATCATACTCATTCAATGAAAGAATATAAAGAAGGTGATTATGTAATAGAAAGAATAAAAAAATGTATAAAAATACCTAACTCTAACAAGGAAGAGCAAGTATTATGAATATATAGTATTCTTTTAGGATCTATTTTAAGCTCTAAAACATTCTTCGAATGGATACCTTCTATGGATAAAATAATATTAATCATCCTTTTAGTATTTTTTTTTAGATGAAGGTCTCAAAACCACCTTCTTCTTCTTATGTTTGTATGGGTTTTCCCTTATCCTCTTTTATGTTCTGAGTTACAGCTAGCTCAACATTTTTATCTTTTGCACTTTGGATTTAGCATGTTGCAATAACTTTCACCTTTTTTTTCTCAAGGTGTGTAAGTACAACATCTGGTAAAGTGGGTTCCCCATTTTGATAGCTCTTTTCTACTCAATCCTTGAAGATAAAATAATCTTTAATTGGATGACATATGAACTTATGAAATGGACAGTAGTTGGGATCTTTGACTTTGTCTACTTAGTTTGGCTATCGTGGTTTTGGTAATTATAATTATAATTTTAGGGCATGTCTAAAAATTTTAGTAGTACATTCTCTTTTAAATGAGTACTTCTTAGACATCTTCTCTTCGAAGGTTGACCCTTTTTCTTATTATCTATCAACTTTTCCACCTGTTGTGATGTTGCAGCACCTCCATTTCCCTTTTTTTTAACCATGAATGTGAATGTGCTATTCACATCATTTTTCTTTGCATTATATGATTTTGGTTGCTTTCTTTTTCCAGAAGGATTATTATTATAAATGGTGGTAAGGCCTTTTTTCTTAGGTAGCCTCTCAAATTTCACTATACGATCCAATAATTCTTGGAATGTGTTAATCATAGCCATGGCTAGATATGGAGCCATTTGATCATCGATATTTCCCATGAGTTCTTTTGAAAGCTTTTTCGTGAGCTACTAGTCACATTTAATACTTAGATTTCTCCAACTATTGATGCATTTTGTGACACTTTCATCTTTCCTTCTCCAAGGTAAGATTTGCTATTATTATTTTTATAGTTGCTTTTATAAATCTCTTAATGAAGAGTGTTTCTAACTCAGTGATAGTTTTTACTGAGTTATTGGGTAACTCAGTATACTATTCGAAAGCCATGTTGATAAGGCTGCTAATAAATTATTGTAGCAATAAGGAATCATTTCCTCCAGTAATTGCACACATGGCTTTAAACTAAGTAAGATGTTCCCTAGGATTTTTTGTGCTTGAAAAATTATTTAATTTCAGCACAACATGCCCTTTTGGGTACTATACTTGGTCATATTCGGCCGGGTATGGTTGGCCTTTCCTAACTAGCTATTAAGTTGCTTGTGGGGGAAAAACTACTTTTGCCTTTTGACTAATGAAGTCTTCTTCCTGGGACTTCGTAAAAACATTAGCTTCTTGATGGGCATTTATTGTAACGTCTCCTGAGGCTTCTTGCCTTTGTGTTGAAACTATTAGCAAGTTGGGTCTAGCATTTTGTATGCCCCTAGTTTCAGCTGTTGGGTCACTTTTTTTTTGGAGGATTCCTTGGAGGTATTTATTGTGTTGTAATTGCTATTAGATTAAGCTAACAAAACAACTCTTTCATCAGCTTGCTCATTTCATCGAGCTGGTTGTTGAGTTGGCTGATTTCATGGTCTCTTCATTAGAGTTGAGAATCCATTTATCATTGTAATATTGTTATAATGTCAGCTAGCTCTTTAGTTACCTCAACCTCCACTTGAGTTTCAGTTCTAGGTTGTTGATGATTTGGGTTCTCTTGGTCTCCCTCCTCATTTTGTTATTTGGCCACATTTTTTATTTTATAAATGTGGTTCAACCATATAAACTACTTCAACTTCCATGTGATCAATATCATCATTGTTTTAGAGATTTGGCATTGATTACTCTTCATTGGTTAAGAAATTTTCATCTTCCTAGAAGAGTCAATTATTTTCCTCATCATCTGCTGGCTAACTTTTTTTAGACTGGAGTTGCTAGTTCATGATAGGAGATTCTATTCCTACATTCTTTAGTGGTGTTGGCTTATGTTGAGCTATCTCATCATCGATGATTTGGGATTCTTTAGGTACCCAAATTGTTCGGGACCTTCATGTAGTGGACTTATGGGAAGACATCCTAAATTTCATACCCTAGTGTTCACCAAATGAATGATATCCTCTTTTATATAGAGATTTTCAGGACCTTCCAACACTTGGCCACTTAGTGTCTTTATATCTGAGGGCTCGACATCGATGTTCACTGACTATAGTACTCATAAACTTTATGTCTTGTTATAAATGACCATGGTATTTTTGAATATTCCCACTTCTTTTAAGGTAGTAATCTGTTGGGTTGGAAACCTAGCTCACCAACTTCTTGATTTTTTTCTCTAAAAGCTACTATTTTTAACAAAATTCAAAACTTTATAGAATTTGGAGGAGACGGTCTCTTCCTTTTGTGGTTGATTCTATGGAATGGGATGTGTATGTCTATCCCATAATGATTTCTTTATAGCTTCTCTTGAACTCTTTCTTTTGACCCATTGAACCAAATTAAAGTTGTTGTTGGTCAATCTATTTGTTTCCATCCAATGGGTCATGATCTTATTAGACATGAATGAGCACCTAGTAGCTCTGTAACTAGCATTGTATTTTCTGTGTGCCCTCCTAGATATTTTAGTGCTTAAGGAAGATGCTTCATGGTCATGCTTGCTAAGAGTAAAGGTAGCATCATGTAGGATAGTAGTCTCCCCTGATGCACTATTGAGTTCATTGATGATAATGGACATCAACTTGGACCTGAAATTAATCTTATCCTTTGTAGGGGTAGTTGGCATTACCTTTGAAAGCCTATCAATAATAGAACCCCTCTTTGAGTTCAGAGATTTAAGGTTGGGCTCGTTTAAGATGATCATATTTGACTTCTTTCCTTTATTAAATGCCTTAGGCATTCTAGTGCTCTTGACTATGGACTTAGTGACAGGTCGAACTGGCAAAAACTTGATAACCTCATTGTTCTAAACTAGGGAGTAGCTTCAAGAAAACTAGTGTTGATTATGGCTTGGGGGAATCTTACCATGGATCCCTCATTGAGCTTAACAATCATCATATTCTTGATGTTTTCTATCTAACGAACCTGGTTGTAGATCATAAGATTTCAAAATATTATAACACTTTATTTAATTCTATGAGACCTCCATATATTTTAATTTGCCCCTAACATTACATTAGGGTTTATTTAGATATGGGGTTCTACTTTTTTTAACACAAACCTTCTTAGTTTATTACTCCTCTTATCGTAGTAAGAGAGAACTCTTGATTAAGGTTAGAAATAAATATAGCTCTCTTATATGGATTAGTGTATAGTGATGTGCATAATATGACATGAATGACTATTATTTAATATAAATTATATATCGGGAGTGATGATGACATGCCCGATTAAGATCCCATGGTTCCATCATGCCAGGCTGTCATGGTCTTTAGTTTTCTTAGCCAAGGAAAGAGTTCCTAACCTAAGATCCTTATTAGAAGCTATGGGTTGCATCGTCCGAGGTGTTCTTGTAGACCTGGGGTGGTATTTATCAAAGGTGAAAAATTTTTAGTCAATCTTACCTAACATAAGGCTTTTTTGCTTATTAAATATATTCCATAGTTCATGGGTCAAGGAGAAAAGCAATTAGAGAACATACAAGCAATTTCCATGACCGAAATATAATAGAGGCATATAACAATAAAGCTACTCGATCAGAGGGCTCTGGTCGTATCTGCATTTCCCGTGGTACTACTTGAAGACAAAATAATACATATAGAAGACACATGCTACATCTTTACTGGCATGAAATTATTTGAGTATGAACATAGATATATTTAATTAAACATTAACTATTTATGAGTAAAGGTTTTTTTAGCTTATTAGCCTTGATAAATAATAATGGATAGGTGGATGATTATTTACTTTAAGTTTTTTTGAATGATGAACTTCATTTAATTTGAACATATTTTCTTTGAATGAATTTTACAACAACACGACCATCATCAAGGAATGTTAAGTTTTATTGATCTAAAACAATCATGAGATATAAATAGAAAATTAACTTGCACAACATTCTCAGACATTTAATTAAGATTTTAATACATGTGTCGGGGCACATGCGAGTATTTTTATAATTTTTTTATTAAAATTGGAAGATTGATTTTTGCATTTATTTTAATTTTTAAATTCAGCCTTAGTAGCCTATTCACACATTAGGATTATATCCTAGATCTTTAAGTCCGAACACATGTAGGAAATTCAAATTTATTTTTTGTTAACCCGTGAAGCATCTCCAAACAATGAACTTAGGCAATTATTACTATGTCGTGGCCAATGTAGGTGTTTTTATAATTTTCTATTGAAATTTAAAGATTAATTTTTGCATTTTAATTTAATTTTCAAATTCATCCTACACAGCCTATTCAGACTTTAGGATTATATTCTAGATCCTTAAGTCTATACACATGCAGGAAATTCAAATTTAGTTTATGTTAACTCGTAAAGCATCCTCAAACATTTAAATTAGATTTTTAATATATGTGGGGGCATATGTGGGTGTTTTTATATATTTTTGTTAAAATTAGAAGATTATTTTTGAATCTCTAATTTAATTTTGAAATTCAACATGTGCATCTTATTCAGACTTTAGGATTGTATCCTATATTCTTAAGTCTGTATGCATATAGGCAATTCAAGTTTATTTTATGTTAAGCTATGAAGCATCCTCAGATACTGAACTTAAGCAATTGTTACTATGCCTAGGGCCATGCCAGTAATTCAGGTCTATTTCTATTAAGTTACTAGATGTTGAAAATATGGCACCTAAGAATTTATTAAAATAGCACTTGGTGCAAGGAAAATATCTCCTAAGCGCTTGATAGCATTGTGGTAGTGTTAAATTGGAACATTGACATTGAGTGATTAGTAATAAATCATTCTAGGGTGCAATGTTTTATTGCTTAAAAGTTGACTAGTTAAGAAAACATAGTAACCAAAGGCTAATCAAAGGTCAATTAAAAAATGCTTGTAAATGGAAAAGTGGTTTAAAAGGAAAGGATAAAATTTTTTACCAACATTACGATAGTGCATAGAGGGAGTACATTAATGCCTGACACTTTTTTTAGTTACAAAATTAATTGTAATGAATAAATTTTTGGCTAGTATAGTAACTGACTTGATCTGCTGACTAATGCCTCGGTGCTGCATGTGATTGAGGAAAATTTGTTATTCCACATAGATTTTAGGATTTTCTTATTTAGGTAAACAAATTTGTCATTAAGAAATAAACATATTATCTTAGAAGATGAACATGTTATCCTATAATGAATTTAATCACTTAAATAGGACCCTAAAGCTAACGAGTCTTTTTTAATATTCCAATGATTCTTCCCTTGAAATATATGAAAAAAATAGGAAAAGTTTATTTTATAGTAGGATCATAATTCCCTATAACAGCAAGGTGTTATAATTAATTACATCCTAGGAATGTGGATCTCTTCCTGAGAATAGTCTCGATTAAAGAAATAAGTTCTCATTTCAATGGATTTCAAAGTTGGATCCAAATGATGATTAAATGGGAATTTCAAAAGAAGAAACTTCAAAGGGGAAAGAGTTCTTTTCGAGGCCAATTAGAATAAAGTAAAAAATTCCTCTAGATATCAGGATACTAAGTAGGCATTTCAACTATCCTACCATTGGGTTGTATATCTTAAGATAAAATTTGTTAAGATTTGAATTGATATTTTATTAGAAATCTAGGACTTAGATTTTAATAGCACGGGGCTATAGAAATGCTTAGGGTTGAAGACTTATTCCTTGATGGATGCTTCAGAACCTAAGTCTATAATTGCTTCTAATACAAGTCAGAGGCTCAACCTAGTTAGACTTTTGGGAATTATTAGCTCTTTCTCTGACTTGAGTAAAGGAACCTATTCATGACTCTTCTAGATTTATAACTTGCTTGGAAGAGCTACTAGCAACACCACCTAAACAAATTTTTAAATCCATTATGCAAGTCTTTATGTTATACAAGATGGCTGGGATGTTACATTTTCATAAAGAATCTAGAAACCTAAACTAACTCCCTAATTCTTAAGATCATGTTAGGTATGACATGTCTCTAACTGATGCAACATATTTCCAATTTTATGTCTTGACTTATTATTTATTTAAGGCTTTTGGGGTATACAATTTATGCCTGCAATGAAATGAAGTTAGAAGCAATCATGGGCAAAATCAAAAAAAGAAGGCACACTTTCCCAAGAAAGTAGTCATTCTCAAAGGTCAGATGCCCATTATGTTCAATGGTTAAAGCACTCAATTCAAGAAGTTAGAATAATATACTACCATAGTTTATAAAAAGTTAGTTATTTTTAGTTGCTTTTATGTTGTTCTTAAAGCTTTAATTTATCTATGAAGTTATGAATTTTTTTTTATTTGTTTGTTTAAGTTATTTAAATTATAAGTTGGGTAGAAAATTTAGTTTTCCTAAGAGCCTAATGTCTAGGCATTTTTATAGAAAACACAACACAAGAAGAAACTTAAAAAAGTAGGCAATTTCTATTGCACACCCAAAATAAATCATACTATATTTAAATTAATAGACTTGGTCAGTACAGCTGGGTACTACTGTACACCCCAGAAGAAAGAAGAATGGGTAGTTGAGCTTTGCCCATATATATCTGAGCTTAGACCTAACGTTTATATATATAGGGTTCTATTTCTAAGATCATCTCCTTCTTCAATGACCTCCACAGGCTTCATAGGAGACCACTAGCTAATAGGGTCAGCTCCTACTATTCCTAGATCCCATAGATCCTAACCTAATTCTAATCTCAAATTATATTTAAAATGCCAAAATAAATTTCTAAACCTTGCAAAATAAATATTAGGAAATACAAAGAGCATTCCAACAATCATATTTACAAACATATGAGCTTATCATCAATTGCTTGCCAAGCCCACTTGTCCTATTGGACTATGCTTAAGGACTTAAGCATGCCTGCAAAAAAGTAATTTTTATTAATTAATACATTAGTCCTTTTTAGCACAGGCCCCTGCAAAAAATAATGTTAGCTTAAAAAGAACATCCTTACATCCATATTAGTAGCAAACAATCCTAACCATCTAGTCTAAAAAAATACACTACAAAAAAAAAAACATTTCATATCTCATCATAGAGTATCATAGAACATTGATGTAACCTAAGCCTAAGGTCAGTTACCTAATAATCTAGTGTGTGAAGAAAAATAGGCTTGTGTGGTATGACTTTACTAGGCATTTTAAGTTCAAGTTTCAATTTGGGTTTCCTAAATTTAATTTAATTTAATTTAATTTTAAGATTCTCATTTTTCATAATTTTTCTTTAAAATTATGTGTCTTTGTTAAACTAAGGGTTTGAGGTACGAATACCTCTTTCAGACTAGTAGCCTTTTGATCTTGGGTGTCCAGACTATATACCATATATTTACTAATTATGAATTTTTTTTTATTCCTTTAATTTCATTTACTCTTAAAATTAGTTTAACTTACCATGGGTGGTTTCAATTTCACTAATTTAATTGATTCATGATTTCATTTCCATTTTTAATTTCCTTTCATGGTAAGGTGGATTTTAAGTTTTCAAGAATGAAGAATAAAATAAATTTCATTTTGAGTGGAACCCATTCTGTTCAACATCCTCAATCATAGTAAAATGGATCTTCATCTTAAGATGTAGATTCATTCTAAAGACCCTAATTAAGATCTTAAGTATCTTACTAAACCTATTTTAAATTCATTTGAGTAGTTCATTTTAAGTTAAATTTGATTTATGTTTCACCTACTTTTGTTTTAAAGTTAGAATTTTATGCTAATGATATTAAAGTTAAAACCTTTGGTTAAGGTTTAATGTATTTCCTTCATCTTTAATTAAAGGTTTAACCATATATCATGATTAAATCTAATGTTCATTTAGTTTGATTCATTTTCAAATGTTTTGATTTATTTAAGGTTTTAAGGTTTAGAATTCATGTAATTTAGAGACTTCATTCTTTATTGTAGTTATTTTAATTTGATTTATTTTATTTATTTAGTTTTATGTGTTTGAATTATTTGGCATATTTGATTTTGGGTTAATCTTATTTTATAATGTTTATGTTTATTAATTCTTATTAGCATGAATGAACTAACTTATTTAAGTTTGATTTTGATTTTTTTATTTAAATGATTTATTATATTTCAATTTTATAATTTAGTCATTTATGTATTCTTAATTTATCCTTTAGGTTTATTTGAGTTTAATTAATTTCATTTAGACATTAAATTATATTATGTTGGTGAATTTAAGTAAGTTAACTAAATTAATTTCAACTGATGATTTCATTCATTAATGTTTATATATAAGTTTAGATAAGTTGATCCAATTAGTTTCGATCAGGCTTTGGAAAATCTTGATTTCATTGATTAAGGATTATTATCTTATGTTTTATAATTTCTTATCCAAATTATGTTTAATTTAACATTAAGTGTTAAGGTTTCATAACTTGGTTTAATTTATTAATATATAACTTTGTTTACTAATCCTAAGAAACCAATGGAATGAACCACTTTTGGGTTTTCAACTTAAAACTAATTCATTTCAAGTTATTTGTGTTTAAGATTATTTGATTAACTTGATTAATTTAATTAGCCATTTCAATTTAATTTACATATATAGAATTATGTTGTTAATTAACTTAAATAAATTCAAAGTATTTAATGAATTAGATATTTAAGTATGAAAATTAGAGATTTTGTGTTTCAATTGATTAATTGGTTCATTACAAATTTGATAAATTACTAACTTAAGGTTTAATGAGATTTTCATATTCTTTAAATGTTTCATTTACCCTTAAGTTTATGATTAATTAAATCCTTTAGCTTGAGAGGGTTGGAAAATTTATTTTTATGTTTTCTAATGTTAATAATAATATTTTAGATTAATTTTATAAATTTTTATAATTTTTATGATTTTTTTGATTTATTATTTCAATTATATTATTTAAGGATTGGAAATTCAATAACTACAAATCCAAAGGTCAATTGCCCTTGAAATTTTTATGGTAAGTGGGGTTCTTTGCCAATTTAGATTTGCTAAAATTTCATTATAATCAAATGTATAATTTAAGGTTTATTATAATTTTAATTATTCAATAAAACTTATATTAAGCATAAATTAAGAAGAAATAATTAGGGATTTTATTTTTCATAAATTACTCTCTAGAAGATGAATCAATATAGGGTTTATTTGAAATTATTGGAGTTTTGACTAATTGATTATGATTTTTCTAAGTTCAGATTGATTAATTTGGATTAATTAATTCAATCACTTACTTAATTAGGTTATTCTATGGTTTATTGGATTCCAGAGAGTTTCAGTGAAGTGTTTAGGTTTAGTATGGTTTGTGGTGATGATTTGAATTATTTTCAAATATTTTCCTAATTTTCTAATTTAAAATTAATTTATTTCATTAAAATTATAGTTTAAAGTTGAAAATTCCATATCATTTTTTTCACTTTCTAATAAATTATGAAAAAAGTTAACTAATGTGTCTCTTAACCCTAATTTCATTTTCCTAAAATTCAAAATCAATTGGATGAGTAGTTTGAGTTTAATTTAAGTTTCATTATTCATTTAAACTCAAATTAAACCAAAATTACCTAAACTTAATTAAAATTTTTGGGTTTAATGGATTCCTCTCATTAAGATGAATGCCTAAAGCCCTTATTTGCTTTTTTTCGATGTGTATTTTATTTTCTATGATTTTTTTGAATTTTCTTATATCTTTTATCATTTATTTAACTCAAAAAATCAAGAATTTCCCATTCTAAGCGGTTGACACCATGTTGGTGCCGCTTTATGCGCAGTGGCAACCTATTCGACCACACATGATCCACGTGGATCCTGCATTATTTTAGGGATGTACGTGGTTTGATCTAGGCTGTTCAATCGAAGATCAAATGGCTCAGATCATCCTACAATTTCATATAAGGATTTTAGTCAAATCGTGCAACAGAATAGGGATAATTTATCCATAATTGAAGAAACGAACGGTGGAGATTATATCTTCTTTAATGATGATAAAAGCAAAAAAGCTATTATCAATTTGATGTAATTTTCTGTGATCTAGCGAATGAAATCACGATTTCAATTGCAAGTCTATCAAGAACTCAAATGGAATGCAATTATGTAGCTTGATCTCACTTGAGATCAAGTTTGTTTCAAAAAGGATCAACGTGGAATGAAAAAGGGGTCGGTTTGACTTAGTACCTTGTCAGCGGTGATCTCTGGTGGTGGGGATGATTTAAAAAGCTTTGTGGAGCTTAATGAACGTCTTGGAAGAAGGAATTTGATTTCCTCCCCATGAATCGGCCTATGGACTAAGCTTTGTCCATTTTCCACTAGCTTTGGTCATTCTCTGGCTTGCTGGAAATATCAGGATTGGGGGAAAGGTGCACTCATCTTCATTTTTCTTAGGGAATGTGATAAGAAGCTTAGATGGACTCAAGAATCACTCCCACCTCTTTTATTATTATTGGTTGAAAGATTTATGCCATGGAAAGCTCTCTATGGTCAGCCAAGGTGATTGCCACCATTGGAGGCTAGTTCCAAAGGGTGGTCAATTTATTGAGGTCAATCTAAGGCCATGAAGATGAAGTGAGGAGAAGGAATCAAAGAGGCATCTTAAATTTGGGAGGGTTTTGTTTGCATGCTCCACCTCATTTCTCCATGTGATGTTTTCCTTTTTTGGATGAATTTTAGCCTCTTTATTACACCTAACCTTAGCTAGTAATCATCATTAGCTCAGCTTAGGATAAGTTTAGATGATTTGAAATGTGATTAGTGAAAGATTTAAGTTTACATTCTCACCTTTAATGTATTGGGTTTAAATTAATTTAAAGTCAATTAACACATTTCTTTTGATTAATTGATTTTAAATGTAAGTACCAATCATTATTGATTGCCAAATGAATGATTTATGAATCAATTGATTCATACCACGTGATGAGTTGTTGTCATTTAGGCTAGTTTGACTTATTTGACTTGAATGGGTCAAATTGGATTTCCAAACCTATTAGAACATTTTAGGATTTTGGTTTAAACTTAATTTTGTTCAATTGTTCATTTATGATATTTTAGATTTATTGATTCCTTTGATTTTAATTTGACTTTGATTTGATTTCAACTTGACCCATTTAAACTTAAATGGGTTAAATTGAGTTCACTTTGAGTAAAATGACCAATTTGACTCAATTAAGTTATATTTGCACTCTAATCATTTTTAATCTCATGTTTGAGATGATTTGGAGTGATTAATTTCAATTTTGACCCATTTGACCCGAATTGGGTTTAATGGGTTAGGTTGGATCTATATGGGTCAAATGACCAAATTGGTCAAATTAGACCTAATAATTAGTTGGATTGTGTTTAGTAATCATTTCTAAATGATTTTGAACAATCAATTGTGTTGATTTTAATTTGATTTGAATTTAAACTCAATATTGATTATTTAAGCCCATTTAGATCAAATGATCTAATTAGTCTAATTAAGGCCTTAATGAATTTATATTTATTTAATTCATATTTAAATATGTTTATTTTATCCTTTAACACATTTGGCATGATTTTATTTGGTCAAATTTTAGTGGGTTGACCTTTGACTTACTAGGATCCACATAAGTCAAACTTATGTTAAAAGGGTTAACGAGATTTGACATTCATTTAGATTTGACTCCATTTATGTCCATGTTATGATTTCATGGTTTCATTTATTTTAATTTAGATTTGTTTTATTTTAATTTTGGTTTCATTCAGATTCAATTAATTTTGATCTTAATTAAGATAATTAAGTTAATCTTACAAATTACCTTAATTTAAGCTTAGATGGATTCAAATTTTAGGTGGATTCTATTTGGTTTACTTCTTTGTTTATGTTTGAGATTTAGGTTAAGTCCACCAAAGCCCATAAGGTTAGACCAAATCCCAGAAGGATGCACTAGGTTACTTAGGTGTAGTGTCCTAAGTTCTTAATTAGGAAGCTTCTAATCTAGGATTAAATATCCTAATTAATGTTTAGAGAAGTGATATTAACCTCATCCAAAAATGAAGTGAATAGTGAGAATTGTAGTGCTAGTCCCCTAATTTGGAACCTAATAGCCTGGCACCATGACGTTATGCTTGGTCTATAAATAGATGTCTAGGGCAATAAAGATTTTCATTATATAATTCTTTTCTCTAAAGATATCTTAGCTCTCCTTCTCTCTCAAATTTCTTCTTAATTAACAAAACCATGCTAGTTAAGAGGCTTGTTAGCAAGAGGAGGGAAACTTTGAGTGAGGCTAATAGGTTTGTTAGAGTGGAAGCTGAAAAGAGGTATCAGCACACCCTCATCCATAAGCATCTCATCCCAAAAAGGAGCTTCCATAACTCGAGTGGGAGATTAGAAGGGCTGATCAATGAACACGATTGGGCAAAGCTGGCCTACAAGAGCACCTCCGATGTCATTCCCATGGTGTGAGAGTTCTTCATCAATGCGAAGTAGCACAACAAATATAAAGTTTTTGTTTGGGGGAAACTAGTAAGTTTTGATAGCACTGCTATCAATGCATATTACAATTGCCAAATTTGGCTTATAATCAATATCTTTTCTATTATAACAAGCACCCAGATTTTAATGAAATTATTGGTCTTCTCACTAGTAGACATGCCAATGTTTAGTGGAAATGATGGGAGAAAAGGATTATTAACTTTTTTACTATTATCCTAATGATAGAATATAAAGCTCGACACTATTTCATTTCTGTCAAGGTAATGCCATTGGTAATATTAGTGAGGCAACCAAATATAGGGCTACTTTGAATTTTGGAATTCAAAAAGGTTTTACAATTGATATAAGAAAAATAATTTATAATATGCTTATGGGCAGTACTATTGTAGGATATGGTCATCCCTTTCTTATATATGGTTTGTGCACTACGGTTGGTGCGTTAGAGGAGCCTGATGAATAAGTTCTTATTCAAAAGGCTCCTTTAATAAAAAGGCTATTAAAAGGTTTGGTTCGAGGTATGAAGTGGGGGAGGGCTCATGTCCCCCACGACCTTGGCCCCAATCCTCTAAACCCTTAAATGAGCAAATAACTAATTTAAGGAGAGAGGTAGGAAAAAATGGTTTGATTATCACATGGATCATCAATAAAAGTAATTTTGTTATATGACCCAGTTCAATACGACACTAGTCCATATGTTTGAAAATTGTTGTCTTGGGGATCTAAGTCAGGCTTCTTTTCATGTGGTGCCTCAATATCCCTCTTATGTAGCTACCTCATCGGAGCTAGAAATAGAAGAGGAGGATGATGATTTTGACAACTAGTTTTCCCCTCTCTTTCTTTTTTTATTTTATGTTTCCTTTTTTTATAATTTTTTTATTGTAAAGTTTTTTTTAAAGAAGATTGTTTTCTTTTTTTCTATTCCCTTGTGTTTATCGTTATGTAATGCTCGAGGATTTAAAATATTTTTTGAATATAAATTTTATGCTTAACATCCGAGCTCAGTGCCTTAACATTGGTAAACAAGCATCTCAGAATTGTTAAGCTGAAATGTTTGATTCATAAACTCAAGAGCTCAGTGCCTTAGCATTATATTTGTAGCGCCACAAGGTTTTGGCTATAATTTGGATTACATTGTGAATGCCTTAATATTATCAATTGAGTATGGAAACATAGCATCTCGATGTTGGATACTAATGGCATGGCACTAAGAGGTGCGTTGCTAAGCTTAATTTTCATGAGAACTTAGCACCTCAGCATTATACTTGTAGCACCATGGTGCTATGGGTATAATTTAAATTATAATATAAATGTTTTAATATTATTTCTTGTGTTTCAATTCTAAGAACATAGCACCTCAGTACTGGGATACCAGCACCATGGCACTGTGAGCTACCTTCCTGAGCTTAATTTTTTTAAAGATGCAACATTTTGGCATTGGACCAGAAACACCGTGGTATTGTTTCAATGATGTCTAAGATTTAAAATTTTAGTGCCGTAATGCCTTAGCAGTCCTAGTTTTTATTATTTTCTTAATACATTAGCATTCTTTTCTCTTATTTTGAATCCAAAATTGATGGAGGGAAGGTTTCATTTCACACTAGAACTAAGTACAATAGTGTTGGATATAATGCCTCAGTGCTAAAAGGATGGCGTTATGGTGCTGCATAAGAGATGAGAGACTTGAAAAGACTTAGTGTGACCGGGCTAGATGACAGTGCCTCAGTGCTAAAAAAATGGCGTTATGGTGCTTCATAAGTGATGAGAGACTTGAAAAGACTTAGTGCGGCCGGGGTAGATGACTGTGCCTCGGTGCTAATAGAATAGCATCTAAACTCGATAGCTTAGCATCATGGCACCAAATTTCTGGTGCCTTGGTGCTATGGACCAAGCTTTCAAGATTTCATTCTAGAGAACTTGATGCCTCGTCACTAGATCTCAGTGCTGCGGTGCTGCAGAACAAAACTGTGAGTCACTATAGCACCCAAGAGGGTGGGGTGGGGGGGGGGGGGGGGTGAATTAAATATTAAAAATTTTAAACATTAAATCTTAAATTTTAAGTTTTAGTAAAAAATTAATTTTTGATTTTATAATGATAAGATACAATTCTTAATATAGCAAAAATAAAAGTATATTAAAGTAAAGAGAGACAATAGGTGCACAATTTTTACGTGGTTTGGCCAAACCCCAAAACTGGTTTACATCCACGCCTAGCCACCCCTGGCTAATAATCCACTAAATGCAAAATAACTTACAAATAGTACTCTCCTATAATGGGGTGAGTACAACCCCTACAACAATATGTTCTCTCTCACAAAGGGGGGAGTATAACCCCAATATAAATTTTATAGCACGAAACAAAAAATACAAAATAATAAATTTTGATAAAATAAATCTCTCACAAATATACCAAGTTATCTAATTCAAAAAGTGATCTCACAACTTATAAATGATCACTTTACAACATAAAAATTTGGCAAGATAAAAGGCTCACTTAATATTGATAAGAAATAATAAAATAAATATCTTAAAGTGATCTTACTAAGATGTTTATGCTATTACAATTTGTAGACTAATACAAAAATGATTTCAAAATAAATTCACAGTATTCTTTTGCACAATAAAATAAATTTCAGCAAGAAAGAATTTATTTTATTTCAACCAAAAAGATACTTTCAATTAATTCAAATGATCACAAAATACTTAAATAAAATTAGTATATGATAGATCTAAGTAGGCTAGTAAGCTTTTAATTAAAAATAGAGATATAGCAAATATAAAAATAATTTCATCATAATAAATTAATTTAAAATGCTTAAAATATTCTTCTAAAATAGATATAAGAATAAATATTTTTTAAATAGGACTAAAGAAGAAATATTTTAAGAAACCTAAAGAAATTTGTAGGAAGACAAAAATTTCAACAAGTTGAAATAAATCCTACAAATTATCACAAGAGTTTTTCACAAAAAAAAGATTGAAGAAACTTTGATGTGAAAAACTTAGAATTTGATGTCTGAAGACTAATCCACCAAAAGTATAAATTGGAAAGAATAAATAGATGGTAAAAATAGTATTAACAACTAAAAAGGAATTAAGATCAAGAATACAAACTCAAGTAATTTGAGAAAGCTTGCTTAGTTGAAGATGTTGAAGCTTCCAAACCAAGGATTTGATCTTGCTATATTTGGAGAACACTTGGAAGGAAAATCTAACAAAATTTCTCTTAGATTTACTAGAGGGGTTTTGAATTTGAATGGGGAATGCTTTCATGAAGAGAATGAGAGCTATTTATAAGCAAGAAGGTCATTTTGAATTATTTCAAAAAAAATATTATTCTAACATCATTTTATCATATAATAATTTAATATTCAATAGAAATATAATTTATATTAAATAAATATTAAATTCAAATAGCCAAATTCTGGCTATTCACATGAGCAAGTCAAAAATAATCAAATATGACTCTTAATATATTCAAAGCATGTAGCATGCATTCATTATTAAAATCAGCTAATGTTTGAAAAGTCATAATAAATTCAATTGTAATCAAACATGGATCATATAACCTATCAAATTAAAAGAAAAAAAAATCCAAGGAACCCATTGGAGATGAAATCAGATATAAATTCCTTGATTTTAAAATGACTTTGGCTAAAATATAAAATTTCACATATTTTTCTTAATTTTGAAATATGACATTTAAATATTATGACATAATTTATATATAATCATACATATGTTAGTTATCATATAACCTTAAAATTAAATTAAATTATTTAATTATATTAAGTATATAAACTAATTACACTTAATAGTCATAGTTTATTATCATTTATTATTTTGACATCAAATGCTATGTATGAAACATATAATTGAATGTTAATTAAATAGACATATATATAAATTAACCTCATTATTATTATTTAAAATAAATAAAAATAATATGTTAAGTTGTGAGCAAATTAATTCATGTCGATGAGCTCATATGAATTTTTATGATAGTTATAAATGCATATAACCTAAAATCTTGTATCTTAAGCTTCACATTATCCATTTTGATCTATCTTTCATTCTTCTATTTTTGCAATTTCCTCAAACATATTGTGGGATGTATTGGATATGTAATTAGCAATTAATATATCTGAAATGCATAAAACATACATTAGAACATCTAAGCATTCATTTGTTATCATCAAAATTAATTAGATTGAACTTGAGGCTCATTAAGCCAATAAGAATGCCTGTATTGAACCAAATTCATGAAGATTTAACAAGTTTTTTTTATGAAAGTTCGGTGGCATCACGCCTTAGCAATGCTATATTTTTACAAATTTTTAATGCAAACACACTCTTCTCCACTGTTCCTGAACCAAGATCGAAGGAGGGAGGGTGCTCTTCTCCGCTAGAGCCAAGTTTAACGGTGAATATCTTCAACACTCAAGATTCTAGAATTTTTAAGTTGTATGGAGCATTCTTTTTACTCCAAATTTAAGATCCAGAAGATGTGCTCTTTTATTTCTAACTAGATCCAAGATGGTTAGTGAAAATTTTGTTAAACTTAATTTTTAGAGAGAAAATTACGTAGAATAAACATTATTCTAGAAAACTTTTATCTGTAGTAGATAGAAGATCATTCTTGCAGCAGTGGAAAGCATGCTTGTAGAAACCACAAATCATCATGAGTAAGAATGCAACAAGAAGACTAGAGAGAGTGATTGAAAGAAGAAGAGAAGAAGTTAAGGGGTGCTGCTTTCCCCTTCTTATAGGCAATACCCTCCAAACTTTAGGTAGTTATTATTACTTGGGCAGGGACAATAGCTTGTTTAATTTAAAAAAATTGAAGATTCATGATAGCACTTTAGCATTGGTATCATAGTGTCGTGATGTTGTGTCGTTTAATCAGGCAACCATCGAGGGTGGTTTGAGCTTCTAGATTCTTTAAGGTGGCAACAGCACCTAGATGCTACAATTTTAGCGTCGCAATGCGTGTAGGTTGAGATGTGTAAATTTTGACATTTTTCATTCATTTTATCATTCTATTTTAGATGTAAACAAACATTTACTTAAAATAAAAGTATAGATTATAAAACTATAATATTTTAAGGTCGAGCAAATTATTAGAGAAGAAAACCAACTCGCATTGAACATGCTCAAGGCAAACTCCCCCATAATTGGGATGGACCCATCAAAATCGATAAGCAAGTCAATCTTGAGGCATATTGACCAAAATTTCATTCTAGTGAAGACATACTAAGAACATGGATTAGCAGAAATCTAAAGAAGATCTATCCCTGATAAAAATTTTCTATCATTTATCCTCATTTTTCTAATTTCAAGTATCATGTATCTTTTTACCTTCACTAATATAGTTTTATATTTTACTCCTTAAATAAGTAAACACAAGATAATGATAACTTCTAAAGAAGCATACTCAAATGCTGAAAGGTGAAACTTATATTCGAGAAGCTGCATTATGACTCACGATACTTAGTGTGCCATTTTTGGCCCAAGGAAAAGTCTTGGATTTAAGGAGAGAGGTAGGTGAGAATAATCGTAGACAGTGCGCTTTCAAAAAAAATTTGATTATCATCTTAATCAACATCAAAAATTATTTTCTTATATGGCCTAGTGTAATACGACACTAGTCCATATATTTGAAAATTGTGGTCTTGGGGATCCTGGTCATGCATCTTTTCCCGTGACACCTTAATATCCCTCTTATGTAGGTACCTCGTCGGAGCCAGAAATAGAGGAGGAGGCACATGATTATGACTACTAATTTTTCCCTAATTTTTTAATTTTTTCACAATTTGTTATTATCTTTATTATAATATTTTTTTGTAATGGATTTCTAATTTAATAATAATGTGTTTTTTATGAATACATATTTTTTTTTATTTCTATTCTCTTGTGTTTTTCATTATGCAATGCTCAAGGATTTATATTTTTTTAGAATAAAAAAATTATATTCAACATCAGGGTTTAGTGCCTCAATTCTAGTAAATTAATGCCACTATGTTGTTAAGCCAAAAATGATTGACTTGAAAACCTGAGAGCTCAGCATCTTCGCACTATATTTGTAGTGCCATGGTATTATGAGGTATAATTTGAATCACACTATGAATATTATAATATTATCATTTGAGTGTGGAAACATAGTGCCTTGGTTCTAGGATATCAATGTCATGGTTCTATGAGATGCCCGCTTAAGCTTAACTTTGTTTTGTACTTGGCACCTTGATGTTATACATGTAGTACCATGTCATTATGGGTATGCCTTGGATTATGCTATAAACACCTTAATATTATCACCTAGATTTTAATTTTGAGATCATAGTGACTCGATGATAAGATGTTAGAACCATAGCATTGTGAGATGCCAGCCTAAATGTAATTTTCCTGAAGACACAACACCTTGGCACTGGACCTATAATGCCATGACATTATTTTAGTGGTGTCTAAGGTTATAAAATTTGGTGGCATAATGCTTTAGCAGTGCTAGATTCTTATTTATTTTAGTACGAACACACTCTTCTCTCTTGTTCTAGATCCAAGATCGATGGAAGGAGGGTATTATTTCATTCTAGAACCAAGTTCAATGGAGAGAATCAAGATAAAGTACCTTAACACTGTATAAACAAAGTTGTGACACTTGTTAAAATATAAAAATAAATGTGCTTAGCACTGCGACATTGAAATACAGTGTCCCTATAACTTGGTGCCTCAGCACTAGGAGTTAGTGCCACAACACTAAGGGATGGAATGCCTATGTTGAACCAAATTCTTGAAGATTTTAGTGAGTTTTTTTATAAAAATTAGGTGGTACAACACCCTAGCAGTGCTAAATTTTTATTTATTTTGGTCCATACGTACTCTTCTCCCTTACTCTAAATCCAAGATTGATGTAGGGAGGGTTTCTTCTCACACTGGAACCAAGTTCAATGACAAAGGTCTTCAACATTCAAGATTTTAGAATTTTTAAGTTTATAGAGCATTAATTTTACTCTAAATCAAAGAACAACCGCGAAGCACTCTTTTATCTCTTATCAAATCCAAGATTAATAGTAAAAATTTAATTAAAATTATTTTTTAGAGAAAAAATTCCATAAAGAAATATTATTCTAGAAATCTTTTACGTGGAATAAATGGAAGATTGCCTTTATAGTGGTGGTTGCATGCTTGAAGAAAGCACATATCACTGGGAGTGAGAATGCAGCAAGGTGACTTAAGAGAGTGAGTGGAAGTAGGAGAGCCTTAAGGGGGGCTACTCTCCTCTTTTAATACGGAATTTCCCTCCTGTGGGGCCATTTTTGTTGCTGTAATTGTTCCCCAACCCCCCACCCCCACCCCACTTCCCTAGACAATTATAGTTGTTGGGACCGGGATGGTGGCTTTCTTGAATTTTTTAAAAAAACTTAGGATTTGTGATAGTGCCTTGGGATTGGTATTAAAGTGCCACAGTGATGTACCATTTAATTAGGCAACCATCGAGGGTGGTTTGAGCTTCTAGATTCTTTAAGGTGGCAACAGTGTCAAGGCATCGTGATTGTAGTGTTGTAATACCCTAAGCTGGGATGTGTAGTTTTCATCATTTTTTATTCATTTCATCATTCTAATTTAGAAGTAAATAAAATTACCTTCTAATTAATGTGTCATGTTGATTGGGCATGATGAATTTGTTATTTTATTTATTTATTTATTTATTTATTAATGAATATATGAAATAATATAATGAGAAGAGAAAACATATGATCTTTCTGAAAAATTTCTAATCACTATAACTGATCATTTATCAATGTCATAAAGCATTTATAGCTATAAATATTTAGCCTAGATTTCTCTAATATAGATAAAGGATGTATGAGCCCTGTAGGCCATAGTAGATTGCCTATCCCTAGCTTCATGAAAGTGTTGAAGGTGGATTCCTATCATGTATTAATGAGGAAAGAAGTTGCTCAAGTTTAGACACGTGGTTGTCTATCTGTGAGCAGTCCTCCTCTATGGCTATGATAGCTTGTCTAATGATAGATCTCTTTTTCAACAGATATTATCTCTTCATCTATAATTCCTTCAATTTAGTAGATAAATCAAAGAGTATAATATGTGCTCTAGATAGTTCTCTCTGATGGGATTTTAAAGCTCTAAGGTCTTGGCGAGCCAGATAGAATTAATATAAATTGGTGCAAAGTGAGGTCTCTCTAATAGTGATTGTATCTAATAAAACCTCTTAATAAATATTGTGTAATGAAAATATCCCAAACACAATATGTCTCCACAATGATTCCCAAAGCCATAGCTCTCCTGCTTTAAGACACAGGGCGACAGGACAATTCTGTAGAGAGTTTACTTCCACATAAAAGCTATAAAGTTTAGGTAAGATTTATGGCTCAACACTCTGAAGTAGATGGCATAATACTATCACTATAAGGCATAGGCTCTTTGAAGAGACATAATTTAATGAGTTTGAAGGCCTATGGTGTATCCTAGAGACAAAGCATGAGATCTCCAGACTAGATTGCCTCTGAGCTTTGTCTTTCAAACTAGGAATATGATGACTCTCTACATAAAAATCAATATTTGAGGAATCATCTTCAGTGGCGCTCACCATCACCCAAGTCAAATCTAATAAGAATGACTCATGGCTAATCATCAGAGTGCTAGATTCCTCTATGTATGGGTCTTCTTCAACATGCATATGTGGAGAAAAATTATGATACCACATAAAATTTAAGAATTTCTTATTTGGATGATTAAATACATCGTTAAAGAATAAATATATTATCTCAAAAGATAATCATGTTATCCTATAATAGGTTTGATCACTTAATAAATGACTCCTAAGGCTAATGGGACCTTAGTGTACCAAAGAGTTTTCCCTTGAACTATATGAAGTAGAATAAGATTTATTTTAAATTGGGTTCATGGTTCCCTATAAGGGTAAGCCCTTATAGTTAATTACATCATCAGAATAGAGGACCCCTTCCTAAGGAAACTCTCAATTAAGAAAATAATCTATTATTTCTATGGATTTTTAAGTTAGTTTTCCAAAGGAAATGATAATTTGAAATTTTGATTGGAAACACTGTAAAGTAGAAAGACTTATTTTTGGAATCCAATCGGGATTAAGTAGGAAATGCATGTTGATATTGGGATGCCAAGTAAGCATTTCAATTGTCCTACCATTGGGCTTTAAATTTTTTAATTTAACTTAAATGAAATTTTGAGTGGACATTTTATTAGAAATCTAAGACTTAGATTCTGGAAGCATAAGACTATAAAACGCTTAGGATTGAAGACTTACTGTAATAGGAAGCTTCTAACAAAAGTTAGAAGCTTGATCTAATGTAATATTTAGGAATTATGGATTCTTTCTCTTATTAAATAAAAAGAATCTATCCCTGAATATGGAATGGCACCACAACCTAGTACATCTTCTCCCTGACCTAGTCAACTATTTCATTGATTTTCTTACTTCTCAACTCTTCTCTAGTGGTTCTTCTACCGTATCTTCTTTGTTTATGGACCCCCAATCCTATGCTAACCTATTGGTTGGTAGCTCCTTGGTTGAAAGCATTCCCTCTAACTTAACCTTGCTTCTATTCCCTCAGTCCTACCATGAATCCTATTTGGAAGGCTCCAGCTGATCTCTTTTGAGAAAAGTAGTAAGGAAAAATGGAAAGCCTACTCTCGTGCTTTCTGAATCTAAAACCCAGAACTTAGCCAAGCTTTTCAGGTTTACACTAGTTGGTAAATTCATTTATAGGCACCCAAAGATGGATACCATTAAGAGCCATTTTAATGACCTGAAACTTGTTGGACAATGGAAGATTGAACTTCTTGATGGAAGACACATCATGATCATACTCTCCAAGAAGGAAGATTATGCTAGTCTATTTTTTAAAAAAGTTATATCATATTGAGAATGTTCTAGTCAAGTTTTTGAAATAGACTACCTCTTTTGACTATAGCATTGAGCCTCCCATTGCACCCATTTAAATTAAGTTACCTTGACAAAATCTACACCTCTTTAACAAATAGATTCTCTACTCCATAACTGTTATTTATGGAAGACCTCTAAAACTAGATACTCCTACATTCGATCTCACAAGGCCTTCAGCAGCTAGGATCTTGGTGGAAATGGAACTCATTCAAATGAGTATTGGCAAAGAGTGGAAATTGAACAAAAGCCTTGGTATTGTGGAAAATGTAAAATGCTTAGACATAGATTGGAAAAATGTTTCATTACCCACCCAAAACTAAAAGATAACAAAGATGTTAAGAGCAAGCATCTTTAGATACTCCCACCCAGGATAACTTAGATGCTATCCAAATATAAATTAAACCAACCATAATATAGACCTCCATCACTTTGGATTAAAAATATGGCAAAATCACATCATTTTCATGAAGGTATCCCTAATGTGCAATAGGCTGTTGTAGAACCTAAAAATAATTTAATCAGTGATTGCCCATAAGAGATTAGTATAATGGTTGATTTAAATAGAATAGAGCTGCCAACCCCCACTCAAGATAATATGGAATCTTACACTGATCTAATATCTGGAAACACACTCCCTATTGAAAGTATAACCAAAGATCTAAACATGGAAGCCACTAACTTTGAAAGACTGAATGTAGCCACTGAACCACCTGA
Organism: Cymbidium sinense; assembly: GCA_021442155.1. Classification (NCBI taxonomy): domain Eukaryota; kingdom Viridiplantae; phylum Streptophyta; class Magnoliopsida; order Asparagales; family Orchidaceae; genus Cymbidium; species Cymbidium sinense. Next base: position 54,793,698 of record CM038230.1, on the reverse strand, counting down.
TCATGGTTGCTTCCTAGATCAACAAGCAATGCTTAATCAAGGCCAAGAACAAGAAAAAGATTCTCATATTCAAACTTGGCCACATGAAGAGATACACTATGAAGACATCCTAAACACAGCTATGGATGCATGGCACACAATTAAAAATAGGAAACATATGCAGAGAGGATCAAGGGTGTTTAAATAGTTATTAGCTAATAGAATTCAGATTGAAAAAAGCACCTCATGAGATGAAGGCACTTCTAGAAGACCCATTAGAACTAACTCTAGTCCAAAATGACTAATATCTTGATCTGGAACATTAGGGGCATTAACAAGGTCAATGCCTCTAATATTATTAAAAGCCTTGTTAGATCACACGTCATTGAACTTTTTTCCATCCTTGAACCTCTTGTCCAAACCCAAAATATCCAAAAAAGCAATAGAAGGTTCCTTAGATTTAATATCTTAGCAAATATCAACAAGAAGATATGGCTTTATTACAAGCTAAAATTCCAAATCCAAATCCTTATTGATTCTAATCAATTTCTTTACTTTCAACTGTAAAATACTCACTTTAGCATCTTTGCCACTACTATATATGCCTCATGCAACCATTATGATAGATTGGAACTATGGAATGATATGAAACAAATCAGTTTGTACACATCAGGACCTTGGTTGGTAGGTGGAGATCTCAATATGATCTCAAGGCCAGTTGAAAAAAAAAAGAAGAAGGAAGAAAACCCACTCGTTCACTATTTCTGAATTTGTTGAATGTATAGAAGGAGCTAACTTATTTGATCCAATTTTAAAGGTAAACCGTTCACTTGGAGGAGGGGGAGAACATTGGAATGATTGGACCGGATCCTCTCAAATCCAAAATTACATAATTTGCTCTGCACTTTGTAGGTTCACCATCAAGCAAGAATTGCTTCAAAACATTTCCCTTTGTTGGTCAGGTTCAACAATACTAGTAAACCAAAGCACAATCCTTTCAGGTTCCTCAATATGTGGACCTCCGATCCTAACTTTATCAGCAGCATTACAAGGTTATGGAAAAGTGATGGTCATGATAACCCTTGGATTAAGCTATGGGTGCATCACAAAAACACTAGTCAAGAATTAAACAAAATGGAATAAAGAAGTATTTAGCAACATCCATCACCTAGTAAAAATACCAGAAGATAAAATTGACAATCTTGATTAAAAATTGTCTCACATGATACATGATGATACTTTCCTCCTTGAAGACCAACTAGATACTCTTCAATAGGACTTCCAAAACTTCATTAATAGAGAAGAATACTTCCTTAGACAAAAGTAGCTATATATAACTTCTTACATGGTGATAGAAACTCCAAATTTTTTTATGCTTGCATTAGAAAGAAAAGAAAAAAGAAGTAGGTTAACAAACACAAAGATACTCATGGAAATTTAGACATTCAATAAGAAGGCATTATGGAGGATTACGCTAACTACTTCACCAATACACTATGCCAATCTAAGAATCACAATCAGACTCCCTACCAAACAAGAGACTTCTTTCATTTTGAAAAAGCTCCTATAAATAATGATCTCCTTACTTCAATCCCTAAGAATAAGGAGATTTGGTATGCTCTTAATTCAATGGATGGATATAAAATGGCTGGGCCTGATGGATTCACTACCTTCTTCTACCAGAAAGCATGGGAAATCATCAAGGTGGAAGTCATAAAGACCATTCAATCCTTCTTTACAAACATCAGTTGTTAGAAATACTTCACCACTTCAACCATAATCCTAATACCTAAAGATAAAAATTACCATACCTGAGACAAATTTAGACCTATCTATTTAACCCCAATCAACAACAAGATTATTAGCAAGATCATAGCCACTCGACTCCAAAAGATCCTCCCAGATCTCATCTCTCCAAACAAAACTACATTCATAAAGGGTAAGAACATTGTGGATAACATCTTACTATCCCAAGAGTTGATTAAAGACATGGACAACAAAGGTAGATGGGGCAATGTCATAATGAAGATTGACATTAAAAAAGAATTTGACACTCTTAGCTAGAAGTTCTTACTCAATTCTATGAAAGAGAGAGGTTTCTCTCAAAAATTTTGTATGATGGCAGAAACTCTTCTTTCTAACAACTATTATAAACTCTTACTAAATGGGCAAACTAGTGGCCTTTTCCAAACAAAGATGGGAGTCAAACAAGGTGATCCACTCTCCCCCTCTCTTCATTCTGTCACTAGACATTCTCTCTAGAAAATGAATAATAGCTCAAAATCAAAAGAGAATATCTACTTCCACTCCACTGGGAAAACCAACATTACCCACTTGGCTTTTATTGATGACCTTCTCATTTTCAACAATGGAAAGAAGTGAGCTATCAACACTTACATGGAAATCTTTATGAACTTCATGAACCTATCTAGTATGTCTTTAAACACTAATAAATGTCTTTTTGTCACATGAAAAAAAATTAATAAATCTAAAATCAAATGGATCATTGATAAAAAAAAAATTTACTCATTCCAAATTCTCCCTCCCCTACCTTGGAATCAAACTTTATAAGGGGAAGATCACATCCTCTCTCTTCTATGAGCTCATTTCCAAAATTCAATATAAGATCAGCAAAAGGGAGAATTCTTTCCTCTCTTTTGGTGGGAGAATAACTATAGTCAAAAGCATTCTTAATTCATTCCAATTATATGCAACTCAAGTACAACATATCCCAAAATTGATCCAATTAAGGATTGAAAGAATGTTCAATAGATTCATTTGGAGCCACAACCACAAGTCCATTCATTAGACTAGCTAGAAGAAATTACGCAAACCAATTAACAAATGAGGGTTGAGCTTCAAAACCATAGAGGAAAATATAAAATGCAATACCTACTAGATCTAGATAAAATTGAGGAAAACACTTCACTTTGGTCTAATTATATGTTGGGGAAATACTGCAAAGCGTCACACCCAATGACTGTGAATAACAAACTGAATGATTTTGTAATCTGGAAAAAATTACGTCAACATAGGGAGGCTATTGAAGATCTGATCTTTTGGGACCTGGGTGATGGCCATATTGATATTTGGAATGACAATTGGCTTGGGTATGAACTCCCTTTATCTAAAATTTACTTGAACCAGACCCCAATAAACTTGCCACATCAAAGAATTCTGGAAAGAAACTAATTGGGATAATGAGAAGTTGAATTTTATTTTTCCGTCCCATATCTATAGTCAGATCTACAATCTCCCTATAGGTATGACTAGAAACGATAAGTTGGTAGTCAAAGGGAAAACCCCCTACAAGTCCCTACATAAAATACTATATTCTACTTGGTGGGAAAACACCATAATAGTCCCCTGGGGTAAAACTATCTAGAATCAGAACATCAAACCATCGATAGCCTCCTTCTGTTGGAGACTCTTCCACCATTTCCTACCTCTTGATGACATATTCAAACTCAAGGGTCTTAGACTTCCCTCAAGGTATTCTTTATGCAAAGAAGAAGAAGAAGAAGTACTACTTTATACCTTCATCTAATGCAAATTTAGCAAATCAATTTGGAACACGTATGTTGAATAGACAAATGGGCAACATGGAGATGGTCTCTCTACCTTACTCCTATTGGATGATTCTCAGAATGTAGACTCCAAGCTTTCCACCAAATCATTGAATGCCATCTTTGTTATACTTTGGTTCTTTTAGACTGCAAGAAATGATAAAAAAACATAATGGCTATAACACCACAACTGACTCCACTACAGTTGGAATTAGATCACACTATAGTTGATGAATAATGGAAAATAATAGGAGCTCAACTGTAACAGAAACTTTTCAGCCACTTGTAGACCTCTAAAATGGAACCTTATAATCTGGAACAAACTAGTCAAAAACACTATCAAAATTAACATTGATGGTAGCTTCAACACTAACACCAAGAAGGCTTGAATTGGAGGCATATTTAGGAATTGTTAAAGTGATTGCACTTTTTTTTTCTCTATGCCTTATGCTGCTTCTTATGCACTTCAAGCTGAAGCTATTCATTATCTTATGCTCTACTTTTTGCTTCAAGGAATCCTCACCTAAATTACAAGATTGAATCTGACTCCCTGCTACTTATCTAGACCCTTTAGGAAGAATGAATGCTCCATACTCCCTAGCACATCATCAATCTACTAAAAATTATCAAAAAAACTCATGAAAAATATTAAAGTATCTTGCTCCCATATTTGGAGGGAAGGGAATAAACCTGTTGATCTTTTGGTGAGAAGAGGTTCAAATCTCCAACTTTTCTCTTATTCCAAGTACCCTAATAGAGAGCGAAGCTCACTTATTCTTAGTGATAAGTTGGGATTACCACACATTAGATCTAATTTCTATAATCACCTTTTTATTTTGTTTTGGCATTTTGCATTACTATACTTTGAGTAATCAATAATATCTTCACCTTATGCAAAAAAACCTATCATTGACTCTTCTAGACTTATAACCCACCTAGAAGGGCTGCCAGTTAACACCTAAACAAAATTTTAAATCCATGATGTCAAGTATCATGTATACAAGATGGCTAGGCTGTTGTATTTTAGGAAAGAATCTAAGAGCCTAGACTCACTCTCGAATCCCTAAGATCATGTAGGGAATGATATGCACCTAATTAAAGCAACCTTCTCCAGCTTTTAGATGTTTTGACTCATAATTCATTTAAGGCTTAGGGTATGCATTCTATGCTTAAATGGCATGCAATTAGAAGTGATCATGGGCCAAATCAAGAAGAGAAGGTAGAATTTCCTAGAAAGGCGGTCATCCTTCAAAGTCATGTGCCCCTTATGTACAATGGGTGAAGCACACAATTTTTGGAGTTAGAATAATATGCAGCGTAGTTCACAAATGCTAGTAATTTATAGTTTATTTTAAGTTATTCTTAGGACTTTAATTTATGTGAAGTTTTGAATTTCTTTATATTTTTGTTTAAGTTGTTTAGATTTATATTGAGTAGAAAATTTATTTTTTCTAAGATCCTAATGTTTAGGGATTCATCACATAACACAAAAAAGAAACCTAGAAAATGAGGTTGATTCTATTGTGCACCCAGAATAAATCAAACCAATTTAAATTAAAGAATAGGCTAATGCAGCCAGGTACTGCTACTGAAGAAGAAAGAGAACATGGACAGTTGAGCTCTGCCCTTATAATCCTAGCATAAAACTACAAGTTTAGTCTATGTGGGTGTTTCTTTTAGGATCGTCTCCTTTTTCAGGGACTTCCATTGGACTTCGCAAAGGACCTAAGCTCCTATCTACTGGTTGGGTTAGCTCCTGCTATTCGTGGACCCCCTAGCACCTAACCTAATTCTAAGCATCAAATTGCATTTTCAATTCAAAAATAAGTCTTAAGGCCTGCAAAACAAACATTAAGAAAATGCAAATAGCACACTAGCAGTTATATTTGCAAACATACAGGCTTAGCTTAGTTGCTTGCCAAGCCTGGCTGTCCTATTGGGCTATTTTAAGGGATTTATTCAACAACTATAAGCAAATAGTAGTTTAATAACTTTTAATTGTATAACCCTTTAACATAGCCCCCTGTAAAAGACAACATTAGTTCTAAAGAATGTCCTACCATCTAGTCTAATGGGCAAATGATCCTAGGCATGAAGTCTAAAATAGTACCCCATAAAATAAAATAAAAAGCATTTCACATCACATCGTAATATCACAATTCATCCTAACTTAAATTTAGGGTCTATGGCCTAATGATCTAGTGTGTGAAAGTGGTAATTCTTGTGGTAAGACTGTAATAGGTCTATTTTTTGTTTAAGTTTTAATTTAGATTTTGAAGTTTGTTTATTTTACCATCAAATGGTTTCAATTTAAGTGATTTAAAGATTTGTAATTTCATTTTTATTTTAAGTACATCTTATAATAAAATAAAATTAAGTTTTCGAGAATGAAGAATACAATAAGTTCCATTTTGGGTGGAACCCATTTTATTCAATATCTTAAGTCCTAATAGGATGAAGTTTTCATTCTATGGTGAGGATTCATTCTAAGGGTCTAACTAAAATTCAAAATATCTTAATTAATCCTTTTTTATTTCATTTAGATAATTTAATTTAATCTAAGTTTATTATAATGAATGTCTTAATTTTTATTTTAAATCCTTCTCCTCATTCATTTATTCTTTTTGTTTAATGTTTGATTGATCACATCTTAATTTGGTTTATTTCTTTAATTAAGTTCAATTAAGGTTTATTTATGTTGTTATAATTTAATTTGAATTGGTTTTCACTTTAAACTTAATTCATTTATTATTTAGTTTGAGTTTTATAATTTGATTTATTCTTTTTTTATTTATTTGATTTGTATTATTCATTTAACATAGATTACTCATGTTCAATTATCATATTAATGTTTATGTTATTGTAATTTACTTTAAGTTAGCTTTAATTTTTATTTCTTTATCCATTTTATTTTGGTTTTAGATTAACTTGATTTATTGATTAATATTTATTTTATGTTTATGTTTATGTTTATGTCATTAATGTTCATTAACTTAAATGAACTTAATATTCAATCTTAATTTTGATGTCATCATTTCATTATATTTCAATTTTATAATTTATTTGTTTTACTTTCAATTAGTATGCCTATGTTTTATCTTGATATCTTTTATTTCCATTTATTTGTTTCATTAACATTCTTATTTTTGTTAATGAGTTCAAATTAAAATGGTTTATTTCAAGTTATAATTTTATAAACATTTATGTATTATGTCTTTAAGTGAAAAGATTCAATTATTTCCAATTATCTTTTAAGGACGTAATATATTCATTATTTTAAAAAGTTTCTTCTTATCATTTGATTTAGTTTGAATACTATTTTGATCTAAGAAGTCTAAGCTGAGATATTCTTGTATATTAACCTATTCTAAATTATTTTAATGTTTATGCCATTTAGGTTTAATCAATTCATCATTATTAAGTTTATTTGTATTCATATTTACTTTCATCTTTTGATTTAAATTACCTTAATAGGTTCATAAGTTCAGAGATTAATAAATTTTATATTTCAGTTTATTAGTGAGTTTACAATCAATTATTAAATTATTAACTTTGAAGTTTAATTGAATTTCATATTTCTTTTAATTATCCTTAATATTATACCCCAAACTTATGTTTAATTAAGTCTCCTTGCTTTCAAATTTTTTGAAAATTTTCTTCAAGTGTTCGATATATATATATATATATATATATATATATATATATATATATATATATATATATATATATATATATATATATATATATATATATATATATATATTAATGTTTTAAACTTATTTTGTAGATTTTATAAAATTTTATTATTTTCTGATTTATTATTTTACCTATATTGACCTAGAGATTTGGAAATTCAATAATTCCCAATCCAGAGGTCAATTGTGTATGAAATTTTTGTGGTAAGTGGGGTTCCTCGCCAGTTTAAGTTTTATAAAATTTTACCCTAATCAAATGTATATTTTAAAACTAATTAACGTTTTAAATATTTTATTAAAATCTAAATTTAGCTTAATTTATCGGAAATTACTTAGTGGTTTTATTTTTCTTGAATTTCTCTCTTGAAGATGCATCTATAGAGAGTTTATTCATAATTTTTAGAATTTTGGTTGATTTAATAAGATTTTTTTAAATTTAGGTTAATTATTTAGATTAATTAATTCAATTAATTATTAAATTAATTAAATGTGACTTCCTACGTTTAGGTTATTTTGTTAATTGGTTAATTATTAAATTTAGGTTTCAAAGGATTTTAATGGCATTCCTACGTTTATTAAAGTTTATTATGATGATTTAATGTGACTTCATCATTTTTTTTATTTCCTTAGTTTAATACTAATTTATTTCATTAAAATTAAGGGTTGAGATTAAAAATTCAATATTTATTGATCTACGTTGTAATAAATGATGAAATTTTTTATAATGTATATTTTAACATCAATTTTAGTTCCCCAATGTTTTATATTGATTGATTTAATGGATTAAGATTAATTTAGGTTTGTAACTTTTCATTTAAACACAAATTAATCAAAAATTACTCCACAAAATTTGGGGATTTTAATTTTAATAGATTTCTATCATTGAGATAAGTCCATAGAGCCCTTATTTGTATTTTTGAATGTATATTTAAGTATTGTACTTTTTAAAAAAATTTACCATTTTTTTAATATTTTTTTATCTTTAACCACATCAGTGCCACATGGCACTGATCTGGTGTCACTTTACATGCGGTTTCACACCATTCACCCATGTAGGATCCACTGATCCACATGGATCCTTCTTTAGAAAAATGAAGCACGCGATTTTGATTCAGGCCTTCCAATCAAAGATCGGATGGCTTAGATGCTTCTGTGGGTTTCCTATTTCGTATGACTAAATCATGGCCATCCATTCCTAATAGAAGGAACATATGGTGGGGATTATCTCCCCCTCCTTTCGCCAGATAACCAAGAGCCATTGAGTCTTCAGGGCTGGTCATTGATGATTAGAGTGATAAAATTGTACAATTTTGATTATAAAATGATCAAGAAGTGATTTGCAATCCATCCATGTAGTTTGATGTCAATGGTGATTGACTTTCCTTCATAAAGGACCAAAACTAAAAGCTTAAGAGGGTCAATTAATGGCATACCTCATCTGTGGAGATCTACGGAGGCAGGGTGGACTTGGTTAACTTTGGAATGATGCGATGAAGCTGTGGGAAGAAGGGTTTGGATTATCTCATTGTGAATTGGCCAATGGAACAGAGCATGAACGAAATTGGATGGGTTTTTCTATTCTTTAGCATCTCGACAGTGAGGGGATTAGGGTACTAGTGTGCTTGACTTTGTTTGGATTAGGGAAAATAGTGGAATGTTGAATTGGGCACCAAAGGTTTGCTCCTTCTTTTTTACCATTAGAGGCTAAGAGCTTTCTTTAAGCTTTATCTTTTCTCTTAGTTGGCCATCATGATGGCCACCCTTGAATGCTAGTTCCAAGGGTTGTCTCACACCTAGAGGTGTTGAGATGGATTAGAAAGAAGATGATGGATTGGGAGATTTGGATTTGGCTTTATGCTATTTTTTCTTTCCATGGCATATTCCATTATTTTGAATTTTAGTTGGGATTGGTTTAGTTGCTTAAACTTGCTATAAATTACCCTTAACCCATCTTAGGATGGGTTTGGTTCAAGCCTGAGTCCATTTGGTGTCATTTAAAAATTCGTTTATGTAGTTTGATTTGGCTTAGTCTACTTAGTTGATTAACATTAAATTTATGTTTCAATTAGCTCAGCCTAACCATTTAAGATGTTGTCAATCAAAGATTTTAATGGGATTTGAAGTTCATAATTTGCTTACCTCATGTTTAACCCATTTTTGGATTAAGTGGGTTGGATATCATTCAATTGAGTCAAACGATGTGCTAGGCTCAATTACAATGCATTTGCTTTTCAATTATGATGATCTAAGCATTTATGAATTGATTAGATCATTTAGTTCCATTTACATGAAATTTAAAATCCAATTTGGCCCATGTAGGCTTAATGGGTTAGGTTTGGGTTAAGTTTGGATTCATTTAAGTCAAATGTCCATATTGGGAAAGTTGAGCCTAATGATAGTTTATTTATGTTTATTACTCATTCCTAAGTGATTTTATGAAATTAATATAGGTTAATTTTGGTTTGATTTGAATTTGAATCCAATAAGGTCCATTTAGGTCAAATGACCTATTTAGCCTAATTAAGGCCCAACTGGATTTATATTATTTTAAATTCATGTTTAAACTATTTGGAATGATTTCATTTGATCTAATTTTGGTGGGTTGATGCTTGACTTTATGGGACCCACACTAGTCAAACCCTTTGCCAAAAGGGTTGACCATTTTAGACTTTGATTTGAATTTAATTTCATTCATTTGATTTGATTTGAATTTCTTTTGGCTTATTTAGATTTGTTTTAATTTTATTTGAATTCCTTTTTGATTTAATCAATTTTGAGCTTAAATGGGATAATTAGGTTAATCACCATATCCAAGATGCATATATATCCAAGATGCGATACTTGTAATGGTAATCCTCTATCGGTAAAAGAATCTAAGAATATTTACCTTAAGCTCTAAGTAGGTGGACTATGAAAGGATGATCTATGAATGATCTGAAAGTGATCTGTCATGTGTGATAGAGCAAACATGAAGGTCCAAATTTGATCTCTATTTAAGGAGATTGTAGCTCTACTCAAATGTATGATCATGGGGAAATGTTACTCTCTAAATATGATAGCATTTCAAGAAAACTGAAAGCTTCTGATATAAATGCATAACTGCATCATGTAATTAGTGCCAAGGAGCATCTACTTATTCATGCTCATCTACCTAATCCACGGTATAAGTAGGCCAATGATGCTGCAATAGTCCTATCCTCTCCCCTCGAACAAGAAAGTTGGCTATCAAGAGAGTGGAAGGACAAAAAAGTCTACTATGTCTTGGAAATATGAAATAACATAGCCAAGTGGAAATAAAAGCCCCTAATGATAGCTCCTCATTAATATCTCATGCCAAGATTCACTAAAAATTTACACTTCCTTTCAACTCAAATATGGCACTAAATGACTCTTTAGTTGAATGAAATCCCATATCAAATGGATCTTCTAACCATGCAAAGTAGGGAAAACATGCAGTTGTATTAAGGAAGCTCTCAAACCGTGTGTCTATAATAACTATCCTCATCACCTATGTCCTAATCTACACTCTTTGAATATTCTATGGTAGTGATCTTGAACACAATAAAGATCTAAGGAGTATACATGACTACCTCTCCTACATTGACCAGCTGGTTGAAGCTAAAAGAGCACATGATCTGGAGGCACGCACTCTGCAGAGGGAATGCCTATGATAAAGAGACCTACTATATCTTATAGGTTGGCTAAGGTAATCATCATTACATGTCAACCAATCAAGCAGGTATTGGTGATCCTATCTAAATGCTCTTCTATGCTTTGAATCCAAGAAAATAGGAGGCGGCTATAATCAAAAAGTGATGTGTATACTACATGATATATGGCAGCCCTCCTGAGGATGTCATTGTGTATCTGTAAAAATTGATGCGCCCAATATGCATAGCCCATGACAGCTAAAAGGGTGTGCTAAATACTAAATTTATATTTTAATCATCTATTTCATGGTGTAGTATACAATAACCCAAAAGTCTAACTATGCTTGCAGAAGGAGCTGTATTTACATTAGCTGAAACACATCTTGATCTCCAAAGAAAAGGCAGTCTGTAATCTACTCTAAATGAACATCATGACTGTATCTCAGCTTTAAATTAATTATCTAATAAGCAAGATCATGGCCTAAGGAATCTTTGAATCAATAGGTAGAATATAATATTACCAAGCAAATGAGTCCTCAAAAATATCCTTGCTCATCAAAATATCATGATGCTATGAGAGTCACTCCTACAACCTAACTATGCCATGTGGATCATGAGCCTCAATAATATCCCATATATGCTCCTCAATAGGCTCTGTAAAAGGCATATCATCTGGCTGTCTCAAGTTAAACTTCATAACTAATCTATAAGAAATTTGTTCATTAGTGTGGAATGATGGGTCTTCTATGTACAAACACTAGTTCACCTACTTTGAAGCTTCATGGGTGAACCATGCAGTCGTGAGCTTAGGTCATTCTTGCTTTATATATTTCTAAATTTTGTTATGCTTTTAGTCATATTTCATCAAGAGCTTCTAGCTCCTCAAGGAATATCCAAAATTTTTTCTCAATTATAAGTTCATTTTGAACTGCTATATGGAGTGGAGGTAGCTCTACATCAAGAGGAAGTATTACTTCTACTCCAAAGACTAGAGAGTATGATGTAGCTTGTGTAGCAGTTTTGTATGTGGTATGATATGACCATAAGGCATCTATTAATTTGTCATGTCATTATCTTTTATTTTTATAGAGAATTTTTTTCTACAAGACCATTGGCTCTTGGATTTTATATTAAAGAATATCACCAATCTATCTTCTATTTCTTAATGAAATAATAGATTTTGATATTCTTTGAGGTAGTGTCAATATTGAATATAATTCTTTGAGGTACTCCAAATCGGTTAATAATATGGTCTCAAAAAAATTTCACCACATTATTTTCTTTTACTTTATTTAATTGAATTGCTTCTTCCCATTTGGAGAAGTAATCAGTGGGAAATAGTATAAAGCGGTGTCCTCTGGATGATGGAGGATCTATTGGACCAATTATATTGGTTCCCTAACTTTTGAATGGCCAAGAACCAACTATTAGATGTAAGGCATTAGGTGGTCAATACAACGTGTATGTATATATTTAGCACTGATGTCATCTTTTGACATGTTCAATACAATCTTTAACATAATAGGCCAATAGTATTCCATTCCTTTAATTTTTATTTTTATTTTAAGATCGGATTGGTGTGCACCATATAACCCTTCATGGACAATAGCCATCACCTTTTTTTCTTAATCTAGTACTAGGCATCATAACCACATTTGTTAACCGAATACTTATATAATGTAACATTCACAAGGGTATATCATGGAGCACTTTGTGATATTTGATGAGCCTTTAATTTATCCTTGGGTAATCTACCGCCCTTAGGATAGGTGATGAATGGTTCTCACCAATCATCTTCGTCTACTAATTTTGAAATCTCTTAATTTTCTTTAGCTTTAAAGGCTTGTAGGCGGGTTAGTGCCGATGCTAACTTGCTTTGGACTATTATTTTAATTAGCTCTTTATGAGGGTCTATCATTTCTTAAGCTAATTTAGCTAATGCATCGACCTTGCCATTATATTAGGAATTTATTTTTTGAAGCTCTAAGATATGCTTATGATAAAGTACCAATTCAGGCTTGTTTATCTTGAAAGTCTCGATTATTTGTCAGATTATGAATTGGGAAATTTTCATGTTAATTGCTAGTTCTAAACTTGTAGTTAGTGCTTGATATTCAGCTTTATTGTTGGTTTGAGGTACCATTAAATTATATAAATATTGGAGAATGCCTCCTTACAATGTTACAAATATTAAGCTAATTTTGACATGTACTATAACTAAACTATGCAGTTTAGTTAGCTTTACTGATGAAGCTCCATCAATGTAGAGTTTGCATTCTGATGGTTGTTGAGCTTCTTCCACTTAAAAGATTTGTTCGTCAGGTAATTCATCATTGAATGGAGATTTTTCCTGTAAGGGATTAGCGGCTAAGAAATTAGCCAAAGCATGCCCTTTTATAGCCTTTGTGGGACATATATTATGTCAAATTGATGTAAAAGGCTTCCCATTTAGCTAATAAATAAGTTAAAGTAGGTTTAGCCATCAGGAATTTGAAATGGTTGACTTTAGATATCAAAGTTATTATATGTGATAACATATAGTGCCGAAGTATCTCAATAACAAATATCATCACTAGACATTGCTTCTCAATAGGAGAATATCTTATTTATGCTCCTATCAAGCATCAACTTATAAAATATAGAGCATTTTTCTTTCCTTCTTCATTATTTTTAGCTAGCAAATCTCCCAATGATTCTTCTAATGTTGTCATATATAATGTCAACAGCTTTCATGTTATTAGAGCTGCCAAAATTGGGGGATGTAATATATATTTTTTTATGCTATGAAATGCTTCTTGAAAAGCATAGCTGATGAAAGGTTGACATCCTTCTAAAATATTAGAAGGTGTGTCTTTTTTATCAATCTGATGAAAGGTTGACATCCTCCTGAAATATTAGAAATGAACCTTCTAATGTAAGCCAACTTTCCTTATAGTGAACATAGCTGTTGCAAGGTCTTAGGCACTTGCATTTCTATTATTGCTTTTATTTTAGAGGGACCAATTTCAATCCCTCTATGGCACACAATGAAGCATAGCAATTTTCCACAAGCCACACCAAAAGCACATTTCAACAGATTCAACATTAAGTTAAAACTTTGAATTTTATTGAATACAACTCTTAAGTCATTTATATGCTCGCTTTGCTTCTTACTCTTGACAACCAAATCATCGACATAATATTCCACTTTTCTATGTATGAGGTCATCAAAGATGCAGGTCATTGCCCTTTGGTATGTAGCACTGACATTTTTCAAGCCAGATGGCATTACTTAATAGCCCTTTGGAATGAATGATTTATAAGAGCATTCATATGGTGAACAAATTATAAAGTGTTTATGCAAAAAATAGATAGGAGACTAGGCTTACATCCCTTTGGAATGCCAGATTTATAAGACCATTCACATGGTGAATGGATAAAAGACTAGGCTTACATCCCTTTGGAATGCAAGATTTATCAGAGCGTTCACATGGTGAAAGAATTATAAAGCATTCTCATGACAAATAGATAAGAGATTGGGCTTACATCCCTTTGGAATGCTGGCATTATTGGGCCATTCACACGATGAATGAATTATAAGTTGTTTACATGGTGAACATAAATAGGTTTCTTTCGAGGCATGCCACCTCGATGATGAAAGTAAGGAGCCTAGGTGCTATGAAGGGGAGCGCCTTAGCAATGTAGATTATAATGCCCGAGCATTATTAAGATGGTGCCTCAATGCTGGGAAGTTAGTACCATGATGCTATAGTTGAGATTTATATTTAATTTCTTAAGAATCCATCTCTTCAGCACTACTAAAAAAACAATAATAAAATAAAAAGTAGCATCATGATGCCGTAAGTGCTATAAAGGACAGTTGAGAATAAGTTGGCAGATTGACCAGTCCCTAAGCACTGTTTATATAGTGCCACGATGCCATTCAAAAGATCGTTCAAATGGGCTGACAGATTGGTAAGCACACTTAATAAATAAGACAAATTTTTTACCAGTGTTGTGTTAGAGTGTCGCAGCGCCACATCAATATTTGATGCACTTTTTTATTTTAGTTAGTTACAAAACTAATGGTAATAAATGGTAATAAGTGCTCTTTTTTACTAGCACAATAATCATTTTGTCCAATTGGCTGATGCTTAGGTGTTGCATGTGAGTGTTGTAGCCCTAGTGCCTTGTTTCAAAACCCTAGACTTAGCACCTCAATGCTATTATTGTAGCACCATAGTGTGGATTCTTTATTCTAGAACCCAAGAGATAAACACCTTAGTACTGCTTCCATAGTGCTATGGTGCTAGGCCTAGTTTATAAATAGAACCCCTAGTTTGTAGATTTTTTATTTTTCTATCTCTTTACTACATAAATTCTTTAAGTCTTCTTTCCCTCAACTTTTTCTCGCACTAAGAAAATAATCAAGCCACTCAAAAGGCTCGCTAGCAAGAGGAAGGAGACTTCAAGTGATGCTAATAGGTTTGTTAGCATGGAAGTGGAGGAGAGGTATCAATGTGCTCTCATCCATAAGCACCTGATTCCAGAGAGAAGTTTCCATAATCTGGGTGAAAACATGGAGAGGGTTAGCATTAGCAGAGGTTGGGAGAAGCTAGCCTACAAAGGCAGCTCATGCATGATTCTTGTGGTGTAGGAGTTATTCACTAATGTAAAGAAGCAACGAGATAATAAAGTCCTTTAGCAAGAGAAATCTATAATCTGTAAGTTTTGATAGCACTACCATTAATGCAAATTATGATTTTTAAAATGTAGTATATGATCAATATCTTTCCTATTATAACGATCATTTTAATTTTGATGAGGTCCTTAGTTTTCTCACAAGTAGAAATGCCCAAATTTAGTGAAAATAATGAGAGGAAAGAATTATCAACTTTCATGTCATTAGCCTTATGGCAGAGTTCAAGGCTTGCCGCTATTTTATTTCTACAAAGTTGATGCCCAATGGTGTGGGGGTTTTTATTTGAAACATCAAGCAAATCTTAGGGGTACTTATTAAGGTAATCAAATATGTCATTAAAGAATAAATATATTATCTTGAAAGATAAACATATTACACTATAATGGATTCAATTACTTAATAAGGAACTCTAAAGGTTGATGGGTCTTCTATATACTAGAGATTTTTCTTTGAATTACATTGAGAAGTAGGATAAAGTTTATTTTGTTATAGGGTTCATAGTTCCATATAATGGCAAGCCCTTATAATTAATTACATCTTATGAATGAAGGATCTCTTCCAAAGAACTCTTTTGATTAAAGAAATAAACTCTTATTTCTATGAATTTCAAAGTTGGTTTTAAAAGGGTGGTTAGTTAGAAATTCAATAGGTAACTCTTCAAGGAGGAAGAGTTCTATTTAGAATTCAATAGGGAATAAGTAGAAAATACTTTAGATACTGAGATGCCTAGTAAGCATTTCAACTATTCTACTATAGGGTTTTATATTTCTAAGATTGGATTATTAGGGTTGTGAGATTGATATTTTATTAGAAATCTAAGACTTAAATTATAGAAGTATAAGATTGCATAAATGCTTAAAGTTGAAGACTTATTCCTGAAAGGATACTTTAGAACCTAATTCAACAAATTATTTTGATATCAATCATAGGCTTGACCTAATATAATTTATGAGAATCATGAGTTATTTTCCTACCAGAGAAAAAATGAATCTATCTTTGACTCTTCTAGACTTATAACCAGCCTAGAAGGGTTGCTAGCTAACACCACCTTAGTGCTTTTAAATCCATGAATTCATTCTTCATGTTATGTAAGATGGCTAGGCTATTATATTTTTAGAATGAATTTAAGAACCTAAACTCACCCCCTAACCTAAGATAATGGGGTATGATATGCACCTAAGTAATGTAATAATTTTATTTTGAATATTTTTAACTCACAATTTATTTTAAGGCTAAGGTATGCAATTCATGCCTATAATGATGTGCAGTTAGAAGTGATCGTGGGCTAAATCATAAAGAGAAGGACACTACCCCAAAAAAAGTTAATCATCTTCAAAGGCCAGATGCCCCCATAGGTGTAATGGGTGATGTACCCAATTTAAAGAGAATGGATAATATACTATCATGTGTCATAAAAGATAATTATTTCTAGTTGCTTTTAAATTGTGCCAAGGGCTTTAATTAATATGAGGTTATGAGTTTATTTATGTTTATGTTTGAGTTGTTTAGATTTAGAGAAGATAGAAAATTTAGTTTTCGTGGGAGCTTAACATTCCAAGCATTTCATCTTAAAAACACATCATAGAAAGAAACTTAGAAAAGCAGGCTATTTCTATTGAGTAGCCAAAATAAATCAAACTAATTTACTTAAAATAGTTCAATACAACCGGGTACCACTAAACATCCAAAAAGAAAGAGAAAAATGGATAATCGAGCTCTACCCTTATATAGCCCAGCCTAAAATTAAAAGTTTGATCTATCTATAGGGATCTTCTTCTAGGATCATCACCTTCTTCAGGGACCTCCACGGGCTTAATAGGGGACCACTAAGACCATACACTGGTAGGGTCTGCCCTTGCTATTCCTAAATGTCATAGATCCTAACCTAATTCTATGCTCAAATTATTTTTAAAATTTCAAAACTAAATTTTTAAACCCTACAAAATAAGTGTTAGGGAATACACACAACACATCAGTAGTTATAATGCAAACATATGAGCTTAATATTTGTTCCTTGCTAAGCCCACCTATCCTATTAGGCTATGCTTAGAGACTTAAGCATACATGCAAGCAAATGGAATTTATATTTTTTTTATTATAACAGTCTCTTTTAGAATGTCCTACCATCCAGACTAGTGGGAAAACAATCTTAGCCATCCAGTCTAAAATAATACACCACAAAATAAGAAAAATATTTTACATCACATCACAGAATATCATAGAACATCAACTTAACCTAATACTAGGGTTGATGACTAAATAATCTAATGTGTGTGAAAATGGGTTTATGTGGTATGAATATAATAGGCATTTGAGGTTTAAGTTTTGATTTGGTTTCAAAGTGTGCTTAATTTACCATTGGATAGTTTCAATTTAAGTAACTTAATTGATTTATAAATTTATTTCCATTTAATGTTTGTTTTATATTAAGGTGGAATTTAGGTTTTGAAGAATGTAGAATGAATTAAGTCCCACTTTGGGTGGAGCCCATTCTATTCAACATCCTAAATCCTAATAGAATGGACTCTCATCCATTCTAGAAGGTCAAGCTAATATCTTAAGTATCTTAATTAGCTTCTTTTGATTTCATTTAAGTGGTTTATTTTAATTTTAATTTGATTTAATTACTATTTAAATTTTCTTTTTAAAGTTTAGAGTTTATGTAATCTAACCTTTTTAAATTTAAAATTTTCATTCTTATTTTATTCCTTTTGCTTTGATTAATGTTTCTTTTGTTTGGATTTTTAAACTTTAAGATGTTCTTTTAAATCTTGATTATTAAATAATTTCATTCATTTATGTTTTATGTTATTTGATTTTATTACATAGCTTTATATTTAATCTGATGTTTCCTTTCATTTCATTAAATGTTCATTTAATTTGATCTTACTTATTCATTTCGTTAATTTTTATGAATTTGGATGAGTTAACCTGAATGCAATTAATTAAAATTTTTAATTTGAGAGGGTCAGAAAATTTTCATCAACTATTGTGATGTTAATGAAAATGTTTTAAGTTAATTTTATAAATTTTATAATTTTAATAATTTTTTTATTTATTATTTTATTTATATTGACCTAGAGATTAGAAATTCAATAACTTCAAATCTAGAGGGTTTTTTACATTAAACTTTTTATGCCAATTGAGGTTCTTTCCTATTTAAGTTCAATAAATTTTCATCCTAATATGATGTGTAATTTAAGATTAATTAAGATTTTAATTATTTTAATAAAATCTAAATTAAGCCTAATTTAAAAGGAATTAATTTGGGGTTTTAATTTTCTTAAATTATATTCTAAAATATGAATCCATAGAGGGTTTCTTTGATTTTTTTAAAGTTTTGGTTGATTTATTATAATATTTTAAAAGTAATTTAATTTAATTAATTAAAAAATTAGATCATCTTAGGGTTTATGAGGTTTCAATGAGTTGTAATGATGTTTTTAGGTACATTAAAGTTTATTATGATGATTCAAGTTGATTTTATACTTTTTCATGATTTTCTTAATTTAATATTAATTTATTTCATTAAATTAATAGTTTATGATTGGAATATTCATATATATAGATTTACTTTCCAATAAATCTAAGTTGTGTTCTAACCTTAATTTTAATTCCCCAAAGTTTCAAATTAATTTTATTAATGGTTTGTGTTTAATTTAAGTTTGATTATTACCATTTAAACCCCAATTAACTCAAAAAGACTCAATAAAAATTAGGGATTTTGGGTTTAACGAATTCTCCTCACTGATATGAATCCATAGAGCCCATATTTACATTTTTTTAGTTGAGTATTTTATTCTTTATAAATTTTGGAAGTTCTAGATCTTTTTCTTCATTTTTTTAAATTAGGAAAATTGATTTTCCTACTTAATCCAGTCAGTGCCTACATGACATTAATTAGTACCCCTTTTACACATGGCATAATGCCACTGGACCACATAGATCCATGTGGATCCCACATCAAAAGGCGATGGAGACACGATATTCATCAAAGCCATCTGATCATGGGGCTTCATCACAGGAAATCTATGTGGCGAGGGTGAATGATTTTGATTGCAAATTGATCAAGAGATGATTTTCAATCAATCCAAATGGCCTGATCTCACTTGAGATCATTTTTCCTTTATGAAAGACCAAACCACAAAGAAAGGGGGTGGCATTGGAGGCATACTTTGTCAAAGCCAATGTCTAGCAAATTTTCCATTTTGAAAAGTTTCCTTAGGTTGAATGAACTTTTGGGTGAAGTTTTTTGTCTTGCCTCCCCCTAGACCCCTATGGAGACCAAGCTCCACTAGTTTTTTATTCATGTTGGTCATTCTCTGGCTCATCGATGGCATGGGAGCCAGGGAAAGGCCCGATTGTGTTTGATTTCTTTCCATGAATGTGTAGGAAGAATCAATTGAGGGGAAGGATCAATCCATCCTCATTTTCTTGTTTAGCTATCACATTTACTATCGGATGTGGTTGAGCTCCAGCTTGCCAATGGTGAGGAATTTAGGTAAGGAGTCAGGTCATCTTTTTTATCTCTTAGGGATGTTTGGGTTGTTCTAGGATTGCGAGAGAGACTCTCTCTTTCTCTCCTCTCACTTAGCCAAGACTCTCCTCCATTGGAGGAGTCTAAGGTCGCTCTGAGCTCACTGGCTGTGAGACTACTAGGTAAGTGGTCATCTCACCTCCTCTTCGCCTCAAGAGTGTGTGGGTATGGTTTGATTATGGACGTGGACTCTCTCTCTCTCTTCCACTTTCCTACTTGGTCGTGAGCCTCTTCTATGGAAGTAAGTAGATTGGATTTTCTGTGGTGACTTCCACCCTAGGAGGATAGCTCCAAGGGCTACTCAACTGATTGGAGAAAGTCCAAATGAGTCATGGTGAAGAGGTGCAAGAGGTATGGAGGAGAGAAAATTGGAATTTAGTCTCTTTGCATGGATTTTTGTTTGTTTCTTCTTTCCCATGGCTATGACTTATCTTTCATGGCATCTTATATGGCATTTCTTTAAGTTTTTGGTTCCATTACAACATTCAATTTTGATTGGTGGTTCATTAGCCAAGTCAAACCAAGATGAATCATTGGTCAAACTCAAGACCATTTGAGTTGGATTTGGTGATTGGACTTAGTTTATTGCCATTTTGGATTCAAACTGTTTAAAGTAATTTAATTACAAAATTTTTAATTAATTGAATTTAAATTTAAGTTTTAATTAGTGTTGATTATCCACTAGATAATTTGGAGGTCAATTGATTCATGCCATGTGAGGTTTAATTTGGGTTTATCTTAATTTGACCCATTTTAAGTTAAATGAGTTAAATTAAATTCAATTGAGTCAAATGGCCAATTTGACTCAATTAAGATATGGTTAGGCTACAATCACGT
Source organism: Cymbidium sinense (assembly GCA_021442155.1). NCBI lineage: Eukaryota > Viridiplantae > Streptophyta > Magnoliopsida > Asparagales > Orchidaceae > Cymbidium > Cymbidium sinense. The sequence continues at coordinate 54,772,753 of CM038230.1, read as the reverse complement.
TTAATCACATGCGTGGAATGATTTAGAGTGATTAATTTCATTTGGTTTGGAGTTGATTTTAATTTTGATCCATTTGACCCAAATTGGCCTTAATGGGTTAAGTTAGACTCAATTGGGTCAAATGATCAAATTGGTCAAATTAGATCAAATGTTTGGTTGTATTATATTTATTTTTGTTTTTTTAAATGATTTTGAGTATTTTAATTGGATTAATTATAATTTACTTTGAATTTTGGCTTCAATAAAGTTCATTTAGGGTTATTTGGATCAAGTAATTTAATTAGCCCAAATAAAGCCTTATTATATTTAAATCCATTTGATTCATGTTTGAACATGTTCATTTTATGATTTTGAGTCTTGGAATGACTTTATCAGGTAATATTTTGGTGGGTTGACCTTTGACTTGGTGGAACCCACATAAGTCAACTCTATGTCAAATGGTTGACCAATTTTGACCTTCATTTGGATTTAGTTTTAAATCCATTTATGTTTATGGAAAGACTTTATGCTTTTTTATTTGATTTAATTTTAAATTATTTTTGATTTATTTAAATTTCTTTGAGTTTAGGTGACTTTGAGCTTATGTAGGATTATTAGGTTAACCACTCTAATTTTCTTATTTTAAACTCAAATGGATTATAATTCAATTGGAATGTGTTTGATTCAATTCTTTGTTTATATTTATGTTGGGTTTGGATCCACCTAATACCCTTAGGTTTGATCAAACCTTAAAATAATTCACTAGGTCACTAAGCATAGTATCCGAAGTCATTAATTAGGAGGCTCTGAATCTAAAATTAGGTGTCATAATTACTAATTTAGGGATGATGTTAACCTCATCCAAAAATGAGATCAACAATTGGGAATTTCAATGAGGTGACTAAGGATAGGGTTGTTTTGAATTTTTCTATTCAAAAAGACTTTACAATAGATATAGGAAAAATTATTTATAATTCTATTTATAATAAGCTTAAAGGCAATACTATTGTAGGATATGGTCATCTTTATCTTATTTATAGTTTATGTACTATGATAGGTGCATTAGGGGATCTTGATAAAGAAGTTAATCAAAAGGGTCCTCTAATGAAAAGTATTATGAGAAAAATATATGACACCACAGAGATTTTAAGAATTTCTTATTTGGATGATCAAATGCATCATTAAAAAGTAAACATATTATCTTAAAAGATAAATATTGTATCTTATAATTGATTCAATCATTTAATAAAAGACTCCTAAGGCTAATGGGTATTTAATGTATTAGAGAGTTTTTCCCTGAACTACATAAGAAGTAGAGCAGGTTTTATTTTATTGTATCTTATAATTTATTCAAAAGGTTTCCCTGAACTACTCATGATTCCCTATAAGGGCAAGCTCTTATAGTTAATCACATCTTAAGAATAAAGGATCTCATCCTAAGAATACTCTCAATTAAAGAAATAAGCTATTATTTTTGTGGATTTTTAAGTTGGTTTCCAAAAGGAATGATATTTTAAAATTTCAATTGTGAATGATACAAAGTGGAAAGACTTATTTTGGGGTGCTAATCAGGATTAAGTAGGAAGTGCTTGTTAATACTGGGAAGCTTAATAGACATTTTAAATATCCTATTATAATACTTTAAATAGAATTTAAATAGAATTTAAATAAAAATTTTAGTTGATAGTTTATTAGAAATCTAAGACTTAGATTCTAGTAGCATAAGATTGCAGAAATGCTTAGCATTGACGACTTACTTTGAAGAGGATGCTTCAAAACCTAAGTCTATAAGTGCCTCTAGTACAAGTCAGATGCTCAAACTAGTTTCACTTTGAAGAATTATTTGCCATTCTTCTAATTTGAGGGAATAAATCTATCTCTAACTCTTCTAGACTTATAACCCACCTGGAAGGGTTGCTGACTAGCACCACCTAAGCGTATTTTAATTCCATGATACCAAGTCTCACATATGCAAGATGACTAGGTTGTTGAAGAACCTAGACTCACTCCTTAATCCCTAAGATCATGTAGGGTATGAAATGCACCTAACTAATGCATATTTTTTTAGCTTTTAAATATTTTGAGTCAAGATTCATTTAATACTTTGGGGTATGCATTTTATGCCTAAATGATATATAATTAGAAGTGGTCATGGGCCAAATCAAGTTGAGAAGATAGGAATTCCTAAGATGGTGGTCATCCTCAAAGGTCAAACGCCCCTTATGTGTAATGGGTGAAGTGCCCAATTAATAGAGTTAGAGCAATATGTTAGCATGCTTTGCAAATGATAGTTCTTTTTAGTTGATTTTAGGTTATTCTTAGGGCTTTAGTTAATGTGAAGTTTTGAGTTTCTTTACTTTTAGTTAAGTTGTTTAAGTAGGGTAGAAAATTTAGTTTTTATAAGAGCCTAATCATCCATACATTCATCACAAAAAATAGTATAGAAAGAAACCTAGAAAGCAGGTTGATTCTATTAAACACCCAAAATAAATTAAGCTAATGTAAATTAAAGAATAGTCCAATGTAGTCGGGTACTGCTATACACCCTGGAAGAAAGTGAAAATAGGCAACCGAGCTCTGCCTTTATACAGCCCGAACTTGAACTAAAGTTTAGATTTATGGGTCTTCTCTCCAAGATCATCTTCTCTTGAGAGACCTCCATTAGGCTTCATAGGGGACCTCTGCACTTATTTGCTAGTAGGGTCATCACCTACTAATCCTAAACCCTATAGATCCTAACATAATTATAAGCTCAAATTTACATTTCAAATTCAAAAATAAATTCTAACCTGTAAAATAAATGTTAGGAAAATATAAATAGTACAAAGTAGTTATATTTTACAAACATATGAGTTTAACATTAGCTTCTTTCCAAGCCCACCTATCCTATTAGGCTATTCTAATAGACTATTCAACTACAAGCAAATAATTATTTTATAATTTATTTATGATGACAATCCTTTTTAGCATAGCCTCTATAGAAGACAATATTAGTTTTAAAAAAAATGTCCTACCATCCAATTTGATGGGCAAAAAATCCTAGACATGTAGCCTAAAATTTTACACCACAAAAGCATAGATCACATCACATCATAAAATAACATGGAATATCATAAAATATTATAAATTATCCTAAACTATGTCTAGGGTCGATGGCCTAATGATCTAGTGTGTGAAGAAATTGGGTTTGCATGGCAAGACTTTGTTAAGTCTTTTTAGATTCAAGTTTAAATTCAAGTTTTTAAGTTTGTTTGATTTACCTTTGAATGGTTTCAATTCAAATGATTTAATAATTTAGGATTGTTATTTTCCTTTTTTTTGTTAAAGTGAAATTTAGGTTTTCAAGAATGAAGAATAAAATAGATTCCACTTTCGGGTGAAACCCATTCCATTCAACATCCTAAATCTTAATAGAATGAAATCTTCACCCTAAGATAAAAATTCATCCTAAAGATCTTACTAAGATCCTATGTATCTTAATTAGTCTCTTTTAGATTCACTTAGATGATTTTATTTGAATTTACTTTGGATTAATATTTTAATTTTGTTTTTGATATTTAATTCTTCTTTTCATTTCTTTAATTTGATTAAATTATCTTGGTTTAAATTATTTTCAATTTTGATTTGATTTGTTTTATTTGAATTGATTTTATTTTGTGTTTCATTAAATTAATTTGCTTGAATTATGTTAACCTAATTTATTTAGGTTAGTTTTTTAATTCAATCTCAATTTGCATTGACTATGAATTAAGATTTCCTTACGTGGTTGACCATGAATTTAATAAATTATTTACTTTAAGGTTTAATTAGATTTCACATTATTAATGATTTCCCCTAAACCCTAAGTTTGTAATTAATTAAATTCTTTGACTTAAAGTGTTAGAAAATTGTCCTTAAGTGTTTTGATTTTGATGAAGAATCCAAGTTACTTTTATGAATTTTTTTTATAATTTTTTGAATTTTTATTTTATTATTTCATGTAAATCAACCTAGAGATTGAAAATTCAAAAACATCCAATCCAAAGGTCAATTAGCCTTGAAATGTTTATGGAAAATGGTGTTCCTTGCTAATTTTATTTTCCTAAAATTTATTTTAATCAAATATATGATTAGGGCATAATTAAAGTTTTAATTACTTAATTAAAACATAAATTAAGTTTAATTTAGAAGGAATTACTTAAGGGTTTTATTTTTCTTAGATTCCTCTCTTGAAGATGCATCCATTGAGGGTTCATTTAAATTTTTTCAACTTTTGGTTTATTTATTATGATTTTCCTAAGTTCAATTTAATTAATTATAAAAATATCAAATCAATTAAATACAAAATTAGGTCATTTTATAATTTATTAAGTTTTAGTGGATTTCATTGGTGTGTTTAAGTTCAATAGAGTTTATTATGATGATTTAAACTGATTTGATCATTTTTCATGATTTAATTCATTAAAATTAATTAACTTGTTAAAATTAAGGTTTGGAGTTTGAAATTTAATATCTTCTAATTTAGTTTGAATTAAATTATGAAAAGTTTTATGAAACTACATTTTAACCTTAGTTTTATTTCCCCAGAATTTTACGTTGATTAGATTAATGGTTTATGATTAATTTGAGTTTGATTATTTTTACTCAAAATCAAATTAATGGAAAATTACCTAGAATTAATTGTGGATTTTGGGTTTTTTAGTATTTACTGACGGAGATGAATCTATCGAGCCCTCATATACATTTTTTGGGATTTGTATTTTATTTATTATGATTTTCTAAATTATCAGGAATTTGTTGCCATTTTTTAATTTAGAAAATGGAAAATTTTAATTTGAATGAGCGACACTAACGTGGCACCATTGCCATATGGTGTGGCACGATTGGGCCACGTGAATCCATGTGGATCCCACATCAAAAGTGGCAGCCATGCAGGATGATCTACAACCATCTGATCGAAGATCAGATGATCATGATCTCCCTTGCTGTTCATATAAGGGATTAAATAAGATCATTATGCTAGATCTTGACTGTATATTTCAAATGGAAGGAACATATGATGGAGATTGTTCCCCTATTCTATCCGATGAGAAATGGATGGAGTCAATCAAATCGGGTAAATTTTTAGTGATCCAAGGGGAATTTCAATAAAATTTTAATTGCAAAATGATTAAGGATAGATTTGCAATCAATCCATATGATTTGATCTCTTTGTAGATCAAATTCTCTTCAAAAAGTCCTAAATAAATTTTTTAAGGAGTCAATTTTGAAACATACCTCATCGACGATGATCTCCAGTAGTCACCATGTTCCGAGCTCCTTTGCCTCGATGGGACAAAGCTATGGGAGAAGTTTCTTTGCTTTCCTCCCCACCAAATACCTTGAAGACCAATACTTTTCTATTTTCCATCGATTTTGATCATTTTCTAGCTCACCAAAGGCGACAGACCTCAGGGATTGTTTGTTTGAGGTCGCCACAATCCATGGAACGTGTAAGCAGAGTCAATTTGACTTCAAATGATCTTCTTCTCCTTTCTCCAATAAAGGCTCAGAGCTTTACTGTTGACCATGGTGAATTTTTGGCTTGCCAGCAGTGAAAGCCTGAGGGGAGGCTTTGCATTGGCTTTGTTTGTCTTGTGGACATCTTGGAATAAAAATAAGGAGAGGAGAGGGCCTCTTTCTTCTATTTCCATGCATGGCCGATAGCCATGTTACAAGATTTTAGATGGCTAGAGTCTTGCCACCAATGGTGAGAGGCTTGGCTAGAGGGTGGGTTTAGTCCCTCTTGGACTTATGAGGATGTTTGTATGAAAGATTTTAGGGGGAAAAGACATTTCCTCCCCTTTCTCTCCTTGGCCATGAGCCATCCTCCATGGAAAGCCTCCTCTTGCTTGCCATGGTGAAAGCCATTTTATCCCATTTATCTCCTTTTTTAAGGCTATCAACTGATTAGAAAAAAAGCCAAACTAGTTAAGGCCAAGAGGTGGATGAGGTATGGAGGAGGAGAAGTGGGGTTTGAAATTTTTTCATAAGTTAAAAATCTTCTTCTCTCATGGTTCCACCTCATCCTTTCAAATTTTTCATTTTATGACTTTTGGTCTCACCACCACATCCCTTAGGTTGGTGTTTGGCTGCCCAAATCAAACCTAATGCAAATTTTCGGTTGAACCCAATTCCATTTGAATTGGATTGAAGGTTTGAACCCAATTGATACTATTTGGATTTGACTTAAATTCAAAGTATTTTAATTGTATTTATTTTGATCAATCATTTTTAATTTGGGTTTAATTATCTTTAATTGATGATTTATTAAGTTTTAATTTGATTAATTCCCTTAAGTTTTGAGTTGATTTTGCATTTCATTTCAACTTAACCCATTTAAGCTTAAATTGGTTAAATTGATTTCAATTGGGTTTAAATGATTTATTTAGTTTAATTGAGTTTTATTTGAACTTCAACCATGCATAAATTCATAGATGGAGTGATTTAGAATGATTGATTTCAATTAGTTTGAAGATAATTTCAATTTTGACCCATTTGGCTCAAATTTGGCTTAATGGGTTAAGCTTGGGTTCAATTGGGTCAAATGACCAATTTGATCAAATTAGACCCAAGAATTGGTTTGATTATATTCCATAATCATTTTCAAATGATTTTAAACCATCAAATTGAGTTTATTTCAACTTGATTTAGGTTTGAACCCAATATGACTCATTTAGGCCCATTTAGATCAAATGGTATAATTATCCCATTTAAGGCCTAAAAAATTTAACAATTTTAAATATTCATGTTTATACATGTTTATTCTATCATTTAGTTCATTTAAAATGATTTTATTTGGTCAAATATTGGTGGGTTGACCTTTGGCTTGGTAGGACCCATAAAAGTCAAATCTATGTTAAAAGGGTTGACCATTTTTGACGTTGATTTGGATTTTGATTTCAAGTGATGTATGTTTTGATTTAATTCATGTTTGAGATTTGGATTGAGTCTACTTAAACCCATTAGATTAGATCAAAATGAAGGAGGATGCACTAGGTCACTAAGTGTAGTTTCCTAAGTGTCCAATTAGGAGGCTTTTAATTTAAGATTAGATGTCCTAATTACTAACTTTAGAAATGATGTTAACCTCATCCAATAATGTGATCAATAAGGATAATTCAGGGATTTGGCTCAAGCTTTGAGGTGGGGGAAAGTACACGTGCTCTACATGTCCCATAACCTCGATCCTAACCTTCCAAAACCATAAATGGCCAACTCCAAGAAATTGGAGGAGAAGTCTTAGACTTAAGGAAAATGGTTGGAGAGAGCAGTCATAGGTAAGAAGCCACACAAAAGATATTTTACTATCATATGAATCATGAATAGAAAAAGTTTTCTTATATGGCTAAGTTTAACTCAGCATTAGGTCATATGTTTGAGAATTGTGACTTTGAGGGTCTACGTCAAGCCTATTTTGCTACGGTACCTCCATATCCACCTTAAGTGAGAACCCTGCTAGTGTTAGTAGAACATGGGAAGGAGGAGGCTGAATATGATTACTAGTTTCCCCCTTTATTTCTTTTATTTTTATATTTTCTTCTCTTTTTGGTACAACTTATGTAATCATTTTTAATTTTTAATCAAAATATTTTTATTTCATATATTTGTGTTTTCTGTGTATATTTCCTTCTATTCATCATTGCAAAGCTCTAGGATTTATAATAATGAAATTCTACTAACTTAAAATGAAATCATAGTGGTAGTGCCTCGGTGCTGAGAATATAGCCTTTGTAGACTAAAGGGCATAAGTTTAAAACTCAAGAGTCTAGCACTATGGTGCTTTATATTCGGTGTTGTCATACACTATATTTGGAGGTCTTTCAGATTTCAAGATTATAGAATTTTTAGTCTGAGGGATTTCTTTTTTACTTCAAATCCAAGTTTCATGGAGATGAGCCTCTTTATTTCTCAATAGATCTAAGATTAATGGTGGAAATCTTTTTAAACTTATTTTCTAAAAAAATAATTGTCTAAAAAAATATTTTAAGAAGTTTTTTACTTGGAATTGATGGGAATAAACCTCGATCTTGTCTTTTGCATGAGATCACTCTAATAGTAGTGGAAAGCTCTCTATTAAGAGTGCAAATGATTGGAATTAAAAATGTTGATGGGAGAGTGAGGGAAAAGAAAGAGAAGGGAGAAAGGGGAAATTATCCCCTTTTTATGGGTGATTTTCTTATCCATAATTATTCCCCCTGCCTCCCATATGGGGTTATTACTATTGGGGTGGGAATGGTGATTTTTTCTATTTTAAAATTGAAGGCTGTAATGACAATGCCTTGACACTGGCATCACAACATAGTGGCATTGTGTCATTTAAGTAGATAGTCATCGGGGGTAGTTTGAGCTTCTAGACTCTATATGATGGTGATAGCGTCGCATTACCCCAAGCTGGGATGTTTAATTTATTTCATTTTTTTAGATGCAAACAAAATTGCACCCCAACAAATGTGTCATGTGGATTGGTCATGATACATTTGTTGCTTTTCTTATTTATTTATTTTATGATTATATACAATAATATAATGAGAAGAGAGAAAATATATTCTTTGTAAATCTCTAATCACATTTTCATTTATCATATAAAGTAATAACATAAAAGAGTTTACAGCTATAAATGATTAAGTAATTCCATGCACATATACCAGTGTAACATAGCTATCCTTCTATCTTACTAGTGATTCAACTGTTACTGGTGGGACATGAATATATGCAGAGTCATCTAACCCTACTACTCCTATATCATGACCAACTATCATGGGATTGTGAATATCTCTATCATCTCTCTCTTAAGCTGATGAAGCTTTTCATCATCATTTCCTATTGTTTCCCAGCTGATATAATGATATCTTAAGAGAGTCACATGTTGGGGGGAATGTAAGTGCTGTAATGGTTTAACTCTATTAAATCTACTACTATATATATGAAAGCCTAGCTCCAAGAAGGAAGAGTATATATGATAAATCCATAGTAATCATAAGTGACTAACTCTTGTGTTAGTCTCCTCTGAAGCTACATAAAAACTCAAACTAGTCCTTAAGCAAAGTAAGAAAGCCTATGTTGTAGATGTTGTTGCTAAACGAATAAGCAGTGGGAGCATGCCCAGGGAATGAGTATATACTTTATACAATATCTACGGTAGTCCATATACGAGCATAGCCTGAGTAAAGCCATACTACTTAGCCACTCTGTTGGGATTGTATCCCTCAATTATCATGAACTCATGACACTGGCAATAATGCCAAGTAGGTCTTAGCCCAATGAGGCATTCTTCTATGCATCTATGTCTTGGCCTTGATAATAGTAAAGGTGTCCCTTTGTTAGTAAGAGAATCTATGAATCTTTGTCCCAAGCTTTGACTAGGCATACTTTGAAAGGATGATCTATGAATGATCTGAAAGTGATTTATCTTGCATGATGGAGCAAACATGAAGGTTCAAATCTGATCTTTGTTTAAGGAGACTATAGCTCTGCTCAATTGCATGATCATAGGGAAACACTGCTCTGTGAAATAAGATGGCATTCTAAGACAACTAAAACCTCTTGATATGTGTGCATGGATCCATTCATGTAAGTAGTGCCAAGTAGCATCTACATCATAGCATCTATATCATAGCATCATGAGTCAATCATCACACTCACTCAGCCTAATTCATGGATAGATAAGGTAATAATGTAGGTGCTAATGATATCCTCTCACCATGAGCAATTAAGCTAGTCATCAAGAGAGTGGAAGGATGAAAAAGTCTACTGTGACATGAAAATAAAAAATAGTATAGCCAAATGTCAATGAAAGCTATTAAAGATAACTCCTCATCAATGTCATGTGCTAAGATTCACCCAAAATTTACTTTTCTTCTTAGCTCAAATCTAATACTGAATGACTTTTCAAATGAATGAAATCTCATATCAAATAGATCATCCAATCTTATGAAATTAGGTAAACATACTACTGAATCAAAGAAATTCTTAGACCATGTGCCTAGAGTAACTATTTCCCATTGCATATAAGTTGATCTTCGCTTTTTGAATAATCTTTAATAGTGAACTAGAACACGATGGAGACCTGAGGAATATATGTGACACCCTCTCCTATGCTAGTCGGCTAGCTGATGCTGAAAGAGTTCATGATCTAGAAGAATGCACTCTTCATAGGGAATGCCTATAATAGGGAAACCTACTATATCCTGTATGTCAACCATCTTTATTAAGATAGTTTAAGGTATGTTCTTCATGTGGAAGATTGATATATTTAACCAGAATTCCCTTAACATTATGTTAGCGTTTATTTAGATCTAGGTTCAACTTTCTATGAACTCAAGCATTACTAGTTAATTAGCCCTCTTATCTAAGTAAGATAGAACTCTCAATTAAAGTTAGAAACAAATATATCTCTGATATGAATAAGTTTTTAGTGGTGCATGTTTGAAAAATAAAGGAGATAGTATTGATCAAGATCCCATGGTTCCATCATCTAGGGACTATGTTGTTATAGTCTACCAACATTAGTGGGCTATTAGTTGTAATTTCCACGGAGTCTGATTAGCAGTCATGGGTTTCCTTATTTTAGATATATTGAGTAGACAAGAGTTTTAGTGTAGGTGTTGTGTCATAAGGATATTTGCATGGTAAATAGATAAATAAACTGGGCTTACATTTATAGAAAGCCAGAATATAAGTGTATTCTCATGGTGAACAAGTAAATTGGGCTTACATTCCTTAGGAAATGCCAACTTGGAATATTCACATGGAAAATGGATAAATTGGTCTTACATCCCTTTAGAATTCCATATGGATATAGATTATTCACATGGAGCACGTATTGATTGAACTTACATCCCTTTGGAATGCTTTTATTATAGGGTTTTCTGCATGCCGAACAAGTAAATTGGGCTTCCATCCCTTTGGAATACCATATGGATATAGATTGTTTGAATGATGAATGTATATATTGAACTTACATCACTCTGGAATGCCATATCTATAATGTTGTGTTCACATGTCAAACAAATTAATTTATAAAATGTTTGTTAAGTAAATATTAATTTATCATTCTAAGGCTCAGCACCTTGGTGCTTGAAATATAGCACCTAGATGCTATAATGGCAACGCCTCATCACTATTAGGGTAGCACCTTGGTATTGGGTATTTAGCACTATAGCATTAGAAGGCATAAATACGTATGTTAAAACCTAAGGGTTCAGTGCCTAGGTGCGCTATAGCTAGCGTTGTAGCGCTTTTGACAACATGATATTAGAATAGTAGGACCAAGTTGCCTAGTTGACCGACCAAGAGGCACTGGCTATTTGGCATCGTGATGCTAGTCAATGTTCAGTTCATAAAGGATGTTAGACGAAAAGGTGAATTTTAATGTAAAAGATAAACTTTTAGACCAGCACTATGGCTCTATGTCGGATGTCACAATGCTACATCAATGTCTGACCTCACTTTTTATATGACATCAATTAGATAACTAAATGTTATTAATATCATTAATATATATTTTTGACTAGCACAATAACTATTTAAGCATGCTAACTAGTGTGCAGTGTTGCATGTTCAGTGCCGCAACATTGGTCCCATGTTTCAAAAACCAAGAGGATAGCACCTCAGCACTGATAAATCAGTACCATAACACTAAGGCCAGTCTATAAATAGAACTCCTAGATTGCTCATTTTTAATTTTGAAAGCTTTGGTTCAATTCTAGAGTTCTCTTTCCCTCTCCCTTCTTTGCTTTCATTCTACTCTAAGAAGGTCAACATGTCGATCAAATATGTCAACATGGGAAAGAAGACGGTAGCCATCAATGACCCTTCTAGGTTCATTAGTGTGGAAGCAGAGGAGCGATACCACCACGATCTTATCTATAAACATTATATCCAATAGAAAAGTTTCTTCAACCAGGGTTGGAGCTTGGAGAGGATCATTAATATGTTGTGCTGGGAAAAGATGGCCTATGAAAATAACTCTTTCTCCATTTCTATGGTGTGATAGTTTTTCACTAACGTGAAGGAGCACTAGAAGAACAAGATTTTTATCCAAGGAAAACTAGTAAGTTTCAATAGTAGTACTATTAATGCATATTACAATTTACAAAATGTCGTATATAATAAGTATCCCTTTTACTACAATGATCATTCTAATTTTGATGAAATTCTAAGTTTCCTCTATGTTAAAAGTTCCAATGTTTAGAGGAAAAGGTGGGAGGAAAAGATTATCAATTTTTTTACAACTAGCCTCATTGCAGAAGCCAAAGCTTGGCACTATTTTTTTTTTTTTTTTGCCAAGTTAATACCCATTGGCAATATCATTGAGGTGACTAAGGATAGGGCTATTTTGAATTATGTGATTCAAAAGGGTTTTACTATGGATGTAGGGAGGATCATTTATAATTCTATTTACAATATGCTTAAGCATATTAGTACTATAGGTTAAGGTCAATCTTCTTTAATTTATTGTTTGTGTGTTACACAGGGTTCACAAGGAGATTATGATGAACAAGTTTTAATTGAGAAGGTTCCCCTTACTAAGAGGGTAATTGAAGGATTTAGCTTGAGGACTAAGGTGGGAGAATGCTCAAGCGCTCCTTAGTACTGACCTAAATCATTCAAGGCCCTAAACGAGCAACTCTAAGAAACTAGAGGACATGTCTCAAATTTAAGGAAAAGGTTAGTAAAATCAGCTGGAAGTAACAGGAACTAGGGAGGAAATTTGACCATTATATGGGCAGCAGTAGTAGTTATCATACATGGTTGAGTTTAACTAAGCACATGTTCATATGTTTAAAAATTATGGATTTCATGCAGGCCTGGGTAAGGCTTTTTTTCTTGCAGTTCCTCAATATCACTCTATGTGAGCACCCCACTGGAGCTAAACAAAGAAGAGGAGGAGGAGGATGATGATAATTTTGACTATTAGTTTTTCCCTTCTTTTTTATTTAAATATTTTTTATAGAAATTATGTAATCATTTTAATTTTATATTGAAATATATTTTTATATCACATCTTTGTGTATTTGATTTTTTAATTATCATTTGGATAATGTAAGATTTAAATAATAATACAAGTTTTTAATTCTAAAAAGGACCTCAAAGCAACAGCGCATTGGCATTTGAAAAACATTTTATGTTCTAGTGCTTAATAATATTATACAGATGTGCTTAGACTTAGTCTCAAAGAAGGCAGGACAATGCTAGAAACAGATAAGTTTTCTCTTAGAACTTGACAAGAAAGCTCTATGGTATCAAAAGGACATTGTTGCAGCACTATTAGTTAAGAATTTTTATCATTTAACACAAGAGATTCATGTTGTGGTGCTTAATATCAAGACCTTTTAGTTTATAACCATGAGGGTAGCACTATGGCGCCAATGATGCGATGTTGTGATGCTATAAGATAGAAAATTTTTGGGTCCTAAACTGAGAGACTAGCATTACGGTGCATGATTGCTGGAGCCTTGGTGCTAGCTAGACAAGACTTAGACAATAGATTTGGAAAAGTTAGTATTCTAAGTGTCAAAAATGATAAAATTAATGTAGTTCAGTGGTGCTTCAAAGATACAATGTCGTAGTTCAAAAAAAGAAAGCATCGCAATGTTATAACTTGTCATTTTGATCGAGCAAAACATGAGAGGTTAGTGATGTAGTGCTAATGTGTAGTGCTATAGCACTGTGATGCGAAATGCTTTATATTGCATTTCCTGAGAGCTTAGCATTGCATGCTATTCCACTAACGATGAGCCATTACGAGTCAAGAACTCTATTTTTAGATAGCATTCTTAGGGAAATTTAATGATTTTAGAAATTTTTGTAGCATAAAAGCTTGGTAGTGCTAGATTATCATTTTTTTAGTGCAAGAGGAGAGCACCCTCGTGTTGTGGTGAGAAACTTGCTGTGGATAGAGAGTGTTGGAGACTAGGAACAAGAAAGGAGAGCAACTATAAGAAAAAGGGAAAAAAGGGGGAGATGTGAGTGGGAAATTCTAGCCTTCTTTTAGGGATTTGAGTAACCATTTTCATCCTCTATTTGTTCCCCCTCTTCCCTTTTAGGCAGTTGTACCACTAAGGAAGTAATTAGTGGAAAGGGTTAGTTTTCTTCCTTTTGAAACTAAAGGCCATCACAATAGCACTTAGGCGCTAAGATTACAACACTTTAATGTTATGTTATTTAAATAGATTACTAACATTGGTGGTTATCCTTCTTTAAAGCTGCGATAGTGCCTAAGTGCAAGGATTGTAACATCGTGACACTTTAGGATGAATTTTTGTTTTATTATTATTATTATTTAGATGAAAATAATGATGTTTTTATCTTTTGAGGTGGAACATATATTCTTAATGTCATGTTCGATCATTACAATAAGTACCTCCTAAGATCTATGTGGTGTCCTTATGACTCCAAATACAAACACGACAATCTTGTCAATAACATAGATCAAGATATGGCTCACTGAGCCATGCATTCATTCCCTGTGAACTCCCTTAAGCTTCTTAGTGTACAAATTCCCTTAGGATAGCCTATAATAAGAAAAAGCTAAATGGGTTAGGCTTGTATCATGTGGGCCCAAGCCTAACCACTTTCCCTTCATGAGTCTTATTAGAGGTTAAAAATGATCTTGTAATTTTTTAATCTATTAAAAATCAATGTAATTGGATGATCAAGCCAAACGACAAGATTTTTCAAAATATGTGTATTCATTTATGATAGAATTTAGAGTTTTTTCTTTAGCTAAATTATATAACTAATCTAGCTAAAATTTTTACCACAAATATTCTCTTAAGTGAATAATTTAGGAAAATGTTATCATCTAAATATTCATACATTTTATACTTTAAAAAATAGTTACTCAGTACCTTAATTATTTATTCCATTAAATGGTTTAATATTTATTAGGAAAGTCTTAAATGAATTCACAAATGCTCTACAAAAATCTCAAGGCAATTTTAATCCAAGTATGAAAGTTATGTTTTTTCTAAGCCAATAATTTATTATTTAAAAATAATATTAGTTAAAATAATACCAGAAAAATTATGAGAATTTTATGGGATATCTCTAATAGGTTTTTATACTATCATAAAAATTATAATAATTTTATGCATAATTTCTTATATTAAATTTATTTAAATTAAAATATTTGGTTTTTTAACTTTTTTAAAAAATATTTAATCATACCTAGAAAATTTTAAATAAACCATAATAAAGTTTTTGATGTTATTAACAACTTTTATTTTATTTGAATTAAATTAAATTAATTACATGTTATTTATCCTGTGATGATTTTATGTTTATATTAAGCATCTAGAAGAAAAGTATGTTATTCATATCTTTATTTAAATTTTTGAGAATTATGTGATATATTATCTTATTTTACTGATAGGAGTGCCCACTTTTCCTAGTTATTTATTTAATAAAATATAACAAAATTTCTAAGAATTTCAACATTCTCTCATTGAAGAAAATTTAAATTAAATAAAAATTTAAGAATAATAATAATAACAATGATGATGGCTTTTTAAAATTAATAGAAATTGATATTTATTCAATCCCCATAAATTAAATAATTAAAAATATATAAATTGGTGATTTAATTATAATTATTGCAACCAAGTTTATCTAAAGAAAAAAATCTCATTATATTATATCTTTACAGTAGTATGATTGCACTTCTTGATTACATTCATGGATTAAAAATTGAAGACTTGTAATGCATTACATTGACAAAATAATTCTTAACTTGATTTATTTAATTTTAACATTAATAGTTCTTATGGAGTTGATTATATCAATTAATTATATCTACATTATTGTCCATGCACACAAGTTGGTTGTTTTGGCAAGCAAATAGCTTGGTGGGAAACACTCATTCTAGCATCATCCTACACAATGTAATAAGGTTTTGATTACAATTTTAATCATTTTAGTAATGTACATCATCAACATTATGCATATTTATATTCCCCCCCCCCTTTAAGTCAATTCTATAACCATGTATTACATCATTCACTAAGCTTCCAATACTTGGTCAATTCATTTGATTAAATATCCTAATTTATACTAGTTTATTTTTCTTGTACTTCATTTTATCCCTTCAATCATGCACACTTGACTTAGAAAATCTCATAAGTTAATCATAAGTATAGTGATTTAATCCACTCATAATATATTCACACTAATATAATTATGGTAATTCCTTATCATGAACTTCCTTTTTCTTTAGATCAATTCCTATCTTAGTTTGGCTAGTACCACATTTGATCAAATTCTTACTTTACTAAAACATATCAATTTGATGAAGTCATTTTGTGGTTAAATCACAAATAGTGATAATACATCTTTGGTTCCAAGTATACACTTATACTTGCTTCCATACCATCTTTCGATGAAAAGATATTTTTGATTTAGTACTACTCTACTTTATTGATTGATTATGAAGTGATAAGCATTAGAATGATTAAAATTCTATAAGATACTAGTAAGTCATGAACATTATATGGGCCAACCTTATGATACACCCACTTTTATACACACCTTGGTGATCTGAT
The DNA here is from genome assembly GCA_021442155.1 of Cymbidium sinense. Classification (NCBI taxonomy): domain Eukaryota; kingdom Viridiplantae; phylum Streptophyta; class Magnoliopsida; order Asparagales; family Orchidaceae; genus Cymbidium; species Cymbidium sinense. Next base: position 54,756,212 of record CM038230.1, on the reverse strand, counting down.
GGTTTACAAACCTATGGTATTGAAAAATATAATTGTAGGAACATCATGCAGATCTTAAGGGGTATTTATTAAAATGACCGAATGTGGTATCAAGGAATTAGTATACTACCCTTAGAGGTAGAGATATCACTATGTGATAAACTCATTCATCTAATTATTATTTTAAAGCTAATAATTCTACATGTACCAAAGATCTTTACCGTACCTTATATGGATAAAGTAAGACAGGGTTTAATTTAAACTAGGTTATAAGTTCCATATAGGGGTAATCCCTCATAGTTAATTACATCTTAGAAGGTGATATCTTTTATGAAAATTCTCAATTAAAATAGTCAATCATCATATTTATGAATATCAATGATTTTGATTAAAGGATTGCTTAGTTTAGAGAACCAAGTGGGAAAACCCAAATGAGAACATCTTTTGTCAAAAGATAATGGGAATAAATAGGAAGAGAGTATTTAGATTCTAATAAGCCAAGTAAATGCTCTAGTCTTCCCAATAGTTAGGCTCTATATATTTGATCACTGAAAAAAATACCATTGAGGATGCTCACCATTAGCTTTCTTTAGATGGGTGGGAGTATATTTTTCCATGAGATAGATTGATATATATTCAACTAGATTTCCCTTAACACTATGCTAGGGTCTATTTAGATATGAGTTCTACTTCCTATAAATGCAAGCCTTCATAGTTAATTACCCTTCCTATTATAGTAAGAGAGCACTCTCGATTAAGGTTAGAAATAAACATACTTCTTGATATGAATTGGTGTCTAGTGGTGTGTGTAACATAGTATAGATGTCTATTTAAGAAAAATAAGAGAATAGTCTTAATAAAGATCCCAATGTTTCATCATCTTAGGACTATATTATTATGTTCTAATAACATCATATTGTTAGCCATTTTGTCTAGGGATTCTGATTAGCAGCAATGGGTAGCCTCATCTTAGATATCCCAAGTAGACTAGAGAATGTAGGGGTGTTCACATCATAATTAGGTAAATAGATTAGGCTTACATTCATCAAAAAGCCATTATTGTGCTCTCATGATGAATACATGGGTTGGACTTACATCCCTTTGGAATGCTAGTAGGGTGTTCGCATGGTGAGAACCAAGATTAGACCTACATCCATTTGGAATGATAGATGGTGTTGGTGTTCATATGGAGAATGAATAAAATGCTAAGCTTATATTTATTTGGAATGCCAGATTTATAAGGTTTGTTGTTGTGCTTGCATTGTAAGCATAAGTTAGACTTACATTGACCAGAAATCTAATACAGGGATAGTATGACAAACACTTGGGTTGGACTTACATCCATTTAGAATTCGTGTAGTGTTCGCATGGTGAATGGATAGATTGGACTTACATCTCTTGGAATGTCAATAGTGTTCGCATGGCAAATAGATAGATTAGACTTAAATCTGTTGGAATGTCATTAATTATAAGGGCTTTCAGATAGCGAACATAATAGGTTATTCTGGGGCATGGTGTCTCAGCACTAGAAGTATGGCGCCTAAGCGCTATGAATGAGAGACCCATGGCACTATAGATTATAACACCTAGGCATTATTAGTATGGTCCCTCAATGCTAGGAAGTCAACGCCATGGCACTATAGCTACTAAAAAGACATTTGAAAGTAAGTTGGAAGATTCACCACGACCTCAAGGCTGACTATGTAGCACTACTGTGCTAGTCAAAATACCTTTCAAATAGGCTGATAGGTTGGCAAACACATTTAATAGATAAGATAAACTTCCAACCAACACTATGGTACTACATTAATATCTGACGTGCTTTTCAATTTTGATCGATTATAGATTTAATAGTAACTAGTGATAATAAGTGCTCTTTTTGACTAGCAAAATAACCATTTTGACCAACTAGCCTGCTCCTAGGCACTGTATATGAAGCACTACAACACTGATTCCTAGTTTCAAAACCTGAGAAGTTAAAGCCTTGATGCTAGACCTGGTGTTTAAATAGGCCCCATAGATTACAATTTTTTTCATTTTCCATTTTATTTTCACATGATCCTTAGAGTCTTCTTTCCCTTAGCCTTTTCTTACACTAATGAGATAATTATGTTGCTCAAAAGGCTTGCTAGCAAGAGGAGGGTGACTTCAAAAGACACTAATAGAGTTGTTAGCATGGAAGCAGAAAAGAGGTATCAATATGCTCTCATCGACAAGCACCTCATTCTAGAGAGACATTTCCACAATCAGGGTGGGAGCATGAAGAGGATCATCACTGAATAAGGCTATGAGAAGCTAGCCTATGAAAGTAGCTCTTACATCATTCCTATGGTGTGGTAGGTCTTCTCCATTACGAAGGAGCATAAAGAAAATATAGTTTTTGTGTGAGGAAAATTGGTAAGTTTGATAGAACTACCATTAATGCATATTATGGTTTGTAAATTGTAGTGTATGATCAATATCTTTTCTACTATAATGATCATCCTAATTTTGGTGAAGTCCTTAGTTTCCTCACTAGTAGAAATGCCAATATTTAGTGAATTTTAGTGAAAATAGTGGGAAGAAAGGATTATCAACTTTCTTGTCATTGGCCTAATGACAGAGTCTAAGACTTGACACCATTTTATTCTGCCAAGATGATGACCACTAGTAATATTAGTGAGGTGACTAAGAATAGACCAATTTTAGATTTTACTATTCAAAAGTTCTTTGCAATTGATATACAGATGACTATTTATAATTCCATTTGTAATATGCTTAGGGGGTATCATAATTATAAGATACAATCATTCTTCTCTTATTTATGGTTTATGTACTCTGGCGATTGCTTTGGGAGAGCCTGATGAAAAAGTTCTTATTCAAAGGGCTCCTCTAATAAAGAGAATAATTTGGGGATTTGGGTCAAAGTTTGAGGTGGGGGAAAGCTCATGTGTATAAGGTCATCAAAGGTGTTTGTCATTGTGGTTTGGTATATGGTACTAACATGTTTTAAGTCTAATAACTTCACTTTGTTACAATATATGTGGATTGGTGTGTGGAATGAAGTATGCTTTCATCTTCTCGAGCCATCTTAATTTGGTTATAGCTTGATTAACCATCCATGAAGAAGAACATATAATAGTTTGATTTATTTTCTACCATGAGTTCTACATTGGGTAGTGCAAAGTCATCTTTTGGGCATGCTCTATTTAAATCCCTGAAGTTGATGCAAACACAGATTTGTCCATTCTTTTTTTTACTGGTACAATATTGGCAATCCAGTCAACATACTTATCTTCCTATATGAACTGTGCTTCAATGGCCTTTTTTATTTCAGTGATCACTTGCTTTTCAATTTCTAATCGCATTCACTTTCAGGCTTGCTTTATAGGCTGTACATCAGGTTTAATAACAAGCTGGTGATAGGCCTGATAATTCACTATAATTTCATGTGAAGTAATCTTTATATTCACAGAGTAGTTCTTTTTATTCATCCAATATTTTTGAAGTGAGGTTACCACTAATAAAGGTTGGCCTAGGCTTTTCTTTAACACCTAGGTTGATTTCGTAAAGTTCATCAACTAGTCTTAATTGCCTTCTTTCAATTCCTTTAGGGCTTTTCCAAGTTCAATTATTAGTTCCTCTTCAAGTATATTTTCTTTTTCATATGAAGTGTCTATTCATTTTTCTGTAGTTTCCAAAGGGACTTCATTTTAATAAAATATGGCATAGCATGAGCTCATTAGAGGAGATTATGCTGATGTAATATATCTTAATCTCCAAGTGAAGAACTTTCTATATCCTATGGGATTTTAGGTATTATCCTTTTGCTAAAGCATCTTAAACAATCGAGCTCGAATGCTTCATTGCATAAACTGAACGTTGCTTTTTAACTAGCTTCTTTAGAGCTGATGAGAACTATTGAGGAGTTATTATTGAAGCATCTTCTTCCTCAAAATAATCTTCTTCCAATAATATTTATGTAAGATTTAGGATCGTTCTTCTATTTTATAGAAAAGATCTCATGTTTATTATAACCATTTTTAGGAGGGAAGTAGAATGTTTTTTAGCTATTATGTTTCTTCATTTCTTGAAGTTGTTTAAGCTTTTATATGTGCCTTTAGCATTGTAGTTATTTTCATAGCATTGTTAAAAATTTGGGATTCGAGTACCCTTATTAGAGAAACATGAGTTTCCTATAATTGCTTTATCACTTTACTGGCACTGGCATCTCCTTTCTTTTCACTAGCTGAGGCTTTCTTGGGTTGAAAAAGTACTAATTTCTTTTTATCATTCTCACTATCACCACCAAGGTGGGGAATTTTCTTTTGATGCTTTAATTCTCTAGTACTTTTATCATTTAAATCATCAAATTTCAGCTTTAGTTTGATGGGTGGAGACATTTATTTTTGGGAATTGACTTCCTATACGTTCTTAGGAATGAAATACTTGGCATCATCATAGATTTTGATTTCATGTATCAAAAATAGATTTATGTCTCCATCAATTCAATGCTCTTCACCATTTTGAATGTACTTCATGCATTGATGGAGAGTTGAAGGCACTGTGTAGTATTCGTGAATCCATGGCCTACCAAGAAGCGCTTTGTAGGCAACTTGGGCTTCGATCACATGGAATTTAGCTTATATGTACAATTTCCCAAAGCATATTGGTAGAATAAGAGACCCTAAGGTTTGATGTCCTTATTCATTAAATCCTTATAGAAATACTATACTTTTATCTAGCTAGCAAGCATCCAAGGTTAATGTTCTAAGCATTTTAACCATTAAGAGATTGATCGAAGAGGCTAGATCAATCAATATCCTTTTTTTTAATAGAGTTTCTTTCAACAGTAACATAAAGGAGCTGATTATGTTTGGTTGTCCCTAATAATAGGTTATTCTCACTGAATGTGAAGGTTGTTGATTTCTGAGAGGTTAAATCCTCTTACATTTTTTCTTCAGTGAAGAATGTTTTATATTGGTCTAGGTTTTGTAATGCTTTGATTAATGTCTCACGTATATCTTTGTATAACATGAAAGAATCATATATACTTAATAATGTAGGGAGCTTGGATAAATATGCCAAAACATTATAGTATACTCCTATTTTGCTATACTTTTGATGGTTAGTTGGTGATGGGGTTAAGAAATTTTCATTAATTTGAATTCTTTTGCCTTCATCACTTAGTTTTCATTATGGAGGTGAAGAGATTCATTTTCCACTCCTTAGCAAGACTTAGTTACTTCTTCTGTCTAATCTCGTTTATTAGAGGAAGTCTCTAAATTCTATGTTTCTTCAAAGCTTTTGAAATTTTTAGTACTCATAGAATTCCTACCTAGTTTAGGACATAATTTCTTCGAGCCTAACTCAAATTTCTATTTAGTAAGTTTTTCTCTTGAAAAATATAGTTTATCCTCATAGTAAGTTGAAATTGCAATCACATTAATGACACAACATGTTTCTATTGAAACAACTTCTTCAACAATTTTCATGTCGATATGCAAGTGGGTCATATATTATTCAAGTTTAAGTAGCCTTTGAGAAGGTTGTTCAAATTCTTCTAAAGAGTCAATCATTTTCTATGTTTCAAATTTTAGCTTTCTATATTTTTCTCTTTTTCTTTGATTTACAAGGCTTTGATGAAGAAGATTGATTGGTTTGGTTTTGCTTCTTTATATTATATAGAACTTGCCCTGTGTTGGGGAAGAATCTTTCTGGATCTATTTCATGCTCTAAGAAATTCTTCCATCAGATGCCTTCTATGGTTAAAAAAATGTTTATCATCATTTTAGTCTTTTTTTTAGATGAAGACCTCCCAAACACCTTCTTCTTTTTCTTATGTTTGTGGAGGCTTTACCCTTATCATTATTTACATTATAACTTATAGTTGGGTTAACATTTTTGTCTTTTGAATCCTAGATTTGGTGTGTTGTAACAACCTTCACATTTTCCTTTTTAGGATGTACCAGTACAGTGTTTGATAAGGTGAGTTCCTCATTTTGATAGCTCTTTTCTACTTAGTCTTTAAAGACAAAATAATCTTCAATTGGTTGACTTATGAGCCTATGGAATGGATAATAGTTGGGATCATCAACTTTGTTTACTTGGTCTAGCTATCGTGACTTTGGCAATTGTAATCCCAGATTTAGGGCTTATCTAAAAATATTGGCAATACACTCTCTTTTAAATGAGTAATGTTTAGACATCTTCTCTTAGAGGGTTGACCCATTTTTCTTATCTATAGTCAACTTACTGTTGATCGTAAGGTTGTCACTGGTCATGAGGCTGTTGGACTTCCTTTTTGTCAACTGTGAATGTGAATGTTCTATTCACATCATTCTTCTTCTGATCATGCAATTTTGATTATTTTCCAATTCCAAAGGAGTTATTATTATAGTTAGAACTAAGGCCTTTTTTCTTGGGAAGCCTTTTAAACTTAGCTAAATGATCCAATAATTCCTGGAATGTGTTAATCATAGCCATGGCTAGATATGCAGCCATTTGATCATTGATATTTCTTATAATGAGTTTTACTGCATGCCTTTTCGTGAGCTGCTGATCATATTTCATGTTTAAATTTCTCCATCTTGTGATGTCTTTAGTAACACTGTCATGTTTCTTTCTCTTTTCTAAGGCAAGATCTGCTATTACTACTTTCTTGGTTTCACCTGCAAATCTCTTAACGAAGAGTATTTTTAGCTCAACGAAGGTCTTTTTTTTGAATCATCAGGTAACTCAGCATACCATTTGAAGGTTGTGTTGGTAAGATTACTAATAAATTATCATAGTAGTAAAGCATCATTCCCTCTAGTATTATAAGAATTTATAAAATCAACTTAAAACATTTTTATTAACATCAAAACACTTGAAGAATTTTTTTCCAATCCTCAGAAATTAAAGGATTTGATTAATCATATACTTAGGGTTTAATGAAATGAAAGAAAATAAAAATTAAACCTTAACTTAATAACTTATTAAACTCATGATAAACCAATTAATCAATTAAAACCAAAACTCATTAACCTTTGAATTTCATATCCAAATATGAAATTCATTAACATGGAAATTCCTTAAATCCATTTAGGTTAATGATAACATAATTCCAAATGCCAATGAATGTTATTAACTAAATAACCTAAAAATTTAAAATGGACTAGGTTAGGTTTGGTTCCCAAAATAGCCTAAGTTTACTAGGTTATGAATTGATCACATTAAGAAATTGAATTAATTAATGAAATCCTTACCTAAGTAATAAAATTAATACTTAAACTAAGAATGAATTAAAACATCAACCTAAATGTATTTAGGTCAATTCATTCAAATTAATAAACATAAACCTTAATAAAATGGATGAATGAAATCATAACTTGAGATTAAACCCATAACTTGAATAAATGAAACCAAATAAAATTCAAGTAATTGAAATGTAAAAAAAATTTCAATTAAACATTTAATTAAATAGAAAATGATATGAAATTAAACATGAATAAATAAAGTGAAGTACAATATACAATAACAACATAAAAGAGAAATAAATCAAGCTAACTTGTTCAAACCCACAATGTTAATAAAATAAATAAAACTAAACTAAATCAAATCAACCATGTTTGAATTAAGATATCAACTTTAGTTAATTAAGTTCATTTAAATCAATAAAAAGTAATAAAATAAACAGAAGCATAAACGTTCATGTAATGAATAAACATGATCAATCAAAATTAAATAATCAAATAAATAAAAATTAATAAAATTCAATGAACAATGAACCAAATCAAAAATATTAAACATGAAATAAATCTATAAAACATAAACTAAACAACAAAAGGAGAGATTGTTGACTCCAATGGTCAATTTGCTCCTTCATCACTATTTAACGCCAATATATGTTTGTCATCATCAAAAAAAGGAGAGATTGTTGACTCCATGAGCCCCATCTCATATGAGATTGATTTCAATAATAACAAATACATGTTCAAATGCTACTATTCAAATTAAATTCAAGTGTGCAGCAAAATTCTTTAACTCCTAGTTCTTCACTTATTTCAAATTGTTAAAACTACTAGACATGGACTGGGAGGAAATTTTTCTAGGAATTATTATATTAAGGAAAATAAGACGCTCACTAAATTAAAATAAATGATTCATTAAATTTTAGATTAATCATTCTAAAATTATTTTTAGTGCATGAAAATTGAATTATCCTAAAATTATTCTTTTTCGTCCTATTATCTCTCCTATTACTCTTTCTTCTTTCTCTTATTATCATTTTCATCTTAGCATTATTATGGCTGAATTGTTTAATGCCTTTTATGTAATAAATTGTGTGAAATTTATTTAAATTATTTCCATATTATTTTCCTCATCTTTCATATTTTAAATTTTATTTATTTGAACTTCTAAATTTAAATTATTTTTTAATTATTCTTTAATTCAAACTCCTTTATGCATGACATGTACTTGCTAAATCAAATAATTTTTTTATGAAATATGTTGAACATCCCAAGCATGAATAATTTTTATTATTAAGAGTCTAATAAATATATTTCAAGTTATTTAAAATTTAAATTCAAATTAGCCCTCTTTTTCAAAACAATTCCTATCCTTTTTCCAAGTTGACCTATTTTAGGAAAGTTTAAAGGTGGCTAACCTCTATGCTTTATATTTATTAAATTTATATTTTATTTAAACATTCAATAAATATAGAATACAATCAGCTTTGATTAAATTAATCCATGCATTACTTTAAGAATTTCTTATTTTAGGAAACCTCTTTGGCCAAATTCTTTGAAGTGGAATTTAATGGATTTATTTTATTCAAAAATCCATCCTTCATACCTAAACTTCCTTGGCCAAAATTTCTATGGGATTTCCACCTTCCTTGGACATGAATCACATAGCATACATTCCACATTGAATTTAAACAAATTTGTACAGGAGCCCATGGAAGATCTCTTTGGTCGATCCCCTCTCCTTTGATTTTAAAATTCTAATTGTTTCCAAATCAATTTCCCTCTCATTGGATCAGTTTTTGGTTGACCCTAGAATCCTCACTCATCTATTTAAGAGCCTTGTGTCAACTTAAAAAAGGTTCCAAAAAGTTAAAAACTCTTTCTTGCTCTCTTTCTCACCCTTGGTCGATTCTTACAAGATCATTTCTTGGAGATTTTTGATGATACAAGTGCAAGAATTCCTCATCATTCTTCCCTTTCCCTTGGACATTCATTTTTCTTGAAGATTGATTTTGGAAAAGTGAAGATTTTGTGTGATTCTACCCTTGGCCAAAAACATCATCTCTTTGGTGTTTATTTTCTAAGTTGCAAAGTTCTTAAACTTCACTTATTTCTTCTTGGCTTTGAAGTTTACAAGGTTTTGCAAATTTTCTTATGTTTAATCATGACATAATCTTTACATTTTGTTTAGACAAGAAAAAAGATAAAAAGACCAATTTGTGTGGACTTTACCTTCTTTATAATCTTTTAATTTCTTGTTTGGCCTAAAGCTAACATAAGGAAATCAATTTATTTTGTGCTTAATCATTGAATGTTCCTTTTGTTTCTTATTTGGCTGATGTATTTTTAAAGGTTATTAATTTTCTAAGTGCTTAATCATTTGAATATCCATTGTTTATCCCTTTTATTTAAAGTTTCATATAGGTTGGTTAAATTTGATTGTGCTTAAAAGTGTATTACCTCTCTTTTTCCATTTGGCCAACCACATCACATCTTGCATAAATTATTTTGTGCTTATTGATTACTTGTATTCAATTTGTTTATGTGTATGTTATGTGATAGCTTTCATGTGATATAATTCAAATCCTTATTCAAGTAATTATTGAGTTGTTCTAATTGCACATATACTTATCATTTGAATAAAAGTTAGTTTGTGTGAAAAAGAATTCAAAGTAAAGTGTCTCGTGATTGGATTTTAGTTTGCATTTCAAAGTCATTCAAGAAAATCATTTCAAACCTTTTAAAGATTATTCAGGCAACACTAAGTTACTTAGTTGCATTAAATATTTGATTGAAAATCTTATTATAATTTCATTTAAAATTAAAGCGAGTTCTCTTTTTTATTAATATTATATTGGCTTAATATTAGTATAGATTAAGTTGTGAGTGCAAAAACATTTTAAAATTGAGAGTTAGATTTATATCTTTCTCTTTTTTCTTGCCTTGATTTCTTGTTGGGTTGTACTTGCCTGTTAAGGAAAGTACGTATTGGTTTGTGCTTGCCTGTTATGGGAAGTACGTGTTGGGTTGTACTTTTCTATGAAGGAGAATATGAGAGATTTGTTGTAATCTCAACTTTGGTTTAGTGAATTCCTAGCCTGGGTGGCTAGGCATGGATGTAGGCCGATTTTTGGGGTTTGGCCAAACCATGTAAAAATCTCAATGTTCTCTTTCTATATTTTTCAACACATTACTTTTTTGTTATTTCTTTTTCTATTGCTTCATATATTAAAGCATTATTATTAAATATTTAGTTCTTCTACAAAAGATAAAAGTAAATATTTTGAAATTTATTTTAAAACGATTCACCCCACCCTCTTGGGTGGTATAGCTAAGTAACAAACAACAAAAGGTTTTCTCTTATGGTTGAGAGTTCAACTCAGCATTAGTTCATATGTTTGAAAATTATGGTTTGTGGGTCTAGCTCAGGCATGTTTTCCTACAGTACCTCAATATCTGCCTTACGTGAGCACCCCACCGATGTTAGAAGAGGAAGAAGAGGAAGAGGATGATGAATATGATTACTAATTTTCCAACTTTTTATTTTATTTTTTATTTTTTGTATAATTTCTATAATATTTTTATTTATAATAAATATTTTATTATTTCACATGTTTATGCATTCCTTCTATTTTCATTAGAAATCTTTAGGATTTTAAATATTGGAAAATTTTTAACTTTAATTGATATCACAGTAGTAGCACCTCCCCACTGAGAATGGAGCACATAGGTGATGCTAGCATATTGGACATAAGTTTAATACTCAAGAGTCTAGTGCTCTGGCGCTGAGGCATAATTAAGATAGAAATGTTTTGGTTTATTTCCTGAGAGTCAATCACTACAATGCTCTATATGCGACATTGCAACGTTGTTAAGATAGAAAATTTTTTATCATCCTACTCTAGAGGTCAGTGTTGCAGTGCTCGATATGTTGCATTGTAGCGCTCTTAAGCGAAACTTCTTGTCATCCTACCTAAGAGGTCAGTATTATGGTGCAGAGGAGACAAGACTTAGACTTTGAATTTAGTTAGGTTAGTAATCCATGTGTTCAAAGATAATAAAATTAATTTAGCACTATGGTGCTTTAGTGACAATGCTTATGCTCTATTTTATCAGTGCCTAAAATTTTGATAATTGTTGGAGAAATTTAAAATTTTGGCAACATAACATCTTAGTAGTGCTTGATTTTATGATTTTTAGTGCATCGACACCCTTCTCCTTTATTCTAGACTCAAGATCAATGGAGGGAGGATTTCATTTCATTGCAAAACCAAGTTTGATGGTGAAATATGTAGCACCTTGGCACTAAAAAAAGTGCTTCGATGCTACTTTAAAAATGTGAAACCTAGAAACTTAGTGTTGTGCCACTATAAGAATTATACCTAAACCGAGATCTTAGCATCACCTTGCTAAATATCTGGCATATCGGTGCCATGGGATGGATCATCAAAGATTTCATTCTTGAGACTATAGCACCTCAGTGTTAGACCTAAATGTAGAAGTTCCATGGAGTGGGAACTCCATTTCTAAACTAGATTTTTACAGAATTTGAAAAAAATTGTAAAAATTTAGCATATAAAACTTTAATAGTGCTGAGTTTTCACATATTTAGTGCAAGTGCACTCTTCTCCTTTATTCCAGATCAAAGATTGATGGAGGGAGTGCTTTTCTTCTCACACCGGAACTAAGTTCAGCGATAAAGGTCTTTGAAATTTTAAGATTCTAGAATTTTGGGTCTAATGGCTTTCTTTTTTTACTCCTAATCTAAGATTGATGGAGATGAGCCTCTTTCAGTCAAGGAAGTGGTATGTATTGTCACACTCTTACCTAAGAATGTACACCTATCCTAACTCTTTTAGGCTTATAATAGCTTGGAAAGACTTCAAGCTAACATCACCTATGCTTTAAATCCATGTGGGAAGGTCTCTTCTATATGCCCAATGGTTAAGTTGTTGCTTCGTAGGAAAGGAACTTAAGAACCTAAACTCACTCTTTAAGATTCTATAATCATGCTTAGTAAGAGAATGTTTCTAACTAATGCAATTAAATTTCAGCTTCCTAGTATTTTAGACACAAAATTTATTTAAAGAACTTGGGTATGCAATTATGCCTACAATGTGATGTAGTTAAAAAGAGATTATAAGCTAAATTAAAAGAGAAGATAAACTTCCCCTAGAGTTGTGGTCATCTTTATTAGTCAACTGCCCCCTTATATCAAATAGATGAAGGGCCCAATTCAAGGAGGAATGAAGAAATATGCAATCAAGATTCACAAATTTTAAGGGGTTCCTTATTGTTTTTAGTATTTATAACTAATGCTTTAAGAGAGTGGAGTTATGAATTGTAATAATTTAATTTAAGTTCATTAATTTATTTTGGATAGAAAATTTAATTTTATCCGAGGAGCCAATTGTACATTCTAGGCTTTCATAACATCAAAATAGAATCATTAGAAGAAATATATGAAACATGCTATTTTATTACACACCCAAAAAAACTAACAAAAATATATCAACTTAGTTAAAGAGAATGGCCTATGAGGCCAGAATCTTCTATGCACCCTAGAAAAAAAAGAAAAAAAATAGTTAGTCAAGCTCTATGCTTATATAGGTCGGCCTAGGCTAAACATTACATTAAATAAAGGTAACTGGGGTATTCATTTCTTCAACATGAAATATTTGGTGCTCTAGGTTTCATAGGGCCTCCCACGTTAGAGCCTACTAGCCAATGCTCATTCTGTACCCCATGGCTCTTATCTTAAACTACATTTGAAATTCAAAATAAAAAAAATCTAGATACACCTACAAAATAGAAGTTAGCTAGAACATGAATGCATATCAAATTAGTTTTATTCCATATAGTGGTGCTTACCATTAGCCAATATCTAAGCCCACCTATCTTTATGCTTTAGGATATATAGCACCTATAAAAAAATATTAATTTAAAACTTTTTATAGCATTCCTTTTTTATTGAGCACAACTAGCTGTGAAAAATAATGTTAGTTTAATATTGCCCCAACATTCAATCTATGAGCATACACCCTAACAATTAGTCTAAAATATTATATCATAAAACATCAAATCAACCCACAAGAAAGCACACTCTTAGTCTAATACAAGGATTCATTTTCTTTTAATCTGAAATGCATGCTAAGTCTTGTGTTGCATGACAATGCTAGGATTTAATGTTTAAATTATACTTAGTGATTAGAGATTTAATTTATTTTCAAGGTTGATCATGATTTACATGATTGATATTATAGATATAGATTTTGCATTATGGATTTAGCTTTTAATTCTAGTTTTAATGTTTTGAAGAGCATAAAAGGTTATAGATTCTATTTAGGCGGAACTGATTCCTTTTCAATACCCTATTCCTCAGTTGAATCTAAAGAGATGAATTTTGTGAGATCTAATCATCGTAATGAAGTTTTTAAGTTAGGACTAAATCTTAACTTTGAATTATGACTAAATTTGATTATATTCATGTAAGAGGCATCTTAGGATTAACGGGAATAAGTTATGAGTCTCTTTATGACACATCAAACTTTCCTCATCACATTAACATCTTCTATTCAAATTCCATTTTAATTTTTATAACTAGAAAAATATTTTATTTTATTTAAAGGTTATTTTCAAATGTTTCACTCATACATGCATGTATGCATGTTTATCTTATCTTTTACCTAAATAATTGCGAATTTGATAAGTAATATATATATATATATATATATATATATATATATATATATATATATATATATATATATATATATATATATATATATATATATATATATATATATATATATATGCATGTATTTTGTAAGAGAAAATTAAAGATTTGCATATATGAGTATACATACACATGCACTAAGCATTTGCAAGTACCTACCATTGTTAAACTAGAAGATCGAGGAATCAAAACTTCCTTCGGACCACTAGCCTTGTATCCATGAGTGTCCAAACTATATATACTTTCTAGCTTTATATATGTATGTATAAACATGTATGTAAATGAATGTGTTCAATTAAAAACTTTTATAACCATAAGTTTGAAAAATAATTTAATCTACATTTGCATTTCCCTATACATTCTCGTAAGTACATGTCATTGTTAAACTATAAGGATGAGGTATCAAAACCTCTTTTGGACCAATAGCCTTACACCCTTAGAAATGCATTGATGATACATATGGTTATGATATCTTAATTATCTTTATTTATTAATTTAAAATTATATGTACATAATTCACATATAAAAGAAAGAGTTTTGAGATTTACTAGCATTAGTGACATAAGCTTGCGATTTTAAATTTTAAACATGATGTCATTGTTAAACTAGAAAGATGAGGTATAAAAACCTCTTTTGGACCAATAGCCTTACACCCTCAGATATGCATTGATGATACATATGGTTATGATATCTTAATTATCTTTATTTTTAAAATTATATACATAATTCACATATAAAAGAAAGAGTTTTGAGATTTACTAGCATTAGTGACATAAGCTTGCGATTTTAAATTTTAAACATGAATGTAAATGAGTATGAATTAAACACAGATATACAAGCGGATCAAAAAATGACTACGTGTCATAAAGCTACTTAATTGAACCATTAATTTCAAGGCTAATCACATAAGTGCTATACTACTTAAACCTAATTAGGTTATTTTATTTAAAGTATTTGAATTAATATTATTTAGATATATTTGAATATATTATGTCATTCTAAATTATCTCTCCACTCTTTATGTTCATTTTGTGGTTTAAAGTTTTAAAAAAGAATTATTATGATTTGATTAGAATTTAATAATTATTTAATATAAGTAAGCCCCATAAGACTCAAAAATTCAATTAGACATGAAAAATGAAAACATTATAGAACATGAATTAACATAAATAAAATGCATCCAAAGTTTTAATATAATTGAACTTATTATTTATGGAAAATTCAATAAATAAAGAAATTTTTAAATCATCAAATACACTTAAATTACCTTATACTAATTGATGATTTTGATTTCATTGAGAACTCTTAATTAGTTGAGCACAAAGAAGGGTTGATCATAATTTTTGGAGGTCAACACAAGTAGTTATGGATTTTTTAAATCTTAGGTTATTTAATGAATTATTAATTATTTATTAATCTTAATAATGAGAGTTTTGAGATTTAATGAGAACCAGAGGTCATGATAATTTTTTATACATGCCTTCATTTTAGGTGATTACATATATACAATTTAATACAAACTTAGTTATTTCTAAGAATTTTTACTTAATTATTAAGTGAATTTGGTCACTAAGCATTCTAAAATTTATAACTAATCACACATGTACTATGAAAATTTTATAAGAAGTGAACAATGATATGTTGATGCTGGCATAAAAATTATAAGTTCATTAAGCATATATTCTAAGATTAATTAAGACATTGTTAATTTTAAATAATTTCTAAATTATTAACAAAATAATTTGTAAAATTTAGAGTTTTTAATTTTGGTGGATTCCTCTGAATGTTAAATTTAATGAGGGCTTATATGTACTTTTTGGCTTAAAGGGTAATTTGTTATGAATTTTTAAAATTCAAGTTCAATTAATTAAATTAAGTGAATTTATAATTCATTAGTAAGCTCTCGTTAAGTGATTTTTATGATTTAATTAAACTCAGAGAGCCTAATTAATATTTCTAGTGTCATTAATATTAATAAAATTGATTGTATTTATTTTGATGTGTTTCGATAATTATATATTTTTATATTAATTATTCTATTTGAATTATTATAAAATGCCCTAAAAATCATAAATCTTGATTTAGGTGTTAGATTAGCTGGAACTTCTTATGGTAAGTATATATTTGCAATAAGTTATTACCCTAAAAGTTCAGTTCAGTTTGAGTTTTATTTTGTTAGTTATTAAAGAATTATTATTTTGCTTACTTTCAAATTAATCCTAAAATATCTAATAAAGCATAAGGATTTTAATTATAAATTTTCCACTAAAATATGTATTCATAGAGGGTTAACTTGTATTTTTGGTCAAGTAGTTGATTTATTACGAATTGTTGATGTATTGATTCAAATAAATAAATTAATTGAATTTTTAATTCTTTATTATGCTCTAATTACCTCATTTTTTAGATTTTGAAAAGTCCATAGAGATTAAATATTTTCTCAGATTTTTGGAGATGTGTTAGAGTGTTTTGAACTATTTTTAATGAATTTTCATATTTTTATAAATTTTAATTAGTTATTTATTCAAAAATTAGTTAATGAACTTTAAAATTTAATAACTCCTAAACGAGGAGCCCATTTGACTTAAATTTTTTGTGGTGGGTGAGGATTAATATCAAGTAAACTCTATAAAACGTTTAGCTTAATCAAATTAGTAATTTGAGAATAATTAAACAATAATATTTTTAATAATTTTTAAATTAATCTCAACATACCCAGCTAACTGTAATGATTTTGGGTTTACTAGAGTCTTCTCAAAAGGGCTAATTCATGGAATCCTTATTTTCATTTTTACTTGAGCAATTTAATTTTTATAATTTTTCAAGTTTTAGCTAATTTCTTCCAACATTTAAACTTAAAAAATATTTTATTTCTCTACTTAAACTAATCAACACTAATTGGGATTTTACCTTATATGTGTTGATGCCCAATTGAGCCATAAAGATCTATTGTGGATTAAACGAGAAATTATTAGATCTAGATCATTTGATCTTTATGAAAGTGGGTTTAAAATATATCAAAATTGGGGATCTAATTATGGTTGTCCATTCTAATTAAGCAAATGGATTACCCAATGGGCCATCTCCCTTGTAGGCTACAAAGCAAAGAGTTGGGTAGACGGAATCCACCTAAATTTCACCAAATTTCATGATTTTTCAGCAATCTTCATTGAAAATTGCTTTGTTTCTTATTAGGGAGGTTCAAAATGAAAAGCATAATGGAAATTTAAAGGAAAATTTCTAAAATTGCAACATCTTTCAATAAAATATCAAACTTGTGGCTTCCCTAAGATATATGAAATTTACCTCACTTAAGTTAATATAGAGTATTTTTCAATTTAGAGATGATCCTTTGATCAGGATGAAGCTTTGGAATTAATTTATCCACTTGGCTTCCCTCAGAATGCTATAGCCAACCAAGTATCTTAGACTCATTGTAAAAATCGACTCGATTTTGTTGTTTTGTGTGTGAAAAAGGAGGGCGATTGGTTAGGTTTACTTCTTAGGAGGTAGAGAAGGTATTTTTATCAGAAAAAGGATTTTGGAATAGTAAACCCCCCCCCCCCCCTCCCCAAAAAAAAAACTGATTACTCTATGCTTGGATAAGAATCACCATTGGAAGTGATGGTGGGGTGTTGCCATTGATTGAGGTCAACTAGGATTCACAATTTGGACTGGTTGGGTGATTAAAAATCACACCAAGGTAAGAACGTGAAATGATATGAGGTATTTTGACTTTTGGAGCTTTATATTTTTTTTTGCTTCCTTTCACCTCCCTCACCTTTGAGTCTCTTCCCTCATTCTAAAGATAAATCATAAGCTCATACATGGAGAGATTCAGTGAGGTTGACTATGCTTAAGCTTGGTTTGAGTTGCATTTAGTTCCTTTAGGTTTGGGTTTGCTTGAGTTAACCCAATTAGGTTCATGTGTGTGAAAAAGGAGGGTGATTGGTTAGGTTTACTTCTTAAGAGGTAGAGAATGTATTTTTATCAGAAAAAGGATTTTGGAACAGTAACCCGACACTCCCCTGCCCACCCCTCAAACTGATTACTCTATGCTTGGATGAGAATCACCATTGGAAGTGATGGTGGGGTGTTGCCATTGATTGAGGTCAACCAGGATTCATAATTTGGACTGGTTGGGTGATTAAAAATCAGACCAAGGTAAGAACGTGAAATGATATGAGGTATTTTGACTTTTGGAGCTTTGCATATTTTTTTTGCTTCCTTTCACTTCCCTCACCTTTGAGTCTCCTCCCTCATTCTAAAGCTAAATCATAAGCTCATACATGGAGAGATTCGGTGAGGTTGACTGTGCTTAAGCTTGGTTCGAGTTACATTTAGTTCCTTTAGGTTTGGGTTGGCTTGAGTTAACCCAATTAGGTTCATGTTGGGTTAAATATTTAGTTTGATCATTTTGAATTTATATTGTGCTTAAATTATATTTAATATGTAATTTGAATGGTTTACATTAATTGATTATGATTGATTTGACCTTTTTTTTGGATTTGACCCAAATTAGTCTATTCAAGTTAATTTAGGTTCACTTGGATCTATTGGCCAAATTGAGCTAAAGAATAATTAGATTGAGTTCAATTAAGCGCCCTAAGTGATTTGGAGTGATCAATTTGGTTTAAGTTATAATTTATTCTAATTTTGGTTTAATATGGCCCATATAGGTTGATTTGGGTCAATTTGAGTCAAGTTAACCAATTGACCTAATTGATCCCATGGGGTTAGCCTTGGATTAAAGCTTGGATTGTGTCCATTAAATCATTAATAAACTCTTCAATCAAAGGGTTATAATGATTTTTGAATTTACGGAGTGATTTCTTAGGTATAGCCCATTTTGATATTATTAGATTTGAATTGATTTTATTTAAGTTAAATAGCTTATTTGACTTTATTATAATGTGTTTAATTTTTAATTGGGTTAATCCAAGCAATTTGGAATGCATTGGATGAATCAATTCCAATTTTATTTCATTTTGAATCCATTTGACCCTAGTTGTGCTTAAAGGGTTAAGTTTGGGTTCATTTTGGTGAAATGATCAAATTGGCCAAATTGGACCCAATGATAGATTATTTTATGTTCAATGATCATATTCAAATGATTTTGAACAATTGATTGAGTTCGCTTGATTTTGATTTAGGTTTAAACCTAATAAGACCCGTTTAGGCTTATTTAGGTCAAATGACCTAATTAGACTAATTAAGGCCACATTGGACTTATATTCTTTTAAATTCATATCTAGATATGTTTATATCATCATTATAATAACTTGAAATAATTTTATTTGGTCAAATTTGATGGGTTGACCTTTGACTTGGCGGAGTCCACATAAGTCAAACTTATGTAAAAAGGATTGACCAATCTTTGAAATTTGGTTTGGATTTGGATTCTTTTAATTTTATATCATGGTTTTATGCTTTTAATTTCAATTATTTTGGGTTAGGTTTGTATTTAATTTTAATTTCTTTCAACTTATATGGTCATTAATATAATTTAGGTAATTAGGATTAGTTCCTTAATTAAACCCTAATCTAGGCTTAATCAATTTCAAACTTAGATTGGTGCATATTTAGGTTGAAGATTTGGGTTGAATCTAACTAAACCCATTAAATTAAATTAGTCCAAGGGAAGTGCACTAGATCACTAAGGGACTATTTGGTTGCTTGAAAAAGCAATGCAGTGTAGAAGGAATGTAATATATTTGGATTACTTTTAGTTGTTTGGTGGAAAAAATGTAATGTAAAGTATTTTGAAGGTTTTGGGAGGCAGTGGTGGCGTCGGCAACAACGGCCGCGATGTCGTGGCGCGTGTGGCAATAATGGCCGGTGGCCAGTGCGTTCGACGGGTGGCTTTGGCCCAGGGGTGGTGGTGGTTGTGGGCGTGGCAGCATGTCAACATTGGATTCCAACCAAACATCCCCTAAGTGTAATGACTTAAATGCTTAGTTAGGAGACTTTCAAATTTATGATTAAAAGTCATCAAGATTGTCTTTGGAAGAAATGTTAACCTCATCCAAAAATAAGGTCAACATCTACCTAACCTCGCTTGAAATAGTATAGAGATATTGTTCAATATTCTTTTGACCTTATTCAAAATAATGAATGAAGAACAAAAGACCGATGCTAACCTAACCTTATTCAAAATAGTGGGATAAAGAAAGTACAATTATTTGCATAACCTCATTTGAATCAAAGAGATGAAAGTAAGAAAAGTATCAACTCTCTACCTAACCTTTCTTTAAACACTAGAGAGGGATTGCTAAATATCTACCTGACTTTATTTGCAATAGTGAAGGAAGAATGAAAGATTAATGCCTACCTTACTTTGTTTGAAGCAGGATAATGAAAGTACAATCATCTACCTAATATCATTTTAGTCAATAAGATTAAAGTAAGAAAAGACTCCCAATTCTACCTCACCTTTCTCGAAATAGTAGAGAGAGCTTGCTCAAAATTTGTCTGACCCTATTCAAAATAGTGCATGAAGAATAAAAAAATAATGCCTTCCTAACCTTATTTAAAATAACATGACAAAAAAAAAATATAATCATCCAATTGACCCATTCAAAATAATCAGATGAAAGTTGTAAAGGAATCTATTATCAACCCGACCTCACTTGAAATAATATGGAAGGATTGTTCAACATCTACTTGACCATGTTTGAAATAGTGATTAAAAAACAACAATAACAACATCAAAAGAATAATGCTTACTTGACATTATTCAAACCAGTAAGATAATGGAAATACAATCATCTGCCTGACCTCGTTCAAAATAACTAGATAAAAGTAAGAAAATAATCCACTCTCTACCTAACCATGCTCAAAATAGTAAGAAGGGATTATTCAACATCTACTTGACCTTGTTTGAAATAATGAATGATAAACAAAGAATAATGATTTCCTGGCCTTCTCTGAAATAGTATGATAATGAAAGTACAATCATAGAGTTGAGAATTTTTTGATTTTGGAGGTGGTTGAATAATTGAAAATTTCTAGAAGAACTTGAACCTAATCAATATAAGCAGTAGCTTGACATATGAAAATAATTTTTTTAATGAAATTTATTTTGAAACACAGTTATAAGTAATATATTTTTAAATAAAGCCATTCATAGGAAGAATTAAGTGTTCGCCTTTATGATCGAGCTGTTGGTACATTCTTTCCTAATATGCCTTTTCTATGATGAAAGGCTCCTCTAATATTAGTTCAAACTTGCCTCCTATCTTATGATGCTCTACAATCAGTCTCATAATAACTAAAATTAGCTATTCAACTCAAAAAAGTTCTTAGAAAAACTAACTTATTATGAGCTTGGACCATAGATGCTTTTTATAGCTTGGGATTTTGATCAACTTGGAGCATCTCTCTATAAGAGCTCCAAGCTCCTCCAATAATAGCTCAACATTCTACTTGATTGTAATTTTGTTGCAAGGACAACTCTTAGTGTCAAAAACCAAACCTTCACAAAAAGGACAACCTCAAACTCATACACTAAGAAAAACATAGTGGACTATGTTAGAGTCTTATATATGGTGCGATAAGCCCACAAAGCTTTAACTAATTGCTCATGCCACTGTTATTTTGTTGTCATCAAATGTCATCTTTAAAATTTGGATAAGAGTTTGTTCAATTCCTTTACTAACCCATTCACCTCTAGGTAATATATGGTAGAGTATCTCTAATTGATGTTATGTCTCCTCACAAAGTTATTGATCTTCATGATTTTAAAGGTAGAACTATTATCTGATATGATTCATCAGATACACCAAATCTATACATGATAATATTCTTGAAGAACTATATAACATGATGGGCTTTGACCTTTCTTAATAGAATCGCTTCAACCTACTTGAAAAAATAATCTTTACCTGCTAAAATGAAGTGATTATCCTTAGAAGAAGGAGGGTCAATCTGGCCAACTATGTCCAAGCCCCAACTCTAGAATGGCAATGAAGCTATTATTGGGAGGTTGATGTAGAACCACTCTGTACCACATCCATGCAATATGTAATCATCACTAGCCTATAATATCCAAGTTTTTTGATCTTTTCTTTCAAATTTGGACATGATTGATGCACTCCAAATAGTCTTAAATGTACTTTGATCTTGATTTTCTACACTTCATGTTTGTTTAAATAACATAACCATATATGATCAAAGAACTATTGGACAGGATGTTACCGATAAAAGCATAGGATAGTGCTTCGCTTGACTTGATGGGCGTAGGATTTGTCCAGAGATAGTTTACCTTCATAGAAATAATCAATGAAAGGTTGTCTCCAATCAACCTCTTTATCATTTTTGAGAATTGCAACCATCCCTTCAAGAGCTTATCTATCAATGAGTTTGGTATCAATAGGTTGACACTCATCACTCTTTAAACCTAGGATTTGATCTAAGCGCTAAGGTTTCCTCATCTAAAGCTAAGACACTTCTAATGGCTAGGGGACACCAACCCAAAGCTTAGAAGACTTATGAGGCTCGACCCTGACTCAAACTAGGTGGGACCCAAGGACCTTGATTTCAAGCCAAACCTATCTATCAAACCTAATTGATCACATGCTACCCAAAGTCCCAAAACCTATCCAAACTATACCCAATTGGTGTTCAATTTGGTCAAATGACCAAGTTGACCTAATGTAACCTATTTGGGCCTAAAGGGGAAAAACTCAAAATTAATTTAAACTAATTTGAATTGAATTGAGCTAAACTCTTTGGAATATTATTTGAGCTTGATTGAGGTCTCATTAGGATTCAATTTGGCCAATTGGCTCACCTAACCCAAGTTGACCCAATTGAACCCTATAGGCCAAAAATCAAATCAAATTTGATCAAATCCAAATTGGGCCAATCAAAAGGTTCACAATCATTCTAACCATATGGATGGATATCCCTATTGATTAATTGTGATCCAATTTGTTCAATTATCCAATTTGACCCAATCTAGCCGAATTTGACTTTAAGGGTCAAATCAAACTAAACTCTAATTTAATTGAAATCAAACTAGAGGATTACATCAATATATCAAGTTAATGCATAGTGCTCTAGAGGATTACATCAAAGGGATTGAAAAACTTTTTCAATACATGAGTGAAAATATATGAAGATGTAGCCTACTTCCTCTATAATAAATAAATAGTTTTGTGATATTCAAAATAATATCAATGAAAAAGAAAATAGAAAATTTGAAGAAAGAATAAAGAAATCAAAAATAAAAAAGAAAAGAGAAAGAGAAGAAAACTTGGAGAGGGAGGATGAGTTTAACATTACTTATAAGCCACATCTTAGCTCTCCTTTTTAATGAGTAGTTTAGATGTCCCAACGTCTTATAGGATAAAGATGAGGCATGTTTCAAATAGGCATTAGAAGGGGGAGACCATTCCACATACCACCAAACCAAGCATAGACTTATAATCCAACTCAAAAGTTGAGTCTTATGTAATTAGTTTACTGGTTAACTCATCACATTTGAAGACCAAGACAATAGTGATAGTGGAACTAAGGAGTAATGCAAGCCATGCCCTTGAGCAAAGTAGCAACAAGAAAGATAGTGATAAGTATTATGATGAAGTATTTGAGTTATCTTCATATGAGAGGCTTAATCAGTTTGTGAGTACTCTAGCTCTAATCCTACTTTCTCTAAAGAATATTGAGAATTAGGTAGTTAAAGTTGTACCACAACTGAATAAGGATTCTAAGCCTCAAACTTTCTATTTAGGAGCATCATCTTCAAGTTCAAGATTTGATGTTAAACATAAAGATGAATCTTTCAAAGAAATAATAAAATTATTTTCAAATGATATTTTCCTTGTGTTTAGAACACAAATCAGATTATTTTAAAAAAATTATGGAAAAATAAAGGTAAGAAAATCTAATCAAGACTAGGGTTAGGATTTGTCATAGTTGAGCTATTAGATAATGATGAGTATTTCCTAGTCATCACTAACCACCTTGATTATGATAGGGTCTTTATGGACAAGCTCAACTCATTTGAAGAAATCTACTTTAAAACTTTATATGATCCATATGACCCCTATGTTAGGGATTCACCACCAGAACTAGAAGTGAAAATAAAGTCAAGCATAAATAAGTTGAATGAGATTAATTTGGGCACCAAGGATAACCCACACCCAACATTCATAAGTTCACTATTAAGCAAGCCCAAAGCTAATGACCTAATTATGCTACCTTTAGATTTTAAGGATTATTTTGCCTAGAGTTATAAAGAAATTCATGGATTAGTTCCTAATGTCACATTCCATAAACTAGAAATATGGCTTTTTGATCGTGAAGTAAGCTTCTAGATTCTTGTGATTAGACATCAAACAAAAAGACATTTTAAAGGTCAAAAAATTGATCAATGTTGGATTTATCCAAGAGAAAAAGTACCCCACCTTATTAGCCAATGTCATATAATTAAAAAGAAAAATGGTCAAATTTGCATATATATTGACTTTAGGGGTATTAATATTGTGTGTCCTAAAGATGAGTTCATGTTACCCACACTAGAGGTGATGGTAGACATAGCCCTCTCACATGTGATCTTCTTATTCATGGATGGAAAATTAAGATGGTGCCTGAGGATGAGAAGAATACTGTGTTTAGAACTCCAATCAGAATCTTTTATTATAAGGTTGTGCCTTATAGTAAGAAGAATACTGGTGCTACATATTAGTGAGCCATGACCTGAATCTTCAATGAACACATTCATCACCAAGTTGAGTGTTATGTCAATGATCTCATAATTAAAGGCAAAGAAAAGGAAGACCATTTATATGACTTGAGAGTCATTTTGGAATAATTATGATGTTATAAAAAAAAGTTGAACCCTCTTAAATGCACTTTTGGGGTGACATTAGGGAAGTTTTAAGAGTTCCTTATCAAGATTGATCTAGAGAAGGTCAAAGTGAGATATTAGAATGCCTCCTCATAAGAGTCTATCCCAACTATGTTCCTTTCAAAGAAGGTTGGAGTATCTGAGATGCTTTATATCAAACTTTTTTGGTCAATGGAAACCCTTCACGACACCCATAAAGAAAGATACCAAATTTTGATGGGATAATAAGTGCAATCATGCATTTGAGAGCATCAAGTAATATTTGATGACACCCCTAGTGTTAGCTTCCCAAATCTAGGGAAAATCTCTCATCCTATACATGATAGCATTAAGCAACTCTTTTATCACATTATGGGCTCAAGCCAATGATGAAGGAAAAGAAAATGCACTCTACTATAGAAGCAAAATATCCACCCATTGAGAAGCATTATTTAGCTCTCATATTCTCCACCGAAAAGTTAACTCCTATATGCTTTCTCACAAGATCAACTTAATTTCTAGAGTAAATCCACTGTAATATCTCATTACACAGCCAATTCTATTTAGATAGTTGGCATGATGGCTCATGATCTTAACATAATTTGACATCACTTTCATACCACTATGCACTGTGAAAGGGCAAGCACTAACAAACCACCTAGTGGAACACCATATTTCCACAAATTATCCTTTAAATGATGATCTCCCTAATTTGTAAATCATAAGATTTGGAAATGTCAATAGCCATCATTAGGAATTGTACTTTGATGTTATGGCTTCCTCCCAATGAAGAGATGAATCATGGTCCATCCTCCCAAGCAAAGCAAAAAAAGGGATAGTCTTACTAAATCCAGATAATAGAATGTTGAGATTATCATATCATCTATTAGAGCTTCATAGGAATAACAAAATTGAACATGAAGCTTTGATCATCAGTCTTGAGTTGGCCATTTTTCTAGGTGTTAGAGACATCAACATATATAGGGATTCACAATTAATGATTAATTAAATTACCTGAACTTGGAAGGTTCTCAAACCCAAACTCTATCAGTACTATTAGTACACCATGAAGTTAATAAATGAAACTTTAGAGGCCACTCTATATAGAATTTACCAAGGTGGAAATGCCATAACTGATGATGTAGCAAAGCTTGATAAAGAAGTGGCTTGTTTAGATAATGAATCTATATCAATAAAGGTAAGTAATTGCCAAGTTCTACCTCTTATCAATACCAAGCTCATAGATGGACAAGCTTTGGATGGGGAGGTTACCACAATTAAAGATGACGAAGAGGTTGTTTGTAAATAGCCTTTTATTGACTATTTGTGTGAAGGAAAACCACTTGAAGAGAAGCCTAAATCCCATTATATTAAAGAAAGAGCATTATCCTATGGTCTTATTGATGGAACCTTGTACTAGTGGTCTTTTGATTATATGTGGTTACATTATTTAGGCAAACATGAAGCTTCAAAAATTATGACTGAGGTATATTTAAGACTGCATGGAGCATGTCAATGTAATTTGAAGATGAAATAAAAATCAATAGACTCAAGTACTATTGGCAAATAATGATTATAGATTGCATGGATGTAGCATGCCATTATCACTAGTGTCAGTTGTATGGAGTAGTCTTACATCAACTACCCAATATCCTCCATCTGATGATAGCTTGATGGTCGTTCAAGTGTTGGGGTACATATATAGTGGGACCAATTGAACCTCCTTCTTCTAAGAGCCATCGCTTCGTTCTAGCTGTGATGGATCATTTTTTCAAGTGGGTGGAGGCTATTTCATTAAGGAAATCAAGGCTCACCATGTCCTTCAATTGTTTAAGAGCTACATTATCTATAAATTTTGTGAACCTCATTGTATCATATCCATAACAGATCATATCCTTGATGCTTCCTATCTATGGACTATATTTGAAGAAATATTATGCATGATTGTATATAAAAATAAAATATATTAATAAAATTATATTTTCAAATAAAAATTGATATATATAGTAAATGGGTCCAAATTACTCAAAATATTTCAATCATTTGATTTTTCCCAAAATCTCATTCTTTCCTAAATCATAATATGTTCAAATTTTGATCTATTTCTAAAATTCATCTTTAGTACTATTAGGGTAGGTGTAAGAGAACCTAAGCAGCATCATATCATGATTAGCATAGTTAGAATTGGCTTGAGAGACCCATGTAATCACCATTCTTAATTAGAGCACATTTATTAGACTACTTTAAGCTAAGATAATACCCTTGTGGCCCCCTCTTAGTAGTCACCCTAGCTCCAGCTCAACTTATTACATAGTTGGTAGGTCACACTATTGGTTGATTCTACTAAAAGGATGCAAGTCTCTGATATTTTCTTCCAAGTTTAGCCATCATGCATTGATGGGAAACCATTAAGCTAGATAAATTCTACTATATGGATGATAGACTATTTTTTTGAGCTAGTAAATCTATGGTAGGCCGAGGCCCCTGTAGCTTCTCCTTAGTGTGTCTCATAGCACACCAACAAGGTCTATATACACATATTTAAGGTTAAGATCACGCCTTCATGGCACCTTTCCTGAGTGACTATTTTAAAATAGGATAACACCCCACCAGCCCCTCTCCTAATAGTTATCTTTTTAGGTTGGATGGCATCACTCTATAGATAAGCAACCCATCCCTTTGGAATAGTAATTCTAAGGTAAGTCAAAGCCTCTATGGCTCCTCGTTAGTGTGGCTCTTCATACACCAACAAGTTTATCCTTCATATACACATATAGATACTTAGGGATTAGGATAATGTCATTATAACCTATTTTCTTGTTGACAACTTGCTTGGATAACATCCCCATGACCCCATTCAGGTATGACCTAAACTACATCAAGCTGGGATAATGCCCTTGCAGCTCCCTTTTAGTAGTTACCATAGGTTGGATAATAATTGTTTTGCTGACAACAAGATATCTCGATGAATATTTCTACATAGAAAGAAGTAGTTCCTCTATGCTTTCTTCTTAATTTGATCATCGTACACTGATGGGCACTCTTAGGTTGGCTAGAAATTATTTTAGTAATAGCAGGCCACCCTAGTAGGCAACACTATTTAAAAATATAAGAGTCCCCACATCATTTTTCTTAACTATCCATGAGATTTATATGTTTAACAATAAGGAGAACACCTCCCCTCCCCCCCCAACCTCGATACTTTTCCCTATCAGCATTCTATTTGGATAAGATCATTCTGTCCCCATTTAGATCAGGCCTAAGTTATTATTAGATTACATAGTCCCCCTTTCTTTTTTTTGTCAACCCTTTGGTTGGATTGCATGATTCTGTGGATGCATGGATTGTCTCTTTAGGCTAGTAAATCTAATACAGGCCAAAACCTTTATGGATCCTCCTTAGTGTGGATCATCGTGCACCAAAAGCATCCACTTATATATATATATATATATATATATATATATATATATATATATATATCTTCTGATTAAGATCACGCCTTTATGGCCCCTTTTTGATTCAGCATCTTGTCTGATGGTGTTAGCATGGTTTCATTAGGTATATCATAGCCTGCTTCAAGCAAGGATAGTGCCCTCCTAGTCCTCTCTTAGTAGTTGTCCTTGGTTTGGCATGACATATTGCATGACTAGTAGGTCACCTTAGTGGTTGATTCCACGTAGGAAGATAAATGTTTTTGATGCTTTGTTACTAGTTCAACCATCGCATATATATATATATATATATATATATATATGTATATCTTAGAGATTAAGATCAAGCCTTTATGGCCCCTTTTTGATTCAGCATCTTGTCTGATGGTGTTAGCATGGTTTCATTAGGTATATCATAGCCTGCTTCAAGCAAGGATAATGCCCTCCTAGTCCCCTCTTAGTAGTTTTCCTTGGTTTGGCATGACATATTGCATGACTAGTAGGTCATCTTAGTGGTTGATTCCACGTAGGAAGATAAATGTTTTTGATGCTTTGTTACTAGTTCAACCATTGCACATTAATTGGAAACCCTAAGGTTAGATTGACTCTACTATGTAGTCAATAAATTACCTTTTTGAGCCAATAAAGTTAAGGCAGGTTAAGGCCCTCGGGCTCCTCCTTAATGTGGCTCATCACACTCTGATAAAGTTAGGATCACACACTCATTATGCCTTTTTTGGGAAAATATTCAAGGTTTAGATCATGCCATAATGGCCCCTCTCTTGATGGTTGCCCATTAAGTTGAGCAGTGTTGTTCTATGGGAGAACTACTCTTTTAGGATAGTAAATCAAAAGCAGTTTGAAACCCCCATGGCTTTTCCTTAGTGTAGCTCATCATACACCGATAGGGTTTCTATACACATTTAAGCTTAGAAGCATGCACTAGTGGGCCCTTTTTGAGTGGTCCCTTTAGGATTATATTATGCTCTAGTTGCCCTTTTCTCGATAATTTCTCCTTAGGTTGTGTAACACTATTCTGCGGGTAAGCAAGTTATATTTTTAGGTTAATAAATCTAAGTTAGGTGCAAGTCCTTATGACTCTTCCTTAGTGTGGCCCATCATACACTGACAGACCCATATGCACTCTTTAAATTTCTTGGAGTGAGACATGACTCTTGGAGCCCATTTTCTCATCAAGATTCATACATGTTCATATATTCTTAGAGAGCTTCTCCCTAATGTTGTCTTCATAACTTGGTTATGACTCATCTTGAAGAGAAATTTCTTTGATCCTCATCCTAAGTTATTCTTATGGATAGCATTTCCACATCTCTTGTGTAATATATAATCAAGAATCTTAGGGAGCCTCTCCTTAAGTCGCTTGGCATAATTAAATTAACTTTATGCTTAGGGGAATATTCTCTAATATCCCTTGGATGAAATTACTTTTTCAGAGTCATTCCTTATTCCTCCTATATATAGAAGCCTCAACTCTTGAATGGAAGTATTGAGTGATCTTTATCAAGATCAACTTACACTTTGGGTACAGTACAACCATCTTTGCTTGTCATCCTTTGAATCCATTTGACTAGTTCAGTCAATTCTAATATGTGTGGTGTACCTTATATATTACACCACACTTATTGGAGGTCCTTTTGTTTACCACACTTTTAGTGAGGTTAACACTCATCACTCCTTAGACTTAGAATTTGATATAGGTACTAAAGATTCTTTACCTAGACCTAAGATACTTTTAGTGATGAGGGGACAACAACTTGAAGCCTAGAAGACTTGTGAGGCTCAACCTTAGGGCTTAACCTCAACTTAGACTAGGTGGAACCAATAACCCCTATTTTAAACCAAACTCTATATATTAAAACCAATTGACCAAATGCCACACAAAGTCCCGAACTTATCCAAACCATACCAAATTACTATTTAATTTAGTCAAATGACCAAGTTGACCCAATGTGGCTCATTTGGGCCTAAAAGCAATAAACTCAAAATTAATTTAAATAATTTGGAATTGAACTGATCCAAACTCCTTGGAACATTTTTTTAGCATGCTTGAGGTCTCATTAGGATTCAATTTAGCCAATTGGCTCACTTAACCTAAGTTGACCCAACTAAACCTATAAGACAAAAATCAAATCTAATTTGATCCAAGATAAATTAGGCCAATCCAAAGCTTCACAATCATCCTAACTACATGCATGTAAATCCCTTTTTACCAATTAGTATCAAGTTTTATCAATTAGCCAATTTGACCCAACCAAGCCTAATTTGACCTTAAGGATCAAATTAAACCAAACTCTGATTCATCTCAAATCAAACCAAACTAATCTCTACAATCACTTTCAAAATGATTATTGATCATATTCTCACGTCCAATTGAAGCCAAGAAGGTCAATTTGGCTAATTAACCCACTTAATCTTATTTGACATCGTTTAACCTAAAGGATAAAATTGAGCCTAATCTTGATTTAACCAAAATTGGATCAAATTAATAGTCCAACTTGACCTAAATGGTCAAAGTGGATTGAATTGACACTTATAATTAGTCCTAAATTGATTAATGCACACTTTTTAATGGTAATTGAAGTCAATTTGATCAACCAAATTGGCCAACTTAGCCTAAATTAGTGTTAAAAATCAAATTAAATTGAAACTCAATTCTAACCAAATTAAATTAAATCATAGCCTATAATCAACTCTAAATGAACCATAAAACATGACTAAACCCCCAAATGTACCTAATTTGGCTAGTTTGACTAACATGGTTAACTTGACCCATTTGACCTATATAAACCCATTGAGCTAAATTCAAATCCACTTCAAATTAAATCATTCTAATTGCACCAATGTGATCCAAATCATCATTTGAATACAATCCAACAGTCCATCAGATCCAATTTAATCAATTGTTCAACTTGATCCACTTGAAACTAAATTGACCTATATGAGCCCAATTGAGCCAAACCGAACCAAATCAAGTCCAAACCCAAGCAAACTGGGCATGACTCATCCTCACATGTCCTTTAACTTGCCCAAAACTGACCCAACCATGTGAACTAAGGGTTCAAAATAGGAAAAAAATTCAAGAATAGTGAAGTCCAACCCCTTCTTTTGGCTAAGGCAGCCATCATAGCATGCCTTGAGCTCTCCCTAGTTGACCTAAAGAAATTTTGTTTAGCCATTGACCAAGCAAGGTCTCTCTCATCTTGGATAGCCCTTGGTTCACCAACCATTTGTTGTCTTATTCACCACTGGCCACTAAACTCTTCTAGCCTATGGAGGAGGTTTAGTAAATTAGTCTAGAGCCAACATTAGCCTTACCCACTATTTGGCTAATTTCCATGGCCTGAACTAACCTGAATGGGTGATTCACATGGGGAGAGAGGTATACACCTCCCAAAACTCCTAACTTAGAACACACACTCACAACACTCTCAAATCCAATCCTAAGTATTCCTCAAAGCTCCTCAAGCACACTAGGGTCAATGACACTAAGCTCTTTCTCAGCCTAAATGTCCAAAATAGCCAACCTCACCAAACCATCTTTAAAGTCAAATTAACTCTTCCCAAAACTTCTTCACACTCCAGTGAGCAAGAATGAATCAAGAACCATGAAGATGCAAAGGGTGACATCAACAATAGGGCTTCACCTCTTCTAGGCAAAGCTATCTTGTATAATTTCACCACTAGTCTTAGATCTAGTGAGGTAAATTTCATAAAATGGAAGAAAACCCTTTAGGTTTTGGTATTTTGTAAAAGAAATTTTTGTTTCATTGTAATTAAACTATAGGATCCCTTATATTTCTTTCTTAGATCCAAATAAAATCATATTTAGTGTGAAATTAGTCTTAGTTGGCTTGGATTAAGCTATGAACTATAAACCACATTTTTCTCTCACTAGAGGAAGATTATGAATCACGAGCCGTCTAGCTCGTTTGATTAGAATGGATGATCATGACTATTCTGCATTAAAACTTCATATTTAATTCCTTTAAAGCCATTGGATTAATTTGAGATTGAATGACTTGGGATGAAACTGTGTGCATGGCCATCCGAGTCAATTTCCATGTTGGATTGGTTTAATAACCAATCTTCTGACTCCATGCATTAAGAGTGGTTGTGTTAGCACTGATTGTGTAAATTATTTAATTAATATTTTAAATAAATTTAAATAACTAGAACTTCTCAAAATTATAAGTAATTACAAAAAAATCTAAAAAAAATGTAAATTAATATTTATTGAAAACCTTAGACAAAGGAG
This sequence comes from Cymbidium sinense, assembly GCA_021442155.1. Lineage (NCBI taxonomy): Eukaryota > Viridiplantae > Streptophyta > Magnoliopsida > Asparagales > Orchidaceae > Cymbidium > Cymbidium sinense. Next base: position 54,723,748 of record CM038230.1, on the reverse strand, counting down.
AATCTTAAAAAAGTAAATCCTTAATTTTAATTAACTGAATACTGAGTAATTAAAGTTTGAATATTATCATTAATGATTTATTAAACTTTAATTACTTATCTTATTGGCATAAGATTATTATTGAATTTTCTATAGGATGACCTCTACCTCCCATAATTATTTCAAGTCAATTAAACAAATATATTGGGACATTTATAATTTCAAGCTTTAATTAGCCATTTTGGCTATTTAATAAATAAATTTATATAAGAAAATTACAAACATTATCATGAACATGTAAAAATTTATTAGAGCACTATTGGTGATAAGAGAAATTTATTAGGGCCTTTGGTCTTAGTTTTTTCTCAAAATTACAATAATTATTCAAAAGAATAAATTAATTAACCTAGGATTTAGAAATTTCATAATTAATTGCACATACCTCCGAAAATTATAAATGAACCCTCTTAGTGTTCAACTAATAGAGAGTTAATTAATGAAATTAAAATCCTCAAATAGTTTGGGTATTTTAAGTGTATATTTCTATTTAAGTTTTTGTTTAATTAAATAATTAATTACAAAATATTAGCTCAAATGTCTTGAAATTTTGTACTTTTTACTTTTCAAGTTATTTTGCATATTCTTGAATTTTTCCCATAATTTTTGGGTTTATAGAATGTGACTAATTAATTTTTAAGTTCTCTTAAGTATTAATTAGATTAAATAATTATGAAATTTAATTAAATCTTAAAAATCACCATTTCACTCTTAAATCTCTTTAATAACCAAAGAGTGTGTGGGGAAAATTTCATCATTTGATGTTTTTTCAACACATCTAATTAATTACAATTAAAATGTATTAATTAAGACATATTGATTAAGCTTAAGTGGCATCATTTTCATATAAAGAACCTTGCGAATTGGTAGTTTTAGTAGATCACTTGATGATGTCCATTGTATATACTTTATGAACTCATAAATGTGCGCCTAATTCACGAATTATCCATATTTATGTTTAAAGTTAAAATGCGTGATATATAAGTAGTATGATCATTATTATCATTAAATCAAAAAATATATTCTCATCATCTAAGTAAAAATATTTATAAATCTAAACTAATCAAAGTAAATGAAACCCTTATATCATGTGTATAATATACAATTTTTGAAGGTGTAGTCAACACCCAGTAGCTAATGGTGAGGGAGGTCTCATATACCTTGTCTTTTTAGTTTAACAATGACACATACTTGAAAAATGGTGCAAAAAATACATGTGAAAATGCAAATTATTTTTAAAATTTATATCATAAAGATTTCAAAATTTTATCTCATCAATATTAATGTTTATATTGATTCATGAAATAACATGTTATTTTAAAGAAATGAACTATTAAAATGGTAAAGAGAATTCATAATTATTTTAAATAAATTATTAAAAATGATAAAGTAAATATATGTTTATTTAAAAAGTAACTATTAAAATGATTTGGTAAATACATAATTATTTTGAAAAAATAAATTATTAAAATAAAAAATAAATACATAATTATTTTAAAATGAATTATTAAAATGATTAAAAAAATCATATTTTTTCAAGGATGGATTATTAAAGTGATAAAAAAAATACATAATTATTTTGAAATCGAATACAAAAGTGGTTGAATAAGTACATCATTATTTTAAAATGAATATTTCAAACAAAAATGAAGTATAAAGTGATAAAGGATTGAAGGCCATCATTAAGTGAGCCATCACTTATCCCTATTAGCCTCAAAGTGTCTTTCATTTGATTATGATTCATTTTAAGTTTAGTCCAAACAAGAGTTAATAAAAAAATCTTAACACTTCATTTAGAAGGCCTTGAAATAAAAAATAATATATCCTTAGAATTAACCATATGGTAGGGTGTTGAAAAGGAGTAAGTTTCCCAACAAGAGGAACTCATAAAATTCATGCTCTTTAGAACACTAAGCCTAATTCAAATAATTAGTGAATTTGTAAATCAAATTTGACCTCTTAAATCACTAAATACTTGAAACCAAGCATTCCCCTACTTGAATCAAAGCATGCCAAGTGATAAAACAAATACATAATTATTTTGAAATCAAATATAAAAGTGGTTGAATAAGTACATCATTATTTTAAAATGAATATTTCAAACAAAAATGAAGTATAAAGTGATAAAGGATTGAAGGCCAGCCATCACTTATCCCTATTAGCCTCAAAGTGTCTTTCATGTGATTATGATTCATTTTAAGTTTAATCCAAACTTAAGAGTTAATAAAAAATCTTAATACTTCATTTAGAAGGCCTTGAAATAAAAAATAATATATCCTTAGAATTAACCTTAAGGTAGGGTGTTGAAAAGGAGTAAGTTTCACAACAAGAGGAACTCATAAAATTTCATGCTCTTTAGAACACTAAGCCTAATTCAAATAATAGGTGAATTTGTAAATTAAATTTGACCTCTTAAATCACTAAATACTTGAAACCAAGCATTCCCCTACTTGAATCCAAACATTCCCCTACTTAAATTTGTAGGTTTAGATAAAATTTATTTTTATAAATTTTAAATATAATTATGTAATAGAATAGAATTAGTGCCATAGAGTTTTGAATAAGTAAAAGCTAAATGACATAGACATAAGCAAAGGCTAGAAGGCATAGACTTGGGAGGCCTTATGATGCCGGTAAGACTTAAAAGAACACATGGAGAGGAAGACCCCAATGGCTTACGTAAATTTCATTTATGTGACTGTAATCCAAGCTACATAATGCTTGAGGTTAGCAACCCAACTTTCTCTTTTTCAAGGTGTATATGGGAACTCGGCTACATATGATTTTTATTATTATTTTAGTTTGATTGATTGGTTGATGTGGTTACTTTATTTGCACAATAGAAATGATATGCTTTAGGATTTTAGTTTTCTATTCAAACTTAATAATTATATAAATAAGTACATCCACTCATAACTTCACTTAAAGCCTAAGAATTAATCAACTAAGAGATTTAGAAATAATTAGGTCTATGATGAATGTGGATAACTTGATGCATGCATATTACTCTCCATCCTTGAATATTGGGGATTTTTACTTATTACATGATAAAGGGAGTGCAAAACTATTAACATCAACCCTTTGTGGGAAGAACACTCTCCTTGCTGATTTAGACCATAACCTTATTTCACCATTCATGTAGAGATAATTTCCCTCCCAAAATTGAATAAAAAATTGAAGAGTTTAAAAATTTTAAAAGATCTAATTTTATTACATTAGTTCAGAACATGATTTAATACTTATGATGATTTGAGATCTATAGAGTGAGTTTAGGCATTTTATTTTGAAATAAATATTAGCTAATTATCTTATATTCATAAGACTTGGCTACATAGTTTTAAATCGTATGAAGTGTTAGCTGGTGAGCACTCTAAGCAATTATAAATTCATAAGAGTCAAGATAAATTAGCCCTCTCCAGTAGAAGTGAACTAACGAATTCTACTTTTTCTTGAGTAGAATTAAGTCAAGCTCTCTGCATGTGCCAAAGCACATTAGATATAAGTTCAGAGGTAGCCCATTTCTCTTTAACTATGGGTATAAATTTTCACCTCTTAGGCATTTCCACAATCTTCTATTCTTGGAATATAAGCCTTAGCTTTCTAATAAAAAAATCATCTCAAATGATAATAATTCTCAATTAAAAAAAATTTATAAAGCCTCACCATAAGATAGACTGAAGTACTCACAAGGCTTCCTTGGATTATGAGTACTTCCTACTTATCAATTTCTGGATTCCATTAATAACTCTTCTTATTTGTGTTCTCCCACTTGGTATATGTAATCACCAATCCATTGATATCAAGCTTTAAAATCTATAATGATTTTAGCTTATCACTTTAATTGAGAGTTTTCTTACAAGATTCAGGCCCCTATAAGAAACTTAAAAATCCGGCTTAAAATAAGCACTACCTTATACTTCATCCATGCAAGGTAGAGAAAAAAATCATTGATACACATGTTTTTGATCTCATTTTTTGATGAGGTTAACATCATTTTTGAAATTATAAATTAGGACACCTAATCCTAGATTAGGAGCCTCCTAATTAAGCACTTAGAACATTAGACCTAGTGTCCTAGTGCATCCTCCTTAGGTTTGATCTAACCTAATGGATTTAGGTAGACTCAAACCAAATTCCAAATATAAATTATGTTAAAATAAGTCCAAATAAACTAAAATAAATTCAAACTAAATCAAATGAATGAATCCAAAACTAATGTAAAAAAATGGTCAAACCTGTTAACATAGGTTTGACTTACGTAGGTCTGACCAAGTCAAAAATCAACCCACCAAAATTTGACCAAATAAAATCATTTAAAAAGATTCAAATGATAAAATGAACTTGTTTAAATATAAATTTAAAGAAAATATATTTATTAAAGACTTAATTAGCCTAATTAGATCATTTAATATAAATGGGCCTAAATGATCCTTATTGGGTTGAAACCCAAATCAAATTGAAATCAACTCAATTTGATTGTCCAAAATCATTTGTAAATGATCATGAGACATAAATAAATTAATCATTAGGATCAATTTAACCATATTGGTCATTTGACTCAAATAAACCCAAGCTTAACCCATTAAGCCTAGTTGGGTCAAATGGGTTCAAATTGAAGTAAAATAGAAATTAGATGAATTGATCACTCTAAATCATCTCGCACATGTGATTAGACATGATTGGAGTCCAATAAAAATTTAATTAAGCCAAATGGATCTTTTGAACACAATTGAACTTAATTTAACACATTTAAGCTAAAATGGTTTAAATTAAAATGAAATACAAAATTAACTCAAAACCTACTAGAATTAATTAAATTAAAATATAATAAACATCAATTAAATATAATTGAACCCAAATTTAAATAAATTAATAAAAAAATTTCTAAGTTGATTCAAACTGAAATGAATGAAAAGTAGGAATATCCCCTTAAAGCCTCCACTAATCCTATCCTAATTCACTTAAATACATTATAAAGTGAGTTTAAAATGGAGAGAAGCTAAAAGGGAGATGAGTTGGAGTATACCAAAACCAAGTAGGTTGTGAAGATCCAAATGCATTTATAAGTGAAGTCAAAGGGAGATGAGTTGGAGTATACCAAGTCAAGATGCCTTATAGATTCTTCCTCCTCCCATGATCCAATTTCCCTTTGATTTGCTCCAAGCACTTGACCACCTCTTGGAAGATATCTCCAAGGGTTTCAATCAAGTATCTCTCTCCATATGCAAGTAGGAATTGGCTTCCTCCATGGGGGATAACAAGAGAGAAGCTAAAAGATTTCCAAGCAAAGAGGTTCTCAGCTAATCATCCAAACATCCTCACAAGGCCAAGAGGGATCAAACCCACCTCTAGCCAAGCTTCCTACTATCGGTGACTTGTATGGCGGCAAAGCTCTTGGCCTCTACTGGCAAAACAAGATGGAATCCATTCTATCCCTAATTGGCCTTCCCAATAAGTTTTAAAGGTCAAGGTGATCCTAAATGAATCTTCATCGAGGCTCATACCACCGGTGAGCTGGAGGAAGACCAAAGCTAACGAGAATAGATTAATCTTTGTCTATAGGGAAATCCTTCTTCCCACATCCTCGACGCACCATTCCAAACCTATTGGAGTCAACCCCACCATGGGAGATCGCTAGAATTGAGGCTCGCAATTAAAGCCACCTCTTAAGCTTTCAAGTTTGGAGCTTTTTGAAATGAATTTAATCTAAACCTAGATCAAACCATATAGATCCATCATATTTCATTCACTGATGGTTTTGGAATCAAATTTGAGCAATTTCAATAGATGGATCACTGGAAATTTTCTTGATTTGATGGACAGCTCTCGGCATTTATCTCCGTTGAAGAAGAGATAATCTTCGCCATTTATTCCTTCTATTAAGAATGGACATCCAAGATTTAGATGAATTATTTGACTAAATCATGATCTGTAAGAATTCCATGTGCGTCATAAGAATTCTGTGTATGTCATCATTTTTACGGGGATCCGTGTGCACAAATACAACGTCGCCACATCAGATCATGTGGACCCGACACAGTTAAGATGAAATTCAAAATTTTCCAAATTTTAAAATTAAAGAAAAATGCTAGAAAATTTAAAAAGTCATAACAACTAAAATAAATCTAAAAAAAATGCAAATAAGGGCTCTATGGACTCCCCTTAATGAGAGGAATCCATTAAAATTAAAATCCCCAATAAATTTTTGGTATTTTGCATTAATTTGGGTTTGAATGCTAAATTTCAAACCTAAATTAATCCCAAACTATTTCAAAATAAATTGAGACTTTGGGAATTGAAATTGGTGTTAAGATACACATTAGGTGAATTTTTCATATTTATTGATTAGTAAATCAAAATATGTAAAATTTTCAATTTAAAACCCTAATTTTAATAAAAATAAATTAAATATGACTCAAATAAATTAGAAAAAATGTGGAAATGATCCAAAACATCATAACACATCCTAATGAGCTTAACTACATCATGGAAACCCACTTAAACTTAATTAATCATAAAATGACCTAATTTGGCATTTAATTGAATTAATTAATTCAAATAATCAATCTAAACTTAGAAAAATCATAATAAATCAACCAAGTTTTCAAATTTTATGAACAAACCTTCAATTGAAGTATCTTTGAAAGTGGAATAAAGGAAAAATAAAACCCTTAAATAATCTTCCTTAAATTGAGCTCAATTTTAGTTTTAATGAAATAATTAAAACATTAATTACACTGCAAACATTCATTTGATTTAAATGAAACTTTAGAAAAATGGAACTGGCAAAGATCCCCACTTGCCATAAAAATTTCAAACCTAATTGACCTCTTGATTGTGAATTATTGAATTTTGAAGGCTCTAATTCAATATAAATTAAATATTAAATTTAAAAAAAATCACAAAATCATAAAATTCATAAAATTAGTTTGACGTACCTTCACTAACACCAAAAAACTTAAGGATAACTTTTCAAGATTCTAATGTCAAAGAATTTGGATTATTACAAACTTAGGGTTTAATGGAAATCATTAAAAAGGCAATAACTAATTAAACTTGAAAGTAAATAATCTATTAAATTCATAATCAGCCAGTTAATGAAATTTTAACATATAATCAATGCAAGCTAAGAATGAATTAAAACACTAACCTAAATGTGTTAGATTAACATATCTTAAACTAAATGAAAATGAATTTAATGAACATGAACATTAATGAAACAAATATTAAACCAATCCAAATCAAATAAATTAAATCAAATCAAAAAATAAATTAAATCAAGAAAATTTAATCAAATCAAAGAAATGAAAAGAAGAATTAGATGTCAAAGATAAAATTAAAACATTGATCTAAGTTAAACTCAAACCCAAATCATTTAAATGAATTTAAGAGGAGCTAATTAAGTACTTAGGATCTTATTAGATCTTTAGGATGAATCTTCATTTTAGGATAAAGGTTTCATTCTATTAAGATTTAGGATATTGAATAGAATTGAGTTCCACCCAAAAGTGGAATCTATTTTATTCTTCATTCTTAAGTACCAAAACTTCACTTTAACATAAAAATGAATTTAAAAATGGACAAAAATCATAAATTATTAAATCATTTGAATTGAAACCATCCAATGGTAAAAATAAATACACTTTAAAATTCAAATTTAAACTTTAATCTAAAAAGGCTTAGCAAAATCTTACCACACAAGCCTATTTCCTTCACACACTAGATCATTAGGACATGAACCCTAAACTTAGGCTAGCTCAATCTATAATATTCTGTGATACTCTATATTATGATGTGATATATGTCCATATGCTGTAGTGTTTTTTATTACATGTCTTGGATTGTTTACCCATTAGACTAGATGATAGGATGTTCTTTTTAGAACCAATGATATCTTCTGCATGGGGCTATACTAAAAAGTATTATTATCATAAAAAAATTATAAATATTGTTATCTTGCAGGTGCTAAATAGTCCCTTAGAATAGCTTAATAGGATAGGTGGGCTTGGTAAGCAACTTATGTTAAGCCTGTATGTTTATAAAATATAACTATTATGTGCTAATTGTATTTTCCTGAGAAATGTTTTGCAGATGCCTATATGATTAGGCTTTTAGAGAAACTAAATTTTATATCTAATTTAAATCTAATAAACTTATACAAAAAATAAAGTGATACTTCATAAAAATTAAAGCTTAGGAAAAAATTAAAATCAATTAGAAATAATTAGCTCTTGCAAACCATACTATTATATTGCTCTAAACTAATGGGCACTTCACCTAATACACAAAAGGGGCATCTGACCTTTGAGGATGATTTCCTTCTTGGGAAGTCTATCTTATCTTATTGATTTGGCCCAAGACCACTTCTAATTGCATGACATTTTGGCATAAAATGCATACCCCAAAATTTTAAATGAATCATGAGTCAAAATATTTAAAAGTTTGAAAATGTGCATTAGTTAGTGCATATCATACCCTACATGATCCTAGGGATTAGGGAGAGAGTCTAGGTTCTTAAAATCTTTTCTAAAATACAACAACTCGATAATCTTGCATGCATAATACTTGACATCCTGGATTTAAAATGCACTTAGGTGGTGTTAGTTGACAGCCCTTCTAGGTGGGTTATAAGTCCAAAAGAGTTAGGGATAGATTTATTCCCTCAAATGAGAGAAATGACCAATACTTCCCAAAAAGTGAAATTACATCGAGCATCTAGCTTATGTCAAAAGCACTTATAGACTTAGGATCTGAAGCACCTCCTTGGAGTAAGTCTTCAACCCAAGGCTTTTCTATAGTTTTCTGCTACTAGAATCTAAGCCCTATATTACTAAGAAAATGTTAACTCAAAATCTAAATCCCATTGGTGGGATAGTTGAAATGTTTTTTAGGAATTCTAGTATCAATAAGAACTTTTTACTTAATTCTGTTCGGCTTCCAAAAATAAGTCTTTCAACTTTAGATCATTCCCAATTGAAATTTCAAAATATCATTCCTTTTAAAACCACCTTAAAAATTCATAGAAATAATAGATTTTTTCTTTAATTAAGAGTAGTCTTAGGAAGAGGTACTCCATTCCTAAGATGCAATTAAATATAAGGGCTTACCCTTATAGGGAACCTTGAACTTAGTTTAAAGTAAACCCTGCACTACTTTTCATGTAGTTCATGGGAAGACTCTCTGGTACATGAAAGACCCATTAGCCTTAGGAGTCTTTTATTAAATGATTGAATTTAGTATATGATAATGTTTATCTTCTCAAATACTATGTTTATTTCTTATTGACGCATTCATTATCCAATTAAGAAATTCTTAAAACCTATGTGGTGTCATAAATTTCTCCATAAAGTTATTTTATGGTGACTCTGTTGGGGAATAGTTCCTCTCTCCATCTTTAGAAATAAGATATTATTTTTATATATTGGCAGGGTACTTGTGCCTCTCACAGGTCAGGACTACCATTCTCTCCATTGGATGCCTCTCCAATTCATTCTTTATTGAGGTTCTATAACTCTTCATTTGTCATAGTTAAATGACTAGCTCTTGTAACTAACACCTTTAAAATGAAACAAATAAAAATTAAGTCATTAATGTTAGACTTGAGACTGGTCAAAATGGATTTGAAATCATTTCATTATGGAAAAGAAATATTATATTCAAAAATTTTTAAAGATTACCTCAACTTTTGAAATGTAAATATAAAAAGTAAATCTTAAAATTATATTTGTCGTTAATTTTACTTTTACATTGTACTAAAGCTAAAAAGAATTAGGACAAGGTCCTTAAATTGATATGTTTTGTTCTAATACATTCAAAGGTAGCAAATGTCTAAGAATGTATATTGAAATGAAGGAGTTTACCACCATGATTGAAGTTTACCTATTGACCCTTACCAAGAAATCAAAAGAACTGGGCATAATTTTACCTATTTCCCCTTATAAGAAAGAATCAACTCAAAAAAAATTATAAAAGAGGGATAGATATTAAAAATCATCACAAAAGAATGCCTTATTGACCTTAGGTAGAAGTCGATTAAGGAATTAAATGTGAAGCCTTCTACTCTTATAGAAGACAATTTTTATAAATGCAATTCATCTTTAATCTTAATCATTTTATAATTCATCTCCACACTAAAATTTTAGAAAATCAATTGTTTGAGTTGATTGGCCAATTCTAGGGAGTGACTTAGAGGTGACCCTCTTTTAGACCCTCCAAAAATCTTGAATCATTAAGAGTTTAGGAGAGAGACTAAAGAAGTAGCTGACATGATATTGTGAACAAAAATCTTACTTTTGCTTCTAATCAATAAAAGAAAAGGGAGAGAAATGAAAGAGAATTTTGATTCTCGAGATAAAGTTGAAAAGAATGAAATTTAAACATAATAAATTTAAATCAACTTTCTCAATGGAAGTCTTCTCCCATTGAATGATTGATATTTCATAAATGACCTTAATTAATTTTTAAGAACAAATCCTAAATATAAAAATTAATGAAAATTTCAATCCTTCTAAAAACAATCATGACCTTAAGATTGGGTCCTAAGGGTGTTATTTCTATCTCACATAGTGAAAACATAAAATTCTATCTTTGATAGATTGATTGATGAACCACTTGGGACTTTATTAGCTTAAATTGATGAAGAAAGCTTTAGTTTTAACCATTTAGAAACTTAGACAATATATGCTTTCATATAAAGTGAATCTAATCTCAAAGGTGAATCCATTACAATATCTTATGACATGTTTGGCATTTTCTTGACATCTAGCACATTGGTTAAAGATTTTATTGTAATTTGAGATTACCTTTATTTCTCTTTATGCTATAAAAAGGGCAAATCGTAGCTAACTTCCTAGCAACACATCATTTATTCGAGGGTTCTCCTTTAAATGATGATCTTCTAAATGGGTAGATCATGACATTAGATATTGAACCTAATGCCACCTAGGAATTACATTTTGATGATATAGCATCATAAAAGAGAAATAAAAAAATTAAATCCTTCTATCCCAAGGAAGGTAGGGATTTGATTAATTCTCATAACCCCAGACAAAGGTAAGATAAGGTATTCTTATCATTTATCTGAGCCTTTATCTCTAAATATTTTAAGAGTTGGGATACTAACATCATAGGATCTATTGACTCATTGAGGATAGAGTTGGACCTACCCTCCCTCCAAATCAAAATAAACATTATTGAAATTAAATTCAAAATGGTATAGTCATACCACCTCAAATAATAGTGAAAAGAAATGGTAAATAAGCCATCTTAGGAGAAAATATAAATATGAAAAATCTTTTCACTTGAAAATTTTAAATATGGTTTTTCTACCCATCTTAGAGAGGTTGCTTACAAAATTGAGAATCATAATGCTCTATAAAAAAAAGAAAAATGAAATGAAATGATAATTAATTAAGGCAACATAATTCTATAATTTTCCTTCTGTAATTATAAGTGATTTTTTGATTTCTACTAAAGAAGTTGTAGGGTTATCTTCTATGATGAAGATATACTACTAAGAATGTATCAATATGTTAATCAATGTGGAAAATTCAAAATGAATATTTCCAAAATAATTGTTAATCCATGTGTATTGGTCAACATCAATTATAAACAATTATGAATGTGAATGTACACAGGCTCAATTCTATTTTAATTCTGATAAGATGGTGTCTTGTGCACTCAATCAAGTAAAGAAAGGAGTTTTTAATTAAATAAAAATCTAATCTTGAAAACTCAATCTAAAAGAAGAACATAATCTCAATCACTTTATTGAGTGACAATTTAAACATAAAAAAGAAGAATCTTATGAATTCAGGAACATCTTTAATGCTCTTGGATGGTCCTATCCAGCCGAAATGAAAAAAAATAACTGAATGAAACGAAAAGAAAGAAAAAGAAGAAAAGTAATGATTATTATGAAAGTATATTTATATCTATTATATATTCATGAATGTAGAGTCTTTAGGAATGTCATTTTGACAATCCTAAATGACCTCACTAAGTATTGTATTCAATCAAAGAATTAAAAAGCTCAATATCATGTAATATGATCAATCAAACAAAATAAAGAATTAAGTCATATCAAATGTTGTATTCAGACAAAGAGTAGAACGCATCCAGTGTCCTAGTGAATATTGTATCTAGGAAAAATGTCAAATGTAATATTTTACAAGGAGTTGAAATATTTTTTGAAATGTGACAAAAGAAAGAAAGAAATAAAAGGGATGGAAGGACTATATCCAAGAGCAAAAGGATGAAGTCTAATATTTTTGAGTATGTGGGCAATCAAACTTTAAACTTCTCTACAACAAAATAAAGTGGTAGAGTTAGAAGTCAAGAATTTTCCCTAGCTTAAAAAAGGGAATCAGATATCTAATGATGTCGTCATGGCCTTTGCCATGTTGGGTGCACTCACATGGCAGGTCAAAGTAATAATTAATTTTTTTTCAAGAATCCATATCTTTTGTATGTCAAAGATTTAATTTAGTATAATTTGATTCCATTGCAAGCAGCTTATAGATAAGAGTCCTAAGCAAGAAAGGATATAAACCATTCAACAAATTAAAACCAAAAGTTGGATGGAAATTCAGTGCTATAGAGCCATAACAAGATGAGAATTGTTAAATAGTTAAGGTCTTGACTTTCTCTTCAAAGGCACTCTAACATTTTAAATGAAAATTGTATAGATGTATATGAAGATCTCTATAGTCTTTAAGTTCAAGTTGCACTTCTAAAATTTGAATAGAAGTTTAAATCTGCAATTGACAAGCTAAAAGAAATAAGTCTACAAATAAAAGTTGATTTATAATTTATATCAATAATCTAGCTCTTTGATGAGTCAGATATTGATGACTTAATCAATCTATTCCTAGAGTTTAAAGACTACTTTATCTAGAAATAAAGTAAAAAGATCTCCAGATGTAGCAGTTTATAAGCTAAAGATTGATGTCATTTCAATAAGCTAAGTCCCTTTACTAATGTGGTTAAACTTTAAAAGAAAAGTAAGATGTTGCTAGACTTAAAGCTGGTCAATAATGATTTTACATGAAAAGAAAATAGACTTCTTACTTGGCTAACATCATCACAATAAGAATAGAAATAAAGAAAGAAAAAAAAGGCAAAAGATCAAATCCTCATGTGCCATAGCTTGGGATTAGGATAAATATTTGCCTTGAACATGGGTTCCTATTACCCATAGTCCATTTCAAAATAAAAAGGTTTTCTTGCATAAGATTATCCTCATTAAGGATAACTTATCTGAATATTATAAAATCAAGATAATTTTAGAAAAGAGATTTAAAAGCATATGATATGACATTCAGAATCCTTATAAGAATTATTTGTTGCATAGTCGTATCATTCAAAATATTAAGACAATTTAGCAAATGGTCATGATTAAAATTTATGATAACCTCACTTTTAATTAAGTGAAGTGTTATATTGAAAATCTTGCTAAAAAAGAGAATGGATAAAAAAAGAAAAGAAACTTCATTATGATTTGAAAATAATCCTATCACTACATGCACGTTCCTAAAATATACTTTTGAGGTAATTTCAAGGAACTTATAGTGGAATTTAGAAGGATAAAAATAAACAAATAAATAAATAGATAAGAGTTAATTAAAACCATTTATGAAATGCCATTCAAGAAAACCTTTAAAGAATGATAATTCAACTTAAGAAGATTTAATTCAAAATTACGAGGAAAATCTTAATTTCTTGAATAAGTTAACCCTCTTAATTCTTTTCTTGATTAGGAATATAGGAATAAAACAAATATCTTTAAGAGAATCTAAGGGGATATTTGGGATCAATTTTATTTTCAATTTTTTATTTCTAATTTTATGTTATTTTTGGAAACATGTTTGTTTAGAGTGTTTTTTATGTGGTTTTATTTTTTTATTTTCAAAAACAAATAATGTTATTTTTAAAAATACTTAAAATATCTAAAACTTGTTTTTAGGGTTTTTAAAAATAACAAGTACAATCAAAAATATTTATTTTAAGCAAAACATAAAAAAAACAAACCAAAAATACAAAATAAAAAATCAAAAATAAAAGTGATCCCAAATAGCCCCTAATAGTTTGTTTACCTTAATTCTCTTTCACTTTTAAAAACCTTAAAGGAATATCTTGATCTTTATTGAATCCAAGAGAAGGCCTAATAAGCTATAGACTGATGTCGATAAAACAAAATAAAAGAAATATTCATATCAATAAACAAATACAAAATTTTATTTGAGAAGCATAGTTTGACTTTGGTTTTTACTGCCTAAGAACTAGAAAGTCACATGCAAATTCAAAAAGTTAAATTCCTTGGTTATAACCATATGATATCTTCCCTAAAGAAGATTTGACATATAACATGGCGATATGTAACTTTGAGATAAAAAAAGAAGAGAAGAAAGCAAATATGATGAAATTTTTATGCTTATGGTATATTAAGCTTTGGGTCAAAAATGTACTCAAATCCATTTTCAAAAATATTCTTCAACTCTTTGAAACCTTCTTCGCCAAGCTTCTTCATGTGTAAGAAGCATTAGTGAAATTAAAAAATGGAAGCAAGCCTTTCCAATATCTCTTACCAGTAAGACTAAGCAAGTAAAGATTAAGTCCATGTGACTCTTGCTTATTTTTCAAAAGACTTGAGGATTACGAATTAAGTCACTATGACCCCTTTTCCTCATTCATATCATCCATATGTTAGGAGCAAGCCCTTTGTGGAACCTTTCCTATATATACTTTGAGTTGGGAGCAAGCCCTCTGTGGCACCTTTCTCATGCTTCCCTATGAGTTTAGGGTAAGCCTTTGTGCACCATTCTCATAAGCTTAAAGTAAGCTTTTTATGGCATAACTCTTTCTTTCCTTGAGTTAGGAGTACGCCCATTTGTGGCACCCTTCTTTCAACTTCTCATAAGTTTGGAGCAAGCCTTTATTGGCACCATTCCTATTATTCACAGGATAGGATTAAGTCATGAAGACCTCTTTCCTACCACATTGGCTACTTAGATTAGGATCAAGTCATGAAGACCCCTTTCTTATTAATCAAAATTTTGAGGATTGGATTAAGTCATAAAGACTCCTTTCTTCTACTTTAGCTATCTAAGTTGGATTAAGCCATTGAAGGCTCCATCTTAATAGCTAATCACATATGTGTAAGTCCCAGAGAAGGCATCCTTTTAGATGACAAGGTTAGAATAAAATCACCATGACCCCTTTCCCTATCATGCTGGATATTTAGATTAGTAATAAGTCCCCTCTTCTATTAGCCAAAATAATGAGGACTAAATTAAATCATGAAGATGCCTTTCCTCTTATTTAGTTATCTAAGTTGGATTAAGCCATTGAAGGCCCCTTCTTAATAGTGAATCATAAAGAAGGAAGTGAATTAATAAGCATCCTAACAAGTATAGGATAAAGTCATTATACCCCCTTTCCTTTTCAAGTCACCCAGGTTAGAATTCAGCCATTGAAGGGCCCTTCCTATAAGCTAAACTTTATTACACTATGATTCAAGTCTTCATAACCCCTTTTCTAGTGCAAAATAAAAGAAACTAAGGAATATAAATAATTCATTCAAGGCCCCATTCTTATGGACTACTTAGAGCAGGAATTAAGTCCATATGACCCCTGCCTAGTTGTAAAAATATAAAGGTTTAGGATAAAGTTGTTAAAGCCCTTCTCCCCAGCTTAGCAATTTCAGTTGGAATCAAGTCTTCAAGGACTCCTTCCTAGTAGCTAACTAGATAAGAGTAAATCCCTTAGTGGAATCATTCCCTAGTTAAAATATTATGTAGTTTGGATCAGGAGTTAGTGCCCATATTGGCATTCTCTCCAACTACTATTCTCAGATAAGAGTAAGTCCCTTGAAGGCATCTTCTCTGATTACAACGATTGTGTTAGGATTAGACCCTTCTTTGAGTGGATTCCTAATGACATTTCTATTCCTCTTAGAACTTAGTGAATTTAAGTTCATAAGAGAGAATCATTTCAATTCAAAACAAATTTAAGCATGTTTATTCCTATCCTTTACAATCAAATCTAAAACACAATTTGAAATCAAAATGAAAATCAGAATTCCAAATTTAAAAACCAAATATAAACTCCTTCAAGCTTATGCTTATAATGTTTACTAATTCGGTCAACACCAATATGTACAGTGTACTATGGTCAATCCACAACACATATTGGGCGTCCATTTGTTGACCTCATTTTTTGATGAGGTTAATATTATTTCTAAAAATAGTAATTAGGATAATCCTAGATTAAGAGCCTTTTAATTAAGCACTTATAATGCTATACCTAGTGACTTAATGCATCCTCCTTGGGTTTGATCTAACATAATGGGTTTAGGTAGACTCAACCCAAATTTCAAACATGAATTAAATCAAAATAAAGCCAAATAAATTAAAATAAACTTAAACTAAATCAAATGAATGAATCCAAATACAAATCATGGTAAAAAATGGTGAAATATTTTAACATAGGTTTAACTTATGTGGGTCCCACCATGTTAAAGGTCAACCCACATAAATTTGATCAAATGAAATCATTCCAAATAATTCAAATGATAAAATAAACTTATTTATACATGAATTTGAAAAAAAAAGAAATCCATTAAAGACTTAATTAGCCTAATTAGTTCATTTGATCTAAATAGGCGTAAATGAACCTTATTGGGTTCAAGCCCAAATTATTGAAAATCATTTGGAAATGATCATTAGACATAAATCATTTAATCATTTGGTTCAATTTGACCAAATTGGTCACTTAACCTAAATGAACCCATGCATAGCCCATTAAGTCTAATTTGGGTCAAATGAGTTCAAATTGAAATAAAATTGAAATAAATAAAATTAATCACTCTAAGTCATCTCAGACATGTGATTGGACATGATTGGAGTCCAAACAAAATTCAATTAAGCCAAATGGGTCCTTTGAACACAATTGAAATCAATTTAACAAATTTAAGCCTAAATAGGTTAAATAAAATGAAATGAAAAATCAACTCAAAAATTATAAGAATTAATCAAATTAAAACATAACAAATCATTAATTAAACATAATTAAACTCAAATTTAGTAATTTAATCAAAATAAATATATTTGAGTTGATTCAAACCCAAATGAATGAAAGGTAGTAATATGGACCTTAACCCTCCACTAATCCTATCCTAATTCACTTAAATACATTCTAAAGTAGGTTTAGATTGAATGGTAGCCAAAACCAAGTAGGTTAGAAAGATCCAAATGCATCCATAATTGAAGTCAAAGGGAGATGAGTTAGAGTATGCCAAAACAAGATGCCTTATTGATTTTTCCTCCTCCCATCACCCTCTAACCGAGCCTCCCTCCACGGATGACCAAAATCCAGCCACCTGGAAGACTTAAAAAATGACTTTTGGTCATGTATGGAAAGACAAGAGAGAGGCCCTCTCCTCTCCCAATTTTTATTCTAAAACATCCAATAGATGAAATGAAATGAATTCAAAGCCTCCCCCAGGTCTTTCGTAATCGACAAGCCAAAAATCAACAATAGCCAGTGACAAAGCTCTCAGCCTCAAATGAAAAAATGAGATGGAGTCTATTCTATGCCTAATTGGCCTTCCCAACATGTTTTAGAGGTCAAGGTAACCTTAAACAAATCTTCACCGAGGCTCATCTCAACCGACGAGCTGTAGAAATACCAAAGTTAACGGGAAAGAGGTCGAGCTTGGTCTATAAGGCAGTCAACAAGGAGAGGATCGAATTCTTTCTTCCCACAGCCATGACACATCATTCTAAAGCTATTGGAGTTAACCCTACTACCAGAGATCACTAAAATTGAGGTATGCCATTAAAGCCACCTCTTAAGCTTTCGGGTTTCGAGCTTTTTGAAACAAATTTGATCTTAAGCTATATCAAACCATATAAAACCCTCCTTTTTCATTCATTGTTTATTTTTGGAATCAAATTTGAGTGATTTCAATGGTTGGATCATTAAAAATTGGCTCAAAATGATGGACGGCTCTCGGTATTCCTCTCGATCAAAGGAGAGGCAATGTCCACCATTTGTTCCTTCTGTTAGGAATGGATGACTGAGATTTAGAAAGACTATTTGATAAAATCCCTTAAAGAAAATTATGAATTGATCAGAGTCATCTCATCTTTAATTAGACAGCCTGTAAGAATCCCGTGTGTGCCATCATTTTGACACGAGATCCCTATGGATAATGTGTAGACAAATACCATAGTGTCACATCGAATCCACGTGAATCCGATGTGATTAAGATCAAATTCAGGATTTTTCAAATTTAAAAATTAAAGAAAAATGCTATAAAATTTAAAAATTAAAAAAAAACAAATGAAAGCTCTATGGACTCCTCTTAATGAGAGGAATCCATTAAAATTTAAATCCCTAATTATTTTTGGGTAATTTTGCATTAATTTGGGTTTGAATAAAAAATTTCAATCCAAAATTAACCCTAAACCATTGATCAAAATAATTTGAACTTTAGAGAATTGAAATTGGTGTGAAGATACAATTTAGTTGCATTTTTCATAATTTATTGAATAGTAAATCTAAATATATAAAATTTTTAATTATAAGCCCTAATTTTAATAAAAAAATAAATTAAATATAACTCAAATAAATTAGGAAAATGTGGAAATGATCCAAAACATCATAACACATCCTAATGAACTTAAATGCATCATGGAAACCCACAAAAGCTTCATTAATCATAAAATGATGGAATTTACCATTTAATTGAATTAATTAATTCAAATACTCAACCTAAACTTAGAAAAATCATAATAAATCAAATAAGTTTCCAAAAATTATGAATAAATCTCTATGGAAGTACCTTTTAAAGAGGAATCAATAAAAATAAAACCCATAAATAATCCTCAATAAATTAAACTTAATTTATATTTTAATGAAATTATTAAAATCTTAATTACACCTTAATTATGCATCTAATTAAAATGAAACTTTATGAAAATTTAAATAGCAAGAAACCCACTTCCCATAAAAATTTTAAACCCAATTGACCTTCGGATTGTGAATTATTGAATTTTCATGTCTCTAGGTCAATATAAATCAAATAATAAATTAAAAAAAAAATCAAAAAATCATAAAATTCAGAAACTCTGCTCGAAGCACCTTCACCAACACTAGAACATTAAAATAGTAACCTAAATGTGTTAGATTAACATAACTTAAACTAAATGAAAATGAATTCAATGAGCATGAACATTAATGAAATAAATATTAATCCAATCCAAATAAAATAAATTAAATCAAATAAAATAAGTCAAGAAGACTAAATCAAATCAAAGAAATGAAAAGAAAAATTAGATGTCAAAGACAAAATTAAAACATTGCTCTGAATTAAACTCAAACCCAAATCATCTAAATGAATCTAAAAGGAGATAATTAAGATACTTAGGATTTTAGATAGATCTTTAGGATGAATCTTCATCTTAGCATAAAGGTTTATTATATTAGAATTTTGGATGTTGCATAAAATGGGTTCCACCCAAAAGTGGAATCTATTTTATTCTTCATGCTTGAAAACCTAAACTTTACTTTAACATAAAAACAAATTTAAAAATGATAATAAAATATTAAATCATTTAATAATTTGAATTGAAACCTTCTAAAGGTAAAAATAAACAAAATTTAAAATTCAAATAAATTTTGAATCTAAAAAGTCGAACAAAGTCTTACAACATAAGCCTATTTCCTTCACTCACTAGGTCATTAGGTCAGGGACCCTAAATGTAGGTTAAGTCGATCTATGTTATTCTATGTGATGTATGTCTTTGTGGTGTACTATTTTAGACTATATGTATAAGCTTATTTGCCTCTTATATTGGATGATAAAATATTCTTTTTAGAACTAATGTTATCTTCTACAAGTGACTATGCTAAAAAGGACTATTATCACAAACAAATTATAAATGTTGTTAGCTTGCAGATGCTGAATAGTTCCTTAGCATAACCCAATAAGATAGGTGGGCTTGGTAAGCAGCTAATGCTAAGCCCGTATATTTATAAAATATAACTATCGTGTGCTATTTGTATTTTTCTGACATATAATTTGCAGGGCATAAGACTTATTCTTAAAATAATGTAAATTTAATATTAGAATTAAGTTAGGATCTATGGGATTTATGATTAGCTTTAGCTAACCCTACTAGTAGATGGGTGGATAGGTCCCCTATGAAGCTCAAAGGAGGTCCCTGAAGAAGGAGACGATCATGGAAAAAAGACCAATAAATTTATATTATAGTTATAGGGAAAGTTGTATAATGGCAGAGCTTGGCTGCCCATTTTCTCTTGCTTTCGGGATGTACATCGGTTCTTGGCCATAATGGCCTTTCTTAAAATTAAATTGGATTGATTTATTTTGGGTGTTCAAGTGAACCAACTTACTTTTTATGGTTTTTTTCTATGTTGTATTTTCTATAATGAATGTCTGTACGATTAGGCTCTTACGGAAACTAAATTTTTAATCGAATCTAAATCTAATCAACTTAAACACAAAAATAAAGAAACTTAAAACTTCATATAAATTAAAGCCTTAGAAAAATTTAAAATCAATAAGAAATAATTAGCTTTTGTGAACTATACTATCATATTGCTATAAACTCTTAAATTAGGCACTTCATCCATTGTGCATAAGAGGCATCTGACCTTTGTGGATGACCACTTTCTTGGGGAAAGCTGCCTTCTTCTATTGATTTGGCACATGACCACTTCTAATTGCAAGACATTTAAGCATAAAATGCATACCCCAAAAATTTAAATGAATCACGAGTCAAAACATTTAAAAGTTGAAAAATGTGCATTAATTAGTACTTATTATACCCTACATGATCCTAGGGATTAGGGAGTAAGTCTAAGTTCTTATATTCTTTCCTAAAATGTAACAACCCAACCATCTTGCATACATGAGACTTGGCACCATGGATTTAAAATGCGCTTAGGTGTTATTAGCTGGCAGCCCTTCCAGGTGGGTTATAAGTTTAAAAGAGTTAGGGATAAGTTTACTCCCTCAAATGAGAGGAATGACTAATAATTCCCAAAGTGAAACTAGGTCGACATCTAACTTATGTCAGAAGCACTCATAAACTTAGAATTTGATGCATCCTCTTTGGAGTAAGTCTTCAACTTTAAGCATTTATGCACTTTGCACTCCTAAAATCTAAGCCTTAGATTTTTAAGAAAATGCTAACCTAAAATCTAAACTAAATTCCAAAATTTAAACCCCAAGAGTAAGATAGTTGAAATGCATACTAGGCATCTCAGTATCAACATGCATTTCCTACTTAATCCCATTTGAAATTCGAAAAATAAGTCTTTCCACTTTGAATCATTCTTAATTGAAATTCTAAAATATCATTCCTTTGAAAACCAACTTAGAAATCCATAAAAATAATAACTTATTTCTTTAATTGAGAGTATTCTTAGGAAAAGGTCTTCCATTTCTAAGATGTAATTAACTATAAAGGCTTGCACTTATAGGGAACCATGAACCCAATTTAAAATAAACTGTTTACTTCTCATGTAGTTCACGGGAAAACTCTTTAGTACATAAAAGACCCATTAGCCTTAAGAGTATTTTATTAAAGATTGAATCCATTAAAAGATAGCATGTTTATATTCTATAATAATATGTTTATTTTTTAATGATGCATTTCATCATCCAAATAAAAAATATGTAAAACCTATGTGGAGGCATAAATTTCCTCATAGTGTTGACCTTACTATTGGAGTGAGGTTAACTATCCCCTCCATAGAATTAGGATTCATCTAGGCTCTAAAAGCTTCCAAGGATTAGGGCACTTTTAGTAGTTAGGTGAACATCGACCCTAAGCCTAGAAGATTCTTGAGATTCAACCCTAGGGTTAGACTCCAACTTATGATAGACAAGGCCCGGCTATCCTAAAATTATTTATGCCACATATTAGATCAAACTCCCAAACTCCAACTATATGATCATAAATTAAATCTCAAATAAGATTATTCAACCCCTCCATAGAATTAGGATTCATCTAGGCTCTAAAAGCTTCCTAGGATTAGGGAACTTTTAGTAGTTAGGTGAACATCGACCCTAAGCCTAGAAGATTCTTGAGATTCAACCCTAGGATTAGACTCCAACTTATGATAGACAAGGCCCGGCTATCCTAAAATTATTTATGCCACATATTAGATCAAACTCCCAAACTCCAACTATATGATCATAAATTAAATCTCAAATAAGATTATTCAACCTTATACCCAATTTAAATCATTATGGTTCAATTTAGTCAAGTGGCTCAGTTGGCCTGATCCAACCCATTTGGGCTTAAGAGGGATAAATCCATAATCAACCCAATCCAATTGAAATTGAACTCACCTAAACTCATTTGAACTTCAATTGAAACTGAATGAATCTTGATTGCAACCCAATTAAGTCTAATTGAACTTAATTAACCCTTAACCCAACTTGATCCATTTGAATCCTATAGGGCCATAATTCAATTCAATGTGATCAAAGCCAAATTTAATCAATCTAAGCCTCGTAGTCATTCCAGACATTTAATTGAACATTCCAATTCTCTCTTACCCATTCAATTCCATCAATTGGTTCAACTAGCCCAACTTGACCAATTTGACATAAAGATTCCAAATAAGCCAAAAGTTAATCTTGTCTTAATTGATTACAATCAAAGCTATCAATCAACTCCAAATCGATCATTAAATATATCTTAACATTCAATTAGCCCGATAGAACCTATCCAAGCTAATTGATTCACTTGACCCAATTCGGCCTTAAAGATCAAATTGAGTCAAAATTCAATTCAACTCCAATTAGAACAAATCAACTCAATCAATGTCTTCCAAAATCATTGTTCATCTTGATCAATCATCTAATTTCAACCAATTGAATCCAACTGAGTCAATTTGACCACTTAACCCAAGTTGACCCAATTTGACCTAAAGGGCCAAATTGGGCCAAAAGTCATTCTAATCTAAATTAATTGCACCTAATACCTCAAATCAAGCACAATTTGATCATTGAACACTCTCTAACCATCAATTGAAGCCAATTTGGTCAAACCAACCCAATTGACCTATTTTTCCCAATTTGACCTAAAAGATCTATTCTAATCCAAATAAATTCAAACTAAAGCCTCCAATTACTCTCAAATGATCAATCAAACATGATTCAAAAAATTTGGTTAACCTAGTCCATTTGACTCAAATGAACCCATATAAACTAAATCCAAATCCACTTTATATTGAATCAAACCAATTATACCAATACATTCTAAATGGTCATTTGATTATAATCCACTTGCTATCTGAAGCTTTTTGTAGGTTTGTGCGACAATCATCACTTGACATGGTGTTACAAGAGGTTTACTGGCAATGATGGTCGTGATGCTTCGCTTTCCCTCTTTAGGCTGGTAGTGTTATATGCTATTGTAACCCTTCATTCGAAGTTTGGATGCTTACATATAGTGATGCTCCTTAAGACAATAATAACTAAGACTGAGCCTTTCTTTCATCTTCCAACTTCTTCTTGCTTTTAAATCTTATGCTTAAATACCTACTATATAATCTATACTAATCCCTTTCCAAGCTTATTGCAGATTCCTTATACAGGTTAGGAGGCTTTTACTGCTGGATTGTGGTGGCTTCTTCAAGAACATAGGATTATCTTTGGTGCAGGTCGGGAGACCTTTACTGCTAGTTTATGCTAGTTTTATAAGGAGCAGAGGGAGGTTGCTGCTAATATCAAGGATTTTTTTATTATGGACCTCTATTTGTTTTGTGTTTAGCTTCATTTCTTTTTCTAATGTATTAGCTAGGGGGCTTATCTCCTTAGGTCTTCTTGTAGCTTGTTGAGCATTAGCTTAGAGATTTTATCCCTCTAAGGACTTTGTATCCTTTTTATGGCAATAAAATTTCTCTAATTTCCTTAAAAAAAATCCACTTGCCCACTTGAACTAATTTGGCTAATTTGGTCAACCTAACCTATTTGAACCTAAATTGACCCACATGGGTCAAATTGAGCCAAACTTAATCAAATTAAGTCCAAAACCACTCAAACCTAGAATGACTCATCTTTTGATTCCCCTTGACCTATCCAAGTGAATCCAACCCTTGGTGAAGCCAATTTCACCCAAACTAAGTGAACCAATGGATCCAAGTAAGATAAAATCTTAATTTGGAAGGCCTACCAACAACCTTATTCCATGGCAGCCACCTTTGGCCCTTTGGAATAAAGGGCCACTTACCCAACCCAACCTAAAAATTTTTGGCTCAATCCTTGATCAAGGGGAGGACCTCCTCGCCTAAGTCAGCCATTGGTCCACCTTAAAAAAGGTGTACACTTCATGGCAGGCTACCAAGCTCCGTCAGCCACTCAAGCACATCAACCTAACTATTCCCCTACCATCTTCAACGTCCTATGTCAGAAAAATGGCTAACGAAGGCTAAACTAATTCTATGGCTTGGTTAAAAAAGAGAGTATACTCATCCCCTTGCATTCAAACTCCACACACAAGTTCACTATAGCTAAGAGATTAGTCCCTAAGCTTTTCTAGACCCTCTTGAGCACCCCATCCCTAGTGAGATTAACCCCACCTCAAACCCGAGCCTCTTTTCCATCCAACCTCACCAAAACTCCACCAAACTCAAATTAACTTCACCCACACCTTCTTCTTACTCCGACAAGTCAAAATAAATTTAGCCTCACTCAATTCAAACACCAGAAAGTACTCTAAGACTAACTCTAGCAAGCTTCATATATGTATGTATGTATGTATGCATTTAATGAATATTTAATATTAAGTAATAATGAAGTAAAGTTAAGAAAACATCATTAAGTTAACTATGTTTTACTTTTATTAATCTTAAGATGCCTTTTATGTTTAAGATAATCTTTTTTAAACCAAATCAAACTACAGATTTTAATTAAAAAAATTATAACACTTCATTAAGAGGATTAAAGTTACAAAATTCACCTCTTAGTTCCAACCTAAGGTTAGGCATTAAGGTGGGTTCTACCTCTCCTCTCTCTCTCTCTCTCTACCTCTACCTCTCTTTATAATCATAAGCCAAGACAAAATAATAAAAAAAAGAAATTAAAGTCTAAGTCTAAAAATCATCCCAAATTATTAATCATGTAAAGTGTAAACACCCAACACCAACCGCCCCTCCCCTCCTAATAAAGGATTTAAATGTTCATCATTAGAAAGTTTCAAACTCTAAAGCCAAATCATGTCATACCACATCAAACCTACCACATATTCTAGAATACCAAGTCATCGATCTTAGTCTTATGTTAGGATAGTGTTTATTATGATGATGTGATGTTTTATTTTGTAATGTGTTATTTTAAACTGGATTCTAGGATTGATTGAGCATAGTTTGGATATTGGCGATGTTAGACTAATGATGTTTTTTGTAAGGGATTGTTCTTAAGGGACCGCTATAATAAAAATAAAATAAAAAATGCTTCTTTCTTACCGATGTTGTTTAAGTCATTAAGTATAATCCATTGGGATAGATGGGATTAGTGATCCAATGTAGGGTGCTAAGCCCAAATGTATGAAATATAACTACTTGGTTTGAATGTGTGTTAACTAACTTTTATTTTACAAATGTAGTTAGATTTATATTTTTCATTAAATCTAATTTTTGTAGTAGGTTTGGGATTAAAGCTATGTGGTTTAGGATGAGTAATGATTAGAAGCTTAATCCAAAGAGGCCTCATGATGCTTGGAGTGCTCAAATCTAAGAAGTGCAAGTGAAAGTGAAGAATTGAAGTTCCTCATAACTTTATTTTTATTTATAAATTAATTATAATCTGGATTGTATAGAGTACAGCTTGGTTATCCAATGCCTTTTCTTTACCAAGGTGTACGATGGTACTCAGCCACACTAGCCACTTATTCTTTCAATCAATTAATGTTTGATTATTGTGTTCACATTGATTATGTAACAAAAATTGCATTCTTTTCATAAGTTTCTTAGAGTTTGAATGTTTTTTGTTTGTCCTACATATGGTAGGCTCTTTAGGAAACTTAATTTTTCAAGTCCAATTATTCAATTTTAATTAAATTTAATGAACTCATAAAATAGTTAGTTGACAGCCAGCATAAAACTTTTCGAAATAATCATGACATGAATCCTTTAAATCATTGTGTTAATACAAGAGCGCCCCTGAAACCACGCGTCTATGGCTTGAATCTGATGAAAATGTTCTAGAGTCGCATCAGGTGCAAATGTTAAATAAGCAAGGGTTCCCACATTATGGATGGATGCAAGCAAAGAAGTTAGTCCATGAAACTAAAATTAGGTTAGGATTTTGGAATATATGTACTCTTATAGGTAAATTAATGGAATTAATAGATATAATGGTTCATAGAAAGATAAATATTTTATGTGTTCAAGAAACTAAATGGGATGGGAAGAAGGTCAAAGAGATTGATTATTTAGGTTTTAAACTTTGGTATTCAGGTAAAAGTCAACTAGAAATGGTGTAGGTGTGATTATAGATAAAAGTTTGAAGGATAATGTTATAAATATTAATAGATGTGGAGATAGAATTACAGTTTTAAAGATTATTGTTGATATTAAGATTATCAATGTTATAAGTGTCTATGCTCCTCAAGTAGGTTTGGAGGTAAGCGCAAAAGAAAATTTTGGAATGAATTAGATGGATTAATACAAAAGATACCTCTTGAAGAAAAAATATTTATTGGAGGAGATTTAAATGGACATGTTGGTAGAGTGGTAGAAGATTTTAAAAGTATTCATGGTGGTTATGGATTTGGAGTGACTAATGAAGAAGGTAGGACTATATTAGATTTTGCTATAGCTTATGATTTTGTAGTTGCTAACACTTTATTTAAGAAAAGAGATGAACATATTATTACTTATAAAAATGGATCTAGTAAAAAATAGATTGATTATTTTTTGATAAGAAAAATAGATCATTTAGATTATAAAGATTGTAAGGTCATTCAAAGTGAAAATCTAAGTACCCAACATCAATTGTTAGTTTTAGATTTTAAGATGAAAGGTTGTAAGAGAAAAAATAAACCAAATTATTGTCCTAGAATTAGATGGGGACACTTAAAGAACATAAATAAAAATATTTTTAAGAGAAAGCTACAAGAGATTAGAATTTGGGATGTTCATGAGGAAGCTAACATTATGTGGGGAAAAATAGCAAGTTAAATTAAGAAAGTTGCTAAAGATGTGCTTGGAGAATTAAAAGAAAAAGCTTCTTTTAATAAGAATAGTTGGTGGTGGAGTCAGAGTGTGTAAGAAAAGATAAAAAATAAGAAGTATTGTTATAAAACTTGGTTTAGATGTAAAAACTCAGAGAATTGGGAAAGATATAAAGTGGCCTGTAGAGATTCTAAGAAAGCAGTATATGATGCAAAAAAATTTAGCTTTTAGTGATTTATACAATAGATTAAATACCAAAGAAGGTGAAAGATGTATATATAAGTTAGCCAACCAAAGAGATAGGAGAAGTAAAGACATAGTTCAAGTGAGGTGTATTAAGGATGAAAATAATAAAATACTTTTTTTAGAAAAGGATATTGAAAATAGGTGGATGAGGTATTTTGAAAAACTATTCAATGAAGGATTTGAAAGTACGTTGAATTTAGCAACCTTAATACCCTAAAAAAATAGAGAATTTCATTTTTATCATCATATTAGTAAATCTGAAGTTAGTGAAGCTTTAAAGAAAATGAAATGTGGAAAAGCAGTAGGACCGGATAATATTCTAATAAAAGTTTGGAAATGTTTAGGAGATCAAGGAATTTCTTAGCTTACAAATTTTTTTAATGTCATTTTAAAGACTAAAAAGATGCCTGATGAGTGGAGAAAGAGTTTTTTGGTCCCTATATTTAAGAATAAAGGTGATGCACAAGAGTGTGTAAATTATAGAGGAATTAAGTTAATGTGCCATACATTAAAATTATGGGAGAGTAATTGAGCATAGGCTATGATGTGATACAAAAGTTTCTCACAATCAGCTTGGTTTCATGCTAGGTAGATCTACTATGGATGTTATACCTTTATTAAGGGGTTTGATGGAGAAGCATAGAAGAAGTAAGGAGGATCTACATATGATATTTATTGATTTAGAGAAAGCTTATGATAAAGTTTCAAGAGATGTTCTTTAGAGAGTTCTAGAAAATAAAGGAGTTAATATTGGTTATATTCAAGTCATTAAGGATATGTATACTATAGATGTTACTTGTGTCCAAACACAAGGAGGATTGACAAAATATTTTCCTATTTCAGTTGGATTACATCAAGGATCAGCTTTAAGCCCTTATCTTTTTACTATAGTTATGGATGTTCTTACTAGGCATTTACAAAAAGATGTACCTTAGTGTATGCTTTTTCTTGATGACATTCTTCTTATTGATAAGACTAGAGAGGGAGTCCAACAGAAACTTGAATTATGGAGGTCAGCTCTAGAGTCTAAAGGTTTTCATTTAAGTAGATCTAAAGCGAATATATGGAGTGTAATTTTATAGAAGTTCTAGTGGTAGTGTTGTGACATTAGGTGAACAAGTCATTAATAAGAGTGAGCATTTTAGATATTTAGGCTCTATTGTTCAAAATGATGGTGAAATAGATGGAGATGTTATTAGTAAAATTCAAGTTGGATGGTTGAAGTGGAGGAATGCATCTGGCCTATTATGTGATAGAAAAGTTCCACTTAAACTTAAGGGAAAAATTTATAAGATGGTGGTAAGACCTGTAATGACTTATGGTGCAGAATGTTGGCCAATAAAAGAGAAGCATAAGACTAAGTTAAGTGTCAGATGAGGATGCTTAGGTGGATGAGTGGCTTTACTCTTAGTGATAGAATGCAAAATGAGTATATTCAGGAAAAAGTTGGAGTAGCTCCAATGGTAGATAAGATTAGGGAGAGTCACCTTAGATGGTTTGGCCACATAAAGCATCAGCTGTATGATGACCCGATTAGGAGAGTAGAAGCATTAGATTTGCCTTATGTTAATAAAGCTAGAGGTAGACCTAAAAAGACTTGGTTAAGATGTATAAAAAAATGATCTTAGTATACTTGATTTAAATGAGAATTTGACACATAATAGGACACAATGGAGATGAAGGATTCATGTAGCCGACCCCACCTAGTGGGATTAAGGCTTGTTGTTGTTGTTGTTGTTGTTGTTGTTGAACTCATAAAGTCACTCTAAAGCCTAGGTATCATAATCGAGAAATAAAAGATTAAATAATCCCTTAACTATGTAGTTGTATATTATAACATCATGCATGCACATTATCTCACTCTTGAAAATAGGGGATCTCCATGCTTCTATGATAAGGAATAAGGCTTGACCTATGAGAGAAATCCCTTGTAATGGAGAACACCTCTTCTTATTGATTTAGTCTATAATTTAATTTCATCATGCATTTAGGCATAAACTCTCCCATGTATGAGTAAAAATTGAAAGAAAATTATAAATTTGTTACATTAGTCCAAGTCATGAATTTTCATACTAATCATGATCTAGTCTCTTACAAAGTGAGTTTAGAACTCTAGATTCTTTATTAATAAATAGGAGGACATCTTACATTTACATAAGACTTGCTCATATGGTTTTGAATCATAGGAGGTGTTATTTAGCAACCACACCATGCAATTATAAGTCCAGAAGAGTTAGGAATTATTTACTCTCTTTAGTAGAAGTGAACCAACATATCCCACTTTTCTTGAGTAGATTTAGCTCGAGCTTATAGCTTGTGCTAAGAGCATTGTAGATGTAGATTCATAAGCTACTTATTTCTTTTCTGCTATAGGTGTATGTCCTCACTTCTTAGACATTTATATAATATTGTGTTGTTGGAATCTATGCTCTATCATTCTAATGAAAATATCAACTCAAATAAGATTAATTTTTTACTTTCAAAAATAAAAATCCTTACTATAGGATAGATTGAAGCACTCACTAGGCTTCCTAGTATCATGAGTGCTTCCTACTCATCCTCTTTTAGAATCTATTAAGAACTCTTTCCATTTGGACTTTCCCATTTGATTTTCCAATAATCATTAATCATTTAATATCTAATCTTTAAAATCTTTGGAGACATTAGTTGACAGGTTTAATCGAGAGTATTCTTATAAAATTTCCATTTCTTAGGATGTAATTAATTATGGGTGACCTGGCTGAAACCCTACTTTACTTCATCCATGTAAAGTGGGGAAAAAAATCTCTAGTATATGTAGACCCATCTACCTTTGGAGTTATTATTAGATGATTGAGTCCTTTGTAGGATGATGCTTCTAGCTCTCAAGATAGTATATCATTCCTTAGATGTCATACTTGATCATTTCAATAAGAATCCCCAAGATCTATGTGGTGTCAAACGACATCTAAATAAAAACACCACATATTTTTTTGGTAACTCCACTTGGGAGAGTTCCAATCCCCATCTTTACTAGTGAATTGTTGTTTCTAAACATCGATAGTGGACATATATTTTTTATAGGTCCAAGACTACCATTTCTTCATTGGATTTCTTGCCCATTTTATTCTTATTATTTTAGAACCTCTCTTTAATAGGTTTTGGAATTCCTAATAGGTGGGTTAAACTAAAATTAGATCAATCATGCAATTCTCTAAATAATAATCATCAAGTCAATGAACTTATCATCATACCTAAAATTTGGCAATTCAAGTTCATTGATTGCTCCAAAATTCATTAAACACACTTCATAGTGAGGTTCAAAACTAAAGTATCTCTTTCAAATTGAATCTCTCCAACTTATGAATCTCACCCAAGATAACCAAATTTTTTAGGTGGAGGTTCAAATTTAATAAAAAAAAATCAAGTCTACTATAAGTTAACCCTTTGCCAACCCTTCCAACAAGGACAAACTCACAAACTTCCTCATTGTCAACTAGAATGCTCATTTTCTTTTCTTTTTCTTTTGGTGTGGATTTGGCCATGGATCAAGCCATACTCAACTCCAACAACATCATCAAGTTTAGTCTAGGTTTTGAGCATGTCGAGATCATCTATGATGGCCCTACCCTTAGCACCATCAACAAGGAGGAGGTGGCTGACAAGAAGCCACTTCTACAATTTTACCTACACTCTGAAGAGGAAGGCTATTAAGGTTCCCCAATCATGAGCATCTATTGTGTCAACCACTAGGGCTAGCACTATCTTTATGATAGCTTTGACCTCCAAAGATAAGGTAGTGTTGTATTGGAGGTTTTCCCTTCCACATTCAAGGTCGATGCAAGCTCCTACCATGTCCCCCTGACTAAGATGCAGCACAATAACAAGAACCATAAGCTAAAGAAGTATTATGAGAGGATAACTAAAGAGACTAAGCCTACTTCCTGCATTGCTAAAAATGGTTCTCCTTGTAAGACCTCTCTCTTCCTCTATGGTTGTAGGTTTTCTATAGAGGGAAAGGAAAATGTTAAGAAGATAGAGACATCACCCCCATGATCTATGGAGCATGAGACACTAGCAAGGAAATGGAGTAAACTTTATATTGGTCTGAGGACCATGCTTAAGAGAGTAGAGAGAGTCCATGGCTACTGAAAGTCCACCTTTATTCATTACTTAAGACAACTTATCCCTAAGAGTGTTAGAGATCATATTCACTAAGAAAGTGAGACTGAGGCTAAAGTAGTAGCCTAAGTAAGAAAGAGAGATAAGAGGTGGTTCACCCAATAGTAGGCAGCCTCAACATTAGTAAATCATTACCTCGATCAATGAGTTACCAGAGCTAATCATTCAGACAGTATAATTCTCACTGGATTTAGTCAGAAGAGAAGATCTTTAACAAATGCACTGCCAATGCCACCATCACCATCACATTGCTAAACTCATTGTCCACTATCACCGATCCATGTCACACCATTAGAAGTCACCACTAAGTACCAAAAGTCTACATTTAAAATAAAGTCCCCACCCTTGGTGATACGATTGCAACCCAAGGGACACACTTCAATAATTCACACTAATGGTGTGAGGTTGAACTCCCCTATTTGGTCTTCGACATCATTAGTAGAGAAGGAGTGGTGGCTTAAGAGTGTTTCCACTACTTCACTAGCCCGGTAGGGTGTGGGGAAAAAAGAAGATAAATGGAAGGAAGAGGAGATGGTCCCCATTTTAGTGGAGGCAGTCATGGTGAGTACCACATTAGTCTTAGATGTTTAGTACATTCAGTGGGGAATGTAGTAAAGGATCATTGCCTTAGGTATGACCCCACAGATCCTTAAAATATAGATGGTCATTCTTTTGAATAAATCTTAGTTGAGTATAATTCAACCATCGAGGATATGGAAAGGGAGTGGTGTAATGATAAGAAAGCCAACTTTGACATGGAGGAAGATGACCTCTTGGGTGACGCAACAGAGGTCAACATGGTAGAAACTAGGTCTTCCTCCCATAGAGAGCAACATCATTGTACTAAAGCTAAAGGATTTATAGTTAAGAAGGTTGAAGCGTCAGACTCAACTCAACACTTTTTGTATTAGCTCAAGCTAAAGGATGATCAGATTGATCAGATGGATAATAGGATAGAGGACCTAATGTTAGCAATATTAGCTCTCCAATGTCAAATGCCAACACCTCAATACACCCTTATAAAGGCAGATAAGGTTGAGTTAATGCATACAATAGATCACCATAAGGGCGCCATTTCATTAGAAAAAGACACATGGAGTCTACATAAGAAAGCCATAGATAGTATAATTATCTAGGATAGAGATATCAAACAAAGGGTGAAACAACAAGTGAAGGAGGGATTATCCCAGTCTCAGGGGGCCTCATCAATTCTAAGGGTAGACCCTGCCCAGAGGAATTCAATGTATTCCAATACCCTAAGGGTTTAATGCCACCATCCTTCAAGGTATTTGTTGGCAGTGGGAACCCTAGGCAATATATAGCACACTTTAGGGCTAATTGTTGTAATGTAGGTTGCAACTATGTCTTACTTTTCAAGAAGTTTATTTGTAGCTTTTTTGGGGTAGCCTTTGATTGGTTCATCGAATTGCCCAATGGTTTGATGAAGTCTTTTATAGAGCTAAAGCAGTTATTCGTCAAAAGGTTCATCGAAGCTCAGTAGTGGGTGACTGTAGGGGACTCACTGTAAAAGAACAAAACTTAATGAGTACTTTATTGATTATATTCTTAGATGGCATAACATAAGTATGAAATGTGAACCATAGCTCCAAAAGTAGCACACCATTGAAATTATGCTCAAGAATATTCATGGCTTAGTCACTTTCATGCTTAAGGGCTTTATAATTAAAATATTTGAGAAATTAATTATGCAATTAACCTACAAAAAGAAGTCAAATAGTTTCCTTTCTCAGACCAGTCATGCAAGCCATAGCCTTAGAAACTATTTGAAAAGAAGCCATGGATTCTATTAGTAGAGGATAAGGGGAAATAACCCATGAGAGTACGCTCTGAGAGACCTAGAGAGTAACAGCCTCCTTTGCCACCTCCTCATCACTCCTTTCAAACGAGTGGGAGAGATGTCCCAACCTCTTCTGGGATAAGGAAGAAGCAAGCCTAGAGAAAGCCCTAGAGGAGGGAAACCTCCAAACCTACCATGTACTCGAAGGTTCATCCCAACATTGAGGAGTACATCTGATATCTACATAGATTTGGAGTCTAGTTCAGAGGATGAGTCTTATGTAGTGAGCACACTAGCTGCCTCACCATTTCAAAAGACTAAGTTGGAGGTGATACTCAAGCTAGACTATGATGAAGACAAGGTCCTTAAACAAAGAATAAGTGTATATGAATCTCCATTATGTAAAACCATGAGATGGCATGTGAACACCTTAGCTCTAACCCCACTTTCCCCATAAAATGTTGAGTGTTTGCTAGTTAAGGATGCTCCTAAATTACATACATATGTTAAGCCTCAGATATTTCATCCAAGAGTAGCATTCTTAAAATCAGAAGTTGATGCAGAGCTTGAAGAAAATTTGTTCAAAGAATTAAAAGAACTTCCATTTGATTGATACTCTCCTTATGTTCTAAATTTATCAAAGAAACGTTTAATTCCACATGCATGGTCTAAGCACAGGTTAGAGTACTTTGAAAGGTTATGGGACAATAAATGCATGAATTCTCAACCAAGACTAAGAATAGGTGTTGGTATATTGGATTTAATAGATGATAATGAATACTGATTAATCATCACCAACCACCTAGAGTCTGATAGGTTCTTTCTTAACAATATTGAATAATATGAAGAAATGTATTTAGAAATTTTAGATGATTTAAATGATCTCCAAGTTAGGGATGCACCTCTAAAATTAAAGGAAGAAATTAAATCAACCATCATTGAGTTGAAAGATATCAACTTGAGCACTGAAGATGATCCATGCCCAACATACATCAGTTCTTTATTGATTAAATTTAAAACTAATGACTTAGTTAGGCTAGTCTTAGATTTAAGGATTCCTTTGCATGGAGCTATGAAGAGATGCTATGTTTTGCTCTCAAAGTCATAGTTCACAAACTAGCAATCCAGCCTGACGCAATCCTTATCAAGAAAGCTCCTAGATAAATGCAATTACACATCGAGCAATACATTATTTCAAATGTTAAGAAACTGATTGATGCTGGTAAAGAAAGTGACATACAAACTTTGATGAAGATGTAGCCCCATCCCAGCCAGGTACACTCTCCCCATCTCTTAGGCACTATTACTATCTATTATTCCATTAGTGTGTTCTCCATGGAAATATCATCTTATACTCGTGCTATTTCAAACAACATTCCCTCCATTGACCCAAGTGACTCTTCCATTCATCTAATATTTCTGTAGTCATATCATGGTAAATATGTAAAAGTTGGAGATAACGCCTTCCTCAAAAAAAAATTTAAAAAATGGCAAACCAGCCCTCTTCCATATTGAATATGAATCTGGTCAATTGGCAGAACCTCTCAAATTTACTTTGGTTGGCAAGTTTTCTTACAAACACCCCAAGATGGCCATAATACATAAGCACTTTGATGAGCTAAGGCTTCTTGGTGAATAGAATATTAGGATACTTAATAAAATGCACATCACTATTAGACTTATTAGAGAGGAGGATTATGCAAGGCTTTTCACCAAAAAGCTTTACCACATCGACAATGTGCATATGAAAATACTTAAATGGACTCCTACTTTTGATTACAACATAGAACCACCCATAGACCCCATTTGGATCAAGTTTCCAAACTTCATCTCTTCAATAAGCAAATTATGTACTTTTTAGCTTCAAACTTTGGTGAACCCCTCAAACTTGATTTTCTCATCTACAATCTTAATATACTCTTTACTGCTCTGGTTCTTGTGGAAATGGATATAATAGCACTACATGTTGAAGAAATATGTATTGGTACACTAACTAATGGATACTAGCAATAAGTAGTTATTGAATAAAAGCCACACTAATAATCTAAATGTGGAATGTTTGGACATCTCCTTGAGAACTGTTTCATTACTAATCTTGAAATAAGATGAAGGAGTACCCAAACCAGTGGGAAGGATAATGGAATTATAAATAAGCTCTCAAATCTCCCTTGAAAGAATGAGATGGTTAACAATACAACATAAGCCAATAACATCAAAGAACTAAAACAATCTTAGATACCAATTGCAGGGGAAAATTCAAAAAACACAAATGTACTGCTCCAAAATCAAGAAACCATAGAGGTTGAAGTAACATACCATATAACCACTACAAATCATCTAATAAAATATTGTAAGAAAGAATCTCTTACTCACACAAGACCAGAATTTGAATAGTCGATAGTTTACAACCTATTAGTATAAAAGAATTCAATTTTTAGCTTCAACAAGCTCAGCCTAATGATGTACTGGCCCCTATGCTTCAATAACACACCTCTCATTATGAGGAACTAGGCCAAACTATGCAAGACATGGAAAAGGACTGGTTAAAATAGGAATCTAAAAGGAACAAACATAAAGGAATAAGGAAGCTAAGGAACAAGAGAGCTAAGGAACATAAACCCAAATACAACATCTTCTATAAGAAAGGTATATGTGGTTGGAATACTAGCCAATTGGGATGATATGATTGCCATTAGATCCTCTAGGGGCTCTAAGTACTCCAAACATTACTAACTTTATGATTTAGAACATTAGAGGCAATGCAAACCTTAATGTCTCTAATAGACTCAAAAGTTTAATCAAGAGTCACAATCTTCATGCTTTTGCAATTTTAGAACCTCTAATCAAACCCCATAATATATAGAAAATTAGAAGGAAATTCAACTACTACAACATAGTTTAAAGCTACAACAATAAAATTTTATTTTTCTAGAAAAGTCTTTTTCAACAAGAACTCATTATGGATGACCCTCAATTCATCCATATTCATATCAATTGCAACAATTACAACTTTCAAGCAACCATTGTATATGCTTTTTGTTCTAGGGAAACTATAAAGTACCTTTGGACCAAAATCAATACCATCAACCATAACTATCAACATTGTTGGCTTATGGTGATGATTTCAACATGATAACAAACTCAAATAAGAAAAATGGTGGTAGAAAACTCAATGAAATAGTAATGAGGGAATTTACTAATTATATAGAAGAGACACAACTAACTGATCCTTGATTTAGTGGCTCTCCATAAATTTAGAATAAAGGCAAAATATATGAATGGCTACATCAAATTCTGGTTAATGTAAATTGGTTTAGCAACTTTCACCATTCTATAATAAGTCATCTAAATAGATCATGCTCCGACCATGCTCCCCTCCTTTTATTTGTTGACTTCCTCCCTAAACCTTCTAAAAGAAGTTTTTATATTCTGGAACATGTGGACAGAACATGACCTATTTATAAATTATCTCTATGATGTTTGGAAATCAATCACATATGACTGTTGGATTAGAATTTGGAAATTACACAAGAATTTAACCTCAAGTCTTAAAAAATGGAACTTGAATGTATTTGGTGGCATTCACCAACAAGTTGAGGCCAATGAACAAAGGGTTACTTTACTTGAAAGCATTTGCATCAATGAATCATCCTTGGAAGCTGAAGCTAATCTAAATCAAGCCCAAGCAACCCTTAACAATTTGATTACCATGGAAGATGATCGCTTATCACAGAAAGTTGTCACAGTCAAACATCAAAGAGGGAGCTAGAAACACAAAATTCTATCATGCTTGCATTAAAAAAAAGGGGAATAGAAAGCCATCACAGAAATCAAATCTCAACACAACTAGTTACATAATAAGGAAGATATCATACATAATGGAATTGATTACTCTAAATCAGCATTTCAAAAGTAAGAGGTAAATTTAAATCCATTTATAGAGGATCTACTCAGTACCAGTAAAGACAAAGTAAATCAACTTGACTTTGCATATAGCCCTATGGAATATGAAATGAAGAGAAATCTTGATTCTTTTAATGGATCTAAAGCTACAGGACCTGATTGATGCACAACCCATTTCTATCAACATTCATGGCAATGGATTAAGGCAAATGTAATCTTGACTATATAGATTTTTTTCCTAGGCCATGATATGCATAGTTACTTTAGCTCCTCCACCATCACTATCATTCCCAAATCCAATAATAAATGTAATTAGGAAAATTTTAGGTCTATAAACCTTACATCTGTCATTAGCAAAACTATTAGCAAAATCATTTCCAATCACCTTCAACCGCACCAACCATAACTCATCCATAAAAGCCAAACAACATTTGTCAAAGAAAGAAACATAACTAAAAACACATTGGTAGCTTAAGAACTTACACAAGACCTAGATAAGAAAAGTAGAGGAGGGAATAGGATCATCAAATTAGACATAAAGAAAGCTTTTGACACATTAAATTGGAAGATCATCATGGTAATAATTAAAGCTAGAGTATTTCAAAAAGATTTATGCATCTTGATTAAGAGGCTACTTTCCAATAACTGCTACTCTATCCTCATCAATGGGGAGGCACATGGATTCTTCAAAGCATCTAGAGGCATAAAACAAGGTGAACCACTATCCCCATTCTCTTTCTATACTAACTTTTGATTATTTTTCAAGATTTCTTGATGCAACCATAACTCCAATAGATCTCTCAATTACAAAATGACAAAAAGGGAAGATTAACATATCTCTTTTTGGCTTTCATTGATGATGTTTTACTATTTTGCAATAGATCTAAAAATTTAATAAGAAAAATAATGCACATACTCAACACTTTTAAAACAATTTCTAGCATGACCTTCAACAAGACAAAATGCCTTCTCATCTTGGGTAAGCATTGCAAAACAAACTAGAGATGGTTCAAAGATTACACAAGCTTCACCCACTCCCACATTCCACTCAAATATCTTGGTGTAAATATATATAAAGAGAGGCTTAAAACTTAGTATTTTGATGGAATCATTAGACATATCTAGACCAAAATCAACTCATGGGAAAATATATTTGTTTCGACTGGAGGAAAAATCACCCTCTTATAAAGTATTCCTAGCTTCATCCCCTTATATTCAATCTAGACTATTGTTGATGCCTATCAAGACATAAACTCAAATTGAATGAATATTCAATAGATTCTTATGTAGTAGATAGAAAGGTTCCATACATTACGTAAGTTGGAAAAAGGTTTGCAAGCCTAAGTATGAAAGGGGTTTGTGATTCTGATCATTTACTGAATCAATCCAAATAAATGAAATGAAAATTGAATTAAACATAGATAAAATGTTTCACCATGGGCTCAATTCCTATTAAGAAAATACTGCTGGAAACTCTAGATAATAATGATATAAAAGACTCCCAGCATTGGAAAAGCCTTTTGCAACATAGAGAACAACTGAAAGCATGACCTTCTGGAATCTGAGACAAGGTAAACTATGCTTTAGTAAATATCACTGGTTTCCTAATGGATTAATGACCAACTGGACAACACAATTTGTATCCAACCAAGTATTAGTATTAGATTTTTGGAATGATAGAAATTGGAATATTACTAAACTTAGACAACATCTCCATGAGGATATACGAAAAAGTAATCAATATCAACACCCCATTCTCCAAAGCTAAAAGACAAACTAATTTTGAAATGCAACAATAGAAACATCTTAAAATCCAAGACTATCTTTAGAATTATATATAAACCTAGAAATAAATCTAAATGGAACCCCACACTATGGAATGCAGCAATTAAATCATCAATGTCCTTCCTATGCTAGAGACTTTAACACAACTTGCTTCTTACTGATAATATATTGAAACTTAGGGCTTAAAAATCATCTCTGTCTATCATTTATGTCAAAATGAAGAAGGAAACATAACCTATTTGTTTATCACATGTCAAATTAGCAAACAAGTATGGATTGCAATACATTCAATGTTTCAAATAGCCAAATCAATTGAGGAATCCATTCCAAGCTACTTAAAAGCTTGGAATCATAACTCCATACATAACAGTAAGAATAGTCATCTTTACATCATCTCTCTAATCGTTCTATGGTTTATTTTGATGGGTAAAAACTCCAACAAGCATGAAGATCAATGATTGGGAATAAAGGATATATTACTCCATATCAAAAACTATATTTGAAAAATAAGAGTTTTTAATCTCTTTATATATCCCTCAATAACACCCAATCAATCCAGGTGGTTAAATCCACCTCTTATTTGATGGATTAAACCAAAAGATGACTGAATCAAAATTAACATTGATGGAAGCTTCAAAAGTGGAACTACACCTAGAAGAATTGGTGGTGTATTTAGAAATCAAACAAGCCAATGCATTTATATATTATCTCTCTTTTGCTATACAATAAATGCAGTCCACAATGAACAATGGCTTGTCTTACTACTCTGAAACTTGCAGTCTCCTTCCCCTTCAAAAAAATTTGAATCGAATCTAATTCCCCAACTCTTTGCAATTATATTTCTAACAGTGGCACCTGCCCTTGGTTTATTACATACATTTTTTAGAGGATTAACTTATTATTACAACTATTCTAAATTAAAGTCAGCCACATCTACAGAGAGGGAAATCAACCAGCAAACAAGTTGGCAAGATTGGGATCCTTCAGAACAACATTTTCCTCACATCAACCCATATCTTATATCCTCATTACACTCAATTGGGACTTGCTAAACTTACCTTACATTCAAAAAATGTAACAAACAATACCTATTTCATCTCTTTTGGCCAAGGTTCCTTAATTGTACTTTCCATTTCAAGTATAATAGTATTTTTTTCTTTTTTCAAAAAGTCAATGTTAGAAGTAATCTCGTCAATACTAGGTGTTGAAATTCTACAAAAAAAACATGATCGATGATGGCTTCATCCAGGAAGAAAAGTACCCGATCTGGTTGGCTAGCATCATCTCAGTCAAGGAGAAAAATGGCTAAATTTGTATATACGTCAATTTTAAGGAAATTAATAAGGCATGTCCCAAAGATAAGTTGATGGTGGATATTGCCTCATCTCATGTAGTCTTCTCATTCATGGAAGGCTCATCTAATTATAACAAATTAAGATGGCACTTGAAGATGAAAAGAACACTACATTCAGAACCTTGATCAAAATTTATTACTATAGGGTCATGCCTTTTAGTCTTAAAGATGATGGCGCCACCTACAAATAAGCCATGATGCAAATCTTTGATGAACTCATTCATCACCAAGTTGAATATTACGTCATAGATCTCACTATCAAAAGCAAAGAAAAAGAAGAAGATTTATTTGACTTGAGAGTACTTTTCGAGTGGTTAAGACAATATAGCCTAAATATTAACCCTTTAAAGTGTATATTTGGAGTAACTTTAGAGAAGTTTCTAAGGTTCATTATATGACACTTTGAGATTAAAAGTACGTTGTTGGGTTGTGCTTTCCCATTAAGTAAAGTATGTTCTTGGGTTGTTATTACCTGTTAAGAAAAGTATGGTGTTTGGTTTTACTTGCTTGTGAAAGAGAGTACGAGAGATTTGTTGCAATCTCATTTTGAATTAGTGAATTCCTAACTTGGGTTGCAAGGCGTGAACATAGGCTAATTTTGTGGTTTGACTGAATCATGTAAAAATCTTTGTGTTCTTTTTCTTGATTTTCCTACACTTTACTTTTCTATACTGTTGTTGATTATTATTTTATTTCTCCTAAGCTTTATCATTAAAGATTTAGGTTTTATATAAAAGTTTAAAATTAAGTTATCTAAAATTATCATTTAAAAAACCAATTCACCACCCTTTTGGGTGCCATAGCCTCTTAACATTACCATCATATGGATCAACAACAGATGCAATTCTCCTACATGGCCCAGTTCGACACTGCACTGGTCAACATGTTTTTTCTAATTCAAAATGAGAATGCAGCAATTAAAATTTTCCTTTTTATAATTATGTGTTTTGTTTGTGCATATTTTTTCTATGGATTCTCTAGAATAAATAAATATTTTTTTAACACTTATAAATAAAATAAAATAAAATCATATCAGGGTATAATGTTACAAAGCTGATATGCCAGCGCCTCGACTCTGAAAAGAGAAGAAGCGGGCACCATGGCACTGTCCTACGATAGTTTGACATTGTGGTATATTATTTTCTCCCTAACAAAAAATTTTCTAAAACTTTTTTACATGCAACAAAGCAACACAGGGTTGCAGAGCTATCCCTATAGTGCCATGGTGTTGTGAAATTTTATTTCTTTTTTATCAAAATGCTCTAAGTCGTATTACAAGTGACATATGGGCATGGTTCCACGGCATTAATGCTATTGCGCCATGGCATTGTGATGTTATTTTATTTATATTAGGACATGGTGCTACGGCATGATGCTATGGCACCATGCACTATAGGATTTCATTAAAGTGCTACAGTGATATTCTCACAATATGATTCCTGAGAGCGTGGTGCAATAGGGCCAATATCCAATGCCTTAATGCTATAGGCCAAATTTTGAATTTAAAGTGCTAATCATTCAAATTTTTTTACAAATTTCTATAGCCTATATTCTTAGCAGTGCTAGATTTCAAAATTGTATAGTGCAAAGCACTCTTCATCTTTATTCTAGATCTAAGATCAATGTAGGGAAGGGGGGTTTTCATCTCACACTGATTAAAATTCGAAGGCGGAGGTTTTCAAATCTCCAAAGTTTTCCACTCCTCATCAAAGATCAATGGCAGAATTTTTTGTTAAACTTGTAAGAAAGAACATAAATTCTTTACTTGAAGTCAGAAAGCTTGGAGTGAAGTGTGAGACCCAATTCAAAGAGAGTGGAGTCAACTAGGACATAAATTTTTGGAGTGAACTGCACACTCCTATTTATAGGAGTGGGCTGATAACTAATCCCTCCTAATAGATGATGCGCCACCTCGACGCCAAGATTGCAGTGCCACAGTGTTGTACCATAATTTGATAACTGCACTGGTTAGTTAGGTAGTGCCTCAGTGCTAAGATTCTTGTGCAATGGTATTGTACCATAATTCGATAGTAGGGTCAGGCAATTATTTCTTTTAGAAGCTGTATTATGCTGTGAAATGCAGTATAGCCAAAATAAAAAATAATCATATTTTTATTTTATTTTATATATATATATATATATATATATATATATATATATATATATATATATATATATATATATATATTGATGTAAATAATAGTTAGTCTCCTAGTTCTCTCGTGGAGTGCTACAAGGCAGGATTAAAGTTGTGTTATCAATAATGGGTCTATCATCTATGTGCAGTAAGGCTGAGGAATGTTGTATATTTGTTTCTAGAGCTAAATGTTTTCTACTTTTCATTATATTATCTCTTAATTCAGAATGTTCTATAATGCATCTCTCAAGATTATGTCCAAACATCCTACATTTCCCATAATATAAAGATTTTTATTTTATCTCCACTTTTTGTCAATATCCATTTGATGGGGTGTCAATTTAGATTTCTTCATTATAGCTAGCTATGAT
This sequence comes from Cymbidium sinense, assembly GCA_021442155.1. Classification (NCBI taxonomy): domain Eukaryota; kingdom Viridiplantae; phylum Streptophyta; class Magnoliopsida; order Asparagales; family Orchidaceae; genus Cymbidium; species Cymbidium sinense. The sequence continues at coordinate 54,680,741 of CM038230.1, read as the reverse complement.
ATCCATCTCCGCTAGTATTCTTGCAATAGATGCTCTTATCAAATTAAAGGTAGGGGTATTTAATTTTAGAGGTCTACCAAAGATGGCAACAATGGAGTAGAACATTTATTTATTGAAAAGGTGTAACTTCGGACCTGAAAATTTAATCCATATTGGTGCAATGGGTAGTCAAATACTATAGTCAATGGATGGTATATTTTTCTGGAGAATAGCCTATCATAATCCTCTTCTTTGGAGAGTTTAACCATAATGTGTTGTCCATCAAGAAGACCAATATTCCACTATCCAACTAATTTAAGCTCTTCAAAATGTTTCTTCATAAGGTCAATTTTTGAGTGTTTATATGTAAACTTTCCAACTAGTGTAAACTTAAATGGTTCAACTAGGTTCCAAGTTTCAGCCTCAATTATGACAATAGCAAGTTTGCCTCCCTTCCATGTGACTTTCTTGAAAAAACCAACAGCAGAACTTTCCATGAACGAGTCATGGTGGCTTTGCAGGAGTAACAGGATATTGGAGTCAATTTTGCTTGCAGTTGGGAGGGAACTTCCAGCCACCACATTAGCATAAGAAGTATGCTCCATAGTGAATGAGAGAGCAAAAACTAGAGAAGATCGAAGATCACTACACCAAAATGCAATGGATTTGTAACTAGAGAGAAAAGAGAGACATATCTAAAAGCAATGAAATCCCACCTCTGTTAGGTAAAGAATCTACCTTAATCTTGTATTTTCTTAAACTCTTAATTCCATCTTCTAGCTCCCCAGTCTATATGTATTTCTTCATAAGATAGACCTAATTACGTGAATCTTTATAGTTTATTTGCATAGACACATCTTTTCTTCACTTAACTAGGTGAATTGGAGGGTATGTTACTCTTCGAGTTTTCTCTCCCATTATAGTAGATCAATGAACTAATTTTGGTCTCTTAGGATTAGTTCAATTTTAAGTATTCCAATCTCCTTACCTCTACATTTACATTGAGCAAACATCTTTATAGGGACCTATCCCACACTTCTTAATCCCCATTAAGCTGATTGACCATGAGCTATGAGTTTGACTGGGTGATGATGTGTCAAGAACCAAATCCTTGAGTAAATCTGAGTTCATTAAGTCCATATTTGGATTGATTGTTTGTTACTCTGTAGTTAAACTTTACTGACTGAGTTATAGTGAGTCCACTAAGCATTTTAGCACAACATCCACTCCCATTCCTTTCTTTCCTGAAAAACTATATATGTATAGGTGCTACATAGTTTCTTAGTTGATCGAGGCATTTTATGAGTTACTAAACTACATGAAAAAATGGTAAGTGCTTGCATCTTGACGGCCATTGTAGGCTAGTGTGATATGTCAAACTCACTTAGCTATACTAACAACTTTAGCAACCTTCCAAAGTGATCTAACATGTTCTTATCTAACAAAAAAGTTTTTATTTGGTTCATTAGAGTGGTTGTATGCCAAAGTTCTTTGCTTAACTATTAATAATATTAACCAATTATAATGAATCAAATTTAATCCAAAAACTTGGCTTCTTGAATGCTGGAATCTGTGAGGGAGCTTCTTCGAATGTGAGCAATTTAGTATGAAGAATAGATTGAGTAGTACACAATGAGTAAAAGAATAAAAGGCTTCTTTCATATGAGTCTTGAAAAAGTCCTCCAAAACCTACAAAATGTTCCTTATCTTTTAAACAATAATCAATGTTTATTTGATGGTATCTATTAGTTTGATCCATTAAACCATTTTCCAAGTTGGCATTGGTTGGGTGCTGATTTGTTTCTTCAAGTATTGACAAACTTGGATGGTTGGATCCAACTTCAATTAGCTAAAGCTACTTGCTTTGGCAATGTAGCTCATAATATATACTATCATTTCCTTTGGCTATTGTCATGTTTAGCTGTGTTTCTAGAACACCAAATGAACTAGCAAGTGATGTGATGAATGAAAGAATGCAACTAGACTATTAGAATGCTAGCTTGGGCATGGTACCAACTCATAAAACACTCATCTAGATTGTTGGATGTTGATCCATTATTAAAATTCAGAAGAGCTCTCGGCTGTCTCCATGTTTGAGTGTTGAAGTTGCAATTGGAAAAGATGTGATTTAAACTCTCCCATTTAATCCACATAGCTAGTATTTGGAGACAATATGAAGTCCCTTTAGTTTTAAAATTTCATCAGTAGGGATTAATTTGTGAAACATCCTCCAATAGAAGAAAGAAATCATTGGTTTGAAGAGCTTCTCCAAAATTAGTTTTCCAAGCAGTTTGACTGATGTTTATTGACCTCACTTTTGGAGTGAGTTCTCATCCCCCTCTTCTTAGACCTAGAAGTCTTCTAGACACTAAGACTTCCTTAGTCCTAAGACACTTCTAGCAATTAGGTGAACACTCAACCTATGCCTAAAGAATTAAAAGGGTTAATCATAGGATTAAGCTATACCTTAAGACTTAGGGAGATCCACCTACCCTATAGCCAAAGCCCAATCCATGTTCACCTTTCTAAGCTAAAACCAAATCTCAAATTCAAATCAAATCCAAATCCAAATCCAAATTCCAAGCTAAATGATTGAAGCCCATTATCAAATCTAAACTCAAAATCAACCTGAGCCCTATGATTTTATCTTATGGACTTAGCCGCAACCAAATTCAAATAAATTCAAATTCAATTGATTTTCTCAAATATCAATTCAACCCTTCAATCATTCTATTAAACTTACAATCAAACTCAATTCCAAATCCAAATCAAGATCCAAATCAAATCAAATTAATACCTAATTCCTTTGAGTCAATTTCATGAACTTAGCCAAAATCTCATTCAAATCAAAGTAAACTCAATTGATTCTCTCATGGATCAATTATTCTATCAATTATCTTCCCAAATATAAATCAAAATTTCAATCACATGACCAAAACTAAATCAAAACCAAATCTAAGCCCCTTAAGCTAATCCAATGTACTTAACCAAATTCCATTCAAATTCAAGTCAAACTCATAAATCTAAACATCCCTTCAATTATCCTCTTAAATATAAATCAAATATATATTCAAATCATCAAAACTAGATCCAACTAAATTAAACTCTTCCCCTAAGTCCTATGGCCCCATCCTATGCACCTAGTCAAATTCTCCTAATCTAAATAATAGATTCAATTGATTTTCTCATGAATCAATCATTACTTCAATCATCATTCCAAATATAAATGAAATCTACAATCATAAAGCCAAACCAAATCAACCCAAGTCAAACCCAACTTAGCTCTTTTGACTTGGAATATCTAAATGAACTAAAACTCATCCAAACCCAAATCAATTGTAATTGAATTTATATATCAACCCCAAATCCATATATAAACTCCACTAAACTCAAATCAAACCAAAACCAAGTCAACTAAACCAAATTGGTCTACTTTACCCAAAGTGACCAATTTGACCTATTTGAGCCAAACTTCAATCCAACTCAAATCAAATTAAACTAAGCCAATATAAACCTCATATAATGATTGTTGATCACCCTATGTTGATCAATTATCATAAATTGGGTCAAACCAAGTTACTTAGCCATTTGACCAAGTTAACACTCTTAACCTATATGAACTAAACTAACCAATTTGCAATCTAAGCCAAATGAATTGAAACCAATGACCCATATTAATCCAAAATCAATATTTGAGCATGACTTGACCCCAAATTGAACCCAATTGACCTACTTAGCCCAAATTGACCTAAAGGGTGGGTCAATTTGTCCTAAATCAAAATATAATATAAATTAATTGTAACCAAAGCTTAGAATCATTCTCAATTGATCAATCAAACCTAACCCACACCTAACCCTAGCCAATTTGGTCAATTTGGTCAAATTGGTCAACCTAACCCATTTGACCTATTTGATCCCAAATGAACCAAATTGACTCAAACCAATTGAACCAAATCACTCCAAATCATCATTTGAACTTAACCCAACTCTTGGTTTGACTCAATTTGACCAATTAGTCAACTTAACTTGAATTGACCCAATTTGACCTAAATGAGTCAAATTAGGCCAAATCAAACCAAATCAACTCCAATTGACTTGAAATTTGGGCTAACCCACATTTGGCTCATTTTAAATTTTCCCAAATCAATTTCAATTCCAAATGACCATGATACCCTTAGGTCAAGAGTATCATATGATACAAATCACCCATGTAAATGGTCATTCCCAGTCTTTGGCCACTTGGCACTCTCCTATTGGTCCACATAGGCACCTAGGACACTACCCAACCTAACCCAAGGGTGGTTGGGTCGGCCGTCACTCAAGGGGAGGTGAAATTACCTCACCTCCCCCACTAGTCCACATGGAAACCCAAGGACACCCACTAATCCCTCTTAGAAGCCACCTCCCTAGCTTTGGCCAACCAAATCGAGTTACCTAGGATGATTCCTTCCCATCCTCAACCACCATTGGCGACCGGACATCCAAAAAGCTACAAATGAAGCCGAGCCATCTGATATTTGGAATGAGGGGGTATACCCACTCATTTCAATCCAAATCAAGATGTGAGCTTAGAGAGACCTCGGTGAGGGACCTATCATCCTCAGGAAAGTTTTTCCAGAGCCCTCCCCAAGCCCCCAAATCTCCCCATTATTAGCTTCCTTCAAGCCAAAATAGGGCAATCCCTCCTTCAATCCCATTTGCTTTAAACCCCACCAAAGTCAATTTAACTTTGTATACACCTTCCCTAGGGCCCATTGAGCAAGAACGAACCTTCTCCCGAGCATCTTGACCACCGAAGTGTATACTTTGATAAATGCCAGCCTCCCAAGCTTTGAGTGTTGGTCTTCTAGCCAAATGATAAGGAAAAAAAGCTCATTCCGATCAGTAGGGCTTTGTCTCCACTAGATAAAGCTCCCTCAATCATTTGTGCCACCAGTCTAGACCTCCGATAAGGTATTCTTCCAAAATTAAGCTTTTGGTGAAAATGGGTTAGAGCTTTGCGAAGGAAATGTGCATCTCATGTGATATTGACTATTGGATCCCCTTCGATTGACATCGTGAAGGTGGGGGATCCTTTTGGAGTTGATCCAAGCTCGGATAAGCTTGGATCAAGCGAGCAATGGTGGACAGACTCTATCTCTCGTCGCTCAGGGGACATTAGATCACGCACCATCCAATTCATGATCAAAATGGATGATCATGATTAGATTTGTTAGTTTAATCTGATTTTATCCTAATGCACTATGAGAATAATCAGAGCCATCCAATCTTAGATCGGATGGCAGACTAGAAAATGCATCTCGTCCCAGCCATGAAAATGCTGAGTCAGATAAGTTTAAGTAGCCAATCTTTTGGTGCCACATAAAAAGTGCACCGTGTCAGCGAGCCATGTGGCACTGATAGGATCAGGCTTTGATTAGGCTTAATTAATCATTTTTACTAGCTGAAACTTCTAAAAATCATATCAAATCATAGAAAAATTAGAAAAATGCAAATAAATACTCATTTTAAAGGTATTTCAGAGGAGAATTAATTAAAAATTATCTTAAGTAATTTTAACTTGTAGTTAAGGTTTAATTAGAATTTAATTATAAAATTAATTAGCTTAATTACTTCTTAATTAGTTGAGAAATTAATCCCAAATTATGTGGATTAATTTAATGGGACGACCTCTGAATCTCATGATTTTCTTGGGATTTATTGCTCAGTTAATTAGGAAAATTGACCAATTAAACCCTAAATACTCTTCCAAGCTAATTAATGATTAATTAATCTCATGAACAATAGTAAATTCATCAATTAAGTTTATTAATCATTTCTCAATAGTAAATGCACTAAAGAATAGAGTTGGGACCTCTTTCTTAACTTTTTCCCTTAAGTTCATTTCACTCTTTCAAAAATGAAATTAATTAAAATTTAACTATTTAATTAAATCACTTAATTAATTAAATTGAAATAATAGTCAAATCAAACTAAATTAATTAAATCATGGGTAGATCTTTAGGTGTTTAATAACCTAAATGAAGTTAATGAAATTATGTTTTATCCACATGTGTGGGAAACTATAAGATTAATTAAAAAAGTTCCTTAACCTAATTAACCTTTTATTATGAGCCATTTGCTAATTTAATTTTCAAGTCATGTGCATATCATGTTGGCTCATAATTATTTGGATAATTATATTAAGGTAACATGGGAAAGGGTTAATTAATGTATTTAATGCATACTACAACTTAACTAAGTGATAAAATCAACTTAATTATATTTCATTAAACCAAATGAATTAATAGGCACGGGAATAGGTTAGGAACAACAAACCCCTTTCTCACATCCTTAAATCAAATCAAAAAATAAAGTTAAAAATGGCATAAAGTAGCTTTAGTTTACTTTAAATGGCTTTATTTGATATGATTGCCCTTATGATTTAGTTAAATTGAGTGAAATCATGTGTTTATATTTAGTTATTTCTTTCTAATCAAGTTAAATGTTGTAAGTCATTTGGAATCATGCATTCATATTTTTTAAAATTAATTAAATAAAATGATTTTCCTTTATGTAAGCTTGCATGTGTTGGATTAATTTATAATATGTGTGGCTATTATCATTAATAAATTCAAAATTATTTTCTGAAGCCTATAAGTCAATTACATTGACTGAAGTGATAATAGTTATGAATACATATAAGATTTCATGTGCATATAGTTTAAATATGTGAAGCAAAGCTTTCTCTTTTTAAATTCATATGTAATTTTACATGCATTTGAATACTAATAAGTATATAGTCTAGACATCCTAGGAATATGAGGCTTTAGCTAGCCCCAAGAAGGTCAATTGATTACCTCACTTCCTTAATTAACAATGACATTTTCTTATTTGATTTCATTTATATGTATTTATACATTAGAATTTGGATAAAACTTTAATTCACATGCATAAATGATTTAATCAAATAAAAATACAATCTTTTAGTGATTTTATTTAATTAATGTGTATTTAATAAAAGCAAGTATATAGTATGGACATCCTAGGAATACGAGGCTTTAGCCAGCCCCAAGGAGGTCATTTGATTACCTCACTTCCTTGGTTAACAATGGAACATACTTGTTTATGTCTTTATACATGTGTATGTATGTGTGATTAGTGAATTAAAATCCCCTTTCTTACTAAACAAATGCATGCATCCATAATTGACTAAGTGATTGAATTAATTAGCCATGTGATTTAGAGTTTCTTTTCTTATGTTCATAAGTACAAACATACATATGTTTGAATTCAAATGGGTATATAATTTGGACATCTCGGGAATATGAGGCTTTAGCTAGCCCCAAGGAGGTCATTTGATTACCTCACTTTTGTGGTTTAACAATGGCACATACCTATTTAACTTCATACCTATGTTTGTTTTGTATAAGAATTTGGATAGAGCTTTAAATTAATATGATAAAATAATTCAAGCAAATGAATGAATATAAACTTTAAATATGCACATCTACATTCATCATTTAAGTGTGCTAAAACACGTAGCATGTATAGATACACTTAAGAGTGAATCATATGTGTGTTATATGTGATGTAAAGGAATGATTTGATGTATGTCATGTGATAGTAATTTAATCAAATTAATCTAAAGATTCCATTCATATTGAATGAAGTTATTTAAAGTGAACTTAAACTTAGGATTAACTTAAAATGTGTAATAAGCCATTCACTAAAGAGGACTAAATCAAATCAATGTACTTTAAAAAGTGGCTTATGGTAGGGATGAAAGGGAATGATCCCCTTTTTTTCTCTTTATAACACTTAGTTGCTAAGTGTAGGTCATATGAAATAAAAGAAAATATAAATTAAAATTCTCAAATCAATTAAACAACTTGAAATGAAACCAACCTCTCATGTTAAATTAAATCTTCTTACACTTAAGAAGAATATAATAATAATGCTTAGTTGGGACACACCACACAAGCCTTGACACACACATTAGAATTAAGTCACCACTTCTAGCTCTATGTTAGGATGGTGCATAGTGTGATGTATATTTTATTTTGTGATGTACTATTTTAGACTGGATGTTAAGGTGTATGCTTCATAAACTGGATGCTAGACTGTGATTAGCCTAATTATATTTTAATAGGGGATCATGCTTAAAGGGTAGTGTAAAAATAAATATAACTAGCCTCTTTCGCAGGTTGCTTAAGCCCCTAAGCATAATCCAAGTTAGGACAGGTGGGCTTTATTACCCATGTGCATGGGGCTAATTCCAAATTATAATATAACTGCTTGGGTGCATGTATATTTAGCTAATACTTATTTTGCAAGTGTAGTCAGATTTACTTTTCATATTTTTAATGTAATTTTGCATTAGGAATTAGGAATAGTGCTATGGGAGATTAGGATGAGCAGTGGCCAGAAGACTTAGTCCCTAGGGTGCCTTGTGACACCTTGAAGTAAACCATATTGAGAAGAGAAGGAGGACATGAAGAAATGAAGAAAAGAAGACCCCCATAACATGTATTCTTTTATAATCCAGGTTGTATAAGGGTAGAGCTCGACTACCCATCTTTTCTTTTACAGCTAGTACGTCAGTACCTAACTGCACTAGCCTATTATTATTTTATAGTAGTTATAAAATTATATGCTAATTTGTTTAAATTGCACATTAGAAATGACATGCTTTTCATAATTTCTTATGATTGATGCTTTAATGTGTGGCCTAGATGCGTTAGGCTATTAGGATAAAAATAAATTTTCTATCCAATTAATCACTCATAACTACATTTTAAACAACTCAAAACCTCACCATAAAGCTTAGGCTATAATTAATATAATTAAAAGATTTAGCAACCCCTTAGTTGTATGGTTGTATGTCTCATATCATGCATATCATATTCCTTCTTCCTTGAATATGAAGGATCTTCATCCTTGCACGATAGGAGAATGCTTGACGTGTGAGGGCATCCCTTGTGATAGAGAACACCCTTTTCTCTCTGATTTAGCCAATAGCCTTATTTCATCATGCATTTAGGTATATAATAATCCTAAGCCTTTGTCTAAATGATGTGTCAAAAACAAAAATAAAAATTGAAAAGATTTTTGCATTTGTAGATTAAGTCATATGCACATACCACTCATGCTCTAGCCTCTTAGGAAGTGAGTTTAGGACTTAGTTTCTTTCCAATTAAATAACTACCCAGGCTATCTTACAATTCATAAGATCAAACTACATATTTTGAAAATCATGGGAGGAGTTAGCTAGCAGCCACTCCAAGCAGTTATAATTCTAAAAGTCAAACGGTTTATCCTCCCTTGTGGAGATAAACCCTTATGTCCACCTATCACTTAGATTTAGGTCGTGCTTTAACTCGTACTAAAGCTCCCTAGATTTAGGATCCAAGGTAGCTGTTTCCCCTGGGCTACATGCATTAGGCATCTCCATAACCATGGGTTGATGGATTATAAGCCCTAGAAATCTAATAAATATTCAACTCAAATGAATAAATCTCTTCACTTACAAATACATAAAGCCCAAATATAGAATAGATCGGAATGCTTACTAAGCCTCCTAGTATCATGAGCATTTCTTACTTATTTCCTTTGGATTCTAAAAAAAGTTTTCCAATTTAACTTTCTCGATTAATTTTCCATAATAGCCAATCCTTTGATAGTCTATCCTTGAAATCTTTGGAGATGATAATTGTATTCTTTAATCAAGATTATTTTTAAGGAATTCAATTCCTTATGATATAATTAACTATGGAGGCTTTCCTCCATAGGGAACTTTAGAACCTAGTTTAATATAAACTTGGCTTTATTCATCCATATAATGTAGGAGAAAAATCTATAGTATATTCAAAGACCCATCATGCCTTAAGAGTCCTTATTAGGTGATTAGGTCCATTAAAGAGTGATTCCTCTATATTCTGAGATAGTACATCATACCTCACTGTTGTACTTGATCACCTCAATAAGTATCCCATACGATCTACACGGTGCCCCCACATCCGAAAATAAACACCACAATGTTGTTGTTCATACTATTAGTTTTTATTTATGATATGAAGTGGGTTATTTTCTAGTTTTTAATAATTAGATGATCTTTTTTGTGAGGGTTTATTTTATTTTCAAGAGTTTCATTCACAATGTCTTTAGGCACCTTCTCTAAAAGTTTGTCTGAATTCTAGCTACCATCATTCCAAAAATCTGAGATACACTCCTTCCCCTTTTATATTTATTTGAGGTGTCCATCTAGAAGCCATTGATCTAGCTAGAAATTAATTTTCTCTTCCCCAATGTATGAGTAAATAAGCTCGTCTACTTCTTACCTATGCAACAGTATATTTCTCTAGATATTAGAATCCTTATTGTTCAAGGTGACCATGGATGGGTGTTAGTGGGTGCAGTACTTATTATGTAGGTAAATGGTCCATAAGGAGTTCTTAACTTTGAATCTAATCTAGTGTTTAATCATGTTAATCTTGATGGAATCCTAAAGAATTCTAAAGCCAAGGCCCCCATGCTCTTTGGGTTTGAAAAGACTTTTTTAACTTGTCCAATGAATAGATTTTTTATTACCACTCCACAAGAACTTATTGAAAAGCCTCTTAATTTTGAGCTGAACTCCTAAAGGCATGTTTAAGGCCTGGGTAATATGAAGGGGGAGGGAGTTAAGAATACCTTTGTAATCTTGCCACCAAAGCTAAGCAAATAGCTCTACCAAGAATTGATATGTTGCTATATTATGCTAATATAATCATCAAATAAGCTTGCCTTAATCTTGCCTTTAAAGATGTAAGCCCTTAGGTACTTAAGGGGTAGTTTCTCTTTAGAGAAGCCAGTAAATTGCTTGATCCATCAAGCCTTGTTGGAATTACATTATTTTTTGAGGATGAAATGACATTTCTTCTTGTTAAAATTGAGGTTAGATACATTCTCAAATTCTTTAATAATGTAAATGAGTCTTCTCATAGAAAATTTGCTAGCATTGCTGAAGTGCAGCACATCATCCAAAAAAGCTAGATGGGAAATGATACCCTTAGCATTAAAACATATGTGGTTATCCTCTAAGTAAGCCTAATTTAGTAGCTTGGAGAAATAATCAAATGCAATTATTAAAATAGATGGGTAAAGAGGGTCAGCAATTTTTATTCCTCCATGTTCTTGGAGATAGTTATTTCATTAACCATTGATTAATATTGAGTAGTTGTTGTTCATTAGCAGTTTCATGATCATATTACAAAAATATTGCTTGAATCTTTTAGCTTAGAATCCCATGTGAATGAAATCCTAATGGTTTGTATCAAAAGCCTTCTTTATATCTAGCTTTTTCACCATATTACCACCCCTAGTTTTCTTATTAAGGTATGGCATTAGCTCTTCAGTAAGGAGATATTGTCCATTATATTTCTTCCTTTAACAAAAGCTAATTGGTTAGCAGTAATCAGTTGGTGAAGATATAGCTGGAGATGATTTGAAAGAATTTTGCTAATGTTTTACTCATGACAATGGCTAAAGACACGGGTCTAAAGTTGTCCAGTTGTGGGCCTCCTTATTTTTGGGGTTGAATGTGATAGAAGATGCTTTAATGTATTTGTGCATATCCACTCCTCTAAAAAAATTCTTGTATGGCTACAATGATGTCATCTTGGATAATTTCCTAAGAGCTTTGGTAGAATCTTGCTGTGAATCCTTCAGGACCAGCTGCCTTAAAGTCATCCATAGAGTTTAAGGCTACTTTGATTTCTTATTCATCAGGGACTGAAGTGAGGTTGAGGTTGCTTTTCAATTTTCTTTCAATAATAAAAACTCATAGTATAAACATGTCACTTTGAATGGAGGTTGGTAAGAAGTTTACCCATAAGTAATCAAGGAAATTAGCAATAATGTCACCTATATCTATTATCCATTGATTAGATCTCCTCTTAATTCATCTTATCAAACATAGACTTAAAATATTATGACCAATTTTCTAGTGTTGATCAAGATGCTCCCAATTTAATAATTAGTGATTAACACCATGATGATGGCTCCATCATTATTGGGGTTTTCAATTGTATGTTGATCTTTCTCTGAAAAAGTTACTGACATAATTTGAGTACTCGGTGCCCAAGCCACTGCCATCAAATTAATGTCTTTTGATTTGAGTCACTTAAGCCTGGCCTACCTTGAAGACTTTTCATCTCCACCAAAGACATGAATTGGAGCCAGTTCATTGGTTGTCTTGACAACTTCTTGCCTTAGCTTCCTTATGAACTCTTTAAGCTTTCCTTGCTTGATGCATTATTCTAACAAACTATTCAAATATCAACATTATTAGTATTCTATCCATAATCATGATAATAAGAATGATACCTTGAGTAATCACAAACTCCATATGGCTTTAGTGGTGGTAATCACTCAAAATAATCTTTATCTTGAATGGCCTTTATCAACTTGGCCTTTAATACCCTTAATGGTGTAATCAGAGTAGGTTGTACATACTTACCATGCTGATGGTGAGTTTGTAGGTATCTGGAATCACACATGGGTGCTAGTGTACTTTCTTATCTAGCAAATTGTCTTCTTCCCCAATCCTATCTTCTAACTCGAATCTATCCTTTGAGAGTCACTCTACGGGTAGCTTCTTGCCAAGTCCCTCTCTTGAGTCACCATTGTTGGTTGAGAAACTTAATTATACTCCTTACTATTTAGGTGACTATTCATAAACTCAAGAAACTCTGCCAGTGTTTTGGCCTACTGAAGCTCAAGGACGTTCCTGAATGGACACTCCTTAAGGTCCTGAGGCAAATTTGGGTTCTAGGTATTTGACTTCCAATGTCTCCCTTTGAAAGCGTATGATGGACTTCCTAAAAGGACTCATCATGTTCTTTTTTTCATCTACAATAAAGCTTGGGAGCTCTTTAAAGGTTTCTATGCACTAGTAAATTAAGTAAGAAACTTTCTCATAAACTCTACAAAAGAAGTGATGACTCTCACTAGTAGACACAAGAATCATTTGAGGGCTAACTTTTTGAAGGTATTAAATTATCAACACTTCATTATGTTATCCAAATCTAATAGAAATGTGATGTATTTAAGTTGGCTATGTGATCAGTGGGGGAGGAATCTTAAATTTCTACATTAGGTGAGCCTAAGATTCTTATTTACCTACTCCTCTCTAGTATTCTCTTCTTTGTTTGCTTGATATGACTCATCATCAATGCTAAGTGATCATGATAATTCTCTTTGTTTTCTTCTAGCTTAGCAAGTTGCTATTCTAGAGGAACCTTCATGGTCGCTGATCTTTGGACTCTTTTTCATCATCATATTCATAGTCACTTAAACTAGGCTAGTAATTCTATCATTCATATTCTTCAAGTCTTGCTGCATGTCAAATTGTTAAGTAATTGGCCACATGTATGTTAGGTTATTTCTTATTAATTGGCTTGCTTCACTAAGTCCCTGACTTCTCGTTCTTAGCCTTATTCATGTACACCACACTTAAAAAGATGTTGCATACAAATTTGATTGTAGAGTAAAGCAAACCCTCTTAGGAACTTGATAGAAGGTGCCAAGTCAAGCAGAGTAGTAAAATAGAAGTGAAGTGATAAAAGAAAAACCCAAGTATATAAAATTGTTAGAAATTCATATTACGAAGTTCTCTCCCTCTTTTACTTTGAGAAAGTATAAGTACTTAAAATATAGAAAAAGATGAAAGACCCCCCCACCTCAAGAAATTGTTAGATCTGAAGCTTTGTAATTTCTCTTTTTGTGATAATTACTTTTGTATTTAGGATTACTTGTACTTTCTTAAGAATCAATGAACTACCTAACTTCATGAAATTAAAAGTGGATCGGCTTGATGGAATTAAATTTATTAATAGACCCTAGAGTATTTATTTTAATATATTTTTAGATAATTTTGTGACCATTAAAGAGATTTGTTAAAGTCTGGTCATAATAAATCTTATGGTTGACCAAAATTTGACTTAGTTTGACTTTATAACCTATGGTTAGTTGAGGTTTATGGTCATACACTTCAATGGTCCAGGAATTCATTTAAAAAATATTTTGGAATTTATTTTGAAGTTTGTGGTTCATAGGATTAAGAAAGTTAGACATATACCAATGAGTTTAGGCATGTGATGAAAGTATACGAGTCCCTTTAACTCAACTCTATGCCAAATACATAAAAAAATGGTTTTAAGGTGGACTAAGAAAAACCATAGAATCTCATGATTAATTTCATAAGCATTTGAATCAATGAGATAGAATTATTGCTTCAAGCTAAATGTTTGCATTCACTTATGAATGGTTGAACTTAAGCAATAAAGTTTACCCTAAAGAAAAGTTAGACTTAAATTGTAAGAAAGGTTTAGCAAAAGACCTTCATACATGGCCTCCATTTAAAGCTTACAAGAGATAATTTAATTAGGATTATTATGTTGGGTTACATGGAGGATTTAAAGTTTGGCCTTGTTATCATTTTTTTATGTCAATAGTATCATATAGAACACATCATTTTACCATATAAGGTACCCATACTCTAAATTTGTGGGATGCTAAGTTGGTAAAAAAGCACTTTAAAAATATTAATTTATATGGAATTCCTTGATATCTGGTGTAGCATAAGGAGGTCAAATCATAAAAGTTAAATATAGAAGGATGAATCCAAACTTAGGTCTCCAATTACAAGGAATAAAAGATCATCGGGAAGATGAAACTTATAACATTGGATACTTCAATCATTTTAATTTTGTGTAACTTGTATGTCATATTTTATTTATTTATATGTAAGAATTATATAACTTTGTAACATGTGAACTAAGAAAATAAAATTATTAAAATTATTACTAATTAATGAATTATTTATAATTAATTATAAATGAAAGAGGGAGTAGCAAATTATGAAAGGAAGAGCTGGGGAATGAGTGGCCCACCTCGTCCAACCACTCCCTCTCTTCCCCCCACTCCTTTAACTTCTCCCATTATTTTTTAAGTTTGAATTATGGTGTATTTTATTAAAATATTTTTGTTGATGTTGAAGGTAGATTTAGTAAGCCTTTATATAAAATTTTGAGAGAATTTCCAAACAGTTGGGACTTGGTGGCCAATGAACATTATGAATAGGATTTGTTGATCTTACTACCTAAGTTGATTTGGTGAGTGGGCTATTTTTATGTAGTAAATTTTATTTGACATCTATTTTGTGGTGTTTCTTTCTTATTTACCTAAGTATCTAATAATTTTTTTCCACATTATTCTCCCAGCATTTAATCATCATTTCAAAGTGGTCAACTAAAATAAGGTCAAACCTAAACTAGTCCCATTCCACGTTCTTTTTTATGTAATTAAATACCACAAAAATTGTAAGAAACTCCAAAATTGAAGTAGATAATTTAATCTTGCATCAATGAGTGTTAATTTTGGTTTATATTCATTGTAATTCCATATTTTAAAAAATGTTTAGCTAGTTGACCAAAGAAAGTTTCAACTAACTGGTTCTAGGAGAAAATCTAGAATAACAACGTATACATATAAAATTTTGTGAAACTTTTAACATCAAAAGTAGACTTCAATTCTTTCAATTTAATATTATTTTATTTCATTTAAATTTTTGGGAAAAAGTTCTCATTTTGAATGTAGTGCTCTAAAACTTGGGTGATTATATGTTTATGATTGGCTGAACTCTATTGCTTTTAAATCTCAAACCCCACAACAATTGGAACCCAAACCCAAACTTCTTCACTCTTTTAAAATAATTAGATATCCCTTATTCACCAAATTGGTCACCTTAGGTTACTAACCAAATGCCACACTAATATCATTCCCGGTCTAATAGAAAGCAAAACTAATACATTTATTTACTATAAAGTAGAGCATATATTTGTAACAAGTAGCATTACTCAAGTCTTATGGCTTAAGCATTAGATTTAATTTTTTTTGGCTTTAAGTGGGAAACATATCAACATGTGCTACAAAATTAGTGTAATTTGCAAACCAAAAAAATAAAATCTTATTCAGCACTCATGAACGAAACATATTAATATATACCATTATTTGATTATGTAACATGTGTCAATAAATATTCAACTTATTAGCATTAGAAATCATATGATAGATATATTCAAACAATCTCTTAATTATAATTTATTTATCATTCTTAAAAACTTGAGATTTATTTGCATAAGTGCTTAAACCTAGTGATTATTATGTGCATTAGTTTGTTATATCAATGTGTTTGTTTGCATTTATTTTCATTATTCAAGCCAAAAGTTCTTATTTAATTATTATTACATTTCAAATGAGTCTATATCACTTTTTTCAGGAGATACTTTATTTGAAAAATTAACAAATTTTGGATATTAAAATCTTTAGTTAAATATACCAAATGATCTCATATCACAAAACACCATATTATTATAGCCTATATTAGTTAAAATTAGCCACATGGATGAATATAAAAATTATTATATGATTTGCTTTATATTGTATTAATGGATCTAATAAATTTTCTCAATTTTTAGCCATCAAAGTACTATTGCTCATTTTATAATATAAATTAGTATTACAACTCTATAAATACTCTTACACAATACTCTCAATCCCTCATCCATCAAGAGAGATTGATTGTGCTTTAAACAACCATTTCATCTTTCTTTTAAGAGAAGAACTGTCCTAAAAAAAATAAGGGGTTGAAATCATCCAATATTCATATTATGACTAATAATTTTGTACAATTGATGATGCCACCACCAACTGAAGGCCAACTGAAGGCACCAAGTTTGCTTTATCACCATTTCTAAATGGGTACTACAATATCACCTTTATTACCACATCATTGATCTCTTCATTGGAACCACATTTCAATTTCTTATCTTTCTTACCTATGCCTAAATTAACCTTTGAATTTTTAGTAAACTTTGTCATTAATTTCTGACCACATTGCTATGTAATCCATAATAAGTAAGAGGTAAGTGTGATCATTGATCAAGACATATTAAATTATCTCCATATATTCAATACCATTTTGTATCTCCATATCATAAACATGAATCTTATCTTTAACTAGTCATCCTTAAATGAAGTCCTAAAAAACTCACAACTTTCATATCATTGGCATTAGTTAGTAGACATATAAAGAATGCTCATATTATCCAACACATGCTTCAACATAACATCAATTTCAAAGTGGCTTACCAACTTACAATATCCATTCTCTCTCTATAGCAACTTATTACCACACGAGTCATGATACATTTGAGTTTTATCTATATTATCCCAACCTTAAAGCATTAATTTTATAAAAACAAATTTTCTTAAATATAAGGAATTTCTTACACTAATGATTTAATAATAAATTCTATAAAAAACATTAATTTTGGTATATTCTATGAGGGAACACTGAACAAGTTATAGCATAAGTAATGTAAATTATTGCCTTTTAAAATCTATGTACCAAAACTAGCACCTAAGTACTAGACTCAATGCTAAGGCACAAAAGCTTAAAACTTAGCAGTTAATAGAAGCAACTAAGACAAAGAGTGCATTTCTTAAATGCCTAATTCTAGAGCTTATGAAGAAGACCCACTATTCAAGTACCTAGTCTTGGTGGCTAAATGTTAGATTCAATTAATTTTTTGTCAAAAAAAAAGAGCTCAATGTCAAGACATTGATAGAGTGCTAGGCTTAATTTTGTCCAAATTTTCCAATAAATTGCGAAGATCCTCCCATTACAAATAGAATTCTTTCTCATCCTCTTTGAGCTAATGAATGAAGATTGAGATATTTCACAACCTCCCAAGCCCCTCATGTGAGCTTAGCCACCACAACTAACTCATGAGTTTCCAGAGCTAGATTGATCCAATGATCCATCCTATCCACACCAATTTCAAAATGGGTTCTCTTACATTTCAACCACTAAAGCTTCTCTAATCAAGAAATACAAGTCCTAGCTAATAGCAAGAAACTAATTTTGAACCCTCTCTTTTTTTTCCTTAGTCTTGGAATTTCTAGTAGCATAGGTCATGGTAAGGCTCATTCAACAACACATTCATTTTTCTAGACCTCGCTTGAGATTCCCAATTTAGGACTTCCCTTAGGATAGCTTGGAATAGGATAAATTTAAATGACTTAGGCTCGAGTGTTACCAATACAATCATACGCCAGTTTCTCTATATGAACTCACCTAATGGTTTAAAATGATTCCACAATTGTTAGATCCATTTTAATAAATTCCATAATTAATATCGAGCTGGACCATGGGATTGACAAAACAATGTGTATTTTTAGTATTTTTTTTGAATTTTTTATCTAGATAAATTATTATTCCAATTCAACAAAAATTTTCTACCATATATATTATCTTAGGTAAATACTTAAGAAAAATATCATTATCAAATTAATCATGAATTTTATATTTTTTAAAAATTAGTTAACTCCATTTTAACTATGTGATGCCTTAAATGGATTGAAGAATTCTTATATTAAATTTTAGAAAATACATAAAACTTTTTGAATCCAAATACAAAAGTTATGATTTTTCTAAGATAATACATTATTTAAAGATAAAAATAGTAATTAAAATAATACACTAGAAATTTTAAAAATTTTAAGGGGTATCTCCAATGGATTTTTATACTATCATAAAATGAATTAAAGGTTTTGTTATGATTTGACCTACAAATTTAATTTAAATCACAACATTTTGTAATTTTTTCAAATTTTAATGTTACCAAAAAATTTTACGTAACTTATAATAAGTTTTTTAAGGTCAAAGACACCAACTAAATATTTTCTATAAGTTTATTAAATTAAATACATATTATTTTAAAAAAATTCATATGAATATCTATGTTTATAAAATTACCATTTGTCCTTAGGTGGGCCTATGCCCCTCCTAAGCTTCTAAAAAGTGAAATATGTTAGTCCTAATTTAATTTGATTTATTAAGAATTATTTGACATATTATCTTAGTTCAAATAATAAGAATACTAAGTTTTCTTAATTATTTAGTTAAAAAACATTAAAAATACTAAAAATTTGAAAATTCAATCATTTAAATAAAAATAAATTTATTTATTTAAAAAATAATCAATAATAATAGCAATATCATAATAGTAGTAATGAATATTTATTTGAATGTTAATAAATTAAACAATTAAAAAATTAATTTGATGATTTAACTTCATTTTTGCAATCATGTTTACTTTGAGGAAACACTTCATTAGAATACATCACCACATCAACATGCTGGCAATCATTAATTGTATTCATGCAAAAAGAATATATGCATGTAATTAATTATATTGTCATAAAAGTTGGATTGATTTAATTAATTTTAACTTCACTCTTGCTTACGGAGTTCATTATAAAAATTAACTATATCTATGGTAATATTTGTACGCACAAGAATGACCCTACATAATATCTTCAAGTTTTAATTACACGTAACCATTTTTGTAGTTTATATCTTCAACATCATGTATATTGATATTTCTCTTGAGTTAATCTTATAGTTTAATATTGCATCTTTTACGAGGTTTACAATACATTGTCAATTTTTTTCCTAAATATTTACAATACATAGTCAATTTTTTTCCTAAATATCTATATTGTACTAGTTTATTTCTATCAACTAGTACTTCCTTTTATCCTTTTAGATGTGCATACTTGATTGAGAAAATCTCATGGACTAATCATACACAGAGATTTAATCTATTCATAGTGTAGTCGCCCCACTATAATAATGTTAATTCTCATTTTATCAACTTGGTCATTCCTTGGACCAAGTTCAATTTAAGTTTGTACAATACTACCTATGCTCAAAATTCTAGGTAATTGAGTCATACTAGTTTGATGAAGTCATTTTGTAGTTCATCTATACACTGTGAATGAAAACCTTTGGTCCCAAGTATACACTTATGTTTTATTTCTTTCCTCCCTTTTTAGGATAAAAAATTTTTATTCAATACTACCCAACAATTTAGATATCTAGAATGTTTTCATATTTTTCTAAATCCTATTTGTCCTGAAGAACACTTAATTTTTAAATATGATTGTTAATAATTTCAACTTTTGGTATCTTATTTATGTATTTGTAAGCATATGAAGTATTATTTTCACTTTAAATTTGAATACATCCTATTAGAATTAGGATTTAATTTGTATTATGATTAATAGATCATTATTATTTGATGATATGTTATCTAAAGAAAAAATATTTTTAATCATAATTATACCTCATCATTTAATGAGTTTAATAAGCATAAAGCTTGTCTCTTTAATTGATAATAAAGTGATATGCCTTAGGATGATCAAACTCTTATTGATGACTTAGCTTGATAAGTCATTAAAAGCATATGAGCCAATCATAAGATATAACAACTTCTACATAAACTTTGGTGTTATGATAACTCTACATTAACATAAAGAGGATGTAGTTAAGTCATTTTGATAAATAAACCATTTGATGCGTGGGATGAGTTTACTTTGAGTGTGATCATATTTTAGGATTGTTTTTTCATGTCTACTTTATGATGTTTTCACTACTGCATTGTTATTTGGCAACATTAAAATAGAGATATTCTTTCATAAGTAATTAGTGTATAGCCATTGCTTTTTTTTTACTTATTTAGGATCATGTTTCAAAATATAAATGTTTCCATATTATATGTTATATTATCTATGATGTTATATCATTGTTCTATAATGTTATATTTTTATTGTAATGTGATGGCTCCATTTAACTTTGTAATATTTTCTTTATTGCATATTCAAAATTATATATATATAATAAAGTATAAGCTAACTTTTTTGACTAGTTTAAGGTCAATCCACTCCCAATAAAGTTATATACAATCTGAACTAAGAGAAAGGACTAAAACTAGAGAAAAACCAAAACTTATATACTTCTTAAATTAACTGAGCTTATTGGGTAGAACTCAACTAGCCCCTTTTTAATTTTATTCTGAGTATGTGTAAGCAGATGGCCAAGCTACACTAAACTATTGCATATTATTTTATACCCATCAAAACATAGTGATCATATATATATATATACACATATATAATTTATCTTTTATAATTAAATTTATTTTTTATGACATTATTCTTGATGATAAGACTAGAGAGGGAGTAGAAGAGAAACTTTAATAATGGAGGTCAACTTTAGAGTCAAAAGGCTTTCATTTAAGTAGATCTAAAATTGAATATATGGGTGTAATTTTAATTGTAGTAGTTCTAATGGTGGGATTATGACATTTGGTGATCAAGTCATTAAAAAGAGTGAATGTTTCAAATATCTTAGGTCTATTGTTCAAAATGATACTAAAATAGATGGGGATGTTTTTAGAAGAATTCAAGTTGGTTGGTTGAAATGGAGGAATGCATCTAGCCTGTTGTGTGATAAATAAGTACCACTTAGACTTTAAGAGAAAATTTTATATGATGGCAGTATGAGCTGCTATGATTTATGGCATAAAATTTTGTCCAATAAAATAGAAGAATAAAATTAAGTTAAGTGTCATAGAGATGAGCACGTTCAGATGGATGAGTGGCTTTACTCTTAGATATGAAATGCAAAATGAATATATTCATGAAAATGATAGAGTATCACCAGTGGCAAATAGGATTAAAGAGAGTTTCCTTAAATGGTTTGGTCACATAAAGCATCAATTATTAGATGATCTAGTTAGAAGAGTAGATGTACTTGACGATGAGTAAAAATTTATGACACCACATAGAGTTTAGGAATTTCTTATTTAGATGATCAAATATGTCATTAAGGAATAAACATATTATCTCGGGAGATAGACATGTTATCTTATAGTCAATTTGATCATTCAATAAAAGACTCCTATGGCTAATGGGTCTTCCATGTACTAGAGATTTTGTTGCTAAATTACATGGAAATATAGAATAGGGTTATTTTAAACTGGGTTCATGGTTCTCTATAAGGGCAAGCCCCCTATAGTTAATTACATCTCAGGAAGGGTCTCTTCCTAAGAATTCTCTTGATTAAAGAAATAAGCCATTATTTCTTAAGAATTCTATGTTGTTTTTCAAAAGCATGATCTTTGGAATTTTAATTCAGATTGATTCAAAGTGGAAAGAGTTATTTTAAGAGGCCAAATGGGATGAAGTAAGAAATGTATATTAATATTAGGATGCCTAGTAGGCACTTCAACTATCCTGTCATTTGGCTTTCAATTTTGGAAATTAATTTAGATTTTTAGTTGATATTTTCTTAGAAATCTAGGACTTAGATTCTAACAACACAAGATAATAGAAATGCCTAAGGTTGAATACTTACTTCAAGGAGGATGCTTCAAAACCTAAGTCTACATGTGCTTCTCACACATGTCAGATGCTCGACCTAATTTCATTTTTAAAAATTATTGACTATTCCTCTCACTTAGAAGAACTAACCTATCCCTAACTCTTCTAGACTTATGACTCACTTGGAGGGAATGCTAGCAAACACCACCTAAGCACATTTTAAATTCATGATGTCAAGTCTTATGAATGCAAGATGGCTGGGCTATTGTCTTTATTAGGAAAGGAATCTAAGAATCCTAGACTCACTCTTAAATCTTTAAGATAACATAAGATATGAAATGCATCTAGTTAATACACATTCTCAAATTTTTAAGCGTTTTGATTTATGATTCATTTTAAGCCATGAGTATGTAATTTATGCCTAAATGCCATGCAATTAGAAATGGTTATGGGCCAAATCATTAAGAAAAGGTAGGCTTCCCAAAAAGGTGGTTATCCTCACATGTTAGATGCCCATTAAGTGCAATGGGTGCAGTGCCCATTCAAAAATTCAAAGCAATATGACTACATGATTTTCAAGACCTAATTATTTATAATTAATTTTAAGTGTTTCCTAAGACTTTAATTTGTGTGAGGTTTCAAGTTTCTTTAATTTTATTTCAGTTGTTTAGATTTAGATTGGGTAGAAATTTTAATTTTCCCTATGAGCCTAATCATTCAAGCATTCATCATAGGAAATCACAACATAGAAAGAAACCTAGAAAAGTAGTTTGATTCAATTTTGAACCCAAAATAAATCAAGCCAATTTAATTTAGGAGAAAGTCCAATGTTCTTGGGTACCACTGTACACCGTAGAAGAAAGACTTAAATGGGCAGCTGAGCTCCACCCTTATATAGCCTAGCCAAAATCTGCAAGTTTAGATCTATGGGTCTACATTCCAGGATAGTCTCCTTCTTCAAGGACATCCATTGGGCTTCATAGGAGGCCACTGCACCTATCTTTTAGTAGGGCTTCTATACCCCAAAGATCCTAAAAAAACTCTATGCTAAAATTTACATTTTAAGTTTAAAAATAATTCATAAGCCTTGCAAAATAAATGAAAAGAAAATACAAATAGCATATAGCAATTATTTTTCATAAACATACGGGCTTAGCATTAGTTGCTTGCCAAGCCCACCTACCTTATGGGCTATGCTTAAGGACTTAAGCATACCTGGAAGAAAATAATATTTTAATTTATATATAATTTTAATCTTTTCTTGCATAGTCCCTTGTAGAAGACAATATC
Organism: Cymbidium sinense; assembly: GCA_021442155.1. Taxonomy (NCBI): domain Eukaryota; kingdom Viridiplantae; phylum Streptophyta; class Magnoliopsida; order Asparagales; family Orchidaceae; genus Cymbidium; species Cymbidium sinense. The sequence continues at coordinate 54,657,221 of CM038230.1, read as the reverse complement.
AGTTCTAAAAAGAATGTCCTATCATCCAGTTTAACGGGCATGCAATCCTAGACATGTAGTCTAAAATAGTACACCATAAAGATATATGAAGAAAATCACAACACAATATAGAGTATCATAAAAAGAAATCACATAATGACCTAACTTAAGTCTAGGGTCTGTGACCTAATGATCTAGTGTGAAGAAAATAGGTTTGTGTAGCAAGACTTTGCTAGGACTCTTTAGTTTAAGTTTCAATTTGGAATTTTAAGTTTGTTTAAATTTTACCTTTGGATGGTTTCAATTCAAATGATTTAATGATTTATTTTCATTTTTATGTCACTTTCATTTTGTCAAAATGAAGTTTATGTTTTCAAGAATGAAGAATAAAATTGATTCCACTTTTGGGTAGAACTTATTCTATTCAACATTTTAACCCTTAATGGAATGAAACTTTTATCATAAGATAAAGATCCATCCCAAAGGTCTAACTAAGATCCTTAAGTATCTTAATTTAATTTATTTAATTTCATTTAGATGATTTTGCTTAGAATTTAGTTTGTATTTTTTATTAATGTTTCAATTCATCTCTTTGGAATTTGATTCTTCATTATATTTCTTTTGATTTGATTTAATTTTCATTCTTATTTTAATTCATTTTTAATTTTGTTTGATTAAATTTTTTTCATTTGATTTAGTTTGAATTGGTTTAACACTTATTTGTATTAATGTTTTAGTTTTAGTTTTAGTTGTGTTTATGTTTATTGAATTATATTCATTTCATTTGGTTTAATTTATGCTAACCTAAGGCACTCAGGTAAAAGTTTGACTTCATTCTTATATTAGATTGATTGTAGATTAAAGTTTAAACACCTTAGAAGACTTTCTAGATTGAGGATGGCATGATCGCTCTTAGGTATGTGCTTTTTCCCTCTAGTTGTTGTTTGATTAAATTTCTTGGTCTTTCAGCTGCCTCCTTTCCTCCCTCTCTCTTCCCCTCTTATCTATAGACACCCCTTCTTATGCCAAAGTTATGGTCTAGGGATCTTGACCACCCAGGGGATCACCTGACCCCAATATTCTTCACTTCCCTCAATGCTACCATAATTTATACTCGGACATCACTAACTCTTCTTTGCTGAGAAAAGCCTCAAGAAAAGGTGGCAAGCCTACAGTTATACTTTTTGAAGTGAAAACTTGGACTCCTGTTGAGCCTTTTAAGTTCACTTTGGTTGACAAATTCAACTACAAGCATCTCAAAATGGATTCTATAAGGAAACACTTTGAGGAACTCAAACTGGTTAGTGAATGGAATATTGGACTTTTAGATGGAAGGCACATTATGATTAAACTCTCAAAGAAGAAAGAATATGCTAGACTATTTTTCCAAAAAAAAGCTCTAGGATGTTGACAATGTCCCTATTAAATTCCTTAAATGGGCACCTTCCTTTGACAATAGTGTTGAATCACCAATATCTCCCATTTGGATTAAATTCCTTTGACTAAGACTTCACCTTTTAAACAAACAAACCTTATATTCCGTAGCTGCCTTCTTTGGAAGACCACTTAAGCTTGATACACTAACTTTTCATCTCTCTAAACCCTTAATTTCCTAAATATTGGTTGAAATGGATATAACAGCACCTTATAATGAATAAATATGGATTGGTACACACTCTCATGGATATTAGCAAAAGGTAGAGATTGAGACAAAACATTTATACTATGGGAAATGTAGAATTTTTTAACATAGTTTGGATAAATGCTTTATTGCTCATCCTAAATTAAGGGAAAATTGAAATGACAAAGGGAAGCAACCACTTGATCCTGACATACAATTCACTCCCAGCTTATTACAAGTTGAAACTAGACCAACCCACCATGAAAATAATCAAGTAACTAACTTGAATGTCCAATGCATCACTCAATCTCTCCCTATCTATAATACAAGTGACACTGATCTTCAACCTCTAAATTCAGCTAGAAATCTGAATACACATATCCTAGTGGTAAATAACTTTTCTTCAAAACCCACTACCATTGCCCTCCTATGTCCCATTCAAGATATTAAGCAAACTCCCAACACAACCATGAATAAGAATACACCTGAGAATGAGGAGCAAAACCCATATACAACCAACTCTATATGTGAAATAGATTCTTCTGACATCAATACAGACCTAAGTATTATACAAAGTAACATATCTGTCAAAGATAACATCCCCAGGCAGCAAAAAAGTTCAATTCAAGACATGGAAAGAGATATGGTAACCTAACCACAAGAGGAGCAGTTTAAAGGAGAACACTATAAGGATATTCTTAATTCAATAATGGATGAATGGCAATCTCAAAAATCAAATAGGCAAGTGACTAAAAATTAATGAGAACACAAAAACATCTTATCAAACAAATTCCACAAAATTTACAATACTACAATTAAGGAAGGGTCCTCTAGAAGGCCATCGAGAAAATCTACTCCATTATACTAAACACCATGATTTGGAACATTAGGGGCATTGACAAGGCCAATGCCACTAATAAACTCAAAAGCCTTGCTAGATCTCATAAGGCTAAGTTTTTTGCTATCTTGAACCACTCATTAGCATCCAAAACTTACCAAAAATCAATAGAAGATTCCACAATTTCAACATCACCTCTAATGCAAATAGTAAGATCTGGTTTTTCTAGAAATCTAATTTTTTGTCCAGGTTCTAGTTAATGCCATCCAATGGGAATATTCACATTCAAGATGCAAACATTAGCTTTTATGCAACTGTTATCTATGGTACTTGTAATCGACAAAAGAGAAATGAACTTTGGAATGACATAAAACACATAAGGTCACAACTACTTGCCCTTGGATTGTTGGCGGTGATCTCAACATGATTACTTGCCCATCATAAAAAAAAGGTGGAAGGAATCCTAACATATATGTAATTTCAAAGTATACTGACTACATTGTAAATGCCAATCTTTTTTATGATGTTTTTTTGTGGTTCACCTTTCACTTGGAGGAGAGGGAGGGTCTGGGAATGACTTGATCAAGTATTTACCAACTCTACTTGGCTTTGTACTTTCTACTCTCTAGGGATTCAATACCTTACTAGAATAGCCTCTGACCACTCTCCTCTTCTTATTAGCCTCAGTCAAATCCCAAAACCAAAATACACCCCATTAAATTCCTTAATGGGGACCCTAACTTCCTCAATTACATTTCCAATATTTAGAATGATATGGATCATCCCAACCCCTGGATTCATCTTTGGAAGCTACATAAAACCATAACCTGTGCCCTCAAGAAGTGGAATAATGAAGTCCTTAGAAACATCCATCACCAAATCAAGTCTAATGATTATAAAATTAACTAATGGAAGCACAAAAACTCAACTAGAACACCAGCTTGAACATCTATAGACTGAATTGCAAACATACATAGATAGAGAAGAGAATTTTCTCAGGCAGAAAGCTTCAGCTTAGAGCTTTCTTCCAGGGGATAGAAATTCCAAGTATTTTCATGCCTGTATCAGGAGGAAGGAGGAGGAGAAATAGGTACCTAAGATAAAGACTCAAATGGAAATTTAATCATTAACCAAGATGACATATTGGAGGACTACACCAACTACTTCACTAACTTGCTCAACCAGCCAATTATCAACAATCCAACCCGACAACTATGTAGCATCTTCTTTAAACTGTAGAAAGCACCAATCAATAATGAGGAACTTACCTCTATCCCTCTCGAAAAAGAGATTTGGGCAGCTCTAAATTCAATGGATGGCAACAAGGCAGTTGGCCCTAATGGATTTATAGCCCTTTTCGATCAAACAACATGGAACATTGTCAAGAATGATGTTACAAAGGCCATCTAATCCTTCTTCAAAGGTCAAAAATTCCACACTTCTTCTCCACTTCAGCCATATTTTTTATTCCTAAAGAACAAAGCAGTCTAGTTGGGATAAGTTTAGGCCTATATGCTTAACCCTTGTGATTATTAAGATTATTAGAAAAATCATTGCTAATAGACTTTAAAAACCTCTACCAACTCTCAACTCTTCAAATCAAGCTACATTTGTCAAAGGAAGGAACATAATTGATAGCATTTTTCTTTCTTAAAAACTTATCACATATTTGGATAAAAAAGTGAGAGCGGTGAACCTAATCATGAAAATTGATATTAAGAAGGCCTTTAACACTATTAGTTGGAGCTTCCTTCTCACCTCCCTAAAAGAGATAGGATTCTCTGACCATTTCTGCAATCTAGTGGAAAGGCTACTTGCAAACAACCAGTACAAGTTTCTTCTCAAGATGCAATCAACGAGTTTCTTCCAAGCCAATAGAGGAGTCAAACAAGATGACTCCCTTTCCCCTACTCTATTCATCTTAGCATTAGACTTCCTCTCAAGAAAACTCAACCAAGTTATTTTCAAGAAGAACCTTAATTTTGAAAGCACTGGGAACTTAAACATCTCCCACCCGGCCTTTGCTAACAACCTTCTTCTATTCAGCGATGGAAACAAAAAAATAATCAATACCTTCATGTCTATTATCAAGGACTTTATAATCCATTCATGTATGAATTTAAACACTAACAAATGACTCATTGTGATAAGGAAACATATCAGCAATACCAAAGTTAACTAGATCAAAGAAAAAAAATAAATTTACATATTCATAATTACCACTTACCTACCTTGGTATCAAGCTATATAAAGGCAAACTTACATCTTCCCTACTCTACAATCTAACTGAAAATATTTAGCATTGAATTAACTCTTGTCCTTTGGAGGAAGGATGACTTTAGTTAAAAGTAACCTTAACTCTATATCCTTTTACACTACCCAAGTCCAACAAATCCCTAAGACCACTCAAATGAAAATTGAGAGAATGCTCAATAGATTTATTTGGAGTGATAAATATGAATCTATACATTGGTCCAACTGGAAGAAATTAAGCAAGCTAACAATTAGAGGAGGTCTGGGATTCAAAATAATTGAGGATAATGTCATGGGCAATGCAGTTAAACTATGGATCAGATTTAGAGAAAACAAATCACTTTGGGCCGAATTCATGCATAATAAATATAATTCCAACCTACACCTAATGTCAACTAAGATGAAATAATTGGATTTTGTAACCTGGAAGCTGATGCTAAAACATAGAGAAGAAGCTGAGAGCCTACTATTATGGGATTTAGGTGATGGGAACATTGACTTTTGGGATGATTATTCATTTGGTGAAGAACCTCTCCTATAGATACACTGCTCAATCCAGCCACAAAAAATCTATTAATTCTAGACAGATTCCAAATGGAATGAAAGCAAGTTAGAGACATACCTCCCAATTGACACTTGCAAGATAATTTACAAGATTCAAATTGGGGACTACAAGAAAGATAATCTTATCATCAAAGGACATACCAATAATTCATCTATTCATAAAACCAACTACGATAGCTGGTGGAAGGCCACCAAACCAACCCCCTAGGGTAATGTGATTTGGAACTCCTCGCTCAAGCCCTCTATTTCTTTCTTCTGCTAGAGACTATTCCATATGTTCATTCCATTGGATGATATCCTTAAGCTTTAAGGACTGAAACTGCATTCTATATGCCTACTATGTAGATAAGAAGAAGAAAGTTTATTACACTGCTTTATACATTGCAAGTTTAGCAAAAGAATTTGGGAAACATTTGCAAACCTTCTACAAACAGACTCCCATAACATCCCTACCTCACTACAAGAATTACTTGTGAATTAGCAGATTAAAAATTATCAAAAAGATAGCAAACATATGAATACCATCTTCATTATCTTCTAGTTTATTTGGATAGCATGAAATGACTTGAAGTGCAATGATCTCAGCCGATCTCCTGAAGCCACTATAATGATGATTAAAGCCTATTTACAGTTGATTTATCTTTATGAAACTACCAAGAAAAAATGCCTTACTGATCAACATAATGACTCAAATAGAAAAGGACTCAACAACCAAATAATTGTACACACATGGAAACTAATTCACTGGTAAAACCTCTTGCTAGCATCATTAAGATCAATATTGATGGGAGTTATAATTCAACTAATCAAAAGGCTAGTATTGGTGGCATTTTCAAGGATATGAAGGGTAGCTATCTTTTCCATTTCTCCATGCCTTACCCAACCACATCCCCTCTACATGCTGAGATTATTTCTTATTACTATGCTCTTCTATTTATTTCTAGAAATCCAAATCTTAATTATTGGATTGAATCGAATTCATTAACTCTTATTCATCTACTTATGGAAGACAATCCCTAGCCACCTTGGTTCATCATCAACACTCTCAAATCAATTAGATGCCTGATGAAGACACTTCATATCTCATTTACCCATATCTGGCATGAAGGCAATGGCCCAACTCATTTACTAGCCAAACAAGGCTCAATTACTCAACATTTCAGCTGCTCTAGAACACTAGATAGAGACCTATACTTGTGCATTGTGACATCTTGGATATGCCCTACATCAGAACTAAAACTTTGTAACCTTTCCTTTTTAGAGTTATCACCTTTTTCCATGTAAACTTCTGGATTACTTGTACTTTTAAGTAATCAATGAAACACCTACTTTTAAGAAAAAAAGTTTCATTGGTTTGTTTAATTATGAGTTAATTAACTTAAGGTTTAATTATTATTTATATCCTTATTAATTTCATTAATCCTTCAGTATGAAAATGATTAAGCTTCTTGGATTTTGGATGTTGGAGAATTATCCTAAGTGTTTCTGATGTTGATGAAGATTAGGTCAAGTTACTTCATGATTTTATGAATTTATGAATTTTTTTATTCATTATTTGATTTATACTGACTTAGAGATTTGGAAATTCAACAATTCCCAATACAAATGTCAATTGGGTTTTACATTTTTATGATAATTGAGATTTCATGCCAATTTCATATTTCCAAAGTTTCATCTTCATTAAATTCATAATTATGGTGTAACTAAGGTTTTAATTATTTCATTAAAATCCAAATTAAGCCTACTTTAATGAAGATTATTTAGGGATTTCATTTTTCCTTGATTCCTCTATGTAAAGATGTTTAAAAAGAGGGTTCATTTATAATTTTTAGAAATTTTGTTAATTTATTGTGATTTATTTAATTGTTGGTTAATTATTTGAATTATTTAATTCAATTAATTACCTAATTTATCCATCTTGTGATTTTTTAAGTTCCAATGAGTTTCATTCATGATTTTAAGTTCATTTGGGTTTCTTAAGTTGATTTAAGGTTATTTAATCCATTTAAATTGTCTATTCCATTTTATATTAATTTATTTAATTAAAATTAATGTTTAGGATTTGAAATTTAATATTTCTTAAATTACATGGAGATAATTCATGAAAAGTTTTCCTAAATAGTATTTTAACTCAGTTTCAATTCCTCAATGTTTCATTTGAATTGGATTAATGATTTATGATTAATTAAAGTTTAATTGATTTCATTCAAAGTCAAATTAGGGGCAAAATGCCCAAAAATTAATTAAGGATTTTAATTTTAATAGATTCCTCTCATTAAGAGGAATCCATAGAGCCAAAGTTTTAATTTTTGGATTTAGATTTTAATTTCAAACAATTTTTGAATTTTTGTTATTTTTAATTATTTTTTGATTAATTAAAAGGGATTAAACATTTAAAATGGTGAGCCAATGTGGTGCCTCTGCCACATGGCACGACATCATTTGGGGGCCGCAACAAAAGTGGTCCCACACGGGATGTATCTCAACTGCCCTATCTATGATTGGATGGTCTCGATTCATTCTGCAATGTCCTTCAGGGATAAAATTAGATCATTCAGCTAGATCTTGTTCATCCATTCCAATTAGAAGGATTGGATGGTAGGGATCATCTCCCACATGTCTCCGATGAGATACAAACGTCGTCTATTGTTTTTGATGAATTTTTGATGATCGTCATTTAATTTTGGCACGATTTTGATTTTAAAATGATCAGTGATCAATTTACAACTAATCAATATGATTTGACCCTCATGGGGTTTAAATTACTTTCATAAAACACCAAAATTGAATGCTCAGGAGGTCGGTGGTGGAGCGTACCTCAATTTCGGTGATCACCGGCAATGGGATCGACCCCAATAACTTCGCCTTGATGTGATGATACTGTGAAATGATTTGGTGGCAGTTGACCTCACTTTTAGAGTGAGTTCTCAATCTCATCATCATAGATCTAGGACTCTTCTAGACACTAAGACTTCCTTAGTCATAAGACACTTCTAGAAATTAGGTGAACTCTCAACCTAAGCCTAGATACTTAAAACGGTTAATCATAGGAATAGACTATGCCTTAGTACTTAGGGAGATCCATCTACCCTATAGCCTAAACCCAATCCATGTTCACCTTCTTAAACAGTAATCGAACCTCAAATTCATTTAAAATACCAAATCCAAATTTCAAGCCAAATGGTTCAAGCTCATGATCAAATCCAAACTCAAAATCAACCTAAGATCTAAGATTTTATCTTATGGACTTAGCCTTAGCAAAACTCAAATCAATCCAAACTCGATTTATTTTCTCAAATATCAATTCAACCCTTCAATCAATCCATCAAACTTACAATCAAACTCAATTCCAATTCTAAATCAAATCAAATCCAAACCTATGTCCTTTGAGCCAATTTCATGAACTTAGCCAAAACCTCATTTAAATCAAATCAAAATCCATTTATCCTCTCATGGATCAATTATTCCATCAATTTTCTTTCCAAATATAAATCAAATCCACATTCAAATAACCTTGATCAAAGCCAAATCAAACTCAATCCAAACCTAAGCCATGTGATCTAATTCCATGAACTTAGCCAAATTTTCCATTAAATCACTTCAAACTCAATTGATTTACTCATGAATCAATCATATCTTCAATCATCTTCATAAATATAAATGAAATATACATTCAAATCATCAAAACTAAATCAAAATCTTCCTTAAACACTTGGAGAGAACTTCATGAACTTAGCCAAAATCTCATCCAAATCAAGCCAAAGTTAATAGATTTTCTCATAGATCAATCATTCTTCAATCATCTCTCTAAATACAAATGAAATCTACAATCATCAAGCCAAACCAAAACAAACCCAAGTTAAACCCAACCTAACCCTTTTAACTTGAAATATTCAAATGAACCAAAACTCATCCAAACCCAAATCAATTGCAATTTAATTTATGTATCAATCCCAAATCCATAGATAAACTCAACTAAATCAAACTCAACTCAAAATCAAGCCAACTAAACCTAATTGGTCTACTTGACCCTAAGTGGCCAATTTAATCTATTTTAGCTAAGTTTCAATCCAAGCCAAATTATATTAAACCAAGCCCACCAAGACCTCCTATCATGATTGTTGATCACCCTAGGTTGATCAATTATCATAAATTGGGTCAAACCAAGTCAACTCTCTTAACCCCTGTGAACCCAAACTAGCCAAATTGCAACCTAAGCCAAATCCCTTGAAACCAATGATTCATACAAACTAAAAATCAATATTTGAACATGACTTGACCTTCAATTGAACCAAACCAAACCCAATTGGCCCTCTTAACCCAAGTTTACCCAAATCGACCTAAAAGGCCAAATCAAAATATAAACCAAATTGATTACAACCAATGGCTCAAATTTATTCTAAATTGATTGATGAACTTGACCAAAACTATAATTGAACCCAAATTGACAAATTGAACCCAATTGACCCACTTTTCCCAAATTAACCTAAAGGGTTAAATTGGCCTAAATCCAAATCAAATCCAAATTAATTGAAACCAAAGCCTACAATCATCTTTAGTTGGTCAATCAAACCCAAACTAACATCTAATCCAAGTCCATTTTCCTAATTTGGTAAAATTGATAAACTTAACCCAGTTGAACTCAAATTAGTCAAAATCAAATCTAAGCCAAATCAAACCAAACCAATGACACCAATACATCCCAAATGTTCATATGAACTTGACCCAACCTTTGGTTTGACTCAATTTGACCAATTGGTCAACTTGACCCAACCTAACCCTATTTGACCCATTTGTACCAAATTGAGCCAAACCTAATCAAATCAACTTCAAATCACTTAAAAATTGGGACTAACCCACTTTTTGCTCATTTTAAATCTGACCAAATCAAATCTAATGCCAAATGACCATTATACTCTTGGATCAAGGGTATCACATGAGACAAATCACCCATGTAAGTGATCATTTTCATTCCTTGGCCACTTAGCACTCTCCCAATGGTCCACCTAGGCGCCTAGGAGACTACCCAACCTAACCCAAGGGGTGGTTGGGTCGACCATGACCCATGGGAAGAGAAATTACCTCACCCTCCCTATTGGAGCATTTGAAACCCACAGGACACCCATGATTCCTCTTTGGTAGCCACCTCCACACCTTAAATTAACCATGTCGAGCCAACTCACCTCCTCCCTACCACCTATGACCCCCTGAGGTGGACGGATATCCACAAAATGCAAAACCAATCACCTTCATCTGATCTTGGGAATAACCCCCTCATTAGAAACCCATAAGATGCCCATAATTCCTCTTTGCTAACAACCTCCACACCTTCAACCAACCATGTCGAGCCAACTTACCTCCTCCCTACCACCCACGACACCCTGAGGTAGACGGACATACACAAAATGCCAAACCCGTCACCACCATCCAATCTTGGGAATGAGGGGGTATAACCCCCTCATTTCAATCCAAATCAAAGAGAGAGCCTCAGTGGGAGCTAGAGAACTCTAAGGAGAGTATCCCACGGCTTCCTAGAGTATTTCCTGAGCTCCCCAAATCACCCCATTGCCATTTCCCTTCAAGCCAAAATAGGGAAATACCTCCCTTGATCTTATTTTCCTCCATCAAAGTCAAATTAACTTTCCACACACTATCCCAGAGCCTGTCGAGTAAGAACGAATGTTATCCCAAGCTCCCCGATCACCGGAGATAAGACTTTGATCAACGTGGCCTCCCAAGCTTCAGTTGTTGGTCTTCCAAGCAAATTATACCAAATCAAGGCATGTGCTGCTCAGTAGGGCTTTGTCTCCACTAGATGAAGCTTGTTCAATTGGATTCGCCACCGATCTTAAGCTCTGGTGAGGTAATTTCTCAAAAATGCACCCTTATACAAAAATAGATTAGAGCTTTGTGAAGGAAATGCGCACCTCTTATGATCTTAACTGTTGGATCCCCTCCTATCGATGTCATGAAGGTGTGGGATCCTTTTGGAGTTGATCCGAGATCGGGTAAGCTCGGATCAAGCAAGCAATGGTGGATAGGCTCCATCTCTCATTGCTCGGGAGGAGATGAATCACACACCATCCATACCGTGTGATCGAAATAGATGATCATGATTAGATCCGTTAGATTAATCTGATTTAATCCTATTAATCCGTAGGATTAATCATAGTCGTTCAATCTTAGATCGAATGGCAAATGAGAAAGCGCATTCACCACCGCCACATAAGCACTAAGTCAGACAAGTTTTAAGTAGCCAGTCTCATGGTGCCATGTGGAAAGCACGCCACGTGGCGCCTACAGGATTAGGATTTAATTAGGCTTAATTAATTCTTTTTAAGGGTTGAAACTTCTAAAAATTATAACAAACCATAGAAAAATCATAAAAATGCAAATAATTACTCATTTTAAAGGTATTTCATAGTTGAATTAATTAAAAATGATCTTAACTAATTTTAAATAGTAATTAAGGATTAATTAAGGTTTAATTACAAGATTAATTAGCTTAATTACTTCTTAATCACTTGAGTAATTAATTCCAAATTTTGTGGGTTAATTTAATGGGATGACCTCTGCCTCCCAAAATTTTCTTGGGATTTATTACTCACTTAATTAGGAAAATTGATAAATTAAAACTTAATTACCCTTTTAAGTTAATTAATGATTAATTAATCTCATGAACAGTAATAAATTAGTTAATTAAGTTTATTAATCATTGTTTAATAGTAGATGGACTAATGGAATAGGGTTGAGACATCTTTCTTAGCCTCTTTCCCTAAGTTCATTCCATTAATTAAAATCAAATCAATTAAGGTTTAATTAATTAATTAATTAATTAGCTTAGATAATTAAATTAAATTCATAATTACATCAGACCTTAATTAATTAAATGATGGGGTAGATCTTTCAGTGTTTAATAATCTGAAGGAGTTTAATGAAATTATGTTTAGTCCACATATTTAGGAAAATCATAAGAGCAATTAATTAAGTCCTTTAATCTAAATAACTATTAATCATGTGCCAATTACATTAGGCCCCTTTTATTTCCTAGGAATATTGTAAGTTTATTTTCCATGCATATCATGTTGGCTCATAATTATTTAGTTAATTACTTTAAGGTGGCATACGTAAGGGTGATTAATTGATCTAATTAAGAGTTCAACCTAATTAACCCATAAAATCAACTTAATTATATTTTCTTAAACTAAATCAAATCACTAATGTGGGATGGGTTTAAAATAACAAGTCATAATTTCTCTTCTCCTCTTTAAATCAATTCAAATTCAAAACTTAATTAATAAAGAAGCTTGGGTTTGCTTTAAATAATCTTGTTTGATTTGATTGTCCTCAGGAACTAGTTTGTTTGGATGAATCACATGCTTATATTTGATTGTTCTCTTCCCAATCATGTTAAAATTGGTATGCCATTTGAATCCATGGATCCATATTTTCAAAATCAAGTAAAATAAAAATGGATTTCCTCTAAGTAAGCTTACATGTGTTGATTTAATATAATATATGTGTGGCTATTATCACTATTAAATCTAAATGTATTTTTTAAAAGCTTATAAATGAAAAATAATATATGTTATGATGTTATTTATAAATACATAAGAAATGCATGTGCTTATAGCTTAAGTGTATGAATTGTTGAGTTCTCTTTTTTCTGTTCATGTGTTGATTTATATAAGATTGAATGGTAATGGGTATATAGAACATAAAGAACCATTTTTAGCTAGCCCCAAGGATATCATTTGATTACCTGACTTCCCTGGTTTAAAAATGGCACATACCCATTTGATTTCATTCTTATGTATTTCAACATTATAATTTGGATAGAGCTTTAATTCATATACATAAATGATTCAATCAAATATCAAAAAGTAATACAATCTTTGCTTGGTTTTCTTTCCCTCATTTATGTATACATTCATGTGTGTCTAAGAAAAGCAAGTGTATATATATATATATATATATATATATATATATATATATATATATATATATATATATATATATATATATATATATATATATATATATATATATATATATATATATATATATATATATATATATATATATATATATATATATATGATTAGTGAATGAAAATTCTCTTTTATATTAAAATTGCATGCATTCATAATTGACTAAGTGGTTGAATTAATTAGACATATGATTTGGAGCTTACCTCGTATGTTCATGTATACGAATTTACATATATTTGAATGCAATGGGTATATAGTCTGGACATCCCGAGAATACGAGGATTTACTTAGCCACAAGGAGGTCATTTGATTACCTCACTTCTCTGGTTTACCAATGATACATACCTATTTAATTTTATTATTATGTGTTTTTGTATAAGTATTTGGATAAGGCTTTAAATTAATATGTTTAAATAATTCAATCAAATAAAAATATAAATTCTAAACATACCTATACATTCATCATTTAAGTGTGTTAAAAAATGTTGCATGTATAGATACACTTAGGATTAAATCATATGCATGTTACATGTGATGGAAAAGAATGATTTAATATATGTCATGAGATAGTAATTCAATTAAACTAATCTTAAGAAGCTTTTCATCTTGAATAGGATTACTTAAAGTTAACCTAAACTTAAGATTAATTAAATCATTTAATAAACTATTCACTAAAGAGAACTAAATAAAATTAATGTACTTTAGAAAGTGTCTTAAGGTATGGAAGAAAGAGAATGATCCCCTTTCCTCTCTTTATAACACGTAGTTGCTATGTGTAGGTCATATGAAATAAAAGAAAGCATAAATTAAAATTCTCAAATAAATTAAACAACTTAAAGTGAAACCAACCCTTTATGGTAAAATAAAATCTTTTCAAACTTAGAAAATCATAACTCTAATGCTTAGTAAGACATATCACACCAAGCCTTAACACACACATTAGAATTAAGTCACCACTTGTAGCTCTATGTTAGGATGCTACATGGTGTGATGTATGTTTTGGTTTCATGATGTATTATTTTAGACTGGATGTTAGGGTGTATATTTCATAGACTATATGGTAGGTTGATATTATTCTAATCATGTTTTTTGCATGGGATTATGCTTAAGGGATGCTAAAAATAAATGTAAATGCTCTCTCTGCAAGTTGCTTAAACTGCTAAGCATAATCTAAGTTAGGATAGATGGACTTAGTTACCCATGTACAGGGTGCTAAGCCCAAATCATATACATAACTACTTGGGATTGTATGTGTGCTTAGCTAACTTATATTTCACAGGTGTAGTTAGATTTACTTATTCCTATATGATTGTTATTTTATAATAGGAATTAGGATTAGTACTATGGGGGATTAGGATGAGTAGTGGCTAGAGAGATTGGTCCTAGGGTGCCCTGTGATGCCTTTGAAGTGGAACAAATTAAATTAAGTGGAGACATAAAGATGAAAATATGAAGAATGAGGAAATGAAGACCCCCCATAGCATTCATTTATTACAAATTGTAATCATTCTTTCATATTTTGGGTAGTATACGGGTAGAGTTCAGCTACCCACCTTTTCTCTCTTCTGTAAATGCAACCACACTCATATTCTTTCATGATAGTTATAGAAATTGATTGATGACTTGTTTAGTTTGTGCACTAGAAATAACACGTTCTTCATAGTTTCTTAAATGTTTGATGCTTTAATATGTGTCTTGGATGTGATTAGGCTCTTAGGGTAAAATTAATTTTTCTATCCCAACTAATTGCTCATAACTAAATTTTAAAAAACTTATAACCTCACCATAAATCCTAAGCTATAATGAAAATAATTAAAAGATTTAGCAACCCCATAGCTGTATGGTTGTATTTTTCACATCATGCATGTATATTCTTTCTCTCTTGAACATAGGGGATTTCCATCCTTGCACGATAGGCGATTGCTTGACTTATAATGGCATCCCTTATGTTGGAAAACACCCCTTTCTTACTAATTTAGCCAACAATTTTATTTCATCATGCATGTAGGCATCAAAATTCTAAAGCCATTGTCCAAATGAAGTGTCAAAAATTAAATAAAATTTAAAAATATTTTGCATTAGATTAAGTCATTACTCATACCACTCATGCTCTAGTCTCCTAGAGAGTGGATTTAAGGACTTTAGTCTCTTTTCTAAATAAATAACAGCCCAACTCTTTTGCAATTTCAAATGACCTGACCATATGGATTTGAATCATATGAGGAGTTAGCTAGTAGCCACCCTAAGTGATTGTAAGTCTAGAAGTCAGACAATTTATTGTCTCTTGTTGAGGTAAACTCTTATGTCCACCTATCGCTTAGATTCTTTTATTTATTTATTTATTTACTATTTTTATATTTTATTTATTTTTATATTTTTATATATTTTTATATATTTTTATTTATTTTATTTTTTTATTATTTTTTATATTTATATTTTTTATTTTTTATAATTTTTTTATTTTTTTTATTTTTTTATCACTTAGATTTAGGTCATGCTTTAGCTCGCATTAATGCTCCTTGGATTTAGGATCTGAGGTAACTATTTCCCTCAGGGTACAAGTATAAATCCTCACCTTTTATGCATTTTGACAACCTTGTGTTGATGGATTATAAGCCTAAGCAATCTAATAAAATTCAACACTAGCAAATAAATCTCCTCACTTTCAAATACATAAAGCCCAATTATAGGATATATTAGAATGGTCACTAGGCTTCATAGTATCATGAGTGTTCCCTACTTCCTACCTTTAAATTCTAAAAATAAGTCTTCTCCTTTAATTTTCTTAATTGATTTTTTAAATACAATTAATCCTTTGATAGTCTAACCTTTAAATCTTTGGATATGATAATTGTCTAATTTAATTGAGAGTATTCTTTGAAGATTTTATTTCCTAAGATGTAATTAACTATAGAGGCTTGCCTCCATTGGGAACTTTAGAACCCAATTTAATATAAATTCTATTTTATTCATCCATGTAATGTAAGGAAACAATCTTTGGTATATTCAGAAACCCATCATGCCTTAGGAGTCCTTACTGGGGATAGTTCCTCTCTCCATCTTTAGTAGATAATTATTGTCTCCAAACATCGATAGTGGACTTGTATTTCAGATAAGCCTCAGACTATCTTTCTATCCATTGGCACTTAGTTTATTTCATCGTTAAGTGAAGCTAGCCAACATCCTTTAGGTTTTAGGACCTCACTCCATGTAGGTCTTTAAATTTCTATTGGGTCCCCCAATAAGTAAAAAATAAATTAACTAATGATAGGAGATGACTAAATTTGGAACCTCTTTACCACTAGCTTAGTGAGGCAAGGTTCATCCCATATTCATGAAAGTTTCAATAAAATTCAAACTAAAAAAGTAAAGTCTTTTGCAAAATTTTCCAAAGAGTACTTTTTTCTAAATAAAATCATTTTTGAAATGCACTTCACATAACATAGAGTTTGCAAAATATAAAACTTTCAAAACTCTTTTCAAATAATAAAGAAAAAAAACATACTTAAATTTATTAAATGAGGATCCTTTTCAAAAATAAAAATCAAATATGCATCATCAAAACCCTTTTCATATTTTTTTCAAAAGCACATTTTTAAAATAAAATCAATCAATCAATCAACTCCATTTAACATACCCAAATTTTTTAAATGAGAGTTCTTCAAAATATTTCAATCACATTTTTCAAAAGTTAACCAACTCTAATTAACATACCTAAATTTTTTAAATGGAGTTCCATTTTCAAAATCAAAACAAAATCAACAAATCAACAAATCATTGAACCTCACTTAACATACTCAAATTTGTTAAGTGATAGTTCCCTATTTTCAAAAGCAACATCACACACAATAATCAAAATATATTTGAACTCCATTTGACATACCTGAATTTTTCAAATGAGAGTTTCATTTTTCAAAATCAAAATAAATTGAATTCTATTTAACATAATTACATTTATTAAATAGAGTTCCCCTCTTAAAAATCATAAAAATAAAAACATATTTGAACTCCATTTTGGCATACCCAAATTTGTCAAATGGGAGTTCCATTTTTAAAAATCAAAACAAATTGAATTCTATTTAACATACCTACATTTGTTAAGTAGAGTTCCCCTTTTCTAAAATCATGGAATCAGAATGCATTTGAATTCAATTTGACATACCCAAATTTGTCAAATAAAACTTCCATCATCAAATAACACATAAAATAAATTAAACTCTATTTAACATACCCATATTTGTTAAATAAGAGTTTCCCTTTTTCAAATCAAAATAAAACAAAAATATCAAACACACTTGAACCCTACTTAACATACCTAAATTTGTTAAGCAAGGATTTCATTTTCAAATCAAAATAAAATATCAAACACATTTAGAACCTACTTAACATACCTAAATTTGTTAAGGATTCCACTTTCAAATCAAATCAATTCAAACATATCAAACATATAATAACAACCCTCATAAATAAAATAATTTCAAGGATTTTCAAACATACATTTAAATCTCACTTAGCAAACTGAATTTGCTAAATGAAGGTTCCAAACCAAAATTCAAACAAAGGATAAACAACAAATCCATCTCCAAAGTCTCTCTAAATGAATGAACCCAACTCAACATACCTAAATTTATTGAATGTGGGTTCCAAGCACAATGAAATCCAATGGAAAAGTCTCTCCTCAAATTCCAAAAAAATCTCACCAATTCAATGAACCCTGCTTAGCATTCTTAAATTTGTTAAGTGTGGGTTCAAATTCCAAAAATCAAGAAATCAATGATTGAAGTTAACTATTTTAGCAAGGGTCTAATTTAATTCTATTTTTAGCAAATGCAGAGATAGTAGTTCAGTCCTTCATTCGCTTCTTCAGTCAATCTTCCATCATGTCTTCTGGACAGATGATCTTCTCCTCCCCATCTAGAGTGGATTTGGCCTTGGATCAAGCCATACTTACCAACACCACCACACATGTCTTTCAGTTTGGGTGTGGCTTTGAGGCTATTTGAGTCACCTGCAAGGGGCTAGCCCTCACAACCATCAATAAAGAGGAGCTGATAGAGCAGAAGCTACTCTTTTGTTTTGACCTTCAGCCTGAGTCATAGTTTCCCTCGCTAAAGAGGAAGGCTGTTGAGATTCCCACAGTAGTGCCAATATCAATTATGTATATTTTAGTGTTAGTTCTAATTTCAGTGTCAATGCCTGTAGTGCTGGTTATTATAGTGACTATCATTCAATCTATTATTGCCCCCGCTGAAGTCCTAGTGAGGGCTAGCACCTCCTCAATGGTTTCCCCCATTATGAAGGGAAAAGCTATCTTGGCCTCTGAGATAGTATCCCTACATTATAGATAGGTTCTACTTCTCATTCTACTCCTCTCACTAAGACACAATGCCGCAATAAGAATCAAAAGATCAAGCAGCAGTACGAGCAAGTAGCTAGGGAGGTAGATGAGGCCTCTCATGTTGCTGACGAGGGTTCCCCTCGTGAGACTTCTCCAGTCTTGAGTGGTAGCAGGTTTCACCCTCTGTCAGCTTCCGATGGAGAGGAAGACTATAGGAGTATTATTCCATTACCTCCACCACTAGCACAGTTTGAGATACTAGCTGGGGAGAGGAGGAAACCCTACGCTGGTCTATGATCATTTCTTCACTAGGTCGGTAGTGCCCACGGATGCTCAGAGTCCAGTACATTATTTGATTCGATCACTCTGATCCCTAAGAGTGTTAGGGATCATATACACAAAGAGAAAGCCTCAAAGGTCAGACAGCCGGCAATCTCCACTTTGATAGATTTCTTGAAACGATGAGCTACTAAGGCTGAACATACTGGTAGCATAGTTCTTACAAGCACTACCAGCCATAAGAGAAGAGCTCCTCTCATCATCACAAGGTACAGAAGTTTGCATCTATACAGAGGACATCTCCATTGGTGATCTGACTATGGCCTTAGGATCTCACTCCACCTATTCCACCCATTATGGTGAGGTCGAGCTCTCGCATTCGACCTTCCACCTCAGCCGTGGTAAAGATGAAGTGGCAACCCAAAAGCGTCATAATCATTCCACCACCATAGCCAGCCACAAACAAAAAAGAGGATGTTAGTGCAGTTCCCATGGCAGTTCATTACCCTAGGGAGGGTACTCCATCAGTAGGCAGTGTATGACACTTAGCTTTAGATGAGCATAGTCCTATAGCAAGTCATCAGCAGGTCTATGTCCTAGTACAGCAGGGTAGAGTATGTGATCATTCACTAGATGACATCCTAAATAGTTACTTTGCTGAGATCAGGCAGATGGGTGGGAGTGATCATTCTGATCAAGAAGATGGTAGAGTAGATTTTAACCCCGATGAGGATGACCTATTAGAGGACTCAACAAAAGTCCATATGGTTGATACTCAAGGATCCCTCCACAATGACCATTAAAGTTAGGAGGAGTTGTGGTTGAAGAAGATGATGCAGTTCATTCAACCCAACACCTCCTTCAGTAGCTCAGGTAGAAGGATGAGCAGATCAATATGATGGAGAAGAGGGTTGAGGATTTGTTAGCAGCAGTTTTAACACTCTAGAACCAAGCTCTGATTTTGTAGCCTAGTCCCATGGAGGCTGATCGACCTGAACTCTTAAATGTCTTAGATCATCCCAAGAGTACCTCTCCTGTGGATCAGGATAGTGGTAGTTTGCATAGGAAGGTCATAGACAGTACCTCCATACATGAGAATGAAATCAAACTGATGGTGGAACAACAAGTGAGGGAAGCTTTGGCGCAAGCTAAGGAGAGTTCATCCATTCCAAAGGGTAGACCATACCCGAAGAAATTTGATGAAGTTTAGTAGCCAGAGAGTTTTGTTCCACCATCCTTTAAGAGTTTGGATGGCAGCGAGAACCCACATTAACACATGGCATATTTCAAAGCTGATTGTTGCAACACCAGTGGGAGTGACAAGCTCCTATTCTATCTTTTTGTTAGCAATCTGTTATGGGTTGCATTTGAATGGTACACAGAACTACCCAATAATTCGGTGAAGACTTTTGTTGAGTTAGAGTAACTCTTTATCAAAAGATTTATTGGAGCCCAGCAAAGGATGACTATAGGTGACCTCATTGTAGAGAAGCAAAAACCCAATGAGTCTCTTTTTTATTACATTCTCAGTTGGTGTAACCTGAGTATGAAATGTTGACCACAACTGTCCGAACATCTTGCCATTGAGATTCTTCTCAAGAATATCCATGGCCAGGTCACCTTCATGTTTAAGGTATTTACCATCAAAATATTTGAGAAATTAATCAACAAAGAGGCTAGCCTACAGCAGAAAGCTAAATAGTTACCCTTTCCCGACCAATCATCCAAGCCCAAGCCACAGAAAGTGTTTAAAAGTGGTCGGGGATAATTATGTTAGTGGACAGAGGGAAGCAACCAACTAGAGTTCAATATAAAAGACCATGTGCTTAACAGCCTCCTTCGCCACCTCCTCCTCCACCACCTCAGCCATAATACCGGCCACCACAGTCGCCACAAAGGCCATTATTGCCACCACAGCAGCCTACCCAGCAATGTTATTCCTATCCACCACCATGTAGTTACTTTCCACCTACTTTTATCGATAGATTAAACAAGCCATACTCATTCAAGAGAAAGGTAGTAAGGAAAATCTTTAAGAATCTCTTAAAGAAACTTGACTTTTAGATTCTGGAGCCTAAGAGGCTGGAGAAAGTGGCAAGAGAGATGAGCCTAGCTATTGCCCCTACCACCACAAATTAGGCCTTATCTTAGAGGATTGTATCCCTTTTAAGAACTGGCTTGAGTGCAGTTACAAGTCGAGAGCCATAATCATCCCTGAGGAATACTTATTAGAACAACCATCCAGTTTTGTTAGAGTAATCCTTGGGGATACTTGCGATTCTAGTAAGACCGAAGAAGGTTGAGATATCTTCTTATCCTGTACTTCTAAAAAGATCATCACTAAGATCAAGAAACTTTCTGTAGGTGCCTGAGGTAGTCCAAACCTCCAATACCAAGGAAGGTTTACTAGTTGCAAAGGATAACTCTGGGAGAGTGACAGCCCAGCAGCAGCAACTTAATACACTTGCTCAGGATATTCTAGTAGTGCAACTACCATCTAAGTCCAGTACTCCCTCTACCATTGTAGCTACTTCTTCTTCTACTAGCTCCTCTTCTACCAGAAGGAGCATTGTATCAATAGATAAGGGCATCAAATCCCTTACTCCACTTACTTTATTTGATTTCTATCATGTACCTCCACCCAAAAAGAAATCAATAACCGATTCTACTTATATCTTGTTTACTTCTGATGCTCCTAATTTTATTCCTATTGAAAGCTCAACAAGTATAAATAATAATAATAACTCTAGTAATTCTAATCCCTTCTTTTTAGATTCAAAGTTAGACTTTTCTTCTCTGAATTAATCAGGTTCACCTCTTGAGATTGACTTAGAGTCATCTGACTCTAAGGATCCCATAAGAGAAGCTATAAGGTATGCTTGATGAGTAGGTAGAACTTTCCACAAGCTCATCATTCTAAGAAGTCACTGAAGTCAACTTACGTAGTGCCAAAGTTCTTCCTCCTATGGTAGCACCTTAAGATAATGGTAAGCAAGTTATTAGTTCTAGTGAGCAAATAGCCCCTCCACAGAATGCTCCACCTATGGATATGCTTGTGGAGGACCAACCTAGAGTTGATTACAATTTCATCACTCATCTTAGAAAGTTTCCAACTAAGTTAAGAATATATGACACCCTTGTCTTATCCAAAGAGATGAGGGAATCTATAATCAAGGCCTTACTTGATCCAAAGATATGCTTAGCTCAGCTGACTGCTAGTAAAAAGAAGGCATGCCACTCGAAGAACATCTTCAAAGTTACATTCAGCAATGAAGACTTACTTCTAGGGATGATCGAGCATAACCTCCCTCTTTACATTACAGTGGATGTTGGCAGATACAGATTATCCAGAGTTCTGGTTGACCCAAGTGCATCAGTCAATATTATGAGTCTAAGAACCCTTTCCTACTTGAGGATTGACATCTCCAAAGTCCAAAAAGGAAAGATGATGCTGAGAGGATTTAATGAAAAAGGTGAGAGAGACTTAGGCTCCATAGTGTTGCCCTTGGAGATAGATGATTAGAAGACCGAGGACAAGTTTCACATTATAGACTCACATACATCTTTCAACACTTTTTTTGGAAGATCGTGGATACATGAGAATAACAAAATTCCATTCTCTCTACATCAGTGTATGATGTTTGTGAGAGGTGGGATCGTCTACTATGTTAAAGGAGATCTCAAGCCATTTATAGTTCATGAGGTCGGCATATATGAGGATGCAACTTGCTACCTCCCTCAGAACCAACAAGTCTTTTCTCATGAACTTGGCTAAAGTTTAAAAATAAAAAAAAGATAGAGAAAAGGAAAAAAGAAAGAAAAAGGAAAATGAAAAAGAAAATAGAAGGGAGCAATAAATAGACTTGGAGGAGGAAATGGAGTGTGACATTAGATTCCACCCATAATTTTGTTATTCAATTCGAGCATGTGGGTAGGATGACTGACATCCACCAGGAAGAGGAAGAGGCCAATTTAGAGATAGTCTGAGGGGTGGAAAACCTCTTTATTGTCCACCTAATAAAAGATATATCCCAGCCACCAGGAGTACACCTACTATCCATATGGACTTAAAATCTTGTTCAAAGGATGAGTGTTATATGGTCAGCACACCAGCCAGCTCTTCTTAACAGCAGATTCCTTTAGAGGTGACATTTGAGCCGGACAGCGATGAAGACCGAGCTCCAAAGTAAAGTATGAGTGTATCCAAGTCATTATGTGAAATAGTCAGGCATCATTTGGGAACCTTAGCTCTGACCCCTCTTTTCTCTCAAAAAGTTAAGGATTTGGTAGTTAAAGAGGCCCCTAAATCATCCATAGATGTGGAGACTCAGAGGTTCTTTATAGGAGAATCATCCTCAAGTTAAGAAGTTGATGTAGAACTTGAGGATGATTCATATAAAGATTTAATAAAATTACCTTTTGATTGGTACTCATCTTGTATTCATAATTTAGAAAAGAAAGGGTTATCCCATATACTTGGTCAAAGCATAGGTCAGACTATTTTGAAAGAATGTAGAAGAACAAATGCAAAAGCTCTCAATCAAGAGTAGGATTAGTATTCAGTATAGTGGATCCAGTCGATGATGATGATTATTGCCTAGTCATCACCAATCATTTAGAATCTGATAAGTTCTTTTTAAATCACCTTAACTCATATGAGGAGCTGTGCTTAGAAACTTTAGATTATCTAGATAATTTTGAAGTCAAAGATACATCGCTAGAGTTTGAAGTCAAGATCAGGTCAACCATTGATGAGCTCAAAGAAATCAACCTAGGGATTGAAGAAAATCTATGCTTGATATACATCAGTTCCTTATTGAACAAAATTGAAACCAATGACTTAGTTAGGCTATTAATTGAGCTTAAGCACTGCTTCACATGGAGTTATGAAGAGATTTCTGATTTATCTCATAACGTAGTAGTTCATAAACTAACAATAGAGCCTAGTGCTAATCATATCAAGCAAGCTCCTAGATGCATGCGATTAGACATTAAACAATAGATCATTTTTGAAGTCAAGCAACTAATTGATGTTGGTTTCATCTAGGAAGAAAAATATCCTACCTAGTTGGCCAGTGTTGTCCCAATTAAGAAGAAGAATGGTTAAATTTGCATATGCATCGATTTTAGGTATCTAAATAAGGCATGTCCAAAAGATAAATTTTCACTACCGATGCCAGAATTGATGGTGAACATTGCCTCATCTCTACAATCTTCTCTTCCATGGATGACTCATTTGGGTATAACTAAATAAAGATGGCCCCTGAAGATAAGAAAAATATTACTTTTCAAACCCCGATCAGAATCTATTGCTATAAGGTCATGCCTTTTAGCCTTAAAAATGTCGGTGCAACATACCAGCATGATATGACTCGAATCTTTAATGAACTCATTCATCATCAAGTTGAATGTTATGTTGATGATATTATTGTTAAAAGTAAAGAAAGGGAAGACCATCTCTTTGACTTGAGAGTAGTTTTTGAATGATTAAGATAATTTAACCTCAAATGAACCCCCTGAAGTGTGCATTCGGAGTAGCTTCAAGGAAATTACTTAGATTTATTATCAGATACCGGGAATCAAAATCAATCCAAAGAAGATCATGGTGATAATAGAAATGCCACCCCCTAAAAGTTTAACTCAACTCAGATCATTTCAAGGGTGGTTGGCATATCTAAGATGCTTTATATCCAACCTATCAAGAAGATGCCAGCCATTCTCAGTACTTGTCAAAAAGGATGCTAAGTTCAAGTGGGATAATAAGTGTTAGTATGCCTTCGAAGACATCAAGCACTACCTGATGATTCCGCCAATTCTAGCAGCCCCTATCCTGAGCAAGCCGCTCATATTATACACTATTGCATTAGTTGACTTCATTGGTGCTTTGTTGGCTCAAGCTAATGATGAAGGGAAGGAAAATGTGCTCTACTACAT
The DNA here is from genome assembly GCA_021442155.1 of Cymbidium sinense. Lineage (NCBI taxonomy): Eukaryota > Viridiplantae > Streptophyta > Magnoliopsida > Asparagales > Orchidaceae > Cymbidium > Cymbidium sinense. The sequence continues at coordinate 54,632,424 of CM038230.1, read as the reverse complement.
CAGTCATCTTCTAATCCCTACTGAAGCAAACTATTCACCCATTGAGAAGCATTGCCTAGCTTTAATCTTTGCATCCCAAGAGCTATGACACTATATGCTGTCTCATAAGGAGAACTTGATCTATAGGATCACCACTACAATATCTCATGACTGTCAATATTATCCAGATGGTTGGCATGTTGGTCCATGATTTATGGATTTCTTAGCAGCACACCACTTCCTGTTGACTCTCCGCTAAGTGATGACCTCCCCGATGAATAAATCATGAACTTAGGGGACACTATCATTCAACACTAGGAGATGTACTTTGATGGTGTGGCTTCCTCTTAAAGAGGAGAAGAACTACAATCTACTCTTTCAGGAAAGGCAGAGGTAGGAGTAGTTCTCCCAACTCTAGACCGTGATGTAATGAGATTCTCATATCAGCTATCCAATCCTTGCACCAACAATGAAGCTGAATATGAGGCTTTGATTGTTGGTTTGGAGTTAGTCGTTACTCTAAGCATCTAGAACATCAATATCTATGGGGATTCTCAATTATTCATTAATCAAATCGCTCAGTCCTACAAGGTTCTAAAGCCTAAGCTCTATTACTACCATAAGTACACTATGGAGTTGCTAGCCCAAATCCCAGAGTTTACCATTTACAAGATTTCTTAAGAAGAAAATATCATAACAGATGCTTTAGCCAAACTTGCCAAGGATTTGGCATATCTGGAAGATGAGCCCATATCATTAAGGGTCCAAAAAAGTCTTATTCCTTATTAATACCAAACTTATCGAAAAGTACTCTCTTGAAGGGGAGGTTGTAGTTGCCAAAATGGGTAAGGAGTTAGATTAGAGGCAACCATTCATGGATTATCTAAACAGAGGTAAACTACCTTAAGAGAAGTCCCAAGCTAATCAGATGAAGCAGAGAGCACTTTCCTATGCTCTTGTGGATGGCACCTTATACCAGCGATCCTTTTATCATATGTGATTACATTGTTTAGACAAACACAAAGCCTGTTAGATCATGACTGAGGTACACTCAGGAATATATGGAGCCCACCAATCCAGTCCAAAGATGAAAGCTAAGATCAAGAGACTAGGATACTACTAGCCATCGATGATCATAGATTGCATGAATGTGGCTAGGTGATGCCTCTAGTGTCAGGTACATGGTGTGGTCCTACATCAACCATCCAACATTCTACATCCTACAATAGCCTCGTAGCCATTCGAGTGTTGGGGTACCGACATAGTGGGTCTGATTGACCCTCCTTCTTCCAAAGGTCATTGGTTCATCCTAGCTACTATTGACTACTTCTCCAAGTGTGCAGAGGCAATTCTACTTAGAGAGGTCACAACTCAGCATGTGCTCTAATTTTTTAGAAACCATATCGCATATAGGTTTGGGGTGCCTCAATGAATTATATCTGATAATGGTACTGCATTCAAGAGCACCTAGATCAATAACTTTGTCCAGAGACATAACATAGATTAGAGATATTCTACCATCTACTATCCAGGGGAAAATGGCTTGATAGAAGCCTTCAACAAAACTCTCATCCAAATATTAAAGAAGACACTCAGTGATAACAAACGACAGTGGCATGAGTAGTTAGTTGAAGCCTTGTGGGCTTACTGCACCACATATAGAACTCCAACTTAGTCTACTCCCTTCTCCTTAATGTATGGATCCAAAGTAGTTCTACCATTAGAAGTCTAACTCCCATCACTAAGGATAGCTATGGGTAGCAAGTTCGCAACATAGTAGAATGCTAAATTATGGTTGGAAGAGCTTGAAGTTTTGGAGGAGAGATTCCTATGGGCATGCCAAAATCTTAAGTTGCACAAAGCCAAAATGATTTAATCCCACAACAAGTTGGTCCGTCCTAGAGCTTTTCAAGTAGGAGAGCTTGGTTTAGTTCTAAGGAGACCAATTGTTCCCTGTCGTAAGATGGTATGTAAATTTAAACCCACTTGGGAAGGCCCTTTTTCCATTGAGAAGGCATACTAAGGAGGATCTTATCATCTTATTAGTCATAAGGGAAAGCACCCGATGCTTCTTATCAACAGGCTTTACCTAAAGAAATATTATCCATAAATCATGTTGGAAAATAATCATCAAGGAAAATTCAATTTCAAATTCAATATCTTCTATATTGAAAACATCTTTGTTTGTGAATCTGCCATGATGTATTTCGGGTAGGTGTAAGAAACCTGAGCGGCATCCTATTCTTCATTAACACAATAAAAACATAAACTATACACAAACATATAAATCAAACACATATCTTTTGTCTTGGGTTACTTCGAGTTGGGATAACTCCCCTAGCGACACTCACTCAGTAGCTGCTCTACTGACGTATTACCCTGCTAGTGTGTCACCCCAGTGGGCTTCTTACTTTGGAGGATGTAAGTTTGCTATGCTTTCCTTCCTTACATGGCCACTGCACACCGACGAGTGCTCTATTGGTTTGGTAGGCCTTACTACGTGGTCGGTAAAGTACCTCATGATGACTTCTTTTAAGAAGATATAGGTCTGCTACGCCTTCTTCTTGAACTAGCCATCATTTGCTAACTCGATCGAGTATATTTGAGGCTTAAGGTAAGTCCCCCAGTGACTCCTTTCCTCTTGACTACTTCAAATTTGGGTTTGGTCTTCCCGTGAGACTCCCCACTTGGTAGTTTCCCTAGGTCAGATAGTCCCTCTCTAGCCAAAGACAGGCTGTCCTGATGATTAGTTCCACTTGGAAAGTTGTAAGTCTACATACTTTCTTACCAGATTGATCATTGCATACCGACAGGCACCTTGGGTTGGTTAGTGAACACAATGCTGACAATGACCCACCCAGTGGATATACCAATCATGGCAGACGTCAGTCTACTACACTTTTTTCTTGAGTTGGCTACCGTACACCTACTAGCTTTCTTCTTTATAGGGTCCAAGATAACGCCCTTAGTGACACCTCCCCTGGGGCACTCTATTTGGATCATGTCCTTTGTGGACCCATCTAGACACTACCTGGGTTATTACCGGATTGGACATTCTCCCTTTCCTAGTAACCACCCCTGTGGTCGGAGAATCTATCCTATGGATGTGCAGATTCTCCCTTGGTCCAGTAAATCTGAGATAGGTCAAGGCCGATATAGCCCCTTCTTAGTGTGGTCCCTCGCACACTAATAGGGTCCAAAAAAATATATAAATAAATAAAATATATATTCACTTGTGGATTAGGAGAACACCCCTAGTGGCACATTTTCCTAGGTAGACATCCTATCTTTAGGGTAGTGTCAGCAAAACTCCTTATAGAAATTGCCTAATTACTCTTGAGTTGAGGTCAAATCTCCAATGACACTCTCTCAATTTTTATGTTAGGTCGAGTTTGATTTGTTGTTCTACCAAGAGGTCACCCTAACAGCTATTCTTTGCTTTGGAAGATGTAAGTCTGCTACGCCTACATCCTAGCATAGCCATTGTACATTGAAAGGCAACCCTTAGGTTGGTTAGCTCTACCCCGCGGCTGGTAGGCTACCCCTTTGGATTTGTAAGTCTGAGATAGGTCAAAGCTAATATAGCCCCTTCTCAGTGGATCAATCGCACACCGACATGGTCCATAAATTTAATTAAATTAAATTAATTCAAATAAACCATACCAAATCAAAAGGAATTAATCTTGACTTGAGGTAAGATCCCTAACAACGCTCTCATAGTAGTCGTCTTAGGTCAGGTTTGATTTATTGTGCAACCAACATGTCACCCCAAAGTGCTATTCTTTGCTTTAGAAGATGTAAGTCTGATATGCCTTCTTCCTACCTTAATCGTTGCACATTAAAAGGCAACCCTTAGGTTAGTTAGCTCTACCCCATGGCCAGTAGACTATCCCTTTGGATTTGTAAATCAGAGATAGGTCAAGACTGATGTAGCCCCATCTCAATGGGTCCATCGCACACTAACAGAGTCCATGAATTAAATCTATAAATTTTGATCGAGTTCATATCCCTAGTGGATATGCCCTCAATTAAAAACCATCCTCCCCAGTGGAGTCACAACAAACCACACTGAATTCCCTAGTGAAGTTTAAATTGAAATAATCAAAACCCATCTCTCCCTAGCAGAGCTAATCAAATAAATCATAGAAATCCAACCAAACTTTTATCCCTAGTAGATACTCCATCAAAATAAATTGAATCAAATCCAATTTCAATCTCCCTAGTAGAGCCAAATCACATTCCTCCCCAGTAGAGCCCATAATAAAATAAACAATCAAACATTCATATTCAAAATCAAATTCAAATCTATATTCCCCAGCAAATACACACCTAAACAAATTAATGAAATTAAACTGAAATTCATATCCCCAGTAGATATCTCAAACCTATTTTCCTAGTGGAAGGTTCATGCACTCAATCCTTAGTTGATTCCTCCTTTTATGCCCTCCGCATAAAGCTCTCACATGTCATGTAAAATGAATGTGCTATCCCCAAGCACATCTTTCTTCATGTCCTTGACAAGAAATTCCAACCAAATCTTTTTGGCTCTCTTATGCCCTTAGCATAAGTTGAGTTACATTGTACTAAGATTGTGATTCTATCTACCTTTCAGGTTCAAGAATAGATTGTTTTCATTAGTACTTGTAATTTTTGGATATTGTTGATCATCTCGGTCAATGCCAATATGCACGATGTGCCTTGTTAGTTACACCAAACCTATTGAGGGTCCATTTGCAACTAATCTATACAGTTTGATCCTCATGGGGATCAAATTGCTTTCATAAAACACTAAAATTGAATTCTTACGAGGTTGGTGGTGGAGCGTACCTCAATTTTGGTGATCACTAGTGGTGAGAGTGACTCTAATAGTTTCACCTTGATGTGATGATGCTGTGACATGATTTTGTGGCATGCTTCCTCGCCACACCTTAAAACCAACTTATGGCTATTTTCCATTGGGTTTGATCAATTTTTGGCTCACCGACAATGAGGGGTCAGGGTGGCATTTCTTTTGAGGTCACCTCAACCTCTAAAACATGTTGGAATGTTCAATTGAAGGTGGTAGACTCTCCCTTGCATTTCACCATTAGAGGTGGCTTGGTGGTTGCTATATTTGCTCCTACGTTCCAGTGGCAAGGAGCTGAGAGAAAGGTTGCCTTCTTCATATCCTCCCTTGGTGAATGTTTTTGGAATAAATAGAAGGGAAAAAGAGGCTCTCCTCCCCCCAACCCTGTTCTCCCCTTTCATACATGCTTGTGAACCATGTTTATGGCCATCTAGGTCAACCAAATTCCGGCCACCAATTGCAGCAAGGTCCACGAAGGGGTGGATTTAATCTCCTTTGGCCTTATGAGCATGTTTGGATCAAAGGTTGGAAGGGAGGAGGGCATCTCCCTCACCCCTCACTTTTTTTTTTTGTAGGAAGCCAAATTCTATTTGGCTTGAGGGTTGATCCCCTCATTTTCAGCCCTTGGAACAATTCTCCTAAGAGGTGGTCAAGGGTCCAATGTTACTTGGATAAAATAAAATCCAAGTAATTTTAATGATGTAATGGGGAGGAATCTACCCTTGGTCAAGGTTCTCCACTCATATCATTTGGTTTTATTTTCTTTTGCTTTTGACATCTCCACTCATTTCATGTGGCTACCTAAATCAAACACAATATGAGTTTGAAGTCAAATCCAAATTCATTTGGATTGGAATAAAATTTTGAATCCAATCTAAACATTTAGATTCAAAGTGCTTGATTTTGATTTTAATCATCTTTAATTGATGATTGATTAAATTTTGATTTAATTAATTCATTTAGATTTGAATTAGTTTTGGATTTCATTTCATTTCAACCCATTTAAGCCTAAATGGGTTAAGCTTGATTTCAATTGGGTTCAAATGACCAATTTGACTCAATTAGATTTGGTTTGAACTCCAATCATGCTTGATCATATGTATGAGATGATTTGGAGTGATTAATTTCATTTAATTTTAAATAGATTTCAATTTGAACCCATTCAACCAAAAGTGGGTTAAATGGGTTAAGTTTGGGTTTCATTTCGGTCAAATGACCAATTTGACATGATTAGACCCAATGATGGGTTGGACTATGTTTAATTATTATTTACAAATGATTTTGAGCAATCAAATTGAGTTGATTCCAATTTGATTTGTGTTTGAACCCAACAAGATCCATTTATTGACTATGCATCTTGTACATCTCACCAATTGATTAATGATAACAAACATTGTGTAGTAAGAACTAATTATCTCTTTGCATGATAAAGTATTCACATTAATCATTTTGAATTTCATTCTTACTTTAGATTTTTATTGATGATATATTGTAGTGTTTTATTTTTATTCCTTAAAACCTTTGGGGGGATTTGAAAAATAAAAAGTTGTTATTGTGTATGTTGGGACACCACGTAGATCCGTAGATGTAATTATTAAGGTGATCAGGTATGACATAAAGAAATGATGTATTGTCTCAAGAGATAGAAGTCACCACCCTACAATGGACCTAATCACCTAATAAGGACTCTTAACGACAATGGGTCTTCGAATGTACTAGAGATTCTTCCCCTACTTTACATGAAAGTAAAGTAGGGTTTATTTTAAACCGTGTTCATTAAGTTCCCTATGTAGGCAAGCCCCCAAAATTAATTACATCCTAAGGAATGGAATTCCTTAAGAATACTCTCAATTAAGGTAAATGACCATTGTCTCCAAAGATTTCAAAGATAGGACTATCAATCAATTGGTTTTTTTTTTTGAAAAATTAAGTAGGATTTGAGCAGAAAGGAAAGAGTTATTTTTGGAACTAAAAGGAGATAGGTAGGGGATGGTCATGATATAGATGGGATTTATATAGGGGATTCTCATGATAGGAAGCCTAGTAAACATCCCAAACTATCCTGTGATTGGGCTTTATATTTTTGAAATTTGAGAAGAATTATATGTTTGAGTTGAATATTAATTAGAAATATAGAGCTTACAATACTATAATGCAAGATTGTAGAAATATCTAAGAGGTGACGATTTATGCTTGTAGCCCATAAAGGGAAGAAGTAACCTTGGATCTTTAATCTAGGGAGGCTTGGTGAGGAACAAGGCATGACCTAAATCTAAGGCAAAAATGGGCATATGATTTACCTCTTCAAGAGAGGATAAAACACCCGACTGTTGGACTTACAACCGCCTGGGGGTGGCCACCAACTAACTCCTATAATTTTAAATACATGTATACAAGTCTTATATTTTGCAAGATGGCTAAGCTATTATTTATTTGCAAAGGAGACTAAGTCCTTAAACACACTTCCTAAGAGATTAGATCATGAAGGGTATGAGTAATGACATAATCTAATGCAAATTTTGTTAAGTTTTATTTTTATTTTTGGATATTTTTATTTGACACGAGCTATGGGATTCATATGCCTAATGCTTGAGAAGTTGGTTATGGGATAAAATCAGAAAGAAGGAGGTGTGTTTCCACCATGGCTCTCAAAGGTCTGGCCATTTTCTCCGGCAAAGGTGGAAGCCCTCCATTAGCAAGAGTGAAGCAAGATGATTTTATGTATGATGTGAAACATACAACATCCTGCTAAGGGGTTGCTAAATCTTATATTTTTCTTGATTTATGTCCTAAGCTTTAGGTGAGGTTATGAGTTGCATAGTTTTAATTTTGAATTGATTAATTGGATAGAAAATTTATTTTTTCCTAAGAGCCTAATCGCATCCAGGCCATTCATCGATCAATGAAAAAATTAGGGAAAAGCATGCCATCTTAATTGCAAAAACTAAATAAACATCAAACAATTTTATAAAGCTAGCTAAAAAGAATAAAATGTCAATTATATTCGGGCTCCACTGCATAAACTCGATAAGAAATGGGTAGTCGAGCTCTACCCTTATACAACCCTGATTACAAATGAATAATTACAACTTAGAAGGAATTTATGTTATGGGGATATTCATTCTTCATTTCTTCTTTTCTTCATTTCTTTCTTTCTTCAATTCTTTCCTTTTTTTTCTTTTTTTGATTGGTTGGGATATGGTTGCTCTAAGGCTTCACATGGTGCATAAGGCTTAGTCTTATGACCAATGTTCATTCTAATCCCTCATAACATTCATTCCAAATCTTAATTACAAAAATTACATCAAAATGGGAACAGATAAATCTAACTAAACATACAAAATAGAGATTAGCTAAACATACCACACATCCTAAGCAGATATATGAATAAATTAGACTTAGCACCCCACACATGGGTAACCAAGTCCACCTGTCCTAATTTAGATTATTCTTAGGGGTACAAGCAATCTACACAATAAAAGCATATTTTATCTTTTTATTTCAACGCCCCTTAAGCACAATCCCCTACATAAGACATGATTAGGCTAAGAGTGCCCTACCATCTAGTCTATACACATGCACCCTAACATCCAGTCTAAAATATTATATCACAAAATAATATCAGGCAACAAACCATGCATCGCTCTAACATAGAGCTAGAAATGGTGTCTTAGCCTAATGTGTGTGCCATTTAAGGCTTGTGTGGCATGTCTTAGCTAGGCTTTAAGATTATAATTTTCTAAGTGTGAGGGGTTCAACTTAGAGGATGGTTTCATTTTAAGTGATTTAGTTGGTTTGGTAATTTTATTTGGAGATTTGATTTGGTTTGAATGAACCTACATTTAGGTACTAAATGTTGTAAAGAGAAGGAAAGACAAGAGAACCTCTCTTTCATCCCTACCGTAAGTAATTTCTAAAGTAGATTCATTAATGATTTTCATTTAGTGAATGTTACATTATGTATTTTAATTAACCCTAAGTTTATATTTTGTCTAAATAAACCTATTCAATAATAAAGTCATCTTAGGATTAGTTAAGATGAATTATAATCACATAACACAACCATTTATTTCTTTCCACGATGTATACCATGCATATGGATGAGCCTAAGCATAGTTATACATGCAATGTAAAACTTTAGCACACTTTGATGATAAATTCTAAGAGATGTTGTTTAAGAAAATTTGGGTATTCCATGAATGCATGTTTTTATTAAGTATAAAAGAGGGATTCTTTTATCCATTAACAAAATGTACATTCACATGTATAAAAGACATGAGTGAGTACAACGCTATTCTTTTCTACACTAGATGTGTAAGGTACAAGTCCTACTTGGGCCTATTAAAGCCTCGCAACCCCAGGATTTCTAGACTAATATACCTCTTTTCTTAAATACATGTGCATGTACAAAAAGAAATAAATGGATGAAGAATCATGCAAACAATTTTTTTGTTTAATTTGGTTATTTAATTTACATGTGTAAAGTGAAGATCCTTCTTAAGTCATAACAGACAAGTGTATAGGAATGGAATTTAGCAGGTGTTATGTTCTTTTCAAATGAGCTATACACTTTGCAAATCCTATCCAAATCCATATTAAGAGAAGAGAAGAAAATCACATAAAGCATATCTTAAACTATAATCACATGAAAGCTTATAAGTATTTATAAATAGCATCACTTCATTTATAATCTTTGGTTTATAAATTTTTAAAATAATTTTTGGCTTAATAGTGATAATAGCCACTCATATTTTTTATCTTTAGCCAAAACATGCAATTTGACATAAAGGAAACATTTTCTTTATTTGATTTTTCAAAAGATATGAATGTAAGATTTCATATGGCATACAATATTTAGCATGCTTAGTAAGAAATAAAGTGATGTAAGCATATGATTTCATTCACCTTAATTAATTCCTAAGGACAATCCAATAAGATAAGATTATTCAAAGTGAATCAAAATTCCTTAAAGAGATTTTTAGTTTTGAATTTGGTTTGAATTAGGGAAAGTGAAAAGAGTTTGCTGGTCCTAACCTATTTTCCCCATGTGTGAATTGGTTTAGTCTAATTTTAGAACATTTAAATTGATATGATATTTTGTTTAGGTTAAGGTGTAAATTAAATTCATTAATTACCCCTTACCTATATCACTTTAACATAATTAAACAAATAATTATGATCCAATATATGATATGCAACCACATAGAATTTAAATCAGCAATGGACCTAAGAAATAAAGGGGCCTAATGCAATTAGCTTACAATTATTAATTAATTAAGTTAAAGGGTATTCATTAAGTACTTTCATAACCATCCCACACATGTGGGTTGGATATGATTTCCTTAAACTTACCTTAGGCTCTTAAACACCCAAGGATCTACCCAACAAGAGATTGATTAAGTTCTAGAGTTGATTAATTAAGCCATTAAATAAAATGATTAAATCATTAATCAATTTATAAATTAATTAAGTGTTTATCCTAAATGAAATAAACTTAGGGGAAAAGATTGGAAAAGAAATCTTAATCTCATTCCCTAAGTCCATTCATTGTTTCATGGTGAGTAACAAACTTAATTAATGAATTTATCACTATTTAATAGTTTAATTAATCATTTAATTAATTAAGAGAGTGATTGGGAGTGAATCAAGCAATTCCCCTAATTAACCCCATAATTAATTCTAAAAAAAATCATGGGAGGTAGAGGTCATCCCACCAATCAACCTTAAGAAGTTTGGAATTAATTGTTGAAGTAATTAAAGAGTAATTAGCCTAATTACATTCCCAATAAAAAGCAAATTGAGTGAAGGTTACTGTTCAAAATCAATTAAACTTAATTATATATTATTCTCGTTTGAATTATCTTTAAAATGAACTTAAGTTTGCATTTTTTGGATTTTTCTACAATTAGTTATGAATTTATGAAGTTTCAATGTTTAAGGGGTAATTAATTAAATAAATAATCTTTTTGGCACCACGTGGACCATTGACGCGGCGTGCCTTCCATGTGGCTCGATGGGATTTATTATTTAAGTTATCACATCATGCACCACATCAGCTGGCGGTGTGATGCGCTTTTCCTTGGGCCATCCAATCAAAGATCGGATAGCCAAGGTTAATCCTAGGGTTATAATAGGTTTAATTAGTGGATCTATGCATTTTAATCAGGGTCGTCCATCAAAAACATGAGGGATGGATGGCCCATGATTCATCCTTTCCTAAGCTATGGGAGATGGAGGCCGTCCGTCCTCCATAGCTTCATCCGAGCTCACTTGAGCTTGAATTAGGCTGAGATTCATCCCACACCATCAAGAGGTGTAGAGAATAACATCCAACGGTTGAATTTTAATGAGATTACAATTCTCTTCACAAAGGACCAAGCATTTTTGAAATTAAGGTCGATTTTGAGTCATACCTCACTGAAGGCTAACACCGGTTCTTTCAACGGAGGAGGTACCTTCGTCTAATGGTAATGAAGCTCTACTAAAAGTTTCAAACCTTCAATCTAAGTGGATATGTGGATCGACCAAGCTCCCCTTAAATGGCTTGTGACTTTGGTCTAGGTCTCCCTTCCCGTGGCTTGGAAGCTTGGGAATGCTTTGAGAGAGCTCGACTTGCCTCCATGATGGTGCTTGCAAAGTCAATTGAGGTTTGGTAGAGAATTGAGTAAGTTGGAAAATCCTCTCACCTGTCCTATTTTGGCTATGAAGAAAACTAAGAGAGGGAAAATCAAAAGAGCTTGGGAGTGAATGGAGAGGCTTGGAGAAGCTTGATCTTACTTCTTAGGGCTCAACCGAATTCAATCTCCATGCTTTGATTTAGAATGAGGGGGAGTATATCTCCTCCTAGTTGGATCAGATGACTGAGGCTTACCTTGCTATTTTGATCAAACTGAGGAGATTTATTGGGCTATTTAGGCTGTTAGGGAGTCCATGTAGTTCAGTTTTGGTAGAGGAGTGGAAGGGAGGAAGTGCACATGTGTTAAATGAGTGTATGGGGGGATCCAAGTGGAGAATTTCTATTGGATGGGTTTATTTTGGCCTTGGGTTGGGTTTGGTTGTCCCAAACCCTTTGGGTCATGTGCACCACCTTCCTTGGTGTCCAAATGGACTACTAAGAGAATGCCATGTGGCCATGAAAAATAATTGACCAAATTTCAAGTGGATTTGGCCATAAGTTACCCTTTGACCCAATGGTAAAATGGTCATTTTGCTTTGACTTTGATTTAGGCAAATTTAAAATGATTAAAAAGTGGGTTGGGCCAAATTTCAATTGATTTGGAGTTCATTTGGTTTGGATTGGTTCAGTTTGACCTATTTAGGTCAAAATAGATCAACTCGGATTAGGTTGACCAATTCGTCAAACTCAGTCAAACCATGGGTTAGGTCAAGTTCAAATGATCATTTGGAGCCTGTGTGTCATTGGTTTGGTTCAATTTGGTTTATATTTGGTTTTGGTTAATTTGAGTTTATTTAGGTCAAATAGGTCAAGTTGACCAATTTGACATATTTGACCCAATTGGGTTAGGTCATGGGTTGGTTTAGGCTTGGTTGATCATTTGAAATGTATTACAAGCTTTGGTTTCAATCAATTTTATTATGGTTTGATTTCAAGTTGATTTGACCTTTTAGCTCAAGTTGGGTTCATGGTCAATTGGGCTAGGTTGGGTCAAGTTGGCCAATTGAGGCTTTGGTAAAGTTCAACAATCACTTTAGAATGAATTTGACCCATTGGTTGCAATCAATTTGGCTTAGATCAATATTTGACCCATTTTGACTTTTTAGGTCAAGTTGGGTCAACTTGGGTCAAGTGGCCAATTGAGCTAGGTTTGGCTCAATTGATGGCTTGATTAGGTTTAATCATTGGTTATGAATTGGTTTAGATCAATGGTTTCAATTAATTTGGCCTATGGTGGATTTTGGCTAGTTTGGGTTTCATTTTGGTTAAGTGTTGACTTCGTCAATGGCTAAGTTTGACTTGGTTTGACCCAATTTGAGTGATTGATCATCCTAGGATGATTGTTGCTCACAATGTGAGGCTTAGATGGGCTTGATTCAATCTAATTTGAGTTGGATTAGAATTTGGCTCAAAAAGGTGCTTTCGATTACTTTAGGTTAAGTGAGCCTAAATGGGTCAATTGGCTTGATCAAGGCTTGATTCAAGTTTGGTTGAACTGACATATGGATACATGATGAAAATATAAATCCAATTACAAATGATTTGGACTCAAATGGGTTTTGGTTTATTTGATAATTTCAAGTCAAAAGGGTGAATATGGTTTTGACTTAGGTTGGTTTGATTTTGGTAGGTGATTGAAGTTTATATTTATATTTGGATTCATGATTGAAAGATTGATTGAATCGAGAAGAAAATTCAAGGGTTTGGATTGATTTGAGTTTGATTTGGCTAAGTTCAAGAATTTGACTTGGAAGGGTATAAGTTAGATTTTGGTTTGATTTAGATTTGAATTGGTTTGAATTTGAAATTGATTTTAATTTGGAATTGATTTGAATTAGGAATTGATTTGAATTTGAAATTAGTTTGACTTCAAAATTGATTTGAATTTGAAACTGATTTGAATTTGGAATTGATCTGAATTTGAAATTGATTTGAATTTATAATTAATTTGAATTTGAAATTTGACTAGGAAGGAGGAAGCAAGGATTTGGTTCAAGCTATAAGGTAGATAAGTTTTCCTAATGCCCCTACGGCATAATCCATTCTTATGGCTAACTCTTCTAAGTCTCTAGGGTTAAGTTAAGTGTTCACCTAATCACTCAAAGTATCTTAAGACTAAGGAACTCTTAATGTTTAGAGGAGTCCTATGTCTAAGATGGAGAAGTTGAGATCTCACTCCAAAAGTGAGGTCAACATATATATATATATTGTTGATGCTACTAATTAAGTTATATCCAAGTGTGCAAGAAAATTCTTTAACTCCATATTTTTTAATCAATTCAGGATGCTAAAGCTATTGGACATGACCTGGGTGGAAATTTTTCTAGGATTAATTATATTAAGGAAAATGAAAAGCTCACTAAAATAAAATAAAGCTTTCATGCATTTCAAAATAGCTTATTTTATAGTTATTCATAAATTCTACATTTCATATTTACACTTATTCTTCAAAATATTCATTTTGGATAATGTAAAATAAATGCATTAATTTTTTTCAATTTATTGTGCTTCAATGCAAATTAAATTAATTTCAAATTCTATTAAATTATTCCCATTCTTAGGCATTTTTCATTATCCATTTATTCAATGCATGAATCTAAATTAACCAAACATTATTCAAAGTTTTATTTTTCTCTATCCTATTATCCTAGTCTTCTCTCTCCTATCCTATCTCTCATCGTAAACCTTTTTTTGCCTTATTTTCTTTCATGATTATTTGCTAAATAAATTGTGTGAGAGAAATTCAAATTATTTCCATAATTATCCCATATTTTTTTGAATTAAAAATTCATTTATTTGAATCTTTAATTTGAATTATTTTTGAATTCAAATTAAATATTCCTTTGATTACATATGAAAATTTGAACTCTCCTCTTTATGGAATGCTATGTGGCTGATCATATTCTAATCTAGTTGATTTGATTTGAATTAAATTAAATTTATTTGAGTTAATTCAATTTCAATTAAAATAATCCATGGAATTATCTTCTTTCCTTTTATATAAATTCTATTTTTGGAAACCTCCTTTGGCCAACTATATCTTTATTCAAATTCAATTTAATCTCTTAATGAAAATTGATTTAAATTCTCCTAAGATTTGATCTATCATCATTTAATTTGAATTAATTATATTAAAATAAATCTAATCTATTTTAGTTAAGTATCTTGGGTGAATTTTTGAATATTCCTTGGATTTTATTAAATAAAGCTTATATATTATCTCTTCCCTACCTTCATTCAATCAAGATGAATTTATTGAATAATCCATGATATTGCATTAAATACTAATTGAATCCCATCATGTAAACTTCCTTTTTGCCCGACCATATATCATTTTTAATTTAAGTTAATCAATATTTTAATTATTCCCTTTTTCACTTGGAAAATTAACCGTGTCATGACTTGTTTGGTTATAATTCAAAATCTTCTCAGTCGACCCACGTAAGCATTAATCTCTTAATTATATTAGAAATCTGGTCATTAGATGAATTGATTCAATTTAAATCTCTTTACAAATTAATTTTCCCTCCATATCACTTTCTTTGTTAATTTTCTTCATCGGGCTAAATTAATTTAATTTAATTGATTCAAATTGAATCACTTACTAATTAAACTTTCCCTCTTCTTTGCCTTGGCTGAAAACCCTCTTATAAAATTTGATGCCTCTCGAGTTCTCTTACACCTATCCTAAACACGTCATGTGGATTCGCAAACAAGCAAACAATGCGTCGAAGGAAGAGAATATTTTGATGAATTGGAATGAAATTTTTGTAGATAGAATTATTTTCAAACATGATTTTTATGGGTAGCATTTCTTCAAATAGAGCCCATTAATTAGAAGCATCGGGCGTTCCCATTTACAGTAAATAAGCTGATTAGATCCTCCTTGGTAGGCATTCTCTATGACTAAAGGGCCTTCCCAAGTGGGTTCAAACTTGTCTCCCATCTTTTGACGGGCAATAATTGGTCTTCTTATAATTAAAATAAGCTCTCCTACTTGAAATGCTCTAGGGTAGACTAGCTTGTTGTGAGCTTGAATCATATTGGCTTTGTATAACTCAAGGTTCTAGCACGCCCCATAGGCATCTCTCCTCCAAACCTTCAAGCTCTTCTAACTGCAACTTGGCATTCTACTCTGTAGTGAATTTACTACCCATTTCTATCCTTAGTGATGGGAGCTGAACTTCTAATGGTAGAATGACTTCGGACCCATATACTAAGGAGAATGGGGCAGATTGAGTTGGAGTTATGTATGTGGTGCAGTATTCCCTCAAGGCTTCAACTAGCTCCTCATGCCACTATCGCTTGTTGTCATCAAGTGTTTTCTTCAGTATTTGGATGAGAGTTTTGTAGAATGCTTCTGCTAAGCCATTCAACCTGGGGTAATAGATAGTGGAGTATCTACTATATATACTGTGTCTTCTGGTAAAGCTGTTGATCTTGGTGCTCTTGAATGCAGTATCATTATCAGATATAATTTGTCGAGGCACCCCGAACCTATATACAATATGGTTTCTGAAAAATAAGAGCACATGCTGAGCTGTGACCTCTCTGAGTGAGATTACCTCCATCTACTTGGAAAAGTAGTCAGCGGCAGCTAAGATGAACCGATGACCCTTGGAAGAAGAAGGATCAATCAGACCCATAATATCGGTACCCCAACACTCAAACAGCCATGAGGCCAATGTAGGATGCAGAATGTTGGGTGGTTAATGTAAGACCACACCATGTACCTGACACAGATGGCATCTCCTAGCTATGTTCATGCAGTCTATAAGCATCGAAGGCCAATAGCAATACGTAACTGAACGAAGCAATGTCATCTTTGAACCAGATTGATGTGCTCTGCATAGACCTGAATGTACCTTGGTCATGATCCTACGGGCTTCCTGTTTGTCCAAATAGTGTAACCACATTTGATCAAAAGATCGTCAATACAAGGTGCCATCTATGAGGTCATAGGAGAGAGCTCTTAGTTTCATCTAATGGGCTTGTGATTTCTCTTGAGGTAATTTACCTGTGTTCAAGGAATCTTTGAATGGTTGCCTCCAATCCAACTTCTCATCCTTTTCAGCAACGGCAACCTCTCCTTCAAGAGAAAGTCTCTTGATCAGTTCAGCGTCAATAAGGGATATGCCTTATCTATTTTGAATCTTTATTGGAATAGACTCATCTTTTGGACATGCCAATTCCTTGGCCAGTTTAGCCAAAGCATCTGCTACTATGTTCTCTCCTTGGGGAACCTTTTAGATGGTGACCTCAAGGATTTTTACCAACAGCTTCATTGTGTACTCAGGGTAGTGATGAAGCTTAGGTTTCAGAACCTTATAGGACCTGATAATTTGTTTGATGAATAGCTGAGAATCCCTATAAATGTGGATGCTCTTGACACACACTATAATGGCTAACTCTAGACTAACGATCAAAGCCACATACTCAACTTTTTGTTGGTGCATGGATTGGAGAGATATAATGAGAATCTCATCACATCATAATTTAGAGTTAAGAGAACTATTCATACCCCTGCCTTTCCTAAAAGAGTAGATCGTGGTTCTTCTCCATTTTGAAAGGAAGTTGCACCATCAAAATACATCTCCCAACAGGGATTGTCAATCCCCCTAAGTTGATGATTTATTCATCAGGGATATCATCACTAAGCGGGGAATCAACGGGAAGTGGGTGTGCTACTAAGAAATCTACTAGTACTTATCCTTTCACTGCACAGAGGGGTACGAATGTGATTTTGAACTATGAGAGAATCATAGACCAATGTGCCAACCATCCAAAAAATGTTAGTCATGTCATCAGATACTATAATGGATTGATTCTTGAAATCAAGTTCACCTTATGAGAAAGCATGTAGTGTCGTAGCTTTTGGGATGTGAAGATTAAAGCTAGGACATATTTCTCAATAGGTGGGTAGTTTGCTTCAATAGAGATTAGATGATGGCTGAGGTGATAGAGAGAATTCTCCTTCCCTTCATTGTTGGCTTGGGCTAACAAAGTGCCAAGGGAGTCATCCAATGCAGCATTGTAGAGGATCAATGGCTTACCTGGCATAGGGGCTCCTAGAATTAGTGGCTTCACCAAATATTGTTTGATGTCTTCAAAAGTATGTTGGAACTTATCATCCCACTTGAACTTAGCATCCTTTTTGACAAGTGCTAAAAATAGATTGCATCTCCCCGATAGATTGGAGATAAAGCATCTTAGATACGCCAACTGTCCTTAAAATGATTTGAGTTAGGTTAGACTTTTAGGAGGTGGAATTTCTAAGATAGCTTTGATCTTTTCTGGGACTATCTCTATTCCCCAGTGTCGAATAACAAACCCAAGGAACTTTCGTGAAGCTACTCTAAATGCACACTTCACGGGATTCATTTTCAGTTTGAATTGCCTTAACCGTTCAAAAATGATTCTCAAGTCAAAGAGATGGTCTTCCTTTTTTGGTTTTGACTACTAGATCATCAACATAGCATTCAACTTGATGATGAATGAGTTCTTTGAAGATCTAAGTCATGGCCCGTTGGTATGTAGCACCAGCATTTTTAAGGTCGAAAGGCATGACCTTATAATAATAGATTTTGATCGGGGTTCAAAAAACAATATTTCTTTCATCCTCAAGGGCCATCTTGATTTCGTTATAGCAAGATGACCAATCTATAAAGGAGAATACTGCATGAGATGAGGTCATGTCCACCATTAATTCTGGTATAGGAAGTCGAAATTCATCCTTAGGACATGCCTTATTTAAGTCCCTAAAATTGACACATATGAAAATTTGGCCATTCTTTTTCTTAACTTGCACGACACTAGCTAACTAGGTAGGATATGTTTCTTTCCTGATAAAACCAGCAATGATTAGTTTCTTGACTTCAGAAATGACTTATTGTTCGATTTCTAATCGCATGCATCTAGGAGCTTGCTTGATAGGGTTAATGTTAAGGTCTATCACTAGTTTATGGACTGCTATGTCAAGAGATTAATCCAGGCATCTCTTCATAGCTCCATGCAAAGCAATTCTTAAACTCAGCTAATAGCCTAACTAACTAAGTCATTGGTTTCTTCTTCATTCAGTAGAGAACTGATGTATGTAGGGCGTGGATCTTCTTCTATCCTGAGGTTAATTTTTTTGAGCTTGTTAATGGTTGAGTGGATTTCTTCTTTAAATTCTGGCAGTGCATCTTTGATTTGAAGATCATCTGAAGTTTCTAAACACACTTCCTCATAAGAGTTGGTGTGGTTTAAGAAAATTTTACCAGACTCTAGATGATTAGTGACAAGTAAGCAGTAATCATCATCGTTGACTTGACCCACTGTACTAAATCCTAGTCCTGATCTTGATGGTGAATTCGTGCCTTTGTTGTTCCATAGCTTCTCAAAATACGCTGATCTGTGCTTGGACCATGTATAAAGAATTAAACCTTTCTTTGTAAGATTATGAACACAAGGCAAGTACAAATCAAAAGGTGATTCCATTAAATCTTTATATGAGTTATCCTCAAGTTCTACATCAGCTTTTGGACTTGAGGATGATGATCCCAATAGATATCTCTTTGGCTTAACATCCATGGAAAACTTGGGGGATTCCTTAATTATTAAACTTTCAACTTTTTGAGAGAAAAGTGAGGTTAGAGCTAAGGTTCCCATCTACTACCTAATAGTTTTACATAATTATGATTCAAATATATTTGTGCTTTGCTTGGAGGCCTGGTTTTCATCACTATCTAGCTCGAATATTACCTCCAATGAGACCCTCTCAGAGGGGTTAGCTGGTATGCTAATCATATGATACTCTTCCTCTAAGCTGGATTCCAAGTCTATGTGAATAATTGGAGTACTCCTATGGACTGGAACATAGCCCCTATTGACTGGCTACCGATCAGGGGGTCTTCCTCCTCCAAAATTGCCCCTGTATCTGCCTTTGCCTTTGCTTGGTGGAGGTCATTTTAACCCTACCCATGTGTTCGTATGGTGGAACGAACTATGGGTGAATTGTAACATGCGGCTCTACCTCTTCCTCAGTGTTCTTTTCTCGTGCACTTGTATTTTCCTTTTTCTTTTTTTTCTTCTTTTCTTTTTCTTTTGTATTTGAATTTTGATATTGAGGAAGATAGTAGGTTGCATCTTCATATATCTCGGCCTCTCTAACTAAAAATGACTTTTCATCTCCTTTGACATGGTATTCAATCCCATCTTTTGAAACCTGATGCATTGATGAAGGGAGGATGGAATCATCTTGTTCTGGTGTATCCAAGGCCTACTGAGCAAAGCAGTGAACAGTATATTCAAATCAATTATAAAGAACTTAGCTTTAGTCTTCCAGTCACCTATTTCTAAAGGTAACACTATGGAGCCTAAAGCCATCTCACCCTGTTCATTGAATCCTCTCAACATCATTCGATCTCCTCGGAGTGTAGAGATGTTGATCTTCAAATAGGCAAGGGTCTTTAGACTCATTATGTTCACCGATGCACCTAGATCAACCAAAATCCTGGAGAGTTTGAATGTGCCCATATCCACTGTGATGTAGAGGAGATGGTTGTGCTCCATGTCCCCTAGAAGAAGGTCTTCATCGGTAAATATGATTCCTTGGGCTTCTCTTGCATAATGTGCCTCCTCTCCAACAGCGATAAGCTGAGCTAAGCATATTTTTGGATCAAGAAGAGCCTTGATTATTGATTCTTTCATCTATTTGGATAAGGCAAGGGCATCATAGATGCTTAACATAGCTGGAAACTTTCTTAGGTGAGCAAGGACATTATAATCAACTTTGGGTAGATCTTTCACAAGCATATCCATAGGTGGAGAATCTTGTGGAGGGACTTCTTGCTTGTTGGTACCAATGACTAATTTTCTCTTATCTTGGGGTGCTACCCTAGGAGGTAGAACCTTGCCACTATGCAGGTTAACTTCAGTTATCTCTTATGGTAGTTTAGTGGAAGATTCTACCTCCTCCTCAGGCTTACCTTAGTTTCTCTGATAGGACCCTCAGAATCATATGATTCTAAGTCTATCTCAAAAGGGGAACCACTAGTATTCAGTAAAATAAAGTCCATTTCTGAATCATAGAGAGGATAATCAGAGTTGTTATAATTATTACCTAGACTTGAACAATTTTCAAAAGGAGTAGAGTCAGACAACCCATCAGAAGTGACATAGATGTAATTTAAACTAGCTTTATTCTTTGATTTCTTGGATTTAGAAGGAGGTACATGGTAGAAATATAGTAAAGTAAGTGGGGTGGGGGATTTGATGTCCTCATCTGTTGATACAAGATGTCTACTAGAAGAAGAGCTAGCAGAAGTAGAAGTGCAGGCTGAAGTAGTAGCTATAATAGTGGAATGGAGGCTAGGCTCAGTCGATGGTTATGCTACTTGGCTATCCTGGGCAAGTATGGGTTGCTACTGCTGAGCTCCACTTTCCTCAAGTTGTCTGTGGAAACTTATGAATCTTCCTTGATGTTAGAGGTTCGAGCTACCTCTGGCACCTACAAGGAAAGTTTCTAGATTTTTGAAATAATCTTTTTAGAGGTTCAGGATAAGGAGATATCCCACCTTCTTTTATTTTTAGAGGATCACATGTATCCCCAAGGATTACCCTAATAAAACTGGATGGTTGTTCCACTAGATATTCCTTAGAGATAACTATAGAACCTGTCTTGTAGCTATGCTCAAGTCAGTCCTTAAATGTGAAGCAATCCTCTAAAACATGGACTAGCATGCGGTGATAAAGGCAAAAGTTAGGATCATTACTCTTGCCCACTACCTCCAGCTTCCTAGGCTTGGGTAGCTGAAAATCAGGTTTTTTTTATGAGGTTCTAAAAGATTTTTTGACTACCTCCCTCTTAAATGAATAAGTTTTATTTAGTTTATCTAAAAGAGTAGGTGGATGGTAGCTACTTGAGGGTGGGTATGTGTACCGCTACTGAGAGTATGGCTAAGGAGGAGGTAGCAAAGGCCATGGAGGCTACTATGGCAGCTACTATGATGACCTAAGTGGTGGTAAAGGAGGTGGGAGTGATGGTTGTGGAGCACGAGGTCTCTCATATTGATCTCTAGATAATTCATTCCCCTTATCCAATGCTACTACTGCCCCTAGCTTCTTCTCATAGGCTTTATACGGCTATGGCTTTGATGATTGATCTTGAAAAGGCAACTATTTGGCCTCTCCTTATAGATTAGCTGCCTTATTGATTAGCTTTTCAAATGTCTTGATGGTAATATCTCTGAGCATGAAGGCGACTGGGCCATGAATATTCATTAGTAGAATTTCAATGGCATGCTGTTAGACAGCTATGGTTCGCATTTCATACTCAAATTTCACCATCTAAGAATATAGTCAACAAGGGACTCACCGGGGTGTTGTTGTGCTACAACAAAATCCCCCACAGTTACTCTTTACTAAGCTCCAGCAAACCTCTTAATGAAGAGTTACTCCAACTCAGCAAAAGTCTGCACTGAACTGTTGGGGAGTTTAGTGTACCAATCAAAGGCTATGCCCGCTAAACTGCCTACAAAAAGATGAAATAGTAGTGCATCACTACCGCCAACATTGCAACAACTGGCCCTAAAATGCACTATGTGCTAGCGAGGGTTCCCGCTGCCATGGAAGCTCTTGAAAGAAGGAGGCATAAAACCCATAGGATATTGGATAACATCGAATTCCTCTAAGTAGGGTCTACACCTTGGAACTGATGAACCACATCGAGCTTGTGCCAATGCTTCTCTTACTTATTGCTCAACCATAAGTTTAATATCCTTTTCTTGTATGGAGGTACTATCCACTACCTTCTTATATAAGCAAGAGTTACACTGCTCTACTAGAGGTGAAGCTTGGCTTGATCCAAGTCATGCAATAACTCTGGTTTATTAATCTCCACAATAGTAGGATGCACTGCTGGGGCTTAATTTTGAAGTGCTAGGACTGCTTCTAACAAATCTTCAAGCCTCTTGCCCATCTTATCAATCTCCTCATTCTTCTATCTGAGTTGTTAAAGGAGGTGTTGGGTCGAATAGGTTGTATCATCCTGTTAGGCTGTAGCACCTTCCAAGCCATGCTGATTATGAAAGAGGGAACCTTTGATATCAACCATATGCACCTGAGTTGAATCCTCTAACAAATCATCTTCATTGGGATCAAAACTAACATTTTCTTCCTCTAGGTTATACCAATCAGACCCTAGGATTTCTTTCTTCTCAATTAGATACTGTGCTATAATATCATCTAGGGAGCAATCCAACTATGAAGCCATAAATGATCATGGCTAACCAGTGGTGGGATCATGCTCATCAACAAGGATACATTTGACCTCCTATATTGTAGGAGAGTTAATCTTGTGAGGACTTCGCTCACTGGAGGTACATGCTCATGATCATCACTGGATGTAGGTGGAGTACTATCTCCTTCTCCCTCTACTGCTACTACCTCCATGATCGACTGCGGTGGTGGTGGTGATGGCACAACTATGATGCTACGAGGTCACCACTCCTTCATCACCGTAACTAAAATAGGAGGTTGAGCAGAAGAGCTCGACCTTGCCTCAGTCGACGATGTAGATGAAATGGGATCTCTTGGCTATAACCGAATCACAAGTGGGGCTTTATTTACCTCGGATGTTCCTTCATGGCATTTGATGGAATTATGGAGGATGGAACTTGTACTAGAGATGGAGTACATGGAATAGATCGTAGTGGTGGAGGCACCACTAACTCTCTCTATGCAAGAGCCCTCCTACTATGGTGGGTATTGCTAGCCAATAAAATACTATCAGTATGACCGGCATAGGTAGCATGTTGATCGGGGAAATCCATGAGGGCAGATGTAGCTGACTACCTAGAATAACTATGCCTCTCCCTACTAGTGATATGAACTAATACACGAGCCTCTCTAGCCCTCTTCTATTGAATGTACTCACCCATGCTTTGAGGATGGTGATCATTAATTGGGGATGTCCGTCTGTCCCGCCAACTTGACGTAGAACTATTCTAAGGCTGGCATACAACCTCCTCCTATCTCTGGTAGGAGCC
Organism: Cymbidium sinense; assembly: GCA_021442155.1. Classification (NCBI taxonomy): domain Eukaryota; kingdom Viridiplantae; phylum Streptophyta; class Magnoliopsida; order Asparagales; family Orchidaceae; genus Cymbidium; species Cymbidium sinense. Next base: position 54,608,894 of record CM038230.1, on the reverse strand, counting down.
TCATACTACATTGCTGGTGGAGGTAACACTATGATCCTCCTAATATCTTCCTCTCCATCAGATTCAGAGAGAGGATGGAACTTATTCTGTGTAATTAAAGGGGAAACTATCATGGCTGACTCCTCTACTACAAATTGGGGGACTGCCTCCAACTCCTTGGCTATGCACTCATGATGTCAGTTGATCTTGTGTCATCTATTGTGGTGTTGGGTCCTGGTGGGAAGAGTAGGATGGGAACGAGACCCTATCTTAAAGGTGGGGGAGACTACCCCTAAAGATAGGATAGCCTTCCCCTTGGAAGGAGCCATTGAAGGGGTACTAGCCCGTACTATGGTAGTAATTGGAACAATTGAGCATACTGGCATCGGTGCTGGAACTACTATGAGAACCTCCACCGCCTTCCTCTTCAGTGAGTGAAATTCAGAATCAGAGAACATCTCGATACTAATGGATGGCTTTTGCTCAGCCACCACCTCCCTATTGACAGCGGTGAGGGTTCCCCCTTCACAAGTTATCCTGGCACCTTGAAATCCTCAGCCAAAGCACCAGGTGGGAAAAATTAGTTTGTGGGAGCCTAGCTCGATCCAATGCCAAATCCATCCCATAAGGAAAAGTGAAGACATACTTCTGGGCATCCATGAGCACTGAACTAAACTAAGTAAAAAATTGACTAAAATTGAGCTAAAATTCTGCAATTATTGAAAATAAACTCAAATAAGATTTTTACTTTGGGATTTTGTTAACTTTTTGAATTTTGATTTAGAATTTGAACCCACACTTAATAATTTGAATATGCTAAGTGGGGCTCTTTGAATTTAGGAGAGAGATTTTGAATGAATTGGAGAAGATATTTTTGAGTTTAGAATCCATTTTCAACAAATTTGTGCATGCTGAAAATTGGGTTCAAATATTTTGAAGAGATTTTGATGCTTCCATAGGTTCATATTTGCATTTGATTTTTATGTTTGAGGACCCTTTATTTAATAGATTTCAGTATGTTAAATAGAGGGTCAATTGATTTTGTTTTTGATTTGATTTCAAAAAATACTCACTTAGCAAATTTGGGTATGCTAAATGATACGTTTGAAAACAATCTCATTCTTTTGCTTATTTGCTCATGATGTAAATCATGTGTGAATTTGGAAATGGAATCTTTACTTAGCAAATTTGTGTATGCTAAATAAAGTCCAAATCTAAATTATATTTTGATTTTAAAATGGGATCTTTACTTAGCAAATTTGGGTATGCTAAATAATGCCCAAATGTGTTTGATTTTATTTTGATTTCTGAAAGGAGGATTTTTACTTACCAAATTTGTGTATGCTAAGTGAAATTCAAATGTATTTCATTTTGTTTTGATTTTTGAAAAGAGGATCTTTACTTAGCAAATTTGAGTATGCTAAATAAAGAATCCAAATGTGTTTCATTTTTAGTGATTTTGAAAAGAGGATCTTTACTTAGCAAATTTGGGTTTGCTAAATAAAGAATCTAAATGTGTTTGATTTTTGTGATTTTGCAAAGAGGATCTTTACTTAGCAAATTTTATTATGCTAAATAAAGAATCCAAATGTGTTTGATTTTTGTGATTTTGAAAAGAGGATCTTTACTTAGCAAATTTGGGTATGCTAAAAAAAAAGCCAAGTGCATTTGATTTTGTTTTAATTTTTGAAAATAGGATCTTTACATAGCAAATTTGGGTATTTTAAATAAAGAATCCAAATTTGTTTGATTTTTTTTTTATTTTTGAAAAGAGGATCTTTACTTAGCAAATTTGGATATGCTAAATAAAGATTCCAAATGTGTTTGTTTTTTTTTTTTGAAAAGAGGATCTTTACTTAGAAAATTTGAGTATGCTAGATAAAGTCCATGTGTGTTTGACTTTGTTTTGTTTTGTTTTTTTTTTTTTTTTTTTGAACAGGGGATCTTTACTTAGCAAATTTGAGTATGCTAAATAAAGTTCCAAATGTGTTTTATTTTGTTTTGGTTTGAAAAGAGGATCTTTACTTAGCAAATTTGGGTATGCAAAATAAAGTCCATGTGTGTTTTATTTTTTGTGTTTTGATTTGAAAAGAGGAGCTTTATTTAGAAAATTTGGGTATACTAAATAAAGTCCATGTGTATTTTGAAAGGAGGTTTCTATTAACAAGCATGGTATGTTAAATAGAATCCAAATTATTTTTCTTTTGAAAAATGAAACTCTCATTTGACAAATTTGGGTATGTCAAATGGAATTCCAATGTATCTTGATTTTCATTATTTTTGCAAAGTAGATTTCCATTTAACAAATTTGGGTTTGTAAAAATGGAAATCAATTTTGTTTTATGTTTCAAAAGATGAATTTTTGTGTGTGGTTTATTGCTTTTTGAAAATATGGAAGTTCCAACTTATCACATGTGGGTTGTGTTGAGTGGAGTTTCAAATGGTGTGATTTTGCTCGAAGACATAGCCTCCATTCAACAAGTTTGGATGTATTGAATAAAGAGATTTATCTTCAAATTCATAATTTTTGCAAAGGAAGAAACTCCAACTTCATCATATGTAAGATATATTGAAATGGAGTTTCACTTTCATGATGCAATTCTATTTCGAAATGAAATCTTTATTCAATAAATTTGAGTATATTGAATGAGGATGTTCATTTTCAGATATTTGCTTTTTGAAAAGGTGAGTTTGATTTTAATTTGGAAATGAAATCTTCATTCAATTAATTTAGGTATATTGAATGAGGATATTCATATATGCTCTTTTTTTTTTTGAAAGATGGTTTTGATTTTAATTTGGAAATGAAATCTCCATTCAATAAATTTAGGTATATTGAATGAGGATGTTGATTTTCAAATATGTGCTTTTTGAAAGATGATTTTTATTTTAATTTGAAATGAAATCTTCATTCAATAAATTTAGGTATATTGAATGAAGATATTCATATGTGCTTTTTGAAAGATGGTTTGGATTTTATTTGGAATGAAATCTTCATTCAATAATTTTGGGTATATTGAAAGAAGATGTTCATTTGTGCCTTTTTAAAGATGGGGTTTTGATTTTAATTTGAAAATGAATTCTTCATTCAATGAATTTGGGTATATTGAATGAAGATATTAATATGTTCTTTTTGAAAGATGGTTTTGATTTTTCATTTGGCAATGAAATATCCATTCAATAAATTTAGGTATATCGAATGAGGATATTCATATGTGCTTTATTTTGATTTTGAGAAGATCCTACATGTAACAAACTTTAAGATTGTTATATGAGGTTAAGTTATATGTGCTTTGTGAAAACTTTTGTGCAAATGTTTTATTATGTGAATTTTGAAAAAGTGCTTTTGAAAAGCTATATTTTTACAAAGGGTTTATCTCTCTTTATTTTTTGAATGAACTTTACCTTATCATGGAGATGGTAAGGAAAAGGGCTTTAGTTATCTCTTTTTATTAAATTTTATTTTAACCTATTGGGGGACCTAATAGGGGTTTTAAGACCTACATGGAGTGAGGTCCTAAAACTTAAATGATGTTGACTTTCTTAGCTCCAGAATGAAATAAACTAAGTGCCAATGAAAAAGAAGGATAGCCTCAGACTTATATGAAATACAACTACACAATCGCTACTTGGAGACAATAATCATTTACTAAAGATGGAGAGAGGAACCATCCCCAGTGGAGTTGCCAGAAAAATCATTGTGGTGTTTTATTTTTATTCCTCAAGATCTTTGGGGGGATTTGAAAAATAAAAATTTATTGTTGTGTATGTTGGGACACCACGTAGATCCGCAGATGTTCTTATTAAGATGATCAGGTACGATATCAAGGAATGATGTAATATCTCAAGAGACTGAAGTCACCACCCTACAATGGACCTAATCACCTAATAAAGACTTCTAAGGACAATGGGTCTTTGAATGTACCAGAGATTCATCCCCTCCTTTACATGGAAAAGTAAAGCAGAGTTTATTTTAAATCGGGCTCGTTAAGTTCCCTATGGAGGCAAGCCCCCATAATTAATTACATCATAAGGAATGGAATTCTTTAAGAATACTCTCATTTAAGGTAAATGATCATTGTCTCCAAAGATTTGAAAGATAGGACTATCAATCAATTGGTTTTATTTTTTTGAAAAATTGAGTGGGATTTGAGCAAAAAGGAAAGAGTTATTTTTGGAAACAAAAGGATATAAGTAGTTGATGCTCATGATACTAGGAAGCCTAGTAAGCATCCCAAACTATCCTATGGATAGACTTTTTATTTTTAAAATTTGAGAAGAATTATATGTTTTAGCTGAATTATTATTAAAAATCTAGGGCTTACAATACTGTAACACAAGATTTTAGAAATGCATAAGAGGTGAGGATTTATGCTTGTAGCTCGCAAAGGGAATAAGCGATCTCAAATTCTAAATCTAGGGAGCCTTGGCATGGGCCAAGGAATGACCTAAATCTAAGGTGAAAATGGTCATATGATTTACCTCCATAAGAGAGGCTAAACCACCTGATTGTTGGACTTACAACTGCCTGGAGGTGGCCGCCAACTAACTCTTCCTATGATTTTAAATACATGTTGGCAAGTCTTATGCTTTGCAAGATGGCTAAGCTATTGTTTATTTAGAAAGGAGACTAAGTCCTTAAACACACTTCCTAAGAGACTAGATCATGAAGGGTATGAGTAATGACTTAATCTAATGCAAATTTTGTTAAGTTTTATTTTTATTTTTGGATAATTTTATTTGATGCGGGCTATGGGATTCATATGCATAATGCATTAGAAGTTGGTTTGGGCCAAAATTGGAAAGGAGGTGTGTTTCCACCATGGCTCTCAAAGGTCAAGCCATTTTCTCTCGCAAAGGTGGAAGCCTTCCATTAGCAAGAGTGAAGCAAGATAATTTGATGCATGATGTGAAACATACAACATCCAGCTAAGGGGTTGCTAAATCTTTTATTTATTTATTTATTTTTATTTATGTCCTAGGCTTTAGGTGAGGTTATGGGTTGCTTAATTTTAATTTTGAGTTATTTAATTGGATAGAAAATTTAAATTTTTTCTAAGAGCATAATCGCATCTTGGAAATTCATCAATCAATGAAGAAACTAGGAAAAATCATGCCATCATAATTGCACAAGCTAAACAAACATCAAACAATTTTATAAAGCTAGCGCAAAAGAATAAAAAGCTAATTATGGTATGGCTCTGCCACATAAACCAGAAAAGAAATGGGTAGCTAAGCTCTACCCTTATACAACCCGATTACAAATGAAGAATTACAACTTAAAAGGAATTTATGTTATGGGGGTCTTCATTCTTCATTTCTTCTTTTCTTCATTTCTTTCTTTCTTCCTTTCTTTCCTTCTTTTTTGATTGATTGGGATATGGTTGCTTCAAGGCTTCACATGGTGCATAAGACTTAGTCTTATGACTAATGTTCATCCTAATCCCCCCATAACATTCATTCCAAATATTAATTGCAAAAATTACATCAAAATGGGAAAGATAAATCTAACTAAACATGCAAAATAGAGATTAGCTAAATATACAATACATCCCAAGCAGTTATATGAATAAATTGGACTTAGCACCCCACACATGGGTAACCAAGTCTACCTGTCCTAATTTGGATTGTGCTTAGGGGTACAAGCAACCTACACAGTAAAAGTATTTTTTAACTTTTTATTATAGTGCCCCTTAAGCATAATCCCCTACATAAGACATGATTAGGCTAAGAGTGCCCTACCATTACCCAAACACTAGTCTAAAACATCACATCATAAATCAAAATCAGGTATCAAACCATGCATCACCCTAACATAGAGCTAGAAATGGTGACTTAGCCTAATGTGTGTGTCATTTAAGGCTTGTGTGGAATGTCTTAGCTAGGCTTTAAGGTTAGAATTTTCTAAGTGTGATGGATTCAACTTAGAGGATGATTTCATTTTAAGTTATTTAGTTGATTTGGAAAATTTATTTGGAGATTTGATTTGGTTTGAATGAACCTACATTTAGTTACTAAATATTGTAAAGAGAAGGAAAGAGAAGAGAACCTCTCTTTCATCCCTACCTTAAGTAATTTCTAAGGTAGATTCATTAATGATTTTCCTTTAGTAAATGTTTTATTAAGGGTGTTAATTAACCCTAAGTTTAGGTTTTCTCTAAATAAACCTATTCAATAAGAAAGGCAACTTAGGATTTGTTAAGGTGAATTATTATCAGATAACACACAACTATTTATTTCTTTCCATCATGTATACCATGCATATGGATGATCCTAAGCATAACTATGCATGCAATGTAAGACTTTAGCACACTTTGATGATAAATACTAAGAGATATTGTTTAAGAAAATTTGGGAATTCCATGAATGCATGTTTTTATTAAGTATAAAAGACGGATTCTTTTATCCATTAACAAAATGCACATTCACATGTATAAAAGACATGAGTGAGTATGACGCCATTATTTTCTACACCAGGGTTCTAAGCTGCAAGACCTATATGGGGCTATTAAAGCCTCACAACCCCAGGATGTCCAAACTAATATACCTCTTTTCTTAAATACATGTGCATGTACAAAAAGAAATAAAGGGATGAAGAATCATGCAAAAGATTTTTTTTATTTAATTTGGTTGTTTAATTTACGTGTGTATTATGGAGATCCTTCTTAAGTCATAATATAGAAGTGTATAGGAATGGATTTAAGTAAGTGTTATGTTCTTTCCAAATGAACTATACACTTTGCAAATCCTATCCAAATCCATATTAAGAGAAGAGAATAAAATCACATAAAGCACGTCTTATACTATAATCACATGCAAGCTTATAAGTAGTTATTAGTAGCATCACTTCAATTATAATCTTTTATTTATAGTTTTTTAAAATAATTTTTTGTTTAATAGTGATAATAGCCACTCACATCTTTATCTTTAGCCAAAACATGCAATTTGACATAAAGGAAATATTTTCTTTATTTGATTTTTTGAAAGATATGAATTCTTGACTTCATTCACCTTAATTAATTCCTAAGGACAATCCTATAAGATAAGATTATTCAAAGTAAATCAAAATTCCTTAAAGAGATTTTTAGTTTTGAATTTGATTTGATATAGGGAAAGTGAAAAGAGTTTGCTGGTCCTAACCCATTCTCCCTTGTGTGAATTAGTTTAGTCTAATTTTAGGATAATTAAATTGATTTTATATTTTGTTTAAGTTAAGGTGTAAATTAAATTCATTAATTACCTCTTACCTAAATCACTTTAACATAAGTAAACAAATGATTATGAGCCAACATATGATATGCAACTACATGAAATTTAAATCAGCAATGCACCTAAGAAATAAAAGGGCCTAATGCAATTGGCTCACAATTATTGATTAATTAAGTTAAAATGTTTTCATTAAGTACTTTCATAACCTTCCCACACATGTGGGTTGGATATGATTTCCTTAAACTTACTTTAGGCTCTTGAACACCCAAGGATCTACCTAATAAGAGATTGATTAAGTTCTGGAGTTGATTTGATTTTGAAGTTGATTAATTAAGCCATTAAATGAAATTACTAAATCATTAATCAATTTATAAATTAATTAAGTGTTTATCCCAAATGAAATAAACTTAGGGGAAAAGATTGGAAAAGAAATCCTAATCTCATTCCCTAAGTTCATTCACTATTTCATGGTGAGTAACAAACTTAATTAATTAATTTATCACTATTTAATAGTTTAATTAATCATTTAATTAATTAAGAGAGTGGTTAGGAGTAAATCAAGAACTTTTCCTGATTAACCAAATAATAAATTCTAAGAAAATTATGGGAGGCAGAGGTCATCCCACCAATCAACCCTAGCCTAATCCATTTTGACCTTATTTTCTTTCATGATTATTTGCTAAACAAATTGTGTGAGAGAAATTCAAAATATTTCCATAATTATCCCATATTTTTCAAAATTAAAAAATTCATTTATTTGAATCTTTAATTTGAATTATTTTTGAATTCAAATCGAATATTCCTTTGATTACATATGTAAATTTGAACTCTCCTCTTTATGTAATGTTATGTGGTTGATCATATTCTAATATAGTTGATTTAATTTGAACTAATTTTAATTTATTTGAGTTAATTCAATTTTAATTAAAATAATCCATGGAATTATCTTATTTCCCGTTTTATAAATTCTATTTTTGGAAACCTCCTTTGGCCAACTATATCTTTATTCAAATTCAAATTAATATCTTAATTAAAATTGAATTAAATTCTCTTAAGATCTAATGTTTCATCATTTAATTCGAATTAAGAATATTAAAATAAATCTAATCTATTTTAGCTAAGTAGCTTGGCTGAATTTTTGAATATTCCTTCGATTTTATTAAATAAAGCTTGTACGTTATCTCTTCTCTTCCTTCATTTAATCAAGATGAATTTATTGAATATTCCATGATATTTCATTAAATACTAATTGAATCCCATCATGGAAACTTCCTTTTTGGCCGACCATATATCATGCTTAATTTAAATTAATCAAAATTTTAATTATTCCCTTTTTCACTTGGTCAATTAACTGTGTCATGACTTGTTTGGTTATAATTCAAAATCTTCTCAGTCAACCCACATAAGCATTAACTTCTTAATTACATTAAAAATCAGGTCATTAGATGAATTGATTCAATTTAAATCTCTTTACAAATTAATTTTCCTTCTATATGCCTTTCTTTGTTAGTTTTCTTCATCGGACTAAATTAATTTAATTTAATGGATTCAAATTGAATCACTTACTAATTAAACTTTGACTATTCTTTTCCATGGTTGAATACCCTCTTATAAAATTTGAATTTCCAGTTGATTTTTAATTAAACCAATCTTCCATATTAAATTCCCTCATAGTTCTCTTTGGTAAATTTTTTATCTCATGCCATTTATTTTTATTTTAATTGGTTTATGTTTAAAATAATTCCAAATGAGTTTCCCTCTTATTTGTCCTTCTTGTACAAACTGCATGACCCCTTGTATTATAAATAATGTTCCTTAGACTAGGTTAACTTCTCTTGGAAAAAATCTTTCTTAGAAAAACCCTCTCTTGGCCAAATTTTTGTAAAACCTTTAGAGATATCTTCTTGGTGAATCAAGTGCTAATTTCTTCATCCTTTTTCCATTCTCCAACTTACAAGTGATTTTCTTGAGGATTGCACAAAAGAACTTTTAGGATTGGTGGATTTTCCTGTGGTTGAAAGCTTAACAAAGTGCTTTCATTCTAGTTTGTGGTTTTACAAGTTAAGAGACCTTATTCACCTTCTTGTCTTGAGTTTCTTATGCATTTGGTCAATTTGTTTTGTGCTTAACTTATTTATTTCTATACTTTCTCAAGTTGGCTGAAAGCTTCATGGTTGATGAACTAAAATGTATTATTGCAAGTTATTTTCTTTTCATTATTCCTACATGTTCTAAAGAGAGATTATTATCTTAGTGATTATTTCAAATAAAATACTTGTGAGTAACAAGTTCTATTAATTCTAAATCATCTCATTTTTTGCATAAATAATAATCTCTTTAAAAAGAGATTTCATTTAAGTTTTTGTGATTTAAGATTTCATTTGAGTTTATGTGATTTAAGATTTCATTTTCATTTGATCTTTTGGAAAACTCTAAGTCTCTTTTTAACAAGTGATTGAATCAATTTTCAAATAATTATTGTGCTATATTTCAAATCATAAATTAAATCACCTTAATTTCAAGTTATCTTATTCACATCAAATATTTTAAAGATTCATTTAGATCTTATATATATAAAACTATATATATATATATATATATATATATATATATATATATATATATATATATATATAGTTTAATTATTGCTAAAATGTAAATATCAATTAAAGTGAGCTATCTTTCATTCCATTGAATTTACTTGCCCTTATATATATATATATATATAAAGTTTAATTATTATTGAAATGTAAATATCAATTAAAGTGAGCTATCTTTCATTCCATTGAATTTACTTGCCCTTAATATTATTGTAGTTCGGTTATGAGAGAAAAAATATTTTAAAATTGAGAGTTAAATCCTTCTTTCTCTTTTTTCTTGTTTTATTGTTGGGTTGTACTTGCCCATTAAGGAAAGTACATTGTTGGGCTATGCTTGCCCATTAAGGAAAGTACATTTTTTGGTTGTACTTGCCCATTAAAGAAAGTATGGTGTTGGATTGTACTTGCCAGTGAAAGAGAGTGGGAGATTTGTTGTAATCTCATTTTGACTTAGTGAATTCCTAACTTGGGTTACTAGGCGTGGACGTTGGCTTATTTTTGGGGTTTGGTTGAACCACGTAAAAATCTTTGCGTTCTCTTTCTTTATTTTATGTACTTTACTTTTCTATACTATTGTTGATTATTGTTTTATTTCTCTACAACTTTATCATTAAATATTTAAGTTTTATACAAAAGTTTAAGGCCCAAGTGGTTCATTTAGACTATGTGGTCTAATTAGACTAATTATGGCCTAAATAAATATAAATTTCTTTAGATTCATGATCAAATTTATTTACTTGATCATTTGGAACTTTTGGAATGATTTAGTTTGGTCAAATTTTGGTGGGTTGACCTTTGACTTGATGGGACCCACTTAAAGTCAAACTGATGTCAAATGGGTTGAGTAGATTTGACTTTGATTTAGTTTTAAATTCATTCATTATTTTGATTTTATTTTATTTTTATTATTTAGATATATTTTTATTTAATCTAAATTTATAATTTAGGTTAAGTCCACCTAAGCCCATTAGGATAGATCAAACCAAGGAGGGTGTATTAGCTAACTAGGTATAGTGTCGTGAGCACTTAGTTAGGAGGTGCCCAATTTAAGATTAGGTGTACTAATTATTAATTTTATAAGTGATGTTAAACTCATCCAAAAATGAGGTCAACATTAGATTCAGCTTATAGTAAGAAAGGTAAAGGTAGACTTAAAAATAGATTTGGTTAAGATGTATAAAAAATTATATTAGATTATTAAAATTAAATGAGAATTTGACACTTAATAAGTTACAATAGAGAAGAAGGATTCATGTAATCAACCACACATAGTGGGATAAAGGCTTCTTATTGTTGTTGTATTATAATATAATTATCTAATATATTGTTGATTTTATGTTAGGCTCATAGTACTAAATCTCCTATAAACTTTCACAAAATGATAATAAAAATTAAATTAAAAAATATTTTAAAATTAAAATTAAGACTCTCTCTAGCAAAGTATTTTAAATCACTTTTTCTTTTTTTATCTCTTAGATGAGCTATATGATATAGCTAACTAGTGATTAAAACCCTCAAGCAGTGGTGCACATTCATAGCAAGGCCAAGTTAAGCATGTATTAAAAGCCATTACTTAATGATAGATAATCTATATTACACATCATAATTCTTAAATTAAATACTAATATAGATATAAATTTAATATTACTTAGGGACTCTTAGTATAATAAGAAGTGTTAGCCTCACATAACGAAGATTATAAGTTAAATGTAGAATAGCTCTAGTAGTGTATAACTAGGCTATATCATTTCCTTTAATCTGTAGGCATTTCTTTTTGTATATATTCTAATTGTTACATCATTTTAGTTTTTCTTTAGAAGTAATCAATCTAGGAAATGTTTAGTTTTCTTTCCCAGGTTCGAGGCTATAAGGGCTACTTTATATGACACAATTCATGGTTATTAACAGAACATCTCATGACTGAATTGGGTTGACTACCTTCCTAAGTTCAATGACCTTGGGCTAGATATTTTGGCAATATGGGTTTATGAAAAGTAGACTAAGGATATCTCTACCTCTTCTCGATCACATTCCTACCCACTTGCACCCAACGCATCATGCTCCTTATTAAGCCTTTAGTGGATCATTGATCATTTCCTTGTAGAATTTTTGTGTATTAAGTTGTCATCTCGCATCATTATGATAGTTTATCATTTATCTTGTAAATTAACACATAATATATAGATCATTCTACCATGATAAAAATTATTGGACACAAGTCCTTGAAAACCCTAGAAAATAAGGTTAGAAAAAAAACATAATTTTAGATTTTGAGAGTTTCTCTTTAACTGTTGTTAACTGTAATTAAATAGAGGGATTAATCCCTTCAAAAAATTAGGTAACCCTTATTCTTTTAACTTCTTTTATAAACTTGTTGATATGTCTACAAGTAAATATTTATCATGAGTTTAGGTGAAAGTTGAAATTTTTACTAGGATCCTTTTCTTATTTCATCTTATAACATCTTTAATATATAGATTATATCATCTTGTTAATACATTTTAACCTTGCACCAAAATACCTGGTTCAATGGATTTATATTAGACTAATGAGCTTAGGTAAGACCTAGTGCTTAAGACCTCTTCTAATTATGACTTAAAGTATCTTGGCATCAAATAACCCTGACACATACTCCAAACTCTAGTTATAATAGTTTTAAGCCTTAACAGTATCAACCAAATATTTTGTCACATTTTTAATATTTAAATCTTAAATCAAAAAATTTAAATTTTAACTGAGATCAAAGTTCAAATTCAAGCTCATTTTCTCTTCGATATTATTAATTGCTTTGGCCAACACTAATATAATTATAAGTTCACCACACCTATTAGGTGTCCATTATTTGATTTTATTATTAGGATGAGGTTGGCTAAATCTCTCTCTTTATTATTAGCCTTAATTTTTCAAAGGTTGTTTTTTTAGAATGGGACCCTTCCTATATAATTTCATAGGGATAGCCTTTATGCCTTTGCATTGACATGCCATAAACATCATCACACAATCTTAAGAAGTCCTAGACTTTTTTAGGAGCTTGGTATAAGTATTAATAATTTTAAGAGTCCTTAAAAATATTTGATATGGCACCACACCAATGTCCCTTGATTATAGCTAAGTCAAAGGAGATAAAAACTACTCATGGAGGTCCCATCACTAGGAGCAGGTAACAAATCTTTAGATCTTGATGGAAGCATGAAGACCTATGCAAGGCTAAGTTTTATTCATTTTATGTCATTTTATACAATGATATGGTGTTTAATGGAATTCTTGTAATTGATTGGAACCATAAGTGAAAATTATCATGTATATTTTTATGGTGTTGTAGGCTAACTAATTTCATGAGGGGAAACTTTCATGTATTTAATTAAAATTAATTAATTATAATTAATTTTAGTAGGGTCTAATGGCTCCCATAGAAGGAGTGTTTTGGGTGGTTCAGTCATTCCCCCTCTCTCACCTATTCTCTTTTAATTTCAAAAATTAAAGGGTTATCATATATTAAAACTCTATTCCATGTTAATATAGGACTTGAAGCTATCTTTGAAGAATATGTGATTGTATCATGGTGACTAGCCAAAAGGAGAGGTTTAGTGATCCTACTTCCAACTCTATTTAGTTCCCTCATTAGCTTTAATTTTATATACTTGAATTTTATTGTAATTATCTATTATATGTCACTTTTAAGATTGTGGTCTATTATAAAGAGAGATCAAAGCACTACCCTCTTCAAATTCTATCTTAATTTTCTTATGTCCTAAGGTTTCCAAAAATCTTATCTTTGTTTTACTTACATTTGGCAGACCAAATCTCTACCAAAAATTACATCATCTCGTACAATCTCCATGTGTTGATTCTAGAATACTATTCACAAAATCCCTGAGCTTATTGAACACTAAGTTTAAAATTAGAAAACCTATCTGCCTAGTTTCTATGTGATTAGTCTTAAGAGAAAGTCTAAATGAAAAAAAACAAAATATTTCAAAATTTATAAAACTTCTTAGAATACATCTCACTCTTCACCTTAGAATTTTTATCTGATTTCATTTGATTTAGATCTCTACAAATAAGGTTTTAATTGCTAATAGTTATGGTTTTAAATAAGGGGAAATTTATTGTTAAGTATTTATCCAACCATTTTTTTTTCAAATCTTAATTACACTTGACATTAAACTCTTCCTCATAGCCTTACTCTACCTGGCTTCTTAGAAGATACACCAATCTACCAATAGGATCACTTCATTGATTTAACCCCACCATGACATAGAGCTAAGATAATCAAGAAGGAAGCTATTCATGGAGGCTTCATCACTAGTTGCAAAAGAAAATTATAAAAACTTTGATAATTAAAGGAACCATGAAGACCTATGTAAGATTAATTTTTATGCATTTCATTTCATTTTATGCCATGTTATTATGCTTAGTAGCTTTATTGTAATTACTTGAAAATCTAGGTTCCAATTGTCATTTATATTATATTTATGGTATTGTAGGATGACTAATTTTATGAGAAAAACTTAAATTTATATAAATATAGTTTAGTAATTGAAAATCTCAATTAATTATAATAAAATTTTAGTAAGTGGACTCCAATAGAGGCAGTGGTTAATGTGGTTGGATTGATTCTCCCTCTCTCACCTACTCCCTCCTATTTTAAAAAGCCAAAGGTTTCTCAGTTATTAAAACCCTATTTCTTATTAATGAAGGATTTGATGTGGTGTTTGAAAAAACTTGAGTTTAAACTCTTTTGGTTGGAACTTGGTGGTCAACTAAAGGGAGAGGGTTTGGTGATCTTATTTCTAACACTAGTTGGGTGAGTAATGCCTTTACTTGTCTTAATATTATGTACTTAGTTTTTCTCATAATGCTTTATTATGGGACATTCTTGAGATTATATTCTCTTTTAGAAAAAAAAAATCAAATTCTTGATTTCCCTCTTTAGATTCCATCTTAATTCCCACATGATAAGTTTAGTCTGGTCCCATGATTTTTTGGACCTTGTCTTTTTTTATTGCATTTGACTGACCAAATTTCCACCAAATTCTCCATATCAATTGTTAACTTTCTCTCTAATAGCCTCCATGTGTTAATTTAGGTAATTTACTTACAAAATATCTAAGTTTATTGAACCTAAATTTTAAATTCAAAGAACCTTTCTAGTTATTTTTTGTGTGATAGGTTTTGGGATAAATTATATAAAATATTAAAAATCTTTCAAAATTTATGAAGTTGTTTTATCACTTCTACACATATCCCCTAAAATTTTCATTTTAGTTCATTTTATTTATATCATTAGAAATAAAGTTCTCAAGGTTTTAAAGTTTGGTTTCAAATTTGAGATTGTTTATTGTTAAGTGTTTGCCTACCACTTTTCCTTTAAAATCCTATTGTCACTTAAAAATTAAACTTCACCTCGTATAACTTTAATCTCCTTAGAATCTTAGGAGAGCTCCCAATCCACCAATTTCTTCACTTTAGTGATCTAAACCACCACCACATCATTTAGAAAACTTCAAGCTAGGGCATGTTGACTATTTAACATTACTAAAAGAAATTGGCATGAATGCATATTTTATTAAATAGCAAAAAAAGAGATTTTTATAAACCATAATTTTAATGTGAAAAGTATTATATCATATAAAGGAGTTAGTGAACTTCCAAATATATTAGATACTTTATTTGGATGAATACAAAATTACTTTTTATAGGATTCAAATCAACACTCATTCTTTAAGGTGGGCCACATCATCATAGATGAAGAGATATGCAACCCACAAAAGATACTTGGCTTACCAAAAAGGATTTAGACGCACAAGCATCAGGGTTTCTAGTTGACCACTTGAACTTCAAATTTTCAAAAAAAAAAAAAAAAGGCTTCTTTAGGGTCTAGGGGCAATGATGTGGCACCACACCAAGGTCCTTTGACTAGAGATAAGATAACAAAAAAGAAAGCTACTCATTGAGGCCCCATCACTAAGAGCAAGATATCATTAAGAGAAATTGGATCTTGAAGAAAGCATGAAGACCTACGAAAGACAATGTTTTATGCAATTTTTCCATTTTATGTCATGTTATCATATCTAGTGGCATTATTATAATTTTAGAACTCAAGTGGTAAATTATCATGAATGTTGTATTTATGGTGTTGTAGGATGAATAATCTCATTTAAAAAACATTCCTTTATGTAATTATAAATAATTAATTTTAAAAAATAATAAATTAATAAAATGTAAATAGGGGTAGATGAGTCCAATGGATGAAGTAGTTAAAGTAGATGGGCTTGCCCCGTGCCAACCCCATGCTCGCCCACCCCTTGACCCACCCCCACACCACCACCACCCACTGCGCCCCTCTTTCTCACATACTCCCTCACATTTTCAAAAATTAAAGGGGTCTCATGTACTATAACTTTGTATTACCTATTAATGATAGACTTGATGTTATGTTTGCAAAAAATTTGAGTGCAAAACTATTGTGTTGGAGCTTAGTGGCATGGCCAAAGGCTAAGGGTTTGGTGATCCCACTTTTAACAATATTTAGGTATGTAGTGCTTTACCTATTTTAATTTTATATACTAAGTTTTCTTACAATTATATATCATGAGAAGTTCTTAGGATTGTGTTTTACTATAGAAAAATCTATGGGATAATTTATCTCTTCAAATTTTATCTTAATTCCCACTTGATAGGATTAGCCCAATCTTATGGTTTCTAGTACTTTGTCTTATTTTTCTTACATTTGAATGATTAAACCTCGACCAAAAATTCCAAAATTCTTTATTTAAGTATCTAACACCTCTTTGGAAATCTCCACATTTTTATTTATGTATGTTATTTACAAAATCTTTAAGTATATTGAACCTTCTATTCAAATTCAGTGAACTTCTCTAGTTATTAGTTTAGTGGCTAGTCTAGAGAGATTAAAAAAATCAAAACAATTTTAATTATAAAACATTTTATATCACATCTACAGTCTTCATTTAATAATTTATATTTTATTTTATATTATTGGATCTTTGGAGATAGTTTTTATAGTCTTAAATTTGAACTTTTTACTGTCAAGTGCTTGGTGGACCACTTTCCCTTTTGAAATACTAATTACACTTAAAATTAAACTCTATATCATATAATTTCACTCTCTTAACCATCTTAGGAGAGCCTTAAATCCACTAAATAGATCACTTCGGTGATCTAACCCCACCACCACAACATAAATAGAAATAATCATAAGCTAAATGTTGCCCCACAATAACCCCTAACCTAAGCTAATGTCGAGTTAGCCTATATGATCCCCACAATAATCCCTAACCAAGCCTAATGTAGAGTAACGCATACAAAAACACAAAATACTCAACTAAAAATCAAGCCTTAATTCTACCAAAGGACTCTTGGACCATATGGACCATAATGACTAAAAATAAGTTTAGGGAATGACTAGAATCATTAAGAAGTTACCCTAGATCCTTTAAGACCAATATAAAACTTTTCAAGCTAATTTACAAAGATTTAAACTTGAATTCAATTCATTAACGCCTAAATTTACCATAGCTTTTCCATCAATTTAGTTATTTCAACCCTTGAAATAATTGACATAATATTTGTCAACAATTAACCTATGACCCAAGGATATCTTTACCTACCTTGGATAAGTACCATACCTGATCTAATAAACCCTTAAAAAGTCAAAAAATTAAAATTGGCTATTCCATAACATACCTTCCCATGGTTAAACATACACCTCTAAATGCCCTAATTCTCATATTAACAATTTAAACCTTTTATGAACACACCCTATAAGGCATACTAAAACTATTTTAACTCATGTTTAAATAAAGTTTAACCAAAATACTCTTTTAAACAATTTAAATCTAAATTGATATCCAATAAATAAAATTAAACATATTTATCTTAAAATTGACCCTAAGTGAGTAAAATATATTCTAGTATCACTAAGGGACATGCTTAACCATCGTTAAACCAAGTTTGATTTTTAAACCAAAATGCATCCCCCTCCCCGCCCCTCCTAGCGCCACCCTACCCGTGGGCCAAATCAAAATAAAACTTTTCAAATCCTTGATAAAATTTTATAAACTTTCATAAGCTTTATAGAAGACCCTTAACTACCTTCGCTAGTTATACTAAATTAGTTAAATTAGCCCAAGTAATGCCACTTGATATAAGCCTTTAATAGAGTTTCATGGTTAAATTGAACTTAAGAAATAATAGACAAGCTTCCTTATGTAAGCTTATTCAAACCTCCATGAGCTTATCGTACTATGTTTACATATTAGCTTCAATGTAGCAAGTAGTTACACTTGAAATCAACTAAACAAACCCAAATTCTATAAATACCTAAAGAGCCCAAAGTAACATTTCTAAACATGCATCTCCATCTTATTAATAAATCCTTATTTATTCAAACAACTAGCAAAAGCTAAAATTTTATTCCATTACATAAGACATTCTTATATAAGCTATCATACTTATGGAATTGCACATAATTTATTCTTAATGTTTTTAAAATAAATTTAAGCGACATTTAGGGGAACTTCAACTCATCCATATAAAGCTTTCCCCTCAAGTAGAGCATCTAGTTTATGAAACTCATTAAAATCACTTATATCCAAAAGTTTGATGATATGTAAAGTAAGTTTTTGTTTGGTTAGGATTTAACCTTTGAGAACACTAGCTCTTCATTTCTGATCCTTTGGTTTCCATCACTTTCAAATATTTATGTGGATAGCTTTTATTTATTCTTAGAGTTAGAGATAAAAATATCATTATCCATTGTTGAAAAATAGAGTAGCTAATTGCAATTTAAGTGCATATAAAATTATCTAACCCTAGTTAATAGAGTTGGGTGTTCTTCTTTTGGTTAGATTGAGAGAATTAAATGGTCATGGATCTTTAGATTGATATATAAAGATATTTTTTGGAGTATTTGTAGGATAATTAAGGGTTTAGAATAATAGATAGTGGAAATAACTGAACTAGTCAAAGTTTGGCTAGATTAGGATGATTTGAAATATAACTTTAAATAATAGGTTTTAAGTGAGTTAAATGGCTAAAAATACTTATGAAGGTTTAGGTTAGTATATGTATTTTTGATATGGAGTATTTTATTGGGGGTTATAAGGCTTAAGAGGTTATTTTAATGTAAAGATTAGGACTATATCATAATTAGTGATGTAGAGGTATTATTGAGTGGAAGGAAGGTGTAGGCTTATAGAAAGAGTAGAAAGCTAAGTAGATGGTTGAAGATGATGTTAAGAAGTATAAGAAATATTAAATTAAGTTACCTTGTGTATTGGAAGTGAGAAAAGAAAGATATGTTGGATAATTAGTGCTTCAACCAAGGATTGCCATGGTTTGGCCACCAAGCTCTCAAATCACAAGAACAACTCAAATAATTTGTAATAACCAAAAGATCTAGTATCATTCTAGCAAATCTGGCTATTTATAGCCATTACAATCATCATTTTGAAGAACAAAATTCAAAACATGGTAGAAAATGTGGTTGGGAATATTATTGTGAGGCACTAAGTTACCTTCTAATTTTATGTCATATACTCATTTGACATGTTTTTATTTTATATAGACTCAACCATCTCACATGCCATGCATTGAATTTTATGTTCAAATATTTAAACCTAGATTTTCTTTAAAGAAATTTAAAATTACATGATTTAAAAAAAAAAAGGAAAATAATCAAATGGGCTTTATTGGGCTAGTGGCCTAAGCATCCTTCTTTATTGAATTATTTTGCGTTGTAGCTTGAGATCTCTAAATGGACTCGAGCTCTAATTTTTTGATCCACATGATGTTGGGATTTAGCTTGAGATTTAGTAAATGGACCTTCAGCTCTAATTTGTTGCTTCACATGATATTTTACATCAACTCTGTTGAGCCCATTGGAACTCTGCTCTAGAAAGTTAAATTCCAAGTAGTCTTCTACAAGTTGAAGGGAAAGCGTCTCCAAGTTAGTATGGGTCAGCCATGTATATTTCATAGATGGCATGTTCTTCCAACAAATTAAAAATCTATATTCATCGATAAAGTTTGTGGATGGTTCTTTAGTAATAATATAATCATTCTAAGAAAGCAGGTGATGGTAAAGTGTCATGTAAGTGGAAAGCTATATCTCTTGCTAAAGAGTCAAGCTAAACAAGTGGAGATTTGATAACTCCTTTATATGATAGAATATCTTTAATATTAATTATTGGATAAATGAGCATATCAGCAGACAATTCAAGGTAATAAGCATTAGTTCTAACTTTTTATGAGTTTTAAAGCACTGTAAACTCATAGATGCAAATTCTTATATTTAGTTGTCTAATAATGAAAATAAAAATATACTCACCCTCTTTATATTCTTTTATTGAACAATTATGATTTTCCTTAAAAGCATAATTTTTATTACATAAAATAATTTGCTTTCTTATATCATCTTGGAGGCTTTGAAAATCCTTAGAAAATGAAAATGAAATATTAAAAAATGCATGAAATGGTAGGTTTTCCTTATCAATTGGATATCTAAGATCTTGTCCATAAACTATCTCAAAAGTGAATTATTTATAGTTCTAGAGAACGAACTAATATAAACAAATTCAGATATTGATAAATTTAGATCTCAATTTTCTAAACTTTTGACTACCAAACATCTAGCAAAGTTCCCTAAAGTGATTTTTATCGCTTCAATTTATCCATCTATTTTGTGATGGTATGCAAATGAAAAGTTTAATTTTGTACCTAATTATTTCCAAAATATTTTTCTAAAGTATGAAAAAAAACCTAATATCTCTATCAAAAATAATGGTAGAAGGTAAACCACAGAGCCTTACGTTCCCCTTAAAAAATAATTTTGGTTTGTGAAAACATCAATTATTTTAGAGCAACACAAGAAATGAGCTATTTTTTAGAATTTGTCAATAACTACTAAGATATTATCATGCCTTTGAGCCATCCTATGTAATCCTAAAATAAAATCCATCGATAAAGCTTCCCAAGGTTTATATGGAATAGGTGACACAGTGTATTGTCCCAACCTTTGTTATGTAGCTTTAGCCTTTTTACTGATTAAGCATTGGGCTACAAGTTTTTGAACATATCCTTTAAGTGAAGGCCAAATTAATCTATTCTCTAATAAATATATAGTTTAATCTTTTCCAAAATGACCCGCTAATCTATTAAATGTCAACCCTAAAATCTTCTTAAAGGTGGATAGCATTTGTATAACTCTTTCGATAAATCTCTTAGATCCAATACAAAAAGGAGAAGGTCATCAGCAATGGCCAAATGAGTGATGGGAATATTTCCTTTGGATTTGATAAAATAACAAGAGAATTAGAATATTCAATGTCCAAAAGTCTAGATATGTAATCAAAAGCAAGTATAAAGAGGGGGAGAGGGGGTCACCTTACTTTATGCCTCTAGTAGCCTAAAAATAACCATGGGATTCACCATTGATGAGGATGGAGTAATGATTATTAGAAAGAAACCTAGATACTAATTCACAAAAAAATTTCCTGGAAACTGTGAGTCACTATAGCACCCAAGAGGGGGGGGTGAATTGGGTAATATTAAAAGTTATAAAACTTAAATCTTAAATTTTTAAATAGAAAATTAGATTTTGATTTTATAATGATAAGATATAATTCTAAATGCAGCAAAAAAAATACAATAAAGTAAATAGAGATAAGAGGCACACGATTTTTTGGTTCAAACCCCAAATACGATCCCTAGCCACCCTCTAGGAATCCACTAAATGAAAAATGGTTTACAAAAAGTACTCTCCTAAATGGTTTACTAAATGAAAAATGGTGTACTCAGCCTCAATAGTGGATAAAGCTATAGAATTTTGTTTCCTAGATGACCAAGACACAAGTGATGATCCTAAAAAATGACCTGTGCCAGATGTACTTTTTCTATCTACTTTTCATCCTACAAAGTTAGCATCAGAATAAGCAACCAAATCACATGATAAAGAATTTTTAGGATACCATAAACCTAACCTAGTAGTGCCTATCAAATACTGAAAGATATGCTTGACTGCTATTAAATGAGATTCTTTTGGCTCGAAAATGAGCACACAATCAAACAAAGAAACATAATATCAAGCCTATTAGTAGCAAAGTATAAAAGTGAACCTATCGTACTCCTATAAAGTTTTTTGATCAACGATTTTCCTAATTCATCTAAATCCAATTTTATAGATGGGCTCATAGGAGTTTTACTAGATTTAAATCTTTTCATGTCAAACCTCTCAAGCAATTCATTTATATACTTAGTTTGACAGATGAATGTGCCATTTTCTTGTTGCTTCACTAGAAGACCTAAGAAAAAATTAAGTTCTCCCATCATACTCATTTCAAACTCTTTAGACATCAAAGATGAGAACTCATGGCATAAAGATTCATTTGTACTTCCAAATAATATATCATCTACATACACTTGTACCACAATCAAATCATCATCTATGCTCTTAAGGAATAAGGTGGTATCTACTCTGCCCTTTCTAAATCCATAATCTATCAAAAAGTTACTTAACCTATCAAACCAAGCATGAGGAGCCTGTTTTAAACCATATAAGGCTTTCTTTAATTTATACACATGATTTGGAAAATCAAGGCTCTCAAATCTAGGTGGTTTCTCTACAAATACATTTTGGTCAATAAATCCATTCAAAAATGTACTTTTGACATCCATTTGAAAATGTTTAAAATTTCTAAAACAAGCATAACCAAGGAGTAACCTGATAGCTTCTAGTCTTGCTATGGTGCAAAAGATTCTTCAAAATCTATACCTTCAACTTGTGTGTGTACCCTTGTGCAACTAACCTAGCTTTATTTCTAACAATACAACTGAATCATCTAGCTTATTCCTAAAGATCCATTTTGTTCCAATGACATTTTGATCTTGGGGTCTTGGGACTAATTCCCAAACATCATTTCTTACAAATTGATTCAACTCCTCTTCCATAGCAATAATCCAAAATTATCATTTAATGCTTCTTCTAAATTTTAGGTTCAACCTCGATAAAATCTGAATGATCTACAACTTCTCTACTATGTCTTCTAGTCATAACTCCTTTTGAAGGATCTCCTATAATTAGTTCCTTTGGATGATTTTTATTATATTTCCATTCTTTAGGCAATGAATCATCCATATTATCTTCTAAAGATATTTTCTTAAAGTTATCAATCTCTTCATCAATCACTTCATTTCTAATAGGATCAATCAAATTTTCATCAAAAATAACATTATTGATTCTTCTACAATCATTTTTCTTTTATTGTAAACTCTATAAGCTCTACTAGAAAGAGAGTATCCTAAGAAAATACCATCATCGATTTGCAATCAAACTTACCTAAATGATCATTTCCATTATTCAAAATAAGGCATTTACATCCAAATACATGAAAGTGTTCAATATTAGGCTTCTTTCCAAAAAAACAATTCATAAGGTGTCTTCTTCAAAATTGGTCTAAAATAGATCTTATTCATTACATAACATGCGATTTATCGCCGCCCCAAAATATTTTGGCAATTTATACTCATCAAGCATAGATCTACTTAATTTAATTAATATTCTATTTTTCTCTCTACTACTCCATTTTGTTGGGGAGTTCTAGGTGCAGAAAAAATTATGTCTAATCCCATGTTCATCACAATAATCCTCAAATAATTTATTTTCAAAGCCACCATGATCTTTGAACCCTATTAATCAAAAGGCCTTGTTCTCTTTGAATATATTTAGAAAACTTTCTCAACTCACCAAAACATCATCCTTGTAAGTTATAAATAAAACCCAAGTATATCTAGAGAAATCATCAACAATCACAAAACCATAATTTTTTCCACCTAAGCTAGTGCTTAGGACCAAATAAATCCATGTGCAATAATTCTAGAGGTCTAGAAGTAGAAACAATATTTTACTTTTAAATGAGCTTCTAGAATGCTTACCATGAATACATGCATCACAAACATAGTTTGAATGAAAATTTAATTTAGGCAAACCAACTACTAAATCAAGTTTAGCAATTTTATTAAGTGTGTGCATGACCATATATCATCATGAGTTCTTTTAAAACAAAGTAAGTTTAAATTTACATCATGAAAGCTATCTAAATCAATGACATAAATATTTTTGTATCTTTTCCCTACTAGCAAAACATTTTCATTATTTTTTATAATGCAATATGATGCATGGAATACTACATTCAAACCTTTATCACATAATTGACTAATAGAAATTAAATTATGTTTTAATCCTTCTACTAGAAAAACTTTATCTAAAGTGATAGAATTCTTACAAATAGAACCAATGCCAATGATTTTTCCCTTCAGCATTATCTCCATATGTAACAAATCTTCCATCACTTGATTCTAAAGTTGTGAATTTATCTTTATCTCCCATCATATGTCTTGAACATCCACTGTCCAAGTACCACATGCCTTCTTTGATTTTGCTTTGAAGGCATTCCTACAAAAGAAACTCACAGGTTAACTTTTGGAACCCAAACATGTTTGGGTCCACACTCTACATTTGAAGAAAGATATCTATCATGCGTGGTTTGTGTAGTGTTTGTACCTTTTGGTACCCATACATAAGATGATTGCTTAGTGTTTTGTAATTTACGTGCATAGCAATCAAATGAAATATGCCCTTTTCTATCACAATAGTTGCACCAAACATTAGTGTTTTCATATGACTTAGCACGATAATTATAAGGTATATGAGTGGGATGTGTATGATGCAAATAATTTCTATTAAATGTTTTTCTTGATGAAGTATTATAATGAACTTGTGATTTCAAACATAATTCTACTCTTGCTTTTAACAAGATATTCTCTCTTTCAAGTTTACATACAAAAAACAATTTAATAAAAAAGTACTTTTACTTTTTAAATTATCACATTCACTTTTTAAATCACAAAAATACATATCTAAATTTTTATATTCTTTTTCTAAAGTTTTGTATTTTCTTTTAAATTTTTTTATATTCAATAACTAAATCATTAAAAGCATCATCTAATTCATCATAAGATATATCATTACATACCTCTTGAGAATCTAAGTCAGATTCTCCATTTGCCATAAGACATATGTTGACCTCTTCATCCGATGAGCTAGTACTTGATTCATTTGAATCTGGATTGGCCCATAAAGCTGTCTTCTTCTTCTTATGGTACTTTTTCTCCTTCATATTTTTTCTTTTGTTTACATCAATTTCTTTTTTCTTTGATTCAACAAGTTCTGGACAATCACCTCTTATGTGTCCAGGCTTTTTACAATGATAGCAAATGATCCCTTCACCTGTAGGAAATTTCTTAGTTTGAAATTTATATTTATACCTTTGATTCTTCTTCCTTAGCAAGTTCCCAAGCCTTTTGGAAAGCATGACCACCTCATCACTATCACCATCCGAGCTTGAGGTGTTATGCTCATCACTATCATCAACTTGTAATGCAATGGATTTTCTTTTCTCTTTCTCCCTTTTTGTCGAGTTATCCATTTTATCCCTTTGAGCAATAACATGTTCATGTGCTATCAAAGAACCCAAAAGCTGATCAAGTGGATAAGTAGATAAATCTTTTCACTAATAGTTGTTACTTTAGCTTCCCATTCTTTTGAAGACATCTAAGAATCTTATAAACTAAGTCTTGATTCCTATATGTTTTCCAAGAGAATGTAATGTGTTAATTATTTTCATAAATCTAGTATACATATCAGAAATAGATTCAGAAGGAGACATATGAAATAACTCATAATCATGAACAAGTCTATTTATGTGAGCATCTCTAACTTCACTAGTTCCTTCATAAGTTATAATAAGTTTATCCCATATTTCTTTTGCTGTACTTAACATAGAAATTTTCATGTAATCATCAGGTAATAAAGCACAATGTAAAGTATTAAAAGTCCTAGCATTTAATTCATCAAGTTCTCTTTCAGCTATAGACCATTCCTCAAAAGGTTTTTCTACTTTAATGCCATTTACTTGGGTGTATGATATTGATGTGTCAACATATACCACATGTGTGCATCTTGACCTCTTAAGAATGTTCTAATTCTATTTTTCCAATAATCAAATGGTACACTATCTAAAAGTGGAGGTCTATGAGTGGATTGTCCCTCCTAATGAACCCTTTGTGAAACCTTGTGCCATAGTGAAAAAAGAATTACTCTTGGATGTTAAGCCAATAAAATTAGGAGTCACTATAGCACCAAGAGGGGTGAATTAGGTAATATTAAAAGTTTTAAAACTTAAATCTTAAATTTTAAATAGAAAATTAGATTTTGATTTTATAATGATAAGATATAATTCTAAAAAAAAGAAAATAAAATAAAGTAAATAGAGACAAGATACACGATTTTACATGGTTCCAAACCCCAAAACCAAACTATGTCCACCTAGCCACCGACTAGGAATCCACTAAATAAAAATGGTTTACAAAAGTACTCTATCAGTAGTACAACCCTACAATAATATGTACTCTCCTACAAAGGGTGAGTACAACCCCAAAATAAATTTTACAACACAAAAAAAATACAAAATAATAAATTTTTATAAAGTAAATCTCTCACAAATATACCAATCAAATTCAAAAAAAGTGATCTCACAACTTATAAATGATCACTTTACAACTTAAAAAAATTTGGCAAGGCAAAATGCTCACTTAATAATAAAATAAATATCTTAAAGTGATCTTACTAGGATGTTTATGTTATTATAATTTGTAGAATAATACAAAATGATTTCAAAATAAATTCATAATATTTTTTTCATAATAAAATAAATTTCAGCAAGGAGTAATTTATTTTAACCAAAAAGATTCTTTCAATTAATGCTAATGATCACAAAATAAAAAAAATAAGTATATGATAGATCTAAGTTGGCTAGTAAGCTTTCAATTAAAAAGAGAGATCTAGCAAATATGAAAATAATTTTAGCACAATAATTTATTTTAAAATGCTTAAAATATACTTCTAAAATAGATCTAAGAATAAATTATCTTTCAAAATAAGACCAAAGAAGAAATATTTCAAGAAACCAAAAAAAATTTGTAGGAAGCTAAAAATTTCAGCAAGTTGAAATAGATCCTACAAATTATCACAAGAGTTTTTCACCAAAAAAAATGATTGAGAAACTTTGATGTGAAAACCAATGTTCAAAGACTAATCCACCAAAAAAGTATAAATTAGAAAGAAGAAATAGATGGTGAAAATAGCTTGAACAACTAAGAAGTATTAAGATCAAGAAAACAAACTCAAGTAATTTAAAAGGCTTGCTTGAAGATGTTGAAGCTTCCAAACCAAGGATTTGATCTTGCAATATTTGGAGAACACTTGGAAGGAACATTTAAGAGATTTTCTCTTAGATTTGCTGGAGAGATTTGAATTTTGAATGAGGGATGCTTTCATGAAGAGAATGAGGGCTATTTATAGGCAAGAAGGTCATTTAAAAATTATTTCAAAGAAATATATTATACAAACCTCATGCTTATCATGTGATAATTTAATATTCAATAAAAATATAATTTATATTAAACAAATATTAAATTTAGCAAAAAATTTGGCTATTCACATGGGAAAGTCAAAAGTAATCAAATGTAGCTCTTAATATATTCAAAGCATGTAGCATGCATCCATTATTAAAATTAGGTAATGTTTAAAAGATCATAATAAATTTAATTTTAATGCAAAGTGGGTCATGTAACCACTTATTTTAAAGGAAAAAATCCAAGGAATCCAATGGAGATAAAATCAGATATGAATTCTTTGATTAAACAATGACTTTGGCTAAAATACAAAATTTTATATATTTTTGTTAATTTTGACATGTGACATTTAAAAATTATAAAGTAATTTATATATAATCATAAATATGTTAGTTATTATATAACCAGCAAATTAAATTAAAATACCTAATTATATTAAGTAAATCAAATAATTATACTTAATAGTTATGATCATTTATTACTTTGACAATTTTATTGCTATGAAAAAAAACATATAATTGAATGTTAATTAAATAAAAATTTATATAAATTAACCTTATTAAAATAGTATGGTTGTGAGCAAATTGATTCATGCCAAAGAACTCATATGAATAGTCATATAACCTAAAATCATGAGCTTCACATTATCCCTTTCATTCTTTTTTTCTTGCAATTTCTTCTAACAATTTGTGAGATGTATTGGATATGTAATTGATATATCTAAAACACATAAAAATATTCATTAGAACATCCAAGCATTTGTTTGTTATCATCAAAATTAATCAAATTGAACATGAAGCTAATTAAGCCAACAGAAACCTCTTGCCCTTAATGTTGCCAATATAAATTGCCAATTTATGGTATCAAATGCCTTTATTATGTCAAGCTTAATAATCATGTTGCCACCTCTGCAATTCCTATTAATGTCTTTGGTAAGCTCTTGGGCTAATAAGATATTATCAATTATATTCCTCCCTTTAATGAATATAGTTTTATTAGATTGGATGAGGCATGGGAGGAGTGATTGTATTCGGTTGACAATAACTTTACTAACTCGTTTATTGATGATGGTAGATAGACTAATTGGCCAAAAATCCTCCCATTTGAAGTTGTTATGGGATTTGGGTAGAGGTAATGGATGGGGTGCTAAAGAATTTATGGATATCTTTGCCAAAAAAGAAGGCTTGTATGGCTCAAGTAATATCTTATTTAATCCAATCCCAATAATGTTGGTAAAAGTGTGAAGTATACCCATCAAGTCCTGCAGCTTTGATCCCATTCATTGAGTTAAGGTAAATCCGAATTTCCTTTTCATCAGGGATGTAGGCTAGATCTAGATGATTAGTATGAATTCTGTTGGAGATGAAAAGAGGGCAATTGAAGAGCTCTAGATGAATATCCACTTCCTAAAAGAGATTTTTGAAAAATCTAATGCCATCATTAATGATATCTTCTTTTGTAGTTAACCAGCCTTGTAGACTTTTAATCTTTATAATGGTTTTGAACTCCCTTCTCTTTTTGATGCATGCATGATAATATTTAGTATTTTTATCTCCTTGTTTAAGGTTGGTAATCATAGCCCTTTATGCTGAGAAGTCTTCTTCCATATAAATGAGTTTTCTTAAGGTGAGTAGTGCTTAGGGGAGCTCTTCCTCATTATTCTTGGTTGAATTGGCAATGCAGGTGTTCTCAAGACTAATTATCCTTTGTTTTTAGATGTCAATATGTTGGTGAATGTTACCAAAGACATTCCAATTCTATTTCTTGATTGCTTTAGTGAGGCTTTTATGAAGTAACCACAATCTACTCGAGGGGTCACTAACTTTAGTTTGCCAAACTCCTTGAAGACACTCAATAACTTGATGATGTTTAGTCCACATGTCTAAAAATCTAAAATTATGGTTGACAAGACTTTGAATTTGTTGAATTATAATAAGTAGAGAAGAGTGGAAAGAAGAGAAGAAATATAGATGATGGAATTAAGTAAACTAATTAGTGTTGAGGAGAATTCAATCAAGGTGTTCATGGCCCTTGCCCCTATTCCAAGTGAAAGGATTCCCACTAAAACTATTATTAAAAATATTTTCTTGTTCAATGTATTCAACAAACTCTCTCATAATAGAATCATTAGGCTTCCTTCCCCCTCTTTTCTCCAAAGCAGTTTTGATCATGTTAAAATCACCACCAACTAGCTATGCAAAATTGGAGCCCTGGCCAAAACCAATGAGGTAAGTCCATAAGGTTTTTCTGGATCCCCTTGTGCAAGCTGCATATACAATAATGGCCAGGATTGAGTAGTTATAACAATTTACTTGAAGATGTAAGAATTTGGGGTCATCCACAAGCAACTTAGTTTTGAATGGATGCTTCCAGAAAAGTAGAATTTTGTCATTGCAATTAGGAAGAATATTGAATCTTCAAAATTTTCTCTTAATTTGTCAAAGTTTTATGGATGGATGAGTGATTCTATGATTTCAAAGATGTGTAATTTGTGAGTCCTAATAAGACTCAAGAGTCTATTTGATGTATAGCATCATGAGGATCCAAAAATTAGAGCTTAAGGTCTATTTACAAGATCTCAAGCTAAAGCCCAAGAAAATTTAAGAAAGAAGAAGACTTAGCCCATTAGCCTGCTAAGGCTCATTTTATGATTTCATCTTTTTTATTTATATAATTTTTAATTTTCTCCAAGAAACTCCATGTTTGAAATTTTGCATTTAAAAATTCAAAGCATGACATGTGAGGTGGTTGAATCCACAAAAATTAATAGCATGTGAAATGGGTGGATGGCATAAAATAATGAGGCAATTTAATACTTCACATTAATGTAGCCACCACCTTTCCCTCCATGTTTTGAATTCTTTTCTTTTGAAAGATGTTTGTAATGGCTATAAATAGCTCCTCTTATTAGAATTGATGAGATCTTTTGGAAATTACAAATTATTGAGTTATTATTGTGGTTTGAGAGCTTGGTGGCCAAACCTTGGCAATCCTTGATGGGAGCAATAGTTATCCAACATATCTTCTTCCCTCACATTCAATACCCAAGTTCTCTCAATCTCATTAAAAGAAAGAACACCCACCTCCATCACTATTAAAGGAAGCTTTATGTGTTAGAACTATAATATTCCAAATCAATAGATTAAACATTAGAGTATTTAAATTCTTTGGAAGCTCTAGTAGCTATTCTATCAATTCTGTCATTCCAATTGGCCAAAATACCTACTGTAGATGAATTTTGCAAGACATTAACTGCATTTAGATTTACATATTTAACTCCCTTATTCCTTTGTGTTTATTTCTCTTGGATTTTTGAATGAGCCATTCATCTTGGATGTCTTGGAGTGCATTAGTTGACTGATGTTGAATGGTTGGTGAGAATACTTCCTCTAGTTGGGTAATATCAGGCTAGTGTGTAGGGTCATCTTCCATTGGAGTCTATAGTTCAATTGCTTGAGTGGTGACTTTAGGATGATGATCTTGGTAATCAATTAGGACTTGATTGAGACCAGGAATAACACTATGGGTTAAATCACTTATGTATTGTTCAATGTTACTAGTTTTATTGATTATAATTAATTTCTCCCTCCTTATATCTAGTTTCTCATTCCTTAGAATAGCTATTAGTTTAGCTAGGATGATAGGTTCTATAGAGGGTCCATAATTATTCAATTTAGGATCAACCCAAGCTTCTTTAGTTCTAGTAGGAGGTAATTTCCTTATTCTTAACTCAGGATTAGCAACATAACAATTATCCAAGAGGTGCCCGAACATCTTGTACTTAGGACAGTAGTGAGGTTTTTGCTCTATCATAACTTGTTGCTAATAACCATTTATGGGGGAACCAATCTAGATTTCATCATCATGAGACAAGGTGGTATCCATCTTGAAAAGAACCCTAGTAGCGGAGGGTTTGGTGAAGTTGAATGTAGGAAAGTCAAGTTTGAGTGGCTTACTAAAGGTGGTTGCAAGATAGTAAAATATTTTCTTATTGAATAGATGAAGTTTCAAGTTAGAAAATTTCAACTAAAGAGGAATAATAGGAGGTTCAATGCTATAGTCAAATGAAGGAGTCTACTTGAGGATCTTCATGGGGATGTTATCAATATGATAACTTTTTGGAGAAGAGCTTTGCATAATCTTCCTCCCTATTAAGCTAGATAACTATGTCCTGACCATCAAATGATCCCATACTCCAATCACCCAAAAGTTTGAGCTTATCAAAATACTTGCAAATTATGTCCACTTTGGGGTGTTTGTAAGTGAACTTACCAACCAGAGTAAATGGGAGAGGTTCAATAAGGATTGTATACTCAAATTCAGAAAGGAAAAGGGCAGGTTTCCCATTTATTCTACTAGTGTTCTAAAATGAAGCTGTCTTCATTACCCTCATAGAATTTGTCATGGTAAGCTAGTGGAAAAACAAGTTTAATGGATGGGTCAGATGAATCATTAAAGGGGATGGTGTTGGATAAAGCACCAGCGTAGGAAAGGCCTTCCATACCAACAAAAGGATAGTAAAAATAGTAGCAATGTAATAATAACTAGGTGGCAATGGAATAGTACCAAAGGCAGTAATGGAATAATAAATCTATAAGCCATTTAACAGTGGAACCTTAGCAAGGAAAAGGGCAAACTTGGTGGGAATGAGAGCCATCCACTCAAAACTTATCTTATGTGGCGCTATTCAAGGTGTCATTTCTGCTGGTTTACTAGCAAGAGTTTGATGATCTTATTATTATGTTTAAAAATATAAATATTTTTTCTACCATAATGAATAACATTCATATAATACAACTAACATCTTCCTTAGAATGTGTGAAATATCCATTGGGAGAACATCACACTAAATTTAATCTTCATGGCAACCTATTTTTTATTAGGACTAGACATCAATTAGTGATTGATAAAGATATATGATTTATCCAATTAACATGAAATGGTTTTGGGTGGGGTTTAGGTTTCAAGTTAGCTCTAATTAGGGTATAAGTTGAAATAACATTCATAGCACTTCCACAATCTATAACCAACTACATCATTTTTCATTACGCACAATAAATATGATAAAAATGTCCTTTCTTCTCAATATTCTTCTTCATTTTTAATCATAGTAAGACATCCCATCACATTAATATGAGGATCACTAGAGGTGTCTAACTTTTTATCAGATATTGGTGTATCATCATATACTTCTTCTAAGTTATCATCTATTAGGTCTTCAATTTCATCTAAAAATAAAATTTCTAATTTATATTAATTATGTATGGGATCCTTTTTATGACATTTAAAATAAATTATTTTCGTAGTATTTTTAGAGCTCCCTTTAATAGGAGCTTTGGGTAGGTTGGTTGGGCTAATTAGATGGGTAGGCCCAGCATTAGGCATTTGGGATGAAGTGTAAGGGGCTTGAGCCTTTGTTTTAAGGATGGATGTAAATTTTCTTTATTGTTCATGCAATAGAGCATAATGGAAGGCCTCTTCTAAGCTTTGAAGGTCAAAGAACTCAACTTTATTCTTAATATTAGTTCTAAGTTCAATAACATATTTATTGGCCAATTTCCAATATATATTAGCATAATTCAGCCTTGGAATTAGGTCCTTAAATGTATTTAAATATTCAGTTACAAGAAAGTTACCTTATCTCAAAGTTAATAGTAAACTATGCAACTTCTTATTATGATGCCTAATACAATACTTTGCTTTTAATATTTCTTTCATTTCTATCCAAGTACAGTTTGTCCTCTCCAATCTTTGTTTCTAAGATAACATATTTGCCCAATGTATTTTGGCATGTCCAATTAATTTCATTTTAGTAAATGTAACCCTTTTTGGTGGTCACCCATTTTGTATGAGTAAAAGAAATCATCAATTTAAACTAACCAGTATAAAAATTTATTTGGGTCAAGTACACCATCATAATTTGGGGCTTCAACTTTAACCCTTTGAGATAAATCATTAGAGCCTTCTATAGTCTCAAACTATTTTTCTCCTTTTCTTCCATTTCTAGTAGTTTGGGGGCCATCTATGTGGGTGGTTTTCTCTAAGGTTTGGATATGAATCTTCTTCATCTATTCTTATTAGTCATGCATTAGAGGAGGGATTAGTATTTTATTTTCTATTAGATGGGCTATCAAAGCTTTCAATTTTTCTTTAGGTTCTTGCATTTTATTCTTACTTTCTTCTAAGATTTGTTGAGCTTTTAATTTATTTTCATGGATCTTAAGATCTAAAGCAACAACTAATCTAGTCAAGTATTTAACTTGGTCCTGAGAGACTAATTTAGGTGTCATGTTAAAAAAAATTAAACTAATATGTGATAAGGGATTAAATGAAAAAAAAATTGAAAGAAAAAATAATATAAACGTACAATAAAAGTGAACATTTTTTCTAAGAGAAATTATAGGTGAGGAGGGGGGGTACAAGACCACTTACATCCCAAGCTCTCCTTAGACAGTTTAGGCCTTTTTAATAAACTTCTATTTAAGCTCAAAGGTCACAAAGTTTAACACTCTTATATTCTTATGCATGCAATTTTTTGCTATTATTTTTTAATGACATAAAAAAATGCTTAAAACTATCTAACCTTTTTACTTAAGAAAGAAAGTTATCATAAGTTATTCAAATAAACTTCTAAAATTAACCATAACCATGAGTAAGAAAATAATGCAAGAAATTAAAGTTTGGTTTGCACTAATTGTAAGGTTGTTTTTTGAGTGAAGTACTACTTCTCTAAGATTTTCTCTTAAAAAATTGTATGGGCAAGTTTACATAATAGGGAAATAGCTAGGTTATATAATGGAGCTTACTAATTGGAATTTTATGCTATCAGCATAGACTTACAAGAAAATACATCTTTATAAGCTATTAATATGAATTTAAACTATCAAAAAATAAATAAGTTAATCTCACAAATTCAATTAAAATTCACAAGTTTGAAGATAAGTTCACCACTTGAAATGCTGAAAAAAAATATTTTGATCGAATTCACACCTTCTAGGATTTGCACTAATACCAAATTGATGGAGGTGGGTGTTATTCTTTTGGTGAGATTGAGAGAATTAAATAGCCATGGATTTTTAGATTGATGTATAAGAATATGTTTTGGTGTATTGATGGGATAATGAAAGGTGTAGGATAATATGATAGTGGGAATAACTAAACTATTTCAGTTTGAGCTACATTGAGCTGATTTGAAATATAAATTCAAGAAATGAGCTTCAAGTGAGGTAAATGATTGAAAATTGTTATAAAGGTTTAGGTTAGGATATGTATTTATGATGTGGAGTAGTTGATTAGGGATTATATGATTTAAGAGGTTATTTTAGTGTAAAGATGGGGATTAGATTGTAATTAGTGAAATTAAAGTATTATTGAGTGGAAGGAAAGTGTAAGTTCTTGAAGAAGAGTAAAAGGATTCCTAGATAGTTAGAGATGATGTTAAGAAGTATAAAAAAGATTAAAGAAAGTTACCTTGGTTATTGGAGGTGAGAAAAGAAAGATATGTTGGATAACTACCCAAGAATTGCCAAGATTTGACCACCAAACTCTCAAACTATAAGAATACCTAAATAATTTATAATTGACAAAATATATACTTTCATTCTAGTAAAGGAGGATCTTTATATCCATTACAACATAATTTGAAAGAAAGAAAAATTAAAACATTAAGGGAAAGGTGGTTGGCAACATTAATGTCAAGCATTAAGTTACCTTATTTTTTATGTCATCCACTCATTTCACAAGCTTTATTTTATGTAGATTCCACCATCTCACATGCCATACTTTGATTTTTAAATTTAAAGTTTTAAATCTGGAGTTTTAGAAAAAAAATTAGATATTACATGATTAAAAAGAAATCAAATTATCAAATGGGCTTTCTTGGGCTAATGAGCAAGGCATCCTTCTTTCTTGAATTATTTCAGGATTTAGCTTGAGATCTAGTAAATAAACCTTGAGATCTAATTTATTAATCCACATGATATCTAGCTTTAGCTTAAGATTTAGTAAATGGACCTTAAGCTAAATTTTTTTTTTGATTCACTTGATATTCTACATCACTAATCCTTATGCTCCAAGTTAATTCTAGATTAGTTTATATTTATAAATCCCATATGAACCATGTATGCCTTTACTTTAAAAGAATCTAAGGTTCTTTCTAATATGTCTAAAGCATCAATTCAATCAGCATGGCCAATTATGTAAAGTATTAAATAAAATTAAACATATATAATTTAAAAAATCATATTTAATTTATTATGTTTCAAAAAATAAAAAGACCTCCCCTTTAAAATGAAGAGAATAAAGGAGAACATAATGGAATTGAAATGAAACCTAATTCTCTATGTGTAGATAAACATTCAATTTTTAATATATAGGGACATTCAAATAATCAATTGCTCAAATTAATCTTAAACCTTAATGAAATATTCTTGGAGCTTCCTATTACTTTTTTAAATTTTTTTGTCAAAGAGTTTTAAGTCAATATTAACCATAATCTAATTTCTTTAAGTTAACTATAATTTAAAATACTCTAATCTTTAATAATTCATAATCAAATTAACGTATCTTAAATCCTAAAATTGAAATTATAATATTATTTTATTGATGATTAATATATAACAAAATTCTTAAAATTAAATAAAGCATTTAAACATTTTCATAAATTTATAAAATAATAAGCTATAATTTATTTGGATAATTTATTAAAATTCTAAACTCATCAAAATGACTTCAAATTTTTATGTTAAGATTTTTGTGCTACTCATCACCATTAGTTTTATTTTCATAGAGTTTGGAGAACAATTTTATGGAAAATATAAAATGACAAAGTCAAGAGATAATTAGTTCCTTGAATTAATTATTCAAAAAAATATAAAAAATACAAAATAAAATTTTACAGATTACTTATATTTAATAAAAATAAAAAATTCAAAATTTCAAATTAATTTTTTTAATAAAGTAAGAACATTTTAGTTGAACTAAAAAATTTATTAGATGATTTACTAGTTACTCTTGGTTACTTTGATTAATCATATATAATAGCTTGAAAGGAAACTATAAATAACACAATCAATTAAATTTAAAATTTTCAAAATAATTTTAAATCGAATCAAACCAAATCATTATCGAAGGTTCACTTGACTATTTATGGCCTTCAGAATTAAAATTTATAAGTTTTAAGTTCATTAGGATAATGAACTCAATTTCTCTTTTTAAATAAAATAATAATTATAAGAAAATTACATATTTTAAAATACTCTTAACATTTGTTAGAATATTCCCAATATTACCCTCATCTTAATAAATAAATTCATAATATTTCATGATTATTTTAATAAAAAATGGTTATAAAACTCTAAGTGGTAAATTAGTAATTAATTAGCCTTGTTGTGTGCTAGAGAACTCGTAATGATCGAGTAAAACTTTACGCCTTAGTTTTGTATGAAAATCTAGCACATGCGTATAAATAATTAAAAAGAGAATAAAAAAAACATAGGATTTTTTCAAGAAAAAAATCACAAAAATGAAAAAAATCACTCGGCCAAGCCCAATTAAAATGTTCCACTATATGTATTTTGAGTTACAAGTTTTTAACTTTATCAATGATAGAATTACAAGATTGTAGTTGAGATATTCAGATGAAGAGTTCCAAAATCAAATTACAGTAACTATGCGATGGTAGTTGGGCAGTAATGATTATTAACGGTGGTTGGCGATGACATAAGACATTAGTCAGCGATGCTTGTTGTGATAATGGACTTCAAGCTTCTATAGCTACTTCTCGAGTTCTCTCATAGTTTTCTTCTCCCAATTTGTCTTCGAGCTCTCTCTCTTCCTTTTATGGCAAGAATGACATTCTATTTATAAGATTATGAGAGGGGCATTACGATAATTGTAGAAAAAATAATAAAACAATCCATGAGCCCCGTCTCATATGAGATTATTTTTGATGATAACAAACACATGTTCAAATGCTACTAATCAAGTTAAATTCAAGTGTGCACATGGTCTAGCTGGGAATTTTTCTAGTTATTATTATATTACGGAAAATGAAAAGCTTACTAAGACAAAATAAATAGTTCATTCAATTTTAATTTCATCATTCTAAAATTATTTATTTTTTTGTATATCTTAATACTGCAATTATTCATTAAGTTATCCATTTTCGATAGTATGAACTAAATGCATAAAATAAGTTCCATTAAATTTGTGTTAAAGCAATATAAATTATGTTTAAACTTTATTAAATCATTTCCATTTCATTCATAACTTATATTCATATTTTTTTAGTGCATAAAATTGAATTATCTTAAAATTATCATTTTTTCTTATTCTCTCTCCTATTTTTCTTTTTTCTCTCTTCTATTATCATTTTCATCTTAACATTATTTTGGCTGAATTTTTTAATGCAATTTGTGTAATAAAATCTGTGAATTTTATTGAAAACATTTTTATATAATATTCCCTCATTTTTAATATTTTAAAAATACATTTATTTGAATTTTTGAATGTGAATTATTTTGAATTAATTTTTGAATCTAGACTTCTTTATTCATGACATATACTTGCTAAATAAAATCAAAAAATTTTATCGATTATATTGAACGTCCTAAGCATGATTAATTATGATAATTTTGAGCTTAATCAATCAATTACAAATTATTTTAAATTTAAATTTAAATCAGCCCTCTTTTTCAAAACAATTCCTTTTTTTTAATTTGATCTATTTTAGAGAAGTTTTAGGGGACCGACCACTTTCTTTAAATTTAATAAATTTATATATTATTTAAACATTTAATAAGTATATAATACAATCATCCTTGATCTAAATTGATTCATGCATCAATATGAGAATTTTCTATTTTTGCAAACCCCTTTGGCCGAATTCATTAAATGGATGTTCCATGGATT
The DNA here is from genome assembly GCA_021442155.1 of Cymbidium sinense. Taxonomy (NCBI): domain Eukaryota; kingdom Viridiplantae; phylum Streptophyta; class Magnoliopsida; order Asparagales; family Orchidaceae; genus Cymbidium; species Cymbidium sinense. The sequence continues at coordinate 54,570,699 of CM038230.1, read as the reverse complement.
AATTTTATTCAAAGTTTTCTCTGCCATATCTAAACCTTTTTGGCCAAATTTAATATGGGATATCCTTTATATTTATCCATGAATTACATAGCAAACATTCTATATTGGGTTAAAACAAAATTGTAAAGGAGCCTATTGAAGATCTCCTTAGTTGATCCTTATTTCCTTTAAATTTGAAATTCAAATTGATGCCTAATCAATTTTTCTCTCATTGGATCAGTTCTTTTGCTAGCCCTAGACTCCTCTCTCCTTTATTTAAGAGCCTTGATTCAACTTAAAAAGGTTAAAAAAATCTAAAATTCTCTTTTGCTCTCTTACTCATCCTCTCCACCTAGGCCAATCCTTGCTAAAGCAAATATTTAGAAATTTTTGGTGATTCAAGTGCAATAATTCCTCATAATTCTTCTCTTTCCCTAGGATATTTATTTTTCTTGAAGATTGATTGGGAAAAGTGAAGGTATAGGGTGTTTCCTCCTTTAGCTGAAAGCATCATAGTTTTGGCCTTGAATTTCTAAGGTGCTAAGTTCTTATACTTCTTTTATCTCTTTCTTGGCTTTGAAGTTTATAAGGTTATTTAGTTTATCTTGTGTTCATTCACTTCATAACCTTTACCTTTTGTTTGGCCAAGAACAAACATAAGAGGATCAATTTATTTTAGACTTAACTACTTGATAATCTTTTGACTTCTAGTTTGGCCTAAAGCTAACATATAAAGATCAATTTATTTTGTGCTTAATCATTGGATAATCTTTTTGTTTCCTATTTGGATGAATTCCTTTTCAAAGAATTTTAATTTCCTAGTGCTTAATTATTTGAATATCCATTGTTTATTTCTTTGGCTTAAAAGTTCATATAGGTTGGTTAAATTTGATTGCGTTTAACATCTTATTTCATTTAATCTTCTATTTGGCCGATCACTCCACCTCTTGCATAACTTATTTTATGCTTGTTGTTTAATTATCTTAAATTGGTTTATATATATGTTATGTGATAGCTTTATTGTAGTATCATTCAAACCTTTATTCAAGTGATTATTTAATTATTCCAATTGCACATACAATTATCATTTGAATAAAAGTTAACTTGTGTGAAAAAGAATTCAAAGTAAAGTTCCTGTGATTGCAATTTAGTTTTCATTTCAAAGTCATTCAAGAAAATCATTTCAAACTTTTTAAAGATCACTTAAGCAACATTAAGTTACTTAATTACATTAAATATTTAATTGAAGATCTTGTTTTAATTTTATTTAAAGTTAAAGTGAGCTATCTTTTTCATCAATATTCAGTTGCCTTAATATTAGTATAGATTGGGTTGTGAGCGCAAACATATTTTAAAATTGAGAGGTTGACTTGTATCTTTCTCTTTGCCTTATCTTGATTTCTTGTTGGGTTGTACTTGCCCATTGAGAAAAATATGTGTTGGATTGTACTTACCCATTAAGAAGAGAACGTGTTGAGTTGTACTTGCCCATGAATGAGAGTATGAAAGATTTGTTGTAATATTAATTTTAGTTTAGTGAATTCCTAGCCTAGGTGGTTAAGCATGGACATAGGTCGATTTTTGGAGTTTAGCAGAACCACGTAAAAATTCTATGTGTTATCTTTCTTTATTTTTTTGCACTTTACTTTTCTATTATTATTTTTTTGCTATTCCATTTCCTGAAGCATTTTTATTAAACATTTTAGTCTTCTATAAAAGGTAAAATTTTATTTTTTTTAATCAAGGATAGCTTTTTGATGATTTGAGCATCCAAATGACCCCTAAATTGAGTGATCTTAGGCTTGTTGGATTATCCTATTTTTGGTGTTGATGGATTCGTCATACTAAGACATTCAATTTAATATTCTATATGCATTACCTTGAGATTCGTGCATAATTCGATAATTATTTTTGTGACATATCATTTACCCTCCTACTTTTTGATGTCAAATCTAAGCGACCAAAAATATATTAACTTTTCATAAGTCTATATATATATATATATATATATATATATATATATATTAAGATTAATTTCTTATCATCCAAAACTATACAAATCTGTGTAAAATCAATTTTTTTTCAAATTTAAATTATCATATATTTTAATGTGTATGCTACATACATAAAGATAAAAATTTAAATATTTATTATAATTTTTATATATTTTTAAATAAATGGTATAATTAATATTAATTATCATTATTATTTTTAATAAATTTTATTAGAATTATGAAAAGTTTTTTCTTTAAAAGGGAAAGAGTTATTTATTTATTTATTTAGAAGAATTTTCTTCTCCTTTTATATTAAGTATGAAGATTTTTTTAGAACATGAAGAATTTTCTTTTTCTTTTTTTTAAGAAGATTGAAGACTTTTTTAGAAAATGAAGAGTCCTCTCTCTCTATCTCTGTCTCTCTCTTTATTTTTTTAAAAGAAGATGAATAGTTTCTTTTTTGAATAAGGAATATGAATAGTTTCTTTTTTGAATAAGGAATATGAAAAGTTTCATTTATAAAAGGAAGAGTTTTCTTCATTCTAATTAAAGATAATGAATTTTTTTAAGGAATATAAAAAAATTTAGAAGATGAAAGTTTTTTTCTCCTTTTTTTTCCCTCCTTTTTTGTCTTAAAGAAGATGAAGAAAATTTTTTATAAGGAATATGAAGAGTTTTTTTAGAAGATGAAAAGTCTTCTTCTCTCTCTTATTTTTAAAGATGATTATTTTTTATAAGGAATATACAAAGTTTTATTTAGAAGATAAAGAGTTTTCTCTTATTTTTTTCTTTTTTTAAAAAAATGAAGAGTTTTTTTAATTAGTTTTTTTATTATTTTTAAGAAATTTGAAGAGTTAGTTTTCAAGTATAACTACCTCTAATGGGATGGGGAAAATTCAAATATCTCCTTTTTTTCTCTATTGGCCTCTACTGACCTATATGATGATGTGTGATCCCCCTCATATGTTATAATTCTTCTAGATCTTGAGATTTTAAACTAACTTAGTTATATGTCATGTATCCTAAACTCATACTCTAGTGTGCTTTTGGGTTCTTCCAATTTACTTCAAGTGTTAGTTTCTTCCACTGACCTGTATAATGGTGCTCGACCCCCCCAATCCTCTCATCCCCTTTGTAGGCTCAAGTTCTTTGAGATCTCGGGGTCTGAAATTGATTTGGTTTGGTGGTGTGTATCCTGAATTTAGGCTCTAATGTGAACCCAATCACCTCTTTTCTTCTCCAAATCTTGATTTTCTCCACAGACCTGTATAATGGTGGGTGACCCTCATCATAATCTCTAGTGCTCCTCTTTATTGAGGCTTAAAACTAACTTGATTAGGTGATGCGTACTCTAAATTCAAGCTCTAGTCTGAAACTAAGCTTCTCTATATTTTGGTTTAAAACTGTCTTGGATAGGTAGTTGATAAAATCCTTTCTTATGCTTCAATTAAGGCTTTTTCCCCTAAGCAATATATATAGATATATATATATATATATATATATATATATATATATAGTCTTTTAAAAAATTTTCCCTAATAGTGCTAAAATGTTTATATAAATTTCCATGATAATGCTTTGAATAGCTTGTAACGTATACATATCTTTTAATGCTTTTTATCTTATGAGATTTTTGATATACTTATACTTCATAAGGCTTTCACCTTCCAAAGTTTTTGAAGTATTTGTATCTTTTGAGGCTTTCTCCTTCTGAGATTTTTGATATACCTATATGTTGTGAGGGTTTTTCCCTCTAAGATTTTTGTTGAGTGAAGTCCATGTCAACCACTTACTCTTTTAGAGTCTTTCTAGTGATGATCCTATCCACTACTAGCTTTTCATAGAGGTGTCCTCAAGGGCGTACCTTCCGAGAGAGAAATCTACTAAGGATTTTTAACCTATTTATCTTTATTTGTTATAGTATACTCAATGACGTTAATTGGTATGGATGAGTTCAAAAGTTTTAATCTCTATTTGAGGTTTTGATGATATTAACCTATATGAAAGAGGTCAAAAGTTTTGATATTTTTTTGAGGTTGTTTGTCAGATGTTACTTGATGGCATTAACCTATATTAAAGAGGTCAAAAGTTTTTATTCTTTTGAGGTTGTTTATTAGATTATTACTCAATGATATTAATCTGTGTGAAAGATATTAAATTAAATCTCCATTGAATTAATTACACCTAGCTTACAATGCAATGAATACAACACATGTCTGAGTCATATGTAAAAGTTTATTTGCATTTAGATCATTATTATAACTCAAAGGTCAAAATCTTTCTATGTGACGAATACTTCCCATAGACGATGCCAAACTATTATATGGTAGAGAACCCATAGTGTTAGAGTAAAACTTCATATCTTAGCTTTGTATGGAAAGTCAGAACACACATAAATAGTTGAAAAGAAAATAAAAAATACTAAGATTTTTACATGAAAAAATATCAAAAAAATAAACCATAAGGCTTAGCCTAATTAAAATGTTTCACTATATGTGTTTTGAGTTAAGAAGTTTCAACTTTCCTAATAATGAGATTATAATACTATATTTGTGAAATTTTGATGATTATGATTCCAAGATAAGGTTACAATAGCTTTGTGATGTGATGGTAGTTGAGTTGTAATGGTTGTTAGTGGCGGTGCTTGTGGTGATGATGGACTTCAAACTTCTAGCTTATTTTTTAGTTCTTCCCAATTTTTTTCTCCTAAGTTATTTCCAAATTTCCTCCCCCTTTCATGAAAAGAATGGGGTCCTATTTTAGGATTCAGATAGGGCATTTTGGTAATTATAGGAAAAATCTCAAAGCACTCTATCAGACACTTAATAATAATTTCTTTGATTACAGATAGTTTATTGATGATTTGACCATTCAATGACCCATGATTTGAGTGATCTTAGGCTCTTTGGATTCTCCTAGTCAGGCCGCTTGATTTTATGATAAGCATGGAAATTTTGGAGGTCATTTGACCTTTTAATTAATTCTTTGAAGTTTTCAAATATACTTTTTTTGAGCTTGATTTGAGCTCATTTGGACTTGGATTAACCTAATTTTAGCGTTGATGGACTTGTCTCGCTAAGATGTTCAAGTCAATTATATATATGTATTGCTTTGAGATTCATGCATGATTTGATAAATTTTATTATGATATATCAAGCCTAGAAAATTAGATATACTTATAAATGAATCTAAGAAAATAAATAAACTATTATAAGCTGATAAATTATTGGAAATAATGATAAAATAAGTGAAACTTATTTTTGAATTTAGAATTTAGTTCTATCTAATTTCATATATATAAGATAAATTTTCAATTGTTCATATTAATAAAAAAATTAAATATTCAATAATTTCCTATATGCATTAGAGTAGTCTTAAATGGCATAAATAACTTCTGTGTTTTTTCTTGTGAGTTTTAAGATCTAATTAAATGATTGAAATCTTACAAATTAAATAAATATAAAAAAATTCATACTTAATAAAATTCTTAAATAGTAAAAAAATTATAAAATATACTTCAATATGCTTTTCAAGATATTGTAAGTTGGCATCTCCCCATTAGTTAAAATTTAAACCTTATTATATTTAGGACATCGAAAGGTAAATTTCATTCATTCATATTATTTTTAAAATCTTAAAATAATAATGCAATCCCAAACAAAAAAAAAGTAAATTTAAATTTATTAAATCATTGATTATTTGAATTTAAATTATCTCTTATTATGTTGAACATTTTTAAAGCTCAAAATACAATAATGAATAAATAATAGAGTGCTCATAATTTAGCACACATTAGATATTGGATGGCATATGAGCCTTAGACTTTTTAGACTAGAATTTTCTCTCTTCTAGACGATTCAAAGATATTTCTTTATAAAATTTGTTTGTGAAATTTTGTTGAGCATCTTTGCAGTTAAGTGACTATAAATGGATTTTTTTGTTCTAATATACATTTTGATCTTATACTTATTTCTAGTTTATGAAGGAAGCATAGTTTTTTTTCTTTTATATATTTTTAAAGAATCCTTTTTTGATTTGATGAATGATGATGTTTAAACCCTTATTTAACTTTATTTTTTTATATATATTATTTTATTTTTATATATTGATATTATGTATTATTATAATAAAATGTTTTAGATGTATGAATATTAAACCTATGGTGTTGTTGAATTTTTTTCTATTTGTTTGTTAGTAATATATGTAAAGAAAATGGTGTGAACCTTTTTTTGATATTTATCTTTTATTCTATTCAAAATAATATCTTTAAAGACTATAAACCTAAAAATTACATTAAATATCATTCTATGATAATTTATGTTACCTTTAGTGGCTAAGTTGAAAGTATCATTTTTTGAATTAAAATAACATAACCTAACCTACATTTCATAAAAAAAAAACATTTGACTTTATGGCTTTAAAGTAATTAGATCGACTTAATTAGTAGTCTATCTCATGCATAAATGTGAGTTTGAATAGTTAGATGTAATCAATCCCTTGGTGAGATTAAAAGTTATAAGTCTCTTATGTATTATTAGACTTAGATTTAAATTATTACCTTGGTGGTGGTTCTCACCTTTGTTTGAGGATTTGAGGTTGTTGGTTTCTTATTCCAATAACATAATCCTCAATTTGTAGGACTTCAATCCATATTATGTTGATGAATTGTAGGCCACAAATTCCTAATAAAATAATAATTTAAACATAAAATTTAATCATAAAATAAGAACTTCTGAAATTTATAGTTTATAATTTCTACATTTTTCTATATAAGATAGCCATATAATTGTTGAGGCCATGGAAGAGACTGTCCAGCTCTACCATTGAGATGAACGATCTGAAAATGTATCTTTATGGCGCCTCTCAAATTATAATTATAAAATGTGAATCCTCTAAAGAAGCATCACCATCCCTCAAAGATGCCATTGCTCAAGACCCTGTTTACTTCACAAAAGAAGTATAACAAAATAGTATTGAAATAAACCCATCACATTATTCTATCAATAATCCATGGGCCTTACCTGAAACATATTTGAGAAATAATCATTTCCCATTTGAAGTTAATTTGTCAAGAAAATTTTATGAGAAAATTTTAACAAAAATTAAATGCATTGAAATTTCTCATGTGCATGATCAAGCCAAGCAAATTATTATGTATAACAAATGTGTTATACATAAAATAATTCATTAGAGCCAATGGGGATTAACCTCATTCCAAGAAAAAAAACTATTTTTCTTTTCACCAATTTACAACAAAAAATTGGTGTGAATTATTAGTGATATGTCTTAATAATGATGAAAGTCTTTTTTTCTCATCAACAATAAAAGGCATCATTCTTGGATGTTTATTATTAATAAAAAAATTTATCTAAAAAGATCTACCAGCTTAGTTCTACAAATGGTGAAACTATTTTGAAGCAGAATTAAATATCCTTCCTGATCAAATCAAAGAAATCTTTATTGAATGGATGGAGGCCACACCAAAAATATAAACCATCAATCCTAGAAGAATGATCCAGGGTCAGAATCTGGCATACTTTTTTTATTGATTGACAAATTTCATGGATTTGGTCATGGAATGTCACTCTTGAGAAAGACTCTTTCAATCAATTTGTCCTCCAAAGGAAATTTTTGCTTAAATGGTGGAATTAGATCAATATTGATAATAAGCTCAAGCAGATCTAAATCACCATTAAATCTTATTTGAAATTAGCTATTCATCAAAAGCCTTTACACTTCAAATTATTAGTTGAAGATGTTCTTGATTGTATTCGAAGAAGATATCCTCACAAAAATAAAAATCAGCATAAAGATTCACTTGAAGAAAATGTATGAAGTATAATTTCCCAAAGTCTTCAAGCATCTTATCTACATTTATGATAGGGGAGACTCCTATGAAGAAGTCGATATTGAATCCATTGGAGAAAACGACACACAGTACACTCAATTATTTTGCGCACTACCCTCAATTATATTTCACACTTATGACTATCGAATTGACATAAAGAAACTTTAACAAAAATAAAGTTGCATTTCAAGCTATCATGGAATAAAGGTAACTCTTTATAAAATTAAAGAGCTATAGCCGAATAACTTTAACAAAGTTATTACCTTTTGGTCTTTTTCAGAATTATTATATCTTTACTTAATTATTAAGAAAAATATATTGTATTTATTTTATTTTCATTTGAAGTCCATGACTCTCTATATATTAATAAGTTGTCTTGTATCATGGTGTGCAAGCTTTTAGTCTTCCTTCTCCTGTGTGCCTTCTGAATCCTCTGTAACCTGCTGGTGTGTTGTGTCTTTTTCTCCATCATGTAAGTATTTAATAACAAGTGAAGTTTGTTATTATTATTATTATTATTATTAATTATTATGTTATTTGTTTAGCATGAAACCTAGTGTCAGAGCCATGATGGGGTGAACCCCCAGAGGGGGAATTCTTCAGTATGAAGTAGTTTGCTATTTAAACCAAATGATTTGTTATGTCTTATAAATCCTTGACTGGATATTATGACAATATAATAAATCCTATTGTGAATTATAATAAATTATGTTTACATTCTTTAAAGTAGTTATTAGCCTCATCGCATTAGGAAATAAATCCCAAATTATGCCCCAATCGGGTCGTAAGTCCTTTTTATGCTAACTGCTTTGAATCCTCTAAAGTTTATGAACTTAATTTATTATATCTCATCATCATCTCATTTATTCCTTAATCCCTTTTTGCATTGAAGAATTCTTCCCCTTTTTTCTTTATGGCTTCTTCCTCTGATTCAATAAATTCTAATTTTATGATTAGAAATTTTAAAAATAATAATTTAATTCAAAATGCCGAATTAATAGAGTTTCCTTTGAATGAAGAAGATTTAAATAAATGGTATTTACCTAAAAATAATAAATCTTTAATTTATCAAATTGGCACATTTGATTTCAAAAGAGAAACTTCTATAAAAATGAAGAACAATCAATTACTATAGATCAAATGGATTAAATAATTTATCTATTAACCCATGAAGATCAACATAGATATATGCATGATTACAAATATATTCATATTGGATTAATTAAAATATCCTTTAAACATTTAACTTTAAAAGGATTAAATGTTTCTATCCTTACCTGTCTAAGAGATGGTTGATACCTTAACTAGGCTCTATCTCTTATGGGAGTCATTGAAACAAGTCTATGCCATGAGCCAGTCTATTTCAATGCATTTCCAAATTTAAGCCTATCCTTAATCGATATAAATCCTTTTGAAGCATTCAAGTTGCAATTATAACTTTATGTATATGATTTTTTTTCTAGTATCTGAAACTATTATGCTTATTTTTAGATTACACTTTAGTGTTTTGAATACTCTAAATCCTAATGTTAGAAAAGCTGTCCATTCTTTTGAGCAAACAACACTAATAAAAATAAATCTATTAGCCTCGCACATAGCCACTATTAAAGTTATTAAATGGAATGAAGTTGTATTCCTGAATCTTGGACAATACCATCTATTATCACTCCTAAACCATCTGTTAATCAAGACATCGATCAGATAATCCAAACATCTAAATGTGATTTAGAAGTAAGATTTAATCTTTATAGATCGATAACCTTTCCAAGAGTCTCTTTTCCTTTGAAAACCTCGATCAGATCTCATTCTTACAAGTTCTCCTACACACATAGATGAATCGCTTATTGAGGCAATTCATCTAAACCCTAATAATATTTATCATCCAATGACAGAAAATAAATCTCCCACTCCTTCCAAGATGAATTTCAATATTAATGAATTATCAAATAGGATCTAAATCAAAGGAAACTATTCTAAGAGAATATAGGCAATCAAAATATGATAATTTCTAAAAGTTGCATTGAAGTATCACCTTAGATGGTCAAAAAATTATAATATCTGATAAATATTTCGAAGAAATGACCAAACAAAATAAAAAAGGAAAGGCAATAATTTCATTTGTAGCCTAGTTCAAAATTATACTCAATCAGCTTAGTTAGCTATTTTAAGAAACAAAATATAGCTAAATGAGCAAGGCAAAGTTATTGAATCTTTATATCATCCACTAATTGTTCGGATGGTGGATGACAAACCCTTAGATATTACTGGTTTTGGAAAAATCAATATTGACCCTCAAACCATAGAAGAATTTATTGTTATAATTAAACAGCTTAATTATAGCAATAATATTATTCAAATTATTTCAGATCATTTATTTTGATTAAAATCTAAAATTGATTAGTTAATTAAAGAAAAATCTCCTTATCAATATAGGAATATGAAGGAAGGATTATCTTTAGCAATTATTAAACCGTCATCTTCAGCCACTTTTCAACCTCCTCCTAAACTCACTTTTGAATTAGGACCTACTAGTTAAGATAAATAAGATTTAATTATAAAATTCAAAAGTCATTCTTTAGCTTGAGGATGAAGCATCTAATGAATCACAAAATGGTTCAACAGATGACCATGTTGAAGAAATACAAGAAGTATTTAAAATCTTCAAGTACAGTCTCCACTAAATATCCATAAATTATCTTATTCAAAAAATAATCTGGATAAGCACTATTATAAAAGATCAACACCTCAAGATTTACTCTTTGAAGAACCTACTAATTTTATTAGTAATTCTTATGATTGAAATACTCTTTGTGAGTGGAATATTGATGGGCTTGCTGAACACCAACTCCATCAAGTTCTACACCTAATGATGATGTTCACTATAGCATTTGAGGCTAGATGTCACTCTGCTACTCCTCAACAAGTGGCAAAAGCTATTATTTCTGGATTCTCATGAATGCTTAAAAGTTGGTGGGAACATTATCTTTCTACCAAACAAAAGGATGATCTCCTTAGTGAGATTGACCTAAGTATGAAAGATAAACCCAAAGAAGAGCAAAAGCAAAATGAAAGTAATGTATATAATTTGGTCCAAGCTATTCTTGACCATTTTGCTGGAGCTATTGGAGATCAAGGAGAAAAAACTCACTCCTTAAAAAATTAAGATGTCCATCTCTTACACATTTTAGATGGCATAAAGATGTTTTGCTAGCTAGGGTTATGACATTACATGACAACAATAGCCCATATTAGAAATAAAAATTTATTGAAGGACTTCCTAACCTTTTTGTTGAAAAGGTAAAAACTCAACTTCATTTATTTAATGGTTCAATTCCATATGAAGTATCCACCTATGGAACCATTATATCTACCTAAGTACGTATGGGTCTAACACTTTGTGCAGATATACAGCTTAACGATCAGATTAAAAAAGAACGACTTCCTGAAGAAAGGCAACTTGGTGAATTTTGTGAATAATTTGCCTGCGATCCTCCTCTAGTAAGTACCTCCATAAGAAAAGGTAAGCCATGAGAAAAATTCTAATCAAAATGGATCAAGATGACTCCTAAAGCCTTTAAATCCAAACCCTAGCATAAAAGAAAACATAATAGAGAAATTAAATGCTATAAATGTGACTGTATAGGCTAGTATGCTAATAGATGTACTGTTAAAAAGAAGTTAAATAAATTAAAAATTGATGAAGGGTTATAACAAACTCTCATAAAAATTCTTTTACCTTTTTCCGTATCTGAGAAAGATATTTCATCTAAAGAAGATGAAATTCTATTATTTTTTGACAAAGAAACATCTGAATGTTACAATTGTCAATAAAAAGATTATTTTAAAAATATTATTGAAATGACTCTTTAGCCCGAAGTATCTCTAAATGATTTAAAAACTGAATTAAAACAACTATAGTAAGCAATAAGAGATATTAAAGCTGAATAAGACCAAATGAATAATTGAATAATGGATTTAGAAATAAATTAATATCCGGCTTATTCATAACCCAAACACCCTAAAGATAATCTAGAAGCAACTAAAAATCAAGAAATTGGATTGTTTCAGAGTATTCAAAGGGCGATATACCAAAAATGGTATATCTCTATTAAATTAATTATAATTAAAAAAATTCAAATTACCAAATCTGACAGCCTTTGTTGATAGTGGTACAGATTTAAATTATATTCAAGAAGGACTTAAACCTTCCAAATATTTTGAAAAACTACTCAAAAGCTAAAAGCTATTGATGGAGAAACTCTACAAATTGACTACAAATTATTCTCGATAGTAATTTGTCAGGATGATATTTGTATTCATATGCCATTTTTATTAGTTAAAAATTTAACTCAATACATTATTTTGGAAACTTCGTTCCTTCTCAAAATATTGCATATAACTAGGATTGATGATATTGAAATTCATTGTGAAATGTGGGACAAACATGTTATATTCTGATTCATAACCAATCTAAAAGAAATCCTTATAAATAAAATGAATAGACTTAATAATAAATCTATGCATTTAAATTATTTGAAAGACGAACTTTCTGATCTAACTATTAAACAAAAAATTTCTTCCCCTACAATTCAAAATAAAATTCAATCTTGTATACAAGATCTCCAAAATATTATTTGCAGTGAAAACCCAAAAGCTTTTTAGAATAAAAAAGTCCATTTTGTTGAACTTTCGTACATTGATAACTTTAATGAAAGAGACATTCCAACTAAGGCTCATCCTCGCCAAATGAATGAGCACTATCTTGCTTTATGTAAAGCATAAATTATCAAATTATTAGTTGAAAGAATAATTCGACAATTCTATTCTCCGTAGAGCAGCATCGCCTTTCATGTTATGAATACAGCCAAAAAGAAAGAGGGAAACCACGACTTATAATAAATTACATGCCTCTTAATAAATTTCTTAAATGAATTTGATATCATCTTCCTAATAAATGAGATTTGCTTAATAGACTCAATAAAGTAATTTTATAAAATTTATTTTAAAATCTGGTTATTAGCATATTCAAATCAAAGAGGAAGATAATTATAAAATTGTATTTACTATTCCTTTTGGTCACTATGATTAGAACGTAATGTTGTTTGGGCTTAAAAATGCTCCATCTAAATTTCAACATATTATGAACAATATATTTGAAAATTATTTTAAATATATTATTATTTATATAGATGATGTTCTCATCTTTTCCAACACGATAGATGAACATTTTTTTATCATTTACAAATATTTAAATGGCTCATACAAAAGAATGGTCTAGTTATCTCTGCCCCAAAAATTAAATTATTCCAAATAGAGATTGATTCTTGGGACATAATTTATCTAATGCATCTATCATTCTCATCCATAGAAGTATTGAGTTTATACACAAATTTCTTGATGTTATTCTTGATAAAAACCAATTACAATAATTTTTAGGTGCTTTATATTATGTTATTGGCTTTTACCAACATTTAGCACATGATGTTGTACATCTTGTCGATAGATTAAGGAAAACCCCACCACCATGGATTTTGATTTTGATTTTGATTTTGATATTGAATTTATTAAAGACTCTTCTAACTCACTTCCTGATTTTCTAACCTGTGAATTTTTTCATGGACAATCAGGAGTGGATCACCCCTCATAGGAGGATGAAACCCTCTAATAGAGGTGGTCCCTCCTTTCGAGGGGAAGAGGCTGTGGAAGAGATCTGTTTAGCTCTACCATTAGATTGATCGACCTGAAAATGTATCTTTATGTTTCACTATATGTGTTTTGAGTTACGAAGTTTCAACTTTCCTAATAATTAGATTATAATATTGTATTTGAGAAATTAAGATGATTATATTTCCAAGATAAGGTTACAATAGCTATGTGATGGTAGTTGAGTTGTAATTATTGTCGATGGTAGTGCTTGTGGTGATGATGGACTTCAAACTTCTAGCTTCTTTTTTAGTTCTCTCCTAGTTTTTTTCTACCAACTTATCTTCAAGCTCCCTCCCCCTTCCATGAAAAGAATGGGGTCCTATTTTAGAATTAAGAGAGGGCATTTTGATAATTATAGAAAAAAAATCTCAAAATACTCCATTGAACGGTTAATAGTAATTCCTTTGGTTGTAAATAGTTTATTGATGATCTTACCATTCAATGACCCCCGATTTGAGTGATCTTAGGCTCATTGAATTCATCTAATTGAGCTGTTTGATTTGACTATAAGCATGAAAATTTAGGAGGTCATTTGACCATCCAATTAATGCTTTGAAGTTTCCAAATATACACTTTTGAGCTTGATTTGATCTCATTTGGACTTGGATTAATCTAATTTTGGTGTTGATGAATTTGTCTCGATAAGATGTTCAATTCATTTATATCTAAGTATTGCCTTGAGATTCATGCATGATTTGAAAAATTTTATTATGATATATCAAACCTAGAAAATTAGATATACTTATAAATGAATTTAAGAAAATAAAAAACTATTATGAACTCATAAATTATTTGAAATAATGACAAAATAAGTGAAACATATTTTTGAATTTAGAATTTAATTTTATCAAATTTCATATATATAAGATAAATTTTCAATTGTTCATATTAATAAAAAAACTAAATATTCAATAATTTCTTAAAATGCATTAGAATAGTCTTAAATGACATAAATAACTTATGAGTTTATTCTCGTGTGTTTTAAGATCTAGTTAAACGATTGAAATCTTTCAAATTAAATAAATATAAAAAATTTCATACTTAATAAAATTCTTAAATAGTAAAAATTCATAAAATATACTTCAATATGCTTTTCAAGATATTGTAAGCCGGCATCTCCCCCTTAGTTAAAGTTTAAACCTGATTATATTTGGGATATCTTAAGTAGTAAGGTACATCGCAAGGTTATTGTCATTCATTCATATTATTTTTAAAATCATAAAATAAGAATGCAATCCCAAACAAAAAAAAAAGTAAAATGAAATTTATTAAAGCATTAATCATTTGAATTTAAATTATCTCTAATTATGTTGAACATTTTAAAGCTCAAAATACAATAATGAATAAATAATAGAATGTCACTCATAATTTAGCACACATTAAATACTAGATGGCATATAAGCCTTAGACTTTTTAGGCTAAAATTTTCTCACTTCTGGATTATTCAAAGATATTTATATATAATATTTTTTTGTGAAATTTTGTTGAACATTTTTGCAATTAAGTTACTATAAATGGATGGTTGAATTTAAATATACATTCTAATCTTATACTAATTTCTAGTTTATGAAGGCAAGCATATAGTTTTTTTTTTCCTTTATAACTATACTTTTACAATAAAAAAGCCCTATAAAGTCCAAAATTTATAAATTGACAAACAACAAAGATTTATGTATGATGATACCTTAAAAAACTCTAAAGATAAAGTTTAAACACCCTTAGCTCAAATTTTATTTTTAAATATAATTAGGTTAAGCTGTATTATGGTAGAGCCTAGCAACCTTTGCACTATTATTTAGAAGTTTTATGTATTAAACACCCTCAACCTTTTTTTTTGTGGTTGTTTGAACTTTTTTCTTTTGTTTGCTTATTTACAGAGGTGCCACATCAGAACAATAAATGTATTTTTTTTAATATTGCTTTGGGTAGAGTAGGTTGGACTTGTTGTGAAAGTAATGTTTAAAGGACTATTTTTTAACTAAAAAAATAATGAGTCTTTAGAAAAATCAATATATATATAAGTAAAAAAAATGAATTAAACCTTTTTATGGAATGCTATCTATGATCACTATTTATCTAATCATTTTGACCACAATAATATGCCTAAAAGAAAATTAGTAGTGAACCCTTTTTTTATTGATGAATAATCATACATGACTTTATGGGCTATATATTAAAAATAAATACATCTAACTTAAAGACTAAATAACAAAATTTACATGTGCTAAAATATTGCATTCCCACATGGTTAAGTTGCTTAGCTTTAGTGGCTAAGTTGAAAGTATCATTTTTGAATTAAAATAACATAACCTAACCTAGATTGCATAAAATAACATTTGACTTTATAGTTTTAAAGTAATTAGATCAGCTTAGTTGGTAGTCCTTTTCATGCATAATTGTGAGTTTGAAGAGAGAGTTAGATGTAATCAATACCTTGGTGAGATAAAAAGTTATAAGTCTTTTATGTATTATTAAATTTAGATTTAAATTATTACCTTGGTGGTGGTTCTCACCTTTGTTTGAGGATTTGAGGCTGTTGGTTTCTTCTTCCTATAACATAATCCTTAATTTGTAGGCTTATAATCAATATTATGTTGAAGAATTGTAAGCCACAAATTCCTAATAAAATGATAATTTAAACATAGAATTTAATCATAAATTAAGAACTTCTAAAATTTATAGTTTAAATTTTCTACAATTTTTCGTATAAGATAGCCATATAATTGTTCTTTTATGTGACTTGTTGATTTAGTTTTCTTATGTATGATGTTGGGTTTAATGTTTTTGGGATTAGGATGAATGCGTTCAAAGAGGATTTTCATCCTTCTACTTGGTCTTGATATTGATTTATGTTTTCGCTGGTTATATAGCTCTTTCTAGTATATAGAACATCTATTATTTCCTCTCTTTTTTATCTCATCTGTAAATTTTGTTTAATGGTTGGATGTTCTATGATTTATAAGACTGGTTATTAGATATTTGGGGTTTTTATATATATACCATGCAAAACTATCTATTTTACTCATTTAATATATGAAACTTTATTATTACCGTATCATAAAGCATAACTCATTTTTTTCATTAAATGGTAGGTATTCTTTCTATTCAAGTAATAATAAAGTTTTATGTGTTAAATGAGTAAAATAGATAATTTTGCATGATATGTATGTAAAAACCCCTAGATATTTTAGGCAACTTTTATTATCTTTTGATCTTCCAACTCCTTTTTTCGGATAGGTTTTTTTCTCATACCATTGGGATTTGAGAAGATTGTGCGTAATGGCTTCGTACCTGCTTCTCTCATTTTAAATGACTTTTTAAAATTTTTTTGTTGAACTACTCAATTTGATTGACACATTTCTTTTTAATTGTAATGTATAATTTCAAAAGTAATATAATTTTAATATGATTAGTATTTTTTTTTAAAAAAAAATACTTATTTATAGGTCATCGGCGACTTATTGATAGAGAGAGAAAAGTTTCTTATTAGTTAGCGTCAACTGCCCACTTATTTAGACCAAGAGATTCTCATAGTTTATTACAGGGGCTTTTTCCCTCGTGATTCGGTGGATATTAACCTTCTTGTCCTGTCTTGGCCAGGATAAAGTAGCAGGTAGCTACTAGCATCATTCTCCGGTAAATATTCTTGAGCTCTTTCTTTGAGGGCGTAGAGCAACTTGCTCCATGTGCGATGTACCTTCCACGACAGGTAAACAGACATGATAAATAAATGTGAAGTCGAAGAAGACTCCCTAAATTTGCCAAAACAAGAAGTAAAAGAAGAATACCATTAAGATATTACAGGAACCCAGCGCTCGACGCCGCGGTCGCGTGATTTGGGCTCGGCTTTCTTCTTCGATGAGCAGAATCAAAGCGCATCAGTTCCATTAATTTTTAATAATTATCGTGAAAAACTTTAAAAATTTTAAATTAAAATTACAGGAATCGTCAGAAAACAGCACCGCCATTTTTCCCGTCGACATGTATTATTTGTGCATATATATATATATATATATATATATATATATATATATATATATATATATATATATATATATATATATATAAAAGACAATTAAATTATATAGCCAGTTTCATTTTTTGAAAAAGAATAGCTAGGTGTTCCTTAAACTTAATTCTTAATCGATCATTTTGCTGAAGAATTGTATGAGATAATATGATATGCTGTGCTTCATGGCTTTATGCTTACTATTGATTCTTTTCAGAATTACATAGACTAGTCATCAAAACATTGTTGCATCTGGCCCTCAATTTGTGCTCTTAATTGAGAGTTCAACTTTTGCTAATGATGAAACATGTCTGTCTGCCTAGCAAAATAATAATAAAAGATACAGATTGCAAATTTTCACCATCAGTTTAATAACTAAATCAATTGATTTAATATTGTATTAAAAAAAAATTTTATAATGTGATTTTGAGGTTTTGAGTTTTTATTTCCAAGATATTCCAACAAACTTTTCTATTTGTTAATTATATATAATGTTTTTTCATTATTTATATTCATTGTATGAAATCGTATTTGATGTAGAGTTATTCTTATTGCGTGCTAGAAAATTCACAATGGTAAAGTAAAAATCTTTAAGTCTTAGTTTTTCATAAAAATCCGGCACACACACAGATAGAGATTGTTATGAGGAACACCAAAACTTTTATGTGAAAAAATCCTATACAAAAGGGAAAAATCCACAGGGCTTTGCCCAATCCAAATAATTCAATATTTTTTTATTTACAAAATTAGACTCCTCTCCAAGAATGAAGGAGATAGAAATACAAATTTATTTATAGAAAATCAAGTAATAATAACATTAGAATCATATTACAACAAATGTACGATAATAGTTGGGCTATAATGGCAACATATGATGATAGCGATGGTTGTTGGTGGTAGATGAATTCAAGCTTCCAACCTTAGCTCTTCACCTCTCTTTCAAGCCTCCTCTCTTTTTCCTCCCATTATAGTGATAATGAACTTCGATTTATAGAGTTTCGAAAAAGGTGTTTTGGTAACTTTAGCTAAAATCCTGAAGTACTACCTCAAATAGTCCTTATTGATGTAAACACTTAGGCACGAGATTTAATGATGTAATAGGAGTAGCACCACGCCATTTGAACTCATGTAGAAGAGCTTGGAGAACAGCGACACTAATGCCTAGGTATCAGGATCACAGTATTGCGGCGCTACGAAATGGAAGACTTCATATTTAAGCAGTTTCTATAGTTTTTTCAATGTTATTCCATTGTTCTCTTGTGAGAGAAACGAGAGAGAGAGTACCATAGAGTGACTAAGTGTGGAGAGGCTTGAGATAAGTGTGATTAATACTATTCTTCTCAATTTTTTTCTTCTAGTGGATTTCTTGGTTTTGTGGCTCTGTGGTATTTTGTGTTTTGGTAACTTTAGCTAAAATCTTGAAGTCCACATTAAATCTAGAAACAAACCACCCCAACCAACTACCTTCCCCATCAGTGATAACTGCCCAGAGAAGAGTGGGAGCAGTTAGGAAAGGTGGCTTCTTATAAAATGGGCGGAAGGCTGACCTCTAACTTCTCTCTTTGATCACTCCCCTTAGTGACTCTCTCCTCTTACTCTCATCCACAATCTTCTCCCTCTCTCTACTACAGATTCCAGTACAAACTCTCTTTTACTATGTGATCTTTGCCTTACATAAGGCAAGATTTTAGGTAAAACTTTAAGTACAAAGCCCCTTTTTATTTAACTCTTTGCTCTATAGAGAAATCTGAAGATTTCCACTCTCAATCTTAAATCCAGTGAGAAATGAGAGAACCTCTCTCCATTGATCTTGGATCCTGATTAAAAGGGAACGCCCGATCTATTTTAAGCACTCCTCAAACCAAAAATTTCAAAATCTTAAAATTTGAAGAATTCCACCATTGAATTTGGTTATGACATTAGAAGAATACCCTCCCTCCATCAATCTTAGATCCAGAACAAGAGAGAAGAGTGCTTTTTTAATTAAATGTTGAATTAATTTTAATGAAAATTGGGTTGGGGGGACTGCACAAAGCTCTCGAGAATTTAAACATATGGTGTCCCATGTCATAGTGCTGAATTTTTAGCGCCTAGGCATTGCCCTCTCAGGTTTTGTAAGGTCGAAACATCAATCTATAGCACCACAACGCTATCTTTGAAATGCCGAGGCATTGCATTAATTTTGTAACTCTATTTCTAGCACTTAAAACACTAGCTTTTTCAAATCTAAATCCTATCACTCAGTGCCAAGGTGTTGAATCACCATTTTCTAGGGTTACAAACCAAAAATTTCTATCTTATAGTGCCACGGCGCTTCCCATTCAGCATTGCAACGTTAGTCACTCATGTTATAAGATAAAAAAAATATTTATTTTATAGCGCCAGAGTGCTACATATCTAGCATCACAGCACTGTCTTTTCAGGTAATAAGCTGAAAATCTCTATGTTATAGTGCCACAGTGCTGCATATCTAGTGCCACAGTGCTACCTCCTCAAGTTATCAAAAATCAAAATCCCTTGCCATGTGGTGCCACAACACTTAACTCTTAGAGCCACGATGCTGATGTTCTAGCGCCGAGACACTATTCTCCCAACATTACACATTTTGAGTTAAAATTAATTATTTAATTCAATCTTAATTTTAACTCCTAGAGTAGCCAAATGACTCCCGTATGCGCCCCAATATATTGACAATTGCTTATATTCATTGTTTGAGGATGCTTCATAGTTTAACATAAAATAAATCTGATTCACCTATATGTGCCCCAACACATATATTGAAATCTAACTTTAGTGTTTAAGGATGCTGTGTGAGTTGATTTCTTAGTTGGGTCTTATAATTGGGTTTGGGTCAACAAAACCTAATAATATTATTATAACTTTCTCAACTTAATAAAATCTCTGAGAATCTAATTCTATCAAATGATAATAAGGTGACTATCTCCAAGTACCATAATGATGGTCGTGTCAACTGAATATTTCAACCAAAGAGATTTCTATATCATAATTTCTTAAAACTTTAATATGAAGTTATTACATGTTCACTTAAATGAAATTAGTTGAATGAAATTAATCATTTAAATTTAAGGCTAAATTCATCTACCCATCTCCAACTATTATTGTGGGTGACAAATTAAAAAATTGTTTTGCTCACAAAGGGCTAATATAAAATTAATTATATCACTATGTTCACACTCAAATAATCTCATGTCAATTAAGTCTTGGCACACATCCTCTCTCCGGATGGTTCACCACCAAATGACCAGATTAAATGATGATCATGACTTCAGCCAATATGTTTCCTAAAGGCTTTGTTCCTTGAGCTATGAAATATAATTGATCTAGCAAAAAGCCCTCTATTAGCTAAGACTGACTTAGATTTGTCTATTTAGACAAAAATCACCTCATGTCTACAAGAACACCTTGGATGACACAACCCATGGCTGTTGATAAGGATTCTTCAGTCAAGTTGGGTCGACTACCTCCTCTAACTAAGTAGACTAGGACTCACGATAGCCCGAGCTGATGAAACTATAGGATCTTGATTGAGCATGTCATTATTCCCCTAACATATGCATTAAGTTAAATGATAAAGTCCATAAACCTTATATTCTAGCACTCCAAAGGGAGGTAAGTGCAATCTCTTCATTTGCCTCATGAACTTCAAAATTATACTAGCACTCTAAAAAGGAGGTAAGTCCAATCTATTTGTTCACCATGCAAACATCCTATAACACTAACATTCCAAAAGGATGTATATCTAATATAATAGCTTTCTAATCAATGTAAGTTCTATCTATACTGGCAATGCAAGCACAACCTAAGTGCTACATGACATTCCAAAGGGATGTAAGTCTAATCTATTTGTTTATCATATGTACACAATATGTTGTAGCTTTCCAAGGAATTTAAGCCTGATCTACCTGCTTGTTTACATACAAACACCACTACACCACAATAATCTATACTAAAACTTTGGTCTACTTGAGATATCTAAGACGAAACAACCCATGGCTGCTAGTCAGACTCCCTAGACATTAAGGTTATGACATGAAAACACCTCAATACCATAATAATCTACACTAAAACTCTGGTCATCTCGAGATATCTGAGACAAGTCAATCCATGGCTGCTAATCAAACTCTATGGAAATTATGACTATAGCCCTCTAATGTTGGTAAACAAGAATAATGTAGTCTAAGGATGACGGAACCATGGGATCTTGATCAGGACTATCTACCATTTTTTTTAAACAATCATCTATATTACACCACACTACTGGACACCTTTATATATCAGAGATTTATTTATTTTTAACTTTAATTGAGAGTGCTCTCTTACTATGGTAAGAGGGGTAATTAACTATGGATGTTTGCATCCATAGGAAGTAAAATCTAGATCTAAATAAACCCTAACATAATATTTAGGGAAATCTGGTTGAATATATATATATATATATATATATTTTTATCTCATGAAGAGCATACTCCTTACCAATCCCAATAAAGATAGTGGAGAGTTTTCAAAAGATTGTTAGTGTTGCAGCACTAACCCGTCGGGTTACAAAATGAACTAGTTTAGGAGATTCCAAAAGATTGTTAAAGAAACCTATTTTGGAGTCCTTTCCACCATTGAACTTATTTCTGATGTGAAACAAAATTATCCTTTCATTGATCTTGGATCCGGAGCAAAGGAAAAGGGTGATAATGCACTAAAAATCATGAAACCTAGTATTGCTAAGGCGTTATGCTACCAAAATTTTAAATTTATCCAAAAGTATTAAATCTTAGGGATTGAGAAAATAGTGCCAAGGCACTGCAGTTCCAGCATCGAGGCACTGAGCTCTTAGGAATCTTGAATATTAGGCATGCATTCCAGAGTGCCAAGGCACTTATGTTCTAATGTGGAGGTGCTAAGCACTTAAGAAAATTAAACTTAGATTTTTATTTGATAGTATCATGGTTTTAATATCTCAGCCCCTTGATGTTAAACCCTCAATAAAATTAAACTTATATACTCATTTGATAGTGCCATTGAACTGAGCTCTTTAAAAAATTAACCTTAGATACTCATTTGATAGAGTCATGGCACTAATATCTGAGCGCTGTACTCTCAAAAAGTTAAAACTTTAAGCACTCAACTGATTGTACCAAGGCACCAATACTATAGCACCGAGGTGCTATTCTCTCTAATATTAAACCTAAGTAACATCTATAGCACATCAGTCCTACACATGTAGCACCGTGGCATTGAGCTTTTGGGTACTGAACTTATATCTTTCATCTTAACGACACCAAGGCTCCAGTTTGAGAGCATCGAGGTGCTGAGCCCCTAATATTGTTTATTATTGAATGAAAAATTTTATTATTAAGCTTCAAATCCTGAAGAATTTCAAACATAATAGAGATAAACACAAAGCATTAAAATGAAGATGCCTTTATTAATAATAAAATTTAATACAAAATTTGTACAATAAATAAATAAAAAGAAGAAAGAGAAAAGTACAAATAAAAAAGGGGAAAAGGGGGCAAACTAACACTCATAATCTTCATTCTCCTCCTCCTCCTCTTCTTCTACCAACTCCGACAGGGTGCTAACATAGGGCTGATAATGAAGAGTTAGAGGAAAAGAAGTCCAACTCAGGCCCACATGAAAGCTACAATTCTGAAACATATGAATAAGTTTAATGCTAAACTCAGTTATGTATGAAAACTATTGTTGCTACTGATCCATTTGGTGGTCAAATTTTCTTTCTTGTTCCCACTACTATTGATTGGTTTTACCAACCCTTTTCCTTAAATTCAGGACTTATCCTCCAATTTCTTGGAGTTGCTCATTTAATCTCTTGGAAGATTTGCGTTTGGACTGAGGGGAACATGAGCTCTCTCCAACCTCAGTCCTCAA
Source organism: Cymbidium sinense (assembly GCA_021442155.1). Lineage (NCBI taxonomy): Eukaryota > Viridiplantae > Streptophyta > Magnoliopsida > Asparagales > Orchidaceae > Cymbidium > Cymbidium sinense. The sequence continues at coordinate 54,547,259 of CM038230.1, read as the reverse complement.
GCCATATCCTTCAATTACTCTTTTAATCAGGGGAGCCTTTGTATAAAGTTTTTTTTCATCTGACTCCCTTTGCACATCTGCTGCAACACATAAAGAATAAATTAAAGAAGGATGATTATACCCTACAGTAGTACTACCTTTGAGCATATTACAAATATAATTATAAATAATCCTCCCTACATCAATAGTAAAGCCCTTTTGAATTACAAAATTCAAAATGGTTCTATCCCTAGTCACTTCACTAATATTGCTAGTGGGCATTAACTTGGCAGAAATAAATAGTGAAAAGCTTTCGCCCTAGTAGTCAGGCTGACAGTATGGAAATTAATACTTTTATCCTCCCACCTTTTCCACTAAACATTAAAATATGTAATATTGAGAAAATTAAGAATTTTATCAAAATTATGATGATCATTATAATATAGGAGATATTAATCATATACTACATCTTGTAAATTGTAATATGTGTTGATAGTATTTCTATCAAAACTTACTAATTTTCCCTAGATATAAGCTCTATTATTCTGGTGCTCCTTCACATTGGCGAAGAATTCTCGCACCACGAGAACAATACCAGGGTTATTATCATAGGCTAGCTTCTACCAGCCTCATTCATTGATAATCTTGTTCACGCTCCCTCCCAAATTAAAGAAGCTCCTCTCTAGAAATAGATGTTTGTGTTGGAGAGCATGCAGACATCATTCCTCTACTTCTACACTAATGAATCTATTAGTTCCACTAACAGCTGCCCTTTTCTTGCCCTTGTTGAGGAATTTTACTGGCATGTTGGCTTTCCCAAAGTAAAATGCAAGCTGAGAGAGAAAGAAAGAAAGGATTTCTAAAGGGAACCAATGCTTTAGAATAAAAAAATTTATAGCATAAGGGTCACATTTATAGACTAACCTTAGCATTGCGATGCTGCTTTATAAGCATTGAGGTGCTAGCCTCTCAGTTTCTGAAACACGAGACCATCGCTATGGTACTGAGCATGCAACACCGAGGCACTGGTTAGTGTTTCATAATGGTCATGATGTCAAAAAAAAAAGCATATCTATGGTATTTATGATAATTATTTTTGCAATCGATGCCATGCAAAAGTGAGACTGGACATTGATATAGCACTACGTCTCTCTAACACATCGCCACAGGCCTAGTTAAAAAGTTTTTCTTTTCTTCTTAAAGGGCCTATCCGTCTATCAATGTTTTTGAACTGACCTTTGACTAGTGTTGTAATGCCACATTGTCAGCACCTAGGCGCTCATCAAATTATTCCAATTTCATGCAATCTTAAGTGCTGCAATGCTGTCCTTAAAGCAGCACCCTTGGGTTTTTAAGACATGAATTTTTGCATTATAATGCTATAGGGCTAATTACTCAATGCTATTGTGCAATTTTAATAACGTTAAGGTGCTGCCATGATAGCACCTAGGTGCTATATTTTCAATGCTAAGGTGTTAACCCTTAGAACCATAAATTAATATTCACTATGTCAATATCTAAATAAATATTACATTCTAAAGGGATGTAAGTCCAACCCATGTTTTCATTATCCAAGCACCCTAATGGTTTTCCAATGGATGTAAGCCTAGTCTTATATTCATCATATGAACACCCTTACTCTAAACCTCTAGTTTACTCAAGATATCTGAGATGAGGCAACTTATGGATGTTAATCAATGACTAGCCCTCTGATGTTGGTAGACTAGAATAATGTAGTCCTTGGATGATAGAACTATGAGATCTTGATCAGGACTATCCTCCTATTTCTCTTAGATAGTCATTTATGTCATGTTACATGCACCACTAAACACCGATTCATATTAAAAAGATATGTTACTTCAACCTTAATCAATAGTTTTTTCTTACTACGGTAAGAGGGGTAATTAATTATTAATACTTGCATTCATAAGAAGTAGAACCCAATTTTAAATAAAACCTAACAAAATGTTAAGGGAACTCTAGTTGAATATAAATTAATCTACCTCATGAAAAATGTACTCCAACCCATCCCAATAAAGATTATGGAGAGTTTCCAAGAAGATTTTTTTTAGTGATCAGATTTCTGGTGACTCCACTAGGGATTACTTCCCTCTTCATCTCTAGTTGAAAGAATATAAATATAGGTATTATCATAGACTTAAAATATCAGGTTATATTTTTTAAAAAGTTTAGATCCATGACAAAGTTCAAAACTTCCAATGAAAAACATTACAAATATGATGACTATTAAGTTAGGAGAGGGGTCCACTATCAGATTCCCTCAGGTTGTAATCAACGCTAGTTTTGTTGGAGCTACTCTCCAGTTCACACTAATTTTTGAGGTCATCTAGTTTCTACCACTGTACCTATAGCTGAGTTTATTATTTAGGACAATGGAATGCCAAAGGCATTCAACAAAGGAAAGAGGTCGAATGTGATTATTCCTAACAACCCCATGCTTAAAGGCTTAACCTCTAAACAAGGTTCTATTTTTATTGACTATCAAAGGTAATTCCAATAATCCCTATTAGGGATAAGATAACTATTAAGCCTAAGTTGAGGTCTATCATCATCAATCCACTTAATAGTGCTTCAGGGGAGCTCACTATCACATAAAATTCTATGTTTACTCCAGGTAGTAATAACCACTAAGCATCTTCCTAGGGCACCAAAATGTCCAAGAGAGCTCAAAGAAAGTACAATGCTAATTAGAAAGTTGTTGAATTGCCTATTCATCCTGAACATTAGTATGAACCACTGGTGGAAGCAAATATACCCACCAATAATAATTTTGATTTGCTTCGATGGGTCAAGAGAAATAGCACTAGAGGAGCTATAAAGAAGTCTTTTTGGGATGAGCATACACATCCCATATCATAGAATCAATCACAAAAGGAGGAGATTTTATCCTTCAAAATCTATAAAGTTTTGAAGGATATTAAAAATAGAAACCTTCAAAGAATAATTAAAAAGTTGGCGAGCCAAGTCACCAACCCAACAAGTTCCAACTATAAGAGAGGTGGGAACATTAAAAAATATCATGCCCACCTTGAGCAAAACTCAAAGCCTAGGGGTTTAATGTTTGATGAACACCAACAATGAACTCTTAAGTATGAAACTACTAGGTAACAAGTTGTCGGAAGTTCCTGACAACCCCCACAAGAAAAAAATATCATCTATCTGATGAACATCAGAGTGTGACATCTAGAATGCATTCTCAAAGATCCATTATTAGAAGGTCCAGATAAATTTGGGTACTCAAAGAATCATAAATCATCAATGATGAGATAACTAAATATGAGTGAGCTCCATCAGATGACAAAAAAATTGAATCTTCTTTCATAAACTAGAAATGTTGATCTAAAAAGGGTCAACCAGCGGATTATGACATGGATAATATACTCTTCTGGGAAGATGAAGATTTCCCAATCAATGATGAGCAACCAATTCTAGACTTTCAAAATAATAAAGACATTAATTGTATGAAAGTTGAAGTTGTTCGCATGGTCGATACATATTTATGAAATAGAAATATGGCACCCAAATAATAAAATAATGAAGGACATCAAGAGAACCCAAATCATCAAGAACCTGGAGGTGAAGCTCAAGTAGAAGTTGAAATAATTGAAGAGTAAACTAATGTTGTAACAAGGTTACAATGACATATGGGTTCTTAACTTCAAAAAAGCGACAAACAAATTAGCTAGCTCAATAATCATCTCGATAAGATGAACGGGCTGATGAAAGAGTTATTTGGTCAACTTAACCTCATAGTAATTGTAACTCAGAAAATACCTTAGAGAAATCCTTAGAAGATAAACAACCCAACATCTGAAACTAAGGGTATGTAAAATGCTACACCCAACTTACCAACAACTTCAATGCAAAGGCAAGAAGCTCTAGGATAAGGCACACTAAATGCCCATCAATAAGCTAATGTTATCACCAAATCTTAAGCAGAAGACCTCATTAGCCAGAAAGTCCAAGCAGTCATTGCTTTAGAAACTGTTGAATAGCTAGTTGGAAACGGCCAACCATACCTGGCTGAATACGATCAAGTATAGTATCCAAAAGGATACATGGTGCAAAAATTTAATAATTTCTTAGGCACAAAAAAATTATGATGACATTTAACCCAATTCAAAGCTACTTGTAGAAATACTTACTACTACGATAATTTATTAGCAGTCTTATCAATATGGCCTTTAAGTGGTATGTTGAGTTACCCAATGACTCAGTAAAAACCTTCATCAAGTTGAAAATGCCTTTTGTTAAGAGACTTACAGGTGCAACCAAGAAAGTAATGATAACAAATATTTCTCTAAATAAGAGAATGAAAAACAAAAGTGTTACAAAATATATTATAATATGGAGAAATCTAAGCATGAAATATGATCAACTGCTCACAAAAACATATGTAGTGGAACCCTTCAAGGGGAATGTCAATGATCTGATGGCTCCATATTAGATCATGTAGCCAAATTTGAAAGGTTTCCCAAACAAAAGGGCCTTAATACCAATTATAATAATAATCCTTTTGTGTAATGAAAATAACCAAAATCTCATGATGTAAGGAAAAATGATGTGAATACAACATTCATAATTACGATTGACAAAAAGAAAAATGGAGGTATAATTACCTAGCGATTAGCAACAACCTTGCAACCAGCAGCAAAGCTGATAGTAGTTAAGAAAAAAGGGCTAAGTCTCCAAGATAAGATGTCTAAGTAGTACTCATCCAATAGAGAATGTACAACTAAGATATTTAGACACACCATAAAAATGGGATTATAATTTCCAGAGCTACGTCAGCCAGACCAAGTAGAAAAAGTTGATAATCCCAACTATTGTCTATTCAATAGAATCATAAGTCACCCAATTGAAGATTATTTTATTTTCAAAGATTGAGTAGAAAAAAGTTATCAAAATAAGAAACTCATATTGTGAGATAATGTACTAGTACATCCTAAAAAGGAAAAGTTGAATGTTATTACAACACACCCAATCTATGATGCAAAAGGCAGAAATGATGAGCCAACTAGAACCTAAAATATAAATGATGATAAGGGCAAAGCTCTATAAACATAATAAGAATAAGAAGGTGGTTGGGAGACCTTCATCTCAAAAATGGCCAAACTAATGATTGACATTCTTTTAGCCATAAAAGTGTTTTAATTTGGAGTCGTAGGGACACCATGTAGATCTTAGGAGGTACTTATTGAAGTGATCAGGTGCGACATTAAAGTATGATGTACCATCTAAAATGATAGAAATATCACCTTACAATGGACCCAACCACCTAATAAGGGCTCTTAAAGTAGATGGGTCAACGTATTTATTAGAGATCTTTCCCCTATTTTATATGAAGAAGTAAAGCAGGGTTTATTTTATGCCAGTTCTTTAGTTTCCTATAGAAGAAAGCTCCCATAGTTAATTACATCCTAGGAAATAAGAATTTTTTAAGAATACTCTCGATTAAAGTAGTCAATAAGTATCTCCAAAGATTTCAAAGTTAAACTATCAAATGATTGGGTATTTTTGAAAATCAAGTGGGAAAATTCAAATAGAAAGACTTATTTATGGGTTCCAAAGGAGAATAAGTAGAAAGCACCCATGATACTAGGAAGCCTAGTAATTGTTTCAATCTACCCTATAATGTGGCTTCACATTTTTGAAAGACAAAATTTACTTTTGTTTAAATTAGAACTTCATTAGAATGCTATGGCTTATAGTCCAACAAGACAAGATTATGTAAACTCCTAAGAGGTGAGGACTTATACTCATAGCCCGAAGGAAATAAGTAGCCTTAGAACCTAAATATAAAATGCTTTAGCACAAGCTAGAAGCATGACTTGGGTCTAATTGAAAAAATGGGATATAATGGTTTAACTCGACAAGGGAGAATAGATGTATCCTGACTCTTCTGGACTTACAATCACCTAGAACGGCTGTCAGCTAATACCTCCTACACTTTAAAACCATGTAGGCTAGTCTTTTGTAGATGTAAGATAGCTAAGCTACTATTTAATTAGGAAAGGAGCTAGAATCATAAACTCACTCCCTAAGAGACTAAAACATAAGTGGTATGAAAACATCACTAAGACTAATGCCAAAATTTATAACTTTTTAAATTATTTTGGACACATTCATTTTGAACCAAGTCTTAGCACAATTATGCCCATATGCTTGATGAGATTTAGTCATGGGCTTAATCAATTAGAGGAGGTGTTCTTCACTATAAGGGATCGCCCTCAAATGGCAAGCATATCCTTTATCGTGCAAGAGTGGAGACCCTCCCTATTCAAGAGTGGCACAATATGAAATGCATGATGTGATAACATACAAAATTAAGTTAAGGGGTTTCTAAATCTTTTATTTCTCTTGATTATAAACTTAGGCTTTAAGGTGACATTATTAGTTGTATTAAAATTCAGTTATAAATTTTTAGTGAGGATAAAAAAATTTAATTTTACCCTAAAGTGCCTACCACATCGAGGTCACACATGAAATCATCACACTTTAAGAAACTTATGAAAAGCATGTCATTTCTAATACACAAGCTAAATAGAACAATCAAACATATGAATTTCATAAAAGACTAAGATGTCAATGTAGCTGGATACTACCGTACACCTTAGAAAAGAGAAAAAGTTGTGTAGCTGAGCTATACTCTTAAACAACCTAGATTATAGTTGAATATTACAATTAAAATAAATTCTATGGGGCCTCCTAGGTCTTTGTCTTCTTGTTCTTCTTTCCTTTCCTTGGATCCATTTTTGCTCCATGCTTCACAGGGCCTCCTAGGTCTTTATCTTCTAGCCACTACTAATCCTAAACCCCATAGCACTAATCCTAATCCTATTGCAAAAAAAATACATATTTATAAAAAAATGAAATCTAACTACACCTGCAAAATAGTTGTTAGTTAAGCAAACATACAAGCCAAGCAATTATATTTCACATATTTAGACTTAGCACCCTGCACTTGGGTAGCCAAGCCCACTTGTCCTAATTGGATTATGCTTAAAGGCTTGAGTAGCATTTGCAAGAAAGAATATTTATATTTACTTATTATTATAGTGGCCCCTTTAGCACAATCGCCTGTAAAAAATATGGTTAGGCTATTAGCAACCTAACATCCAGTATATGCACAAACAATCCTAACATCCAGTCTAAACCATTACATCATAAAATAAAATACAACACCATAACATACACCATCCTAAACTAATAATAAAATCAATGACTTAGCATTCTAATGTGTGTGCTAAGGTCTAGTGTGGTGTGTCTTTATTAAGCTTTTAGAGTATGATTGTCTAAAGTTTAGAATTATTTAAGTTAAACATTAGAGGAGGTTTCACTTCAAATCTTTGAATGAATTGATTAATTTTAATTTACACTTTCTTGTTTAATTTGATGCCTACTTAACATTTAAATATTATGAAGAGAAGAAATAGGTTTGATCGCCTCCATCACTACCCTAAGTTATTTTCTAAAGGTATATTATTATGACTTTAGTTTCTTTAGTAAACCATTTATAAACATTTTATTACGCATATGTTCAAATTAATTTTAAGGAATCTTATTCAAACCTGAAAGGCATCTTAGAATTAATAAAATTGAATCACCATTACATGAATAACATTCCACTATTTCTTTTCATCATCAACAGTATACGCACTTCCTCACTTTTATTGTTTGTGATATTTGATTTAATATACATATTTATACATGCAATACATATTAATATTTTGCACACTTGAGATCATTAATGCATGAATTTAATAGAAAAGAAAGATTTCATTTCATAGCTAAGCACGTGCAGACATGTATTTAAGATTTAAGCAAGTACGTATCTTTGTTAAACTAGGGAAGTGAGATTATCTAAGACCTCCATGGGGCTACTTAAAGCCTCGCATTCTTAGGATGTGTAAACTATATACTTGCCAACTTAAATATATGTAAGCATATACACAAGCATAGAAATAAAAATCATGTAAAGGTTATATAAAAGCAAATCATTGTTCATATAAAGCAAAGTTTTATCCCAAATTTTAGCACATGCAAACACATGAATGAAATTAAGCAAGTACATTCCATTATTAAACCAAAGAAGTGAGATTATTTAAGATCTTTTTGGGGCTACTTGAAGCCTCGTGTTTCTGAGATGTCCAGACTATATACTTGCGAACTCGAACATATGTTAACATGCACATGAACCATGAAGACAAAATAGTCAATTACTATCTTTAAATTATCACTAAATGGAAACTTTATTAAACATTTATATCCAAACTTAACTTAGATTTCACATTCTTATTCATCATTAGCTTATAGTTTTAAAAATAATTTAGGAATTATTAGTGATTATAGCCACTCCATATAATAATATTTATCCAACACATGCAACTTAAATGCAATCATATTCTTTTAATTCTCTTTTCTTTTTGATAAAAAATATGAACATGTGAAACAAATGGCATGCACATTTATAATGATTGAAAATAAGTAATTAAATATTGCATACTCAATTTCTATATGTCCTAAGGATAATCAAGTTAAATAAATATTCCTTAAGACTAACCAAAGTTCTTATAAGATTTGATTTTGATGTTTGAGTTGTTGAAACCTAAAGAGGAGAGATAATACTTAATATTTACCCCATCCCATGTTGGTAATTTGATATATTTAAAGAATAAATTAAATAGATTTTATGTGTTGATTAGATTCAAGCCATTAAGCACATCAATTTAATTATCCTTTCCTAAACTTCTTTAATTTAATTAACTACTTAATCATGAGTTGTAAATGATATGCTTTTAGGTAAGTAAAATTTACAATGCACCTAAAAGAATCTAATGTAATTAGGCTCATGCTTAATGGTTAATTAGATTAAAGAAGGAAATAATCTAAGTTAAATACTCTTATGATTTTCCCATACAAATGGGTTAATCATAATTTTTTTAATGACTTTATGTTATTGAACACGTTTTGAGAAATTAATGGATTATGTTTGAATTATTTGAACCAATTTCTAATTTTGTTTGAATTTTATTTTATTATTAATTTTTCTAATTATTCCCTAATTATTAAACATATTAATTAACCCTCTTAAGGAAATACATTTGGAGAAATAATTAAGAAAGGGGTCCTAATTATTTCTCCTCACTATTCTCACTATCCACAATGATTAATTACCATTAATTATTTAACTTTTACTATTCACTAATTTTAATTATTATTTAATTGATTAAAGATGGTAAATAGAATTGAAATTCTAATTTTTTTTTTCAAATTACATGGAAAATAATTTCAAGAAAATTATGGAAAGCAAAGGACAACCCATGGAATCATCTCAGTAAATTTGGAATTAATGAGCCAAGTAATATGACTTAATTAAGGTAATTAGCCTAAGCTTCAAACCATAACTAAGCACTATTCATTGGTCATAAATTAGAAATTTTATGTTTCTTAAATTCTTTTTTCTCTAACCTTTCGAAAATGTGTTTATTTGTACTTTTTGAATTTTTCTATAATTAGTTAGGATTTTTTAAAGTTTTGGCCATTTAATTATATATATATATATATATATATATATATATATATATATATATATATATATATATATATATATATATATATATATATATATATTTAAAGTCTAATTAACTCTTTAAACTATCATCGCCATGCGGATACTGATGTGGTATTGGCTATTTAAATTGTTCAATGCCGCAGCTGACTCAATGGCAGCGGACGCGATTTCATCCTAGCTGTTTAATCTCGGATCAGATGATTAAGATTAATCCTATGATTCTAAAGGGATTAAATCAAAATTTTTAATGTGATTAATCATGAGCATCCATTTTAATCATGTGGAATGGATGGCCGGTGATCTATTGTCCCACAAGCATCGGAAGAAGGAAACTATTCACCTTCTATCACTCGATCAGAGCTCACTAGAGCTAGTTTGATGGTGAAATTGACTCCAAAATGATTAAGTAATGAATCTAAGGAGATCCTATGAGAAAATTGCATGAAAACATAATTCACTTCAAAAAGGACCAACATCTAGAGACCAAGTCTACGGTAGCTAGCTTTTTACCTCGACAGAGCTAAAGATCGGTGATCCGCTGATAGAGGTAGCTTCATCTTGAAGAGATGAAGCCTTGCTGAGAAGATCATGAGCTACCTCCACTCTGATCGCTTTGTAGACCAAATGCCACTGTAAAGCTCACCGGAGTTGGTCTTAGGACGTCTTCTAGTTTTCCAATCACTCGGGAAACAATTCATTTCAGCTCGGAGGACTGAGGTGAACGTGTGAAAAGAGTTAATTTGAGTTTGGTCAAGGTTTAAGAAGTTTGGACGGATGGAGCTCTTAGGCCCGATTAGAGGCTAGTCTCACTGGTGGTGGAGTGCAAGAGGAGCATAAGGGAAGGTATGGGACTTTGTGGAATGCTCTAGGGAAGCTTTGTGCTCGATTTGAATCAATGGGGAAGAGTATACTATCCACCCCATTTGAACCAAGGGCTAGGATTAGTTCAGTCTTTGGCAGCCATCCGGACGAGGTAGGTGGCTGGACATGGCAGGGGACTGCTGAGATGGCCGAGGGTGAGAGGCTGAGGGAGTGTAGTGGGCTGGTATGAGGTGTACACACTCCCTTAGGTGGACCAATGGATGCCCATGGGTGAACACACCCTCTCTTTGCCAAAGGCTGAGCCCAATAGCTTTGGGTTAGGTTAGGTCAATGGTCCTCTTGTCCAAGAAGAGCCAAAGGTGGCTGTCATAAGATAAAGAGGTAGAGAACCAACCCAAATAGAAACTTTGTCCTATTTGGGTGTCTTAGTCCAATGAGTTTGATACAAACTAGGTTCACCATGGGGTTAGGCCCCCTTGGGCATGCCCATGGTGACCCAAGGATGAGTCATGCCATGTTTGGTTAGATTTGGCTCAATTTGACCCACATGGGTGAAATGGGTTAAGTTGGGCTAAGTAGACCATTTTGACCATATTGGGTCAATGCGAAGACTTGGGTGAGTTTAATTAGTCATTTGGAGTGAATTAGTATAATTGGTTTGATTCAATTTGGGTTAGATTTAGATTTGGCTCATATGGTTCAATTTGGGTCAAATAGGTTATGTTGGCCAATTTGACCAATTTGGCTAAATTGGCTTGAGCATGGTTAGGTCTATCTTCAGTTAATCATTGGTGATTGATTGGAAGAGTTGAATTAAATTAATTTGGATTATGAACTGATTTGGTTCAATTTGACCCTTTAGGTCAAATTGGGCTAAGTGGGCTAATTGATTTAGTTTGACCAAATTGGGTTCAATTAAAGGTTGGATTATGTTTAATATTGAATTGGTGATTGGTTAGAAATATTGGTTTTAACCAATTTGATCTGAGAATTGATATGGATCAATTTCACCCTTTAGGTCAAATTTGGTCCCAATTGATTTGATTAGGTTTAATTGATTACAATGGAGTGTTAAGTAATGAGTTACAATCATTAATGAATGGATTGGACAGCTTGGTTTGATCTAATAGGAGTTTAATTAGAGTTTGGTTCAATTAGCCCTTTTAGGTCATTTTGGGTCAAGCCAACTTTGACCAATTAGGGTTATGGATGGTTGGGATGTGTTCAATGATAAATTTGAAGTTGATTGGTGGCTTTGATTACAATTTATTTGGGCTTAATTATGTTTTGGCTTCAATTAGCTTTAGGTCAAATGGGTTAACTTGGGTTGGTCACCTTCCTTTGGTTCAATTGGCTTGATTGCGAGTGTTAGAGTGACTTGAAATGATCTAATGAATAATTGAAGTGATAAACAAAATCAAATTGGACTTAGTTCACTTGAATGGGTTTGAATTGAGTCATAGGATTATGGTGGAGTTAACTTGGGTTAATATCAAAGTTAATTTGGCTTGGAGCTTAGATTAGAAAACCAAATTCAATTTAGATTAATTGAATAAGTTTGAGGTTGGTTTAGCTCCATCTACATGGGCTTATGTTTGGATGAGTGAATAGGTATAAGTTTTGGTTTATGTCATAGGATATGTGAAACCTAGTTATCCTAAGGTGGATTCTAAGCTTAGGGCTATGCCCTATAAGTCTCTAAGCTTAACTTTAGTGTTCCCTTAATTACTAGAAGTGTCTTAGCATTATAGAAATTCAAGTGTCTAGCAGGTTTCTAAATCTAAGATGAGAAAGATTAATCTTTACTCTAAAAGTGAGGTCAACAGCCAAACAGATGATCAACATTCTTTTAGCCATAAAAGACATTTAGTAGAAGAATTTTTTTGTGCCTGAAATAGATCTAAGAAGGCTCTTCACCAATAGGTGCAATGTTTATATAATATAGAGAAGCAGACAAAAATTAATTAGACTTCTTCATCAAAGCCCTACAAATCAAAGAAAAAGAGAAAATCCTGAAAACCAAAGTCTAAAATACAAAAAAAATGATTAACTCTTTTTAGAAGTATGAGCAACCTCCTCAAAGTCCAGTTAAACTAAAAGAATACATGGCCCACTTGCAACTTGACATGAAAAATCCTAAAGAAGAAAAAGTTTCAAAAGAAATGTGTTGATTCATAAATATGTGTGAAAATTCTAATCTTAAAACCCATAAAAAAAACATGTTATGTGATTGCAACTTCAACTGACTCCGAGGAAGAACTATGCTTTCCTAGTGAAAAGCTTGCTAAATAAAAGATCCAGTCAGGCTCAAAGAAACTATGTCCTAAATTAGGTAGTAGTTCTGAGATTGTTGAAAGATTCAAAAATTTCTGAAGACCATCGAATTGATGGTAATATGAATCCATTCTTGATACATAAAATTAAGATCTACGATGATGCCAAGTACTTCATGCTTAAGAAAGTAGGGGAAGTTGATTCCCAAAAGTATGTGGCTCCACCTATCAAGATAATGTTGAAAAGTAATCATTCAAAGGGTAAAAGCGCCAATGAATCAAAACAATCCAAGATAATTCTCCACCTTGGTAGCCATACTAGGGATGATGAAGAGGAGTTAATACTTTATCAACCTAAGAAAGCCTCAACTAGGCGAAAGAAAGAAGTATGTAGTATTAGTAATGTGGAAAAATAATTAGAGAAAACTCATGTTTCTCTAATAAGGGTACCTGAATCACAAATTTTCAACATGGCTATGATAATAACTATAATACCATGGGCACATATAAAAGCTTTAAGAACTTCAAGGAAACAAAAGATAGAATAGTTGAAAACCTTATATGTCCCTCCTAGAAAGGGTTATAAGGAACCCAGGATCATTTTCTACAAAACTAAAGAGTGAACTATAAATCCCATGCAATAATTATTTGAAGAAAATGATTTTGAGGAAGAAGATGTTTCAATTATTACTCCTTAATACTTCTCATCAGCTCTACATAAACAAATATGCAAGCCTAATTATTTAAAAGGCTTCGGAGAAGGGATGGAACCCAAAATTCCATAGGATATGTAAATTCACCATATGGGAATTGGGAATTATTTCTTCAACATTTCCTCCAATGAGCTCATGCTATGCCATATCCTGAACAGAAGAAGTCCCTTTGGAAATGATAGATGAATGAAGTGACATTTCACATAAAAATGAGAATATACCTAAATATGAATTAATGATTAACTAGAAAGAGGCCCCACAGGAATTCAAAGAAGGAAATTGAGCCACCATTGATGAACTCCAAGAAATCAATCTAGATCCTGAAGAAGACCGTAAGACAACCTTTGTTAGTACTAACCTCACATCAAAAAGATTAGAGGAATTAAAAGCACTACTTTCTGAATAAAAAGTTTTCTTTACATAGAATTATAGTAAAATGTCAGGCTTATTGCTAGATGTAGCTATACATTAGCTTGCCATTAAACCTGATGTACAACCTCTAAATGAAACATCAAGGTGAATCTAGTTAGAAATTTAAGAGCAAGTAAGCAATGAAACCAAAAAGCTAATTGAAGCAGGATTCATCCGGGAAGAGAAGTATATTGACTGGATTGCCAATATTATCCTAGTAAAAAAAGAATGAACAAATTAGTGTTTGTATCGACTTCAGAGATTTAAATAAAGCATGCCCAAAAGATGACTTCCCACTAACCAATGCAAAACTCATGATAGAAAACACATCAAACTATGATATATTATCCTTCAAAGATGATTCATCAGGTTATAAACAAATTAAAATGGCTTCGAAAGATGAAAAACATGTCCTTCTGCACACTAATCGACATATAATACTACAAATTGACATTATTTGGCTTAAAAAATAGCGGAGCTACATACTAATGGGAAATCACTCACATCTTCGATGACCTTATACATAGATATGTGGAATGTTATGTTGATGATTTGGTTGTCAAGAGTAAGAATCAAAGCAAATATATAAGTAATTTAAGAGTTCTATTCGATAGAATTTGAAGTTTCAACTTACTGATGAATCTGTTGAAATGTGCATTTTGTGTGAATTCCAAAAAAATTATGGGCTTTATTGTACACCATAGAGGTATTGAAATTGATCCCTCTAAAATAAAAGTAATAATAAAAATGCCATTGCCTAAGACTTTAAAACAATTACATTCACTACAAGGCAAAATGGCTTACATTAGAAGGTTCATTTCTAATCTTTCGGGGAGATGTCAACTTTGCACTCGATTGATGAAAAAGGATGCACCTTTTATATGGGATGATGCTTATCAGGAAGCATTTGATAGTATAAAATAATATTAATTACATACCCCAATTTTAGAAATACTAATAATGGGAAAGCCGTTAATATTGCATACAACAGCCTTAAAAGAATTATCATAAGCTTTGTTACCATAGAACAATGAAGAACAAAAAAAATACAATATACTATAAGTTGATATCTAGTAGGAGCTGAAATAAGCTATTCTCTTATTGAAAAATAATATCTAACATTGATATTTGGTACTCAGAAACTACTGCACTATTTGCTATCACATAAAATAATTTTGATATCCCTCTTAAATATTTAATGACTAGACCTACCTTAATTGGTTTCTTAGCTAAATGGGAAGTCCTACTACCTTAATTTGACATAACATAAATCCCACAAAAGGCTATAAAAGTGCAAGCTCTAGCTGACTTTCTAGTCGCTCTTCCCTTACCAACAAACTCTCCACTCAATGATGAATTGCCTGATAAATAAATCTTTGAAGTAGAAGAAACCCAACAATCATTAGAATGAGAGCTCTACTTTGATAGTGCTTCATCAATAAAGCTAGCTAAACCACCTAGTTTACCTACAGTACATGTCAGAATTATCTTAATATTTGTGACGTCGCAAGGTGGTATTCTCCATTAGTCATATAATCTGATCGAAACTCAAACTAATAATGGAATTGAATATGAAGCATTAATCATGGGTCTAGAGCTAGAAATTAACATGAAAATTAAGAAGCTTCATGTTTATGGAGATTCTCAACTCATAATTCGATAAATAAATGGAACCTTCAAGATAAATAAGTTGAAATTAACACTTTATCATAAGCATATCTTAGAGCTGTTGAAACAAATCCTTTAAGTAACTATTACAAGGGTGTCACATCGAGATAATAATAAAGCTGACGTATTAGCTAAATTGGCTAAAGAAATGATAGAACCTTAAGGAGAGCCAATTATAATAATAGTCTAAATAAATCTAGCATTGGCACCAACCATCCTACAAGCCTTTAAAGCTAAAGAAAATCAAAAGGTTTCAATAATAAAAGAAGAAGATGATTGGCGAGAACTATTCATCACCTATCTTAAAGGCAACAGATTACCAAAGGATAAATCAAAGGCTCATCAAATTTCATAATGAGTGCTACGAGATACTCCTGTGAATGATATGTTATATCATGCTCATTTGACCAAATGTGGTTGTGATGCTTAGGACTAGATGAAGAAAAGATGGTGATAGCTAGAGTCCATGTAGGGTTGTATGGTCCACACCAATCCGATCCTAAAATAAAAAATAAAATAAAATGAATTGGATATTATTAGCTCCGTATGGTTCAAGACTATATTAAATATGCTAAAAGATGTCATCAGTGTCAAATATATGTTGACATGTTGCATCAACCACCTAAACACTTGCATCTAATAGTAGTGTCTTGGTCATTTAAAAGTTGGGGAATAGATATAATCTTCCCAATAGATCCTCCATCATCTGGGGGACATTATTTCATTTTAGCTGCCACTGATTACTTCTCCAAATGGGCAAAAGTTCCATTAAAAGAAGTTAAAGCGAACAATGTAGTGAAATTTTCCAATACTATATCGTCTATTGATTCTGAGTACCTTGAAGAATTATATCCGATAATGACACTACCTTCAGGAATGCCAAAATCTATTGCTTCATTGAGAAAATGCAAGATATATTGGTGATATTCTTCATTATACAATCTAAGAGCTAATGGACTCATATAAGCATTCAACAAAAAGTTGATTAAACTTTTCAAAAAAAATTCTCTCTAAAAATAAAAGGGAATTGCATGATAAATTAATAGAAGCCTTATAGTCATACATACTACATAAAAAACTATTACACAACTAACACAATACTCCTTAGTCTTCAGATCAGAAGCAATACTTCCTCTTGAGGTAGAGCTACCTTCACTCCATATAGTAGTTCAAAAGAAAATTACAATGGAGGAAAGCATTTGAATATGACTCGAAGAGCTTGAAGCTCTAGATGAAATTTGATTACAAGCCCAACAAAATATAGAAATTTATGGAGCAAGGATAACCTGGGCTTACGACCCATTGTTCACCCAAGAAGCATAAGGAAAGTGAACTAATACTGGTATGTGAAGACCTATCATTCTACATCAATGAGCTAGTTGAATGTTTGACCCAAATTGGGAGGAACTATATTTCATTCAAAAATTATATGAAGGGAGAGCGTATCAACTCATTGATGCAAAAAGGATAAGGCTTATACCCCTTATAAATAGATAATATCTTAAGAGACAGTATGCATAACCATTAAAGATGTTATGCTTTACAAATGCAAAGTCAAAATTAACTATAAATTAATCAACTGAAGGGATACTTTTCACTTAGGGACGAGAATAATTTTTTAATTTCAAAGGAAAATTCTTCTATTAACAAAGGGAAAATTTATATACCTCACAATGCAAGGAAGATTCTCCATCAAAGAGCAACTCTATACAAATCAAAGAAATCTAAAATTAAATTCAATATGTTCTAAATAGACCGAATCTAAATTTAAACTTAGATCCATCATATCCAAATGGACCAAATCTGAATCTAAATTTAAATCCATCATTCCCAAAGGGGCCAAATCTAAATCCAAAACTTAGATCTTTCATGCCCAAAGGGGTCGGATCTAAAACCCAAATATAGATTCCATCATGCCCAAAGGGGTTAGATCAGATCCAGCATGCCCAAAGAGGCTGGATCAAAATCAAGATTGAAATCCATCATGCTTGAATGGGCCAAATCTAAACCTAGATTTAGATTCATCATGCCCAAAGGGTTTGGATCTAAAACCCATATTTAGATTCCATCATGCCCAAAGGGGACATATCTAAAACCTAAATTTAAATATCATAATGTCCAAAGAGATTAAATCTAACATATCCAAATGGACATGACTTAAGTTCAAAACACACCCAATATGCCTATAAGGGTTGGGTCTAAATATAAACAAAGAAAGATGCAACAAATGCATCACGTCTAATCGATATGACACATTCATTGGGGGGTATTTTATTTGCATCTATAAAATAAAAATAAATTGAACATCTCAACTTGTGCACTATGGCACCACAATCGCAACACATATGCACTATCACCACCTTACAGAATCTAGAAATCCAAACTACCCCCACCAACTACCTTCCCCGTCAACGATAATTACCCAAGGAAGAATGAGAGTAGATAATGCGGGGTGGCTTCTTATAACAGGGGTGGAAGGCTGACCTCTTAGTCCTCTCTTTGGTCTCTCACCTAAGTCACTCTCTCCTCTTATTCTCATCTACAATCTTCTCCCACTCTTTGCTACAAATTCTAGTGCAACCTCCCCTTTACTATGTGATCTTTCCATTGTACAAGAAAAGAGTTTAAGTAAAACTTAAATTTCAAAACCTTAAAATCGGAAAGACTCCATCATTGAACTTGATTCCAGCATGAGAAGAAGACCTTCCCTCCATCGATCTTGGATCCAAAATAAGGGAAAAGAGTGCTTTTGCATTAAAAAGTTAAGGAATCTAGCACAACTAAGTAGTTATGCTTCTAAAATTTTAAAAAATTATTGAATTACCCCAAGAAACTACCCAAAAAATGGAATTCCTGATTCATAGCACCGCTGCACTAAACTCTCAAGATTTTAAATATATGGTGTCTAGCATCACAACACCATAGTACTGAATCTTTAGTGCATAGGTACTACTTTGTTGGGTTTTGTAAGGTCAAAACATCCATCTATATCACCACATGTTGAGGCATTGCATTAATTTTATAATCCTATTTTTGGCACTTAAAACACTAACATTTTCAAATCTAAAATCTAAATCCTATCACACAATGCCAAGGCGCATCCATTTGATGTCGCAACATTAGTCTCTCAAGTTTAAGATAAAAAAAATCTCTATTTTATAGCACTATAGTGTTGTCTTCTTGAATAATAAGCTAAAAATCTCTATCTTATAACACCGTAGTGCTACCTCCTTGAGTTATAAAAAAAAATAAAAACCCTTTTTCTATGGTGCCATAATGCTTTCTTCTTAGCGCTGAGGTGATATTCTCTAAACATTACAAATTTTGAGTTAAAATTAATTATTTACTTCAATTTTGATTTTAACTCTTGGAGTAGCCAAACGACTCTCGCATGAGCCCCGTTCTTGTCAAAATTGACCAAGTTCACTATTTGAGGATGTTTTACAATTTAAAATAGAATAAATCTGAATCACCCACACATGTATTAAAGTATAAATTTAGTATTTGAGGATGCTATGTGAGTTGATTTCCCGATTGGATCTTATGACTGGGTCTAGGTTAACAAAACCTAATAATATTGTTATAACTTTCTTAACTTGATAAAATCTCTCAGAATCTAATTCTATCAAACAAAGGTAAGGTGATTATTTTTTAGTACCATAATGATGGTTATGTTAATTAAATATTTCAACCAGAGGGGTTTCTACATCAAAATTTCTTAAAACTTTAATATGAAATTATTACATGCTCAATTAAAAGAAATTAATTGAACGAAATAAATCCTTTAAATTAAGGGAAAATTTATCTACCCATCAACAACTATTATTAGGGGTGATAAATTAAGAAAACTTTGCTTATAAAGAGCTAATGTTGAATCTAATACATCACTATGTTCACACTCAAATAATTTCATGCCCGTAAGGACATGGCCCATGTTCTCTATACAGATGGTTCACTGCCAAATAGAATCATTAAATTATGCTCACTACTACAACCCATATGTATTTAATTTGGTTTTGCCTATTAAGCTATGGAATGTATTTAATTGGGCGAAAGATTGACTTAGCTTTATCCTTTAGATAAAAACCACCCCAAGTATACAAGAACATCATGGACGATGCAACCCATGGCTACTGACAAAAATTCTTCAGTTGTGTTGGGTTGACTTACTCCTCTAACTAAGTATTTTATGGATCACAGCCGCCCGAGATGTTGAAACCATGGGATCTTTATCAGGCACATCATTACTCCCCGAGCATATGCTTTAAGTTAAATAATAAATTTCATAAACCATATATTCCAACACTCAAAAAAGAGGTAAGTCCAATCTCTTCATTCTCCATGCGAACATCAAAATTATATTAGCACTCCATGAGGAGGTAAGTTCAATCTATTTGTTCTCCATGCAAACATCCTATAACATTGGCATTTTAAAAGGATGTAAGTCCATTCTAATGGCTTCCTAATCGATGTAAGTCCAATCTATGCTTGAAATGCAAGTATAACTTAAATGCTTCCTAGCATTCCAAAGGGATATAAGTCCAATTTATTTGTTCATTATGCAAACACTCTATACTATGACTTTCAAAGTGATGTAAGCACAGTCTACCTGCTTGCCATGCAACACCTCTATTCCAAAATAATCTATACTAAATCTCTGGTCTACTCAGGATATTTGAGATAATGAAACCCATGGATACTAATCAAATTACTTAGATATTATGGCTATGCCATACAAACACCTATATTCCATAATAATTTACTCTAGATATTTGAGATAAGGAAACCCATAGCTACTAAATAGACTCCCTAGACATTATGGAAATTGCCCTCTAATATTGATAGACTAGAATAATGCAGTCTTGGAATGACAAAACCATGTGATCTTGATCGAGATTACCTACTCTTTTTTTTAAGATAGTCATCTACATTACACCACACCACTAGACATTGATGCATATCAAAGATAAGTTTATTTTCAACTTTAATCAAGAGTGCTCTCTTACTATGGAAAGAGGGGTAATTAACTATGGATGCTTACATCCATAGAAAGTAAAATCTATATCTAAATAAACTTTAACATATTGTCAAGGGCTAAATCTGATTGAATATATATCAATCTGCCTCATAAAGAATGTACTCCTTACCCATCCCAATAAAGATAATAGAGTTTCCAAAAGGATGTTAGCATCATAGTGCTACCCTATAACGTTACAAAGTGAAGAAACCTATTTTAGAGTCCATTCCACCATTGAACTTGGTTCTGATGTGAAACAAAATCTTCCCTCCATTGATCTTGGATCTGGGGCAAGGGAGAAGGGTGCTAATGCACTATACAAATGTAAAACCTAGCATTGCTAAAACATTATGCTACTAAAATTTTAGAATTTTAAAAAGTATTAAATCTTACTCATTAATGAAATAATGCCAATGCGCTACAATCCAACACAGAGGTGCTGAGTTCTTAGGAATCTTGAACCTTAGGCGTACATTTCATAACACAAAGGTCCTTATGTTCTGGCTTTGAGGTGCTAAGTACTCAGAAAAATTAAAGTTACATACTCATCTAACAACACCATGGCATTGATATCTCAATACCAAGGTGCTAAGCTCTTAGAAAAATTAAACTTAGATACTTATTTGACAATGTCATGGTACTGATATCTCAACATTGATGTGCTACGCTCTTGGGAAGTTATAACCATAGGCAGTTTACTAATAGTGCTAAGGTGTCGATATCATAGCAATGAGGTCCTTGTCTCTTTAATTGTAAACCTAAGTCACATCTATAGCATCGCAATGCTACACATGTAGTAATGAGATGTTGAAATTTCCAGTTTTGAACTTATATCTTTCAGCTTAACGATGCCAAGTAGTAGTGCGGTGTATTTTTATTTTCATCTTTGAGGTAAAATGAAAAAAAAAATATGCTAGTTGGACACCGCATAGCTTCACAGATATTCTTATTAGGGTGATCGGGTGTGATATTGAGGAATGGTGTATTGTCTCGAGAGACAAAATTCACCATCCTACAATGGACCTAATCACCTAATAAGGACTCGTAAGGATAATGGGCCTTCGAATGTACTAGAGATTCTTCCCCTACTTTATATGAAAAAGTAAAGTAGAGTTTATTTTAAATCGAGTTCACTAGATTCCCTACGAAGGCAAGCCCCTATAGTTAATTACATCCTAAGGAATCAGATTCCTTAGGAATACTCTTAATTAAAGTAAATAATCATTATCTCCAAAGATTTCAAAGATAGGACTATCAATCAATTGATTATTTTTGGAAATTCATGTGGGACTGTTCAAAAGGAGGGAGTTATTTTTGGAACCAAAAGGATATGAGTAGGGGATGTTCATGATACTAGGAATCCTAGTGAGCATCCCAAACTATCCTATGGTTGGGCTTTATATTTTTGAAGTTGAGAAAATTTATTTATTTGAGTTGAATTTTTATTAGAAATCTAGGGCTTACAATTCCACAATATAAGGTTGTGGAAATGCCTAAGAGGTGAGAATTTATGCTTGTAGCATGCAAAGGAAAATAGTAACCTTAGATCCTAAATCTTGAGAGCTTTGGTGAGGGCCAAAGCACGACCTAAATCTAAAGTAAAAATGGGTATATGATTTATCTCCACAAGAGAGGGTAAACCACCCTACTGTTGGATTTACAACTGCTTGGGGGTGGCCGCCAACTAACTCTTCCTATGATTTTAAATACATGTAGGCAAGTCTTATGCTTTTGCAAGATAGCTAGGTTGTTGTTTATTTTAGAAAGGAGACTTAGTCCTTAAACACACTCCCTAAGAGACTAGATTATGAAGTGCATGAGTAATGACTTAATCTAATGCAAATTTTGTTAAGTTTTATTTTGATTTTTGGACTTTTTATTTGACACAGACTATAGGATTTCATATGTCTAATGCATGGGAAATTGATTATAGGCCAGAATCAGCAAGAAGGAGGTGTGTTTCCACCATGACTCTCAAAGGTCAAGCCATTTTCTCTAGCAAAGGTGGAAGCCCTCCATTAGTAAGAGTGAAGCAAGATGATTTTTTTTATGCATGATGTGAGACATACAACATCCAGCTAAGGGGTTGCTAAATCTTTTTCTTGATTTATGTCCTAAGCTTTTGGTGAGGTTATGAGTTATTTAATTTTAATTTTGAGTTGATTGATTAAATTGAAAATTTATTCTTTCCTAAGAGCCTAATCGCATCCAGGCCATTCATCAATCAATGAAGAAACTAGGGAAAATCATGTCATCTTAATGCACAAGAAAAATAAACATCAAACAATTTATAAAGCTAGCACAAAAGAATAAGAGGCTGATGTGGTCGGGCTCCACCACACAAACTTGAAAAGAAATGTGGGTAGCTGTGCTCTACCCTTATACAACCTGGATTATAAATGAATTTACAATTAAAATGAATTCATGTTATGGGGGTCTTCATTCTTTGTTTCTTCATTCTTCATTTTGATTTGCTTCATTTCTTTCTTTCTTTATTCTTCTTTGGCTTGGTTGGAATGTGGTTGCTTCAAGGCTTCACATGGTGCATAAGACTTGGTCTTATGACCAATGTTCATCCTAATCCCCCATAACATTCATTCCAAATATTAATTACAAAATTACATGAAAATGGGAAAGATAAATCTAACTAAAACCTACTACACAACCCAAGCATGTATATGAATAAGTTGGACTTAGCACCCCACACATGAGTAACCAAGTCCACATATCTTATTTTGGATTATGCTTAGGGGTATAAGCAACCTGCACATCAAAAGTATTTATATTTTTTTTATTACAACTCCCCTTAAGCATAATCCCCTGCAGAAGATATGATTAGGCTAAGATCGTCCTACCTTCCAGTCTACAGACATATACCCAAATATCCAGTCTAAAAAAATTACATCACAAAATAAAATCAGGCATCAAACCATGCATCGTCTTAACATAGAGCTAGAAATAGTGACTTAACCTAATGTGTGTGCCATTTAAGGCTTGTGTGGCATATCTTAGCTAGGCTTTAAGGTTGACATTTTCTAAATGTGAGAGATTCAATTTAGAAGGGTGGCTTTAGTTTAAGTGGTTTAGCTGATTTGTCAATTTTATTTGATGATTTTATTTAGTTTCAATGAACCTACATTTAGTTACTAAGTGTTGTAAGGAGAAGAAAAGAGAAGAGAACTTCTCTTTCATCCCTGCCTTAAGTAATTTCTAAGGTAGATTCATTAATGATTTTTCTTTACTACATGTTTTATTATGTGTTTTAATTAACCCTAAGTTTAGATTTACTCTAAATAAACCTATTCAATAAGAAAGGCATCTTAGGATTAGTCAAGGTGAATTACTATCACATAACACAACTATTTATTTCTTTCCACCATGTATACCATGCATATGAATGATCCTAAGCATAACTATACATGCAATGCAAGTCTTAGCACACCTTAATGATGAATGCAAAGAAATGTTGTTTAAGAAAATTTGAATGATCCATGAATGCATATTTTTATTAAGTAGAAAAGGGGGATTCCTTATCCGTTAATAAAATGCACGTACATATGTATAAAAGACATAATTGACTACAACACTGTTGTTTTCTACGCTAGGGGTGTAAGGTATAAGACTGACTTGGGGTTACTTAAAGCCTAGCAATCCCAGGATGTCCAGACTAGTATACAAGTTTTCTTAACTACAGGTGCATGTACAAAAAGAAACAAATGGATGAAGAATCATGTAAAAGATTTTTATTTGATTTGCTTATGCAATTTACATGTGTAATTGATTTGGTTATGCAATTTACATGTGTAAATATGAAGATCCTTCTCAAGTCATACCATAGAAGTGCATAGATATAGATTCAAGCAAGTGTTATGTTCTTTTCAAATGAACTATACACTTTGCAAATCCTATTCAAATTCATGTTAAGAAAAGAGAAGAAAATCACATAATGCACATTTTATGCTATAATCACATGCAATCTTATAAGTATTTTTAAGTAGCATCCCTTCATTCATAATATTTGGTTATGAGTTTTGAAAAGTAATTTTTGATTTAATAGTGATAATAGCCATTCATATTCTTATCTTTAGCCAAAACAAGCAATTTAACATAAAGGAAATATTTTCATTTAATTGATTTTTCAAAAGAGATGAATGCATGATTTCATATGGAAAATAACATTTAGCATGCTTGGAAAGAAACAAAGTGATGTAAGCATATGACTTCATTCACCCTAATTAATTCCTAAGGATAATCTTATAAGATAAGATTATTCAAAGTGAATCAAGATTTTTAAAGAGATTTTTATCTGAATTTGATTTGACTTTGATTTGTGAGAAAAGAGTTTGCTGGTCCTAACTCACTTCCCACATGTGTGAATTGATTTGGTTTAATTTGAGAACAATTAAGTTGATTTTATATTTTGGTTTGGTTAAGGTGTGCATTAAATCCATTAATTACGCCTTACCTATACGACATTAACATAATTAAACAAATAATTATGGGCCAACATATGATATGCAATCACATGGAATATAAATTAGCAATGCACTTGAGAAAGAAATGAGCCTAATGCAATTGGCTCACAATTATTGATTAATTAAGCTAAAGAATTTTCATTAAGTACTTTCATAACCTTCCCACACATGTGGGTTGGATTATAATTACCTTAAATTTGTCTTAGGCTTTGGAATACCTAAGGATCTACCCAACAAGAGACTAATTAAGTTCAAATTGATTTTAAAATTTTGATTAGACTAATTAAGTAGCTCATTAGTGGATTAGTCTTTAATTATGTTTGGATTAAGGAAGAAAGGGGGTTTAGGGAATAACTTAGAGAAAATATCCCAAACCCATTCTATAAACCTCTTCCTCACCTAAAAAAGTTTAATTATTTCAATTAAGGGATTAAACCACTGTTCACATGCTTAATTTCCCTTAATTACATTAAGAGAGTGATTAGGGATGCATCAAATAATTCTCCTAATTAATCCAACAATAAATTCCAAGAAAATCATGGGAGGTAGAGGTCATCCCACTAATCAACCCTAGGAAGTTTGGAATTAATTGCTATAATAATTTAGGAGTAATTAGCCTAATCACATTCCTAATGAAACCTAAATTAAGGGAAATTCATTGTTCAAAATTAATCGAAAATAATTTTCTGCGATTTCCCTCTGAATTATCTTTAAAATGAGTCCTCATTTATATTTTTTTAAAATTTTCTACATTTAATTATGAATTTATGAAGTTTTAGTGATTAAGGGATAATTAAATAGCTCTAATTAATTAACTAATCTCGTCAGCACCACAAGGGCTGCTGACGCCTTGAGCGCTCTCCACATGGCATGATGGGATTGGTTATGTCACATCGTGCACCATGTTAGCTGGCGGCACGATGCACTTTCCCCTAGGCTATTCAATCAAGGATCGGACAGCCAGGACTAAACCTGTGATTTTAAAGGATTAAAATTAGAGATCTAACTCATTTAAATCAGGGCCATCTATCCAAAACATGCGAGATGAATGACCCATGATTCTTCCCTGCCTAAGCTGTGGGAGACGGAGGCCGTCCATTCTCCATGGCTTGATTTGAGCTCACTTGAGCTCGGATTAGGTTGAGATTCAACCCACACCATCAACAAGCATAGGGAAGAACATCCAACAGTTGAATTTTAATGGGATTACAATTCCCTTCATAAAGGACCAAGCTTTTTTGAAATTAAGGTCGGTTTTGAGTCATACCTCGTCGGAGGCTATCACCGGCACTTCCAACGGAGGTGGTAGCTTCATCTAGTGGAGACGAAGCCCTGTTGAAAGTTTCAAGACTTGATTTGAAGTGGATTGTCTAATTGACCAAGCTCCCTTTTAATGGCTTGCGGCTTTGATCGAAATCCCCCTTCTCGTGGCTTGGATGCTTGGGAAAGCTTTGGATGAGCTCGATTTGCCTCCTTGATGGTGCTTGCCAAGTGAATTGGGATTTGATTGAGGATTGAGCAAGTTGGAATTTCCTTAGGCCTCCCCTATTTCAGCTATGAAGAAAACTGAGAGAGGGAAATTCAAAAGTGCCTGAGAATGCTTAGGAAACTTGGAGAATCTTGCCTTTGATCCTCTGTGCTCAATCGAATGTAAGGAAGATGGTTTGAGTGGGAAAGAGGGGGAGTATATCTCCCCCTCCTTGGATGGGACTACCGAGGCTTGCCTTGCCATTTTGATCAAATTAAGGAGGTTGAGTGGTTTTTTTAGGTTGTTAGGAGCTCTATGTGCTTCGATTTTGATAGAGGAGTGGAATGGAGGAAGTGCACATTTGTTAGGTGAGTGTAGTAGGTGATCGAAGTGGAGAAATTTTATTGGAGGGTTCAATTTGTCCTTAGGTTGGGTCATGGTTGACCTAAACCCATTGGGTCATGTTCACCACCCTCCTTGGTGTCCATGTGGTCGACTAAGAGGATGTCAAGTGGCCATGAAAAGGAATTGGCCAAATTCCAAGTGAATTTGGCCATAGGTTACCCTTTGACCTAGGGGTAAAATGGTCATTTGGCCTTGATTTTGATTTGGGTCGATTTGAGATGTTTCAAAAATAGGTTGGGCCAAATTTCAATTGATTTGGAGTCTATTTGGTTTGGATTGTTTCAATTTGACCCATTTAGGTCAAAATTGGTCAACTTGGGTCAAGTTGACTAATTGGTCAAATTATGTCAAATCATGGGTTAGGTCAAGTTCAAATGATCATTTGGAGCCTATGGGTGTCATTAGTTTGGTTCAATTTTATTTATATTTGATTTTGGTTCATTTGAGTTCATTTAGGCCAAATGGGTTAAGTTGACCAATTTAACCCATTTGACCCAATTGGGTTAGGTCATGAGTTGGTTTAGTCTTGGTTGATCATTTGAAATGTGTTGCAAGCTTTGGTTTCAATCAATTTTGGTTTGGTTCGATTTCAAATTGATTTGACCTTTCAACTCAAGTTAGGTTCATGGTCAATTGGGCTAGGTTGGGTCTAATTGGCCAATTGGAGCTTTGGTCAAGTTCAACAAGTGATATAGAATGAATTTGACCCATTGGTTGTAATCAATTTGGCTTATATCAAGATTTGACCCATTTTGACATTTTAGGCAAGTTGGGTCAACTTGGGTCAAGTGGCCAATTTGGCTTGGTTTGGCTTAATTGATGGCTTGATCATGTTCAATCATCGGTTTTGGATTGGTTTAGATCAATGATTTCAATCAATTTAGCCTATAATGGATTTTGGCTAGTTTTGGTTTCATTTGGGTTAAGTGTTAACTTGGTCAAAGGCTAGGTTTGACTTGGTTTGACCCAATTTGAGTGATTGATCATCCTAGGATGATTGTTGATCATAATGTGAGGCTTAGGTGGACTTAGTTCAATCCAATTTAGGTTGGATTAGAATTTGGCTTAAAAATATGCTTTAGGTCACTTTGGGTCAAGTGAGCCTAAGTGAGTCAATTGGCTTGATCAAGGCTTGATTCAAATTTGGTTGAACTCACATATGGACTTATGATTGGAATATAAATCCAATTGCAAGTGATTTGGAGTCAAATGGATTTTGATTCATTTGACAATTCAAGTCAAAAGGGTGAATATGTGTTTGACTTGGGTTAGTTTGATTTTGGTTTGATGATTGAATTTTATGTTTATATTTGGATTCATGATTGAAGGATTGATTGATTAAATAGAAAATCCAAAGGTTTGGATTGATTTGGGTTTAATTTATCTAAGTTGAAGATTTTGACTTGAAAGGGTGTAAGTTGGATTTAAGTCAGATTTGGATTTGAGTTATGAATTTGATTTTAGTTGTTTGAATTTATATTTTATTTATATTTGTGAATATAAATGAGAATATCAATGGGTTATGAGAAAATCTTTTTAGTTTAGAATGATTTGGATTTGGTTTTGAGCTAAGTCCATAAGATGGAATCAAAAAGGCATAGGAAAGATTTTGGATTTAGAATTGGTCTTGGATTTCAATCATTTGGAATTGATTCATGATTTGGATTTTTGGAATTGATTTATGATTTGAGAAAATCAGTTGAATTGGAATTGATTTAATTTTTTATTTGAATTGAAGTTAGTTTGAATTTGGAGTTGATTTGAATTTGAAGTTGATTTTAATTTGAAGTTTGTTTGAATTTGAAGTTTCACTTGAAAGAAGGAAGTAAGATTTGGTTCAAGCTAAAGGGTAGGCAAGTTTCCTTAATACCCCTAAGGCATAACCTATTTGTATGGCTAACTCTTCTAAGTCTCTAGGATTAGGTCAAGTGTTCACCTAATCACTAGAAGTGTCTTAAGACTAAGAAACTCTTAGTGTTTAGAGGAGTCCTATGTCTAAGATGGAGAGGTTTAGAGCTCAATCCAAAATTGAGGTCAATAAATGGCGCCCAATAGGTGTGGTATGGCTGACAAGACATACCACACATATTAGTGTTGATCGAGATGATCAACAATGCTCGAACGATCACAGGCACTAACAGAAATGATCTACTCCTAAACTAGAGGTGTAGAAAGAATCAAGAGCTTAGTGCAATGCAACTCCACTTATATCTAAGACATAAGAGAGTGAAGGAGGAATCTACTAGGGTTTGAGTATGTGAACCACTAGGGGAAAAGGTTCAAGTTATCCATAGGGGATAAAAGATTTGATTTGATTTGTGTCTCACTAGGGAGAAAATTTGATTTGATTTGTTAATTTATGATTTGGTGCTCCACTAGGAATGAAAATGTGAACTCTCCACTAGGGGAGAAAGTCCAAGTCATCCACTGGGGAGAAAAGGTTGGGAAATCTACTATGAGATTAGAATTCGAGATCCGTTAGGGATAGAAAATGTGAACTCTCCACTAGGGGAGCAAGTCGAGTTGGATTGAATTGATTCCACTAGGAAAACAGGAATATTTGCATCTCACTGAGGAGAAGCAGATTGATTTGATTTATTTGATTTGACTCCACCGAGGGAGGTTGATTAGATATATTTTGTTTGTTTAGTTTGACTCCACTGGGAAGGAAGGTTGAATTTGTTTTATATTTTAAGTTTTAAAATTTTGAGGTGGACCCTGTCAGTTTGCGATGGATTGCAATGAGTAAGGGCCATGTCAACCTAGACCTATCTCAGATTTACCAATCCAAAGGGGTAGTCTACTAATAACATAGTAGGATTATCCAACCAAAGGGGTTGTCTTTCAGTTTATAGTGGTCAATTCAGGGAAGAAAGCATAGGGATTCACATCTTCCACTACAAAAGAATGCTGGGGCGACACATTAGCAAAGTAACATGTCAACCCGACCTAGGGCTGACTACTCAGTGAATGTCGCTAGGGGGACTTAAATCAGCTCAAAGATAGTCAAAATCAATTTCATTTTTTTAGTTATATTTGATGGATCCCATTGATTTGCAATGGACTAACTGAGTAGGGGTCATGTTGGCCTTGGCCTAACACAAATTTACTAATCGAAAGGGGTAGTCTACTAGCCACACAGTAGGACTATCTAATCAAAGGGGTTGCCTTTCGATTTGTAACGATCAATTCAGGAAAGAAAGCACGGGGACTTACATCTTCTACTACAAAAGAATCGTGACACAGCAGGTAACATGACAACCCGAGTGACTTGAGTGAATCCGTTGGGGACATAAATTAGCTCAAAGATAGTCAAAATTAATTTTATTTTTTAATTATATTTGATGGATCCCATTAGTTTGCAATGGACTGCACTGAGTAGGGGCCGTGTTGGCCTTGACTTAACACAGATTTACCAATCCAAAAGGGTAATCTACCAGCCACATAGTAGGACTA
The DNA here is from genome assembly GCA_021442155.1 of Cymbidium sinense. Taxonomy (NCBI): domain Eukaryota; kingdom Viridiplantae; phylum Streptophyta; class Magnoliopsida; order Asparagales; family Orchidaceae; genus Cymbidium; species Cymbidium sinense. The sequence continues at coordinate 54,516,977 of CM038230.1, read as the reverse complement.
TCCAACCGAAGGGGTTACCTTTCAGTTTATAGCAATCAATTCAGGGAAGAAAGCGCGGGGACTCACATATTTCACTATAAAAGAATGTTGGGGTGACACATTAACATGGTAATATGCCAACTCGACCTAGGGTTAACTACTAAGTGAATTCCATTGGGGGACTTAAATCAGCTCAAAGATAGTTAAAATTAATTTCAATTTTTAAGTATATTTGATGGATCTCATTGGTTTATGATGGACTGCAATGAGTAGGGGCCGTGTTGGCCTTAGCCTAACACAGATTTACCAATCCAAAGGAGTAGTCTACCAGCCACATAGTAGGACTATCCAACCAAAGGGGTTGCCTTTCGATTTGCAACAGCCAATTCAGGAAAGAAAGTGCGGGGACTCACATCTTCCACTATAAAAGAATACTGGGGTGGCACATTAGCAAGGTAACATGCTAACCCAACCTAGGGCTGACTACTAAGTGAATGTCGCTGGGGGACTTAAATGAACTCAAAAATATTCAAAATTAATTTCAATTTTTTAATTATATTTGATGGATCCCATCGGTTTGTGATGGACTGCAGTGAGTAGGGGTCGTGTTGGCTTTGACTTTACTTAGATTTACTTATCCAAAGGGAGTAGCTTCTCGACCGAGGGGAGAACTATCCAACAAAAGGGGTGCCTTTTGGTTTGTAGTAGCTAATTCAAGGAAGAAAGCTTGAGGACTCACATCTTTTTTGAATAAAAGACCACTGAGATGACACAGTAGCAAGGTAACATGTCAACCCAAACTAGGGCTGCCCATCGATTTGCGATAGTCATGCTGGAAAGAATATGTAGTAGACTTATATCTTCCAAAGAAAAATGACCATCGGGGTAAACTGTTTGTGGCAAACAGATTGAACCTAACCTAAGGGAAACTACTGACAGAGTGCCGACCGAGGGACTTATCTCTACTCAAGAGTAGTCAGGTAATTTCTATAGGGAGTTATACTGACATTACCTTAAAGATTGGATGTCTGGTTGGGAAAGGGGCCACTAAGGGCTTGAATTCCTAATCCATAAGCAAATAATTTGTTTGTTCATCGTGGACCTTATCATTTTGCAAGAGATCACACTGAGAAGGAGCTTATATCAGCTTAGACCTATCTCAAATTTATTGAACCAAGGGAGAATATGTGCATTTGCTGAAAAAATTCTCTAACCATAGGGGTGGTTACTAGGAAAGGCGGACTGTCCAATCCAAAAGTAACCCGGGTAGTCTATCTTTACCTTGACAAGACTCATTCAACCTAGGGCGACTACTGAGTGAATGTCACTGGGGGACTTATATCAACCCAAAAGTAGTCAACAGGAAAGGAGCCATTGGGGGATTTATCCTAAAAATATCTCAACCTAGTTAGTGCATCATGGCTAGTTCAAGAAGAAATCTTATAGGCTTACATCCTCTTAAAAGGAGAAAACATGAGGTAACTTACTTGCTATGCAGTGGCATTTACCAGACTAACTAGGCGCTCATCAGTTTGCATTGGTCAAGTTAGGAGGAAAGCATGGGGACTCACATCGGCCAGACAAGTGATTATTGGGGTGACAGACCAGCGATGAAGCATATCAGCCCAACCTAGAGTAGCTAATGAGTGAGTGCCACAGGGGGCTTGCTCCCACATCAAAATAGCTTGAGATAAAAGATATGTGTTTGATTTTTTTTATTTTTCTGCTTATGCTAGAGGGAATAGGATGCAGCTCTAGTTCTATCACACATATCCTAAACACGTTGGGGAATTTGATGAAATGGTGCCATGAATGGTAGTTGTGATCCCACCAAGAAATGATGCTGCTTGGGTTCTCTTAGACCTAACTTAGTTGTGCTAGCCAAAATAAGATACCTCTTGGGTTCTCTTACACCTATTCTAGTAGCGCTTGGGAATTTGATGAAATGGTTCCATGAATGGCAGTTGTGACCCCACCAAGAAAGGATGTCGCTTGGGTTCTCTTACACCTAACTTAATTGTGCTAGTCGAAATAGGATGCCTCTTGGGTTCTCTCACACCTATTCTAGTAGCACTGGGGAATTGTGTTTAATTTGTTTTTGTGTTGTGAAAGAAGATAGGATGCCTCTTGGGGTTGTTTAACACTTAACCTAAACATGTCATGGCAGATTCGTAATCAAGCAAAAAATGCTTCGAAATAAGAGAATATTTTGATGAATTGGAATGTAATTTTTGATGATAGAATTATCTTTCAAATATGATTTTATGGGTAGTATTTCTTCAAGTAGAGCCCATTAATTGGAAGCATTGGGTGTTCTCCTTTACAATCAGTAAGCTGATAAGGCCCTCCTTGGTAAGCCTTCTCTATGACAAAAGGGCCTTCCCAAGTGGGTTCAAACTTGCCTCCCATCTTTCGATGGGCAACAATTGGTCTCCTTAGAATAAGAACAAGTTCTCTTACTTGAAAATTTCTAGGGCATACCAGCTTATTGTGAGCTTGAATCATCTTGGCTTTATACATCTCGAGGTTTTGGCACGCCCGTAGGCATCTCTCCTCCAAACATTCGAGCTCTTCTAACCGCAACTTTACTTTCTACTCTAAAATGATTTTACTACCCATTGCTATCCTTAGTGATGGGACCTAAACTTCTAATGGTAGAGCTTCAGACCCATATACTAAGAGAACGGGGTAGATTGAGTTGGAGTTTTGTATGTGGTGCCCACAAGGCTTCAACTAACTGCTCATGCCACTATCTCTTATTGTCGTCAAGTATTTTTTTTAGTATCTGGATGAGAGTTTTGTTGAATGCTTCTGCTAGGTCATTCACCCTAGGGTAGTAGATGGTGGAGTGTCTCTAATCTATGTCGTGTCTTCTGGCAAAGCTATTGATCTTGGTGCTCTTGAATGCAGTACCATTATCAGATATAATTCATCGAGGCACCCCAAACTTATATACGATATGGTTCCTGAAAAATTGGAGCACATGCTGAGTTGTGACATCTCTGAGTGGGATTGCCTCTGCCCACTTGGAAAAGTAGTCGGTGGCAACTAAGATGAACCAATGACCCTTAGAAGAAGGAGGATCGATCAGACCCATAATGTCAGTACCCCAACATTCAAATGGCCATGAGGCCAATGTAGGATGTAGAATATTGGGTGGTTGATGTTGGACCACATAGTGTACCTGACAATGGTGGCATCTCCTAGCCACATTCATGCAGTCAATAATCATCGAAGGCCAGTAGTATCCTAGTCTCTTAATCTCTGCTTTCATCTTTGAACCATATTGGTGTGCTCCACATAGACTAGAATGTACCTCGATTATAATCTTATGGGCTTCGTGTTTGTCTAAACAGTGTAACCACATTTGATCAAAAGACTGTCGGTACAAGGTGCCATCCACAAGAGCATATGAGAGAGCTCTCTATTTCATTTGATGGGCTTGTGACTTTTCTTGAGGTATTTTGCCTCTAGTTAAGTAATCCACGAATGGTTGCTTCCAATCTAGCTCCTTGTCCTTTTCGACAATGGCAACATCCCCTTCAAGAGAAAGCCTTCGACGAGTTTAGCATCAATAAGGGATATGACTTGTCTATTTTGGATTCTTATTGGAATGGACTCATCTTCTCGACATGCCAATTCTTTGGGAAGTTTGGCCAAAGCATATGGTGATGTGTTCTCTCCTCGAGGCACTTTGTAGATGGTGACCTCAAGGATTTGGGCCAACAGCCTCATGGTATACTTGTGGTAATGACGAAGCTTAGGTTTTAGAACCTTATAAGACCCAACAATCTGGTTGATGACTAGTTGAGAATCCTCATAGATGTTGATGCTTTTGACACACACTATAATGACTAACTCCTGATCGGCAATCAAAGGCTCATACTCGCCTTCATTGTTGGTGTATGGATTGGAGAGATAGTATGAGAATCTCAGCACATTGTGCTTTGGAGTTAGAAGAACTATTCCTACCCATGCCTTTCCTAGAAGAGTATATTGTGGTTCTTCTCCTTTTTGAAAGGAAGCCGCACCATCAAAATACATCTCCTAGCGAAGATTGTCAACCTCCCTAAGTTTATGATTTGTTCGTCAAGGAGATCATCACTAAGTGGAGAATCAGTAGGAAGTGGTGTGCAGCTAAGAAATCGGCTAGTGCTTGCCCTTTCACCGCACAAAGGGGTATGAATGTAATATCGAACTGCAAGAGAATCATGGACCAACGTGCCAACCGTCCAGATAACATTAGCCATATCATGAGATACTGTAGTGGATTGATTCTTGAAATCAAGTTCACCTTATGAGAAAGCATATAGTGACGTAGCTTTTGGGATGCAAAGATTAAAGCTAGGAAATATTTCTCAATAGGTGGGTAGTTTGCTTCAGTAGGGATTAGACAACAACTGAGGTAGTAGATAGCATTCTCCTTCCCTTCATCATTGGCTTGGACCAACAAAGTGCCAAAGGAGTCATCCAATGCAACTGTGTAGAGGATCAATGGCCGAGATAGGCTACTTAGGCTTCACCAAATATTGCTTGATATCTTCAAAAGCATGCTGGCACTTATCATACCACTTGAACTTGGCATCCTTTTTAAAAAGTGCTGAAAATGGCTTGCATCTTTGTGATAGATTGGCGATAAAGCATTTTAGATATGCCAACTGCCCTTGGAACGATCTGAGTTGGGTTAGACTTTTAGGGGGTGGCATTTATAAAATGGCTTTAATCTTTTCTGGGTCAATTTATATTCCCCAGTGTCAGACAACAAACCCAAGGAACTTCTCTGAAGCTAATCTGAATACACACTTCAAGGGGTTCATTTTGAGGTTGAATTGTCTTAACCGTTTGAAAATTACTCTCAAGTCAAAGAGATGATATTCCTTTTCTTTACTTTTGACTACTAGATTGTCAACATAGCATTCAACTTGATGATGAATGAGTTCATTGAAGATCTGAGTCATGGCCTGTTGGTATGTGGCACCAGCATTTTTAAGGCCGAAAGACATGACCTTATAATAATAGATTCTGACCGTGATTCAAAAAGCAGTGTTTCTTTCATCCTCGGGGGCCATCTTGATTTGGTTGTAACCAGATGACCCATCCATAAAAGAGAATACTACATGAGATGAGGCAATGTCCACCTTTAATTGTAGTATGGGATGTGGAAATTCATCCTTAGGGCATGCCTTGTTTAAGTCCCTGAAATCGATGCATATGCAAATTTGGCTATAGTTTTTCTTAACTGGGATGACACTGGCTAACCAGGTAGGGTATTTTTCTTCCCTGATGAAACCAGCATTGACTAGTTTCTTGACTTCAAAAAGGACCTATTGTTCAATTTCTAATCACATATGTCTAGGAGCTTGCTTGATAATGTTAGCGTTAGGATCTATTGCTAGTTTGTAGACTACAATGTCAAGAGATAATCTGGGCATCTCTTCATAACTCCATGCAAAGCAATCCTTAAACTCAATCAATAGCCTAACTAAGTCATTGGTTTCTTCTTCATTCAGTAGAGAACTAATGTATGTTGGGCGTGGATCTTCTTCTATCCTGAGGTTGATTTCTTTGAGCTTGTTGATTGTTGAATGGATTTCATCTTCAAATTTTGGAGGTGCATCTTTGATTTGGAGACCATATGGATGATTTGAAGTTTCTAAACACACCTCCTCATAAGAGTTAGTGTGGTTTGAGAAGAACCTATCAGACTCAAGATGATTGGTGACAACTAAGTAGTAATCATCATCATTGACTGGACCCAATATATTGAATCCTAGTCTTGATCTTGATTGTGCATCCCTGCCTTTATTGTTCTATAACTTCTCAAAATACTCTGACCTGTGCCTGGACCATGTATAAGGAATCAAACCTTTCTTTGCAAGATTAAGAACACAAGGCGAGTGTCAATCAAAAGGTAATTCCATTAATTCTTTATATGAATTATCCTCAAGTTCTACATCAGCTTCTAGACTTAAGGATGATGATCCCAATGGGAATCTTTTTGGCTTGACATCCATGGAAGACCTGGGGGCTTCCTTAATTACTAAACCTTTAGCTTTTTAAGAGGAAAGTGAGGTTAGAGCTAAAGTTCCCAACTACTACCTGATGGTTTTACAAAATTTTGATTTGAATACATTCATGCTTTACTAAGGCTGGTCTTCATCATTCACTAGTGTCACCTCCAATGAAACCGCGAGAGGGGTTGGTATGCTAATCACATGAGACTCATCCTCCAAGGGATTCCAAGTCTATGTGAATAGTAGTACTATGAACTGAACATAACCCCTATTGTGGCGCCAACTGGGGTCTTCCACTGAATTGCCTCTATATCTACCTCTTCCCTAGTGGAGGTCGAGTCATCCACCCATATGTTCATATGGTGGAATGAACTGGGTGAATGTGACATGTTTGCTCCTCTTCCTTGATGTCCTTTTCTTGCTTACTTGTATTTTCTTTCTTCTTTTCTTTTTTCCTTTTCTTTTTTTTTCGTCTTTTTCTTTTTCTTTTGCATTTGAATTTTGACCAAGTTCATGAGAAAAGGTGTTTTGAGGAAGGTAGTAGGTCGCATCTTCATAAATCTTGACCTCTCTAACTAAAAATGGCTTTTCATCTCCTTTGACATAGTTTTTGATTCCATCTTTTCTAAACTTGATGCACTGATGAAGAGAACATGGAATCATCTTATTCTGGTGTATCCAAGGCCTACCCAACAAAGTAGTGAATGAAGTATTTGAATCAATTATATAGAACTTGGCTTCAGTCTTCCAGTCACCTATTTCCAAAGATAACACTATGGAGCCTAAAGCCCTCTCGCCCTATTCATTGAATCCTCTCAACATCATTTCTATCTCCTTGGAGTGTAGAGATGTCAATCTTCAAATAAGCAAGGGTCTTTAGACTCATAATGTTCACTGATGCACTGGATCAACTAAAACCCTAGAATGTCTAAATCTGCCCATGTCCACTGTGATGTAGAGGGGACAGTTGTGCTCCATGTCCCCCAAAAGAATGTCTTCATCGGTGAAGGTGACTCCTTGGGCTTCTCTTGAATAATATACCTACTCTCTAACAGTGGTAAGCTGAGCTAAGCATATCTCTAGATCAAGAAGAGCATTGATTAATGATTCTCTCATCTTTTTTGATAAGACATGGGCATCATAAATGCTTAACTTAGCTAGCAACTTTCTTAGGTGAGCAAGGATATTGCAATCAACTCTGGGCTGATCCTCCATAAGAATATCCATAGGTGGAGCATCCTATGGAGGTGCTTCTTGCTCGTTGGTACTAATGACTTATTTTCCCTTATCTTGAGGTGCTGCCCTAGGAGGTAGAACCTTGCAACTATGGAGATTAACTTCGGTGATCTCTTGTGGAAGTTTAGTGGAAGATTCTACCTGCTCGTCAGGCATACCTATAGCTTCTTCTATAGGACCCTCGAAATCAGATGATTCCAAGTCTATCTCGAGTGGTGAACCCGTAGTATTCAGAAAAGGAAAGTCCAATTCTAAATTAGAAAGAGAAAGATTGGAGTTGTTATAATTATTTAGACTTGAAGAGTTTTCTAAAGGAGTAGAATTAGACAACCCATCAGAAGTGAGACAGATGTAATTCAAACTAGCTTTATTCCTTGATTTCTTGAATTTAGAAGGAGGTACATAGTAGAAATGTAGTAAAGTAAGTGGGGTGAGGGATTTGATGCCCTCATCTGCTGATACAAGATGTCTGCAAGAAGAAGAGTTAGCTGAACTAGAAGTTTTTGAATGAGTAGTAGGCATGGTGGAATGGGTGGGCTCATCGGTGGTTGCACTTGCTGGCTATCCAGGTAATGTGCTCTTCTTCTTCTGAGCTCTCACTTTACCCAAGTTGTCTTTGGCAACTTGCAAACCTTTCTTGATATTGGAGGTTCGAGCTGCCTCAGGCACCTGCAAGAAAAGTTTCTTGATTTTTAAAATAATCTTTTTTGAGGTTCAAGATAAGGAGATCTCCTAACCTTCTTTGGTTTTGAGAGGATCACATGTATCTTGAAGGATTAATATAACGGAACTGGATGATTGTTCCACTAGATATTTCTTTGGGATAACTATGGTGCCTGTCTTATAGCCATGCTCAAGCTAGTCCTTGAATGTAAAGCAATCCTCCAAAACATGGCCTAGCATGCAGTGGTAGGGAAAAAAGTTAGGATCTTGCTCTTGCCCACTTTCTCCAGCTTCTTAGACTTGGGTAGCTGAAAATTAGGTTTCTTTAGGAGGTTTTTAAAGATTTTTTGACTACCTCCCTCTTAAATGAATAATGTTTGTTTAGTTTATCCAAAAGAGTATGGTGGATGTGTGTGCCAGCTACTATGGTAGGTGTGGCATCAAAGGTCATGGAGGCTACTATGGTGATCGATAGGATGACCTAAGCGGTGGTAGAGGAGCTATAATTGATGGCTGTAGAGCTTGAGGTTCATACTGCTCCCTGGCCAGCGACTTCCCCTTCTCTAAAGCTGCTATTGCCCCTGGCTTATTCTCATAGGCCTTCTATGACTTTGGCTTTGATGATTTGTCTTGAAAAAATAACTATTTAGACTCTCCTTGTAGACTATCCATCTTATTGATTAGCTTCTCAAATGTGTTGGTAAAACCTTTGAGCATGAAGGTGACCAGGCCATGAATATTCTTTAGTAAAATTTCAATGGCATGTTGTTCAGATAGCTGGAGTTCATATTTCATACTCAAATTATACCATCTGAGAATATAGTTAATGAGGGACTCACTGGGGTGTTGTTGTGCTACAACGAGATTGCCCATAGTCACCCTTTATTGAGGTCCAGCAAACCTCTTAATGAAGAGTTGCTCCAACTCAGTAAAAGTCTTCACTGAACTGTTGGGGAGTTCAATGTACCAATTAAAGGCTATGCTTGCTAAACTGTTGACAAAAATTAGAATAGTAATGCATTGCTACCACCAGTGTTACAACAGCTAGCCTTAAAGTGCATTATGTGCTGGTGTGGGTTCCCTCTGCCATCAAAGCTCTTGAAAGAAGGAGGCACAGAACCCTTAAGATATTGGATAACATCAAATTCCTCTGGTTAGGGTCTACCCTTTGGAACTGATAATCCTCCTCGGGGTTGCACCAGTGCTTCTCTCACTTACTGCTCAACCATGAGTTTAATAACCTTCTCTTGTACGGAGGTACTATCCACTACCTTACTATACAAGCTAGTGATGCCCTGCTCCACTAAAGGTGAAGTCTTTGCTTGATCCAAACATGCAATAGCTCAGGCTAACTAGTCTTCACAATAGTAGGTTGTGCTACTGGGGTTCTGAAGTGCCAAGACTACTGCTAGCAAATCTTCAAGCGTCTTTCCCATTTTGTCAATTTGTTCATCCTTCTGTTTAAGTTTTTGAAGGAGGTGTTGGGTCAAATAAGCTGTATCATCCTATTTGACCACACCACCATCCAAACTCTGTTGATCATGAAGGACAGAACCCCTGGTGTCGACCATATGCACCTCTGCTGAGTCCTCTAACGTATCATCTTCATTAGGATCAAAGCTAAATGTTTCTTCCTCTAGGTCAAACCAGGCATATCCTAAGATTTCCTTCTTCTCTATGAGATAATGTGCTACAATATCATCAAGAGAGAGATCCAACTGCACAGGCCCAAATGATCATAGCTGACCGGTGGTAAGATCATGCTCATGAATAGAGATACATCTAACCTTGCCTACCACTGAAGAGCTAATCTTGTGAGGACTACGCTCATTAGAGGATACATGCTCCTGACTGTCACTAGATCTGGGTGGAGTGATACTCCTGGAGGATCTATGGCCATAGGGATAATGGTACTACCTCCTTGTCCCTCTGCTGCTGCTATCTCCATGATCTGTTATGGTGGTGGTGGTGATGGAATGACTACGATGCTTCGAGGTTGCCATTCCCTCTTCACCATAACTAGAGCATGAGGTTAAGCAGGAGAGCTCAGCCTCATCTCAATTGGTGGTGTAGATGAAATGGGATCTCTTGGCCATAGTCGGATCACTAGTGGGGTTCTCTTTTTCCTGAATGCTACCTTTATGGCTTTTAATGGAACTGTGGAAGATGAAACTTGTACGGGAGATGGTAGACATGGAGTGGAGTGGTGTGGTGGAGGCACCACTGACTCTCTCTGTGCGTGAGCTCTCTTCCCATGATGAGTAGTACCAGTCAATAGAATACTATCAGTATGACCGACATGGGTAGTGCATCGATCGAAAAAATCCATGAGGGTGACTTCGGCATACCACTCTCCTTTGCTAACATGCCGATACATGGCCTCTAGCTCTCTCCTATCATATATGCTCACCCACATTGAGAGGATAGGATCATAAATTGAGCTCTGGTCGACCATCACATGCCCACCAACTCGACATGGGAGGGCCGACCTCCTATCTATGGTGGAAGCCTCATCTTGTAGTGAGGTGTGAAACCTCCTAATATCTTCCTCTCCATCAAATTCGAGGATGTCTTCTATCATGGGTGACTCTACTCTAAGCTGGGTCCATCTTTATGGGCACATGGCTGGATTAATAGGAACTACATACCTCAATTGGAGTCAGTGGGAAGCTTGTGAGTGGGTAGCCGTCTTGGGCGTCTGGGTGCATGGGAGTTGAAATTCTTGATGAGGGAATTTTAGAATCGATAGCTTCGAACATGGATTCGTCCACTCTGATATCTCATAAGTGATCTTGATCTTTCTTGAACTAAAGTGAATCAGTCGATCTGAGGTCCATCCCAAAATGATAAGTAAAGACATACGATCATCCATGGAATCCCGAGGTAGAAATGAGTTGAGATTCATATTTTGAAAATAAACTCAAATCAAATTTCTACTTTTAGAATTTTGCTAGCTTTTTGAATTTTAATTTAGAATTTGAACCCACACTCAACAATTTGAATATGTTAACTAGGGCTCATTAAATTTAGAAGAAATTTTTGAAGGAGAGATTTTTGAGTTTAGAATTCATTTTCAACAAATTTGTATATGTTAAAAATGGGTTCAAATATTTTGAAGAGATTTTGATGCTTCCATTGGTTCATATTTGAGTTTGATTTTCATGTTTGAGGACCCTTTATTTAACAAATTTGAGTATGTTAAATAGAGGGTCAATTGATTTTGTTTTTGATTCGTGATTTTGAAATTTCCTCACTTCGCAAATTTGGGTATGCTAGATGAGGTGTTTGAAAACAATTTTCTTCTTTTGCTTATTTGCTTATGATGTGAATCAATTGTGAATTTGGAGATGAAATCTTTACTTAACAAATTTGTGTATGCTAAGCAAATTCCAAATGTGTTTGTTTTGATTTTTTGAAAAGAAGATCTTCACTTAGAAAATTTGGGTATGCTAAATAAAGAATCCAATGTGTTTGATTTTTCTGATTTTGAAAAGAGAATCTTTACTTAGCAAATTTAGGTATGCTAAATAAGGAGTCGAATATGTTTGATTTTTGTGATTTTCAAAAGAGGATCTTTATTTAGAAAATTTGGGTATGCTAAATGAAAATCTAAATGTGTTTTGATTTGTTTTGATTTTTTTAAAAATAGGAGCTTTACTTATAAAATTTGGGTATGCTAAATAAAAGATCCAAATGTGTTTAATTTATTTTGATTTAAAAGGTATGATCTTCACTTAGCAATTTTAGGTATGCTAAGTGAAGTTCAAATGTCTTTTTGTTTTGTTTTGACTTTTTAAAAAGAGGATGTTTACTTAGCAAATTTGAGTATATTAAATAGAGATTCCAAATGTGTTTTTATTTTGTTTTGATTTTTGAAAAGAGGATTTTTACTTAGCAAATTTGAGTATGCTAAATAAAGAATCCAAATGTGTTTTGGTTTTTGATGATTTTTGCAAAGTAGATTCCCATTTACAAATTTGGGTATGTAAAATGGAAGTTAATTTTATTTTATGTTTCAAAGATGAAGTTTTTGTGTGTGATTTATTACTTTCTGAATAGAGGGAAATTCCAACTTAACACATATGGAATGTGTTGAGTGGAGTTTCAAATGGTGTGATTTTGTTTGAAGACAAAGCCTCCATTCAACAAGTTTGGATATATTGAATGAAGAGGCTTTTCTTCAAATTTGTAATTTTTGTAAAGGAAGAAATTCCAACTTCAACATATGTAAGACATATTGAAATGGAGTTTCAATTTTATGATTGTGATTTTATTTCGAAAAAAAATCTTCATTCAATAAATTTGGGTTTATTGAATGAGGATGTTCATTTGTTCTTTTTGAAAAGATGACCTTTGATTTTGACTTGAAAATGAAATCTTCATTCAATAAATTTGGTTATATTGAATGGAGATGTTCATATGTGCTTTTTGAAAAGATGATTTTTGATTTTGATTTGAAATGAAATGTTCATTCAATAAATTTGGGTATATTGAATGGAGATATTCATTTGTACTTTTTGAAAGATGATTTTGATTTTGATTTTGGAAATGAAATGTTCATTCAATAAATTTGTGTATATTGAATGGAGATGTTCATAAGTTCTTTTTTAAAAAAATGATTTTTTTTATTTTGATTTGAAATGAAATCTTCATTCAATAAATTTTGGTATATTGAATGGAGATGTTCATAAGTGCTTTTTGAAAGTTAATTTTGATTTTATTTGTAAATGAAATCTTCATTCAATAAATTTGGTTATATTGAATGGAGATGTTTGATTTTGATTTTTTTATGATTTATTATGAAAAGATGATTTTTATTTTGATTTTGAAAAGCTTTTCATGTAAAAATTTATGTATTTTGTGAAAAGCTTTTTGAAAAGTGCTTTTATTTTGTAAAGGGTTTATTTTTCTTCTTTATTTTTGGAATGAACTTCACCTTACCATAGAGATGGTAAGAAAAAGATCTTTAGTTATCTCTTTTATTAAATTTTATTTTTACCTATTAGGGGACCCAACAGGGGTTATAAGACCTACATGGAGTAAGGTCCTAAAACCTAAAGGATGTTGGCTAGCTTAGCTTAAGAATGAAATGAGCTAAGTGCCAACAGAAAAGAAGGATAGTCTGAGACTTATATGAAATACAAATCAACTATCGATACTTGGAGACAATGATCATTTACCAAAGATGGAGAGAGGAACCCTCCTCAGTGGAGTCGCCACAAAAATCTATGGTGTTTTTTTATTTTCATCTTTGAGGTATAATGAAAAAAAATATGCTAGTTGGACACCACATAGATCCATAGATGTTCTTATTAGGGTGATCGGGTGTGACATTGAGCAATGGTGTATTGTCTCGAGAGACAAAAGTCACCATCCTACAATGGACCTAATCACCTAATAAGAACACTTAAAAATAATGGGTCTTTGAATGTACCAGAGATTCTTCCCCTACTTTACATGAAAAAGTAAAGTAGGGTTTATTTTAAATCAGGTTCGTTAAGTTCCCTATGGAGGCAAGCCCCCATAGTTAATTACATCCTAATGAATGAGATTCCTTAAGAATACTCTTGATTAAGGTACATGATCATTGTCTCTAAATATTTCAAAGATAAGACTATCAATCAATTGGTTATTTTTGGAAAATCAAGTGGGATTGTTCAAAAGGAGGGAGTTATTTTTGGAAATAAATGAAGATGAGTAGGGGATGTTCATGATACTAGGTAGCCTAGTGAGCATCCCAAACTATACTATGGTTGGGCTTTATATTTTTGAAGTTGATGAAATTTATTTATTTGAGTTGAATTTTTATTAAAAATCTAGGGCTTACAATTCCATAATATAAGGTTGTGGAAATGCCTAAGAGGTGAGGATTTAGGTTGGTAGCCCACAAAGGAAAACAACAATCTCAGATTCTAAATCTAGGGAGCTTTGGCAAGGGCCAAAGCATGACCTAAATCTAAGGTAAAAATGAGTATATGGTTTACCTCCATAAGAGAGGATAAATCATGCGACTGTTAGACTTACAACCGCCTGGGGGTGGCCACCAACTAACTCATCCTATAATTTTAAATACATGTAGGTAAGTCTTATGCCTTTGTAAGATAGCTAGACTATTGTTTATTTTAGAAAGGAGACTAAGTCCTTAAACACACTCCCTAAGAGACTAGATCATGAAGGGCATGCATAATGGCTTAATCTATAAATGAAAAATCTTTTTAAATTTTATTTCATTTTTGACACATCATTTAGACAAAGGCTTTGTGATTTTTATATGTCAAAATGCATGGTAAAGGTTGATTATTGGCTAAATCATAAGAGAAAGAGGGTGAAGCTCTGTCAATAGGGGTTTCTCTCATGGGTCAAGTGGTCCCTATGCGTGTAAGGATGGAGGCCCTCATTTTTATAAGAGTGACTCAAGATGGCATGCATGATGTGAGACAAACAATATACAGCTAAGGGGTTGCTAAATCTTTTGATTATTTTATTTTTGTTCTAGGCTTCATGATGAGATTATGAGTTATTTAAAATTTAGTTATGAGTGATTATTTAGGTAAAAAATTTATTTTATCCTAAGATCTTACCACATCTAGGCCACATATTAAAGCATCAATCATAAGAAACTATGAAAAAGTATGCCATTTATAATGCACAATTTAAATAAATCATCAATCAATTTTATAACTATCATAAGAGAATAATAGGCTTATGTGGTCAGGCTCCGCCGTACAACCCGAAAAAAAAAAGATGGGTGACTGAGCTCTACCCTTATATAACCTAAAATATGAAAGAATAACTACAATTTGAATGAATACATGCTATGGGGGTCTTCATTCTTTACTCTTCCATCCTCTACTTTCTTTCTCCTTTCTTTGATTTGGATGTGCTTGCTTCAAAGGCATCACAGGGCACCCTAGGATAAAGCCTTCTGTCCACTGCTCATCCTAATCCCCCATAGCACTAATCCTAATTCTTATTACAAAATTACATTTATATGGAAAAAGTAAATATAACTACACCTGCAAGATAGAGGTTAGCTAAACACACATATAATCCCAAGCAGTTATATATATATGATTTAGACTTAGCACCCTGCACATAGGTAACCAAGCCCTCCTGTCTTAACTTAGATTATGCTTAGGGTTTAACCAACCTGCAAAGAGAGCATTTATATTGTTTTTAAGCATCCCCTTAAGTACAATCCCCTGTAGAAAACATGATTAGGATAAGAACGACCTAACATTTAGTTTACGAAGCATACACCCTAACATCCAGTCTAAAATATTACATAATAAAACAAAATATACATCACATCATACACCATCCTAACATAGAGCTAGAAGTGGTGACTTAATTCTAATGTGTGTTATGATCTTGTGTGGTATGTCTTAACTAAGCATTAGACTTATATTTTTCTAAATTTGGAAAACATTCAAGTTTACATGATGGTGGGTTTCATTTGAAGTCACTTAATTAGTTTGTGAATTTTAACTTGTATTTTTATTTTGTTTCATTTGATTTACAATTAGCATCTAAGTGTTATAAAGAGAGGAAAGAGGATTGCCCTCTCTCAACCCTAAATTAAGCCACTTTCTATAGCATATTAATTTTATTTAGTTCTATTTAATGAATGGCTTATTACATATTTTTAATTAATCCTAAGTTTAGGTTAACATTAAATGACCTTATCCAATATGAATGGCTTATTAAGATTAATCTAATTGAATTATTATCACATGACGTATACTAAGTCATTCCTTTTCATCACTTGTAACATGCATATGATTTAATCCTAAGTGTATCTATACATACAATATATTTTAACACACTTGAATGATGGATGTATGTGTATGTTTGGAGTTTATATTTAATTTAATTGAATCATTTGAACGTGTAAATTAAAGCTCTATCCAAATTCTAATACCAAGATACATAAGGATGGATTCACATAAGTACGTGTCATTATTAATAAGGGAAGTGAGATAATCAAATGACCTCCTTGGGGCTAGCTAAAGCCTCATATTCCATGGATGTCTCTAATCTATATGAATAAAGCACTAGTTTATATGCTAATGTCTTGTGTATGAATGCATGCATTTTTAGTAAAAAAGGAGGATCCTAATTCCTTAGTTAAATACACACATGTATGTATAAAAGATATAAACATGTATGTGCCATTATTAACCAAAGAAGTGAGGTAATCAAATGACCTCCTTGGAGTTAGCTAAAGCCTCATATTCTTGGGATGTCGAGACTATATACTTGCATTCTTAGACACATATAGATGTATAAATAACTAAAAGAAAGAGAACCAGGAAAAGTTGTGTTTTTATTTGATTGAATTATTTAAACATATGAATTAAAGCTCTATCTAAATTCTAATACCCAAATACATAAGAATGAAACTAAATGAATACATGTCATTGTTAAACCAGAGAAGTGAGGTAACCAAATGACCTTGTTGGGGCTAGCTAAAGCCTCGTAGTCCCAAGATGTCCAGACTATATACTCATTATTGTTCAAACTTATGTAAATCTATATGTAAATATATGAAAGAGAGCTTCATTTTATGTGCTTAAGCTATAAACACATGAAAATCCTATGTATACTCATAACTATCAACACTCCAAGTATTATAATTTATTTATAAACTTCAAAAAATAGTTTTGAATTTATTAGTGATAATAACCACACATATATTTAATTAGCCCAACACATGCAAGCTTACATAAAAGAAATTCATTTGATTCATTTATATTTGAAAACATGAATGCATGAAATCAATTGACATGCAACACCTAAAGTGATTGGGAAGGAATTATTAAATATAAACACATGGTTCATTCAATTAAACTAATTCCTAAGGAAAATCACATTATTTGAAAACCAAAGTTTCTTTATTAATTTATGACTTGAAATTTTGATTAAATTCAAAGAGGAGAAGCTATGATTTGTTGTTTTAATCCCATTCCTACATTGGTGAACTTAATTGGTTTAAGAAGAGGTAATTAAGTGGGTTTTATGAGTTAGTTAAGTTGGATCCTTAATTAAATCAATTAATTACCATTACCTATGCTTCTTTAATTTGATTAGCCACTTAATTATGAGCCATAAATGATATGAACATGTAAAGAAATAAAATTTATACACTCCTACATGGACCTAATGTAAATAACTCATAATTAAGAGTTGATTAAATTAAAGAATCTAATTAAGTTCTTTTATGATTTCCCCACACATGGGCTAATTATAATTTTTTTAAGTGTCTTTATTTTATTAAACACATAAAGAGGAACCCCATAATTTCATTGTTAATTATATAATGTGATTATAACTTTAATTTTATTAATTAGGCCACTTAATTAATAAATTTAACTCTTAATTACTCTCATTTTAATTAATTTTCCTTTAAAGAGAAATGGACTTAGGAAAAGAGGTTAGGAAGGAGGTCCTAACCCCATTCTCCTTGCTCATTCACTATTTAACGGTGACTAGTGCACTTAATTAATTAATTTTTACTATTTAGGAGGTTAATTAGTCAATTAAACTAATTAAGAGAGTGATTAGGGCTTGAATAGTCAATTACCCTAATTAACCAAGCAATAAATCCCAAGAAAATTATGGGAGGCAGAGGTCATCCCATTAAACTAACACACAAAGTTTGGGATTAATTTCTCAAGTAACTAAAGGGTAATTAAGCTAATTAAATTTATAATTAAACCCTAATTAAGCATTAATATTACTATTTAAAATTAATTGGGTTTAATTTTAAATGACTCTCCTCTGAAATACTTATAAAATAAGTATTTATTTGTATTTTTTTATTTTTCTATAATTTTTTATAAATTTTTTAAAAAAATTTAAAAAAAAACTAATTAGTTAAGCTAAGTAAACCAAATCTACGGTGCCATGTGGAATGCGGCATGCGCTTTCCACATGGCCGTGGGATTGATTACGTCCATCGGCTTTACATGGCCGACGCAGCTTTCATCTTCTCCTTTTGATCTAAGATTAGACAATGTAGATCAAACCTACAGTTATTAAGGGATAAAAAATAGATAAATCTAATGGATTAATCATGATCATCCATTTTGATCATACGAAAAGGATAGTGTGTGATCCATCGTCTCACAAGCGATGAGAGATGGACATCGCCAGCCTTCTGTCACTTGATTCGACCTCACCCGAGCTCAGATTGAGTCAAGATTCAACCCACACCTTCACGAGGTAAATCTGAAGGGATCTACTAGTTGGATTTGCACAACATAAAAATTTTCTTCAAAAAGGCCCTAACATATTTCACCAAAAGCTCAATTTCATGGAATTACCTCACCGGAGCTCAAGACTGGAGATGAAATTAATTGAGGAAGCTTCGTCTAGTGGAGATGAAGCCTTGCTGATCAGTATGTGCAAGGATCCCTTGATGTTCACTCGGACGGCTACGAACCATCATTGTGCAAGCCAATGTTGATCAAACTAAAACTTTCGGTGGTCAGAGGGCTCGGGAGGCGATTCATTCTTGCTCGACGGAGTGTGGAGAAGGTGTGGGTGAAATTAATTTGAGTTTGGTTGAGTATCAGTGGAGTTGGAATTAGAATGGTGCTGCCCTATTTCAATTTAGAGTTTTCTGGCAATGGGGAAGCTTGGGAGGCTTAGAGGGCACTCTCGGGGTTTCAAAAATGCCCTGAGCGTGAATGGTGTCATTTTGGATTGAAATGAGGAGGATATATCCCCCCTCCCTTGGATTGGATGGACGGTATTGGAGCCTGATATTCGACCGATCAGCCATCGTCTGAGTGCAGAAGTTATGAAGGTCAGTCCTAGGTGGCTCAACTTGGTTGGCCAGAGGACTTGGAGGGTGGCTCAAGGCAGTTCCTCCATTCTTGGATCCAATGGGTTTTGGCTAGGTGTGGGGAGGTGAATTAACTCACCTCCCCTTGGTCCATGGCAGACCTAGCCCACTTGGGTCGGGCTAGGTGGGTAGGTCATGTGCCAAATTGGGTGTGAAGATGCCCACAAGTGGAAAGGAGGAGTTAACCTTCCCGTTTGGGTATGATCCCATATGGGGAGGTTTAGCAATTGGATATTGCCTTGGATTTGACCCAATTCAGGTTGGGTTGATTTTGGGTTTACCCTAGGTGAGTTTAGGATGGGTTGGATCAGGTCCCATTGGGTTTGGGCTAGGTTCAAGTGGGTTTGGTTTAATTTGACCCATGTAGGTCAAATTGGGCTAGGTTGGGTTGGGTTGACCAATTGGTCAAATTGATTCAAACCAAGGCTTGATTCAAGTTCAAATGATGATTTGAAGTGTTTTGGTTCAATTTGTTTGAGTCAATTTGGCTTAGGTTTGATTTTGGCTCATTTGGATTCATGAAGGTCAAATAGGTCAAGTTGACCAATTTGACCAAATTGGCCAAATTGGCATGGGTTATAGGTTGACTCATGTTCAATTGGTTAATTGAAGATGATTGTAGATGTTGGTTTGAATTAAATTGGATTTTATTTGGAATTTAAGCCATTTTGACCCTTTAGGTCAATTTGGGCTAAATGGGTCAATTGGGTTCAATTATGGCTTTGGTAAAGTTAAATAATCAATTTGGAATGAACTTGAATCATTGGTTGTAATCAATTCTGGTTAAATCATGATTTGACCTAATTTAGTTTTTTTAGGTCAACTTGGGTCAACTTGGGTCAAAGGGCCAATTGGGTTAGGTTTGGCTCAATTGATAGTCAAGTCATGTTCAATCATCGATCATAGGTTGGTGTGAATCAATGGTTTCAATTAATTTGGCTTGGGTTGAGATTTTGCTAGTTTGGTTCATATAGATTAAGAGTGTTGACTTGATCAAATGATCGAGTTGACTTGGTTTGACCCAATTGATGATAATTGATCAACCTAGGGTGATCAACAATCAACATAGGAGGTTTTGATATGCTTAGTTCAATCCAATTTGGGTTGGATTGAAATTTAGCTCAAATAGGTCCTTTAGGTCACTTTGGGTATGTGCCTATTAGGTTTAGTTGAGTCAATTTTGGGTTGAATTCAGTATAGTTGAATTTATATATGAATTTAGGATTGATTTATAGCTTTGATTGCAATTGATTTGGTTCCAAATGGATCTTGGTTCATTTGGATATTTCAAGTCAAATGGGCTAAGTTGGGCTTGATTTGATTGAATTGATTTTGGCTTGGTGATTGTAGATTTCAATTATATTTGGGATGATGATTGAAGGAATAATTGATTTATGAGAAAATCAATTGATTTTGTTTTGAATTGAAAAAGATTTGGCTAATCCTATGGGATTGAATCAAAGGGCTTAGGTTTGGGTTTGAACTTGGTCTAGATTTTGGTTCATTGAGTTTGATTGTATATTTGGCATGGGTTGATTAGAGAGTTGAATAAATTTTGAGAAAATCAATTTAATTTGGCTTGATGTGAATTTGGCTAAGTTCTGACGCTGCTTTATAAGCACTGAGGCTTTAGCCTCTCAAATTTTGAAAGATGTGACCAGTGCTACATATCAGAAAGGTATGTTTGTTTCCAACTTTAATCTAGAGTTCTTTCTTATTACGGTAAGAGAGGTAATTAACTATGAATGCTTACATTCATAGGAAGTAGAACTTAGATCTAAATAAACTCTAATATAGTGTTAAGGAAAATATGGTTGAATATAAATCAATCTACTTCATGAAAAGCATACACCTACCAATCCCAATAAGGATGGCAGAGAGTTTCCAAAAAGATATTTTTTTTTTAACGATCACCAAGAAATACAAAAGGGGTCTCCAATAGAGATTGAATTTAGCCTTGCCAAAATTAATACGATTAAGTTACTGAGCATCATATAATAAAATTTAAAACTATTAAGCATTTACTATGAAGAGGCTATTTAATTTTTTTCTTTTTCATTTTTTTAAAGGCTAGTAGCATCAATTATAATTTTTATATCTTTTTATGTATTATTTATTTTATCGTGTGAAACTAGTTAAGCTTATTAATGAGTGTTAATAAGTGGGTCGTACTCTTCATATGATGATGTCAAAAGTTAGTAATTAGGCTATAATATTTTTTAATATAAATCAACTTTGATTTTATCTATTGTTAAATAAACTTAAATTTTGTGCTTAGAATAAGAGCGTCCAAACTTAGCCTTAAAAATAAATAATAGGGTTATTAATATGATATGGAAATGAAAAATAATAATAATTCTATTAAAAAATAAATCAATTAATCTTTTTCATCAAGGTTGGAATCAAAATCATTTACATATATTATTCATATAATAAAATTGCCTTCAACAAATAGGCTAAATTTTTTATTGATTTATTGATTACATCACCCCAATTTTAGCAACACAATCACTACATATATAACATAATTCTAAATTAATAAATATTTATCCAAAAGTCTTAAAGAGTAACTATTTCTTTTAAAACATTTTATTGATTCATTCTAATTTGTTGAATCCTCAGACAAATATTTTTAATAATTGTTTTATAAATATTTTGATATTTTAAAATTTTTTAAAAGAATTTAAGGGAATTGCTTATTTAACACTAATAGCATACATATTTATTAAATAAAAAATGTGTTATTTTTAACTTTTGCACATGCCATGATTAAATCTTTGTGAATTTGATAAATGTGAAATATACTAGATAAAATTTTATTGTGGATTTTAATATTGGCGGTAGAAGGATGCTAATGTGTAATTTATACCTTTTTAATATTAATAAATTTTAAAGTTTGAATTTTAAATTTTAAATTTTAAATTTCCCCCTCTGTTTAAGTTTCCATATGATATTTTCAAGTTTTTTTTTTTTTTTTTGTAAAAGAATGCATATTTATTTTTATTTTGAGTGATTTTAGAGCAATGTAATTTGTTTTTATTTTTATTTTGGATGAATTTTGTTTACCTTTTTTTTTAAATTTTTATGTTATTTTTATAAATATGTTATTTCGTTGTATTTTTAAATATATTTATATTTTTTAAAATAAGTAAAATTATTTTAAAAATACTCAAAATAATTTTTATATATTTAGAGTGTTCTTGAAAACAACAATCACCACCAAATGTGTTTTATTTTAAAATAAATCATGAGCAAAATAAACTAAAAACATAAAATAAAAGAATAAAAACAAAATTGATTCTAAACAATCCCTTGGAAACACACCAAATAAATATGTTTTGAAAAATAATATAAAAATAGGAACAAAAAATACAAAGAAAAATTGATCGCAAACAAGCAATAAAATTTTAAAGTATTTAAAAATGGAGCGTATGCCTTGTAATTTAATTATAAAATTAATTTAATAATTTTAACTCATATGGGCTAGCTGTGAAAGAGTTGGGGTTATGAAGATTATCATGTGAGTTGAGAACTTAGAGCTAAAGTATAATTACAAGAGTCTAAGCAAGAGCCAAAATATGACCCATCACAAAAGTGCAATTAAAACTTTTTTTAATTTTGAATTTTTTATTTAAATTTTATATTTAGATTTTATAAGATGTAATTTTGACTTTAGGAACATGTATGGGTTGCTCATTTAAAAATAATGGAAAATAAAATGAATTAATGAAGATGGTTGACATGTTTCTCCGTTAATATACCCTACTAATTCTCCCACCAAAATTTTCTTCTTTTTCTTGAATGATGGTCATTATAATTCCTATTAAATTGTTAGTATGTAATAGAATTTTATAGCTTTGGAATGAGAAAATTTCTTTAAATAATTTCTTTCTCTTAGTGTTAGGGCTTAGTTGTCTAGCATAGCCTTTCCTTTTGGTATTTATCTTTATCTTATAAGGTTTTTTAACCTTCTCTCAAAAATTTTCCCCAATTATATCTCAAATATACTTCTACTCAAATATACTTCTATATCCTTGTTAACCGCTATGCCAAGATATCCATACCCAATTCCTCAAATACCCTCGAAAAACTTCTTCAAGGCTTACAATCCAAACTAGGTGGATAGTTGTCTAGTCTTATTTTTTTCAACATTATATCTTAAATCTTAGCAAACTCTACCAAATACACATAACATAAGTACACATCTTAAGCTAAATCTCAACTATCATTTCCCCTTTTTTAGATTATTCTAAGTCATTTATCAAAGTGATAATTTAGATTAGTTTAAATTAGCTTAATTTATACTAGCATTAGTCTCACTTCTATAAAAGTCCTAAACAAATTTTCCACCCAAATATATACTTTAGATCAAAAGTTTAGAACATAAGCTAATCATCCACCATAAACTTTTCGCTATTTACACCACTTAAAAAGTTATTTTCTAATGTGACCTTTTAGATTAGCCAAAATTAGACTTGTCATGGCATTCATATAAATCTTTCACCCACCATAAACTCTAAATCGTTTTTTCTTTTGAGATATTAGAATAAAGACATAAATTTATTTCTATCAATGAATCTAATTAAAATGGCCTTCCACCCCATCAACCCCCCCTCATGTGCTGGTTTTGGATAGTTAAAAATGTGCAACCACCCTCTCCTTCTTATCTGCACACTTGCTGGCCTCTTTATCATTCCTTCTCTATATGTACATGCATATATAAGTACATGAAAAATGAAAAAAAATTTTGAAGAGATGGAATGATAGATGAAGCTGCTAAGTTGTGGATGAGAAGGAGAGGGTAGTTGCACATTTGTAACTCCAAAACCATGCCATTATGGGGGTGTTGATGGGGGTGTGAGTATATATATATATATATATATATTTTTTTTATAAGATCACCAAATCTCTTAGAAAGGTCGGCCACCAAGCTTTAATGAAGAGTTTTCACTCCTATTTCATAAACAAAAACATCAACTCCTATTCATCTATTCATTACACTGAAACATGAATTTTATACAAGCTACTAGGCTATCTTCTTTTGGTGTGTTCCTTCAAAATAACTCTCAATTAGTTATAAAATTTAAACCAGACAACTCGAAGTGCCAAGATGTTAGAAAGCCATCACCTCAGTTCTATTCTCTTTATCTCTGAACATAAAATACAACTTCTACATCATCGAGGTGCCAAAAGATTAGCACCTAGGCGTTAAGATGACTATTACATATTACTACTTGATTTTGACTACAACACACATATAATACTTAAACATTATAAACACAACTTCTAATATAAATTACAACCATAAAGTACATATGATGACTTATAAGCCATGTTTCTTTGCTTGGGACCTTGTGATAAGCCCTCTTCTTTTTATTCTTCCTTGATTTGCTACATCAACTCTTCTTAACCTTTAATAACTCTTATCTAAAGAGTGGAGATCCTATGGGTCTTCAAGGAGTTTAGGGGTAAGGCTCTACAACTCATCCAAAGTCAACCAAGTATCATCACTTAAAGGTTTACCTTTCCACCTAATTAGAAATCTTTGACTAATACCATTCTCCGATGATGCTTTAGCTATGATGATGTCCTCCAACTTAAAGTATGTTGGCTGGATAGGTACCTACAAATGTGTTTTATCTCCTCCTAAAAAAATGTCATTTTGCAAGTTTGAAGTTTGGGTAACTCCTTTAAAAGAAATTAGATATTCCATATTTAAAATAGGGCTAATAAACATGTGAGGGGACTATTCAATAGCATAAGCATTAGTACCATGTTTTTTAATAATTTTAAATGGCCCGCATGCTCTCACTTGTAACTTTTTATATTTGTTGGAAGAAAATCCCCTAGGGCAGATGTGCACTAATTCATAATTACCTATTTCATATTCCTTACAAAATTTATTTTATTCTTTTATTATGTATACTTGGCATTTCGTTCTTATAATTATTTTTTATGTCATCATGAAGGCTATTAAAATCACATGCAAATGTATATGTTGAATCAAAGAATGCATAAGTAGGTGTGCTAGTGAGATCAGTGGGCATCTTAAGATTGTATCCATAAACTATATCAAAAGGTGATTTGAAGGTTTACATGCAAATGATACTTAGAAAAATTCATATCTAGGTAAGGTTAAATCCCAATTTAGTGGTTATTTGGTTGCGTGCATTTGGAGTGCACTGCATTTCAAATGCACGCATTTTAACTTTTGGGTGTTTGGTTGCAAGTAAAGTAAATTTTCAATGTAATGTAATGTATTCCAAATACATTAGAAAGACCATTTTCGGTGTATTTGGAATTCGCCTGAATTCTAAATACACGCTAATAAAGTGATCGGCGTATACCATGCGCCGCCGTAGCCGCCACCGCCGCTTGGTCGACCCACCGGGACATCAAAACCTTCAGATTACTTTACATTATATTTTTTTAACCAAACAGAAAAAAGCAAAGTCATGAATTTGTAAAACTTTCAACCAAATAACTGTAAAGTAATCCTTTTACACTAAATTCATTTTACACTGCATTCATTTTACACTGCATTCCAAATGCGAGCAACCAAATAACCCGTTACTTTATTATTTTTCAACTAGACATCTTAATAAGTTTTCAAAGGTCCTATTGACTACATCTATTTTTCCATCTATCTATGGCTAAAATGAAGTTTTTTAAATATGTTCCATAAGGTCTTCCAAAAAAGATACAAATTTAACATCTCTATTGGAAACTATTATAGATGGGACTCTGTGTAACTTTATAATCTCTCTAAAGAATATTCTAACTATATGGAATGCATCATTGGATTTTGAGGAGGATAAAAAATATGCCATCTTAGAAAATCTATCTAGAACTAAAAAAATACTATTACGCCCTCAAGGTATTCATGACAATCCTAACATGAAATCCATGGATAGATCTTCCCATGGTCAAGGAGGAATAAGAAAGCATGTGTAACATCTTGACTTTGCTTTGTATTCTTGCCTTGATGACAGGTATAACACAAGGCTACAACACATTCAACATCCCTTCATATTGATGGCCAATAAAATCTTTACTCAACTAGATCTTGGGCCTTTGATTTACCAAAATGTCCTACTATGCCCTCGAAATGAAGTTCAGAGACAAAGAACTCTCTCATGGATGTTTTAGGGATGCACATCCTCGTGCCTTTGAAAAATAACCATAAATAATGATAATTAAGCTATTAAAAGTCAAAGGCTAGGATTCATGCTTTAAATAAATTATACAAAAATTAGGGTGATTGGTACTTTTTCCCCTTTATTTGCAAGTGCATGTGTCAAATCAAGTATTAAAGAAGGAGTAGAGTATCATTTCCATGAGGATTAGAGCAAAATTATATATTAATTTTTATTAAATTAAGTACTAATATTTTAAAATCTATTTTTTATCCAATAAGATGCAAGTGCAAAATTAAAATTGCTATATACTATTTTGCAAGATAATAAAAGACTAATTTTTCTATTTTAAATTTTATAACAAAAAGATAAGTGTTTTTCTCAATTTTAAAATAAGTACTCTGAATTTATGCAATCTCTTATACTATGTATTATATTACACTATATAGTGGATTAATTTAAAACTTATAGTATCAACTAGGAGCAAAAGTGCTATACTCTCTATCTCTAGATAAGTATAATCAAACCAATCCATTTACCTAATTTAATGAGTAGTGCCAAGTAAATTTTAAATAGTTTCTCTACCCATAATTTTCTTTTAGTGATTATAAATCTTAAAAATAATTATATATTTAATGGCTATTTAGCTACCCTGACCTATCTGGCATATTAATGATTATTTAGTACATTTGTTTGTCATTTTCTTACTTATACGTCTAGGATTCCATCTATATCTCTAGATAACACTTCTTTTTAACATTATAATTGGTCAAATTATAAGTAAATGATGCATGGAAAGAAGCAAAGAATTTTTTCATTCAAAGTATAAATAAGTTTCTTATATTAATTCAGAAAATATAGTCTAATATAACACACATCCAAATTTCACATAAATTTAGAGTTCATGCTCTTAGTTTAACATTCTAGAAAGTAAAACACAAATAAAATAGATAAATGTGTGTACAAAATACTAGCAAATACAAGAAAAAGGAAAGAGTGCACTAGTAAATTCTCTCCCTTTATTGTGTATTCTTCTTTTTGATCTCCTGCTTGTATTCTCCTTCACACACTCTACAGACAAACATAGACACACACACACAACACACATAACACATAGCACTTAGAGTGTCACTCTCCAAGTGTTATCACTACATTTTCACATACTCACACTAGACTCTCACTTGCCTATAAAAGTAAAAAAGAAAAAAATTTGAAAAAGGGATCCTTTTGCTTTGGAAATGTCCCTTTCATATAGCCTAGAATTAGCACTAATCGGGTTTCCTGATGCTTATACCATAACTACCTCAAAAACTACTTAAAACTATTCCTAAACCATCATGAAACTACTCTTGTTAGGTCGTAGTGCCTCAGAGCATGTTTTATAGCGCTTAGGTGTTGTGCTTTCCGATTTTTGGGTTCAAATTTTTTATTCTGGTGCCTTGGTGTTGTAATGTAGCCCCCAGGCACCAGACCTAGCATCTCAGCGCTGCAAATTTGGCACTATAATGCTTTTTTCCCTATTTCTACACATCTTTTTCATATGTATTTTTTGGTTTTTCTACATTTATTATTTTTTCAATAAGATATTTTCTATCATAAATAATTAAAATTATGAAAATAAATCTTAAAATAATAAAGCTTTTAATTAAAAAATGCATGCTAATTTAACTAAATTTGCGAACTTATCAAACACCCCCAAACTCATATCAGTACTTGTCTTTAAGTAATCATATATATTTTCATGAATTCTTAAATTTATTTGGTAGTAGAACATTTAAAATTTAAAATCATTAAATAATAATTTTAATTGAAGAATAAACTTACAAGAATCATTATTAAATATCAAAAATAACTTAACTATAATAGCCTAAATTTGTACTCATACTAATATATCATTTGAGTTTAGACATTTCAGTGCTTAATGTTAACATTATTGATTCTTTTGAATTTTAGTTAATTGACTATTATAAATAGTCATCACTTAATATTTAAATAATCATAACATGATTTTCTCTCTTTAATTTAGCATATTTAGTTTCATTAATAACTTCATTGACTTGGTTAGATACTTGAGAAAATTTTTAGGTATTATTATATTATACTCAGCGTCAAGTAATTTCTTCTCATTCTTTTTTTCTTTTTTTTTTCCTCTTTTTTTCTCCATTTTTTTTCATGAAAAGTTCACCTTATTGGCTTTGTAACCCATAATGTTATTGATTTCCATACTTTTCTACTCTCATTATATATCTAACATATTTTAAATAAATTATTATTTTGTACTAAATGGGATAATCTTCAATTAATACTAATCAAAATTATGTTATTGAAGTACTAGTGACTTCTATTTATTTCAAGCCATTTATCAAAATTCAATAATAATCTTTTATGCAGTGTGTGTAAAACATTATTTAGCTCTTTTGAAATTAAGAATTTTTATAAGAAATATTGGTTATTAATAGTTTAAGTTATACTTCATCATTCAATAACTTTAATGCAAGTTCTAATTTTTAAATTAAAATATTATTTAATTGATTTTAATTCAAAATTTTACCTTTTTAAATACAATTTCAAGTTTCAGAAAATAGCACATAATTATTAAGGATAATTGATATTTATAAACTTTCACTACTAAAATAAAATAAATTTGATAATATAAACACTACATTACATTAGTTCTATATAACGAAACACTTCAACTTTGTATACTCATAGACCTCAATAACAAGAAAACTATCTCTCCCACTATCCTAAACTCATATATAACTAAAATAAAATAATGTAACACAAATAAAAGAAGGGACATGAACTTCTCATTTTTTAATCTTCTTCTTTTTACTCTTTCTCATCTTCTTTCTCATCATCTTTCTCATAGGGACTTTTAACAACACAAAATAAAATTTTCATATTATTACACTTTAACACTAGATGCAATAATAACACATAACACACAATTACATATCACACCACTATACACTAAATCAAACAAAGATTGGGTTGCCTCCCAAGCAGTGCTTAGTTTCAGCTCGAGTACACCAAGTCTTTCTAATTTTAGTTGAACCAATCTGAAGGGTACTTTATCTCAGCAACTGTCCAATCCACAATTTTTCTACTGATCTTTAAGATTTTCATCTACTCTTTTTCTTTAACATCATTAAAATTCTTAAAAATTAGAGTTAGTAAAGATGATGATTCACTCAAGTAGGCATACTTTAAATTACTATGTAATAATTTTAACTCCAAATATAATACCTTTAAGATAGATGACTTAAGAGTGCTAATAAACACATCTAAGAGCTCACTTTTTTTCCTTAATTTCCTTAAGAATAGATCTAAGAAATAGATCATCATCATTATCTTGTGTTTCTTCAATTAAGGCTTATTTTAATGAATTTTCAATCATTGATATCTCTAAATCCTCAATTACACTTTCTTCTTTAAGCTTGGGGGATTTATTGTTTAAATATTTTTGGAGTCTTTTAGGGAAAGGTGGAGGTGGTCTCTCTCTCATTTTCTTAAAGGCCTCTCTCTCCCTCTCTCAACTTCATTTTTCTCATTAATTTCATTTTCTTTTATCTTTTCCTCTATAACATCTTATAAATTCCAAATTTCAACTTCAAGTTTATTCTCATTAATCTTTACCTCTTCTAGGACTTTTTCACTTCTAAATTTTATCGCATTATCTTGCTCTTCATCTGTTTTCTTACGATAAGTTTTTGTGTCACAAGATATACTATCTTGAGGTATACTAGGAAGATTATTAGCCAAAATTTCTAGTTGGATTTCTCAATTTTTAATAGAAGCTGTTTAACTTTGTAATTTGATTCTTATTTGCAATAATAAGTCTTCAAGTTCATTTTAAGGAGGATTGTTTAATGGAACTATAGGTGTATAATTTTCATCATTATTAAAATATATATTACTCCAATTTTCCATACTCTCAATTTGATTAAAATTTGACTTGTTATTGTTCCATGAGAAGTCAAGATAATTCATCCAACTTTGATCAATTTGCTAGATAATTAAACATTTTTGCACTTAAAATCACTATGCTCTTTTGTTATAGTTTTTTACAAAGTTGTTTCAATTTTTAAGTTAAATGGCAATAATTCTATAGTTTTGTCTCTAAGCATGCAAAGTTTAGAAATCACAATTTTAGTTTAAAAATTGAAAAAATAATATTATACTGAACAAGTTCACGAATATTTCACACTTGATACCTAATATTGATTCCATAGACCCATCTCATTTTGAGATTGATTTTGACGATAATAAACATATGTTCAAGTGCCACTAATCGATTTAATTCAAGTGATGCAAGAAAATTTTTCAAACCGAGATTATTCAATCAAATTAGGAAAATTAAAGCTATTGGATTGGGATTGGTTGGGAATTTTCTATAATTTACAATACTAAAGTAAATAAGAGCTCAATAAAAATAGTTAATGACTTAATCATTTAAAATATTTCATTTAAATTTCTACATATTTTTTTATATTTTAAAATTGCATTATTCTTTAATTATTCCTTGAATTATCCTTTTTGGATAATCTGAATCACTTTCATGAGATTAATTATCATGTATTGTGCCTTCAAGGGAGATGAATTTATTCCATACTTCATTTAAATATTTGCATGCTTAATTACATTAATTATCCATTTATTTTTGCATGAGAATAAAACTATTCTAGAATTATCCAAATTATTCTTTTTCTCTCTCCTATCCTTTTATTTTCTCTATCATATCATTCTTATTACTTTGTTAATATTATGGACAAATTTTTTTAATGATTTTAGAATGATAAATCATGTGAGAATTGTTCAAATTATTTTCATAATATGTCCCTTATTTATTCAGATTAAAAAAATCATTTATTATAATTTTGAATTTAAATTATTTTGAATCTTAATTAAATAATCATTGCCATATTAATGCTAACTTAGATTTATTCCTTTATGGCATAATTTGGACAACCCTATCATGCTTTAATTAATCTAATTTGCATTTATTTTAATTACTTTAAACTAATTCAAAGTTAAATATAAATGAGCCATGAATTTATATACCTTCCTTTTTAAAATTATTCTATTTTTTAAGAATAAGTGGTTTCCCCCTATTTAATTCAATTTAAATTATTTTAAATTATGTTTATTATTTAAAAATCTTCTTAGTTACTATTTTTTATTTAACTTTATTGATTGTATTGATTGGAGATCAATTTTATTAAGGGAAGTCATTTTGGCCAAAAATCCTATAATGGATATTTTCTATTTATTTTATTTGAATTAACTCATGTAGTTTCCTCTTTGATCTCTCCCTAATTAATTCATTAAATCTTCTATATATCATGCATTATACTTATTTGAATCCATGTTTAGTATTAAGAAGCTATGACACCTAAGATGTAGATGCAGCCTTGTTATGCTTTTCAAGAAGCAAAGCATAGTGAAATGCATCATCTAAAGTCTGAGGATCATGAAGCTCTACCTCATTCTTAATATCTCCTCTTAGGTCGAACACCAACTTATTGGATAACTGCCATTTTTATCATTGTAATGTGTCCTGACTGCTACATCCTCAAATGTATTCATATACTCCACTACTTGCATATTTTCTTGTAAGAGTCATTAGTTACTCATGGAGCTTCTTATCTTGATTCTTAGGATACTATTTAGCTCTTAACATTTCCTTCATTTTCTACCCATATCATAAGATTTTTGCATGGGCCACCAATTTCATTTTAGCAAGTGTGGTTCTTTGATAGTTATCCATATGATACCAATCAAAGAACACATCCATTTAGATAAGCTAATCTATAAACTTATTGGGATCATAAATACCATCATATGTTTGGGCTTTTATCTTAACTTATTTTGTTGGCTCAAGCCTAAGATGATCATGTCTATAGATGTTTCTTAGGTTATGCCTTCTAGAAGGATAATCATCTCTATGTAGTTCGATGTATTCCTCACTTATGAGTTTTGGGTCCTCTTAACATGGGCTAGTTGGAGGGGTTTGAATCCTAGTGCTCAAGAATTAAACTTGAGCAACTAAGTTCATGATAAGTTCCCCTGCCCTCATGCGTTTCTCCTCACATCACATAGTATTCTCATCTACCCTTATAGTTAGGTCTTTTAATTGATCCAAACTAACAGGATTGGGTGGCATTATTGAAGTAAAGAAAATGCAAGTACAAATGCATCACTCTCAAATGATATTTTAAAAGATGTTTTTATGCATACTAGGTTTGAAATGAAATGAGATATATGAGTTTGATACAATTTAACCTTCAATAAACATAAGTTAAATTTAGATAGTATAAAATATTAAGTATTCAAACACAAAATGACTATCACAAAATTCTTCACGATATGAATTTAGTTTTCTTTTTTTTATGCAAAGGTTGCATCCTATGTTTAGATATTTAGTGAGCACTCCATTACTAAATTAGTCACTCAAATGTCATAGGTTATGGGTAAGTTTATATAGGTAAAGGTTAAACTTATAGATGAAGATAACTAATTAGTACTAACACAAATGCTCATAGGATTGCCTATCACATGATTTTAGTAAGAAAAAATACATTAAGTCTAAAATATAGTGATGAGCATTGCTTGGATGCAATATAAATCACTCATAAGCCCTTTTTCCATGCCTCCTCACCATGGGCTTTGATATTACACATGATGTAGTCACTAAAGGAAGAAGTGTGTAGGAATTACACTCACCAAAGTGGAATGGCAGAGAGATATCACCAAATCTCTTGAGGAGGTCAGCCATTAAGCTGTAACCAAGAGTTTTCTCAGTAATTTTACAAACACAAAAATCAACTTTATTTTATTCTACTGATACAAATGTTTTATATAAACTACTAGGCTCCCAAAGGGTGTATCCCTTTAGAATAACTCTTAATTAGTTCTAAATATTATTCTAAAAATTTAAATAGGTGACTTACGACACCAAGACATTAGAAAGCCAACACCTCGATGTTGTTCTCTTTATTTCTAAACACAAAAATATAGCAACTGCGACATCGTGGCACTAGATGATCAACACCTAAGTGCCAAGATAACTATTACATATTAATCCCTAATTTTTACCACAACACATATAACACTTAAACATGATAAATATATTTTCTAATACATATTACAACACATAAAACACATATGACAACTTATAGGCCATGCCTCTTAGGTTGGGACCATGCGATAGGCCCTCTTCTTTCCTTTCTTCCTTGATGTGCTACATCATATTCACTTTTTTGGTTATTAAATAAAGTGTTATTAATCATTTGATGAATAATTAAAGTTAATTTTAAGAAGATTGGAGGTCATCAACTTAATGAAAGAGTTTGCTGATCTCTTCCTAACTAAACACATTAGTGAGTTATTACTTTATTTTTACTAGTATAAATTTTATTATTTTTTCCATTTTTTCTAAACTCATTCCTCCAACAAAAAGATATTTTTTATAATTAGTCACCACAAAAATTCTCTCTAAAGCTAGTTGTGGTATAATCAAGCAAGGAACTCTTGCAACAAAACCTAATCTTGTTCAAGAGGTCAATTAGTGCCCATAAACACTTTGAATTTTGGTAAAGTTTTTTTTGTTCTAACTACAATTAATAAGCTTTTTATTGGTTATCATTTATCCAACCTATCCAATTTCCAAAGAAACTCTCCATCATTAAGAACTTCGATAGAAGGAAACCCCTTACCTAGTTTTATAAAAATTTTTAAAAATGATTTAAAATTTATTAAAAATTTTATAATATATTTTGAACACATTATTCTATCATTTTTGGGTAATCCCAAGGCTTGGTGCTTTTTCCATTTTTTCACACTACAAGTTTAAAGTAGAAGTTTATCCTCTCAAGTAATATAGGGTTATAGCATAAGTTAACCCTTTATGTGCCTTAATCTCAAATTTAACATCAAATCTAACTCAATTAAATCTTTCATTACCTTCTTAAGTCTTTTTAAAAATGTTTTCAACCAAATATCCCCATGTGATCCAACTTTAAGCTACATTAAGATTTGTATTAAACCAAACTCTTGACTATGACAAGTTTTCAAGTTGGTAACTTAAGACGCAAGTCGTAATAAGAAAGACATCCAATAAAATTATGGTATTAAAATTTTATATTTTAATTTGACCAATAAATATTTTTTATCAACTTAATTATAATGTGTGTATATAAAATTACTTTCATTTGATAATAATACTTATTCATGGCATAACATTATGGTTTAATTGCATTATATTAAAAGAAGTGATTGCTAATTCAACAAAGTCGAATTTCAAATTTTATGAGGAAATTAAATTTTAAGAAATAACTTAAATAATGAAAGGGAGAGTTTAAATTCATTGTGAGTCATTTGAAGATACTTACTCTACGCCACAATAAAGAAATCCACTATTAAATTTGTTATTGTTGCCATCACCTTCAATACACTATCAGTTACTTTTAATTATAATGGCCTTCATCTTACCTTTAATCTCTTTTTTATTTTTTTAAATGGTTAACATGTTTCTATTAAAATTTTAATAAAATTAATGTTCATAAATATTTTCAAGTTAATTCTTTTTTAAGAACTAGTATTTTCAAGTTAATTCCTAAGATAATAATTTGATTTATTTTACATCTTTCAATCTTTTATCTTAAAATCTAAAACTAACAGTCGATGCTAGGTACTTAAACTTTCACTCAAAATGACCTTATAATCTTTATAATCTAAACAATCAATTTTTCTTATAAAAAATAATCAATCTTGTTTTACTAGATACATTTTTATAAGTAATAATATGCTCATCGCTTTTCTTAAATAAATTATTAGCAACTATAAAATCATAGGCTAAAGTAAAATCTAATATAATCCTACCTTCTTCATTAGTTAATCCAAATCCATGATCACCATGAATACTTTTAAAATCTTCTACCACTCTACCTACATGTCCATTTAAATCTCCTCCAATAAATATCTTTTTTTCAAGAGGTATCTTTTGTATTAATCCCTCTAATTAATTCTAAAATTTTTTTTCTTGAACCTACATCCAAACCTACTTGAGGAGCATAAACATTTATAACATTAATAATCTTAGTATTAATAATAATCTTTAAAGCTATAATTATATCTTCAATCCTATTAATATTTATAACATTATCCTTCAAATTTTTGTCTACAATCACACTTATACCATTTCTAATTTGACTTCTACCTGAAGATCAAAGTTTAAAACCTAAATTATCAATCTCCTTCACCTTATCCCCAACCCATTTAGTTTCTTATATACATAAAATATTAATCTTCTTATGATCCAAAATTTCTATTAATTCCATTAATTTACCTATAAGAGTACATTTATTTGAAGTTCCTAATTTAACTCTAGTTTTATGGACTAACTTCTTTGCCTGCATTTATCCATAATATGGGAACCATTACTTATTTAACACTACACCTGGTTGTCGATGAAGTGGCCCTTACACACTTTTCACTATATTCAGGTCATATAGCGCATCACTTCCATGAGATGCCATAGCATTAACACAACATTTTAAAGGATTTACATCGTGCTTATTTCAACAAGTTTTATGCTGACTGTCGATTGCCTATTGCAACCCTCCATCTTTCACATTCAGGATTTGGGATACTATTATTTCTAGTTTTATTGAAGGCTGTGCTTATCCTATTTACTCACACTAAAATTGTGAAGCGGAAGTTAACGATCTCAAGCTAGAAGAGATAAATGTTACCTAACCCATTTTGTGTCATAATCTCTCATTTCACATCAATTCTAATTCCATTGAATTTTTCAACACTTTTTTATGCCTCTTAAAAAGGGTTTTTAACCAAATTTGGGTCACCTTAAGTGATCCAACCTTAGGCCACATCACTATTATTTTCTTTACAATTATCCCTTATTAAAATCACATTAACAAAGAAAGATTGTGTTGCGCATTTTCTATGGTGATAAATCAATTAATATAATAATGGTGGTGATGGAGGTGGGTGTCCTTTTTTGGTGAGATTGAGAGAAGTAAATAGCCATGGCATTTAGATTGATATGTAAAGATTTGTTTTAGAGTTTTTTTTTGGGTGGGAGGCATTAAGTTATCTTATTATTTTATATCATCTACTCATTTTACATGCTATTATTTCATTAAGTAATCCATGCTCAAGCCAATTTGGTCTAATCGATCAAATTGGTCAACATGACCCATTTGACCCAAATTGAACCATATAAGCCAAATTCAAATCTAATCCAAATTGAATCAAACCAATTGCACTTATTCACTCGAAATGACCATTTGAGCTCACCCAAGTCATCACTTTGACCCAATTTAGTCAATATGGTCAACCTAGCCCAACTTGACCCATATGGGTCAAATTGAACTAAACCCAACCAAAATAAACTTGGCATGAATCCTCTTTGGGTCACCATGGGCTTGCCCAATTGGGCCCAACCAATTGTGAACCCATTTTGGGTCAAACCCATTAAACCACCCAAATGGGATAAAATCCCTATTTGGGTGGGTTCTTCACCCCTTACCCTATGACAACCATCTTTGGCTCTTCTTGGATAGAGGACCACTGACCCAACCTAACCCAAAGCTATTGGGCTCTGCCTTTGGCCAAGATAAGGTGTGTTCACCCATGCGAAACTATTGGTCCACCTCAAGGAGTGTGTACACCTCATGCTAGCCCACTACACTCCCTCAACTAAACTAGGTTAGGGGGTGGGGCGCATTAAGTTATCTTATTATTGTATATCATCTACTCATTTTAAATGCTATTATTTCATGTGGTTTCAAACACCTCACATGTCATGCTTTGAATTTTAAATTCAAAGTTTTAAATCTAGAGTTTTTAAAAAGAAATAAAAAATTACATGATTTTAAAAAAAAAATGAAATAATCAAATGGGTCTTGTTGGGCTAGTAGGCTAAGCATCCCTATTTTTTGAATTATTTTGGGCCTTTGCTTGAGAACTAGTTAATAGATGTTGAGTTCTAATTTCTTGATCTACATGATGTTATACATCAGGTGGACTTTGACTCATAAATTTTGTCCCTAATTAAAGAGGATTGGCATTTGGTTTATTTAAAACTTTAAGAAAGAATAATAATTAGCACCTAAATGGTTTGAAGTTATAATGCCCAAACAATTTTGGCATGAAGGAATCAAGAATAATGAGTAGGTGAAAACTAAGGCTATAGTAATATTTAATACTTACCACCATGAGGTGGAAGATTGAAGAGCAAGTAGAAGCTTAGGGAAGATATTCTTTACACATAATAGTCTTTTTTACACATAATAACTATTATAATAACTATTACCATTAAAACTCATGCATTAGGACATACATAATATTTATGGAAATTTCATTATTTGATTCATACTAATAAAATATAATTTTTAATAATATATTATACTCTTATTGAATCATTTGTGCCTAACAATAATTGCTTCCATAGCTAGCCATTCGACCTATGCTACATGGCTACTATAACAATGATACTGTTATGGCTAGCTAATATGCTTATTTGTTATCCTTTTATTGATATAGAGCTAATAAGAAGAGGTGTAGCAGGAAAAGCTATTATTTTAATGAAGCATAATGAATATGTCCTTTAAAGTACTTTATTATTTAGAAGAGCTTGGATCCCCAGTAGATAGCCATTCAGCATCATTTCATATTATATCTCATGAATCTTAGCATTATTGAGAGGGTTCTGAGAAAAACTTTAAAATCAAAAATAAAGTGTCACCATTACAAAATTTTTGTAAATGAAATAAAAGGAGAAATAAATATTATACTCTTATATTTCAACGTAGTTTTTTTTTTACTTTACATGCCTCCATCCCCTAGCTTCCCCTTTTCATCATTCTCCCACTCTAGCTATGTGGTTTTTGGTTAGGTAGGGTGAGACTTTAGAGTGTGTTCAAAGGTTTATTTGAATATGAAGAACAAAATTCAAAGAGAAAGTATTTGAACATTAACTTAGAGTTAATATAGGTAGATCCAAAGAGTGCTTTGGTGACTAACCAAGCTATAAGGACGTTAAGGTGCCTATCATAACACCTAGATGGCCATTAATTGGGAAATAAAATTTCAAATAGCTAAATTTTACTTAAACCAATAAATTAGCCCAAGGGTTCACTTAAGCACTTAGGGTTTCTTAGATATTAATTTAGCTTTGGACTAACAGTGATTGTGATGGATTCCATCTTGAGCACCAATAATGATGTTTAGCTAAATTAAGAGCTAGGTTGATCCATTTAGTCAAATATACCTCAAAGACAATTTTTAGAAGTTTAAACTAACATTAATGGGTTATTAAAGGATTTAAAACTCTAAGCATAAGTTAGGTTCCATATAGATCTTACATTATAACCTAAAATAGGCATACAGTAGGGCCAAAAACCAAGTAGAGCATTGACCTTGAGGAGAATTGGTTTAAATTTTAAGGCTAATAAGATGATTTGGGCTTGTAATGGATGGGCCCATTGAGCATTTAGATGTTATGGAAAGACTATAAGCTAATGTTAGACTTAATCGAGTCAAGATTATAGGCTTTGATGCTAGCTAATGATCTTGGCCATTTATCATCTAAGCCTAATGGGCTTCTATAAGTTATGTAGAAACATAAGGTTCTCTTGGAATTTAACAAGATTAAGCTAAGACCAATGGGCTACACTTAGGTAAACTATAGATTTTAGGAGAACCACAATGGCTATGATGAGTCAAAGAAAGACTTATGGGTTCCTTATTGAGGTTTGTATTAGGCATTACCAAAATTAATTTTAGCAAACTATTAAGCATCACATAATAAATTATTAAAATTTTAAAGTGTCCTATTAGTAAATGATTTAATAGTATCTCTAAGTCAATGTCCAATGACATCAAAATAATTTTTATGGATTGTTAATTTTTTTAACATGCATAAGTAGCTAAGCACCAAATTGAGCATCAATAAGTTGTTTGCACTCTCCATGTGCTTATCAAAATTTGTAATTAGACAAAAATCTTTTTTGATCTAAATCAACCCTGAATTTAGCTCGAGTTAATTAGACTTTCTTTTGTGCTTCAAGATAAAGGTGTTCAAACTTTCAGTCAAAGTAAAAATGAACTATTATCATATTATGGAAATGAAAATCATGGTGCTATTGAAAATTCATTCATTAAATATTTTCATTGAAATATAAGTTTAGTATGCATAAATTCATTGATTAATGATAGCCATATGACATAATTAATTAAAATAAATAGAATAAAATATTAATTGATTTTTATTAAATATATCGCTCCCTAATTAATTAACATCACAACTACATACATAATACAAGTCTAAATTAATAAATATTTACCTAAATTTTTTAAATAAAGAATAATTACTTTTTTAAAATAAATTTTTAATTCATTCAAAATTCTTAAATCATAATTAAATAACATTATCTTTAAATTTTAAATAATTCTAAACATTATTAACAAAATTTAGGAGTGATTATAATTGTTAAACTTAAGAAACACCTATTTCCAAAACTTAACACCAATGATATTTATTTAGAACCATCAAGCTCGTGGATCTGCATATGTTACATTTTAACCATTGCAAATTCAATAAAAGTGAAAAATATAAGATGATGTGTTTTAACAAAATTTGGTATTTAGGTGCAATCTAAAAATGGAGGTAAGAAGGCATAATTTTATAAATATATAAGATTTTA
Source organism: Cymbidium sinense (assembly GCA_021442155.1). Classification (NCBI taxonomy): domain Eukaryota; kingdom Viridiplantae; phylum Streptophyta; class Magnoliopsida; order Asparagales; family Orchidaceae; genus Cymbidium; species Cymbidium sinense. The sequence continues at coordinate 54,477,370 of CM038230.1, read as the reverse complement.
GCATTTTCTATGCAATGCCCTAAAATTTTGTTTTGATCACCGATACATATGTTTATAAATTAAATCTATACCATCAGCATTATCTTCTAAAATATTTTAAACTTAATTAATCTAACATTTAATTAACAAACAATAACAGTTTAATTAAATTCATAAGCATGCAAGGATGTAACTCTATTGACCTCACTTTTGGAGTGAGGTATAATCCTTCCCATCTTAAATCTATGAACCTTCTAGACACTTGGATTTTCTTAGTGATAAGATGCTTCTATTGATTAAGGAAACACTAAACCTAAACCTAAAGACTTATAAGGTATAATCATATGCCTAGAGTTTACCTTAGAACAAATAAGTTTCACCTATCCTAAAGCCTGAACCAAAACTCATTCCCATTCACACATCTAAATTTAAGCTCATGTAGATGGAGTTAAACTAACCCAAACCTATTCAATCAGTCTTAATTGAAATTGGTTTTCTAATCCAAGCCCCAAGCCAAATTAACTTGGATCTTAACCCAAGTTAACTCCACTATAATCTTATAAATCAATTCAAGCCCATTCAAACAAATTAAATCCAATTTGATTTTCTCACTCACTCTAACTATTCAATGTATCATTTCAAATCACTCCAACACTTACTATCAAGCTAATTGAATCAAAGGAATGTGATCAACCCAAGTTAGTCCATTTGGCCTAAAGGGTTCAAATGAGCCAAAACCTAATTAAGCCAAAATTAATTGCAATCAAAGCCACCAATCAATCTCAAATTTATCATTGAACACATCCCAACCATCCATAACCCTAATTGATCCAAGTTGGCTTGACCAACTCACTTAACCCAAAGTGACCTAAAAGAGGTATTTGAACCAAATTCCAATTAAACTCCCATTGTAATAAATCAAGCCATCCAATTTCATTGATGTTGTCATTATTGAACAACACTGAACCTAATCAATTTGACCTTTGACCCAAATAATTTGACCTAAAGGGTCAAATTGACCCAAATCTTCTTAGTAACAAACTTCCAAATCAAATCTTAAAATTGATCAATCAACCTTTGGTCAATTAAAATTATCTAGCTCACTTATTGGTCAAATTGATCCCCATCATAAAATTCAATTTATTCCAATCATTGATCAATCACAATGATCAATCACAACAAATTGGTCAAATAACAATCCATTTGCCTTGACATCAAATTATTATGATTCAAATTGAGCCATATTAATCAATTGAAAATTTGATTTAATTTCTTTCCATTCATTCACTCATTTGACATATTGAAAAATCAATTACCCTTGGTGTGAAAATTTGGTCAAATTCAAACAAATTGGACATTTTTTAACCCTGGCAAATTTAAATTAATTGGTCAAAATGAATTAAATGGCAGAACTTTAAAAAATTTTGGTGTAGAAAAATCTTTGAGACAAATAAACCATTTGGATGGTTAGATGAAAAATTTTAAAAATAAAATCCCTAATATCCATGAACACTTTTTTGTTTGAAGCTTTGCATCCTTAATTAAGGCAAATTACATTGGCTAATCAATTCTAAATTTGGTGGGATGATTCTATGAGATTTTCCATGCCTCTGATAAATTTCTTAGATCTATTTGCCATGTAATCTAAAGAATTTGGAATTGCAACCCTAATCACCCTCTTTAATTAATTAAATGATTATTAAATTGGTAAATAGTATAAAAAATTAAATAAATTACTTTTGGTAATTAATAATGAGTGGGGATAATGAAGAGAAATAAATTAGTTTTCCACCATTATTTTCATCTATTTCCTTGAGAGAATAGATGTTTCATGTATGAAATAATTAGAAAAAATCTATGTGGTATTTTAATATTGGTTCATCTCAAATCATAATCTTTCATTATGTGTTTGAACATCAAAGTTTGGAAATTAGGTTATCCATTGAGTGGAAATACCAAGGTATTTAGCTTAGATACTCATCTTTAATCATCAAGCATGAGCCAATTTCTTTAGATCCTTTTGGTGTTACAAATTTTGTTTTCTAAAATATCATTGAAGACTCATGATCAAGTGGTTAATTAAATTAGTTTAAGGAAGGGAGATTAAGTTGTATGCAATGCATGACCTAATCAACTTGTAAAATCCATTTAATTTTTTTCTTTAAATGGATTAAATTTAAATGGCTAGAACTAAATATCATTTCTCTCTTTGTAAAAATTAAAATCAAAATCAAATCTTATGAACTTTGGTTGGTGTTAAGGATTTTATTTAACTTATCTCCAGGACTTAATTATTTAGTATTTGGCAAAATTTAATTCTTCTATATTATAAATGTGCATGATTTGTTTCCATGCTCATTTTCTAAAGAAGAATTAAAATGACATTTAATGTATATTTGGATAAATGTTATTATATTCTATTATCATTAATAAATCTCAATTATTTTTTAAATATAAAAATAATTAAATAAATGTATTAATTAATTAATGTTGGCTATAAAATATAAAAATTTCCATTTAGTAATAATTTAAGGTAGTAAAAGAATATTTTATCTTTATATTTCATGTGCATTTTAATATTTAATTATGAAGTATATAATTAAAAAAATATGAGGTTTAAGTAAAAAGGTCTTAAAATAATCACTTCCTTGTTTAACAATGGCAATACTTGTTTAATTTCATCTATGTGTATACATGTGCTAGTATTTGTGATAAAACTTTGCTTTTTCAAGTCATTAAGCTTTATTTGAATAGAGAATTTATTTTTACATAACCCTTGCATGATTTTATTTCTATGATTATGGATATGCTCACAAGTATTTGAATTAGAAAGTATATATTCGGACATCAAATTAATGAGGCAAATGAGGTCTTATATAATCTCATTTAGTTTAACAATTTACTTGCTTAAATTTCTAATACATGTTTTGCATGTGTCTATGATAAATATTTCATTTTCTACTAAATTTATTAATGATCATCAAATTTAAAATATGGTCTAGTATATATTATATTAAATTGTATTAATAAAAGAGAAAATAAGAAAAAATAAGATATTATTGATAATGAAAGAAATATTATTTATAATGTGATAGTGACTCACAATAATCTAAATGCCTTTCTTGTTTGAAGATTCCTTAAAATGAATCTAAATTAGTTTAATAAAATGTTTCATAAATTGTTATAAGGCTAAAATGATAATATACCATTTAAAATAATTTAAAGATAAAGAATATTTTATCTTGATATTTATTAAGTGCATTAAATAAAATAAAATATAATTAAATCAATCAATTTAATAAAATATTTGAGGTGAAACCACCCCAAGATAGACAATTAATACATCTGTTTAATTAAGACACACTAATTTATTTCATTGGACTACTGTCTGATTTTAGATTAGGCTAAGTGTATGTTATTTGATGTGTTTGATTTTTAATGATTAATATTTTATTTGGATATTGGATATGTTTGTCAAATATTGAATGTTAGAATTTTATAATTTGATATTTTTAGGATTGTGCTAAAGGGCTAGCTATAATAATAATAAATATAAATGTTCTTGCTTGCATGTATTGCTTATGCCTCTAAGTACATATCAATCAATTTGCTCTAAAATATTTTCCTAGGCTAATACAAATGAGTTGTTTCACTTGAAATGTATATTCTCTTTATTTAATAAATTTAGGATAAAAATATAAAGTTTTGTTTCTTAATTGATGCTTAAATGCATCATTAAAGAATAAACATGTTATATAATGGATTGATCATTTAATAGATTCCAAAGCTAATGGGTCTTTTATGTTTGAATGTTTCCTTAAAATGGAATAGAAAATTTTATTTTAAATTGGGCCATTGTTCCTAAGCAAATAATTAATTACATCTTAAGAAGGATCTCTTTAATAATACTCTTTTTTAAAGAAATAAGTTATTATTCTAAAGATTTCTGATTTTCAAAAAGATATTTTATTTTCAATTGGGTTTTAAATAAAAATAATTTTTAATAAATGGGATGAAGTAGAAAATGCCTATTAATACTGGGTTGCCTAGTAGACATTTTAACTATCCTATAATTAAATTTTAATTTCTAGAATTTTATTTAAATTTTGAGTTGAAATTTTCTTAGAAGTTTAGGACTTAGATTAGCTAATAATTGAATGCTAGGGTTAAAGACTTATTCTTGAAAATGCAAAGAATAGTCTATAGGTGCTTGCACATGTATGCTCAATAATTTCATTTTGATATTGGTCATTCCTCTCACTTGAAATATGACTCTTTTGGATGTACCCAATAAAAGAGGGATAATACCATCACATTTTAAATTCATGATGCTAAGTCTCATGACTTCAAGGTGGTTGGGTTGCTTTTTTAGGAAAGGAATCTATGAACTTATAGTCACTCCCTAATCCCTACAATCATGTAGGATATGAAATGCATCTAACTAATGCACATTTTTCAAGGTTTTATTCATTTTGATTCAAGATTTATTTGAGATCATGGGTATGCATTTTTATGTCTAATGCCATGCAATTAGAAATGGTTATGGACCAAATAAATAATAGAAGGCAAGCTTTCTTAAGAAAGTGGTCATCCTCACAGGTTAGATGCCCCTTATGTGCATTGGGAAAAGTTACCCAATTCAAGGATTAGAGCAATATGTTTTCATGGTTTCAAGACTTAATTGGTTTCTAATTTATTTTATGTTTGGCCTAAGGCTATAGTTTATATGAAGTTTCAAGTTTTTTTATAATTTTGTTTCAGTTGTTTAGATTTATGTTGGGTATAAAATTAGTTTTCCCTACGAGCCTAATCATCCAAGCATGCAATCACAGGAAAGCACAACACAGAAAGAAACCTAGAAAGAAGGTTGATTCTATTGCGACCAAAATAATCAACATTTAATTAAAATGCCAATCTTTTTGAAATTTGTACACCAAAATAAAGAAATGGCGTGAATCTACTTATAATTGACCTAGAACTATAAGTTTAGATCTATATGTCTTATTTCCATGATAGTCTCCTTCTTTAGGGACATCCATTAGACTTCACAGAGACCACTGCAGCTATCTTCTAGTAGGGTTAGCTTCTACTAATCCTAAACCCAATAGATCCTAACTTAATTCTAAGCTCAATTTCACATTTTGGTTCAAAATTAATTTTTAGCCTTGCAAAACAAATGTTAGCAAAATATAAATAGCACACAATAGTTATATTTCACAAATATACAGGCATAGCATTAGTTGCTTGCCAAGCCCACTTGTCCTATGAGTTATGCTTAAGGATTTATTATTTATGATAGTAGTCCTTTCTAGCATAGCCCCTACAAAAGATAATATTAGATCTAAAAAGAACGTCCTATCATCTAGTCTAATGGGAAAATAATCCTAGATATGTAGTCTAAAATAGTACACCACTAAGACATGTGAAGCACATCATATCACAAGACATCACAAAGAATCACAAAGTGGCCTAACCTAGGTCTAGGATCTGTGACATAATGATCTAGTGTATGAATAAAAAGGGCTTGTGCAGCAAGACTTTGCTAGGCCTCTTTAGTTCAAGTTTCAATTTAGGTTTCAAGTTTGTTTGAATTTTACCTTTGGGTGGTTTCAATTCAAATGATTTAGTAATTTGTTTTCATTTTCATTTCCATTTTTGTTTGGTTAAAGTGAAGTTTAGGTTTTCAAGAATGAAGAGTAGAATAAATTTCACTTTTGGATGGAATCTATTCTATTCTACATCCTAACTCCTAAAAGAATGAAATCGTGATCTTAAGATGAAGATCCATCCAAAAGGTCTAACTAAGATCCTTATGTATCTTATTTAATCCTTTTAGTTTCATTTAAATGATTTAGGTTTGAGTTTAATTTGGTTTGGATTTTGGATTTAATTTTGTTTAATTTATTTCATTTTAGTTTTAGTTATATTCATTTATTTAGTTTTTATTTAATATTTAACCTAAGACAATTTGATTTAAAGTTTAGATCATTCTGTTAGATTTGTATTTAAGTTTGCCTTGGTTTGATTAAGTTCATTGGTATAAGTTGTTATATATGCTTTATCACTTTCCTTAACCCTTAAGTATAAAAAAGAATAAGTTCTTTGACGTAAGATGTTTGGAAAACTTTCCTAAATATTTCTGATGCTGATGAAAATTAATTCAAGTTATTTCATGATTTAATGAATTTATGAAAGTTCTTTATTCATTATTTGATTAATATTCCTAGAGATTTGGAAATTCAACAATTCCCAATCCAAAAATCAATTTGATTTAAAAATCTTATGAAAAGTGTGGTTCCATGCCAATTTCATATTTTCAAAGTTTCATCTCGATTAGATTCATAATTAGGGTGTATTTAAGGTTTTAATTATTTCAATAAAACCCAGATTAAGCCTAATTTGTTAAATATTATTTAGGGAATTTTATTTTTTATTGATTCTTCTCTAAAATGTGTTTCCAAAGAGGGTTAATTCATAACTTTTATACATTTGGCTGATATATTGTGATTTAATTAAATTTTGGTTAATTATTTGAATTATTTAATTTAATTAATTGCCCAATTAAGTCAATTTATGATTTATTATGTTCCAATGAGTTTCACTAATGATTTTATGTTAATTAGAATTCATTTAGTTGATTTAATTCATTTTCATGAGTTAATTCATTTTATATTAATTTATTTAATTAAAAATGAAGGTTTAAGCTTTGAAATTTTATTTCACATGAATTACATTGCAATAATTCATGAAATTTTTTCCTAGGGTGTGTTTTAACATCATTTTAATTCCCCAAAGTTTTATTTGAATTTAATTAAGGTTTTGTGATTAATTAAAGTTTATTTGATTATATTTAAAGTTAAATTAAGGCTAAGATATCCATAATTAATTGAAGATTTTAATTTTAATGGATTCATCTCGTCAAGATGAATCTATAGAGCCCAGGTTTGCATTTTTTGGATTTGTATTTACTTTTCTATGAATTTTTAAATTTTCTATGATTTTTAAAAAATTTTAATTAATTTTGAAGAGGGGTTTAACGTTTTCTAATGGCATTCATGGCATCATTTTTTATATATCGTATGCAATTTTGTCATGATCCAACATGCATGATCAAAAGTGGTGCCACATGGGATAATCCTCAATGCCCTATCGATCCGTGACATCCTCATGGTGTTTAAATTGGATCATCCAACTAAATCATGGCCACCCATTCCTAATATAAGGATCGAACATTGGGGATTAAATCTTGTAGATTTCTAGCGAGAGATAGACATCATCCGCCATTTTTGCCCAATTTTTGATGATCACCGATGATTTTCACCATGATTTGGATTACAAAATGATCAATGATCGATTGGCAACCCATCCATACAGTTTGATCTACTTGGGGATCAAATTTGTTTCAAAAAGGATCAAATATGATGGCTAGGGAGGACGATGAGGGAGCATACCTCGATTCTAGTGATCACTGGTAGTGAGATCGACTCTATTAGCTTCATTTTGATGTGGCGAATGCGTGGGTGAAGTTTGACGGCTTTGCCTCACCGTGGATTATTCCCTAGACCAACACTAAATTTATTTTTTGGTGACATTGATCATTTTCCATTGCCATGTAGGTCGTGGAAGGCTGGTTCCATCCATTCGCCGTGTCGGCGGGGTGAAGGGTCCCTCCTTCATCTCTTTCCTTGGTGGACATTTTGGAATGAAAGGGGGAGGGAGTTGGCTCTCCCTCCCCTCTTTCCATAGTTGGCTGAGAACCTTGTTTATGGTATTTTAGATTACCGGAATCCGGCCACTAGCAGTGACAAAGCCAGCCAATGGGTGGATTCAATTTCCCTTGACCTTGTGAATATTCTTAGATGATTACATGGAAGAGAGGATGACATCTACCTTGCTTTCCTTGCTTGGCCGAGCCATGTCTTCTTTTTTCTCCTTCCTTTGCTTCTTTGGCTTCTCTTTTTTAGAAGGCCAAATGCTTTTTTGGCTTTTTGATTTGGTGGCCTTAAATTCATGGCAGCCATCTCTTTTTTTTTTTAGCCAAGAGATGGAATTTTAAATGGGATAAGGGATTAAAGAAATCAAAGTGGATTCTGCTCCCTATAATCCCTCTTTTCCATTAGATTAGTTTATCATTTTAATTTAATTTAGATTTGATCAATTTAATTAAGATTATTTGGGAATTTCTTTTAATCCATTTAAGGATGAATTTAAATAAATACCATAGTTTTCATTCCATAGGTTTTATTTCAATCTTAGCATTGGATTTAATTTAAATCTAAAATGCTTTAACCACCATAAATTGGCTTTAAATTCTGATTTGGATAATCCTTAATTGTTAATTAGATCATTATGAATTTACTTAACTTATGGCACATGAATTTTTAGCCCAACTCCAAGTCAACTTGACCCATTTTTCCTTAAATGGATTAAGTTAGATTTGTTTGAGTCAAATAACCAAATTTGACTCAATTAATTTATGTTCACATTTCAATTATATTTAATCACATGTGTGAAATGATTTGGAGTGATTGACTTCATTTAATTTCAATTAAATTTTAATTTGAACCCATTTGACCCAAAGTGAGCCTAATGGGATAAGCTTGTGTTTCATTTAGGTCAAATGGCCAATTTGATCAAATTAGACCCAATGATGGGTTGAATTGTGTTTGATTATCATTTCAATATGATTTTTAATAATGAAATTGAGTTGATTTCAATTTTATTTAGGTTCGAACCCAATAGGACCCATTTAGGTTTATTTAGACTAAGTGGTCTAATGAACCCAATTAAGGCCTAAATGAATTTGAATTTCTTTAGATTCATAATCAAACATGTTTATTTGATGATTTGAGATATTTGGAATGATTTAGTTTAGTCAATTTTTTATTTTGTTGACCTTTAACTAGGTGGGACCCACCTAAGTCAAACCTATGTCAAATGGGTTGACTAGATTTGACTTTGGATTTCTTGGTTTTATTTTAATTTATTTGGATTTGATTTGATTTAATCCAAATTTTAAAATTGGGTCAAGTCTACCTAAGCCAATTAGGTTAAATCAAACCCAAGGAGGGTGCATTAGGTCACTAGGTATATTGTCCTAAGCACTGAATTAGGAGATTCATATTTGAGATTAAGACATTCTAATTACTAATTTCAGAATGATGTTAACCTCATCCAAAAATGAGGTCAACACCACTTTATGCTTGTAAAAACTCAAATCCTTCTAAACACTTAAAATAATAATAAATTCCTTCCTTAGTAATATTTCTTTCAACGATTAATCCCTCAAGTTGTGCTTTATTTCCAAACATAGCCATTAAGTATTAAGAGCATTATGGTTCTTCAGTAAATTAATTAATATATTATGAGAAGAAATGTTATAATAATAGCTAGTTTCATCACAAATGAATACATCCATTTATAATTCACATGATCACCAAGTTTACTTTCTTCACCTAAGTGAATGATCAAGTGAACCATGGTCATGAAAAATGAAGGAAGAAAGTATTTTTTTTTTATTTGGCATAAGTCATTATAATATTTCTTTAAGGAATTTCCAATTCATTTAGAATGATTATCTTATTGCATATTGATTTTAAACTTCATGATGTCTCAATAGTAATCTTTAGATCCATTAATGGTGCATAAGACTTATATTCTTCTAATTAATAGCTCTTCTTAATGAACCTCAAATGTGTCATATATATAAAAAAAATTTCTCTCTGAATTAACATTTAGTCATTAAAGCATACATCTATCTTTATGTATCCAATATCAAGTGATTTCATTATCTTTTGTTTTTTATTTCATAGGTATTCTTAGGTAGTAAAACCCCATCAAGGAGGGCATTAGCTAGTAACTCCAACAATATATCAAAAAAGTTTGCAGTTCAAGAATGTAAACACTTAAAATGTAATAAGTATAGTATAAAAAATAATTTAGAGAGTAACTTATACCGAAGATATCACTTTGCCCTACATCTTCTAATAACTTTTAAAATTTTGTGTCAACATTGAATGGGTCTACACTTTGAATTTCATAGTCATCTTCTAAACTTTTATTTTCTTATAATGAACCAAATGTATCCATCAATAATCCTTTTATATCATTTGTGTTTGGTTACTCAACTTATATTGGCATTGCTCAAAATTAGATATGGTATTAGATTGTACCTTCATTGATAATGCTATGTTTCTCTCCAAATCAATTCCATGTAAAAACCCTTTGATATTAACTAGTTATTGACATTTATCATTTGTATGGAAGTACCTTTAAATCATCTCTTCTATAAATTTTCTCTAATACTTTTTTTTTAATTTGCAAATTCCAAAAAAACCTTCACCTCCTTTTAGGTAATCAAAACTCCTTTAAGATTTAGTAATCCAACTTTTATCCATCTCAAGTGAAAGTGAAATCTAAAATCATTACTATGATTTGAGACATTAAGATAAGTTAGTTGCAATAATATAAGATTAATCAAAGATATAAAAATGAAATTTTAATCTCACTCGTGTAACACATGAATTTTTGTTGCCTTAGTGCTCCTTTTTGTGTTTGGCATATAATGATTAGTTTTGTAGTGTTTGTGTAACATATAGTTGAATGTTGTGATTTAATCATGTAGTGTAATAAAGTCAAAGCTCCTAACTCATAGGGTTTTGAAGTTTATCCCAAACATAAGGATGTCACTTTGATTAGTTACTAGGTCAAATTTATTAAAATATGTATGCATGTATGTATTTATATGTATATGTGTGTATGTAAAAGAGAAACATTAATTCAACCCTAACCTTTCTGAAAAATTTCAAATTAGTAAAATTTTAAATATTTGATCCAAATCTTATTTAATTAACACTTAACTTGAATGCTAAATAGAATTAAGTCATAGATCTAAACAAAAGCTACTAATCCTCTTAGTAGTTAGAAGTGCTTCAAACCTAAATATTTTATATAGCTTTGAAATAATCATTAATGTAACTAAGAAAATCTCAAAACTAAAAAAAAGTTTAGATTTGATCGTGAATAAAAGCCATTAAAAATTTGAAACTGCAAAGAATAAGAGCTACTAATAGGAAGCCATTTAACTCATAATATTACTTAAATCATTTGTAGATATGTATGAATTCAATTAAAATATTCTAAAATTTTAAGCTCAACATCATCAATTCAAGTGAGAGAAATAAATGAATAAAATGCTTAAATAGTAAAATGAACTCTTTAAGAAAAAGTAATCTTGAATAGTTCATTGTATGCCCAATGTAGCTTACAGGCCAAAGCAACATGATGGGTCTGATTACTAAGACAAACATAGTCACCATAAAGGGTACTCAACAATAAAGGCTACCAAAATAAGCATACTCTCTAGAAAGGGTATTCGATAATAAAGGATCTACCTAAGTCAATGAGTTAAGGACTTAGAAAATAAAGCAATGATCTACAGAATAAGTCATGAATCAACTCACTAGTAGCGAGCGAATACTCAAAGGGATAAGATAACTACTCCTCTCAGCTCTGTCCTTACTCGCATACTTGAATGACAATGGGCTACTCATCTCTACTATCATCTAAGCCTATACATGCCCAAATGAATACTCACTGCCAGCCTAGACGGGCATCCATTTGTACTCAATTGACCTTATATATACTTTCTATATATAGTCACCTCTTGGTATTATAAAATGGGAACTCCTCTCTTACTAGGAGAACATTTTTATTTTTCCTAAGCCTAGTCATAGTACTCTAATTTTGGGGAATATAATTTATTATTTCTCTTTCACTTCATTATCTTCTTGTTTGTAGTATTTTTATCTGCCCCTATTTCCTAAGTATTTTAGAAGGTTTCTACTCCATCTATGGATAAATTTGGATTCAACATATTTTTAAGTATAGTGAGTGTGGATGAGGTTAAGAACCAAAAGCTAGTTAAAATACGAAGCAGGACCCTCAACAAAAATTTGCTTAATAGACATGGAACATAATGTCCAATATTCTACAACACAATATAATTTGTGAGACATGGAAGACATAATTACTTGCCATGTATAGGCAATCATAAGGAAACTACACAGTGAAGAACCCAATGAAAAGAGAATAAAGGATCTATGAGAATGACTACTCATCGAGTTCACTAAGAAAGAATAAGTCTAATGATCCTAGCTCGGATGTTGAATCTTATGACATAAGTGAAGAGAAAAATGTGCGAAGGAAGTAATCATGGCCAACTGGCTTTCTCTATGAAGATCATTGAAGCTTTCCCTCCTTAAAAGTTTAAGATCTCATATATTGAATATTAAAACATATAATGGATTAGCAGATCCAACTAATCATATAACATATTTTGAGCCAATGACATCACTACTAAACTTGGATGATGTAATGAAGTGTTGATTTTTCTTCACCACTTTAAAGGAGTCCACCCTTAAATGATTCTTGCACCTTCCTTTAAGAGTTATAACATCATTTAGTAATTTCAAAAAGAAGTTCACCACATAATTCACTAGTGATCAAAATCCACTAAAGAGTTCCAAAGCTCTCTAGCATATAAGGCAAGAACTTGGTGAGTCCTTAAAGAAGTTTATTACTGACTTCCAACAAAAAATGCTGAAAGATAAGACCTAGAATCCATAGTCGCCCAAGCAACACTCGCTCAAGGCTTGAAGGTGGGGCCCTTCAGATATGCCTTGGGCTCCAACAACCTAAGACACTCGCTAAATTACTAGAGCTAGAAAATAATCATATAAATGTTGAAGAGTACAATGAAGTTGTCTAACTAACATTGATAACTAGGACTAAAGACTCATTGAAAAGATCTTTAGAGTGATTCCTGAGGGATGGATGTCAAATGCAAAGAGTGGATAAGAGGAGGTGACCAAAGTACAAATACTAGCATGAGGCTTAAGAAATCTAATAACTTGCTATCTAGGAGGCAACTATACACAGTCTTCCCTAGCAACCCATCTTAAAGAGTCAATGTCAGAGCTGGTAGAAGAGATTTAGAACAAAAATATTTTAAATGCCAATGACCTATGAATGTTGATGGAGTGCATGACCGACCAAGATATTACAGTCATCATTATAACCATGGGCATGACACTTATGAGTGTCACTATTTGAAAAGCCATGTGGGAGAGTTTATAAAGGAGGGAAAACTCAAGGAGTTTATGAGGAATGATAAAGAAGTTGTCAAATTTAGCAATGGACTAGTGCTCGATAAACTTTTCATATTGTTGGATTCATACCCACTATCTTGGATATCATGTTTGTAGATAATCTATATCAAATCCATACAATGTTAGTTTTGTACTTTGAATTTTGTGAAATTATTTTTAAATAATTATTTATTTTTCTTAGAAATACTTCCTAAATATATGTGGTAGGCAAATTTATGACAATTTCTGTTACTACCAACTAGTTGTTTATACCATAAAGCTTAGCTTTTCCTTTATTTAATTTCATCAAAAGTCATCATACTTGCGTAACAACTTGGGTAAGGGAGAGTTCACTAAATAGCCTAACCTAGATGCTAACCTTACATAAAAATAAAAATCATATCCTTACAGATTTTATATTTATTTCTTTTCTAAGTCTGTTTAATGTTTTGTAGTATCCACGTGTTCCTTTATGTTTATTGAAGGCTAGTATTTTTAAAATTTGTGCATCTTATTTTATGAGAAGTTTAATTTACCATTTCACATATTTAAAAATTATCATTCGGAGTGAAATATTGCATCTTTTGTGTTTATATCATGTCGCCTAAATTCATTAGTTTGGACCAATTAGAGGACTTAACTAGAAGAGTATATGAGGTTTCCGTGAGAAGTGAAAAGAAATTCACTTGGTAGAAGACCTACTCAGGAATCTCATCGAAGAAATACAAACCTTAAGTATTAGGCTTCAAACCCCACTAAATATACTTTGTTTAGATGACTTATATCCACAAGAGAGGAAAATATTGAACTTCTTAGATATAAGTATCTTATGAGATGGCCAAACTTAGGGAACATCATTAGACAAGACCATCTTAGAACCCATAAAACATGAAAAGAACTGATAAAAGAAGTTAAGATATAAGCCCTAACATATGACATTATTCATGACCCAGATAAATTCTTAGATTGGTTAATCCAAATAGGCAACTTCTTTGATATGTATTATATGAATGATTACTAGTGAACAACATTTGCTATAATAAACCTAGAATAACATTTTAGATAAAGAAGAGAGAGATGATAAAAATCTCATGATGTCAGTAGAAATAAAAGATATTCTAAGGGCAAAATACTATCCTTGAAATCATGATAATATGTTCCATGAATAATTGACTACTCATAAGAAAGGAACCATGTCACTAGTGGAATATAAGAACACATTTGAGGACTTAATATCTATAACCTAATGCAATGATCAAAAGTGGAAAATAGCTAACAAATTTGATATTAGGTTAAAAGAAGATATTAGGAATGAAGAAGAGATTTATGATCCACAAACTTTAGAGGATGCCATTCATTATGCTTTGCACCTAGAAAAGCATAAGAAATCTACTTCCACATCTAAAATGTAGGCTCAATTATCTTTTTAATATATGCCTATATATCAACCTCAAAAGCTTATCATTAGACATAATCCTTCTAAATTGAACAACCTCTCTTAAGTAAACTCCAATGAAACTACTTCTAAAAATGTGAAAGAGATTGTTTGCTTTAAATGTCATAAGAATGGTCATATGCAAAATCATTGTAGGCCAAAAATCATGTTCCTACATGAATTGGAAGATTTAGAAGAAGAAGAAGATATTGAAGAGTTACATGATGATACACCCTTATCTAATGAAGAAGTAGACTCAAATATAGATAATCTAGTAAAAGGTGTATGATTGCTTTTAGAGAAGATGGAGATTAGAGAAGGAGAAACATTTTCTTGATGTATATTCTATGTAAGGAGATGTGGTGTAAGCTAGTAATAGATGAAAATAGTGCTATGAATGTCATATCAATCCATGATATCATTAGAGATATTCTTACAGCTAAACCTCACCCAAAATTATTTCAAGTCAGTTAAATAAATCACACATCCCTATAATTAAAATAGGTAGCTATAATAATCAAATTTAGTGTGTTTTCTTCTAATGGAAATAACTCATATCCTATAAGGAAGACCATGCCTTTATGACTTCAATGTGATCCATTATGAGAGTAAAAACACTTATGTATTCAACCAAAATGAGAAAATAAATAAGTTTTTCCCTATAAAGCTTATCAAAAAGTGATCAATTACACCCCCTCATAGAATTCTTCCTTCACCTCCACACAAACCTAATTTTGAACTGTAATATAAGCTAAATCATAGAAGGAATGCAAAACTCTAGTTGATAGTGATATCACCATCCAGTGATATGAAGGACACTTCTGATATATATACTAATGCAAGTGAATCTCCTAGGATTCAAATTACAATCTTAAGGTTTAGACATTTTGCTAGAGAGTTCAATAACCCAACTTTTCTATTTATCTTGAATCTTCATGAAATCCTTATTGACATTAAAGATCACAACATACTTGCTATAGTATTAGATTTATTATCTAAATTCATTGATTTGATCCCTAATGACTTACCTAATGAGGTACCACCATTAAGAGATATGAAAAGTGTTATAGATCTAATTCTTGGTTCATAAATTCTTAACTTACCCTATTATAGTATGAATCTAACTGAGCATGTAGAGGTAAAATCATAGATAGATGAACTCTTCCATAAAGGGTTTTATACAAGAAAATCTTAGTCCTTATAAGGTACCTACTCTTTTAACTCTTAAAAATGATGGAACTTTGAGTATGTGTATTGATAATAGAACAGTAAATGTGATCATAATAAAATATAGTTTTATATATCTAAATAAGATGATACACTAGATCTTATTTAAGGTTCATTATTATTCTCTAAAATTAATTTTTGAAGTGGATACCATTATATAATGCTTAGACCAGGTGATGAATGAAAGATTGCATTCAAAACTTTTGATGGTCTTTATGAATGGTTAGTCATGCCATTTGATCTTTCAGAAGCTCGTAGCACATTCATGAGACTAATGAATACTATTTTGAAACCTATTTTTTTGGACAATTCCTTGTAGTCTATTTTGTTGATATTTTTATTTATAGCTTACATGAGAAGTCACATCTACATCATTTAAAAATGTTCTTAAAGAAGTTAAGGTTAGCAAAATTATATGTAAATATTAAGAAATATTTTTCTATTAGTGGGATGTTATTTTCTTAAGATTCATTGTCTTTGTTGATGGATTAAAGGTTGACCCATGAATAATTAAATCTATTTTGGAGTAGCTAACTCCAAAAATGTTTTATGAATATTAAAAGTTTCTATGGATTAGCAACTTTCTATAATAGGTTATAAGAAACTTTAGTACTATTGTAGTCCATATCATGGACATTCTAAAGAAAGATAAGTTTATGTGGACCATAGAAGCCAAAAGAGCTATACAGTGAATTACAACTCTTATGACTTCCTCACCTGTCTTAAGACTTCCTAACTTTAATAAAGTTTTTGAAGTGACTTGCAATGCTTTAGGTATTAGAATATGTGGAATCCTAAGTCAAGAAAATGATTTCTATTGCTTTCTTTAGTTAGAAATTAAATTATGCTAAAATATTATATTTATGATCGAGAATTTTATGCTATTATTTGAACTCTTAAGCATTGGAGGCATTATATATTATGTAAAGAGTTTGTTGTCAAGGATAATCATCAAGCTTTAAAGTTTATTAACTCGGAAAAGAAACTAACTTATAGACACGCTAAGTGGGTCAAGTATCTTCTAGATATTTTCTTTGTGCTAAAACATAAACTTATGATAGAAAATATACCAGTAGACACTTTATAGCGAGTATCTTTAATGGCTTCATCCTTTAAATTTTAAATTTTGGGATTGACAACTTTAAAGAAAGATTATAAAATTTATCCTAATTTTCATATGATACACTTAGAACTTGAATCTAAGTCCTTAACTATTTATAGCTCTTTTGCCATTCTAGATAAATATCTTCACAAAGGCAAGCAATCATGTATTCTAAAACCCTCTGTTAGAGAATTCCTTATCTCTGAATTACATTTAGGAGGTATATCAAGATATTTTAGTAAATTGAATACCCAAACATTAGTTGAGAAAAAGTTTTATTGGCCTTCACTAAGAAAAGATGTTGAGCATATTGTAGCCCAATGTTAAACTTATTGTCAAGCTAAAATTGTCAAACAAAGGGTGGGCTATTACACATGATTACTTATTCCTTCTAGACCTTAGGAAGACCTATCCATAGAATTCACATTAGGTTTACCTAGAATATCTCATGGGCATGGCAATATCTTCATCGTAGTAGTTCAATTTTCTACGATGGCATATTTCATACCCTATTCGAAATCAAATGATGCATCTCTCATAACAAGATTGGTTTTTAGAGAAATTATTAGGTTGCACGGAGTACCATCCACTATAGTTTCTAATAGAGATGTTAAATTTATATCTATCTTTAGAAAACTTTATGAAAACTAATGGGAACTCAATTAAAACAATTTTTTTATGTTTCATCCTCAAATAGATGGACAAATAAAAGTAATCAATAAGACATTAAAAAATTTTCTAAGGTGTTTAGTTTAAAAAAGTTTAGGAAATCAGGACTTAATATTACTTATGTTCGAATTTGCATACAATAATGCCATTTCTAGAATAACCCATAAATCACCTTTTGAGATAGTCTATGGATACAACCCTAAAATGCCTATTGATCAAGCTACTACACCTACTCATGTATTTTTGGATTCTACATATAAATTTTCTTGTGATTTTTATAGCCTTGATGAAGACATAAAGAAACAATTTGAAATACAAAATGCTAAGTATACTGAACAAAAGAATATGTGGTGGGTGATTATGTATTTGTTAATATCCATTTTGAAAGATTTTTTTCAACCAAATATCAAAAGTTGCAAGTGAGGGCATTTGAACCATTCAAAATTATTAGAAAACTTTGTACTAATGCTTATGTTTTTGAATTGACCCACCCTCCCCTTATTATCTACATTTTCACTATGGAATATCTAATATATTTTAAAAGAGTTACCTAATCTCTAAATTTACTGAATGAAAATTTTATAATAGAAGATAGAAATAATTTTTAGGTACCTATCTAACCAACATTCGTCAAGGTTGAGTACATCATAACAGACAAGGCACCCACAAATGATACTACTAGTCAGAGATTCCTAATAAGGTGGAAAGACAAGCCACCAAGTGAGGACACATGAATAACTATAGAAGAACTACATAATTTCACCAAGCACCTTCTATGATTATAATTCTAGTGAGTTTTTCAAGAAGAGACGAACCAATAATAGGGAACCCCTACAATGATGCAATCATGGTAACAACCCTGATCACCAAATACCATGTGAGAAGTATTTTAATTAACTTACAAATCTTGATCAATATTATTTTTAAATATATCTTCAATATGTTAGGATTGACAAATTCTAAACTCGAACTTATAAGAGGACCATTATACGGTTTCTCAGAAGAGTAAATAGAAACTAAGGGAATGAATACTATTCCCATCGCTTGGGGAGAGGGTAAGAAGTAGTTCATGATCATGGCCAATTTCATTATAATATATGCACTTGCTACTTACAACACTATCTTTGGTCAATCTATACTCAACACATCCAGAGCTGTGGTGTCGACGTATCATGTAGCCGTCAAACTCTCCACTAAAGGATAATAGATTACTATTGAAGGAAACCTCAATCAATCTTACATGTGCTAGCTGAAGGCTATTGGTAGATCGACCAAAGAAGATAAAGTATTGCAACTAGATATTGTGCAAATAGTAATTAAAGTCCTTTAAGAGATAGAAGAATTCTGACCATGCAGGGCATTATGTAAGGATAAAAGGTTAGTTCAACTTTCTATCCCCAGTATAAATAAACTCTCATTTGAACTTTCTTAAATAATTTAGATGTATTCATCTGGAGTACAATGGAGATGCTGGGAATAGACATCAACATTACTTTTCATCACTTGAACATTTGCAAAGATGTGCAACCTGTCAAGTAGAAGATAAGGAAATCTACTATCATGCTCATCAAGTCCATTAAGGAGGAGATCACCAAGCTACTCAATGCTAACTTCATTAAAAAAATTTATTACCTAGCATGAGTGTTTGGCATGGTCATGGTGCATAAGTTAAGAGGAAAATGGAGAATATATGTCAACTTCATTATATAAACTTGGGATGCCCAAAGGATGGGTATCCTCATGTTTGCATCTAAAGATGATTAAACATCTCAACCTATAGTGCCATAGCATTATAATCGTAGTGCCTAGGCACTGCCAATCGCTTCACGGCATCTAGAAGCCAAAAAAAAAACTCTGATGGTTGCTTGATCAAATAAGGCAATGTCATAGTGCTAAAATGATAGTGTTGAAGCACTATAAGATGTCTTTTCAATTTCAAAAGCATGAAATTCCCCGTTCCAGCCCCATGAGCACTATCTGCTCAAATCGAGGGGGGAGGGGGGTGTTCGAGGGTGGGAATGGTTATGAGGCAAAAAAATCACTCCATTGATGGAGTAATCTTATAAAAGGGGAAAACTGCTCCCCCTTATTCTTTCTTATCACCTTTCTTCGTCCCTCACTCTCTCCAAACCTCCTTTACTATTCATGCTCCTGATCATCTATGCTCTCAACAACATGCTTCCTTCGACTACAAGAGTGATCACTTTGACCAAGAAAGGAAATCAAGACTTACTATGATCAATTCTAGGTAAAAAAACTTTTAAAAATGCTTTTTTTTACATGATTTTATCTAAAAAAAGAAATTTAACTAAATTTTTATTGTTGATTTTGGATCCAGTGAGAAATGGAAGAGCGCATCTCCATCAATCTGATCCGAAGTAAAAATAATGCTCTTTAAGACTTAAAAATAATAAAATCTTGAATGTTGAAGACCTCCGCTATTGAACTTGGTTCAAGTAGAGAAGAACATCCTCTCTCCATCAATCTTAGATATAAAATAAGAGAGAAGAGTGCTTAGCACTATACTATGTAAAAATATAGAACTGTTAAAGTATTATGCTACTGATTTTTTATAAAAATTCATTAAAATCTTCAAGTATTCGATCTGAAACATGCATTTCCATCCTGCAATGCCACAGCGCTAAGGCCTAACATCAAAGTGTTAAGCTTTCATGAAAGAAATCTTGAATGCTATGTCCATAGCATTGAGGCACTGGGAATAAGGAGTCGTTAGACCAAGCTCACTGGTAAACATGCTCTCTTAGTTCCAAGGCACCTGACATTAGGCACTACAATGCAAAGCTTTTAGGTCAATATTTCTTATACAACACTACAATGCTACACATTTAGCATAAAAGTATTATACTTTCCACCGTTGAACTTAGTTTCGGTGTTAAACAAAACCCTCCCTCTATTAATCTTAGAAGTTGAACAAGGGAGAAGAATGATTTGCACTAACATATGTGAAATTTCTTGCATTGCTAAGGCATTACACTATCAAAATTTTGAATTTTAGGCCCCAATGAAATTGTGCTTAGGCATTATGGTTGCAGTGCTGAGGTGCCATGCTATCAAGTTAATTAAAGAAGTCATCTTATAGTGTCACGGCGCTGTCCCTCAAATGCCATGACGCTAAAGTTATTTCATAATTTTTTTAAAAAACACCTGGAATACTGAACTCGAAAAATCATAAGTCTGAGTCTTCTCCATAATAGAGCCATTGCGCAGCAGCTTAGGTGCCAAGGTGCGTGACTCTTAAGTAGAATGATATAAATAATGTTCTTAATAACATTGTAGTGTTGCATATTAAGTGCCAAAGTGCTTACCACTTGGGTAAAGAGGATGAAATTAGCTATTATAATAGAACAACAAAGCCACATATTAAGAGCCGAGGTGCTGAGCTCTTAGGTTTTAAGCTTTTATTTTTTAGGCTAGGAGTGCCTAGGTGCTACATTTACAATGTCGAAGCACTGCTTATCATATGCCATTTTTAAGTGGGGGAATT
Organism: Cymbidium sinense; assembly: GCA_021442155.1. NCBI lineage: Eukaryota > Viridiplantae > Streptophyta > Magnoliopsida > Asparagales > Orchidaceae > Cymbidium > Cymbidium sinense. The sequence continues at coordinate 54,456,305 of CM038230.1, read as the reverse complement.
TTATTATTTCAATCATGGAGCTTTCAAATGATAAATGAAAGAGCATATACACAACAATACATGAATATGTAAAGAAAATCAAAGTATTTATTAAAATTAAAAAAATGATTACATAAGATATATAAGAAGAAGAAAATATAAAACTTAAAGCGGATGGGTGGAACTAATAATTGTAGTCATCGTCATCCTCTTCCTCCTCCTCTTCTTGTTCCAACTCTAGGAATTAGCTCACATAAGGCTGATAATGAGGCACCGTAGGAAAAGATGCTTGACTCGAACCCACATAAAAGCCACAATTTTCAAACATGTGAACAAGTAAGGCATTCAACTCAGCCATGTATAAAAACTGTTACCACTACTAACCCATATTATGCTCAAAATCTCTCTCCAATTTCTGCTATCACTGACTAGTCTCGTCAACCTTTTTCTTTAAATCTAAGAATTGTTATTCATTAAGTCTTGGAGGATTTGGGCATGGATTGAGGGGCACATGAGCTTTCCCCCACCTCAATCCTAGAGTCAAATCACTTAATGACTCTTTTTGTTAGGGGATCCTTTTATATAAAGACTTTCTCATCAAAATTCTCTCACACATCCATTACAACACATAAAGCATAAATAAGAGAAAGATTACCAAAGCCTACTGTAGTACCTTTGATCATATTATAGATATAATTATAAATAATCCTCCTTATAGAAAGATTTCAAAATGGCTCTATCCCTAGTTACCTCACTGATATTCCTAGTGGTAGTTAGCTTTGCAGAAATGAAATAATGTTAAGCTTTGTCCTCAGTAGAAAGGCTGATAGCAAAAAAATGATACTTTTCTCCTCCCACCTCTTCCAACGGATGTTAGAATTTCTAACAGTGAGGAAATTATGGATTTCATCAAAATCAAAATGATCATTATTAAAAAAATATATATTGATCATAATTCTACATTTGGTAAACTGTAATATGCATTAATAGTAGTATTTTCAAAACTTACTAGTTTTCCCTGAACAAAAACTTGATTATTCTGGTGCTCCTTTGCATTGGCAAAGAACTCTCGCACTACAGAGATGCACCAAATTTGTTGTTGTAGGCCAGCTTCTCCCAACCTCGCTTAGTAATGATACTCTCCATGCGCCCACTTGGATTGAAGAAACTCCTCCATAGGATGAAATTCTTATGTATGAGGGTGTGGTGGTATCTATCTTTGGATTCTAAACTGACAAATCTGTTAGTGTTGCTGATAGTTGCCCTCTTCTTTCCCTTGTTGAGGAACTTTACTAACATGATGCCTTTTCAAAAAAAAAAAGGGAAAATGCAAGCTGGGAGAGAGAGAGAGAGAGAGAGAGAGAGAGAGAGCTCTTAGAATGCATAATAAAAAATGAGTTGCCTAAGGGGTCTATTTATAAATTCAACTTAGCACCACAACACTCTAATACTAGCTCTGAGGCGTTAACCTCTCAGGTTCTAGAATAGTAGCTAAGTACTGTAATGTTCAAATGCACCATTGGTCAGCTGGTTATGTCGATTACTGTGTTAGTCAAAAGAGCAATTCATTACTATTAATTTTGAATCTAAAAAGCACATCATGCATTGATTTGGAACCATGGTGCTTTAATGTAGCACCACAATGCTAGTCAAAAAACTTGTCCTATCCATTTAAAGTGCTTGTCCATCTGCCAACTTTTCTAAACTGATCTTTGATTGGCGCCATGGTGCAAAGACATTTCACCAAGGCACTGGTCAGCAAGTTAACCTGAATAAATTAAAATAAATTAAAACCAATCATAAATGTTATGGCAATGTATGTATATCACTGAGGCACTGATCGTTTACTCTTAGGACATAAATACCTACCCTATGATAGCTACAGTGCTACCCATGATAACACCATGACACAACATGTCTAGCATCGTGGCACTATCCTAAAAAAATGAAATAAATATACAATATTCTACATGGGCCCAGGCACAATAATAATTGCCTAAGTCTACGTGACTCAGAATGTTGCATGGGTTAATTTCTCGGTTGGATCTTATGACTGAGTCTAGATCAACAAAACCTACTCATTCATCGATGATGGTTGTGTTGATTATAAATATTTATTCAGAGAGAGATATGTTTAAATTGGATGAAATTCATCATAATTTAAAGTAAACAATCATCCACTCATCCATCATCATTTGTCAAGGATGATAAGTTAAGAAAACCTTTGCACACAAAAGAGCCAATGTCAATTTAAATATATAACTATGTACATACTCAAATAATTTTATGCAAGTAAGGGCATCGCTAGTGTCCTCTATCTGCATGGTTTTGCCACCAAACTGTACCACATGAAATGTGGATATGAACAAAACCCTTTGACTGGGTGGCTTGGCATCCATATAGCACCACTATATTTTGGTCATGATAATAACTCGTATGTTCCCTAATGGCTTTGCTTTTTAAGCCATGAACTATAGAATATATTTAATAGGTAAAAAGCCTTCTGTTAACTAAGGTCAACTTATATTTATCACATTAGACAAATATCACCCTAGGTCTACAAAAACACTTTAGACAACATAACCCATGGTTGTTGATAATGATTCTTCAGTTAGGAACTAGCTAAGTAGACTAGGGACCATGATATCCCAGGATGAAGGAACCGTGAGATCTTGATTGAATGTGTCATTATTCCCTGTAATACATAATTTAAGTTACATGACAATCATTTATGCTATAGTACACACTGTTAGACCCCAAGTCATATTAGAAAGATTGTTTATTTTCTAATTTTAATCGAGAGTGCTCTCTTACTACGATAAGAAGGGTAATTAACTATGAGATCTTGAGTTCATAGGAAGTCAAACCCATATCTAAATAAACCCTAATGTAATGTTATGGAAAATCTGGTTGAATATATATTAATTTGTTTCATGAAAAAAAATATACTTCTACCCATCTCAATAAAGATGGCCGAGAGTATCCTGATTTTTTTTTAGATCGATCACCTCTCCTACAAATAGAGCTTGTTAACTTGGTAGCTAGTTACTCTATGATGAGTCATCTAGATGCATTCTCAGAATACCATCAAATTCAAATGCACCCTATAGATTCTAAAAAAATAACATTTATTATTGCTAAATGGCTATGCTACTACTGAGTTATCCCCTTCAAACTAAATAACCCAATGGGTCACCTAACAAATATTGGAGAATCAAGAATTCAAGGAGTAGAAAAAAATATCAAAGTTTATGTGCATGACCTACTAGTTAAAAGCAAATCGTCAATATAACACATTCAAGACCTTAAAGAGACATTTGCTGCATTGAAAATGTACAATGTGCTCCTTAACTCTCTAAAGTGCACTTTTAGTGCAAGAGTAGGAATTTTCCCAAGATTTCTCATTACCCCTAAAGGCATAAAGGTAAATCCTCACAAGGTGAAAGCTATACTCAAGATTCCCTCACCTAAAAATGTTAAAGAGGTTTCTTGGTGAGCAAGTGGAAAGATTGAATAGATTTACCTCAAAAATAGTGGAGCGATGCTTGCCATTTCTTGAGGTTCTTAGAAAAGAAAAAAAATTGAGTGGACTTCAGCATGTGATTAAGCTTTTAATGACTTAAAAACTCTACTCACATCATATCCTTTATTGTAGAACCCAAAAGAAGAAGAGGTTCTATTATTATCCTTAATTGTGACAGAATACGGTAGGAAACAATGGCCAATCTATTATGTCAGTAAGTCTCTACGAAGTGTCTAAATAAACTACCCACTCATGGAGAGACTTACACTTGCACTAAATACTTTAGCTAGACAATTACAACCTTACTTTTAGACACATTACATACAAGTTATCACTGATAACCTACTTAAATCTATAGTTGCCAAGCTTGATCATTTGAAAAGATTATTGAAATAGTCTTTAGAGTTAAGCGAGTTTGATATATCATACTCTCCTTGAACGGTGACCAAACTTGAAGTGCTCGTAAATTTTTTAATTAATTTTAGTAACTAACATGATATCTTAGTCAAGCTAGAAACCTTGATGGAGATTATACATTAATGGTTCTTTCGACGAGCTGATAATGGGCATGGGTATAGTGTTAAAAGGAGCAACAAGAATTAAAATAATACAAACTATCAAATTTAGCTTTAAGGTGATAAATAATCAAGCTAAATATAAAGCCTTACTCACTAGGCTAAGATTTACGAAGGGACTAGGAGCTGCACATATAGCAGGTTACTCTGATTTGCAAATCCTAGTGAGATAAGTTAATATGATGCGTCTTTGCAAAAATATTTAGTTAAAGTAAAAAACAAAATTAGGTGACTGGAATATTTTAAGATCAAGCGAATTCTTATAGAAAAAAGCTAACTTGTTGAACTATTAGCCCGCTAGCAGACTAGGGGATCACACGATCATATAACTCACCCAAGTACAGAAGAGGGAGAGGTAATGCAAGTTGAGCATGAACACTTTCCAAGCTAGGTTGACTTATTAAGAATTACTTACATACTAGATAAGTCAAAGAAATGATAAAGGATTTAAGGAGTTTAAAAATTAGAGTAGTCGAATAACTATTGATAGGTGGAGAGTTATTTCAAAGATTGATGAGTTTGCTCAATCTCAGATGTGTGAGAAAGTTTGAACAAAGGAAGGTCCTTCAAGAAACACATTTTGGTGAGTGTGGTAGGCATTCAAGAGGGAGGAGACTCACCCAAAGATTCTTGAGATAAGGCCATTTCTAACCTACCCTTAATAAATATATCGAAGAGTTTGTGAGGAGGTCTGTACAATGGAAAAAGTTTGCATCACTCCAATGACAATCATCACAACCTTTGCAACCCATCACTAGTACTTGGCCATTCACTATTTAAGGAATAAATTTGATAGGTCCCTTACCAATTCCTAATAGGCAAAGAAAGTTCATCTTAATCATGGTTGACTATTTTAGCAAGTGGATTGAAGGAAAGCCACTCGCAAAGATAACTTCTCAGGGAACAATAAAATTTATTTGGACTGACATTATTTGTAGGTATTGCTTACCTATGGAAATTATCATTGATAATGGACCTCAATTTATTGAGAGAGGACTAAGAGAGTTCTATGAATCCCAAAGAATCAATCTAAAATTTACATTAGTATATCACTCATAGGTGGAGGCTTCTAACAAGAAGATCATCAATTTGCTTAAAAAGAAAGTCAAAGGCGCTAATGCTAAATGGTGAGACACCTTACTTGTGGTATTCAAGTCACTCATAACCACTCCCACTAATATGATAGGACAATCGCCATTCACATTATCTCTTGGTATAGAAGGCATTCTGCAAGTCGAGTATGAAGTTCAAATTAAAAAGGTCCTAACAATGGAAAGGATGAAAGGTGAAGATCGTGAGTGGGACAAAGTGAACTTGGAAGCTATAAAAGACATGCTTGATATGCTTGAAGATCAAAGAATTGAGGTGCCACTAAGAAAAAAAGAAAAAAAAATGGTGAATGGCTAAATATTATAATCATTATTAGAATGAAAAGCATTTCCAAAGTGACAACCTGATATTAAAGAAAGAAAATACCACTGCTCGATAAAATGTTCAGGGCAAACTTGCCCATAACTAGGATGGACCTTCCATAGTTAAGAATCAGTTTGGCTCTAGCATATTGATTACAGTCTCATTCAAGCGAGCACATACCAAGAATATGAAATTTCAGAGACTTGAAGAAATTTTATCCTTAATTAGAAGTTCCTTTAGTTTGTACTCATTTTTAAGTTTCATGTATCATGTATCTTCCTATTTTCAATAATTAAATATTTATAGTTTTCTCCATAAATGAGTTAACTCATAGAATAATGATAGCTATCAAAGGAGCACACCAAGATATTGAATGATAAAACCTAAACTCAAGGAGCTACATGATGACTCAAAATACTCAATGTACCATTTTTGGCCCAAGGAAGGTCCCACTTAGCGAGAGGTGAAAGCCTAAGTAAGAGATTTGAATACTTGGTGTGTCACTCTTGGCCAGAGAATACTGATCTGAAGAAAAGCCAACCTTTAATGCAATAATACTTAGGGAGCTACGTGATGACTCAAGACACTTAGTGCATCATTTTTTGGGCCAAGAAAATATCCTACTCAGTGAGTAGCGAAAGCATGAGTAGAATATCTGAATACTTAGTGTTCCACTATTTTCCCAAGAATATTAAAGTTGGTCATGCAACCCTTAAGTTGAACTTACTCTACAAAATCAAATAGTGTAAGACCGATGATGTTAACAACTAAACTACAAAAAGACCAAATCATCTAGTTGGAAACTTAAAGACCAATACTCTATGCGATTAGTGACAATTAGCAAAACACACAAAACTAAACAACAAAGACTAGCCCTCCTAGTTGACAACTTGAAGAACAATATTCTATGTGGTTGGTGAATATAGTGTAAAACTGACACCTCGTAAGGTCAACAACTAACTCAAAAAAGACTAACTCTCCTAGTTAGCAACTTAAATACCATTATTGGGTCTTTTCTCTAGAATAGAGAAAAGAAATGACACCACATAGAGTTTAGAAATATTTTATTTAGATGATGAAATATGACATTAAGGAATAAATATATTATCTCGAAAGATAAATATGCTCTCCTGTAATGGATTCAATCATTTCAATAAAAGACTCCTAAGGCTAATGGGTCTTTCATGTACCAGAGTATTTTCCCCTGAACTACATGGACAATTAGAACAGGGTCAATTTTATCATGGGATCATGGTTCCCTATAAGGGCAAGCCTCTATAGTTAATTACATCTTAGGAAGGTCTCTTCCTAAGAATACTCTTGATTAAAGAAATAAGTGGTTATTCCTAAAGACTACTAAGGTAGCTTTCAAAGGATTGATTTTGAGAAATTTAATTAGGAGAGGTTCCAATTGGAGAGAGTTATTTTTAAGAGTCAAATGAAAAAGAGTAGGAAATGCCTATTGATATTGGGATGCCCAGTAGACATTTCATCTATCCTATGATTGGACTTCAAATTTGGGATTTAACTTTAGATTTCAAGATATCATTTTCTTAGAAATCTAGGGCTTAGATTCTAACAACACAAGACTATAGAAATGCCTAGGGTTGAAGACTTATTCCTAAAAGGATGCTTTAGAATCTAGTCTATAGGTGCTTCTGACACATGTCAGATGCTCGACCTAATTCTATTCTTGGGAATCATTGGTCATTCTCTTCACTTGAAGGAACTAACTTATCCCTAACTCTTCTGGACTTATAACCTGCCTAGAGAAGGTTGCACCTAACACCCATTATTTTAAAACTATGAGGCTAAGTCATATGAATGCAAGATGGTCTGGTAATTTTAGAAAAGAAATCTATGAACTTAGACTTACTCCCTAACCCCTAAGGGTATGTAGGGTATGAAGATGTACCTAACTAATGCATATTTTTTAGATTTTTATAATTTTTTGACTCAGTATATAGTTTAGGCCATAGGAATACAATTTATGCCTAATGCATGTAATTAGAAAAGATTAACAGAAGAAGGTGTACTTCCACCATCAAAGGTCAAGCTGGAAAGGATGGAAGTCTTCATTAATCAAGAGTGAAATAATATGATTATGCATGATATTAAAACATCCAGTTAAGGGGTTGCTACATATTTTATCTTGCTTTAATATCTAGGTTTTTGTATGAAGATTATGAGTTGTATTTATTTTATGTTTCAATTGATTTAGTTGGGTATAAAATTTAGTTTATCCTATGAGCCTACGTCCAGGCATACATCACAGCACAAACATAACACAGAAAGAAACCTAGGAAAAGAATATTGTTTCTATTGCGCACCCAAAATAAATCAAGCAAAATTAAATTATATGAGAAAAAGGATAATGGAGTCGGGTACTGGTGTACATCCCGGAAGAAAGAAAGTTGGGCAGCCGAGTTCTGCCCTTATACAACCCGGCCTAGAACTACAAGTTTAGATCTATGGGTCTTCTTACTAGGAAAGTCTCCTTCTTTAGGGACATCCATCGGGCTCCACAAGGGACCACCGCACCATCTGCTAGTTGGGTCAGCTCCTGCTAATCCTAAACCCCATAGATCTTAACCTAATTCTAAGCTCAAATTTACATTTAAAATTCATACAAAATCCTAAGCCCTGCAAAATAAATGTTAGGAAATACACACAACACACAAAGCAGTTTATATTTAACAAACATATGGACTTAGCATTAGTTGCTTGCCAAGCCCACCTGTCCTATAGACTATGTTAAGGGATTTTTAGCATCTACAAGCAAACAATAATTTTATGATTTATTTATTACAGTGATCCCTTTAACACAGTCCCTTATAGAAAATAATATTAAATCTATAAAGAACGCCCTAACATCCAGTCTAAAGCAATACACCACACACACATGTGAAGCACAACACAACATATCACAGGAAATTTAAAAGAAAATCACAGAACGATCAAACCTAGATCTAGAGTCCGTGACCTAAGTAATCTAGTGTGTCTAGAACTGGAGTTTATGTGGTAAGTCTTTGCTAGGCCTTTAAGTTCAAGTTTTAATTTGAAGTTTGAATTTGTTTAAGTTTTACTGTTGGTTGGTTTCAATTCAAATGGTTTAGTGATTTAATTTTCATTTTTATGTTTATTTTATGTGGTTAAAGTTATATAGGTTTTCAAGAATGAAGAATGGAATCATTCCATTTTTGGATGGAGCTCTTTCCATTCAACATCCTAAATCCTAATGAAGTTATCAAAAGTTTAACTAAAATCTTTAAGTATTTTAATTAATCCTTTTGATTTTATTTATGTTTGGATTTGATTTGCAATCTTTCATTTATTTGAATTGCTTTATTTGATTTAATTTTTTTTGATCTATTTCATTTTGAATTAAGTTATATGGATTTCATTTGACTTGGTTTATGTTAATTTAAAGAATTTGATTTATGTTTGATTTCATTCAATTTAACTTAAGATATTAAAACATGGATTTGTAAGCTTAAGGTTTAAATTTATTAATATGAATTAATACCTTAGATTTGTTCATAGATTATTCTTAATCTGATTTAATTAACCTAGGTTTTAGATTCAATATTTAAATTCATTAAGGATGAGTGGTTTCATTAAACTTAACTTAAGTTGTTTAATTATATTTAAATTTCATTAAGTATTGATTTTCTTACAATTTTAGATATTTGATTAAATTTTTTAACTTAGAAGTTTTGATGAATTACCCTAAGTATTTTTGATGTTTATTTCAGATTAGTTCAATTTATTTATTGATTCAATGACTTAATGATTCTTCTTAATTATTATTTAGTTCATATTATCCTAGAGATTTGGAAAATCAAGAATTCCAAATTTATAGGTCAATTGGGTTTGAGATAATTATGGAAAGTGGGGTTACAAGCCAAAATTTTATTTCTAAAGTTTCAACTTCATTAGAGATGTAATTAGGGTGTAATAATGGTTTTAATTATTTCATTAAAACTTAAATTAAGTCTAATTTATTAAGATTCATTAAGAGATTTTATTTTTCACTTATTCTTCACTGAAATACCTTTCCAATGTGGGTTTATTCATAATTTTTAGTTAACTAGTTTAGTTATTAAGGTCTAATTAAGTTCAGGTCATTTAATTGAATTATTTAATTCTTTTAATTACCAAATTGAGTTAATTAGTGATCTATTAGGTTCATATAGGTTTGATTAGGTTCAATTAATATTCTGATGTTCAATAATATTTATTATGTTGATTTAAGGTTATTAGATCAAAGTTTTCTAATTATTTCATTAAATAGTAATTAATTTAATTAATTTAAAGGTTAAACACATGAAATTACAATTTCCCTTGAATTCAGAGAGCTAAATCTCCAAAAATTTACATATGGTATTTTTTAAGCTTAATTTCATTTCCCCAAAGTTTTAAATTAATTGGATTATTAATTTGAGAGTAATTAGAGTTTAATATTTTTCAATTAAACCCAAATTAATGGAAAAGTACCTGATACAAATTAGGTATTTTAATTTCAATGGATTCCTCTCATCAAGACGAATCTATAGAGCTCTTATTTATAATTTTATAATTTTTCTTTGATTTTATATGATATTTTAAAGTTTTCAGATTTTTAATTAATTAATTAAATCGTTAAGTAACTAAAATTAACGCTTTTTTTGGAGGGACTGCCGTCGCTACCGGTTGAAAATGCGATGAACTCGATCGTCCGATCAGATGGTCATGGTCCGGATCGCCCTTGTGGTCCTTAAGGAATTTAATCTGTTGGTGCTCCAAGATCTAGATTGTTCGATCTCGGATCGGACGGTCTGAATCGTCCCCCGTGGTCCCTAAGGAATTTAAATCAAAGTCTGCCTAGATCTGGACCGTCTGATCGAAATACATGGATCGGACGGTCCGGAGATCATCTTCTTCATTTCTTGTGGGATCCGAGTACCGTCCAACTTGTTTTGCTAATATCCTTTTATCCAAGAAATGAAATCATGTGATTTAAAGTGTTACACGATAGTGAAGAGAAATCCTATCAATCTATATGGTTGGATCAACTTTAGAACCACATTTCCTATTAAACTGACCACAACCACATTTTTGAAGAAAAATCTTGAGGTCAACAATATCATATACCTTGATTCCTTGGACGATTAACCTTGCAATTGATCATAGAACTTTGTATGATTGAACCAAGTTTTCTTGCCAAAGGAATTAAGTTAATTCCTTAAGGATTGCTCCCTAGGCCAATCCTTGAATCCTCTTTTCGATTTTGATGGTTTGTAGTGATTAAGGGCACTTGGGAGGAGGGGAAAATTTCGTTTTGGTTGGTTTTGATGTCTGAAGGTGTGTGTGTATTCAGTTTTTCTTTGGGAAGTCTTTCTTGGGTGTTTTCCTATATGGCCTAAAGCTATATATTGCTTTTTCTTAGCTATTCATTGGTCAATTTTGCTAATGAATGACCTTGGAAGCTATCTAATGCACTCCTTCTCCATCCCACAACTGTCCTATGTGAAGTGGTGGGAAGAAGGGAGAAGGAATTTGACTTCTCCAATTCTTTTGCTTGTATTATTTTTCCTTATTTGGATTTTATGTAATAATGCAAGAGAAGCCTAAGTAGCTTGATTAGGGATGTAAACCTTCATTAGAAAAGTTTAAGGAAGTGTTAACCCCATCCCATGTGACTTGGTTGGAAGTGGTTTGATATTTCCTTATTTCTTTTATCTTGCTTAACTCTCTTTACCCAAATTGTGTTAAGTGATTTAAACATTATTAAATTTTCTTTTATGGGTCAAATGACCCATTTGACCTAACTACACCAAATAGGGAGTTAGTTTATGTCCCATCATCATTCCCATATGATTTAGGACAATCAATTTAAAATTATTTTGATTTTTCTTGAATTTGAGTTCAATGTGGTTTATTTAAGTTATTTTGATTTAAGAGATTTAGTTGACCTAATCTAGGCCTTCATAGATTTAAATTCTTTTGTTATTATGATCATACATATTCATTTGATTATTTAAAATATTTTTGATGATTTAATTTAGTCAAATTTTATGGGTTGACTTTTTGACCAAGTGGGCCAACTTAAGTCAACTCTAGGTTGACTAGAGTTGACTTTAGATTTGACTTTAAATTTTCATTTTTTGTATTAATTTACTTGATTTAATTTATTTTGGATGTTTTATTTGGTTTTGCATTAAACCAAGTAAATTGGATTTAGCTCAAAAATGTATTTCCTAAGTTATTAAGCATAGTGACTTTGAATTTTGAAGTAGGAAATCCCTATTTGAACTTGATATCATTTTATTGCTAAAATGACATCTAAAAATGAGGTCAACAACCACCATTGCATGTGGTTGGTGATTATAGTGTGAGACTGACACCCAATGAGGTCGGTGACTAAACTCTAAAAAGACTAACTCTTATATTGGTAATTTTAAAGACCAACACTCCATGTAATTGGAAACTATAGTGTAAGATCGACACCTCGTGAGGTAAGCAAGTAAACTTTAAAAAGATTAACTCTCCTAGTCACCAACTTAAAACCAACTCTCCTAATTGGTAACAAAGACAAATTCTCCTAATTAGTGAGTTGAGGTTAACTCTATTAGCCGGAGACTAAAATGTAGTATGAACTCTCAAGAAATAATTCAACCAATACAAAAGTATACCTAATTATCAATTCTAATATGACTAGCTAGTGGAGGTTCTCTCATTTAATTGATGACTCAAAATATTCTAAGTCATGGGTAGAGTTATTCATGAACTGACATGCAAGTATCAGTCAAATGTGCAAATAATCCTTTGACAATACTCAACAAGAAAACAAACTTGATCACTATTTAAATAAGTACACTTGATTGCAAGCATAGATGTATTCGATCATGATTTTCATTTCATGATGTTAAATTTTTACAATAAAGCAAGTAAGATGCATGCATTCTACTAGCCAATAATAATATACATAGATGGAGAATGAAGATAGAAATGATGCATCAAGTCGCACTACCCTCATTGTCATCATCATCAAAATTTATGTGTATGATCATATTAGAGAAATCTAAAAACTTGGGGTCCAACTGGCCGTGCTTCACTAGTTTTGTGATATTGAAGTTTGCACTCTCTTTAAATTTTTGCTATAGTAGCTCATGGTATTCATCAAAATCATGAAACCCAAGAACTCGATCTCTTTCTTCTGAGATTCCTCTGTGTTATGACAAAGTTCTTTCACCAACTCTATATTCACCTCAACAAGGTAAGTAAGCTCCAAAGTTGCATTCTTTTTTTTTTTCTCCTCTTAGTGAGCCACCTCAACCTGAAGGTCCTTATATTTGAATTCAAGGGATGTCATTTTTTTCTTCATACTCACCAGCTTTGACTTATTAGTGTAGGCCTTGATTTTCTTCTCAAATAATTTTTAGCAGAATCCCTTGGTCGACTGCCACGCCATTGCCTGAGTGGTCATAACAATATATGGCAACTGAGCATTGGGAACATGATCCAAAAGGCCATTGAGCTCTTTAGAGAAAATGGATTGGCCAAGTGTGTAAGCTTCATGGGTCATCTTGCATAAGTTTATAGTGAAACTACTCTCTAAACCATTGCCTTAAACTTCCTCCTCATCATACTCGCTTCTTTACTGGTGAATGTAAGGAGTTTAGCTCATGGCTCTTTTCCTAAACTTCTTTGGAGTTGTACTCAGTCTTGCTTCATCAACAACTTCAAAGGGAGCCACAATTAGCTCCCTCTCTTCTTCTTCCTCTACAGTGATCTTGAGAGAGGTTGGGTCCTCACCAATAGCCCCACACCCACCTATTTTGTACCAGGGCCATCTCTCCTATGAGTAAAAAAAGAGAGAAAATAAATTAGAGAGGGCATGTCATAAAATTGCATAGTGGATAGTGAGTAGATAAAGAAATATTCACCAAGGATAGTGTTGACCTTGCCAAAACAAAGGTACAAAAAAAGAACATTCATGGTGTGACCCTGCAGCCTCGCCATGTCCTACTCTTTAGCACTTGGCTAACCAAGCTTGGCTGATTTACTCACCAAGTAGGAGAGATGAATGGTTAACACTTCAACTTGAATATTCATTGGATGCCCTCTTCTCACAAGTGCAAGATGAAGGTGGTGATACTCACTACAGAGTTGGGGAGAATTTAGGGTAACACTACTTGAAAAAACTCTAAAAATCTACCCACTTACGGGGAGTGGAAGGTTGAACCGATTTTTAAAATGGGCAAGTGGGATGTACAATTCTTTCATTCTGATTGAGTTGAGATGCTCGCTCATCTCAGTCACCCACAAAGTAAAATTATTGTCAATACAGTAGCCATAGAATACTGAAGTCATAAAGAAAGGCCAAAATTCAAAATCTCCTTGATCTTGCTAGAAAGTTGAAGCAACCTTCTTCAACAAAGCAATTGTTGCTTATGACAAGAGTCAGACTAAGATCTACTCATTAAGCAAGTGTTCTATTTATTTATTATGAAGAAGAAACAAGGTCTTAACTACTCTTAGAAAGAAAGAATTTACCGACACCGTAAGTAAAAAGTGATAATACGAACGTCACATTAAAGATTAAGTGAAAAATGATTACCTGAATCCCATGAATATCTTAATTGACGGAAACTGCTAAAAAAACAATTAATACCCAATAAGTAGTAGAAAATAAAAAATATATTATTTTAATAAAATGGGTAAAAATACAACACACTCTCTACAACCCTTATACATCACTTTCCAGTAATTAAATTATATAGTTCGAGTGTCTGCCATTGACAAGTCTGCCAATTCTCACACATATAATTTAATAAGAAATTCACACTAAAGAGTAGAAGGGATGTACAGTGTGACTTGACTGAGTTGTGAAGTAATGTTATCTCAGCCCTAATGGTTGCAAATTTGTGCTGATACTCCACCTCTAGGGACTGTTGCCACTGAGACTCCAACACTAACCATGATAGTAGCTCACTAATGTTTTGTTGGGATGAGTCTATGGCTTCTTTTAAGAGAATGATCTCTCTTGGTAGGGTGGCAACCTTGGATGAGTTAGCAAATATTTGCTGCTCATTTTCCCAATAATCTTCTGACTACTGAGTAAACTCACCGTTTGTAGACTCGTTGTTACCTCTATGAGTAGGAGAACGAAAACCAAACATCATCTCCCTAATGTCAATTAAGGTGAAGTTGATAGCTGTGGTGGAAGCTTCAATGGTCACTTTTTGCAAGTGAAAACTCTTTGCCAAGTCCACCTGTGATGTCACAAACTCAATCTACCACAAAATGTGTGTCACCACTAGCCGATGAGGAGTTCATTAAAATTATAAAAAAAGAAACTTTGATGAAGGGATTTGCTATTTGTCAAACCCTTGGGAATGAAAGCCATCTATTGAGTAAATAGAATTCCTCTTTACTCAAATTATGTCATAGCAAATCACTCATGGAAAATTGAAGTGAATTAGTAAGGCTACCTAGACTATTAGAGGAAATAACTTGAAGGGCTAGCCAATCCCCCTCAATATATTTGGTAATGCTAGAATGCTAGTCATACTCAATTAAGATCAAAG